>JADMNH010000003.1:0-1200000 GCA_016097115.2 Sporothrix protearum
TTTTTTTTTTTTTTTTTTTTCTTTTTTTAAATACGAGGGTTTTCCGTTTTTAAGTTTCCTTACGTTTTTTTTTTTAATAAAAGCTTTTACTTATATAATTTTTCCTTTTATACGAATCCCCCCGGTTTTCTATTTCCGGTTATCCTTTATCCTTTTAATACTACCGATATATTTAATAAATTAATTAACTAAGGATAACACGTATTAAAAGGGGGATAATTATTACGGTTAACTTATATTTAAAAGTTATAAATAATTCACCCTCTTTTATATTCGATAAGGTTAACACTTTATAAAGTCCCTTAAGGTTTATAAAAGCTAAGCTTAAAATAGGGTTAAACTTAATTACGTATAAATAAAACTACCTATTATACTAAAGGCTTAAAGGCTCTATTAAGTTTATACCTTACGGGGTCGTAGTCATCGATAAATTCGTAACGAGATTTAAACCATTATCGAAATATTAACGTAATTATCCCGGAATAAAGGATAGTTTTCTTTATAGGAAGGGGGCACCTACTTCTACTAAAGATTAGAGAAGTAAGAATTAGTTTCTTGATAATACCATACTTACCTTCAATTATATGTTCATTATTATAGTTCGTTATTTAATCCTTGACGGCTTATAGTATTATTATTTATAACTTCTTAATATATTTAAAATAAAAAGGGTAAATTATTTATAACTTCTTAATATATATTAGTCGTAATAAATATTTCTTATTATATTTATTATTTAATCCTTAAAGGCTTATAATATTTATATTATAAAACCCCCCGATACTTATTCGATAATATATTAAGTAAAATAATACGTTAATTATAAAGAGTTATATAATACGAATAATTACGAAATCCGAGGTTTTTTTAACCGATTTTACTTAGGTTAATAAAAATATATTACGTAATTATATAAACCCGTTACGTACCGCGCGCGAAGCGCGCGCGGTTATTATTATCGCGTTAAAAAATTAAAGTAATAAAAATAAATCGGAAAAAACTTCGTTAAAATATTATTAAATTATATCGAATAAATAAATAATAATTTTATACTTTTATTATATTAGTTACGAGTATTATTTTAATACCCTTTTTAATTTTTTTAAATTTTATTTAATAAAAGTAATATAATAATAAATATACGCTCGATTTTTTTTAAAAATTATACCTTTTTTATATTTTTTTACTATTATATATATTTTAGGCCGGACTAAGTGTTTTCTTAAATAATAATAAGCCGTCTAAAGTTTATATATATATCTTATACCGTATTTATACCGTAATTAATATAACGATAAAAAAGTTATAATATTACGATTAATATATATTAAAAAGTTATAAATAATTTACCCTTTTTATATTTAATATATTTAATACCCTTTAAGGACTCCCCTAGGTTTATAAAGAGTTAAGGCTTAAATAAAGTTAAGCTTAATTATAAGACTCCTAATTATATTACGGGTATTTAAAATTAGTGGGTATCGTAAGGGTTTTACGTTATAAATACTATAAACCGTTAAGGATTATATTACGATTAATATATATTTAAAAGTTAAAAGGTAATTCGCCCTCTTATTTATAAAATATCTAGATACCCTAGGGATTCCCTAAGGTTTATAAGAGTTAAGTTAAATAAGGAGTTAAGGCTTAATTACTATATAAGCGGGACTACTTTACGTTAAGGGCTTAAAACTTTACGAGTCTTAGTCCGGCGGGGTCGTAGTTATCGACGGATTAATTACGAGATCCGTCGTCGTAAACGTTAAAGTCGTTATTAACGTCGCGGTAATCGTCGTCGTCGTCGTTAATTCCGGCGAATTAATTATAATAAATACGTTATTAATATTATAACCGAATTTATCGTTTAATCGATTTAAGCTCGACCCGCGTATTAGGGTCGTACCCGGGATAAACGTTAATATACGTATAAGAGTTATCGGTTCCGATCCTTATAAAGCGTTTTTAATTACGCCTCCCGTAAAGAGAGAACTTAGGGCGAGGGTAATTTACCGTATTATTACGTTTTTAATAAACTTTATAAATAATAAGTGTTTTTATTATTTTTCACTTATTTATGACGAATATATAACGAATTTCGTATATAAAGCGAATTTCGTATAATAAAGGCTTATAATAAATTATAGTGTATTTCGTACACGAAATACGCTATACGAAAAGCCATAGCGCATTTCGTACGCTATACGAAAAGCCATAGCGTACTTCGTACGCTATACGAAATGCCACAGCGTATTTCGTACGCCATGCGAAAAGTCACAGCGCATTTCGTGCGCTGAAGGCTTGCAGAAGGCTCCAGAAATTAGCTGACACAAATACACGTCATAGAGGGCAGAGAAATTCGCCCCACTAAAATAACATAAAAGAATCACTTCTCCTTCCTTCGCTAACCCTCTAAGGAATGGATTTCTTGCTTCATACATAGATTTTTCCATACAATTCATCAATCTATCTATTCCCCGAATTGTTTCTTATCAAAATTCAATCGATTTCGACCTTTCCGCACCGAAATCTTATAAACTTTTATTAATCCGCCTTAATATTCCGAAACGGGAGATCGTCGTTTAAAATACCTTAGGCCCGCCGAATTTCGAGGATATTTAAAAACCTTAGATTTTATTAATATAAGTCGTTTATAAACCGTATATCTTTTACGGTATACGTTATACGTACCGTTTTAAATAATTACTTCGGATTTACGCGTTTATAAACTTTAATAACTTTATAAATTAACTTACGTTTATTAAATAATACGTTATATTTTAATAACTTAAAATATCTCGTATATCGTACCTCCGCGAAGCTTATTATAAGGTTACGTTAAAATCGTAATTATTTTTTATTATATATCGTCCGTCTCGGCCGTTACGATACGATAATATTATTATAAATCGATTACCCCGATTTAAAGGGGATAATTAAACCGGGGGTAACGCGCTTAACGATTATAAAAACGGGAAATAATATTTATTTTCGTTTTTTTTTAACTTAACGTAAATTACATTCGTTTACGTATTACCGACGCGTTTTTTTTTTCTTTTTTTAACTTAATTTATATTAACGTCCGTATATTAATCGGCCGACGCGTTAAAGCGCTTCCTTTTTATTTTCGTTTTCTTTTTTTTTTTTTTTTTATTTTTTTTTTTTTTTTTTTTTTTTTCTTCGTTTTTTTTCCTTTCTTTTATTATTTTAATATTTTTTTCTTTTATTTTATTTTTATTTATATACGTTTTTATTTTTAATACGTTTTTATTTTTTTTTTTTTTTTCTTTTACGTTTTTTTCTTATATTTAATTAAAATACGTAAACGAGTACGTAAAAAATTTATTAACGAGTACGTAAACGAGCTTAATTAAATATTTAATTAAAATACGTAAACGAGTACGTAAAAAATTCGTTAACGAGTACGTAAATAAACCCGATCGAATATTTAATTAAAATACGTAAACGAATACGTAAAAAATTCGTTAACGAGTATATAAACGAGCCCGATCGGATATTTAATTAAAATACGTAAACGAATATATAACGGATTCGTTAACGAGTATATAAACGAGCCCGATCGGATATTTAATTAAAATATACGAACGAATACGTAACGGATTCGTTAACGAGTACGTAAACGAGCCCGATCGGATATTTAATTAAAATACGCGAACGAGTACGTAACGGATTCGTTAACGAGTACGTAAGTGGATTCGTAAATAAATACGTAAGCGGATTCGTAAGTGAGTATGTAAGGATATTTTATTAGGATCCGTAAGCGAGTTAGATTAGAGATTTATATAAGACTTATAAATGGATACGTAATTAAACTTAATCGAATATACGATTAAAATAAAACCCCGTAAAAAGTTAAAAACGAACTTTAACGGTCTAGTAATATTACTTTTTTTTTTTAATACGTTAAACTTTTTTTACTTAATAATTTATTTAAGTACGCGTTACTTCTCCTTTTTAATACGTTAAATTTTCTTTATTTAATAACTTATTTAAGTACGCGTTACCTTTTTTTTTTAATACGTTAAACTTCCTTTATTTAATAACCTTTTCTTTACCCCGTAATTAAGTATACGTTAAACTTCCTTTATTTAATAATTTATTTAAGTACGCGTTACCTCTCCTTTTTAATACGTTAAACTTCCTTTATTTAATAACCTTCTTTTTACCCCGTAATTAAATATACGTTAAACTTTTTTTATTTAATAATTTATTTAAATACGCGTTATTTTTCTTTTTTAATACGTTAAACTTCTTTTATTTAATAACCTTCTCTTTACCCCGTAATTAAGTATACGTTAAACTTTCTTTATTTAATAATTTATTTAAGTACGCGTTACTTTTCCTTTTTAGTACGTTAAACTTCTTTTATTTAATAACCTTCTCCTTACCCGTAATTAAGTATACGTTAAACTTTCTTTATTTAATAACTTATTTAAGTACGCGTTACCTTTTTTTTTTAATACGTTAAACTTCCTTTATTTAATAACTTATTTAAGTACGCGTTACCTCTCTTTTTTAATACGTTAAACTTCCTTTATTTAATAACCTTCTCCTTACCCCGTAATTAAGTATACGTTAAACTTTCTTTATTTAATAACTTATTTAAATACGCGTTACTTTTCCTTTTTAATACGTTAAACTTTCTTTATTTAATAATTTATTTAAGTACGCGTTACCTTTCCTTTTTAATACGTTAAACTTCCTTTATTTAATAACCTTCTCTTTACCCCGTAATTAAGTGTACGTTAAACTTTCTTTATTTAATAACTTATTTAAGTACGCGTTACCTTTCCTTTCTAGTACGTTAAACTTCCTTTATTTAATAACTTATTTAAGTACGCGTTACCTTTCTTTTTTAATACGTTAAACTTTTTTTATTTAATAACTTATTTAAGTACGCGTTACCTCTCCTTTCTAATACGTTAAACTTCCTTTATTTAATAACTTATTTAAGTACGCGTTAACTTTTTTATTTATTTTATTTAATTACGTATTTAAGCGCGCGTTTAATTATTTATTAAATAACCTTATCTTTACTTTATATTTAAGTATACGTTAAACTATTACGATTAATATATATTTAAAAGTTATAAGTAATTTACCCTTTTTATTTTTAATATAAATAAGACCGTCGTTCTCTCGCTTTATATAAAGACGCGGCGATATCGTCGAGCGTCGTTTTCGTACTTCGAATAACTTATTTTATAAAAGTAAAGTATTAAACGTAATTTTTATTATTTAATACTTTACTTTTTTACTAAAACGAAAACGGCCCTTTATTACGATTACGTATAAATAAAATTATTTATATTATTAAAGGTTTAAAAATATTATTAAGTTTAAGTTTTACGGGGTCGTAATTATTAACGGATTAATTACGAGATTTATACCGTTATAAAAATATTATTATAATTATTTTAAAATATAAAATAATCTCTTTATAAAAAAGGGGCGTTTATTTTTTTTTTAAAATTAAAGAAGTAAAACTTAATTTCGTAACGATATTATACTTACCTTTTATTATAATTCTTTTATTATAAATATTATTATAATAACGACCTCGTACCTCCCTCGTATTAACGCTTCTTCGTAATTAATTATAAAGAGAGTACGAAGTTAATACGTAATTATAATTAATATAGTAATTAAGGCGTAACGGGGTACCCTCGCGTACGTTACGTTACGGATAAAGTTCTCTTAAATCGAAAGCCTCGCTGAAATCTTAAAGGTTTCGGGAGGTAAAATTTAATTTTTATATAATATTAAACTTACTTTCGCCCTCGAAACATTAACGTTTTATTATCGTAATTACTTATTTTAAAGTTTATAATATTATAAGACTTTAAAGTATATTACGGGTATTTAAACTTTAATAAGTATCGGGGGGGTTTTATATATAAATATTATAAACCGTTAAGGATTAAATAACGAATTTAATAATAAATATATTATTAAAAGTAAGTATAATATCGTTAAGAAATTAATTTTTACTTCTTTAATTTTTAGTAAAAGTAGGAGCCCTTTTCTTATAAGGAAATTATTTTATATTTTAAGATAATTATAATAATATTTTAATAACGGTATAAATCTCGTAATTAATCCGTTAATAATTACGACCCCGTAAGGCTTAAACTTAATAAAGTCTTTAAGCCCTTAATATAAGTAGTCCCGTTTACACGTAATTAAACTTAATATTATTTTAATTTTAAGAGTTTAATAAAAGTCTCTAGGGTATTAAATATATTTAAAATAAGGAGAGTAAATTATTTATAACTTTTAAATATATATTAATCGTAATAAATATTTATTATTATATTTATTATTTAATCCTTAAAGGCTTATAATATTTATATTATAAAACCCCTTCGATATTTATTCGATAATATATTAAGTAAAATAATACGTTAATTATAAAGGAGGGTTATATAATATAGTAACCGCGCGTAATACGCGCGCGGTTATTATTATCGCGTTGAAAAATTAAGGTAATAAAAATATATCGGAAAGAACTTCGTTAAAATATTATTAAATTATATCGAATAAATGGATAATAATTTTATACCTTTATTATATTAATTACGAGTATTATTTTAATACCCTTTTTAATTTTTTTGGATTTTATTAAATAAAAGTAGTGTAATAATAAATATACGCTCGATTTTCTTTAAAATTATACCTTTTTTATATTTTTTTATTATTATATATATTTTAGGCCGGATTAAGTGTTTTTTTAAATAATAATAAGTCGTTTAAAGTTTATATATATATCTTATACCGTATTTATACCGTAATTAAAATAACGATAAAAAAGTTATAATATTACGATTAATATATATTTAAAAGTTATAAGTAATTTACCCTTTTTATATTTAATATATTTAATACCCTAGGGACTCCCCTAGGGTTTATAAGAGTTAAGGCCTAAATAGAGTTAAGCTTAATTATAAGACTTTAAAGTATATTACGGGTATTTGGAATTTAGTGGGTATCTTAAGGGTTTTATAATATAAATACTATAAGCCGTTAGGGATTAGTGTTACGATTAATATATATTTAAAAGTTAAAGGTAATTCGCCCTCTTTATTTATAAGATGTCTAGTACCTTAGGAATTCCTTAGGGTTTATAAGAGTTAAGTTAAATAGGGAGTTAGGCTTAATTACGTATAAGCGGGATTACTTACGTTAAGGGTTTAAAAACTTTACCGAGTCTAGGTTTTACGGGGTCGTAGTTATCGACGGATTAATTACGAGATTTATACCGTTATCGAAATATTATTATAATTAGCCCGGAATAAAAGATAATTTTTATAAAAGGGATACCCACTTTTACTAAGGATTAAAGAAGTAAAAATTAATTTCTTAATAATATTATATTTATTTTTAATTATATATTTATCGTTACGTTATTATTTAATCCTTAACGGTTTATAATATTTATATTATAAAACCCCCCCGATAATTATTAAGTTTTAAAGGAGACGGGCGGGCTTAGCTTATAAAATAAGTTTTATATTAACGATAATTATATTTATAAATTATAAAAAGGGGTAAGAAATAATAATATTTAATTATCTCTTTAAAGATATCCCTCGTACTTATTATTTATTTTAATTTTAAACGTCGCTCCTTCCGTTTATTATAAAATACGGGTATTAATAAGAGCGTTACGAAAAGCTTCCCCGATACTTTTTTATTTTATAAGAATATTATAAGGTTTATAATATTTTAAATTTTAAATAATATATATTATATATTATACTAGCATGGCCGCCAGCCGACCTACGGCCGTCTATAGCGGGTTGGGCTGATTCGGACTGTTACGTATCCAAGGGAGTAAAAAATAAATAAGGATAAACGCGTAACGGTAGCTAATAAAGCGAATTAATTCGAAAGTAAACGTAAAGAGAGGTAAATATATATTAAAAACGAAGCGAAATAAAGCGGAATAATACGTAGTAGTTGGAAATTGTTTATTATTTACGTTTACGCCCTTGAAAGAAAAGTGAAGCTAGATTATAGGGAGAGTAAAATAGACGTAAAAAACTTTATAACGTCGGATAAGGTTAATATAAACGAAATAACGGTATTTAATTAATTATAAACTTTAAGGGTTTATAAAATATATTCGACGAAAGCGATAACTTTCGAATTAACGTAAAAATTTAAAAACCCTCCTTTTTCGTTAATATTAATAATAATAATAATAATAATAATAAACGGTACGTATTTAAGCTCGAATCGCGTACGATATATACGATACGCGTATATTTTATTACGTTTAAGAGATTCGTAGAGCTTAGGCGATTAAAATAATACTAAAATTATAACGAAATTTTATTAATAACTTATTAATTAATTACCTTTTCGGCCCGTTTTAAACTTTATAATAACTTTAAGCGCTTCCCCTAATAAAGCCGTTACCCCCCCCGCCTAAACCGTAAACGCGCCCCCCCCCCCCGCCGTTATAACCCCCGTAATAATTATTATAACCCCTCCCCCGCCCGTTATAACTCCCCCTCCCCCCCGCGTATTATTAACCTAGCCGTTATAAGCGTTTCGGCCGCTATAAGTATCACTATTATTACTAGAGTAAGTGTTAACGGTACCGTTACGGTTAATAGCGCGGCCGTAACGGGCCGTTTTAGTTTTTTATTTATTACGCGCCTAAATATCGGCGGAACTACGATTTAAAAGGGCGTTACGTTACCCTTCGCGCGCGACCCCACCGTATATTACGGCTTATTTTAATTAAAAATTAACGTATATTTTTTTATTAAAGCCGTTATTAACCGTAATATTTATAAATTCTCGATTTTAAACGCGAGCCGGCCCGTTTCGGTTAATAATTAACCGTTATTATAAACGACTAGGAAACGGTTAACCACCGCCTCGTTACCGCGAACGTTAAGGCTCTAACTTATTAACTCGTATATTACGGTCCGTAACTAAGCCGTTTTATATATTTTTAATTATAAAGTATAATATATTAATATTTATTATAAACCGTAATTAATAACGCCGGAATTAAGTTCCGGCCCGTAATATAAATATTAACGTTATAACGGAGCGTAAACGTTAAAGTAATCCTTTTATAGGCCGTAAATAAGGCCGTTTCGCCCCCTTACACTTATTATAAAAAATAAAACGGTCCGTTTACGAATTATATTACGTCCCCGGATATTAATAACGGCTTATACGTTAATTATTATTATAATTTTAACGCCGGTAAATATAACTTACGCGTTAAGGGTAAATATATTTCGCGAGTATAATTATCCGTTATAATTATAAATTAATTTTTTTTAATAAATTATAAGCTCCGCTCCGTTAGTAAACGGGCCGTTACGGCCGCTCCGGGCCGTTCGTAATTATCGACTAAGAAGTAAAAAGGAAAACGGGCCGTTACGGTTTATAACGACGACGATTCGGATAACGATAATAACGACGACGACTTTAACGACGCCGTTATAATTAAATCGTTTATAAAACGGGCCGGAATATCTCTTAATAAAAAGAGCGCCGTAAAGTTAAGTAAATTTTTAACTTTACTAAGTAAATTTATTTCGGATATATAACGGGTAATTACGGGCCGTTTCGGTTATTTTTATAAGTATTATAACGTTATACCCGGCGGGGCTTAATTTTTTTTTTTATATATAAAGTTATTACGGGCCGTAACGTAAGTTAAATATATTTTTATTCGTAGTAATTTTATTTTATTTTTTATTTTTTATTTTTTAAAATATATTATATTACCTTTATAAATATTTTAAACCGTAAAACTTTAATATATTCGTATTAATATATAATTAACTCTTAATTAAAACCTCGTTATATATAATATTCTCCGTATAATTTTAACCGCGGTCCGTAAAATAAATAATAAAACGTAAAATATCCGTTACCCGCGATAATACGATATATAACTAACCGTAATTAAAAACGGGCGCCCGTAAATTTATTTTAACGGTCCGGAACGACTAACTTTACGACTTATTAATAATTATAAAAAAGTAAAGGCGGACCGGGAATTACCGACGTTTTAATTTATATAATATTTCGTTTTTATCCGTAATAAATATAATTCTTAAAATAAAAGCTTCTTCGTTATAAAACGCCCCGTTAATAATTATATACCGTAATAAAAAGCGGGTTATAACCGAAACGATTATTCGCGTCCCGTTATAAAGGCCTTTATTTAACTTTAAGTTCCGTAATAATATTACCGGGGTATTTAACTTTAAGTTTCGTAATAATATTACCGGGGTACTTACTTTAAACTTTAACTCGTTTAAAGGAATAAACGAAACGCGAAACGACCGTAATACTTTAGTTAACGGTTAATACGCCCCGGGCTCGACGTTTACGATATTATCGTAAAAATAATATAAATATTCCACGCCCGGAAAAATTATAAAAATATCCGGTTAATATTATTTATTAAGTCGTTACGCGTAGTTAAAATACACTTATTTTAAAAAAAATTAATATCCGTAACGGTTTATTATAAAACGTATACCGGGTAAATACGCTCGTATAACTTTTTTATAATAAAAATATAATTAACTTCCGGGTATAACTTAATTATTTTATACTTTTCGCGGTCGTACGGTAAAAATTATATTTAAAGTAAAAAGGTAAGATTCGGCCCGTCCTAATTACGTAAACGTATATTTTCCGTTAAACTTAATACCTTTAAGTTATTTTAAACCGAAGAAAATTAAAACGCGAGTTTTATAATTTCCGTACGCGATCCCCTTTTCTTAACCGGTAAAATTTATATAAAATTATTACCGAAAAGAATTAATAAGCCGTTAAACGGATTATTATAATTACGAATATTTTATAATTATTTATTTACGGCCTCGAAATACCGGCGGTCTTATATAAGTATTTTATTTTAAATAATAAAACTTACTTCGCGGATTAAACGGGTTAATATAATTCCTTTACCGAAGTTATATATAAAAATACTTTCGATTTAAATCGAGATTTTAAAACGGGAGTATAACGTTCGGTTATTAAGTAAAAAACGGGCCGTAATATTAAACGAAGCGACGTAAAGTATAATTTAACTCTTAAAACGGTAATACGCGGTTAATAATTAATATAAAAATGTTTTTCCGGTACTAGCTAGGCTTTATAAAAAGAACCGTATATTTTACGGAGAACGAATTAATATAACCCGTAATAATCTCGAAATAATACCGTTAACCGGGATTTAATTATACCTCGGTTATTATTATTATTATAACTTATTTAATATAATTAAAACGCTCGTCCGTAAATAATAAGTACTCGTTATTAGGGTATTAATTAAATAACGGCGCGGGAAGACCGAAACTTTATAATAACTTTTTATACTATTATAATAACCCGTCGATTAAAAATAACCCGTAATTTAAGTAAAGGTTAACGAAATTATCCGGAATAATCGATAATAAAGCTTAATTAATTATAATCCGCCGTAATAGGTTATTATATAAAAAGGAGTGGAAGCGTAATTATAAAGTTAAAGGGTCCGTAATAAACTTAAAGATTAACTTAATTATAAAAATAAAGCGTATAACCCCTTTAGTCCGAATCGTAATTACTTTAGTTAAAGTATAAATCGTATCGTTATTATTATCGAGTAAACCGAGTACGTTATACGCGGTATAATATATTTCGTACTTAATACCGTTAACCGTACGAAGATACGTAAAAGAGGTTATATTTAAAACGTTATATAAAAGGAGCCGTAAAAAGTATATCTCGCCGTACGCCTCCGGAACGACCCGTATTTAATTAATAATATAAGTTTTATTCTTCTTTTTATATTAAGCCTTATTATTAAATATATAATCGTTTAAAAAATCTTAATATAATACGTTACGGGCCTTATCGTTTTATAAGTTATACTTAAATTATACGGTTAACGTCGTTCCGGCCTTTTCCGGTACCTCTTTTATTTCGTATAAGGCCGTTATTATATTCTTTAATTAACTCGGCCGGAAAAACACTTATTAATCGTTTAAAAAATAAACCGTAAATCGTATAACGGGCGGTTATTTTATATATACCGGAAATTTAAATAACCGCCACGTAGCCTCGTAAGGGTTTAAGTAACGAAACTTAATATATATATTAATCTCGTTAAAACGGCTCGGATCGCGCGGGTTACGACTCTCGATAACGACCGAAGTTATATCGTTACCTTTATAAATATATTTATAAATATATTTAACGGTATTAATAAAGCCGTAAACTTTAATATTAATATACGATCCGTACCGTAATAATAAATACGGGTTATATAAAATAACTTACTTATTATCCTTAATCCTTTCGCCGTTACGGGTCGTAATAATATAAACCCTCCCGCGTCGGCGGCGGTAAAAGGGATAACCGCCTTCGTTAACGATTATTTCGTTTTAAAACGGCTTCGAAAAACCTTTAAAATAATAAAGACCCTCCCCGGGCTTTTTCGACGGTTTTATATAAAGTACTTCCCGATTAATATCGTCGTAAAGTTTATATATTATATTTCGGGTAATTAATTTATATAATTCCGGTTATATTACGGGATCCGGAATCTCCGTAAAAATAACGTCGTTAATAATACGCGGATTTAATAATTTATTACGGTCTTTAATAATTAAAAATATTAAAAAATATATATACGGAAGTCCTTATTTTTAATATTTAATTATATATATTAAACCGCGAAACTCGCCGAAAATTTTTTTATTACGGACTTAATTAAGTAAATTTTAAGTTTATTTATAAAAGATACGTATAACGATATCGGGATAATTTAAAGTAATTATACCGCGAGGAACCTAGGTAATTATTTCGGGGTTTATCGGATTATAAATAAACGTAATAAAAAACGACGGCCGTTTTAATACCCGTATAATCGTTATAAAATCCTCGTACTAGGTTTTTATACTTTAATTATTATTAAGGTATATTACGAGTATAATTAAAGCGCGGCCGAGTTCTTTTATAATAATTTCACCCCGTTATAATTACTTTAAACTACTCCGTAATAAGTAGTATAACTCGGTTAATAATTTTTTTTAATTTTTTTTAATTTAACGGACCCGCTCTTAATTAATATACGCTTAAATATTAATAATAAATTATTAAAATAAACGACCGTAAAAAAAAAAAATTAAATTAAACCGGCCTTAACGACGAAATAAATAAAACCGGGCTTATATAATTAACGTTAACTTAACCGGACCGTTACGGAAAGTAATACCCTAATAATACCCTTAACTTTTACGTAAAAATATTAATACGTAAATTAAAGGAAAGTATATAATATAACTAAAATTTACGTAACGGAAACGGGGTTAATTCGGGTTTTTCGACTTTAAAATAATATCGCGGTAAGATTATTTATCGTATTCGTAAAAAATTAAAGCCGTAACCTCGTTAAAAGTGGGTAAATTAAACCGTCGTTAATAGTCGCACTCGTTTATAATTAGTCGTAAACGCGGATTTAAGAACGTAACGGCCCGTAGGTTATTATTACGGGTTAGTCGCTTTTTTATATTCTTATATATTAAGGCGTAAAAGTTATTTTCGGTTAAGTACGTACTTAGTTCGATTAAAATACTTATATTTAGGTTACCGCCTAGAGCTTATTACGCGTACGTATTTCGGGCCTCCGCGGTTATACTCGGGTTTAAAAAGTAATACTACGCGAATTACGGGGGCCTACCCGTAACTAGTTATAACGGGCCGGTATTATAATAAAGTATTCTTTAAATTTAATAAATTATAAGGCCGTTACCGACCGTATTACGAGTAATTTAAGTCGTGTTAATAAAGGTAAAAAAAAATATATAATTATATTTTCGAATATTCTCGCGGAACCGCTTTATATAAAGATTATTAATTAAAACGGTTAATAAAAGTACGGTAAATAAAAAAAAGTAAAAGTAATTTTATATATTAATAACTCGGTTAAGAAAACGGGAGGCTCGGGTAATAATTATAATACTCGTCTTTTTACCCCGTAATAAAATTACGGCCCGTTTCCCTTTTAACGGATAACTTAATAATATTAGTAAATTAAAGTTATTTATATTTAAAAAGGCGGGTTATCTTAAAGGTTAATTTCGGGCCGAAACGCCGCCGGTAATTTAAACGGCCGAATTAAACGGTGTAACGAGGGCGTTAAAGTTACCGGCGGTATTTATATAATTAATACGGACCGGGGTAAGAGCCGTAAGGGCGGTTATTATAATAAACCGAGAGAGGAAGATAATTATAACGCGATTAACGAGGAAATGGAAGAAAAAAAAAAAAGTAAAAAAAGGGAGGAGGAAGGCCGTTATAAACGATACGGTTAAGGTTACGGAGTATATAACCGAAAAGGCGAAGGAGTCGGGAAAATAAACGAAAACGAGGAAAAAAAGGAAAAGGAAAAAAAAAATTATTACGGCCGTAACGGTTATTACGGAATTATTAAAAGAGGGTTAATAAAAAGATCTTCGAAAATCTTAAAGTTAATAATTAAACGTTATAATTACGACGTAACCGGGCTAAGTTAAATAATATCCGTTATTATAACGTTAAAGAAAGAAATAATTATAACGGTAAAGTACGGTAATTATAACGTAATATTAATAATAAGGGCGAAAGAAATACGTTAACGGCTCTAGTAATTATAATAATATTATAACGGCCGCGACCCCCGACCGGTAAAGGAAGTTAAAGGAAATGTATTCTTATATTTTAAATACGTACGGACGCGCGAAATAAGTAAAACGGGCCGCGACGATAAAGAGGGGGAGGCTCGGGCCCGTCGGTTTCGTAAAGCGGTAATATAATTTTTATACGTCCGAAACGGTCTCGTTTTTAACCGTTCTTTTATAAAAGAAGTAATAAGAAGGGTATATTTATATATAAAATATATTCGCGGAGAGGACGTAAAAGCGTTCTTTATTTTTAACGGAATAAAATAAATAAAATAAGGGCGAGGAGAGGGAAAAAAAAGGTAAATAAAACACGCGTTAAAGAGAGCGAAACGGCCGAAATAGGTAGAAGTAGGGCGAGGATAATTTAAATAAAAATAAAAAAGTAACGAAGTAAAAAGTTAAAACACGCGTTAAAGAGAGTAAAACGGTTAAACTTATAAAAAAAGAATTAAATTAATTTCGCGTACGAAAAATATTTAAAAGTGGAGATTTTATAAAAAAAAAAACGATAATAACGAATTAGAGAGCTTAAATACCTATAAAACCGGGGCGCGCTAATATAATAGGCTAATTAGCGCCTAAAGAGTTTCGTAAATTCACGTAGCGTCTTTAGAGTTAATAAAAAGGTAGTATTGTCGATAAAACTGGGTTAATAGTGGAGTAAAAATAGGGACCGACGGACTAATGGGAGGGCTTCGCGCAACTTCTTCGTAGTACCTTAAGATAATTTAATAATTAATAAATTTATATATTTAATAACCGATATTTATCGTTTAATTATAAAATTAACTTTCGTTATTTAAGTCGAGAAGATTATTAATCGTAACCGTAACTTTTTTATTACCCGTATATAATAAAAATAATAAAAATAAAGTAAAAATAACGGTAAGTATAATTATACCTCCTTATTTATTCCCTCGTTATAATTTTATTTTTATTATAAATAATATACCGGTTTTATTTTATTTTTTATTTTTTATTTTTTATCCCGTTATTATTTTAATTTATCCACCCTCGATTAATTATTATAACGAAATACTCGTTATTATTATTAATAAATACGACTTTATTTTTATTAAAGACTTTATTTATTAAGTTAACGTTTAAACGGGTTTTAATTATTATTATTATCGTCGTTTAATAATTCGATAAGGGATACCCGCGATTAAGGCCGAGACCGAGGCCGTTTTATTAAAATAAATTAATTTAATAATATATTTTATTTATTATCTTAAAATACCGTTACCCGTTTTATTTACGAGGGAGGCGTAATAATAATAACGGGAATAACGAAAACTCGTTATAAATATTAATTTAAAAAATACGGCTTTATTTAAACGGTAAATAATTAAACCGGGCGTCTTCGTTTATTATTTTATTTAACGTTAATTATTTATTTACGGTCGACGCGGTCGTTAAAGTTATTTTCGTTATCGTCGTAAACGTTAAAAACGTTATTAACGTCGTGGTAATCGTCGTCGTCGTCGTTAATTCCGGCGAATTAATTATAATAATTACGTTACTAGTATTACGGTTAAATTTATCGTTTAATTAATTTAAGCTCGACCCGTATACTAGGGTCGTACCCGAGATAAACGTTAATATACGTATAAAAGTTATTAGTTTCCGATTTTTATAAAGCGTTTTTAATTACGCCTCCCGTAAAGAGAGATTTAAGGCGAGGGTACTTTACCGTATTATTATATTTTTAATAAGCCTTTATTAATCCGCCTTAATATTCCGAAGCGGGTAATCGTCGTTTAAAATACTTTAAACCCGCCGAATTTTAAGGATATTTAAAGACCTTAAATTTTATTAATATAAGTCGTTTATAAACCGTATATTTTTTACGGTATACGTTATACGTTTTATTTTAAATAATCAATTCGGATTTACGCGTTTATAAGTTTTAATAACTTTATAAATTAATTTACACTTATTAAATAATACGTTATATTTTAATAACTTAAAGTATTTCGTATATCGTATTTCCGCGAGGCTTATATTATAAGGTTACGTTAAAATCGTAATTATTTTTTATTATATATCGTCCGTTTCGGCCGCCACGATACGAATATAATATTATTATAAGTCGATTATTATTATAACTCTTTTATTATAAATATTATTACGGTAACGACCTCGTATCTCCCTCGTATTAATATTACTTCGTAATTAATAATAAAGGGAGTACGAGATTAATACGTAACGAGTAACTAGTACGGTAATACGTACGTAACGAGGCGCCTTCGCGGGCGTTACGTTATCGTTATAAAGTTTTCTTAAATAAAAGGCCTCCCCGGATACCGTAAGGTTTCGGGAAGTAAGATTTAATTTTTATATAATAATAAACTTACTTTCGCCCTCGAAACGTTTACGTTTTATTATTATAACTATTTATTTTAAATTTTATAATAATTACTTCGATTTAAAGGGATAATTAAATCGGGGGTAACGCGTTTAACGATTATAGGAATATATTAATATAAATATACCCGTAATTAATATACGTATACGCGTACCCTTATTTAATTAAAAATAGTATAATTAAGAGGTATAAACGGTAATTAAATATTACCGCGTACTTTTAACCGGATTTATTTATTTAAGGGTAACGTATCGTTATACTCGTAAATAAAAAAGTTTTACGTATAATTTTAATAATTTTAAATTCTTAAATAAAGTAAATACGTTATTATTAAATTAATTATATAACTTCTTTATATTTAAAAAATCGTATAAAATTACGATATAATTGAATACGAATATTAAAGTACGGTAAATTTATAAAACGGGAAATAATATTTATTTTCGTTTTTTTTTAATTTAACGCGGATTACGTTCGTTTATATATTACCGACGCGTTTTTTTTTTCTTTTAATTTAACTTATATTAACGTCCGTATATTAATTAACCGACGTATTAAAACGTTTTTTTATATTTTCGTTTTCCTTTTTTTTTTTATTTTTTTTTTTTTATTTTTTTTTTTTTCTTCGTTTTTTTTTTTTTTTTTATTTCCTTTTTATTTTTTCCTTTTATTTTTATTTTATTTTTTTTATATTTTTATTTTTAATACGTTTTTATTTTTAATACGTTTTATATTTTTTTTTTCGTAAACGAGCCTAATTAAATATTTAATTAAAATATACGAACGAATACGTAAACGAGCCCGATTAAATATTTAATTAAAATATACGAACGAATACGTAAACGGATTCGTTAACGAGTACGTAAACGAGCCCGATTAAATATTTAATTAAAATACGTAAACGAGTATATAAACGGATTCGTTAATAAGTACGTAAACGAGCCCGATCGGATATTTAATTAAAATATACGAACGAGTACGTAAATAAATTCGTTAACGAGTATATAAAAGAACCCGATTAAATATTTAGTTAAAATACGCGAATAAATACGTAAACGGATTCGTTAACGAATACGTAAACGAGCCCGATTAAATATTTAATTAAAATATACGAACGAGTATATAAACGGATTCGTTAACGAGTATATAAACGAGCCCGATTAAATATTTAATTAAAATACGCGAGCGAGTACGTAAAGGATTCGCGAACGAGTATATAAACGGATTTATAAATAAATACGTTAAGATATTTCCTTAAAATCCGTAAACGAGTTAAATTAAAGACTTATATAAGATTTTTAAGTGAGGTAAATAAAAGTATATAAAATTTATAAATGAATACGTAATTAAACTTAATCGAATATACGATTAGAATAAAACCCCGTAAAAAGTTAAAAACGAACCTTAATAACTTAGTAATATTAAACTTTTTATAAATTTACCGTACTCTAATATTCGTATTCGACTATACCGTAATCCTATACGACTTCCTAAATACGAGGAAGCTATATAATTAATTTAATAATAACGTATCTACTCTATCTAGGAATCTAAAGCTACTAAAATTATATATAAAACCTTTCTACCCGCGAGTATAACGATACGCTACCCTTAAATAAGTAAATCCGGTCGGATATATACGGTGGTATTTAACCACCGCCCATACCTCCCAGCTATACTACTTTTAATTAAACGGAGTACGCGTATACGTATACTAACCACCGATATATTTATACTAATATTAACTTTCTCTTTTAAAGTCGAAATATCGCGGTATAATATACCGCTCCCTCTCTCTCTCGCTCCTTCCCTCCGGGACCGTCTCTTCGACTCTTAATACTTTTATTAATACCCGCGGGTACCTCGTACTCGTCGTAAGAGCTAGGCGCTTATAGGGGTTTAAATACTACCCTCCACTACCCTTTATACTTATACTTATTATCTCCCGTAAAGATTTAAATATTACCCTCCGTTACCCTCTTTACTTATACCTCCTCTTAAAACTCGATAAAATTCGTATTAATAAGCCTTCCTAACGTACCGTTATATTTCGCCTTTATTATAACGTCGGCTAAGTTATTAATATTAAAAATTTACTTAATTTCGGTTATTTCCCTCCTCTCGTACGATTAACGTAATATCGTTACGTCGATTAATAACTTCTTCTCCGTTATCGTCCTAAACCTTATAACGGTATCGAAGACGCTCTTATTATTTATATATATTATAAATAATACCTTCTTCCCGTAAATTTAATTTATAATAACCTTTATATAACTTATTAAATTAAATTATATATATAAGGCGTATAACTTAACCGTTAATATAAACTTAATAACGCGTTTATACTTAATAAATAATTAATATACGATATTATACTTTTTAACGTATCCCGAATCGTAATAATATAACCGATTTAAAAGTTTAAGTCTTTATTATTAACGAACGTACCGTTTATAAAAATTATTATTAAATAATTTTCTCGTCGAGTTTTACGAACTTAAGGTTACGGTGCGGGTTTTTAATTTATTATTAAAGCCGGGCGTTTAAATTAAAAATCTCCTTTTTACCGGGCTCCGTATATTATACCGTTAAAGAAAGGTCGAAGGCGGCTTCCGGTTAATACACCGATATTACGTATACGTTACGAGCGCGTTAAGCGATATATTATTATTACGGGCCGAGAGGTATTAATATACGGCCTCGCGTACCTTTATTAATTTACGGTACGTTAATAATTAAATTAATATTATATACTTAGGTCTTTTATAAAAGTAAAAGCGTACTATTAATTTCGATTTAAAGTACGCCGCCGTTAAATTTAAGAGGCGAAGTCGGCGTAAACGTTTTTCGAGGCTTAGTTAAAAAGTTAACCTTTTAGAGGGCGCTTTACTTTAAGGTAACGAATTCGTCGTCGGCGAGGATAAGCGTATTATTGGTTTATAAACCGATAATACCGAAGACGTCGTTTATATAAATTATAAGGTATATATTATAAGTAAATTAGATTATCCTTAATACCGTAGTATAATATTTAGTGTAAATAGTAAATTAATAGTTATTAGCTTTTAGTATACCGTATAACGGCTTTTTAATATATAAAACCTCGTTATCGGGTAGGGTTAAAATTTCTTTTACCGTAAGGTTAAAATTAATATAAAAGTCTTTAATTAAGTTTATAAAAGTTTAAACGTAAACTTACGAAATATTACGTAATAATAATTATATACCGGGGCGTAGTTTATAAGCCGTAATAAAGAGTAAAAAGCGCTAGCTTATTTATTAAATAATAGGCGACTAGGTTAATATAACCGTTTTATTAAAGTCGTTATATATTTATACGACGAAGCGACTCTTTTCGATTATTTATACGGTGTTAACGTACTTAATTTTATTAACGAAACGGCCGTTAAAAAAACCGTATACCGCGTAATACGCTAGTACGGGGGATTAACTCGAAAACGCCCTTTTTAAGTAGTCCTAAAATCTTTATACGCCGTAAATATTTATAAATCGGTGTAGGCGGTACTACCGTTAAATAAACGGTTATAATATTATTAATTAAATATACGAATATAACGGCCGGGGGCGTACGGCGCGGGCGGCCTTTACTTCGTCGGGAAGGCGGTATTACGAACGTTACGATAATTTTATTTTTTACCGCCGGGGCGGTTATAAGGGCTTAATTAAGGCCTTTATAAACTTTAACGGAGGTATTACGGAAGGTGCCGTTAATACCGTTACCGTAATTTATCGTTATATTTTCGTTTATAATAACGCGTATACGGTACGGGCCGGCTTAACCGGCGTCCGTATTACCGTTTTTAATACGTTAAATAAGTACCTATTAATAAGGTCCGGGCTATTACGAAGGCGTAGGGCCTTTATAATTTAACGGTTTACGCGCGCCTTTTTAAGGTCTCGTATTATTATACGAATTACGCGCGCGCGTTACGTAATAATGGGCGAGGGGCTCGCCGTTAATATTATACGAGGGTAGGCACCGAATACGAGGAGGGTCGGGATAATACCGTTAAACCTTACTAGCCTTAATCGTTATTTATAAAGCCGTTTACGGGTTAAGATTAAGAGCCTCGCGTTTAATTAATTTATAGGCCCGTTTAACGGGCTTATAATACCGTTTAATTTTATTAACGGTATAATAAGCCTCGGTGGGTACCGGCTTAGTTTTTATACTTATTAAGACCGTATTATTTTAAAACTCCTTATTCGTAAAGTTAATACCTTAATTATATACGATAAAATTAAAAGGGCCTTAATATACGTCGATTTAATATTCTTTAAGTTTATTTTATATATATTAACTCGTTATATTATTAAGTATACGGGCCGCTTAAAATCCCGTAACTTTATCGATTACGTAGATATATAATTTACCGTTAAGGTAAGTTACGTTAACAATAATAATACCGTTAAAAACGACGTTATAATCCTCCTTAATATTAAATTTAAAGCGTTTAAGAGGACCCTAGTAGAGTTAATAACCCGTATAAAAGTCTTTAATCTCTTATAAATCTTTATACGTAACGTTAATATAACCGGCCGCCTATAAAAGCCGGTGTAAAGCGGTCGACGGTAAAGGGGTAATTAAAACGGCGGTATAATTTTTTAAGCTCCGTCGTCGTTAAGTAATTATAAGAGCCGGTAATATACGCCGTCTCCGGGGCGTTAATAAATACGTACTTAAAGCGTTTAATTACCGGTATATAACCGGCGGGACCGATTATTAAATCCTTTATATTATCGAAATAATACTTTAGGCGGTTTATATTTATTAACGAAAGTAAAAAGGGGGTATTAATAAGTATTATATAAAAATTAACGCTTTTTATCGGGGTCTCGATACCGTAGGATCCGACTAATTTAAACTCTCCGATACCGAACTTAATATTTACGGTGCTTATAGTAACGGTGTTAAGTATAACCGTTAAGCGAAGCTTTTATAGGGCCTTGAATTACGGTAGGCCGTAAGTTAACCGTTTTATAACGCCGGTATTTATAATAAAACTTAGAAATTTGGTTTAATTGTATTACGAGAAGTTTACGAAAAAAATAGCCGTATTATCGGTTTATTAATCGGAGGGTTAAATATCCTCTTTAAGGGCCTCCGGAGTAAACGTATATAAATACTTTTAACCGTTTAATACGTTTATAACGGTTAAGTTACCGGCCGTTAATTAAGACTAAAAGGCGGTATAAAATTACGTCGGTTACGTAAAGTCGTTATTACCGTCGTTTTTAACGTTTTAATCGGATTACTTAAAGTTATTTTCGGGGCGTTATTCGCTTTTTAAGTCCGTTATTTAAGTAAAATATTAAGTTATAATACCGCCCTTATTATTAACTTATACCTTTTTATAAACCGCTTTTTTAACTTTAATATATAACCTTTAACGGTAACCTTCTTTACCGTATATAAAGTACTTAAAAGTACTTTCGGGGGATTACTTATTACCCGAGTCCTTACGGCCGTAATACCGGTTAAAGTAATAAATAAAGGCCGTACCGGAGCCGGACGTAACGCGCTCGTTTACGTATATTAAGTCGTAAATAATACGGTATAAATTATCGGGGCCGCCGTTAATTAATACCGCCGTCGTAACGTAACGCGAGGTCCGAGGGTCTTACTCGTAAATACTTATTAACCGCGCGTATAAAGCGGGTAACGTATTTTCGTACCTTTCGAGCGCCTTAAGACTTTAGGATAATCTCGTATAAAGGTTTTTTATAACCTCCGCGAACGTCTTATTAAGCGATACCGCCGTAATTTTAAAAAGTAAAAGAGCGTATTATTTACCGCGCTTAGCGCGTAATATAATATCTCCCTCGAACCGTTATAATATACGCCGAATAATTAACTTTTAATCCCTCGTATCGGCTTTAATTACGTTATAATAATTATAAACCTTTTAATTATTATTATAATCGGGAGCGCTTTATAAATATAAGCCTTTTTAAACCTTTAATCGGTAATAAAACGGATAAATTAACCGACTCGGAAAACGAGGCTTATTTCGTTATTAAAGTTATTATACTTTATTTTAACCGGGAAAAACTTTTAAATATTTTTAACGATACGTAATTAATTTTATTATTAAATTACGAGTCGGGTTAATAAGTAAAATTAATAAGGTCCGCGTTAAAGGTTTAATTACTTTTATTTCCGGGTATACCGTATAACGATATAAAAGTACCTTAATAAGGTCCGCGTAAAGGGGTTAATTATCTTTTATCTCCGGGTATACCGTATAATAATATAAGAGTGCCTTAACGATAAGGCGGACCGCCGAAGCGTTAACTTTACCCTTACCTTAATATTAACCGTACGAAGAGGTTTTAAAACTTTTAATCGGGAGTATACCGGGGTATATATTACCGTTATACGGTTACGGGATATTATCGTTAAATAACGGGTTATTATAAGTTTAATTATTAACGGGCGCGGGAGTTACGTCGCCGCGTAAATTATCGAGCTCGACGCCGGGGCCCGGGATCGGGAGTTTATAAGTAAATATACCTTCTTCGTTATTTTAAGTATTATTAACGGGCGTACGATTAATATTAACCGGGGTATCCTCCGGGTTAACCGTAACGTCGGGTACGACGGGCTTATTATTAAAGTAAGTTAAACGGTATACCGGGTAAACTTAATTAATAAGAATTAACTTTTAAATCCTCTCGTTATACGTCTTTATAATCGTAGTTTTAACGAATTATTTAAACGAGTTAATAAGTTATTCGCGTACGTTACGAGCTTAAAACGCGTTAATTAAAATTTACGTAAGGTTATTATTACCGTTACGGTAGTTTTTAACGTAAATACCTCGCTTTATAAAAGTACGTTTAAGGCTTAATAAAACCGTAAAGTAGGCCGTAATAAACTCGTCGGCGGTAACGCCTTTTAACGCTTCTTCGAAGAAGTATTAAAGGTTATCGTTAACGAACGTATAACCCTCGGTCTCGTTAATAAATACGCGAATACGCCTTTCGACGTTATTAAAACTTTTAATTAAAAAACTTATTAATCGACGTAATCGGTAATATCGTTTATTTTAGTTATTAAGAGTAATCTTTTAATTAGGGTAGTTTTCGAAGTAGTTTTAAATAACTTTCGGATAATTATAAAGAGTTAATATTATAATAATATAAAGAAACTTATTAATTAATATAAATTTACCGTACTCTAATATTCGTATTCGATTATACCGTAATCCTATACGACTTCCTAAATACGAGGAAGTTATATAATTAATCTAGTAATAACGTATTTACTTTATCTAGGAATTTAAAGCCACTAAAATTATATGTAAAACCTTTTTACCCACGAGTATGGCGATGCGCTACCCCTGAATGGGTGGATCCGGTCGGATATATACGGTGGCATTTAGCCACCGCCCATGCCTCCTAGCCACACCACTTTTAACTAAGCGGAGTACGCGTATACGTATGCTAGCCACCGGTATATTTATACTAACACTTTTAATTAAAAGTTTATTAATCGACGTAATCGGTAATATTATTTATTTTAATTATTAAAATAATCTTATAATTAAAATAATTTTAAATAATTTTAAATAACTTTCGAATAATAATAAAAGTTAATATTATAATAATATAAAGAAACCTTATTAATTAATATAAATTTACCGTACTCTAGTATTCGTATTCGATTATACCGTAATTTTATACGACTTCTTAAATACGAGGAAGTTATATAATTAATTTAGTAATAACGGGTCTACTTTATTTAGGAATTTAAAGCTATTAAAATTATACGTAAAACCTTTTTATTTACGAGTATAACGATACGTTACCCCTAAATAGGTGGATCCGATCGGGAGTGCGTAGTGGTATTTAGTTACTGCCCACGCCTCCTAACCACACCACTTCTAACTAAGTAGAGGGTGCGCGTATACGTATACTAGCCACCGGTGTATTTATACCGATAAATAAAAAGATTAATTAAAAGGTACGTAACGTCGAGAGTAGTACATATATATATGTACGCGAGAATATTTTATATGTTTTCTAGAGAGTAAGGCGAATAGCACGGATTCAGTATTATAATACGATCGATTATTAATATACGAGAGTTAAATCCATACTATAAATAATAAGCTTCACCCGCCTTTAAGGTTTTATTTTTTTTCTTTATTTTATTTTAACTTACTTTACGTCGCCTCCTCTTTATGCTCGACTGGCTTCCATCTTTATTATATTATTAACATCCTGGTAAGCATCGACCTTCTCACTAGAAAACTTC
The DNA here is from genome assembly GCA_016097115.2 of Sporothrix protearum. Lineage (NCBI taxonomy): Eukaryota > Fungi > Ascomycota > Sordariomycetes > Ophiostomatales > Ophiostomataceae > Sporothrix > Sporothrix protearum. The sequence goes on from JADMNH010000003.1 coordinate 25,364, forward strand.
CGCGCCGACACTCCACGGTGGAAGAGAATATCGAGCTCTTCGTATGTACGACCATTTGGCTCAGGTAGGCGGAAGTATGCCCAAACGAGCATAAGAGCACCAGTCCCGGCCCAGAAGAAAGCCGTCTTGCCTTTGGCATTGAGTGCGGTTGGGTTCATAAACTGCGGCTCGACGACCTGAGAGAAAATGTTGACGAGTTGGTAGAATGTGCGCGCAAGACAGACGGTTCAAAGGCCGGAGACGGGCAGAGGAGATCTCGGCAATGAACGAGTAAGCGATAGGACCGAGAGTCATAGCGTAGACCAGAACCCACAGGATACAGAGAGCGGCTTGGGCCCACAGTGCGCCCGAGGTGTGAGACGACACACTAACGATACCGAGAAGCAAAAGGAGGACGAAAGTAACGACTTGTCCGCCCACATAGATTGTACGGCGACCAAAGTAGGCAATGAGCCACCAAGACAGGATTGTACCAACGAAGGCAATCGCAGTTGTGCCGAGGTTCAGCTTATAGGCATTGTCAGGGCTAAGGCCAGCGTTCTCGAAGAAGTATGTGGGAACCTGTGAAAAGGCACGTCAGTCGAAGACCAGGTGAGGACACAGAAATTTTACGTCGTGCCGGACACTTTATAGAACGACTCACGTAAGCAAAGGTGCTACCAGATAGAATCTGGCCAGCAAAGGCAAAACAGGCAATTTCAGTGCGGCGCAGGTCAGTGCCCTTGAAACACTCGATGTAGTTGGTACCGGAGGTGATCTCAGACTCGATCTTGATAGTGTGCAGCATCATAGCCAGCTGGCCGTTGATGTCTTCCTCGGTGCGGTCAGACGTGAGGCGACGGAGGCTGCTCTTGGCGTCGTCAATACGGTCGCGGCCGACAAGGTACCAGGGGCTCTCGGGCATAAGGTAGCAGCCAACGATTAATGGCACGGGCCAAATCCATTGAATCGCAAAGGGAATGCGGTACGACCACTGGTCCGGTCGGTTGATCAAGCTGTCCAAGACACCGGCAGCGATGAACTGACCAATGGCCCAGCACAGGTTGACATATGTCGTCAGGTAGGCACGTAGGTTGGTGGGACACACCTCAGAGGCATATGATGGGCCCACAGTGGCAAAGACACCCCATGAGAAACCACAAAGGATTTGACCGACGAGTAGGACAGCGAGGGAGTTGGCGAAGAATGTGATAAAGATAAATGCAGCCATAAAAATAAGAGCGATGCACATAACCTTGCGATAACCAAAACGTGTAATCAACTGGCCATTCATGATGCCGCCTGATTTGTTAGTTATCTGAGACTGCGAAGGTAGATCTTGAGAAAGAAGGGTCATACCGAAAATAGCACCGACGGTACTACCCATGCTGATGCCCTGCTGCCATGGCGTGGAAATCAAATAGCCTCGCTCCTCGCCATAGTAGTTTCCGTACTTCTTTGCAAAGCTCGGATAACCAATGAAGTTGCCGATGAGGATAGTGTCATAGCCTTCCATGACGACGGACATGGACACCATAATAGACCACAAGACAGCTTTGCGGTTCTTATTCAGTGCCTCCCAAGCAGACTCGCTATGCTCAACATCGGAGGCTTTCTTTGCTTCGAGCACAGACGTGGCGCCCAGCTTGTCTTGCAGATGCAGTGCGGCCTGCGTGCCAATCTCGACATCAGCCATGATGTGCAGACGGGATAGAATGAACGGCAAGGATAGGTATGTACGCAGTATGGGAAAATAATAGGGATGCTGAAAATATGGCACGAGTTAAGTTTTCTAGCACCTTCACGATCAATATATATGAAATCGACGGCTGTACCCGGCACACAGAACACATAATCAATATGGCCATCGCAGATGGTCGCCGTGCGCCACGATTCTGGACCGTCCTTTCACATTCACAATGGCACCCACAGGAATCCTTGGCATCTCCTGATGTTTTACCCCACGGGGACAGTGTGCAGGAAAAGCGAAAGTGTAATAGTCATAGTTGTATTTTGCTCGAATAACATAGCACAGACTACGGTCGGTAGGAACGGCGGCCCGGCCGCTACTACCGGTACGACGCCTAGGTTGGTATATATTCGCAAGGCGAGGCGGACGTTGATGGACTCGTTCTCCAGTTCCCGCAATGTTTACAAGTTGTGATCGTTAACTCAAAAAATTTGGCCGACAATGGTAGTCGAATATAACCGGCCCTTTTAGCCTGTAATCCAACTCATCCTGTACCCCTGTTTTCTCCTCAGCGGGGCGGAAAATGAGGCTCTGAAGTCTCACCAGCGGGCGGATATTTTTATGGGACCTTTGAAGCTAGGGCTCCAGGCAGCGCGGTTGGTGGAGCTTGTCTCACATTTACCCGCTATTGGCGGGATTTTTGACCCACCGTCTTCAACGACAGTCGTGCGTCGAGTTGTGTCGGTTTTATATTTGTTTTGATGAAGACGCGACATTCACTGCTTTTACATCAACTGACATTAAATAAGATATTGTTTTTGGTGAAATAGGAAGAACCACAAGAAGACTGCAAGATTTCAGCCCTGTTGAACCACGCCACAACAGAGTCTGACTCGGCAATGTCGGACCTTCATGCCGACGCTACTGTGCTAGTGTTACCTCCTCCTCCACCTCCTACGCATAACAATTCCTCTCACGCAGTGCTTCCCCACTCCCCCACCGGAGTTTCTCAGTCCATGTTTAGTCTTCTCCCACCGAGACAACAAGTCCTGCAGAAATGTCTGTGTTCGTGATCCATTACTGAATCTGTCATCGGCGATCCCCCTTTTTGCCCGCCAACACTAAGTTTTGTTTCTTATCCCGAGATAATATTCTTCGGTACATGAACGGTCCTCCTGTCAACTTCCAGGCCATTCCTCTTCACGATTACGCATCGACCATTGCAGTGCCACACGCCAACTGAACCCCAAATCTCCCCCAACCCGTCGACATGAAGATTCGCGATGGCATGTGGCACACGGCCAAGGGCCTGTATGTCAAGTATGCAGAGGAAGTCTATGAGACCACGACCACAAGCCGCGGTGTGCGGCTGCTCTGTCCGACCGGAAAGATCAGATCTCGTGGTGACACGCTCAACCAGCCGACGGTGACATTGACCATCGAGGCCGAGACGGATGGCATCTTGTCAATCGAAGCTGTGCATTGGGATGGTGCAAAACGGCGTGGTCCTGACTTTGAGCTTTTCCCACATGGCCGGCAGGAGGTTGAGGCGGTCATTACCAGCAACCCAATCAGCACGACAGTGACGTCTGGCTCACTGGCTGCCACCATCACGACAAGCGACAAGGATGGCTCCCGGGTGTTTGGAGTGCGCTTCCACCCATCGGCAATGTCCGACAACCGCCGCACATTGACTTCCATGAGCCACCGCAGCGTGGCTTTGCTATCAGCCCAGCGTTGTCCAACCCGCAACAAATGGAGACTATGAACGACAAGGAGCACTATATCTTCACACAAACAGACTTGGGCGTTGGCGAGTCTATCCACGGACTGGGCGAGCGATTTGGCGCCTTCAACAAGGTCGGCCAACAGGTGGAGCTGTGGAATGCCGACGGCGGCACGAGCAGCGAACAGGCGTACAAGAATATCCCGTTCTTTATGAGCTCTCGTGGCTACGGTGTCTTTTTGGACACTCCTGACCGTGTTGAGCTCGAAGTTGGCAGTGCACGCTGCTCCCGCGTTGAGGCCCTTGTCCGTGGCCAGCGCCTCAAGTGGTATCTGATCTATGGGCCGACACCCCGCGATGTTCTTCGTCGCTACGGCGAACTGACAGGCCGGCCCGGCACATTGCCCTCCTGGAGTTATGGTCTGTGGCTCAGCACCAGCTTCACCACAAACTATGATGAGACCACCGTGCAGGGCTTTCTGACTGGCATGCGTAACCGCGGTATCCAAGTGGACGTCTTCCACTTTGATTGCTTCTGGATGCGTGCCTTCACGTGGACCGACTTTGTCTTTGACTCTGAGCGATTCCCCGACCCTGCTGGACAGATTGCTCGCCTCAAAGAAGCCGGTCTCTGTCGCAAGGTCTGCGTCTGGATGAACCCCTACATTGCTCAAAATGGAGCCGCCTTTGCGTACGCTGCTGAGAAAGGTTATCTGCTGCGCCGCCCCAACGGTGATATTTGGCAGTGGGATCTGTGGCAAGCAGGTATGAGCCTCGTCGATTTTACGAACCCAGAAGCCTGCAAGTGGTATGCGGAGAGTCTCAGCAAGCTCTTTGACCTCGGCGTTGACGCCATTAAGACCGACTTTGGCGAGCGCATCCCCACACGCGATGTACAGTGGCATGACCGGTCGGTCGATCCATCTCGCATGCACAACTACTACACTTTTCTGTACAACCGCGTTGTATATGATGCACTTACGACACGGTACGGAGAAGGCCAGGGCATTCTTTTTGCTCGCTCTGCCACTGCTGGTGGACAGCGCTTCCCTTTGCACTGGGGCGGTGATTGCGAGAGTACGGCAGTTGCTATGGCTGAGTCTATTCGTGGCGGTCTGTCGCTTGGCCTCTCTGGTTTCAGCTTCTGGTCGGTGGATATTGGCGGCTTCGAAGGCTCTCCCCCTCCTTGGATCTACAAGCGTTGGGTTGCCTTTGGACTTCTCTGTAGCCACAGCCGTCTGCATGGCAGCAACTCGTACCGTGTGCCCTGGATCATTGACGGAGATGATTCCTCTCCTGGTAGCGCAACAACCACACTTGCACGCTGGACTGCTCTTAAAAACCGTCTCCTTCCTTACCTGTTGGCCCAAGCCAAGGAGTCTGTCAAGGACAGCGTTCCTGTGAGTGTACGCGCCACATGCATCGAGTTTCCAGATGACCCCACTGCTTGGACCCTCGATCGTCAGTTTTTCATTGGAGACAATCTTCTTGCTGCACCCGTCTTCGAGGAAGATGGCGAGGTCGAATTCTACCTGCCACTTGGCCACTGGACATCTTTTTTCACCAACAAGGTCCGTACGGGACCCGGCTGGTTCCGGGAGCGCCATGGATTTGGTTCGATGCCTCTATATGTGCGTGAGAACAGTGTTCTCATTCTTGGTGGAGCATCCGCATCTACTGGACGCAGTGCCGTCTACGACTATGCCAATGACACTGAGATCGTCACATATGGAGTGCAGCCCGGTGCAAAGGCTACCATCGTAAACGCTGATGGTGGCGTGTGCGGTACAATCGAGGTGGATGTCGACGGAAATCTCACTGGGACCCAGATTCTGACTGGTTTGTGGAAGCACAGCCGCAACGAGCGTGCCCTTGATGATTCGTCGGTCGCTGAAGAGATTGTGGATCTCTCAGCTTAAATACAAATGCATTACATAGACATAACTTCAATTGTGGTGTTTCGAGTTAGGGAGCAGGTGAAAACATAAACTAAAGCTAATATTAAACGGTGGTGAAATATACGTTGTTACACGTGAACCGCTTTGTTTTAGTGGGTGCTTGACAGCTATTTTGAGTGCTTTAACGCTTTTGTTTTGCGTGGCAGCCTTCTTTTCCGTTGCCCACCCACCTTATGTTTACGAAAAAAAAATATGTTTACGAAAAAAAATCTATTATTTTCAAGTGATTGCTTTCGCGTCAAGTAGCATTATTTGGTAAAAATTATAGTGGTTAATTCTCGCATCCTGCGCCAGTTTCTATTTTCCCGGAAGTAACAGCCCCCCCCTTTCATTGTTTCAAACTAAGCCCTTCTCACCCAGGACGACTACATTATCCGGTGACACATCACCAGTGGTTTTTGTGATGGACGAATTGCTGTCACTTGTAGTGTATTGCTCGATTGCAGTCAAGTCGGCGCCATGAGAGGTTTCTGTAACCTTGTTGAACGCCACCCAAAATAGGCCAGGTAGCGATAAAAAGAAGAGAGCCAGGTTGATAGCGCAGGCACCGTCGTAATTAAAGTTCATAGCAGAGACAACGAAGCCAAAAGTCGAACCAATGGAGCCAAGAGAGTTGATGATGCCGGTGAGGAGGGCAGACTCGTTGACATTGTTCGTCAGACTGCCCGTGAGCCAGTACATGTATACGGTGCACCTGAAGGCCGGTATACGGTTAAGAAACGAAGCGAAATACTTAACAGGCATAGGAAAGATGACTTACAATGGGTCAGAAATACCCCAAAGGAGGAACAGGAAGCAGGGGAGGCCATAGTTCGTCCCGTCCCAGTCAATAGTCGGAGGATTTGTCGTGTAGTGGTGCTGGACAGCCTGGCCAATGATCCAAGATGCTCCTGAGGTGATCGATACGACAAAGAATCCAATGCGTGCGCGTGTCTTGCGGCTGAACCGAGCCCAGTCGAGAAGCTGACCAAAGGACAGTGCAGCAATCAATCCACCCAGATAGAAGAGCATGGAGTTGAGCGCACGTGTCCGTACAGTGAAGTATGCAAAGTTGAACTGCCACTGGTAGGAAAGGAACCACTGTGCATAAATCATGAATGGCATGAGACCGATTATTGTCGGCGTTTTAATCAAGGTCCACAAGATTCTGAACGTCTTTGCCAGCGTTGGGGCCTTCTTCAAGACAACAGGGCGACCGTCACGGCGCTGGACTCTATTGGCGGGGGATACGTTGAGGGCGAACGGGAAGCCCAAGCACATAATGGTCATCATTACAACGTAAGTGGCCTCACTGATTGAACCTCGGTAGGCTTTTTTCGCGTTAAGAGCGAGGCTAATGATTCCGCCAATGGACGCGCCAAGATTCTGGCATGAGAATTTCAGAGATGCTGCCCGATTTAGCTTTCCACGCGTCGAACATAGGGAATATTCAGAACTTCCGGATCTTGTACATACCGGCGAGGCCTTTTCTGTTCTCCTCCGGATACCCCATGATAATGGAGCCACTGGCTACCCAAAGAAAACAAGCTGACAGACCACATGTGACGGCACCGAAAAAGAAGCAGCCATGACTCTCCGTAATGGTCAACGACATAGAAACCGGCAGCATACGGCGCGTAGCCGAATGTACCAATCTGTAAAGAGTGTAAGTATCATGTCATAATGAGCTAGGGGTAAGTTCTCATTTTTACTTACGAAAAGAGTCCATTTGGGCGTCAGGTAATTGCAGGAAATGGCAATAAACGGCGACACAACCGCAATCATGCCAAAGACGATGGCATTGGCCGCGTTGGATGTGCCGGCACTTGCACCGCCACCAGCACCCATGCCATTCAGTGCGCCAAATATTCCCGGGCATGTGAATGCTGTGCAAGCAACCATGATAACCGAGAAAATAGGTGAACGATACCATGACCGGTTCTGCTCCGGATGCACCACATTTTGATGGTCGGACATTGCAGCCGTTATACGATGTGTCGATCTTGTGGTCTGTGAAGTTGAGGAGTATATTTTCGCCGACATAAAAATCGTTGGAAGTCAAGTTGCATTTCTTGAAAAAGCACCAGCCTCCTACTTTAATAATGCTCAAAGCAATGCAGGGGTTTGTTTCTTTTCTTGTCGTTGGGTAAAGGTAGACTTCATTCCAGCCCAGTTCAACCATACAACCCCTGGGTTCTTCTAAAGAACAATCTCCGAGAACGGACTGGGTCAAGGCGATGAGCAATAGTATTGATATTCGACGCCTTATGAGCCTGTTATGTACAACACGACTAAAGAGGTGTCGCAGGGGTGCAGGACGCAGTGACGATCCCCAATTCTGCTATGGGGTCCGAGACTCAAGTCTGGTAAAAAATAGAGGCACGATGCAAAATTAGCCGAGTGTTAACAAGTCTCGCCCGGGAGTACCATGAGATTACATGTGGCACTGCTGCCGATATGACACTGGCATTACCGACCGGCTGTAGAGTCATGTTCCCCGGGAATAAAAGAACACCATCATAGTGCCTATGACACAACACATGAAAACAAATAGAGCCTTAGTATTCGACGTCGTCACCTTCTGACACAGCAATTATAAATATTGGCCATATGGATATACGGCGGTCTGTTATTGGGGTATCTGCAAACGAGCTGAACAGTACACGGACAATGGCCCTGCGTATTTGGTAGGCCTAATTTCTAATAGAATGTCAAATTACAAGTTTGGCTTTTTTTTCTCTTTCTGAAAACAGATAGTGTTGTGGGTGCCGGCCTAGTTGGCAGTACAGCCGTAGTTGCTCTCACCGTCACTGGCCTAAAAGTTCTTACGAGATTAATTCCAGCCACGAAGATCAATGCCATATCATATGGCCCCCGGAGCGCGCCGTATATGTTACAAGGCATTGGCGCACAAGCGATATATTGCTTCGAAAGTACTCTTCAGACGACCTTGAAACTGGCTACATCCAAGCTCGCACGCACGCACAGAGAACTGCTCTTGAAGCTACTTCTCTCGCATGTTCCTGACGGTACAATCAACTACGGAAAGCGAATTACCGGCATTGGGCTACTGGACAAGAAGGTCCACAGCACCAGATCTTCAATCAGGCTACACCACTCGGGTGAAGACAGTGACGTCACTAGTCAGACACGAGACTTTAACCTTGTTGTTTCTGCAGACGGCCACTACTATTCTATTTGTAGGCAGATTTTGGCGAGATCATCGAGTGCAGTGCAAGGATGCCGTTGCCTACAGGACAGTATTCCCAGCTTCATGCATCGCTGGGATCAAAGGACTCCACGACAACTCTTCAGCCTGGCGCCGCGACGGTGAAGTTGTCTTCTTGTCGGAGCTTGGCCTTGGTGTCTATGGCGTCGTGATCATCCGTGGAGAGACCCGGAGGATATCGCCAGTAACGGCCTCCGATGGGAGTACCCAATCGGCCCAACAGGCGCAGAATCGGCTCCGACAAATGTACGCGGACTGGGATCCCTTGATCGGTAAAGTCTTGGATATTGTCGACAATATGGATACACATCCTCTCGACTCGGGACCATGGTTGAAGCAGCTGTCCCAAGGAGGAAAAGCTGCCTTCGTTGGTGACGCAGCTCAACCAACTACGGGTGCTTATGGTGCCTGCGGCAATGGGATTCGGTGACTGCTGGGCGCTCTATCGGGCTCTGATTGCAAGCCGATGCTCGGCCACCTACGACAGTGATAATGGAGTAGGTAACAAGTCGGGATACGACATTACAAAAGCTCTTCGTATCTTTGAGCCGGCACGCCTTCCATTCTTGCTCCGTGTTAAGCAACAAATTACTTTGGATGTCCAGGATGCAATTTTTTTAGCAGAGGCAGCTGCAGGTGCGAAGGAGTGGACTCGCAGATTCGTGGAGCGCAATTCATCCGACAACTGGCTGGCCGAGCATGATGTCGAGCTTGAGGTGCAGAATGCCATCATGCGAGATTTGAAAAACATCATTGGTGTGTAGATGTGCTTTTTTATTTGGTTTAAAAAAAAGGCGACCGTTTTCACTCTAGAGTGGAGACCAAATATCTTGCCATTAACCGACGCTGTGGCTACATGAGCGTCCAATGAAACCTAACAATCTTTATTACCCATGAATGCCATATATTTCGACATTTTATCATATCCGTTTTAAATATCCAGTAGAAAGCTCACGATTGTTGACTGAGAACAGCGACACGCTGAGGTTCGCCCTTGCCGACGAGATGGCGTACTCGCCAAGCTTGGTGACCTCGTGGCCTGTGCCGTTTCCCGTTCGAATTAGACTATCGTAAGCGCTACATCCAGCGGCGATGCCTACTGAGTATAAGTAACTACCATCGGCGGTGTCGCCACTCCGCTGGGAACTCCTTTACTTGTTGCAATAGCTAGTCTTAATGTCGACATTTGATGTACAATCTTCGTGAGCAATGCATGCGAATCACTTTCAATATTACTACGGCATCAGTGCGTATCAAGGTGCCCTAACTTAATTTCTGTGCGCCATCCAAGTTGGGCGTGTATTTTCTGCTATTATATGAGAAAAGAACGAAGACAATATAGTGAAAAGAAATATGCGTGAAATATAAAGTTCACTCTCAAACAATACTGCAACTATACTGATTGCCCCGAAAAATTAATTCCAGCAATATTACTACGTCAACGACGGCACGGCCATACTGGACAGAGTACTCGCAAATTCGGTTATTTACGCAAACATACACGCATCGGATCAATGTCCCCAAAATTGAAAGTCGCCATCATTGGCGGCGGTCCGGCCGGCCTGGGCGTTGCAATTGAGATGGCTCGACTTCCCATTATTGACTGGCACTTATACGAAAAGAAGGCTGTTATCAGCGAGTATAGTAGCGGCCTCACCATCCAGAGAAACACGTGGCGTATGCTGGAACACCTCGACGCGGCACAACACTTACAAAGATCGGACATATTCCGGCCGACCAACGGACACATCACGCAGCACCGAGATGGCCGCACCGGCGACCTTGTTCTCGCGGCAGAAGCAAAGGGATCAACGACTACTGCACCGCATCAGCAGCCATGCCGTGCACATCGGGCCGTATTGCAGCAGGCGCTACTCAAAGAGGTGGATCAGAGCCGCGTCCATGTCGGCCATAAACTCGCCAGCATAACAGAACTATCATCAAGCCGTGTCCAGCTGATCTTTGAGAATGGACATGTGGACGACGTCGACTTGGTTATTGGCGCAGACGGCCTCAGATCTGTATGGGATGGTCTTTTAGCACAACTTCCCTATCGTACTCGAGTCATGCTCGCTAACAATTTTGTGCTCGCAGCCAGTGAGAGATTTCTTTTTCCCCGACCATCAAATGTCATACACGGGCGCAACCGCATATCGGGCACTAGTGCACACATCAGATGCCTTAAATATCAACGGAATGCTGCCTGAGGTTATTTTCTGGCACGGCACCAACAGCAAGTGGGTATATACCTGCCCACTTGGAGGCAACACGTTTGAAATCACTTGTCGCATAATTGAGGGCAAAAATCCAGAAGGCGACGGCCGGCGTTTGCGGGCGAGCTGGGGTCGCGAAGCATCTGTACCAGAATTTGTTGCCAACTTCGCTGAATTTTGTCCACCCGTCCAGCAGCTATTACAGCTTATCACTAGCGTTCAGCAGTACGATTTCTTTGCTGGTCCCCGGCTCGAATCCGTTGTGGCTAGGGGCAGCGTTGCGCTTGTCGGGGATGCTTCCCATCCACTTTCTGGCGCTTTTGGAGCCGGTGCGGGATTTGCTCTCGAGGATGCTTTTACTTTGGCTGGTTCTTTGGCATGGGCTTTTCGAACTGGTGCCGCCTCGGGTGCAGACATGCATGCGAGACTTGATGCAGCACTGTCGTTGTATGACCATGTTCGCTCGCCCCATTATGCTGAACTATATAGCATTCTCGACGGGTACGGGCTGGCAGAGAAACTTGTTGCTTCGCAATCATTGCCACCTAAAGGAGAGATTCGTGCACGCATCGAGTCTGTATGGGACCCTAAGCATAACTGGATTTACCATTATGAGGTATACTTGGTGTCCCATTATTCCAACCAACTTTTTTTTCGGCTGAGAAAAGCTAACATACACAACAGGTCGATGCAACACTTGCAAAGGCAATCCGGGATGCGGACGATAAACAAGGAGCAGGAGGGTTTGGGGCGCGACTGTAAAATTGGGGGCGAAATTTGTAACCTCGTTTGTCTATATGCATTAGATGGTCGGAATATATGCTCGATGATGCAGCAGAAAAATAAATGTGCAGCTAAGATGGCGGTTCTAGATCGAAACTGAACTGAGCCTGGTGTGATTAATTAAGAAGTTCTACCTCTGCTTTTGTACTTTTCGCCATCCAGGAAACAATCCAGGAGTATGGCTATATCTTGACGACAAAATCACGCAACGGGCTGTTTTTGTGATGTGTTGCCAGCCGGGGTGTTGCTTCATGGTTTGCAAGAACCACCGAAAAATCATTCGTAGCCTGTAACTCGTTACTGAGTAGCTGATCCGATATATGACCGTAATACCTTTTTGACCGGAAATCCGAGAGAGAAAATGTGCGGAGTCAACGACCAACAGACCCTTCCCTTGAACCACCAGGGCAGATTGACAATGGTAAGACTGTCCATCGCTGGTGTGTATCCTGCCCGTTCGGCTTGGTGGAGAGCATCCGGTATGGCCTTGATTCTAGATCCGGTAGTGACTGCTCGGGGCTTCTTCAGTCGGCCGCTGATATCCTCCATAAGTTTAGACTAGTTATACAGCTATTACGTAGCCGATGAAAGATTTAACAACAGCCCAGCAAGTTTTTATGTTTCATAGCTGGACAAAGTATTCTTGATAGGTGTACCGGCAATGTCATAAACCGTACAACTATAGCCGATGTGCTCCAGACAGTCCAACCCCTTCCAGGAGCGTCTGCGCACATCCGGACACCTTCAGCATCAATGAGTAGGTCGGCTTGGATAGATTCGCCAGTGCTGTTGAGTCTTGCCTCGATCTTGTCGTCCTCCTTCGGGACAGTGGAGTGTGTTTCGCTAAAGCGAATAGTGGCGCTGTCTGGCAGGTTTCTGACAAGAGCAAGCGCCAGGTCCTTGCAGCAGACGGCGAAAGGGCCCTTGGGACTACCGCCATGGACGTCGACATACTTGAAGCGTATCAACTCTCGATTGGCCGTGTCCGGGTGCTATTCTCTTTGAATCCGGTGGCACCCTGTGTTCAGGGCATTGTCCCATGCCCACAAACACAAACTTCATTACTGAAGTGTTTCCCTGACTCTGAGCAAAGAAATGCTATTCCCATTGCATGGTTGTTTTACAAGGGTCAGAGCTATTTTATGATTGGGTCGCCCGAGGGTTCATCGACATCTGATACGACCGGTTTCCTGGTTCCGGCATGCAGCGCCGATACTTTTGTGTGTTAGGTGGAGTGAGGAGTGATATTCGAACAAAAAACGGCACGGTTACCAGGTACAAAACTTAATAACAATTTCTACTAGCGTTATAGGGTGGACAGTTTCTTTCTTTCTCCGTTCTTCACGTTCATGGGTGCTCGGGATCGAGGGGGGCTGCCTTGCAATCTGTATCATAGGGGGCTGTATGCTACGGCATATCGTATATCTCACCTATTTCCACACACAGCAAATCGCATAATTCTGTGACAGTTTTTCCCCAGACAACATATTGTTCCGTCTAGTAGTCAGTCGCCAATAGCCTGGAGTGGCTGAGAATGGCGGATAGAAATAGCAATAAAAATAGTGTATATAGTGTTGGCGCTGTTACAAAAACACTAACAACGCATTGACGGCTAGAAAGCTGCATTCAACGCCTCCGAGTGCTCCGACACAACTGATTTCCATTCTTATACTATATACAATCCACAAATACCACAAAACGCGTAAAAGTTCAACACAAGTTGAGGATGACACGCTCGTTGTCCCTGGCGCATTCTCCATCATCCTCCTCGACTTTGCTGGGAATTGGCACATTGGCCAGCGGTGTGAGACGGAAAGCGTGACGCCGGCCGCCAGCTTCGTAGTCAAGCGTCTGAGAGTGTTGTGTGCACCGCTGGTCCCAGACAACGATAGTGCCTGGCTCGTACCGAACACGGCAAGCAAAGTCTTGGCCGCGAGACACGTGCTCGAAGAGGAAACGCAGCATCATGTCCGATTCCTCGTCATCCCAGCCGGTAATTCTTTGGGTGTAGGACGAATTGACAAAAAGCGACTTCTTGCCGGTGACAGGATGCACAGTGACCACAGGGTGAACTGCCTTGGTGATGGGGCGGCGTAGAACGGCCAGATTACCGTTGTCGCGGATCTCGCGTGCGATCGGGTTTGCTGTGGTATGAATGGCAGTCAAGCCTTCCAACCGTTTACGAAAAGAGGGTGACAGGCGATCAAATGCGCGGGTCATGCTAGAGATGATGGTATCACCGCCAGAGCCAGGCGGCGACTCGAGCATACAGAAGAAGGTCAGGCCAGGGGGCTGCAGTTCTGGTGACTGATCAACGTGAAACTGAATCGGACTTTTTCGCGACCAAGACTTGCGAATACGAAGGTCGCTAGTATTTCATTAGTCTCCCTGGAAAACAATTGTGAGTATGTCCGGAGTTCATATAACCTACTCCTTGGAGTCGTAAACGATGACAAACTCGGCCGGGCCATTTTCTGGGTGCGGCATCCACCCGTGTTTGTGCAGCGGGCCAAAGTGCGAGGCAATTTTACTCTGGGCCTCAAAGCCGATATCGACAAAATCCTGGTCCCGGAAAACGAGACAGCCGCGCTCAGCACACAGGTAGGCCATCTCATCCAAGCCTGCCTTGGACAGTTTGGAGACCTGGACACCCAAGATCTCCGTCCCGCAGTGCGGGCTCAGCTCGGATATCTTTGTGGCGCCTTTAAGCAGATTCGGGCATGACTTGTCAGCGCGCAGGCCAGGCTCGTCATGCTCGAACGGACCGACCATTTCCACGGACTCGAGGGGTCATAGTGTGCTACAATGTTAGTATGATGGAATCAAATCTCAGGTACAACTGAAGTGGAAAGCATACGAAGGTAGTCAGGGTACAGAGGTGGAGGGAGGGCCTCTGCTTCTGTTGATTCTGTCTTCGCAATCATGGTGGGCAGTAAAGGGATGCGAGGGTTGATGGTGGTAGTAGTGATAGTGATGGTGATGGTGTTATCGATACAAGATACAGCAATCAGATGCAATGCTCTGGCGGTTTCAGTCCGTTTTATGTTCCTGTGCATTCCGCGGAACGTAACTTTACCTCTCGGCGCTAAGCAGTGGTCTGGCCGCATCTACGGTCGCCTCTCCACCACCCCTGGCCGGCCGCGTCCATGAAAATCATGTTACGGCCGCAAAGATCCACAACTTGCAGTTAACATGAACACCCCCGCAAAAAGCTGCTAAATTATTGCTGGCCGCTTTGGTATCTAATATGCCGATGTGATAGCCGCCACAGACCCTGGCTGACGTTGGCCGCGACTCCACCTCTATCTCCACTGCGGCCAACACTAAAGGCCCTTTGACTTGGCCGCGTCCCAGAGACCCCAGGTAAATGCCAGCCTAGCCCGGGTGCCGTCAAGCTCTATCGCCCTATATTATAGCGGCCGCCCACTCCTTGTTGCACATTATCGCCGTCTTTATCATTGGACTTTATCTTTCGGCGTTGGTAAACACCGACGTTTCCCTCCCCGTCACGCTCTGTTGCAGGCCGCCGAAATCTAGATTAGCGAAGAGGTTGGATAAGATGAAGATCAATGCTAATAATGTGCAGGGATGTCCAACGGGAACAATGCGAATAATGCTTATCGAGCGGCCAGCATGGCGGATGCCATCATCCATGAGCCGTGAAGATATGCAAAGGAGATTGCTATGGTATCTCCACGCGGGCGTTGCATATAACTGAATATGTCGAGACATGATAATCCTTATATTTATCCTTGCCTCAACCTTGCCATTCGGGTGAGCAAATCTTGCGATCAGCACAAGCACAAAGAATTCAGTCCAACTCAAACCTCCTTCCTTTGAGTATTATTCATTAGCCGAACACCCGCCCAATATCGACATGTCTGGTGTCGACGAGCCCAAAATGCCCATCGAGGCAGTTTCACCAGCTAGCGATACACCAGTTGCTGTCAAGGCAATCAAAACTGGAAATGCCAACGATGTGGACATCGCCGCCCGGATTCTCGCCGACTATGCCGAAACCATGGGGCCTGAGGGCTGGACAAAAGAGGAGGAGAAGAAATTGATGCGGAAAGTGGATTGGTGGTTGATTCCAATTGTGAGTCCCCTCACTGACAATCTGGCTTTTGCGTGTCTTTAATCGATATCTCTAACAAAGTAGCTCTTCGTCTGTGCCACGCTCTCCGGCCTGGACAAGACGGCCATCTCTGCGGCTGCCATCTACAACATCAAGGGTGACCTTGGCCTTTCTGGCTCCCAGTATTCGTGGGTTGGCTCAGCGCCATTCTTTGGTGGTCTCGTGTTCATGGCCCCGGCTGCCTTCTGTCTACAACGCATGCCGGTTGTCACGTTCTTCGCACTTAATGTTCTCTGCTGGGTATCCTTGAGATGTGCATGGCCGCATGCACGTCATTTGCTGGGCTTTTCGTGTGTCGTTTCCTGCTGGGCGGCTTCGAGGCACTGCTCATCCCGGCCGTGACACTCATTGTGTCTATGTGGTATCGCCCTGAAGAGCAACCGAAACGCAACAGTATCATCTTGAACGTTATTGCACCCATCATCAACGGATTCCTGGCCTGGGCGGTCGGCTACCACAAGGGCAGCTTCCCCACGTGGAAAGTTATCTTCTTGTTTTGCGGTGCTTTCACAACAGTGTGGTCTGCCGTTGTCTATCTGTACCTTCCCAACAACCCATACGAGGCCAAGCGCTTCACTGCGCGTGAGAAGTACATCATCATCCAGCGCAAGGCCTCGGACAACACTGGTGTGGAGACGAAGAAGATCAAATACGACCAGATTGTTGAGGCCTTTACCGACCCCAAGACCTGGCTGATCTGGATTGCCATCGTGGCCCTCCAGGTACCTAATGGTGGTCTCACCACCTTCAACACGCTTATTATCTCCGGTCTTGGCTTCAAGCCCCTGCAAACATCTCTGCTGGCTATGCCTCCTGGTGCCATGAGCACATTCTCTGGCCTCGCCCTGTCTTACCTGGCAGCTACCACACGCCGTTACCGTACTCTCATGGTGGCTGCTTCTATCTTGCTACCACTACTCGGTGCTTTGCTCTGCTACTGCCTACCCGCACCAACCTCGCAGGCCAGCTCGTCGGTCTCTAGTAAGCTTGTCTCCTAAACCAAACCTGCTTGTCTTTTCCTCCCCGCAAAACTAACAAGTGCAGCATCCTGTATACTTACTGGGCTCCGTATGTTACCCTTGTGTCTGTCTACCAGGCCAACATTGCTGGTCATACCAAGAAGATCGTTCTGTACGCTTGGTTTTATGTCGCTTGGGCTACGGGCAACATCATTGGTCCCCAGACATTTCGCGCCAATCAGGCACCCGCTTACACGGGCGGTACTATTGCAATGATTGTTTGCTACGCTGTGGCTATTGTGGCTATCCTAGGTTACGGTGCCTTGTGCCATGCTCACAATCGTCGCCGTGCTGCCGCTGTGGGGAGTGACACGGTGGCTGATTGTGACTGGCTGGACATAAGTGACCTGAAGAACGAGAGCTTTAAGTACACAACATAACAACAGATATCTTGGCATTGTGTTACGGATAAGGGAGGGTATGGTGCCAGTAGCAGGAATAGGGCTATCATTTCTGATGTGTAGCGATCTTATGCAGCAGCGTAGCAATTGTTAAAGCGAGAACCGATTCGTGCAAAATAAATGAAAACAACATGCAGTGGATAATACGATATTTTCACCAAACTCGAGTTGGGCTCGCATACAAGAATGTGGTGACAAATGATAATACTTTGATTATTTTTACCTTCACGACGGCGAAGCTATCCACCGCCCGAAGGGTATGTGACGAGATGTGGTCAGAAATACGCACCAAGCAACCAACTGAATGCTTAAGAAGTCGACAACATCGCATAATTGGATGTCCGGGAGGATACTGTTATTTGCTGTGAGATAGAGATACAATTTTTTTTCACATGACGCATGTCTCCCTCGGGCTGTCAGACAGATATTGCTTGATACGATGCCGAACGTCGGCCAACCGCTATCGTTGGCCGCGCTGAATCTTGAGTCCACTTTTTTGATCCCTGCTTGCTGGCCGGTTAGGTCCAAAACGGCCATCCCGACATCACAAAATGCATGCTTTACTGACTTGAACAGTCGACAAAATACATACAACTGTAATTAACACGACAATTTCTGTCTTTACACCATCATACACCATCATACACCAAAAAAAAACACCAAGCTTTCTTCCAACTTTACCAAACATGGTAGCCCAGGGACTGCCGCGAGGCATCTACACACCACTCCCATGCTTCTTCAACGAGGCTGAGGAAGTCGGCAAGTTATATGAAAGATACGGCAATCATCAAAGTCCATACTGACAAGTCGTAGACTATGAGTCTTTCAGAAAACATGTGCTGTGTAGGTGGACATGTCCGGTCCAAAGTATTCCTGCCCGAATTGATATTTGCGGCGAGCATTAACACAGCAACAGTCACGGCCAATGCAGGCACCTTTCCAGTAGTGTCTGGAACTGCAGGTGAAGCTGTCCATCTGGTACGTAGGACAATAAATCTTTCTCAAGTTTCAAGACCAGCATTTTGACGGACAGACCCGCGAGGAGCGCTATAAACTGGTCCAAGCAGCCCGCGAACAGCTCGACGGGGAAGGGCTACATGCCGTGCCAGTTGTGGCAGGTGTAGGTGCCGCCAGCACCCGAGAGTCGATTCTGCTGGCACAGGATGCTGCCGCCGTGGGTGCCGCTTTTGTGCTCGCCATTCCTCCGGGATACTATGCTGGAAGCTTGGTGGCAAACAGTATGGCAGCCATCAAGCAATTCTTCGTTGACCTTGCCGCTGCATCTCCTGTTCCAGTGTGCGTATTCTTCCTCCAAGACGCGGAAATCGACAATTGGGGCTCACACTGCTAGAATCATCTACAATTTTCCGGCGGTTTCTGGTGGCATCGACATGGATAGCGACACCATTGTCGATATCGTACGAGCAGCACCCAACGTGTGTGGTGCCAAGCTAACATGCGCAAACGTCGGAAAGTTGACTCGTATCACAGCACAGGTGCATAGCGAAGCCTTCCGTGCGGCATACCCGCGCAGTTACGGACCATACCCGTTTGAGGTTATCGACGGCTTCATAGACTTCCTCCTCCCATCTGTGTCGTCTGGCTCGGCCGGTGCCATTAGTGGACTACCCAACGTGGCACCCCGTGTTTGTGTGCGACTGTGGGAAATGTGCCAAAACCGTGAAGACCCTAGCAGCTACAAGGAAGCACGGGAGCTACAGAACTTGGTATCCTTGGCCGATGGCATTCAGTTAAAAGTGGGGGTATGTATCACATCTTGGGTCATTTCTTACACAATATTTAAAGATACTAACTACTTTTCACATAGATTCCTGGCATGAAAGGCTTCTTAGCCGGCAATTCGGTTACAGTCCTCTGCCGAGGCGGCCGCTTCTCCCCATGACTGACGAAGAGGCCGAGCCAATGTTCTCAGATCAATATCTCAGCGAATTGCTTGTGCGTGAGAAAGACATGGGCGATTCAAAGTAGATAAGAGACATTCCGCATCGTATTAGAAAGCAAGTATCACAATTCCGAGTACCCACTCATGAGTGCCAAAACTGCCTGCGATGTTATCTCGGCGCTCGAAGTAATTACCCGCTGCAATGGACTGGACTGCGCCGGGCGGTGTTATCTGATTGGCCAATACCGCCAGCCATATCTTTACCACTTATCGTCGCAAGCCAGGAGCCGGCCTAGGCGTTGCAACCGCACTCTCAACCATTGCCTCCAAAACGTTTTCGTTTCAAACTTTCCACATTCCTCTTCCAGCTGCAGACAGGGCCCCTATTCTCCAGACTTCTTCTTCTTTCTTCAGCTCCCATCGCTACTTACCAAATTTCACTGTGCTGCCAGTACTGGCCCCGCCCAAATAAACGTCGTTGCTATGGACGCGTTTGAGATCGCCAACCCCAGCTCCTCATTAGTGGACCAAGCTGACGCACCGCCACACGGTCGCTTCTACAAGTCACGCAAAGCTCGACCATGTGATGCTTGTCGACGCCGGAAGATCACGTGTCACATGCCCACCGGTCCACCCTGTCAACGCTGCCGGGGCAAGACGCTCGCATGTACATTTAAGCAGGCCCCGGACAAGAAGAAACGTCCACCGCGTCCATTACGTCAGCCCACCGAGCAGGATGATAGCGCCATGTTTGAGGATATGTCTTTTTTTAGCTTGCCGACAGGGCAACCACCGAGTACCTTAGGTACTGAAGCCAGTGGGTCCCGTGGCCATCATCCGTACTTACAGAGTATGAATCCCGACAGTCAAAACCTGCCGCAGTGGAATAGCACCGATGGCTCTATTGAGGTCGAGATCGACCCTATCCATGCGCCATGTGACACGACTTTGGCCAACAAGCCTACCGACGAGTTCAACTTTAACATTCCGTGGGAGTCGTCGTACGGCTCACTATCGCCGCCATTCCCCGATATACCAAGCATTATCGCACAGAGTCCGGGCAATCACAGCTCTGGCCAGGTTCAAACTGCATGTGAAGCAAGCCCTGGGTCCTGCACATCAGGCGTAGGTAGAACTGTATCACCACAACTTCGGAAGGATGCATCTTATATGTTGCAGCCAGCAACTTCAACAGAGCATGAGCCATTCACAACAGATGGGTCACTGGAAGTACTGCCAGATGCTTTCAGTTTCTATATCGGGCCTACAGGAGTATCCGACACTCTTCTACTTCAGCGTGAAGTATATAATTGCGATGGTGCATCTTCAACGACTGTCAAGGGCTTGCAATACAGGCGTGTTGCGCCACCACCAGACAACCAAAATTTGGGTGAAGGCGTGAGTCATAGCGAGGCAGTTCTATTCGGCATCACCGACCATTCACTTCTCCTCAAAGCTGAGCCTCGAGCAGAAGCTGGCACCACTGAGAACACCTGGGCTGCACTGTGGAATATCATTGATGCTCGGGCGACTTGGAGCCTTTTGCATCTGTACACACGCTTTGTCGATCCGTATTTTCCTATCATTTCGCCACACCAGGTGCCACCAGGCCCCGACGAACTAATATCACCAACATGGCACTCTTCGACAACAAGGAGAATGTCGCTGGCACTGCTCGCAGCCATGTGCGCGGCGGCTCTTCCATTCGTTGTGCACGACCGATCCTTGTACGCCTTACTTCTTCGACCACCTTCAAGCGATCAGCTCTACCGCATCTGTTGGCAAGGCATCACCCAAGAACTCCATGCACCAACTCTCAGCACGCTGCAGGCCTGTCTACTTCTACAACAGCGCCTACCCAGCAACCTCTATCTCCATGACACTGCGTTTGCGTGGTCACTTATGGCCACTGCCGTGTCCGTAGCCCAGACTATAGGTTTGCACCGCGACCCGACTAGCTGGGCCGCAGTACCAGCGTGGGAACGACGTCTACGGCGCCGTCTTTGGTGGGCAGTATGGACGACTGAAGCTTGGGTGTCCTTGACACGCGGTGTGCCACGGCATCTAGGGCGTGCAGAAGACGACGAAAATAGCGATGTCCAGCCCTTGAAACCGTCAGACACCATGGCAGGGGACACACTATCCTGGCAAATTATCGCTTGCACATGTACGGATAAGTCCAGCTACCTATTGCACTTGGTCAACCTCACGAGTATTCTCGCCGACATCCAGTACTCATTCTACACACTTCGGTCAACACGACAAACGGCGACACATTTGGCCCACGCCATGGCAGTTGGCCGCCCTTTGCACTCCCGCCTTCAAGCGTGGCGTGATGCGTTGCCGGCTGGTCTCCGCTTCAGTCATCCAATACGATTCACCATCGACAGCATCTTGACAAACACACAGCAGCATGGCAACCGTGGTGTTAATTCCAGTGGCGACAGCAATGGTGGAGACAGTATCAGGTCAATCAATGTCGAGCATCCGCCTCAACAGCTCGACAGCAATGCGTCACTGCATCTGTCTTACATTGTGACACATATGATGCTCTTCCGTGCGCTACTGCGCCCCCTTGACTTTGCCCACCAGGGGCAGGGAGGCGTTCAGAGCAGCCCGGCCAGCAGTTACCATGGATTCAACACCAGCTCGCATGCGTGTTCCTCCGATACAGATGAGACCGCACGAAATCAGGCCGTGACGCGTGGTTCCCTACTGTGCGTACGTGAGTTTGTAGAATTTGTCGAGGCCCTGACGCCAGCACACTGGAACGCCTTCTGGCATGGCTGGAGCCGTGCCAATTTCGCCATGGCCGGGTCCTTCATCGTTTATCTACTGCATGTGGTCATGACACTGAAGCCACTCGAGCAGGGTCAACGTGACGCAGCCGTTCCAGGTGGTATCTGTGCACACATAGGCTTCGAAGAGCAGTACCGCGAGCTATTGGGCTGGATTCGACGCTGGAGATGGGCCAGTCGGGTGTCTGTGAACGGTGCAGCTGGAGCCAAGGGACTGACAAACCTAATGCTCCTGCGTGTGGAAACTCTTCTCGGGAAGCTGGGTGGTCTAGATGAGTTGAAGGATTGATATCAAGTCGATATGTGGACTATATATCCGCCACCTTAAAATGCAACATAAATTGTATCACGCGTGGTAGTCATTTGTTGATAGTTGTCATTCGTCCTCCGTAAGGCACCGCTGCCAACAATCAGAACTAGAGAGTAATTGTCTCCTCTGGTGCATTGGGCTGTCCCATGATTACATCCGCCCTAACTTCCTTTAGATCCATCACCATGTTGAAGAGCGTTGCAACAGTGCTGGACGATGCCGTCTTGCAAATTGAGCCCGCGTAGTTTCCCTCGTCCAGAAACGCTGTTTGTATTGTTTCCAAAGACACCTCGCTGATTGCATCGGTCAGTTCCTCGATGCGGTGTGTTCTGTACTCACTGTCCGGTATTCTGTACTCACTGTCCGGTATCCAATTCGTGTCAATCACTCCAGGATGCTCCAGCAGCAAATGGTTTGCGTGGTGCATACGGCTGTTTTTCGGGTGCAGTGTCTGCAGGCCTAAATGTGTCCACTTCAATCCAATATTCCAGTTGGGTCTCCCACGAGGAAGTGGCATGACGATGCAACACCATACTCCTCCATCACATCCAACGCGGCCTGCATGGATGTGGAATTGAGAAGCAGTCTTAGAGCCAGGTGCATTGGCAGCTTATCAGGGTTTATTCCTTTTGCCCCGATTGCATTGACGCAGACACCGACACCTAGTTTGTCAGCTAAAAACGCAACACCAATGAAATACCGCTACCTTGGACACCTACCGGCAGAGTTGAGCCCAATCTTTCCAATGAGGCCTCCTTCTGCGAAGTACTGAATATCAGGGTAGCCATCTTGTTCGATATAATACAGCAGGATGTTGTCCTTCTGCTCTTTCATCCACTGTGGCACACGAGGTCAGTTTGTGACGAGGCAACGTCGCAAAAATCAAGCCTGGAGTACTAACATCCCAGTTTTGAGCCAGATAAACTTTGTCCGGTGTCTCCCAACCCACAGCAGTACATCCGTCAGTCAACATGCCAAATGTAATCTCAGTCCGGACATTCAGCGCTACAATGTCGGCAAGTTGAATTCCGCCGGCATCAGCAATTCCTGGAATACAGATCGGTCAGTTTATTTCCTAACAGAAGTCTACGTTTATACAACTAACGTTGCATTTCCTCCAACAGCTTTGGCCATTTGGACTGGATGCTTGGTGCAAACTTCAATGCAGTTTGTCACACTTCGGCCCAAGTCAAACCGGCAGAGCGCTGAAACAGACCGGAGTAAAACTCAATTGAACTTCGGATGTGTGCGTCAGATTGGCGGCCATGGGCTTGGCCAGTCTTTTTTTCGGTCAGTCGTCGGGTCAATTATTTGATTGCCATCATATCAGTTTGGCCTACTTCATATGGACTGCCCGAACAGTGCACTGTCAAGACCGTCGTTGCAGAGTTCGTTGAGTGTGTCAAAGGGGGGCGGGGATCGTTCTATGCCTGTTTTTTCGTAGGTACCAATAGAATCTGTCAAGTATTTCTGGGCAATATTACGGAGTCTTCAGATTACAATCATTGTTTGTTGAAGGCTGGGGAGGTGGTGAAGTTGCGAAAAATTAGGATGTGACGACATCTGATTATGTATCTGGTGTCGTCATTAAGTCGGATATGATTGGCCGCTTGCGCCTCCGCTATGGATATCCTTTGCTTCAAAAGAAGTTCTCCCGAAATTACCGCAGGACGGGAAAAAAAAAACATTCAACCAGTATATTACTTTTCAAAATTCTCGCCCATTATTCTGGCACCCTCCTTTCTTTTCACTACCTGCGTAAGTTTATGTACTACTTCTGGTAAAAAAACAAAAGACAAAAATTGAACGAAACAAAAACGATAGGATAAATTAGTTTTGTGAGATTCTAAAATCTTCTAGTTCAAACAAAAAAAAAATACATTAAAATGCAAACAACAAAAAGTGTCTCCGGTGATGAATAAATGCAAAAGGAACATATACTATACGAGGCGTCCAGTGAGGTAGACAGCTCGAAGTGATCAATTATAAAGGAGCTCGTGAAGTGAATCATCAAACACGCCCGCTACCCATGGGTATTGCCCGATCAGACTTTGCAGAGATGCTATGCTGGTATCTTTGGGCCAATATTCTTGGATGACACTTTTGAAAATGAGTTGAAGCTTCGATCTCCAAACTTCGCTTGCCGATGTCTGTATCTTTGACCTACTGTGCCCGATGACACTGACAGCTGCAATTGTTGACCATAGGACAAGGTACAAATAATCTGGGCCTGGTACTCGAGCGACGACCATCTTCTCTTGGTAGACTTTGTCCACCAGTGCCAGTGCACCGCACAAATTCTGGATAAGCTGTAAGCCGTAGTCGATATGTGGTGGTCTCTCATTCAGTGCAGTAAGTGAGAAAAGGAGAAGCCCGATACGGCAAATCTCCTGCTTCTGTCGATCGAAGGGATCTTCTGTGGCCGCGATAGAGTTTCTCAGTTTGTTGGATAGTAGCAGGTACTGTGCACCTGTCCAAAGATAGCGTATCTGAGAAACAGCAATGGACATTGGCCTGTGCTGACTGCTGTCCTTTCTTGTGCCGTATTTTATCAGTTGATGGGGATGCTGAGCCGATAAAGTGATGCAGTTCTGCCGTTAAGGACCCGGGCTGCATCCAGCTCGGAAAGGCTCTGAATAAGTATAGGATTGCCCGAGCATATAAGAGTGAGTGGATCGAAGCCGTAACCGTAAACAGGGTTTGAGTCTTCTTTCGACGGCGGCAAGTTGGTGAGCTGGCAACAAATTGCGTGGCCGTCAAAATAAGTCTGCTCGTCATTTTCAAGAGAGCCGTATAAATCCGCCCTGGTTCAATTTGTATATTAGTTCCGGATACTGTAACTAATTGTTTTGCACGGCCGATTCATATACTTGCCGAAAGATCTTTTGTAGAACATAAGGCTGATCATGGACGCGTTCAGTACCACCGCAAAATTGGACAAGATGCGTTAGGCCTTCCATATGCAGCTTCCAGTTTTCTGGGTGGTCACGACCTCGCTATCGCTGGTCAGCATATGCACGATACTCATCTTGGGTTTCATTGAACATTTACCTCAAGCATTGCAACTCCTGCGACCATGACAAGCGTGCTGCTATCAATTTGCCCCTCAGTTGCGTCGGCAGCACCAGCGGTAGTCGCCGCGATACGCTTGTTGACGATGGAGATGGCGCGGTGAAGGTGCCAAAGCGAACGGGTGCCATTGTTATGACGGGAAAAATACGAAATAAAAGTGTCGGCACAGCTGATGAAAGTGTGCATTAGAGCCGGGTCAGCAAAGCCCATTGGTAACCCGTACTCAATAAAGGGATTGAATCCCACTGCCGATTCGAGCGTGTACAAATTTTTCCAGACGGTCGTGCTGACTTGTGTTGGTTAGTTTTGTCGCAGTAGCGGTGGAAAACAGAATCCGTAAATGGTTGTGATTGACGTACGAGAAACGAGTAGATCATGCATATATGGCTCGAAATGCATGGGGAACGTGTCAAAGGGGTCAACACCGTCAATTTGCCGAAGGTTGTAATGCTCCACGAAAACACCGATAGACGCGCTCTGAGACGGCTGGAAAGTTATTGAACTGGTTGTCGTTGGGTTTCTTTGTGGCTTTCTTCGGCGAGCATGGCTGCGAATACGATTCTTTGACCGATTATCGAGTTTCCTCGTACTCGGCGTCAAATGGACGAACTCGAATGGTGTGCATTGCGTCTGCGTCGACTTGCCGTCGATGTGCCTTTGCGTTGACTCTTTCTTGGACTTATCCACTGCCGCAAAAGTGTCAGTGAAATCCCGCTCTGTATCGTCGGTTGTGGAGATGCTCACCTCTGGGGCGACCACGTTTCCAGGGCCCTGGAACCTTCGCAGGCCCCGTGTGGTAGGGGAAGATTGCCTCGTGTCCCGATTTCCCCGAATGTTCCGGCGTGGAGTATACCACAGGAAAGACCACCTCGACGGGGGCGGGATGCATTTCTCTTTCAGCACTGTCAATGTTGGTGAGGTTGGGTTGATGAGAGGCAGAGTAAAAATAAAACAGTTTGTACGTCGTACGAAGAGAAAAGGCAGTCGTTGAAATAAAGGCTGACGCATCGTGTCAGGATGCGCTAGACCGAATATAGAAAATGAGATTGAAAAAATAGACCCAAATGAGTTTAGCTCGGTCTAAATATCCCGGCCAGGGCCAGTACTTGTTATTCCCCGCCCAGAGTGTGCGTTTGATCAACGACTTGACTTTGGACTCCGTGGGCAACAGCAGCGTCTCGCGATCGTCGACAGAAATAGGAAATCGATGGCAGCTAAAATTGTCCATATTTGGAGTAGCCTGTGACTGTTCTGATACTAAAGACATCTACGCTGATGAAGTGTTCTTCTGAAAGTAAACCAAAATGGATATAAATATGGCTGCTCTTTCTCAAATTCAAGTCCATCATTATTCAAACACAACTCGTTTATTCCTTCCCATAACTTCCATAAACACACACCTTTCAATTTCAGAATTCACGCTCAATTCCTTGCATTCCCTTTCATCATGTCCACATATACGGCAAAGACCACCGGAGACGAAGTGGCTCGCGATTGCAAGGACCGTATCGCGAACAAGACGGTATTGGTCACTGGCACCACTCCCAATGGCTTGGGGGCGGCTTTTGCAACGACCATTGCTCCATATGGCCCATCTTTGATAATTCTTGCCTCTCACAGCACGACCAAGGCACAGCAGACAGCCAAGGATATCGCAGCTATTGCCCCCGAAGTGGAGACGCGTGTTGTTGAGCTGGACCTGTCTTCGATCTTTCAAGTGCGCAATGCCGCCAAGAAGATACTGAGTATCACCGCGAAGATTGATGTCCTTGTCAACAACGCGGGTATCATGGCACCGCCTTACAGCACCACTGTCGATGGCATTGAACTGCAATTTGGCACAAATCACATTGGTCATTTTCTTTTGACAAACCTTCTCTTGTCGTCTGCCATAGGTGACGGCGGGAAACAGTCCATTCGCGTAGTCAATGTCAGCAGTGGGGGTTCCGGTATGGTCCAGTTCGGATTGAGGACGTCAACTTCGGTGTAAGTTCTCTTATGGCAGAAGAAGTATGTGCACCATGCATTGACAAAACTAACAGACATAGGACGGCTCAACATACGAGCGCTGGGCTGCCTATGGTCAGTCAAAGACTGCCAATATGCTCTTCTCTCGGTCATTGGCGGAAAAGCTTGGCGATCGCGGTGTCGTGTCTGTCAGCCTTCACCCTGGTGTAATTGTCACCACAAACCTCTCCCGCCATGTTACCATGGAGGACTTTGCTGAGCTTGATGACCTGGACCACAAGCTGGGCTACCGCTCGTTCTGGGAGCAGCAGTTAAGCATGAAATCACCTGCAGAGGGCGTGGCCACGCATGTGTTTGCAGCCTTTCACCACAGACTGGAGGCCCCCGAGTTCAATGGATCGTATCTCATTGACTCCCAGGTAGTTGGTGTTGAAAACATCCAAAGCTGGGCCAGAGACGCCGTGGATGCTCAGAAGCTCTGGTCTCTCAGTGAGGGTTTTGTTTCTGAGAGGTTCTCCTACTAAGTGCCCTGCCCACCGACAACGCAGAAAGAAAACCGTTAGTTACGACAGTACCGACGTGTGAACTAAATACACGTTAAACCCACTCAGATAGTTAATGCAATCACCATCATATTATGTCTACTTATTTGATGAGTAGTTCGAATTTGTGTCTCTTTCTTCAACCGACTGCAACCCGAGGGAAGACAAGTTGACGTACTCCATCTTTAGCACCCACATCGGATATAATCAGAGAATGTGTAACTCCGGATTTCAGTCATCCTCCAAATCACTTGTGGTAGCACCCTTGTTTTACGGCGCCTGAGAAGAAAGGAACACTAGGCGTGGAGAAATCTTGCAGCCACGGAGACACTAGCGGAAAGTGAGCTAGAATTCCCGTGGTCCTTGCTGATCCTGGTACTGCTGCCAGGCAAAGCAGCAGAGATGTCGGCAACGTAATTGGCATATTCCGTACCAATACCAATGGCCCGCTTAGAGCCGGGCGACAGTTTGGTCGATAGCCACGTTAAATCTGGTGTTCAGAGGCAACGGCTGAATCATCTAACGAATAGATGCGGGGAAAGGGGAAGCCCAGGGCTTGTCAATTTGTGTCTTAATGTATCTAGATAGCCTACATGTATTCACGGCCACACTGCAGGAGCCACACACGTACTCTTCTGATAAACCTAAATATACCAAAGCGAGTCTTTGGCAGTCTCTATCACCACCCAGTCATCCTCAGCAGCTCGCCTGTTTGCGTCTTGATGGGGTGGGGGAGAAGGCCGAAGGATGGGATACTTTTTTAAATTTTCGATGGCCCAGCGCGTCGTAGCGTTGAGAATCGGAGGCGTCAGGCCAGTACCGTCAAGTTGAGGCAGGCCAGCCAGGCGGTAGTGAAAATTGAGATATGCGTCCGTCTCACCCGTGTCCCACTCGATGTCGTGAAACTTCTTTCCACTATGGCGCCGCTCTGCGATGCGCTCTTCTTCCCACGCCTGTTGTTCGGCTACAGGTGGGAGGACGGCACGGCCAGACCATAGCCGGGCCAAGGCAATTGCTTGATACTCAAATGACCGGAATGTTAGCGTACGAGGCAGACCAACAATACCGAGCGAAGGGAAGTCGTGCACAAAAGTATGCTGGAAAGTGCCCTCGAGGCGGCCCTCCTCATAGTTGTACAGCCTGCGACCGTTTTGCTGGACGTTCCAAAACGGATATGATGGCTTGTAGCCAGTGCAGTAGATGATGACGTCGATGTCATTCGGGCCCAGAGTAGTGCCATCAGCAAAGACGATTGTACCGTTGGCCTTGTATTCATCGATGACTGGTTTCCAGACCAGACCTTCTGGTGGGTCGTCGCCCTCCCACAGGGACCGTGAATGGCGTGACTGATAAACGGGACGATGCACTCCGTCGCATTTCACTAACTGGTCTGCAACATCGTGCCCAGATGCTGAATTACCAATGACAAGAACACGCTTGCCTGCGTAGAATTTTGGTGACCGATAGCTCTTGGAATGAATAACGCGCCCAGGGTAGTTGATTAGAAACTCGGGTAGACCTGCCACTAAGGGACCTGACAAAGTTAGTCGTGTGTCCTGTGGAACCGAGGAAGGTAAAAACATACAAATGGGACTGAATAGTGGCCATTGCCAATGATGACGGCGTCAAACTCCTCCTGCCACCACTCATCGACGCCGCGCGTGCGGTCATGCTTCCGCAGGGTCAGTCTCCAACGGTTATGGACTCCACGGGATTTTTCATGGATCCGAGAGATGTCTTCGACCGTTGTGTTGAGAAAAAGAAGGGAGTCGTCGCCGTGGAGGGAGAAGTACTCTCGGATGTAATTCTTGGGGATCCAATGTGGAACGAAAGGGCCATACGGAAAGCGGCGGTCGGACAGAGACATGGCAATCTCGGGGACATTTGTGCTAAAGACGGTAACTTTAGCGCGAAGACGATCAAACATTCGTTCATTTCTAGCAGCTCGCAGTGTCTCACGTTAAGCCATCGTAGATAGGCGTTTTGGTAAAGCGTTCCTGTGTAATAGGTGCCGTAGTGGCAGGAAGCACCTCGGGAATGGCCAATGGTGGATCAATGTCATGTGGAAGACCACCAGGGACAAGCTTAAGATCCGGTGGGATGGCGTCGTAGATCCAAGTTCCACCGGGCTCTTCACGCCGTTCAAAGACTTTGATAACGTCAAAGTAACCTTCTGCGGCAAGTGCAGAGGCAGATGCGGCGCCCGAGGCGCCGGCGCCGATAATGGCGACGGACTTGATTGTCGGAGGCATGTTGTCGCTGCTTGAGTGTTTAGTAAACGCAGGCTTGCCAGGGAGTCCTGTTGGTTTCATTGCCAAGACGTCTTACCCCAGCGAATGTGTCGGTGGTCGTTTTGAATGTGCGTTCAAACACAAAAAAGGGTCAAATTGACGACGGGCTCGAAAAGTACCCAAACCAATCTTTCGATATTATTTCCGCGCGAGCGCAAGAGTTCATTTATCTACGACAAAGGTCTGCCAGGCTTCTCGCACGCCTTCTCGCTTACTGCGCGGGGTTGTGTTCTTTTCCGCTTCTGACTTACCCACGCCGTCAGCTCGTCAGGTCTCCCGTATTGTTCGCCATCGTAGGAGATGACGTGCTGTAGCCAGCCCGATGAGGCTCCGGTGCGGCGCTGCATCCCGCGCGACAAAGCCTTTTCCGTCCGTTCTGTGATAATAATTACAAATCAAAGTCATCCCAAGGCTGTCTGATTGATTCTGAATCATATATCGAGATGTGGTGAAATTTGGCATGGATTTGCGTCTTTGCCTGGTTGCATGCAATACGTGAGTTTGCTTATTGTTGCTGCCAAAACATCGTCTCATGAGTGCAAGCTTGCAGCGAGTACGGCTGCAATGCCAGCCAATCGGAGTTACTGCAGAATAAGCTGCCGACCGACAAATGGCGGGGGCTCACTTTACATTTCCTGCTGTAATGCCACGGGAAAAACACCTGTTCTAAAAAACTCGCCATCAATTGATCATTTGGCGTAGAGCTTTAGTGGACGACGCTGTAAGTCTCACTAAAGCCACCTGTGTCACATGGTTGATGCGCCATGTAACGCGTGCATCGGTCTCCGAAAGACAAGCCGTGCGACATCGAACTCCAAGGACGGGGAAAATGATGCGTCAATGACTTACGTATGCAATCAGCCAAGAAGGCCATCGCAAACATTGCGTGTGCAATGTTCCACAACTGTCGTTCTTTTTAAATGTCGTCGTCTTGCGCGGCCCAACTTAAGGCAGCGGGTAGGGCCGAGGGCCGAATCGTACCTTCCCTTCCCGTCAACGGCAAAAGCTTACTTGGACAATTCATATGCAGCACTTAAAAATTAACAGCAACGCAAAGTTCAAAATTCAATACTAAGATGCCTATAGCCGTAAGTTTACGTCTGGGCTAATACCCAAGATGGTCTATGTACTGAACTACATTACGAGCCAATCAGCCCTTCTAAACGGAGAACGCCATGTTGTATCCCGCAGCCATGAAACCTATCCCCAATCTGTCGTATACCTAATAGCATGGAAGCCGATAGGTGTTGTCAAGTAAAAGCAACATGATAGAAAGACAAATAAAACTCAAAAACTTTGGAACTCAGAAGTTCCACTGGACGATGAAAGAAAAGATCTAAAAGAGACGAAAAAAAAACAGAAGTACTGTACAACTACCTCCACGCCATCATGCCGCTCGCCGCATCAAAACAGGAAAGGCAGGAAGGACATGACAAAGATGAGAGTGGTGTACAGAGTGGTGGCGGTGTACTCCAGCTCGTACCAAGCAGTCTGGCCGTTCATGGAGATCTTCTTGGCCTTGTCGGTGGGATGGGCGACACCCGTCTTAGGGTCGCGGTCGAGCAGCTCCTCGCGTTCAGGCATGCTGGGCGGGTCGATGGCGTAGGCGATGGGGGTCCACATGGAGCTACAGATGAACAAGAAAGTGAGGGGTGGCCAGAAGGCGTGCGTAACGAGGCCCTGCAGCACCGTCTTGACGGATGTGTACCAGAAGAAGCAGCGGTAGGTGGACATGGTGACGCCGACGAGCGTGACATATACAAAGCCGACGTGGAACCAGCCCATGTAATTAACAATGATAGCCCAGAGACGCTTAAACATGTTCTTGCGGATCTTTGCGTCACGCTCGTTGAGTTTTGATGAGATGGAACCGGTGGGCGTAAAGGCCTGGGCCTGTCCACCGAGCCACTTGGGCAGAGCGAAGGCGCGGATCAGGCACAGGGCAATGTAGGGAGACATCCAGAGCTGGTAGCGCGAGCCACGCTGGCCCGTGTGGTAACCGGAAGGAATAAACATGACCAGCTCGCACAGACGGTTCGAGATCATGGCTGCAAAACAAGCACGAACGAGCCAGCGAAGCTGACCCTCATCCGCATAGGCGACAAGCTGCTTACCGAGCAACAGGATGATCGGGATAGCGAACAGAGAAATGTTTAGCAGAATCGTGTAAAGCGAAAGCGAGGCATACAGAAAGCCCGAGAAGCGCTGGGCAAAGGACATCTGGCGGACCGAGTCACCCCACAGGCAAAAGTTGAGCTTGAACGAAGTGTCGACGGTGCCGATGGCCCAACGAGTACGCTGCTTCAAATGGCTGGCGAAGTCGTCTGGAACAGTTCCGTACTGCAGGGGCTCGTGAATGAACGCAGTCTTCCAGCCCTTGCCCAGCATCTTCGTTGAGGTGGCAACATCTTCCGCAAGGGAGCCCAGAGGAAAGTTGCCAATTTCAGTCAGAGCCTCCCGGCGAGCCACATAGCCGGAGCCAGTGCACCACGCGACGCCCATGGTATCCTTGATGGGCTCGATGACATGCACAAAGAAGTCCAAACTCTGAGCAAGGGGGTCACCGGGAGGCGTGTTGTAAAAGAGCTGAGGAGGGCAAGCCAGAGCCATCTTAGGGTCGACAACGAGGTGGGGAATGATGGCGCGCAGCCACTGGCGTTCAGGTATCTAGAGGATTCGGTCAGCTTACTGTGCCTAAAAAATACTTCTGACGCATATTCTTTCCCATTGAATTTGCGAACTCTGTGTCTTCTTGCACACTCAATCCATCGGCTACCGGGCTTGACATCAAAGACCTGGGCTCGTGGGAGACATAGATTATGACACGAAGAACTGTTCCAAGCTCTTACGTTCTCACGGCCCTGCCACCCGCACCCCGCCTTTCAGAGTCCCGCCTCTTGGCCACGTGGCATTCATGTGGTAACGGTTCATCTCATGAGGATGACAACGATCCCCCTTCTGCCAAAATGCACGTTCTCTGTCTGGGGAAAGTTGGGAATATCACCAGATCTTGCCAAGCCAAGGAATATGATGAGTGCCCCAGCGTTCAAGAAATCTGGCACGACACCTCCACGCCTTCAAATCTCACAGTGTTGGACTGCAACGCCAAAGTGGCAAAAACAAATCAATGGACTTACCATATCAGCATCCAGCGCAGCCATATACTCGCCAGCACCACCGGGAAAGTTCAGCGACGCATCCAGGCCGTAGTTGAGGTTACCGGCCTTGAAGTGATGGGGACACCAGGGTACTTAGGGCGAGTAATGTACATCAGGTTCGGGTATGTGGCGGACAGGGCCTCAACCTCCTTGGCCAGACTCTCGACGGCGCCATCGTCGAGAACAATAACCCGGAAGCGCTTACGAGGGTAGTCAAGGTCGCAGGCGCCGCGGACAGTGTCCATGACAACGT
This sequence comes from Sporothrix protearum, assembly GCA_016097115.2. Taxonomy (NCBI): domain Eukaryota; kingdom Fungi; phylum Ascomycota; class Sordariomycetes; order Ophiostomatales; family Ophiostomataceae; genus Sporothrix; species Sporothrix protearum. The sequence goes on from JADMNH010000003.1 coordinate 58,771, forward strand.
CGTTGTCCTCTTTGCAGCAAGTAATGAACACATCGACGGTCGGAGCATCGTCGCCCATCCACCGCAGCTTGGGACGACGGCGCTTGTGGATAGACATGACCGTCCAGCAGTTGTGCATAATCGACGGGATGGCTGTAGCCACTTCGACGGCGACAAACAGCCAGGCAGCTGCAAAAGTCATGCGGAACTTGTTCTGGGCGTCGACAATGCAGATGATGCGGTAGGTGAGGTACAACAAGTACAGTCCCATGTTCAGCATTGTCAGGTAGGGCGTAAGCTTGTAGACGTAGCGACGCCAGCCTTTCCAAGTGTCAGCATCGTCGCGGTTGTGAATCTGGGCCACAGTACCGGGCACGACCCAGTCGTCGCTCAGAACGGGCTCAGGCGTCTGGTTCAGCAAGTTGGTGAGCGTGACATTACTCTGGTCACGGCTAGGTGGGCGAGAGTCTGTCATGGAGGCCATAGGCTTGTGGCGCTTGAGGTAGGCCAGGTCGATGGTGCTGGCGCGTCCACTGTTGCGCGGCGAAGACATGTTGGACTGGAAGCCGCTATTGTACAGATTGTGAGACTCGGTGAGGAAACCACTGCTGCCATTGTTTAAGTTGAGTGCCCAGGGCGGCGAGCCAGACGCATTGTCGCCCTCAGTGTTGACGGCAGTTGAAGAAGTGTGTGCCGATTGGTAGACGGGCGTCTGGCGAGGTGAGACCAGCGGCCGGGAGTAGTCTGTGGGCGACGGACCGGCCATCCAGCGGCGGTCGTGTCGATCCTGGTAGGGAGTGGGCGTGGCATAGCCGTCGTCCTGGGACACGTAGCCGTACTGCTCAGACGCCGGCGGCTCCATGTTGTTGGAGAACGGCGTGTGTTGGGCCTCGGGACGCTGTGGCCGCGGGGGGGGCATCCGTTGTTGCGGTGGGCTGCGGTTATTCATGTCGTGCATCTCGACCGGGTTGTCGTACGGCTGGTCGGCAGCGGAGCCGTCGTCGTAGTAGTCGTGAGACTGCATCCCGGCTCTGGGAACGAATGGTAACCTGGTGAAAGTAGTGGTGGGAGAGAGATCAATGTGAATACTTGAGCGAGTGGTCGTTATATGCTGTGTGCCGTATGTCGTGAGCGAGTGTAAGTCCACAGAATGTGGATGTTGAGCTTGAGCGAGTGTTCAATGGAGTTCCAGTCGATGGTGAGGATTGATGCCAAGGAATAATGAGAAATCCTGGCCAAGCTGCAGGGTGTTGTGTTCAAGATTCAATTCAATGTTCGGTGCTGAACACACTTACACAGCAACTCACAAAGGAAAACGAGCGTGTGTCATGAAGATGCAGACAAAGTACAAAAACGAAAGACGAACAGACGAAAGCAATAAGCGAGTGTTGGCGGGTATGGCAGGAAAGAAAACGATCGATCGATCGAATGGACTCAGCAAGAGAAGGGTGAGGAGACAGAAGAGGAAAGGGGGAAAGGGGAAAAGGGAGGGAGGAAAAGAAGGCAGAAGAGGGAAAGAAAGGGGGGGGAAAGAGACCGGAGAGAAGAACTGGAGACAGCTGGAGATAACTGGAGACCAAAGAAACAAAAGCAGGAACAACAAAACGGAGCATACGATGTACAGGAACAAAAAGGACAGGGAAGAACCAGAAAACAAGAGACAGGCCGCCGTCAGGAGAACAAGAATGGCACAGGAAAACAGAAAACCAGCGTAGGCGTGGATAGGATCGCCTCGACCAATTGATACAAAGGATGGGGGTCAACTCTGAATATGCAACAGCATCACCACGAAGACGAGAGGCGCGATACGAGAACCTCCACCTTTCAGGAACAGACAGCCACCACAAGCAGACCCACATGTACACAAACAAGGACGGACAGAAAAACAAAGTTGACCCCACCGTGAGGCAAAAATACGAGCAGAAAATGAGGTTTAACGTGCACCAGCCAAGTACTCCGGCCTGGCGCTAACGCAGGGCCTTATCTAAGGCTTGGATACAAAGCTCCATTTCTCTCGGTGCTCGCACCTCCTGGGTCAGGCATCCACCGGACACCAGCGGACACCAGCGGACAGTCCGGCACAGCAAATTATTGCGCCGTGCAGCAGGGAACGCAGAAAACACTGCAGAGGATGCATGCTACGGGCAGCTCGGGCGTGCGGTGCAGACGGTTCGTGTAGCAATGCCCCCGCCCCCTTTTCTCCCTTTTTTTTTCCCCTATTGTTCTTTTCCCCTTTTCTCTCCCCTTTTTAGCCTTTCCAACCGAGCCAGTCCTTTTTTTATCCCTGTTCTTTTATCTTGATTTTCATACAGCTACGTAGTGCTCCAATTTTATGTTCCTCTTTTGTAATTCCTCTCTTTTCTCCCTCTCATCTTTTGCATCTCCCAACCGGTCTTGAATCTCTTCCCTTGGTCTTCGAGGCGTCCATTGGCCCATCATTCCAGCTAGATGAGAGGCGCAGAAATAACTAAATGTCTTTGCTCCCTTACAGCAACGCGTCAAGTCGAATCTTGTGTCTCCCGGTGTACAGCCCCCATTCCGGTCAGGCCAAGAAGTTGGTACTGCGTCTTCTCGGAAAAACTGCTGAAAATATAGCGAGACAGGGGTGAGACAACGTTCCAAAGAGACCAGGCACAAACAAAGGCAGCCACAGTGTGTCGCAATTGGAGGTTTTCTGTCTGAGTCCTGACTGATGTCACTGATCAGGACCACCCTGCAGCCATTTCCAGCCATCAGTGAGCCAGAGTCTGGTGCTCTCCTCTCCAGTGTTCCTAAAAATCCATGGTAAAATCCATACTCAACCGTCTCGAGAATCATACTGAGTAGCAGCCAACCAAAGCCAAGGACGATCACGGCATCCGCGGTGTAGCATTCGCATTCGGAGAAGGAAACAGCTGGAAAATGCAAATTGCATATTACGACGAATCTCCCGTTGGCAGTGGGAACGGACCAGGCGGCACCAGCTTGGAAGCCGGTCAAAATGACAGTGACCCCTGTTGCCTCAGCGTGACCACACGGGATACACGCCCAGCAGGAACACCAGATACCACCAGTACTACCTTAAAAAGCCAACACGAGCTGCCAGCGCCCCCGGCCAAAAAGCATACGAGACGGAACCGTTCCCCCTGCAGAAAATTGCGCGAGCCTAGTGGTTAGCGCACGATTCGGGGCCCACTATCACCAACGCGCCGGATAGGTTGGAGTGGGCGCGCTGGAGTGGTCTTGTGGTTGGTGATGGTTGCAGTGTGGTGGATGCGTTCGGTGTGATGTGGACTCAAAGTGGGTTTTACGGACTTTTCTAGGTGACAGGGTTTGCAGGCTGGCAGGGGCGGCGACACTGAACGGTAGAAGGATTTGCCCCTGTGGGCGCTCCTCAACGCACTGGGTTCGGTCTTTTTTTTGTGGTCTTTCCAGGTTTTTGCCTCTGCAGATGTCCATCCGGTGTTCTGCGAGAGAAAAAAAAAAACATGTTCCTGGTTCTTTCTTGATCGCGTCCTGGGGGGGGGTTCGTATTTTTTTCTTCTTTCCCTCTGTCAAGGTTGGCTTTTTTCATCCAGCTTAAGACCTTCTCGAGGTTCTTCTTTCTTTTTTGCCCTTCCGTCCCTCCCCTCCGTCATTTTTGAAATCTGCCCTCTACAGTTCATCCCGTTTAAAAAAATCTTCTTCTTTTACTCGTACTAAGAAGCCCACAGTGCCTAATAATAGCCGCGGTTGGGCCGGGCGCCACTGGTTGGATCGTAGTCCGTCGCCCGGCTCGCCATTTTTAGGCACGCAGAGCGAGGAACCGGGCGACGCCAGGCAAACAAAATCACAAAAACCTAGCCAACAGCCAACAACAAAGCATGCTTATTACAGGGGCCCAGGCACCAAGACCTATCAAACACAGTGCAAAATTTCAAGACCAACATGAATTCAAGACCGACATGGGAAGGGACAGAGAGGTTAAAATACTCTTTTGGCCCATGTGATCCTTGTCGAAAAGAGGTTCGCCGTGCTTTGGTATGCTCAGTCCGTATCTCACGTCCCAGCACGCGTCTGGGCCGTCTGAGTTTTACGGATAAAATACTGTGTACGTCGTTTGGTCCCAACAACCACATTCAACAACAGTGACGCATTCGGCACACCACGCTCGGTTCCCGGCCACAACGCGCAGCACGGCGCATAACGGAGAAGGAGCAAGTAATATGCGTACATGACGGTGCGGAGTAATACAGTTGACGCTGAAAGATAACGTGAAAGAGGGGCCAGCCAATTAGAAATAATGGCAGGGCAAAAGAAAAGAAAAAGAAATGAGAAGGAGAGACGCGCTTATGCGCATATGGCCTATTATCAGCGCCCCTTTCAAGGCACGATATGTCACCGCGATCGAAAACAAATGCAAACGACGAGCAAGGACAAAAGAAGCAGGTACATACATACTCCGTACTCCGTACAGTTCTTGGACAACTTGAAACTGTGATAGCCAGGGAGGTCCAGAAAAAAACAGGTATCGTGCTAGGCCGGGGCTAGAACCCACTGCAGAACCAGCCATCAGTGCCATTGCCCAACCCCCACCAGAGGAGAGGCCCAGAAAAGGCACTGCACGCTGCGCTGACTTTCCCGTCTTGTCCCCAAGGGCGTCGCTGTATCATCTCTTCCGTCCCTGGCGTGCTCCCGATCGTCCATCTCTGATCCATCTGTTCTTCTCTGCCCACGTCTGCCGTGTTGCATCTTCATCTAGTCCTGCCTCTCGTTGCTCCAATAACACGAAACACGCCGTGTCTGACGTCGTTGCATTCCTGCGCTCGTTGCTGTCTTGCCCTCGCCTGGCCTTCCACTCGCTTTTTTCCCTCTGCTTTCTTCTCCCGTTGGCCGTTCTGGACCGTAATCTTGGATCTTGCGCCCACCCGTCTCCATCTCGTCCCCTCGCTCTGTCCCTTACTCTCAATCGCCGGTCTTCTTTCCGCACGGCGACCTGACCTTCTGCGCGTTGTGCGTCGTTCATTCGTTTGCGCGTTTGCGTCCTCCTTCACGATATCGACCGACAGCTTGCCATCACTCCCGGCCTCCTCATCCGTCTCTATCCTCGCCACCATCATCCTCTTGATCTTGTTGATTTCCTCGCCAACGTCCATCTTTCCCTCACGATGGCCGTCCTCGGCGTGAGGTTTCTCGTCAACTTCGCGCTGCTCGTGATCCCGATCGGCGTCACACTCGGCGTCCTCTTCGGCATCGATGCGCAACGCTCTGCTGCCGGCGATGCGCCTATCTACACTCCACAACCCTCGTCGCCCGTCAGCGGCGGCAATCCGGACGGCGGAGGCGGAACCGGCAACAAGCTAACGACGCAAATGTACTGCCAAAAGTCCTACGGTATCACGCCAGACACAAAGGGCCAAGAATTCACACGTACGTTCCGATCCACGCTTCCTAATCATAACGATCGCCCATGGTCGACGACATCGTGTCGTCCGTTGATGTGTCCGTTCTTGTCTTGCATCGTCTTTGTCTCTTTGTTAACTTTGTGTCAGTCAACCCCAATCAGTGGGGCTGGAATGCATCCGAAGGTGGTGGTCTTTGTATGAATGTGAGTATCTGTTGTCATTGTTATTTGCATTCGCTTCGATTTTCGGCGTCGGCAGTTTTCCATTTTCGAATTTTCGCTCCCACGAGCGCCGACACACGGTCAACAACGACCCTGGCTGTCCCCGTTGACGATGAATGACCGCTAATGCAATTGCCGCCAGGTTACTACATACGACAACAGCACATACCCGACCAAGACGACAGCGCCTGCCTGGTCCATCACCTGGGAATATCCTCAGGGCCCCGAGAGCCAGCCTGTGCACGCATTCCCCAACGTCCTAGTCGACGGCGGTGTTTTCCCAGCCACAATTGAGTCGCTTGCCCAGATTGGCCTCGATGTTGAGTGGACCTACGGCGTTGGCAACAATAGCGCATCAACGACCGACGAGACCGCCCTGACCACCGACACTGTCAATGCCAATGTTGCCGTCGATATGTTCTTGGATGAGGACTCGACCAGCTCGGGCAACAGTTCCAAGGCTCTCTATGAAGTCATGGTCTGGTTTGCCGATTTTGGCACCGCTGCCCAACCCATTGGTCTTGCTGATGGTGCTGTGACGACGGCAGTTCTCAATGGCACGACTTTCAGTCTCTACTACGGCACCAACAGTCTCAAGCAGAACGTGTTGACCTGGTTGGCGTCGGAGACAACGGACAAGTTCAACGGCGATCTGCTGCCGCTGATCACAAAGCTATTCACTCTCGACAACGCCAACTTCCCCAGCAAGACCGACTACTTGGGCTACTTTGCCTTTGGCTCGGAGGCCTACTACTCGTCTGACTTTGTCACCTTCTCCGTGCCCAAGTTGTCTATCAATGTGACGACTTCTTAGATGCCAAACTCATTTACTGTTTTCTGCGTTTTTGAACATAATATGCGGGATTTATATTGGATGGCGTTCTGGGGCTCACTACCGCGATTTTTTTTTCTTTCGTTATCTTCTCTTTTTCTACTGTGTTATAACCCTCTACAGGCTGTCTTGTTTTTCATTGTCTAGATGATATAAAGGAACTGGGTTATCGACACTGGGGTCGTGCAGATAACGAATAGAGGACAAAAATTAGATACTAATATCATGCAATCTATTTTGTTATCCATGGCCCGGTAAATTACAAATAGGAGATCCGCAGTTTCTCTGGTCGGAGAATTCTACTTGTGTCATCGTATGAGATAGATTACTGTGAAAACAGAACCGAGAAACTCTTATCATGATTTGCATAGTAATAATGAAAGGAAATGGCAACGCTGCCTTACTTGATAAGCAAGTCTCGGACCTTAATTAAGAATTTTGAAGGATTTTGGTTTTGTGCGGCAACAAACGCCTTTTTTTAGGCAGCTAATATTATGGTCATAGAATTGCAAAATTACTACTTATTGACTCTTGTTTCTTTTAGAATGTTTACGAATGAAGGGGGGAAAAAAAGATTCAAGGTTGCTGGAGTATTTTATTGCACTTTCGTCATTAGATTGTTGGTAAGTCGACAAGGTGAACAAAGCGTCAATGACCCCCGTATTTACTCCCTTCTCAGCAGAATCATGGCTGCTTTTTCAGTTGGACAGTGCAATACGGCGTATCGGATTACCAATGCCATCTATCCACGCGTACTTGCAGGAGGGAGTTACGCTATCAGACACAGCAATTTATCCACATATTGTTTCGGTATCTCGTCCAGTGAAAGGTTATCTCGACCTAAATTAAGCATAAAAAAGGTTGTACACTATCGAATCCAGGAACAAAATATCGCCAAATACGGGCTCGAACGTGAATGAGAAACTTGATACGATACTAACACAACAAAAACAGGCCAACAGCAATGCAAGTTGAAGTAAAATAAGCAATATTTTGAGTAAACGTCCCTGCTTTCACCAAGTCGGCCGGCTTTGTTATCCGACAGCACAAAGATGAACGAGGCCGATGGACCCCTCGGATGCGCTCCGAACTCGTGACAAAGTTCTCAATACTGGTTTTTTTTTTTTATGTGAAAGAAAATAATGCTGGGGTGTCCCAACGATGAGATATTTCGATAATAGACAAGGTAGATTACAGCGAGTTTTTTTTTATTTGGATAATCCGTCAGGAAGTTTAAGTCAATAGATAGGAAAGCTATAAAGGAAATAATAGACTAAATAAAAATTGAAGCACAATGTTCCAAATATAAATGAGGGCTTTGCACAAACGAACGACGAAAATGGCCACAGCACAAATTGACAGTATAATTCGATACACCTCGAGAATCGTGTTGGCCTCGGATGACTGATGAGCATCATGGAACAAAACAGCGTTTATTCTTCGACAGTTTACTCCCACAAATACGTTTTTGCGACAGCCTTGTTGGTCGTCGTCACCAGCTGTACGGACTGTATCGACCGCAGCACTATGTCAATCCTGAATTGGGGCCTGTAGTATTCGAGAGTTTCCCACCGAACCCATGGGACACAGCTGCATGCAGCAGTCACTGTACGGCTTTCTGGGCAGCAAAGGCTATGGTACGCAGACGCTCGTTGGCTGTGTCATACCACTTTTACGTCTGCCGCCGGTACAGCCGGCGGATCACGACCGGGTTCACGATGCCGGATAGCTCCAGATAGCTGCAGGTTTACACTTCCTCGCTAAGTTTGGCGAGATGCCCTGAGAGAAGGCAAAAGTGTTATTTAGCTTGGCTAAGATGGGCCGTACCGCAGCGATCGGCAGGCATGCACATACGGTCATGCCGGCCGGTTGAAGAGTTCCTGCTTAATGGCTCCAAGGTCAAAGTCTGCATCGTTCTCACCACCATCACCCTCAACATGGTTTTGGACGACAAACCAGTCGTGCTTCGGTACCTCGCAGGGGTTATCGGTTGCAAAAGTCCCCTGCCAGACGTGTTCTTCTCAAACCCCTGCGATGTCAAGTGAGACAATTGAGCTGCATCGGCTGCGTTGAGCTGGCCACACTATTTCAGGATGCGAATCAGCCGAGCGGCTCGATGCGTGTTGGCAAAGCCCAAGGGGCTGGTCGTATTTCCACACCAATCGAACAGGGCTCTTGATACAATAAAAAGACGAAAATCATGTGCGACATCTTGACTGTTAGCGAGAATAATCGATTTCCACTCAAAGTCACTTCAGATATTGACGCTGCCAAAGTTGCCACGGCCGTTATTTTAGGCCAATTCGAGCCAACTTCCAACATTGGCGATACTGCCTGGACCGCTGATGTCGCCGACAGCCAGCCTGGTCCGCGCGAGAGTATTAAACCATAAGCTTCAAGGCTGATCCGAACATTTTTTTGCCTGCTCCTTCTTCTTAGAGTCACCAGCCTTACTTTCATCCGTGTACCGTGCCCAGCATTATTTTTAAGGCCTGGCCATGCCAGAGCTATAGTAATTTACTCGCAACGGCAGGTAACGTTCTGGGCCTTGGTGAGAGTAACGATCCCAGGCTCATTTTGCTGGCGACTGACGTGTGGGACAACGCCTCGGACGACGCCGCCATGTCCACCTTTGCTTTGCGCAGTCTGGATAAGGCTAAGCGTTTTGCCAACGAGCACGGCGTCCAGAATGACTTTCAGTGCATGGATTACTCCAGCATGTACTAGGACGTGGCTGACTCGTATGACCCGGACGTCCTAGCTATTCTATGCAAGGTCAAAAGACAAAACAGTGGAAAAGGCCAGGCTGGTATACTGTGTCTCTAATAAAGTCAGATGAAAGACGGGCGCAATTGAAGACTACTCGACACGCTACACGACCTGACGGCCGACACGCCGATATTGCTTAAGCCTACCGTTAGGTACTCGTTGCATGAGAACGTGAAGGTCATAGTAGTTGTGGCGGCCGTGGCGGCAAATGTGCCCGATAGTCCACTTGTCCACCCATTGGTCACCGTCACCGACTACACCCAGATAGCACCCTGTGACAGCTGCGCGTGGATTCCCGTAATGCCGATATCGCTTGTGCATTCGTACGCATAGTCGAGGCTGTATGTCATGCCGGGCACCGTAGTGGATAACTGAGGTTGGCCGAGTAACCCGTGGGACCGTCCGTCCCCGTCACGAAAGAGCCAGCACCGGTCACGTCAACAAAGATCCAATCGTCGGTAAACACAAAGTTGCAGTTGGTGAGAATGTTGACACCGCAAGATTGGATGGGCGGGTGCAGACGAGGAGGCAGAAGACGAGTAAGGGACACAGGGCGAGATGGAGGAAAATAATAAAAGAAACATGATGAGGGTGTGTGACGGACGACACTGGTCAGGGCTTGTTAACGGAGGCAAGGACGCTGGCAGGAGCCAGCAGGCCCAGGGCGATGACAGAATAGGCGCGCATGGTGGAAGTGGCAAACGAGCGACGGCTGAAATAAAGGCAGCGTGAAAACAAGAAAAGAAGAACACGGTGACTGGGATAAAGACAAAAAGAAAACTGAAGGGATGGCGGCAAATCTATTTCAAAGGGCTAAGAAACGCGAGACAGCTACGACGTACGCCGCCGAAAGCCTTTATCAATTTCGTAGTAAACGTTGAAAAGAAACCACTTTGCGAATGATGACGAGGCACTCACCATGAATGGATCGTCTAAGCCTTGCATGCCCATTTTTGACCGAACTGTACACTCCATGTGGCTGTTCAATTCGCTTTATGTATTTTTTTTTTCGGTGTGGTGTTTTGATGTAACGGAGGCAAAAATAGACGATCTTTTGAATTATTAGAAAAAAATATAAAATCCTGAGCCATACTCGTGCCACGTATTTGAGCGTTTCATTGAACTCGACGCGTCCTACTAAAGAAGCTCATTGATTGATCCGAAAACAGTGGGCGTGGCACGAGTATGGGAAAGGTTGCAGGATTCCGGCAACAAAAAAACGAAAAAAATGGCCGCTTTTATAGCTCTCTGTCAACCAATTGCCGGTCTCGTTCTTAAAAAGGAGACACATCCTGCCTGAGTTTTTAAAAAGAGCTTCGACAACGAAAGAGAAGATTAGCGGAAATTGTACACCCTTCTGTACTAATAAAATTACGATAAATAGGACTTAAAAGGTATGTTTACTGTAAAGTTCATCACCGATGGATGCTTCATTTTCCAACTTTTGTGCTAGTTTTTCGTCGAACGGAAAGGAAGGTTGATATGACATTAGGATACAGGCAATTTTTTTTTAATTTAATTATCGAAGAGAAAATACAAAATACACGACTAAACAATAGAGCAACGATCAATAACACACCGCACTCAACGTGAAGAGTGGACTTTTTAGAGTTAAAACAAGTTTGAAGAATCAGGACGCAAGCAAAAAGAAGATACAAATACTAGTCAGATCACAAAGCAAAAAAACCGTTCAGGCATGAGCCAATCAGGAATCCATGATAACTAAAAAGAAACTACCGTCCCCCTAAATAAAACATAGTTCAGAATAAAAACAAATGAAGGCTCAGATTCAAATATTCTGTTTTTCCATCGAATTCATTTGATAAACCTGATCGTGAATCACGCTGTTATGGTGCCTACACTTTGCAGGGCACTGTCCGTCATTTCGTAGATCTCGCCAAAGCCCTTGAAGACCGCGTAGTAGACGGTCAGGTCGGTCTCTTTGCCCGAGACTTTACCACCGGTGACGCGCACACTGGCGGCGTGCCACTTGAACGGGAGGACAGCCATAGAGACAAAGGTATTTGGCAGGTAACGGACAAGATCTCTCCGTTTCAGCTCGGCGAGACTCTTGGTCACGCCACGGAAGGACTCATCAACCTTGGCGGGTGGGCTGCCCCAGGTGGTCTCGCTGGCGGCGGCGGCCTCCGGGTGGGTGGCTAGCACATGCGAAATATAGTTGTAGATAGAGGCACGGGCAATGTAGTAGTAGATGTAGGCCGCGTTGGTCACAAGGACCAGCTGGTCGTCGACATTGATGCCGATACGTGCCAAAGCCATCTGGAACTGGGAGGCCGAGGTCTCGTACCATGCATCTAGCTTGACCACGTAGTCCTCGGCGATCGTGGCAGGTGGACGGTCCGAGCGAGGCCGCGTGCCACTCGCTGGGTAGCACACGTTCAGGACGCCCGTAAGAATACCGGCGAGCTCGCACAGCGCGCAAAACACCTGGCTAATGACGCGCTTGGTGGTGGGCGAGTAGACGGACGGCCCAGAAACTTCGTCACTGCAATCTTGCTCGTTTAGACCCGGACGAACGACGTCAAAGTCGGCAGGGCCAATGAGCATGGGCCGGCGCATGCCCAGCGCCATGACCTTGTCACGCAGGACACAGCACCACCAGAGACGCTTGAGGTAGGTGCGACGCTGGATGGTGACAGTGGGCTTGGTGTTGAGCCGAAAGGCCGTTTTGTGGTCGTCCAAATCGTAGTAGCGGTGGGCATTGGCATTGCGAGAAAAGTGGATGGCGGTGCTCATCCAGAAGCTGTTAGTGAGATCCTTCATATTGGGCGAGTGGTAGGTAAGCATGAGGGCGCCCTGGGCGGTGCTGATGTCGTCACGGCCCTCCTCGAGGTTGAAGAGCGTCTTGGCGCGGCGGTAAAAGTTGGCACGAGCCTCAGGAACAGTTGAGAAGCCGAGCTGAGACAGAGTTAATTGAGATACGAAGGGCGACACAATAAATAGCATGGCCTGGAAGACGAAAAGCGTCATCTGGCCGAACAGCTTAGTCTGCGGCGTTGGCGAGTTGTACATTGTCCAGAAATCGTGCTCGTTCAGTAATGGCACCATGGGGTGCACGTGTAAAAAGTACTTTTTCATGAACTCATCAAGAATGGGCTTTTTGGGCACGTGCAGACAGCCTCTCTGCTCGAGAAGCTGGGCATCTTCCTCGTGATTAAGCGTCCACAGTGTTTTTGATGACAAGAAGGGATAACGCGAGAAGAGGACAAAGGCCGAGCCACTGTTGATGTTGGAAGGATTGTTGCACCGTGTGGCGACTGTTTTAGGTGTGAGGCCTGGCAAGGATGTGGGTGTGGTTGCTGAAACGTCTATCATGGTGGTAGCTGGCACTGCTACCGATGCTAAATCTTCCTGTGTACCAACTGGCGTGGTTTCTGGTGTCGGGTCCCGTGCCGGTTGCGGCGCGTCCTCGGGTGTGGGCTCGCGTGTGTGAACCTTCATCTGCCGTGGGGGGAGGACGCCACTGTCTGGTGGCATGACCATATCCAGTCCCGCACCGGCACTGTCCACATCGATTGTGGCGGAAATGGGCATCGACACCAGGTTGGCATTGGCGGTGGTGAAGAGAGACGACGAGAAGGGGAAAAGCATGCGCTGCCAAGCCTCGGGGCTGGCATAGCTGTAGCCCGTGCTGTCATGCGTTGTGCCGTTGAAGCCGTTACCGTAGAGCGAGAACTTGTCGACGGTATGGCTGAGCAGCTCGTAGGACATGGGCTCGTCATCGGCCAGTGGCGGCTGGGACAGCGTCGATGCTGAGTCATCTGTCTTCTGGGTCTTTTGCTGCTGGTCCTCCTCTTCCATGTTGAGCAGCATATCGAGCTCGTTCAGGTCGTTGTCGCCGCCTAGGCTGTGCTCACTGAAGCTGCTGTCACTGCCCATGGACGGATGGAAGCCGAGACTCTCGCTCGACGGGGCTTCTGGGATGAACGGATGCGAGCGTGTGGTGGCTGCTGGCTCGACGGTCGGCATTACAGCGGCAATGGCATCGTTCCATTCAAAGGGAGGCATGCCGCTGGCTTCACTGTCGAGTGGACTGCCTGGCTGTGAAGATGCAGCTAGCTGTGCGGGGAACGCTGTCGGATGTGTTAACGAGGCGGACGGCCCTGTCTTTGTGTTATTGCGGGTGCCATCGTCCTCGCTCTTGCTAGTTTCCTTGACAGACAGAAAACGGTTGTTTGAAGGGACGACGATTGTTCTACACCTGGCACTCTCGTTAGTCTCTCTCGAAGCCCTCGAGGCAGTGTGACGCATATATTGCAGTAGCCCTGCGCTTCCGAGTCTCTTGTGAGCCATACCTGTTCTTGCGACGCAGTTGGACGACGCATTCGCTCAAGTCGAGACGGCAGTTTGTGCATGGCTTGCCACAAAGGACGACATCGCAGCGGACCTTACGGGCACGGCATGCCAGACACGCTCTCGATGCGCGTCGACGCTTCGTTGTGTCATTTTGTGTCGCAGGGTTCGACGAGGATGGAGCAGGAGCCGTTGACATGACTGCTGTTGTGGTTTTTATTGTTCTTTCTTGACTGATGTTCGCTGTGTTCTTATATGCTGTTCAGTCAGAGCCGAGTGACAATAGGTCTGAAATGTCAAAACTGCCGGGCCAAAGAGAATCAAAGTTAGAGATCCAGCTTGTTTATGTGTCTTTGCAAGAAGTTGTGGGCGAGAGACGGGGGGAATGGGGACCGGAGGATATGGGGGACAGTCTGGGGTCAAAAGGAATAGATGGGGTACCGAGGAAAAGCCTGGGGGCCAGCCACACCGTGGGGAAAATATGGGACTCCCCCTTCTGTCTCTCTGCTCCTCTTGCGCCCCTCCATCGCTCGTGCCTGTATTAGTCCGGCCTACAAATAGAGTGCGGCCGTACGACTTTGCCCCCGTCCTTTTCTTCCCTTCGCTGTTGTCTGCGAGACTTTGGCGTCTTTTGGCGCAACTTGGCCATTTTTGCAAGGTATTGGCCCAATTTGGTCCATCAGAGCCCTATCTCGGTTTCTTGGTCGCTCCTGTTCTCGGACCGTAGTCCGTCAACGCGACGAAAAGAAATCATGGAATAGTCGCCTTTGGCTGCGGAGCCGTTTGTGGAGAAGTGGTATCTTCCCCGCCCACCAGGTCAAAAGCGAGACAAGAACAATCGCGGAGTACAAAAGAGACCAAAACCCAGTCATCCACAGCGGCAACTTCCTCCGATTTCCCACATAGGCAGGAACACGAGCGCGAATGCCGTGGGCCTGGTCGGATGGTGCCGTGTGTCCTGTGTCGTCGCTTCCTTTTTCAATTGCATTCGGTATATCTGGAAATGCCATTGAGGGTGCGGAGGGTTGTCCCTTCCCCCGCCACCCTATCCTGCTTTTCCATAAAAACCCGAGTGGGGCCGCCTAGGATCCTTGCGGAAATGGCAGTTGCCAGCTGGGTTTGCGTCAGCGGGAAAATACGTTTGTCACTGCCGTTTTGATTAATTCTCCTTCTAAGCCTTGTTTCTCCTTTCTCTTATTTTCCATTTTGTGTTCTATTTGCCCGTCCATTCGTGCCCGTTGACTCCTCACACCCGCAAGTCGCCAAACACAGCCAGGTTTTTCTTCTTTTAGAGATTTTAACGTACTTCTCTTTGCCTCCTTATCGCTTATCATCCGGTCGAGCGGAAACGGTGACTTATCCTCGGTAAGCTAACCCTGGACTGGTGACAATTGCTCTGCAAGTGGTATGCCGCAATCCTCCAGGCTGGCATATCCGCTGTGGTACACTGGTCTTTTGTGGGCGCTGGCCGTTGGCGCTGCCAAACAGTGACTGGCGTGGCTGCAAATATTGGCCGGCAGTGGACCGATCTCCGGCGGTACTGAGAAAAAAGTACGGAGTAAATGCGTCGCAAATGCGCATGGCCATGCATCGTCATCTCGGTGATTAGGAACTGCAGTAGCACATTGGATGACGCAGACCCCACATGTCTGCCTATGTTCGGTCAGGAGATGATTTGAACAAATAGAGAGACACACACGTAACTAGGCAAAATGTCACGGAATGGTTTGTTGCTTGACGGGTGACCGACCGATGAGAATGAGCCATGCATAGCGTTGTCTCACGAGTGATTTGCTGGTCACAGCCGACGTTGCACTTGGTTCTGATGCTGCTAGTGCTGCTGGCACTGCTGGTGTTTTTGACGCTCCTGGTCTCGTCGGAGTCGTCTCTATTGTCTCTGTTGTCACAGAAGTCGCCGCCTCTGTATCCATTTCCACTTCCACCTTCGGCACGGATTCGGCATCTTACGCTGCCCGACCCCGAACCCTCCTCCGAGCCATTTCTGGCCCGTCCAGTGGATCGGTCTTGTTTGTATCGCGCAAGTTCTTGTTCCGGCGCACCAACTTCGACTGCCTCGCACAAAAATTGCTATTGTGCGCCTCTTGCTCCCAAATTTCCAAATTTCCAAAAGCGCGGCCCTGTTGGGAGGATTTAACTCATTTACCAGATCTACAGTCGTCCAATTTTTGCAGCGGTGCGGCCAGTGACTGTGTAAATCCGCAATCACACGTAGTGGATCTGGAGATCACTTCCCCCAGTGATGCGAGATAAAAGGTAAAGGTTCAAGAACTGTCCTTTGCCCAGCAGGTGCCGATTTGCAGTACCCATTTTGCCGCAGCCGCCTGTGATATTTACCGAGATCCTTGAGAAAGCGTTCAATGAAGACGAGACTACGTTGTGTATCGCTCAAGTGCCGCGGCCTCGTTCGCAATGTCGTCAGGACATAATGATCTCGGAGAAAAATACCTTGGGATTAATCTGCGATCACTCGAGCGTCATGGGTGCCAGTGTATTTGGTGCCAACAAGCAAAGCCATTTGGTTGCAAAGCGAGGCATATCGTCACCTGTGAGGTTATGGATCCAGATAGTCTCGTTGCGGATGAGAAGGTCAGCAAATGGCGGCTGCTCGCGATGGAAAAGGCGAAACTCAAGTTGAGAATCGCCCAGATTTTTCGTCCAGTTGTTGAGTTTACGAACAAAATCGTGCGCTTCTACATAACATATCTTGAAGCACATCCATCCCGTCAAAGTATAGGCAGATGCTGATCTGATTGAGAGATGGCACATCTCGTGCCACTATCTTTCTTATGGTTCCTAATATCTATCTGGGAAGCTGCGAAATGAAGGTGTGGGTTGTAGCTTGTGCCTGGACTCCGGCATCGTATTTCGACTTCGGCCAAACTGCCCTCCCAGTCGTTGCCTAGAACTTTTTTTACTGCACGCTTACGCTGCTTGAGGGTGCATAGTCCACCGAACTGCTTTTGTAGATCACCACCGTCAACCACAGAGAAGTAGAGCCTCGTCATGGTAAGAGCGCTCTCCTCATCTATGTTTGAGTTGCACCGCTGGTCGCCTATTGTTCGAGATGTCGTTGCGTCTCTCCGTGGTCAAATAGAAACTCCGTCAACGTCGAGTTGCCCGAGCCTGGGTTTCCCGAAAAATGCAGGACACTCGATTTGTCCGATGACAATAAACGATGGACTTGGGCTTTGATTGTTTCCTTGCTAGCATCTCTTTCGTTGATAACATCACGATCTTGCGTCTTTACACGTCGCCATTATTATCGCTCATGCCACCAACGTTTTCACCGCAGTTATGTTCGTATGCTGCCACTCCCGTATTTGTGTCGGTTTTAGAGGCATTTCCATGTTAGAACCATCCGAAAGCGTCCTGTTAATCCCGTCCGTCGCCGCGTGTTTGATACAATGGCTTCTCATGTCTCTTAATGGGCACGCATGGTGTCGTATTAAAGTCTTTGTTAAGAATGGTCGGCGCACTGCTGATCACTGTATCTCTGTCGGCTGACTGTGCGTCTTGTTGTGCGGAGAGAGCTGGTTGCCTGCATTTCCAAGTTCCTGAAGTATCGGAGCCTAAATGGCATCCGGCGTCCGGCGCTTTGTAAGGCCGGCGAGGCTGACCATAATGTTACGGACAGAGTAAGAAAGCGTCAACAAGTTTTCATTGAACAGGCACTTGAGTGCCAACTCAACGTACTGTGTTCAGGCTGCTAAAACAGCGGTGATTTCCTTGACAAGACCATCAAGTTGGCTGGCAAATTTTTTTTTCGGCGTCGTGGCGTCGTACTTAACAATGGCTTTCAAAGAGGCAACAAGACTCGCCCACAGGGCTTTGGTCATCTTCCCATCGTTCTTATTCAGCTTGTCGACGAGTTCCTGGAGGTCGCCGAGGACGTTCTCTACGAGGCTGCACAAGTTTCTTTTAGGTTTGCTGGAGTTCTTGCCGGTCATTATCAGGCTCTCTATTGTCATCCTACAGCAGTTTATGGAACGTCGTTATCGCTTTGGCGTGGGTTTGCTGAGAATCGCATCTTTTCATCCAGAATACCCTCTAGCGTAGCATTCTCCTCGAGGCGGCCATTCTTGTAGATAATGACGGCGCTACTAACAAGGACGATTGCAAAGGTGGCGAAAGACAGGACGGCAGCTGCCGTCCCGTTTGTAATAGCAGGGTCCGTTGCGGGGCCGTTAAGTGAGACGGCGACGGAGGAGCTTAAATACTGACCAGAGGTGAAGAAGGCAACATCAGAGAAGGACTATTGATTCTGTAATGTCAAATGAGAGCAAGAAACAAAACAACCAAAAAGGACAACAACATGGGGAGAGGGTCAAAGTGGAGTTGAAATAAAATTAAGAAGACTGAATTCATCCCCGACACCAAAGCTGCCCGTGTGGCTCAAAAAGGGCCAGAACTCAGTTGGGAAGTGAAGAGGGTGTGGAAGGACCAAGCTGTCTCTGAAAGCGTGGTTCTCTGAAACTATGCGTCTGAAAGAAGCAGAGAAAAGCTGTGCGGTTGAGAAAGCGTAGTTTGCGCTTCTCTTCGTTATCCACAACCCCATGAACCATCCCTTGCGTTTTCGTGAGCAAAATGGGCCTGCTGAGCTGAATAAGTGAGGGGGGCTATGTTCTGGACGATTTGCGCTCAAAACGTGAAGAGGCGTGCAACGTGGGGGGCGACGTGATGGGATAAGGCGACAAGGCGACAGGGCGACAGGGCGACAGGGCGACAGGTGAGTAAAACATGATGAATATTTTAAAAAATGCTACTGGAGGCTAAAGACAAAAACACCAGAGACAATCCAACAGACCCAAAGCGAGACGCAATAAAATGACAGAAGTGTACATCTGTGCAGAAGAAAATCCGGCAGGAATGCGTCTTGGACGGCTGGTGCCTGGAAATGGTGCCATCGAGAAAGGAACAGAGGAGAGAGAAAAGTGCACTTTCTGTTGCGTTCAGATGGCAGCTTGGGCGGCAAGCGTCCATTCGTGGACACTGCCCCGCGGCTCAAAGGCAACAGGACGAGGCACACGCGCCTCAATGAGCGGTGGGCCATCCGTTGGCTTGCCCCAGGCGCCGCCACCAGGGGTGTGGATGATGATGCGGTCGCCTGTCGAGACATCCAGCTCCTGCTTGCCACCAATGTTGATGACGCGCTGAACGCCATCCTGCTCTTTGCGAATGTATAAGTTGCGGCCGCACTGACCGCCCTCACCGCCCATCATACCATAGGGCTGCAAGACCCGGCGCTCCATTAGAACCGAGACGTGCAAGGGCATGCGAAACTCGAGCTCGCGGTGCAGCCATCACCACCGTTATATTGGCCACGACCGCCAGAAACCCTTGCGCAGTGTCCACTGCCGCAAAATGACGGGGTAGCGGAGTTCAAACACCTCGGGGTCAGCGCAGCGTGTGTTGGTCATGTGGATCTGTGTGCCCGAGGCGCCGTGCCACGTCGGGCCAGCACCGTTACCGCCGGCAATGGTCTCTATGTAGCCAAAACCGGGAATTGTGTTACCGGCACTGTCGCGACCACCGCAACCGAAGCTGATGCAGTTGGCACAGCCCTGGGAGGCGGCAGCGACACCAAATGCACCAATGATGACATCGGCGACGCGCTGCGAGGTGATGCCGTTGCCAGCGCACACGGCTGCATATGGCGAGGGGTTGAGCAGTGTGCCCTCGGGAATGATAACATTAAGAGGGGCCAAGCAGCCCTGGTTGAGCGGAATGTCGACGTTGATCAAAACACGCAGAGCGTAGATGATGCAGGAGTATGTGATGGCTTTGGGGCGTTCATGCAGCTGTAGTGCTCCTCAGAGGTGCCCGTGAAGTCAAAATCAGTGTCTCCAGTCTCTGGGTCAATGCGGATGGTCAGTGCAATGCGTGAGCCCTCGTCCATGAAGTCTTCGAAAGCAAGCGGCGCCCCGTTACGAGACTTGGCCACGTTTTTAAGAAACGCACGCACAGCGCTCTCGGCGTTGTCGGAAATAGCCTGCATGTAGGCGTGAACAACGGGAAGGGAGAACTCATCAATCAAAGACATAATCAGAAGAGCGCCCTTTTGATTGGCGGCGATGGCAGCGCGCAAATCGGACAAGTTCTCGGCAAAGTTGCGGGCGCCACTACAACCATCAAATTTGCTGGGATCTTCAAAGAGGTACTTGCGGGTCTCGACCTCGTTGAACTGACCGTCCGAAACAATCTTGTAGCTCATGATCATGGCACCCTCCTCGTATAGGAACTTGCTGTTGGAGGGCATGGATCCGGGCGTGATGCCGCCGACGTCAGGATGGTGGCCACGGGATGCAACCCAGAAGATGATGTCAGTGCCCTCGTTGTTCCACACGGGTGTGATGATGGTGATATCAGGCAGATGCACACCGCCAGCTTGCGGGTGGTTTGTTGCCAGCACATCGCCAGGTTTGAGCGTACTCCGGTACAGGTCGTTCTGGAAGCGGACGGCGTACTCCATAGCACCGAGATGGACAGGGACGTGGGGAGCATTAGCAACAAGGCGACCCTCGGGCGAGAATACAGCACATGAGAAATCCAGGCGTTCCTTGATATTCGTAGAAACTGCCGTTTTTTGGAACGAACGGCCCATCTGCTCGGCAATGGACATGAAGCGGTGGCCGAAGATGGAGAGGGCAATAGGGTCAATCTCCGAGGCAGTCAGGGTGGTGCCAATCGACTTTGTGGGGAGGTCGAGGATGATGTGGCGGCGGAGAGCCGTAGCCTTGGCATGGGGCTCGAGCAGGATGGTCTGGGTGTTGTCGATGATGATGGCGGGACCATCTATAACGCTGCCGGCACGGAGCTTCTCGAGCAGGTAGACAGACGAGGAGACCCAACCGTGCCGGTCAAAGTACACCATGGCGGTGTTGTCCCGGGTGGAGGCAGGGTCGACGGTGAACGACTTAATATTCTTGAGCTCACGCTGCGGCGCGGCATACTCTGCGGTGCCAGATTTGCCAACACCACGGACACGGATGTCTTCAAGCAGAACGTCCTTCTCGGGGAATGTGAAGGAGTACTCGCGAAGGTGGTCACGCTCAAAGGCGGCCAGAAAGTCACCGTCAGCAGGCTCCCGCACCATCAAAGCGTTGTCGGTGCCCTTGTACTTGAGGTTCAGGTACACCTCATGCACAATGTTGGACGGCTCGATGCCGTCAATGACAAGCTGGGCATCAACCTCCTTCTTTAGCTCGGCAATAGTGTCCTGGAAGGGCTCGGCGGTCTTAAAGACACCGGAGGCAGGGCGCTGAGCCTCGTTCACGACATCGGCCAGAGCCATGCCGTAGGCAGAGAGGATGGAAGAGTAGCGGTGGATAATGACCTTCTGGATGGAAAGCGAGGCGGCCAGAGCGCAGGCGTGTTGACCACCAGCACCACCAAAACTGGCAAGGTTTGTGCTTGGATGTGTCATATCCCTGTGCTTCAGTGAGGGCACGGATGGGCTTCGCCATAGCCTCATTGGCGACGTCGATGAAGCCCATGGCAACCTCGGCAGGCGTCTTCTTCTGGCCAGTCTCGCGGTTGACTTGCTCGGTTAGAGCAGCAAACTTCTCGCGGACAATCTCCGTGTCAAGGCCCTCGTTCTCGCTCTTGCCAAAGATCTTGGGGAAGTACTCGGGAAGAAGACGACCGAGGAACAGGTTGGCATCCGTAATCGTAAGCGGGCCACCCTTGCGGTAGCAAGCAGGGCCAGGATGGGCACCAGCACTATCAGGGCCAACGACAAACAGGCCGTGACGCCAATGCAGGATACTGCCGCCACCGGCAGCGACGGTGTTGATGTCGAGCTGTGGTGCTAGGATGGGCACGCCGGCTGTGATGGTCTCAAAGGAGTGGGAGAAGGTGCCGCCGTAGCGCGAGACATCGGTGCTGGTGCCACCCATATCGAAACCAATGACAGGCGTGGCATCCTCAGGATCATACGATGTGCGCGCCTGGCCAACGACGCCACCAGCGGGGCCTGAAAGAATGGCGCGGAAGCCTGAGAAACGGTCGATACCGACCAGACCACCGTCACTCTGCATGAACTCGCAACGTGTGGCCGATGACTGGAGGTTGTCGTGGAAGCCACTGCGAAAGCCGCGGATGTAGTCCTGAACCTTGGGCGTGAGGTAGGCGTCGGCCGTGGCAGACATGCCTCGCGGGATCATCTTGATCATGGGCAGGGTGGCACTGGACAGCGAGATCTGTGTGAAGCCAATCTCCTTGGCAATGTCGCCGATGGTGTTCTCATGATCGGCAAAGGTGTACGAGTGGGCAAGGCACACAGACACACTGCGCAAACCCTCGTCATAAAGCTTTTGCAGGTCAGTGCGCACCTTTTTGACGTTCAACGGCTTAAGGATGCGCAGGATCTGACCACTGGCGCCCCGGACAACAGCTGGGTCTGTGCCGACAGTCTGTGCAATCTCAGCTATCTCGGTGTCGTAGTTGTGCGACACTTGGTAGCCCTCAACAGTGATACGCTCCTCGACCTCGACGACATTCTTGTAGAGGACGTCTGGCTTGACAACTTCCAGGTCAAACAGCTTTGGCCGCGACTGCAGACCGATTTCGAGGGCGTCGCGGAAACCCTCGGTGATGAGAAGAGCGACGTCCGCACCCTTGCGCTCGAGCAATGCGTTGGTAGCCACGGTGGTGCCCATGCGGATACCGAAGCTCTGGAAGCCAGAAGTGTCGAGCTTTTCGCCTCGGGGGAAGGGCCTGCCGGTAATCTTCTCGAGCAGTCGGCGGATGCCCTCGATGGCGCATCGTCGTAGTTTGCCGGGTCTTGAGAAAGCAGCTTCACGACGACATCCTCGTCGCGGCCCTCGACAATGCCGAGGCAGTCTGTAAATGTGCCACCTCTGTCTGCAGAAGAGCGTTAGATAAGATGTAGTCATATGCGGGAAAAGTGGTAAACGTAGACGTGAAGGCAACTCACCAATGGCAATCTTGACATTCAGTTTGCTCTCGTCCACAGGGCCGGTGGCACCGACGCTGCTGGCCGTCACACTGGCGGGCACATCTGCGGCATCGTCTGTTGCGTGAGGTGACATTGTGTGTGAAAAGTCTGGGAGAAGGGGGATAAGGTGAAGGACGGGAAAAAAAGAGTTGGTCGAGAACTGGTGACCAGAGGTCGATGGAAATGGATCAGATCAGGCCATCATTCTGTCTGCTGGCGCGGTGCCCATATATGTGTCCCAAAGGAAACCAGCCAAAGGTCGAGGAAGCATCAAGAGGCTGGTGAACGCGGACGTATCTTCGTATTTTTGTTGTATTTTCGGTGGTTGTGGAGGTATCAGCGCGATCAAACAGGACGCCGAGCGTATCGTGCGGTGCGCTAACGATTGCCATTCACAGAAAGCCAACACACTGGCTCGTTGGTCTGCAGCACAAAAATGCAAGGCTGTGCACCTTGGAGAGAAAGGGTCCCTGGCTGAGCAGGTCGAGGCGACGCAAAAGGGTCAGCAGTCGTCTCCGGTTATCGCAGGCTAGCAACCTTATCCGTAAATGCTGTATCTAGAGGCCGATAAGAGAGGTGTTAGTCGCGAGATCCAGGTTGGAAGGCGGGGGAGATGGTGCGCACTTCTCGGGATGCTGCACTGCAAGCACCGAAGAAACAGGTCGAGGCGACCAGGGGCCAGCAATGAAAGGTCAGCAGTCGACAAAAATCGTGGAGGCTACCCACAAGGGGCACCAGGCAATCGGGCAGTCGAGATAAGGGGACGCTATCAATGGGGGAAGCCCAGGAAGACGGATAAGGAGGAAGAAAGAGGGAAGAGGGGAAGCAAAAATGCTGCCGCCGGCATCGACAGTGGAGGTGCTAAAATGGCGCGACTTTGTTTGGCTTGCTGGCTTTGTAGTCTTGTCCAATTCGAACCTTGTGTTGTTGGGCGCTGATATGTAAAGAACGCCAAAAAGCCGAAGATGGAAGATGTGAGGCAAAATCTGGGACAAAAGGGGCGTTTGTTGATGCTTCCTTCCGATTCAAGCGACTGCCCGACCACATTGAAAAACGCGGTTTGTTTGTGCGTGGCTCCTTCCTCAACGCGGTCTCTTTCCGACGAATGTCGGTGGCACTTGCTATGTTGGCCTGTGCACGACATTGCGGGGGAAGGCGTCACTGGCGTTTCACCTACTCAGTGTTCTTCACGGTCGTGGTCGGCGCCGTATTTTCGGGGCATTGTTGATATTTTACGTAACTATCATAACACGACCGCTACGCTGTGGGGAATCCGATCCGCTGTAATCGATCGGCCATGGGTATTGCGGAGAGCCCCTTGGGGGAATACACATTGGTAATCGAATATGACAAACCGTCGAGCTGATGGTTTGTTGATGGCCCTAAAAGCGCCATCTTATACTGTAAATAAGAGTCGAATTCCGTTATTTAGTGTATCCATGCGCTGTATCTTATGGGGACATTTGAATCAGGTTCCAAACCATCTTTAGTCTCACGAGCAATACTTCATTTTTGTTCAATAACATAGAAGAATTAATTGAGTAAAATACTTCAGTCAACATAGATTCTGCCTACCAACTAATGAGATCTACCATCCGTCAAAGCTGTATCAAATTGCCATCAAGAGACAGTCAAGACACACCTCACAATACTCCGGATGCAAAGGCGTACAGCAGTGTTCAGTAGTGGTAGCGGAACTCAGGCTTCTCCTTGTCTGTGAGATCAGTGAAGGCGTTGGCGTTGTCAGTGGGCTCGACAGCAGCAGTGCCATCGCCGCCCTGGGCACGGTCACGCCTCATGTTCTCCCAGCGGCAAAGCAGGCCGTACAAAGCGATGCTAATGGAGGAGACAACCAGGCACGCCATAATACCAATGTAGCCGTGCTTGTAGTCTGGGGCGTCCTTGGCACGGAAGACCTGGGGACCAATGATGTTGCCGACGCAATAGCCGATGAAGAACATGGCGTTGGCGGTGACCTTCTTAGTGTGACCACTGATGTTGGAGATATTGAGGGAGGTGGACAGGACATATGGGGCCCAGTACGAGTAGAAGCCGTAGTAGGCACCCAACAAATGGAGGTTGCTTATATGGCCGCGAAGCGAGAACATGAGGGCGGCACAGATGATGGGGAAGCAGTTGGCACCAACAATGATGCCACAGCGGTAACCTGGAAGATACGACGAAAGCAGAGCCAAAAGAATCTGCCAGACGGTACCGATGGCGCCCGTGGGAATACCAATGAGAGTCGTCTTGAGGGGTGAGAATCCAGGCCGGTAACGATTAGGGCAGCAAACGTAACAAGACCGCCGTTGCAAATGTTCTGCGAGACGGAGAAAAGAGCAAGCAACCACGGCTTGGGGTCCTTGAGACACTCAATGAGCTGGTACAACTTGAAAGTTTTGTCCTCAACACCAGTGTTGTTTTGGCGGACACGCTCGATGCAAATAAACTTCTCGCGATCAGTCAACCACCAGGCCTCGACGGGCGAGCTGGGGATGTAGATGTAGACAAATGCGGCCAGGGCAGTGGTGATGGCGCCGAGAATGATGAACAACAGACGCCAGGGGGCAACGCTGCTCTTGGAATGGCCGACACCATAGGCCAGCAGGCCCGTGACGACCGACGACAGGGTGTTGAAGTACATGGCGACACGAATGGGCTGCTCCTTGCGCGTCCACCACATAGCAGTGATGATCGAGGCAGTCGGGAAGAGCATAGATTCGAAGGCGCCGACTGAAAGCACGTTAGTCAATTTTGTTGTGCACGAGGTACTGCGAGCGAAGCAAGAACAAAAGCACTTACGGAGGAAGCGAACAACTGCCAGACTGGCAAAGCTGGTCGTGGCACCGGTGCAGAAGGTCAGGACGCCGAAGCCAAAGACAGCGGCAGCCAGGTATGAGCGGATAGGCAGGCGCTGGACGAGGTAGCCAGCCGGGGCCTCAAAACCAAGGTAGGCAAAGTAGAAGATGGAGGCGATCCAGGAGAACTGGGCGGTGGTCATGTGATCGTCCTTAAGCATGCCGTAGATGGAGGCATTGGAAATGATGACCTTGTCAATGGCGGCGACAATGATGATGAGCGTTAGAACGGGCAAAATATGCAGATCCAGCTTCCAGAGTACACTGCGAGCCTCTTTGGCGCTGATAGGCTCGTTGATGATACTCGGGTCAAGGCCGGCTAGAAAGCGGGCAGCAATATCGATGTCACGCGAGCCATGGGTGTTGCCCTCCAGATCGGCAATGTTGGTCGGCTCGTTGGCGGCGACAGACGGGGTCGGCGCGAGGCCGGCCTCCTTTTCGTCGACCGACTTGCGGATGGATGACATTGTCAGGTGAGTTGAAGTGAGGTGAGGTGATTAGAGTGTTGGAATGAGAAGATGGCACGATGGGATGGGGAGAATAACTGATAGTGGAGAAGAAGCTGCGAAGACGCAAAAAGCAGAAGCGCAGGGTGCAGAGTATGCAAAGGTCCTGTTTTGGCAGGCTGGCTGATGCGGGTTAGAGACCACGAGAAACAAACAGACGACGTCGGCTTCCGCAACGCTGGTCTTATAAATATGACTGGTAATGGGACGATGATGGGCCAAGTGATAGACGAGAGGGAATGGACGACACACGACGTTGATGGGTGATAGCCACGTTTCCGATATGATATCCGGGCATGTGCATGTAGAAGGTGTCGGGGTGGGTAATAATGGATAAAGGGAGAAAGGCCGTCGTTGTGAGAGTTATTTGATATTGGAGTCTGATACTGCAGTCGATATGGAGTACTGAGTATCGCCTCAGAAGGTGGATATCCCCGTATCAACTACCTCGTACTGTGTCTCTCCGTATACTCCAAGCAAAGCCACGAGGGCAATGGGGAATCGCAGATCGGCAAGGGTCTCGACGTGCCACCTGGGCTGGTAATCTTGGACGGACGGCAGGGGCGGTCAAGATAATGGGGAAAACATAAAGGAAGAGAAATATAAAGATATCAAGGTCGACAATCCCCTTGGAGCAGCTCGAGGCGACGGCTACCCAGGCATGGCTGGCCAGGCATGCGGTGAGTAGTAGTGACGGGAGACTGCCTTTCTGCGTTGTTTCCTTTCGTTGTCTTGAATTTGCAAAAACTGTGTGAACAGCTCCGAACTTGTTCAGATCCTCGCTTCTTTTTCCACTCGTGTTTTCATGTCGTGCTGCATCTGCCGTGATAAGATTAGCGCCGAGGGCCCTGGTTGGCCCTGGGGACGAAGTGACAAAAGTGGCTCTACGTGGGTTTGGTGGAGGCCACTTACACCCGGTTTGGCCTAGTGCATTATTTGCCAGCGTCCTGGCCTCGCCTCGAGTTTCCTCACAAACAGACTCACAGAATCCCCGCAGACGGCCCAAATATTGTGTACGCAGTACTCCGTACAATTAAGTCGGATTGCTACAGATCGCCTAGACTTGCAGATGGAGACTACCATATCGGCCAGGAGTTATTCTTTGTCCCTGTTATCGACTGCGATGCGCTCGAGTCCTTTCCAGCTGATTGTGCCAAGAAGAAGCTTTATGTGATGGGAGCTTCCTTCGTAGCAGCTTGAACCGAGAGCAATCTACGACGTACAGTGTAGCCATCTGACCTCTCCACGTTGAACTTGAGCATTGCCGGCCGGCTATCCTGCTGCCAAGGCAAGCAGCGACGAGTAGTCGTCCTATTTACATGGTGCGTTTGACGTGCTTCAATCAAAAACAGTGTGTTTTGTTGGTACTGGTTTGGTTTGATTTATTTTTGCATCTAATTTCAGTGTAATTATTTCGTCCGTAAAATTTTCCTTGACTTTTCCCTTCAGCCTGTCTTACCAGGCACAACATCATACGACAACCCTCGAGAATGCAAAGCGCTACAGCCGAAGACGGAGGGAAGATTGACATACTTAAATGCTGGCGTTTCTATGTATCTCTAGTCTTATCTTGACACAAATCGAGACTGCAGCTCTTCTAATTTAAGGTGCTGAATCTCCGAAGCCTACCAACCTCGAACTCGAAAACACCTCTTACAGCCACATTAACCAAGCTGACCAAGCTTAGCTGAATTTTAACTTTCACTTTAGCTCTCTTCGACATCGTCCTTCTCTCCTCCACTCTTCCACCCAACTTGCACTTTCTTCATCCGTCACCACCATCACCACCATCATGCCGCTCGACAAGAGTGAACCGGTGTTGATCATCGGTGCCGGCACATTCGGTCTGTCGACAGCACACAAGCTGGCCACACTCGGCCACACCAACATCACGGTGCTGGAAAAGGATGACCGCGTGCCCAGTCGTTTTTCTGGTGGCTTTGACCTCAACAAGATCATCCGGTCCGAATACATCGACCCCTTCTACACGGACGTGGCCCTCCAGGCGATTCGGCAATGGCAGACGAACCCGCTGTACCAGCCGCATTTCCGGCAAGTCGGCTTTTTGAACGTAATCACGGGTGATGCGCCGCCCGTCGTTCAGAATGCGCTGTCCAAGTACAACAAGTCGGTGGCTGAGAACCCGGCATTTAATGGTTACCTGGTGCCGTGTCCAGACGCGGCAGCCATCAAGTCGGTGGCATCGCAGTTTACGGGCGAGCTGGTTGGATGGAAGGGCTACCTCAACAGGCTGGCGGGCTATGCACAGGCGTCGAATGCCATGCACGCTGTGTACAAGGAGTGTCTAAAGCTGGGTGTGACATTCCTTGTGGGCGTGGCCGGAGAGGTGGACGAGCTGTTGTACGGCGGCAGTGGAAGTGACAAGATCTGCATGGGTGCCCGCACAAAAGACGGTGCCATCCACAAGGCCCGCACAACCATTGTGGCAGCCGGCGGTTTTGTGGCCAATGTTGTGCCCGCCATTGGCCCCCAGATCTCGGCCGTCTGCTGGGGTGTGTCTCATATCCAGCTGACGCCCAGCGAATCGGAACAACTGCGTGGTTTCCCTGTGACGACCGTCCGCGACATTGGCTTCTTCTTTGAGCCCGATCCGGCCACGCATAAGATCAAGATTTGCTACATGGGCGGCGGCTACACCAATGTCAATAAGACACGCGGTGGCTTGTCGGTCCCCTACGGCTCGCTCGCCGAGTCCGAGTACATTACCGAGGAGGATGCCAAGCAGACGCGCCGCCTACTGCGCCAGGTGTTGCCGCACATTGCCGAGCGCCCGCTGATCGACCAGCATTTGTGCTGGGTTGCCGACACGGGCAACTCAGACTTTATTATTGACTTTGTCCCGGCACCGCCAACAACTCGCTGGCCGTGCTGTCGGGAGACTCGGGTCACGGCTTCAAGATGATGCCCATTGTGGGCGACTGGGCGGCGGATCTGCTGTCGGCGGGCGAGCAAAAGCTGCCGCGCTGGCGGTGGAGAGAGCCAAAGCCCAAGGCCGCCAACAAGGACGGCAAGCCGACGCACATTGCATGGAGAGCAACGGCGACAATCGATCTGTCATCAACGCCACGGGCAAAGTTGTGATCGAAGGATGGGGGACGGGGAGTGAAGTTGATACTGGAGTACATTAGAGCAGAGTGTGAGATAATAGAGCATCATCCATACCCATGCCCGTGTCCATATGCCGAGGTGTTAAGGAGATCTGAGTCAAACCGAGACGCAACAAGAAGCATCGGGAACTTCTGCCAATTCTGCCACTTTTGCCACACCTCCTGTTGCAGGTCTCGACCAGCCTCGTAGCGTGCCATCATACTGTTGATGACTCGTGGTCGCGTAAACCGACAGTGAAAACTCGTGAATTGGTTTTGTTCTGGGCTGCGGCTTGGCGTGAAAATGGAACGTCGATGAAGTATGTGCAGATTCTGGAAAAGGGAAGAAAACATAGGTATGCAGGGGGCAGGCAAGATGACTGGCACCTGCCCAAAGAACGCGCTAAAAGTGCCCAAACGCATCCCAACGCCAGCAAACACCAACAAACACCAAACCCCAGGCCAAATGAAGTCGGCGCTGGCCGCTAGCAAGCGGAGCCTACGATAAGGGCGCAAAAAGGTCGAGAGCGGTGATAAACAGATAACAGCCAGTCTCATTCGCTGCCATTTGACCACTGAAAGGAGGTCTATGGCGTCGCGCTGGTGCTGTTAACGGATCCATGGCACCTTCCTGTGCCAGGCCATTATCGCTGGCCATCGCTGAATGGCAGGAAGGGGCCTGCCTTCCCCTCTCTTTCCACCTTTACCCTCGCCTATTTTCCACCTCGGGCGGGGGTAGTTCCTTCTCACAAGGCTTATCTTGCCAATGCCCACAAACATACCGGTCCACGGCCTCTCCACCTTTCTCCTGCCTGCCTGTTTCGGCAGACAACGCTGCTTTTGCTGGAGACATCCTCACTTTCCCTCATAGCAAGAAATCAAGATTTGGTATCACGAAAAGCATACGGTGATCACTGTCTCTGCTGATCCCGGCGTCCCCGACGACTTCCCGGCTGTTGTCAACAGAAGGGATTTTCCAAATTTGACCAGCATGAGCGCTCCTCAGCGAACACGCACAGGTTGCTGGACCTGCCGTGGGCGAAGTGTCAAATGTGATGGTGAGTATTTCCTCCTTGGTTGTCTTGCAAACACTTTCTGCTTGGAACACGTCTAACAATATAGAACACCGCCCCATCTGCCACAAATGCAGCAAGGCGGGCTTGTCGTGCTCATACGGCATGCGCCTGACCTGGATCGAGGACTCCATTGCGCGAGGCACGTGCCATGGCCGTGAAGGACTCGCCAACAAGGGGAGAAAAAAGAGAAAGGGAACGTCGTCGTCGTCTTCAGCATCGACAACGTCGGGATCGTCGGCATCATCGACGGCAACATCTACATCCCCGGCGTTGTTGGCGAGACAAAAGCGTAAGAGCTCCCCTTATCGCGTTGTCCGCGCCGACCGCGCTGGCCAGATTTCGGTCCAGATACGGCACTACAGCACCCTTTTCTTCA
This sequence comes from Sporothrix protearum, assembly GCA_016097115.2. Classification (NCBI taxonomy): domain Eukaryota; kingdom Fungi; phylum Ascomycota; class Sordariomycetes; order Ophiostomatales; family Ophiostomataceae; genus Sporothrix; species Sporothrix protearum. The sequence continues at coordinate 89,149 of JADMNH010000003.1, forward strand.
TCAACACTTCCTACGACGACGTCATGTTCTACCTCGACTCGGACGCCGACATGTTGGAGCCGCATCATTGTAAGGTGAAAAAACCCAAGAGTGATAAGCGCACACTCTCCAGTCAAACCATCGTGGGCGCAGGCTCACACGACATCATCCCAAATGTTGACTACGACGATATTGACCTCGACATGGATCTCTTGCCTTACGACGACCTTATCGAACAGGAAATGCTTGACTCTCTAGCACCCGTCGAGTTTGGCCATGCTGCCGATCCACACTTGCATTCACTGGACGTCTTGTACAACACGCCGCAGCCTGTACTCAACCGTGCCCTAACCGGCCGTTGGGCACCGCTGTTTGGCAACATCCCTGCGGCAGAGTCCCACTTGCTTGACTTTTACACTGCCATTGTCTGCTCCAAGGCCACCATGCTCGATGAGCGGGACCACAATCCTTTTCGATTTATTCTGCTGCCCATGGCCATGTCATCAAGGCGCGTGTATTACGGGCTGTTGGCAGTCGCCGCAAGCAAACTGGCCGCGTCGGCTGCTGCAAGCGCTGACGGTCATGACACCCAAGCCCAGGCTTTGGCGCTGACCTACCGCCAATACGCTCTGGGTGGCCTGCGCCAATTTTTGTCGACCATCCGCCCGACAGAACCACAAGATTTGTTAGAGGCATTGGCAGCCGCAATCCCACTCTGCTGGTTTGAGGTCGCCGATTACTGCCAGCCCACCTGGACCGACCACCTGGCCGCCATTGCCGCCCTGCTCGAGGCTTGCACCAGCCATCCAGCGATGCCCGAGTCGGCCCAGGACATTGTGCGCTTCGCCTGGCAGTACTTTGCCTACCACCTTGTAACGGCCAAGACGACGTTTGCTGTCAACCAGATCATCCCCTCGACATCCTCTCTACGCTTACCGACGACGCCCATCTCTAGCCAGTACATGCATCTACGTTCCGATACCACCAAGGACGCGTATGTCGATGCCTACCAGGGTTTCAGCAACACGCTGCTTTTTTTGATCGACGACATTTGCGAGCTGCGCAACACACCGGTGGCACCCGTGTCTGAAGTGGCTGCCACAGTCCACCGTATCGAGGAGGCCATCGTCTCGTTGCGCCAGCTGCCGCCTAAGCCGTACTGGTTCGAAGACGGCGGCAAATTGTTCAACGACCTGTTCAACGGTGAAGACGGCAGTACCAGCCCGGCCAGTAACCGCTCTGACAACTCCGGCACAGATCTACCCGACAGTGAATGCACCCGTTTTCTTGTTCTCGAGAGCACCGCCGAGGCCCACCGTCTCGGTGCCCTTTTATTTCTGGACGAGACCTGCGCCCTCTACTGGCCCGAGATTGTGCCCCGCACCCGCTCTGTGCGCAATCGTCTTGTCGACCAAATTATCGACTTGTCGAGGGCCATCTTGGCCGCTGAGCACGTGACGGCCGCATTTCCGGTGTGGGCTGTCTTTATGGCCGGATGCATGGCGGCCGCCGGTGGCGATCACCAGCGCCAACGGATCTTGGACATTTTCTCTCGGTTGGAACGGACCATGTTCCGCAGCATTCCGCCCGCCCGCAAAGTCGTCGAGATGGTCTGGCGGCAGCAAGATTTGACGGTGGATGAGAACCCCCGGGTGGTGGCGTCGTGGAACGGGGCGTTTCGGACGTGGAAACGGGCGGTGGACAATGGAGGTAGTGGTGGTGCAGAGCACTATCCAACGCCAACGGAAGCCGGTTGTGGTTATGACGACCGTGACGAGAGACACGAGACAAAAACAGAGAGGCGGCCTAAAGGAGGCAGGGCACCGACATCAACCGCTACGTCGGCAGGCATGAGGTCATGTGCGGCCCAATTCTCTTGGGAAAAGGCCATGGCCATGCTGGGTGAGTCAAGGCTGAGCCTGACTTAAGATGGAACTTGAACGGATGAAATCGTGTGTGTTTTCATTAGGAATCTATGAATGAGTAACATGAATGTATGAAAACGGTTGCTTTTTTTTTATGCGGTATTTTATTTATACCAAACAAATACCATTTTTCACCATTGTTTCACAGAATGATTGCCCATCTCCACACTGAAAGCCGGTAGAAATGTCAGTCGGGAGAAAAAGAAATACCAAAAACTTGATGACAAAGAAAAGAAACTATCATATTATTCAACAGGAAGAAAGAAAAGAAAAGAAAAAAATGAGAACCATAAAATAATAGAATAGACAAATTGCTGCTTTTTTGCCTCTCCAGGGCCAACTGTGATGGGCCAATTTTAGTCTGCACAATGCCGTCTCCCGAGAACTGGCTGACTCATCTTGGGCTGCAGCAGCCCTTGACTTTGGCTGTTACTGGCCTCGAGCTACCAACAGATATCACGTAGAGAGTAAGTGTAAAGGTCACATTGTTGGAAGTGTTGCTCGAGTTTGCAGCAACCATGCCTCGAATGATGACGGTGATAGTGACGGCGATGGAGAAAAATACTAGCTTTCGGATTTACTATCTCTATTTTTCCCCACTGTCTGCGATTTACTTCAGATGTAGAGGTTGCGAAGTGAAATTGCGTCGTGCAACTTCCCTGTAAGGTGGCTCGAGTGGAAGTTGAAAGATTGTTTAGGAGGCAGGGGAAAGTAAATAAAACGGATCAATCAATCACAGAGGCCCGAGCTAAAATCGCCCGAAACGGCAATCGCCACAGAATGACCAAAAACGCCGTAGGAGGGAGAGAGGACCCAGACACAAAATTGAAAGCAAAATTGATAAGCACGCTTTGCCTCTAATGCGTCGCTTCTTTTCTTTCGTCCAATTTCGTCTCCCAGGAACCTTCTATCAATCACGAATCACCACTAATGCACGGCAAGCACGAAAGGACCAAAACTCACAGTGCAAGGCACCCAAGATGGTTTCTTCCGTTCTGTTGCAAAAATTGCCACAAAACACTGGCATATGGTAAGAGACGATGGAAGGAAATGAAGGGGAGGAAGGTATGGGTTGACTTATCCGTTTCCTCCCAGTGTTGGTGCCCCATACTACGTCAGGAGGGAGGCCACAGAACCACGCAACTGCGAGAAACTTGCAAATGCCGACATGCCGATCGATCCTCGAGAGGGAACAAGTAGTCAAAGCACCCACAATAACCGCTACCACAACACCTTGCTACCACTCCTCTTACCATCGTCATTTTCATCCTTCCCAACCGAAAGAAGTGTCATCTTCAAGCAAAACAATCCAACGGAGCCTCGCGGGTCAGTCTGGGCCACATGGGACAATGAGCCGCTTTTTGAGCTGCGATTTGCAGTGGAACATGTAGCCTGCAATTCGGGACCTCGTCACGTTGCCAGGAAGTCCAAATACTGTGGACATCTCTCTGGTTTTGCTTTTCGTCAGCTGTCTTGCTCTTCCCTCACCCCGGAGTCTCAGAAAAAAGCCACTCTATGCGTTCGTTTTGATACTCTTCTGGTATTCGCCTTCTTTTCTCTTTCTCTCTACATCTATCCACTCCCCCTCTTCTTTTACCCACAAAGCATTGCACCCACCGTACGGCTGCCCTGTTGGCCGCCGCCGCTCAGCCCGTCACGGCCGTCACGACAAAGGGGTGCGCTACCGGCAACTGCATTGAAGCCGCCGACCGTGCCTCCATCTTCACGATGCACAGTCTCTGCTAACAAAAACCGACCTCGACGACATCCACATAAACAATGCCCCCACGGGCTAAAAGACAAGCCTGCCCTCCTCCTCATCCCTGGCTAGACCGAGTCTTGGTGGTGCTATCAGGTCGTTATGTGCCTCTGCAAAAAAGAATACCAAATCAATGCCGTCGACATGCGTGACCAGGGCTGGTCGACATGGACTTTGAGACGGCACAGCCTCGACAGCGTTCGTAGCAATCTGGTGCGGTTTATCGACCTTGTCGTGAAGCGGCCCGTGGTCGTTTGGTCTATCTCGGGCGGTGGTGTCATGTCAGCATGGCTGTCGGCGTATGCCAAGCCGGGCTAGATTGCGGGCGCCATCTACGAGGACCCGGCGCTGTTTGCCAGTGAGGCCAGTCCCGCCGTGGGTCAGTCTGTGCTCCAGACCGTGGCCGGTCCGTACTTTAACCTGTGATCCAAGTGGCTGGATGGCCAGTGAATCATTGGCGACAAGTCGGGCATAAAACTTCTCTACCTGAAAGAAATTGCGCCTTGTATAGCAGTACCTCACCCCTGGACAAAGAGGGAAAAGGCCCTGTCGGTCTCGACGTTGACTTGGACGAGTTCGACCCAGAGTGGGGCCACGCTTTTGTGACGGGCAGCATTGGCGCTGCCTGCGACCACCAGGCACTGCTTACGCAGGTTAAAAAGGACGTCCCCGTATCTATGACGCACCTTTTCGTGGCCGACAGCCCGGCAACGGGTAACTTTTTGGGCGCCGTGTCGGCCGTGCAGGTCAACTAGGTGCAGGACCTGATTGCGGCCGACGGCAATGGCAGCTCCCCCTCCAGAACTTTCCGATGGCATCACACAGCAAGCTCGGCACGCAGGCCGCCGTGTACGTCGAGGCCATTACCCATAAGGTCAAACTTCTAGTGGCCAACGTGACGTCGTATTCCGCCCACAACTGGCCCTCTATTTCTGAAAATGCGAATCACACCCGCCCTTTTCATCCCACACAGCTCAGTTTTATTTGCCTTTTCCTTGCATGACCAGCCTTAGAAATATTGGGTGGCGTCGACGAGGCTGAAATTATGAGAGGCGATGATTGGCCTCTCCTATCTTTTTGGTCTCAGCCGCCGCACCCTCGGCGCCCATGACACCCTATCACACCCGCCGCGTTGGTATCCTACATACTCTTTTGCTGGCTGATACAGCTGCGTCCAATACCGACTATCGCGTTCCCTATGCACCTTCTTTAGACCACCTCGATTACCATAATTGGCGAGTCTGCACTTTTTCAACTGACTCCCAAAGGGAATGAAGTCTTGGCATGTTGGTGACTGATTACGAAATATGGCTGCTAATTGCTGCATCTGATTGTTTCTTTCGAATATTTCACAAAGTGGCGCTCTATCGACAATATGACTCGCAGCAAAGATGCCCGATACATGCACGTTCCTGTCTGAGACTTATGAGGCTGACTGGTAGCCTGAAGGTCTGAGCCCTGCACTCCTTGGTCACGCTCTCTCATCGACGATCTTCCGCAGGCGGTAATCATTGCGATGCCGACAAAAAGAGAATTGACTGGGCAAAATAAAATTACAGGGAAGGATACACGTATACAGGAAGATAAAAGCCACTCGCATGCCAACCACAGGCTTGGCTTGTGCGGCTCTACGTGGCATACTTAGGATCACAACTGAGACATTTATTCGACATAACACTTCACGACATCTCCACATTTGTACTTACGATTTAACGAGCACCGGCATTGTTAAATCCCATCCTATCATCCCTACCACCACTATGGTCACTGCCATCTCGGCCTCTGGTATAACTATGCCCAGCCACGCGTGTACGACGCAACGGTGACGTTGTCGCTCAAGTACAGTGGGTACTTGATCTCGGGTCTCACGCTGGCCGTGACACTGGCGGGCGGCAGTTTCTGGACAATCCTGGCGTTCGTGCTGCATAGCTGGCGGGCTCGCCGCGGGGACACGGCCACGGCTTTGAGCCTCCAATATCAGGCCAGCTTGCAGAACACGGCAAGCGCGACGTCGACACTGGCCGATGCAGGCATGACAATGGTGGCCTGGCGCGGTCGTGACGTCTCTCATCTTCTGGGACGAACAGTTGTCTTTGCCCTGCCTCCACTGTTCGCATGGACCGCATTCATAGTGACAGGCATCTTTGTGTCGAACGTGGCCAACAAAGACTACGACAGTTCCGTTGTGCGAGTGGCGCCCAACAACTGTGGCTTTGTCCTCTCAGACACGAACAGTTCTGAGGCCGTCGCGGCATGGGGCACCAAAGTGTTGAACGACACGATCCAGGGACGCAATTACATGACCAATTTCTACCAAAACCTGACAACACTAGCCGCCGTCGCAAAGCCGCTATTTGTGCAGCCATCGATCCCGTACACGGTCAATACAGCAGCACCGTGTCCCATTCCGGCGGTCGACATGTGCACCCTCGGCCACAATGGTGCGATTTCGTTGACAACACCGCACCTGGACTCGCAGCTCATGTTCGGCATTAACGCCAAGAATGAGGATCGCGTGACCGTCATGCTCTCAAACAACGTGCTCACCGCTGGACACCACGGCATTTGTCGAGACGGTGGCCGTGGGCGATGCTGACAATGGACAGACGTTGTTGCTGTACCATCTGGGGGCCTTGCCAGGCCTTGCGGATTATTCGTACTCCTACATTGAGCAGACCGCTGGTATGGGGTGGGGTACATGGTGGACTCAAGGTATTCGTTTGGTAAGAATCCTGGCGCAAGTGTGTGGGAACCCATCGACGAGCTGGCCCGCGACGATGCCGATATGACGCTTGTGTTCTTTACCCAGAACGGAGTGGCATGCGAGAAGCCAGTTTTCGACCCGTTCTTCCTGGCCAACGGATCGGTGACGGCACAATTGACCGCCACCAAGCTCTTGTACATGCCAACCTTTTATGTCCAGACGATGGTCTGTGCTGACCAGTACACGCTGTGCAACCCCAACAGCAACACCTGCACACCGGCGGGTGGCCTTCAGACGTTGGAGGACAGTGTATTTGTGGCAAACTCGCCCGGGTTCAATGCGACACAGTATGCCACGGTCCAGCGGATCATCAACTCGATTGCCCGCGCTGGGACGTACAACAGCGTCAACGGATTGGGCGCAGCGTCGCTGTTTGCGACAAACGTGGTGAGCCAGCTCCTTTCGAGTGCGTTGCCGGACAATCAGTGGCAGAAGGAGGCCGAGGGCTGGTTCGGCACAACGCTGGCCAAGATCCAGGCTTCGCTGGTCTCGTTTGCAGTGAAAGGGGATGATCTCGGACCGTACATCTACGTCAACTCCCCGTATTCGGGGTCTCGCCATCCATCAAAAATCCGACGAAGTTTGCCATTGACGTCAACCAGGCGTGGCAGGACCAGTGTCGCGGTCAGCTGGTGCAATTGACGGGTGCGGGCCAAAACTTTAGCTTCCTGGGCATCATGGTCATCGTCGCGGTCAGCGTGTTTCTCATCGTCCTCAGTCTCGTGTTGAGCCCGATTGTGGACAAGGTGTCCAAGGCCGGCCCCGCGGCGACGGCACGCCAAGCGGACGACAAATTCCACCTGCAGCGCATGGCTGTGGGCGAGCCGTCGGCGCCCGGTAATGTGTGGCGAAGCGGAGCGTTTGGCGTTCCTGTTCTCGAGCAGGGCGACGAAATCTTCCAACGGCCGGCGGCCATCGATACGGAGGGGGATGGCCGGCTTATCAGCTATTCTCCTCGACCAGGTCAATCTGCGCCCGCGGGTATTGACAGAGGGGGCGAAGGTGTTGTCAGCGTCGATGGTGGAAATGTGGTGAATGGGACGAATGGAATGAATGCTGAGGAGCCGCCCAACGGTGAAAACACAAGTCGCGTTGTTTCGAACCAACGTGCTGGACTCGAGATGGCAGAAGCCGTGGATTTAGCGTAGTTTTGGCGATGGGCCCCTGAAGCCACTGAGACTGGGCCGGGCGTGCCGAGATATGCTTTGAACAGGATGCAACGACTGTCTGGATTTGACAGAAGTTTTTTTGCCTGCTTGCCTGCTTGCCTGTTTGCCTGCTTGCGTGTGTGATTGGACGTTATTAATTAGGCTTTGCATACCATTTTACTTGCTGTGTTGCTTTCTGTATCTCGTATCAACATCTCGTCTTTACAGTTTTTTACTGTGAGATCGTCGGAGACGGCGTAAAATCCGCAGTTGTCACTCTTGTACAAGCACGATAGTATCCTGGCACGAATGACAGCTCAGCCCCTGTAAGCGACACCCTGCAGTCCGCCCTGCGGCTTGGGCGTAAGATACTTACAACGGCCCTGTAGTTGCACCCGATTCCATAGAGCGCATTGACTCGCCCGCACACCGGAGAGACTCAACTAGCCGCACCTTCCCTGCCGAGCGCAAGCTGCACATTCTGGTCTGTCTCAAGACTTTGCTTGCTCGCCTTTGCGCCTTCCTCCCGTGGGCGACATTCAGTCGACCAAGAACAAATGCAGGAGTTGCGCGGGGCACTCTCGACAAGATGGGCAACAACGGACAAAGCAACGAAAATGAGAAGGAAGGAGCGGCATTACTTAAATCCAACGTCACTTTACGCGACCGCATTTGACATTACACCATTTATTTCGCAAATCATTAATTTTTTTTTTTTTAATTCCATGTCCGCAATGCCGCAACCTACCGGCGGCAGTCTGGTCACTGGCGGCTGCGGCTTCCTTGGCTACCACGTCGTGCGACATCTTTTGCAAGACGAGACCCTCCGGCCGGTCCATGTCCTCGATTTGAACACAGCAAACAACCTCGTCGAAGGCGTCGCATCCTACACGCAGGGCGCTATCAGTGACGGCCCTGCTGTCAAAGCACTGCTTGGCAAATTGCAGCCCAGTGTCATCTTCCACTTAGCCTCGCCGCCGGCATCGCTTCCTTCGCATCGCAAAAGTGACTTTTACGCGACTAACGTCGTCGGCACGGCCACCCTTCTCAGTGCAGCAGCCGAGTCTACGTCAGTCAAAGCATTTGTGTACACATCGACTGTCGACGTCTATGCGGATCCGCCGCACAATAACACCGGCGAGGACCAGCCGTTGTGGACCGATGTCTACACGGGCCACGGACGCCGACCACCGAAAATGAGCGAGTACTGCTACACAAAGTCAGCGGCAGATGGAATGGTACGGGCGGCCAACAGCAACCAACTCATGACGGTCGTGCTCCGCCCAGGGCATGTGTACGGTGAACGACACAGGCAGGGACTGTATGAGATGTTGGAAGCAGCAAGAGGACCACTTGTCCAGTTGGGCCGTCGCAAAGGAGAAAACAAAGCGGTGTTGATGGAGGTGGCCTCGGCGGACAATGTTGCTGCAGGCCATGTCCTGGCAGCGAAAGCTTTGTTGACCGACGACAGCGAGGGACTTGCTGGCGAGGCGTTCAACTTGTCGGATGGCTCGCCAGTCCCATTCTGGCACCACGTTCAGGTGATCTGGGTGTGGCCAAGGGAAGGGAGGCTCTTGAGAAGATCTGGGTGCTGCCGCCATGGTTGATGGTTGGAATAGTGTCTATTGCAGAATGGTCTCTCTGGGCATTGTCCTTTGGCAAGAGAGAGCCACCAACTGAACTGACGAGTGCATCTTTGTCCTACTGTATCGAGTCACACTCATATAGCATCGACAAGGCAAGGTGTTTGCTCGAATTCACACCCGTTGCAAATCACGACGAAGTCCTGGCTGAGTCAGTGCGTTGGGAGTTGAAACGGAGAGGGCAGCCCATCCTAGGGTAGGCACACCGACAGGGTTTGCAACGAACGGCGAGTTTCTTGAACATTATGACATTCTATGATCTAGCAAACTACCAATTCATGACTTGACATTTCTTTGCCATCCTTGCCTACAATAAGCATGTGACGGACTCCGCGGTACTGCTGGTCGGTCTGGTCGTCGGCAAGAATTCTTGTTCTCGCCAGTGACGATGATTTCCTCATTGTCCCGTTGCTTAATTTGCCAGAGGTAGTAGGCCGCGAGAAGGATCAGACACAGCAGGGACACGCCAAACACTCAGACACCGGCAATCAGGCCGACCGGTAGCCAGGCGCCTGGCTCGACTTGAAGAACTGCGGGCCGGCAATATTTCCGGCACAGTAGGCAATAAATACCATGGCCAGAATAGCGGTCTCTTTTGGTGTAGCCGGCGACATTGGACGTGGCCAGAGCCAACGACAGAGGCATTTTGGTGACACAGGCGACCGTGAGACAGAAACCAGCCAAACAGGCAGTTTTGAGTTTTGTGGACGGCTTCGGTGGCAAACATCATGGCCGTGCCAATGACACTGAAAGCGACCATCAGGACGATCGTGGCCAGACGGCGTTTGATGAATGTGGTAAGACCGGCCGTCGGCAAATTCTTACGTGTCAAGATGACCTTTGTTTCTCATTTATCACCTCAACGTCTCCTTGGAGTAGATTTTGTTGCTTCGATTCTATTTGTTCGGCTTCGAAAATACTTGGTGGACTAGCCAATTGTTTTCAGGCAATGACATGCTGACGGGCAATACAACAAATACAAGTAAAAAGGGAGTAATATAGAAGATATATGAGACTCATAGAGATCGAACGGGATGTGATGGATGAAGGAAGCATAACCTTAATTTTGGAGGTGTGCGGCGCGTGTGGTAAAGAGGAAGGTAATAGAGCACGACGCGCTTGCGAGTATACAACAGTTACGCAGTTTTGGAGAGATCTCCAGTTCTTCATTTCAGACACTATTGGCAATACTGAGTGCTCTCTTTTACTGCTGTATCTAGCTGTGTTGAACAGAAAGCATCGTGGATGGATGTCATCAAGTATCTTAACAACCATTACCTCCGCTTGTCAAGATCCGCCCCCAACTCCCCACTTTCTCCGTCGCTTCTCGATATCTTCATTCTCTTTTTCATCGTGTTCCTGTGTGTATTTCTATCCCGTTCTCAGCCGTAAAATCTCCGGCGCTTTAGTGGTGGGTCTTCGTCATCCTTCTTTCCCTTCATGATGACCATGACCTCGTGCTCCGAAACCACACCATCTCTCTTGACCGAGTGCCAACGCTCAACATCGATGATATTTACTTGCTGCAACTCGGAACCCAGTTCTGTAGAGCATAAATGTTAGCAAATTTACTGATTAAACTGAAATGGGTACAAGATGTGACATCTTAATAGTACACACCAACACGAGGCCAGGTTGGTGCCGGAGACCGATATACGGCTTTGGTTTTCTCTGGTGTAACAGGAGTGACGTTGGGTGCTCGATGTATATCAGGCACAAAGGAAAGCGCACCTGGGTCAGTAGGCGCCGCTATGATAAGAAAGAAGTACTTTTCGCCAGCGACGAGACTGTCTTCTTCGTGCTTGCCATTCCACACGTTGTGTCTCGTGATGCGACAATCAGATTTTTGCGATGCGGGACTGTCTACATTCAAGCCCTCAGACTTCTGGTAGTCCACGTTTTTGTGGGCAACTGTTTATCAGAAGAGATGGAAATTAGTAGCAGCCTTGGAAAACACGTCAAAATCATTTGGGGAAGAATACGAGGCACAAACCATCACGGGCAACCTGAATGTCATGCAGGTGTGTGCATGTCGCCATCCGGTGGCATCGAATCTCGACATCCAAATGGCTGAGTCCTGTTGGCAAAGAGACATATAAAGCACACCGCCCCGGTACTGGCCCTATCGCCACATTTTGTATCCGTACGTAGTTCATAAGACGCTGTTCAGCACGAATGTATTCGTTCCGACGACGTCGCTGGAGAAGAAGTGCGTTCTGTCCGGCCTCTTTGTCGTCAAAGTCATGGATTGGCAGTTGTCTCAACACATCCCAGAACAGGGTCTTCATCGCATGAAAAACGATATCCGACTCCGACAAAAAAGCGGTGATAAGTCCAACTCCCTGCATGCACCCTGAACGGACAGCCACCGTTGGTGAATCCGAAATCGAGGGTCGTCATCGTCTGAGAAATAGAGCTGGAGATCCAGCTGTCCTGCCTGGACAAAAACGAAGTCGACGCCGTTCATTTGTGGACAAGCACGGAAGCAGGAGCTGAGGTGTCGGCACAAAGACGTTGCAAAGTCTGTGTCAGGGGCGGCAACAACAGGCGCAGCCATTAAGCGTCGACGCTCTTCTTCGTCGGCGGTACGAACAAGCCCGTGGCGGTGCAAAATATTCCAATAAGTGCCTGGAAGTTCGAATCCTTCATGCCCGAGACCGCGAATGACGCTGTCCAGCCGGGAGTTCTGGGGTAAAATTTTATATAGCGTACGATCTCCTTAAATCAAACATAAACAAGTGCAAGATATGAGAATGACAGCAGCGTACAGCATTTCTCTCTTTGCCCTGGTAGTACCAATTTTTCTGCGACTGTCCTTTGAGAAGATGTGTCTTGAGGGCCTTAGCCATCTCTATTGTCATGTGCTTGGCTTCAAAGACATCGGCATATTGTGGCTCTACCATTTTCAGCATGTCGCTGAAACGTGCAGCCATACTAGGCCAGACCTCGGGATGCTCTCGGCGCACAGCTTCCCATATTCCCAAAATCGCACGGCCCTCTTCTGTGGCACTGGCAACAGACATTCTTTCGCGATTTGTCATTCCGGCAGCGAAGTTGTAGCCGTAGCGTAGCGGGCGGCCAGTGATGCTGGCCGATTGCGAGATTGTTGACTCCTTCAGGAGCAGTCCTTTAAGGTCCTCCTGCCCCATGAATTGCGGCGCGAGCAGCAGATCACCAGCAGAGGTTTTCAGCATGGCGTCTGGTCTACCTGTATTGAGAAACAAGGCTGTAGCGGTCCAATCCTTGAAGTGGCTTTGTTTGACAAGGCTATGGGTGACCTTGTCGCCTCGCTCATCACGGCCAGAGCGTGTCTCGCCGATCATGATTTGCACGTCATTGTTTGGCGACATCACTAGAGGCATCAGTGATCCTGGTCGCTGAGTCTGCCGCTGTGTCTGTTCCACTGCCTGCTGAATGGCTCCTTCCGACATGCGTTGCAACCGCGCAACGAGGCGGCCACTCGTTGTGAAATTAAAGATCCAGTTGAAGCCGCCCGATCGGCAGCGAACAGAGTGGTTCTGCGGTTATCTCATCAGGACAAGGAGGGCGATTTTCAGGCCTTCGCCGTGTGCCCCGGCCTGTGCTGTGTCACCTGCCTTGCTTGTACCGCCCATATCGAGGTGCTTGGGCTGTAGGGTCGCAGAACAGTTGACAATGTCAATGGTACTCTCGCCATGACGGCCCTTGTAGCGGATGTAGCCAAGCCATTTAGGACTCGACCCAACGGCGGCGGCTGGCACACGATACACAATCTCGGTGTTGCTGCCAAGGGTATGCTCGACGCGCTCGACTTTGAAGTCATGTTCGCTGATGCTAAAGGACTTGATAATGCCGTCGCGCCTGTTTCGATTGTGCAAGCAGTCAGTACAGCAAACCAAAATAAAATAAAACAAAGTGAGACACAACAGAGATTTGGAGCCTACCAGTTCTGCACCAGCTCACGAAAAGCTTCGCGAGGCTTCCAACCCGATGTGTAGTTGGCGCTGATGGAGAAGTTGATGGTTTTGCTCTTTTTTATCGAGTCGAGAGTCGTCTGGGGATCGTTCTCGTAGCCATCGTCGTCGTTGTCGTTGTCCGACGCCATGATGCACGGCTTCGTTTCCATGGCCGTTGCTTCGCGATACAAGAAGTGTGTCGACGATGGTACGTGTCTAAGGCTGCTGTCGTCTGGAGGGGAGATGAACAAACCAGTCAATAAATTGTTGTCCAAACTGTTTTTGCGTCTCGCTAGAAGAAAAAAAACTCGCCCTCCTTGCGGTAGAAGGGCGCATCCAGCCTTCGTCACGGCCTTTGGAGTGTCGCGAGCGGTGTGCAAGTGTCGTAAGAGTTAACGTGAATGGTTGCGAGCGGCCTTGGGCGTGGTGAAAGACTGCTCCTAATAAAACTTGCTGACAAGAAGAGACAGTGAATAGATTTTTTTCAGACCGCGTTCAGTTTCTTTATTTATGCTAGTATTACAAAACATCCCGAAACAGAAGGCATACCCCGGAGTCGCGATGCTTCCTTCCTCGTCGGGAAGTTGACCCAGGGCGGTGTGATTTGGCAGAGGCAGCCATTACGTTTGCAACTTGAGGAAGGAACGACATGGTACACGATGCTTTAATTTGATGTCATGTGATACTACCGTTGACGGGCCTTCACTTATCGTATCCGTTGTTCCATTTGGTATTGTCTATTGTCCCGACTTTTAGCATCATCGGCCGTTGTGCGCACCCATTCAGTCACTTGATAAGACACAATTGCCAGGTGATATTCAGCCCTGTTTGGGTGGGGCCGCCCTTCATCGTTATCAATTTTACATTTTTTTCTCTCCTCATTTCTGAGTCTTCTGTTCTTGGTTTTTCTTCCATATCTCGTTCCGCCGTGGGTTTATACTCGAAGTGGCAAATCAAAACGGCCGTTGTCGGCAGTTGCCGCACAAAGATCGACCAAACCTTCCTAAACCGACGTCTTATCGCCAAGCGCCGCGCGCAGTGCGCCCAACGACAAATCAGAGTCATTAGTTTGTCGTTGGTGTGCACCCCGCTTGAGACCACCATCACGCACACGATACCAAGGGATATTAACGCGATATCGCGGTTTGTATATATGACTCCGACTTCCCCTGTTTTGTCCCCAGTAAAGGCGTTGATCTATCAGGCTTCTGATCATTTCTTCGTTCATTGTTTTTTATCCTCGTCGTTGACGCCACTTCCGTCGCTATGTTCATCTTCATTGTGCTCCTGCTGCTATCGGCGGCCTTGATAGGCTTCCGTGTCCGGCAGCGAAGCAGAGCGGTTGTGAGCAAACAAAGTGCCGGCAAGTTTGACCAAAAAACAAACAAAACTGGCACAACGACACATCCTCCGACCATCACGCCATTGCCAGCATTTGATTACACGGCTGTGCATCCAACACAGTTCCGGCCATTCAAGCCGACCTACCATATCACCATGGCACTCCAGTCCTCATCGCCTGAAGAACTTATTGTGATGGACAGAAACTACCTGGAGCAGATTGAGACGCGCCGCAAAGTTATGGATGGAAATTCGGACACAGTTATGGGAACCATTGGTACGCCAGGATCCAAAGCTGCAGTTGACGAGCTCTATGCCTACCTGATGGACTATCTGCCTAAACGGTATCCGTCAGTGTTCACAAAAATGATGTCAACAACGCCCTCACTACACAATTCTGCGACTGGCAAGGCGATTCCATACAGCCCACCAGCCAATCCACTGGAGGCGTTGCGCACTCTTGGCGAGACCGTCGAGGATGATCTCTTCTTGCTGCAGGAGGAGAATTTCCAAACTGTGTCTGATAATGGCGGACCGGCCTATCCTGATACAAGTCACCGCCTTATTGCCTTTCTTTGCTGCTTTCCTGCGGGGTTCGACCCGTCAACCAAGCTTGGCCTCCTCCTGAAAGACATCCACAAGCCGGTGCCATCTTACGACAAGATTGGGCCCAGCATGGAGCGCTTCTTCAAGCGACTTGCCCTCGGCCAGAGTGTAAGGCGATTAAATGTAGGTTCTCCAAGGCGTCCATAGCCCCAAAGCTAGGTGCTTTTGCTAATTTGTTAGTGGTCCGTCCAAACACACAAGACGCTGTTCGTGCCCAAAGGGAACCACGTACATGACGGTGATAAGGTCGAGCACGACGCCGATGTCGACATTTCGCAGACTTGTCTCCGGGTCGAGTGCCAGACTCTGACACGGTTGCCCGTCACGAAGACAGTCCTCTTCTCTTTCAAGACCTACCTTTTTCCAGTCCAAGATCTGAAGAACGAAGGGGTGGGGCCTGACCTGGCCGATGCTATCGAAGGCCTCAAGCAAGGCAATGCACCTGGCATGTGGAGATACAAAGGTGGTGTACGTTGGGGGAAAAGTGTCTGTGAGTATCTGCGGTCGTAGAAGAACACTACAGACCCTCTGACTTGAGTAATTGCATTGGGCCAAATGGAGGCAATGACGGGGTTTTCAATCTGCTCATTATGTTGTTGCATCGCTGAATATGTCATCATTTTTGCCTTTTAGATCGTGTATGTACTACCCCCCAGTCCCCAAACCACATTGTAATGCATACTGCTTATCATATCCGTGTTCAGCTTCGTAGCCTCCTGTCACTTTTCTTGGCACTAACATATATTACGCTCGTGCACTACCGATGACCCAATGTCGCATTTCAGGTATACCACCGTCACCTACGACGATTGTGGCCACACACTCTACCTCCGTGGCAGTCTGTTTTTGTGCCAGTATGCTGCCAACCGGGGTACGGTTTGTCTGTATGTTCCAAGGAAGACAATTCTGGGAGATGGTTCTAGGGGCCTGTGTGAGAACTGCAAGTAGGAGACGAAGTGGCCAGAGGTTGCTCACGGATCGACGAAGTGACGAAGACATATCAATATCACTTCACCCCTGCCATGGCCTAGAATGTAGTGAGAACATCACATGTCTAAAATCCTTTGCCTTGTGGCAGGTTTGAAAAAATATAAAGCATACTTTTTATTATTACTTTGGACCATCACGGCCCGGCTCAATGCTTGAAAACTTAGTCGAGTAAAGTTTTCGTAAACAGTACTCCAGACGAAATGTGCTACTTCAATTACATTTCTGTCAAGTACAACGGCTGTGGCCACAGAAGTCATATCTATGACAGCACCCACAGGTGAATGTGGGCAATCTACCGTGATTCCATCTACTTCAGCATTCCTGTCATAATCATTTCAAGAGAAACATTTGCTGGTCTGTGTGACAGCTGTAAGTAGGTCTCAGGACGAAATTCTATTACAAAGAAGGTGGCGCAAAGGATAGTGTCGTTGATGAGGAAAGATTTATGGAGACCATGCAACATGTGTCGAGATATCACGCTATGAGCTGTTTCTCATTTTCAAGTCCAAGTCAAATAATTTTGATCTACCTGACTTCTGTACACCAATTTTCGTCTTTTGCAAGTGTTTCTTGTCTCTTGTGTGTTCAGTTCCGCACCGCCGTACTGTTTCCATGTATCACTGCTAGCCATCCATATATCGATTTGTTTCATCCCTTTTCCTTACTTCTCTCTCCCCTTACTTGTCGTTATGATCCGGATCACCAGCGACATTGAGGCAGCTGAGCACGCCGGCCGTGTTGGACACATGGTCGCTCAGGGTCAGACGCGTCGCGTGGTTGCTCTTAGTGTCAGTGTACTGGCAGCGGCACGTCATCTGTGTCGACTTGGCGTCAATGGTGCACTGGCTGCAAGGCGCGCAGTAGGTCGACTGCCAGTGCGCCACGGACTTGGAGCGCCACGCCAGCGCCTTTTTGGAATCGTCGTAGCCGACGCACTGCCCGAGATCGAGGAAGGTGTGCTGGAGGTTGCTCTTGTTCTTGGAGGAGACGGCACTGCCATCAGAGGTGCAGTTGGCCTCGATGCGGCAGTAGCCAAAATAGGCAATATCGGTGCAGGAGGAGGCAAAGTTGGTTTTGGCAGCAGCAGCACGGACTTGAAGGTCGTGATCAGCAGCAGCCAGTGCCGCAGCAGGTGATGGTGCTGCACAAGATAAAGCCACCAGGCCGAGAATGGTGAGAGGCTGGAGAAGGTCGGCAAAGCCAGAGCGAGATGATGAAGACATTTCAAGTGTGTATGGATGATGGAATGAAGGGGCCGCAGCTAAGTCTTGCTTTGTCTGCATATAGATTGTGCTCTGCAGTTTATTGTTCTCTGCAGTTCATTGTTGCTGAGGAGCTTTCAAAATCAAGAGGAAGCTGGCAATGGCCGGTATTTATCCTTGTGAACCGCCATCGTGTGTTGCCTTCTCGTGGACTTTGCACCCTCCATTCCTTGCCTTCTCTTGCATCCGAAGCTGTTACCTTTACCTGCCAGAGGGAAAGAAGCAAGTTTCGTTCTGCAAGGTACATTGTCTCACAGCGGGAACTGTGATGCAAGGGGGCAACGTAAGAGGGCGCTTTATTTCGTTCGGAAGAGACAGGAGGGGCAGGAGAGACAAAGACCCAAGGGTGCAAGTCACACATCTGGCACTCTAAGGTTTCTGTAGAAACTATCTTGGCACTTTTAATTATGTTCTGCTTGTTCAGCCCGTTCTACTGGTTCTTCTGTCGCTGTCTCTTCACCCTGTGTCACGTACGACATGCCCATAGTCGAAACACGAGAGGCGGGGAACTAGGGGCAGGGACGGTGTACAAGCAGTGAAGATTTTGAGCAAAGTGCTAAAGCTGAAAAAAAATACGAGCATGGGGGACGGCCATGTCCGATGGGGAACGTCCATTTTCGTTTCCCCGTCACCATATTGACGGTGTCGTGCATGCCGTGTCCATTCGGGTTTTCAGTTTCCTGGTAACGTCCATGGTTCTCTGCAGGCCATGGTGCATGGGTTTCTGCGTAGGCTTGCGTGGCAGGGTGTTCGCGTGCTTGCATCTTTGTGCAGCCTATCGATATGGAGCCTACTGATTCGCTTCTTGTTTGTTCTTTTTCTTTGCTCTTTTCGTTGTTTAACAATCCATTGTGAGGCCTGGGTTAATCGACGTCAGTACGCTCGTTCATGATCATTAGCGATCATTAGTTTCTTTGCCGCCGTCTTCCTAGAAAAGCCAACACACGACGATAAAGAACGCCATTTGTTTCACGACAGCCGAATCGGGGACGGGCACAATCAGAAAGTAGTAAACATGGAGAGACAGGAGGGCGCCAAAATGTTTGAGAGGGGATGGTCAAGGCAAGTCATTTTGATCTTGTGGAGTTTCTTATCTTACGATGTCTTTTCAGGGCAGCTTCGCGTGTCTTGATTGCATGTTGTCGTAGAAGTTTTTGAATTAGACTTGAAATCTCTTGACCATATCGGGCCAAGAATAGCTCAGAGATGATTTATAAAGTTTACATGGTGCACAGCATACAGTACCCGGTCCAAGCAGTGGCATCGGGTTGAATTGTGACAGGGCAGAGTCATGAAGTAGTCATCTTGTGGACCTGTTTTTTGGGCTGCTTTTTTGAGACATTCTGCGCTCACGACAGTCCAGAAGTATCCAATTGTACTCGACCGTGCTCAGCGGTAACTAATTGTTGACGCCATCTCAAACTAAAGCTCAAGTTTGTGACCTCTTTTGTGGCCAAGTGTGTTCACTCCCCTTCAGCTGTGGCTTGCCTCGTGTCTCGTTGCTCGCTTCGTGATGGCCTCCCGTTTAAAGGAGGTGGGGTTCACTCATGTCACTTTGAATCATCTAATATTATTTAAGGGGCTCTCTCATAAATGTCTTTTCTACGAAGACGAGAGAAATGAGAAAACAATCAGCTTTGTCATGGATTTGCGTTTATGTTTATAATAGAGTTCCGTGACTTCGTGCTCTTTTTGAACTTCGTATGATTAGAAAACTTATGGAAGAAAGAAGTATAATCTATATGGAAAGAGAAAAGGTCCTAATCGCAAATTTAAGAAAACATCCAACTGAGAAATCAACCAATCACAACTTGAGCACACAAAAAAAGCAGAGGCTCATCAACATCCATTGTCTCATTGTCGTCATACTTCATGTCAAAATGCCGTTCAATTTTGATGTGGCTGACAATACTAAGTCACTGATTCCTTCTGACTGCACCGTAGCCACTAACCGGCCACTAATCGGACGATGACAACCCAGGATGTGGGCAATGTTACTGGGTCAAATCCACTACCAGTAAAGCTGCCTACGAACTCCTACTGCAACGTCAAATCATGACGAAAGCGGGAATAACCTCAACTACCGTGAATGGTAAGTGTTTTGGACCCTAATTGCCCGTCGCTTCTGTCCGCTTCCCACCATTCGGCCGGCTTTCAACTCCTCACAAAAAGACGACCCCAAATGCAAGCAGGAAAAACGGATCACAAGATCACGAGTCCGCTTTCTAGTTTCTCTTCTTGTGCCTTCCTCGCCCGGCACCGCACCGCATACCGACTTCGCTGTTCGTTCTGTCCTGAGCGGAAATTTAATCTTTACCTGCTTTTCTTCGACGGCCGTTGAGCCCCTCTTTGCACCTTCCGTTTATCGCTCTTTCTTACCCGACTCCATATCGTCGTTCGTCGTAAGACTACCTTCCTTCTTTGCCCTTACTCACAACGCTCCTTCCCTGTCGGCTCATCCACCAGCCGTTGCCAACCATCACCCGTCACGTCACCCGCCATCCATCACTTTCGACGTTTTTTACTCCACAGTTCTTTCCGCGTTCACCTTCCACCAACCGTCTCCCCCATTTTTCCTATTCTCCTTTATTCTCTCCGCCACTGCAATCAACATTGTTTGTCAATTCTCAACTCCTCTCCCCTGCAGCCGATCGTGCACTCCACGCACTCAGGCGTTTAGCCATCTCCCCGCAAAATCTGCCGAGCACAAAGAAATGACAAAAAAAACCTGCCGAGAAAAAACCCAGACGACGTTAGAAGAGGACTGAAAAACGAGCTCAACAAAGACAACGGCAGGAAGAAGAGAGACAGAAGCCAAGAATAGCATCTCGATCCCTGCTTTCTCACATTGGCATCAACTGTCACTATCCTTCATCTCAATATCTGGCCTTACTTTCCTACAAGACTTTTAATCCCCCTTGACTTGTTTTGCATTTCGGGACTCCGAGCCGCGCTCCAGCCTCATTCACATTGATAGCAAAGCAATAACACAAACCGAACTCTGTAATAGATCCCATCGGCGGCAGAAACACGACTACACCTGACCCGCGCGTAAATCGCAAGCCACGGGCCCACTCTTTTTGGGTTCCAGCGAGCCACACCGAGTCAGAACCTTAGCCTTTTACCGCTAAGCGCCCTAAAACACCAAACGCCAGCGATTCTCTCCTCTCCCTCTCTCTCCACACCCACGCACGCACTACGAAGTATCTTACCTCCACCTCTCCACCACACGCAACGCACAACCACTCCAACCAACAACCTTGCGTGAGCTTTTCCATCAAACCAGCCACCCACAAACAGGCCTTCTCCGCGAAAACGTCGCAACTCCCGTGCAACCACGACTTCAACCTCACCCGACCGGCAATCGACAGAAACGACGACAGCGACGACAGCGAAGACAGCGACGACAAATGCGTGACAAAATACACGCCGCAACACTACTTGACTGACTCCGAATAAGCTCTCGTCACGCGCTGCGACGCCGATACGCGGACATTGCCGACTTCGCTTCTGGTCGCAACCCGCAGGTCCAAACTTGAAGTGCGCGCGCGCCGATACGCATCCCATATCCGGCAATCGATTGCGACGTTTTATGTTGTCTCGTCATCAACTACGCGACTACGCGACAGCCGACCATTCGGCCTTTACTCTCCGAATTTTTCCCTCCCTGTTCTCGTCCGCGAAACCGTCGCAACCGCCGCGCTGCGCCTGAATCGACAAGATGACAACACCACGTACGTGCACAACCCATAGGGCACATAATATTCTACTCCCAGCTAACAAGGAACAGTCACCGATGAGGAGATGCGGCGCTATACGCAGCTGGTCGATGCCATCCTGGCGACCGCCGACCTCGAGACGGTCACGCGCAAAAAGGTCCGCAAGGGATTGGAAAAGGCTCTGGGCGGTAAGGACCTGAGCGACCAGAAAGTGGCCATTAAAAATTTAATCGAGGCCCGCTTCGATGCCATCAACTCGCAGTCGCAGTCGCCCGACCCGGCCAGCAATGGCGCGGTCAATGGGGTGGACGGCGACGAAATCAAGGTGTCGCTCGAGTACGACGACCGCAGTCACAGTCACAGCCGCAGCCACAGCCACAGCCGAGCAGTACATGACTCTGACGAAGACAACGACACCGCACCTCCCGCCAAGAAGCACAAGCGCTCGTCGTCGTCGCTCGAAGACGCCGACGCACGGCTCGCCGCCGAACTGCAGGCACAGGAGAACCGGCTGGCGCGTGCACGGACAACACGTGGCGGCAGCACATCGAAGCCGCGGAAGACGCCCGGGTCATCCAAGGCAAAGCCTTCAAAAACAAAAGCAAAAAGCTCGGCCAAGGTGGAGGACAGCGACGACGAGGGCTTGGAGGGTGGGGCCCCGCCAAAGAAGAAGGCCTCTGGCGGCTTCCAAAAACCGTTCAACCTGAGCTATCAGCTCGGCGAGCTGGTGGGCGTGTCCCAGCTGTCGCGGCCGCAGGTCGTCAAGAAGCTGTGGGAGCACATCAAGGGCAACGACCTGCAAGACCCGCAGGACAAGCGGCAAATTCGGTGTGACGACAAGATGCAGGCGGTGTTTAAGCAGCAAAAGATTGACATGTTCCAGATGAACAAGCTGCTGAGCAACCACTTGTATCCGGTGGATGAGGAGTAGCTGGGCGCATTGCACAGCACAAAGCGCGCAAATTGCGGAGTGGTGGACGATGCTCTATGAGCGAACGAGACGACACGACGACAACGATGATTGGAGGGTGTGGCTACTCAAAGACCGGCGATGGCAAGACGGGGCTGCTGATGCTGCAAGGCTGCAGATCGGTCTCGACTGGCTCTCCGGAACCAAGTCTACGGGACTGGTCTGCAGAGCTGAGTCTGTGGATCTGCAAGGCTGACGGACGAGGACGAGGCTGACGGTGAAATCATTCTGGCGTTATGGCGGATTCTGGGTCTTCTTTTTACCTTTCTGGGTGTACTGTGCATTTGACTTATTTGCGGCCATGTCCCTGCTCTTGCCTTTCATCTTATTCTTCACATTTTCCTACTCTGCTCTGTCTCTGTGTCTTTGTCTTTCCCTCTTTTCTCTTTTGTGTGTTTTGTCCCTGGTTTTGTTTCCCAACTCTTGCCACCGGCATGCTTGATCTGGCTTCTGCTGTTCCATCCTTTTGATTGTTCTTCTCTGCTTTCTTTGCCTTTTTTGCCTGCGGCATCGACGGCATGCACCCTGCGCAATTCTGATAATTTTCTAAAACCTAGTTTGTTCTCACGGCTATCCAACGACAGCCTGTCATACTGAACATTGATTCTTCTCGGCATGCTCTCCACCGTCTTCTGTGCCTGCATTCCCCGAAACACGCCTTGCGGCACACCACAAAATCTCCGTCAAATGAGTCAAATGAACTCATACTGAGTTGGTGTCTCTTCCGCAGCTCACGCTTTCAGCCAGTCAGGCACGTCGATGTGGGCGAAATCTGTAGTCACCTCCCCAGCGCCAGCTGCCAAGCCAGAACTGCTTCTTTCCTCTTTTTGCGGTGCTCCTCAGTCTCCTCCGTCCTTCTTCATTCTGTGGCTCGGTGCAAGGCTGAGCCGGCTAGCGTTGGCCGAGAAGAAGAAGCAGCCCCCGGTCTGGCCGCCGTATGACACATTTTGTCGGGAAACAGCGAACGTATGGACAGGGGGGCAAAAGCTGCAAGAGGGAAAGAAGCACTGACGTTTCGCTGAGAAAGGGAAGAAGCGTCAGTGTTTCGCCAGGGGATGCTTCTTCAGGGAATGTTTCTTCAGGGGAAATTTGGCGGGGGGGCAAATCCATCTTACAGCGGATATCCATCTGATTTCAGTGATTTTCAGTGGTCTTCGAGTTTGCCTCGCGACAGGTCCGTGCGCCACCACCGAACGACAGCAGCACCAAAAAGGCACTCGAAGCTATTTTGTGTGCGCTCGTTTGCGCAACGAACAGACCAATGAGAGCGCTGGCACACAACTAGGGAAGGAGGGATCGATTGGAAATGCAAACAGAAAAATCCAGTCGCCAGCCCAAAACTCAAAGGGGAGGAAGCAACTGGAATACGGAAAGAGCAACTTGACAACTTCCTTGAAAGAACCACATCTCGCCTCTTGAGATCCAAGTCCTTTTTTTCCTTTCATTCTTCTCATTTTACAATAATCATTCACATTTTCAAATCTGCTTTCCAGCGTCTATTCCGTCCAGCATATTTTTTTTTCCCCCTCTCCAGCTTTAGCCTGTCTGCATCACATTATCTTAGTGCCGCTAAGCGTTGGTGCCATATTCTCAACTTTTATATTTTTCAATCTCGAGCTCCCTCGTTTCGACAATCTTCCCCTCTTTTCCCTTCAAACGCGAGAACACCACGACGGTGACAACGACAACGACGACGACAGAGACCGCATCTGAGACGGAATCAAAGACAACGACATTATTCCTACACAGCATTCTTTCCAACAGAAACTCCCGTGAACCTACCGACCAGCGAGCTATGGCTGACGGTGGCGGCGCTTCATCGACTGGAGGCGGCGGCGGCGGCGGCGGCGGCGACAACAATAACGCATCCCAGAGACAACCTAGACGAGGTGGTGGAGAGGGCGGTGGCAGAGACGGTGGAGGTCGTGGCAGGGGCCGTGGAGGCGGGCGTGGACGGGGTGAAGGTGGTGGTCGCGGTGGAGGTGGCCGTGGCGGCGGGCGCGGTGGCGATTCAGCACACCAGCACGGCCCTTCTGACGGTCAACAACGGAGACGCGGCGGCGGTGGAGGTCGCGGTGGGCGGCAAGGCGGCGGTGACCACCGGCGGCACGCTTCTGGCGATGCGGCCGAGGGCGAGAGTGCTCCCCCAGCAAACCCACAACAATCACGCAAAGATCCCCTCCTCCGACCACCACAACCGGCAGGCGAGGCTGGCAGCAGCGGCGAGGACGGTTCCGCCGACGACGACGCCGAGGTGTGCTTCATCTGCGCCAATCCCGTCATACACCACGCCATTGCGCCCTGCAACCACCTGACGTGCCACATTTGTGCCCTGCGCATGCGTGCGCTGTACCGCACAAAAGACTGCCCACACTGCAGGACGCCGGCCCCTATGTCATTTTCACCGACGACCCGGCACGGCGCTTTGAGGATTATAACGATACCGACATCAGCAGCACCGACGACAACATTGGCATCAAGTACACCAACGAGGACATTGTCGGCGACACCGTACTGCTGCTGCGCTACAACTGCCCCGATGAGATTTGCGACTATGCCGGCTTCGGATGGCCCGACCTTCACCGCCATGTCCGCTCGACGCACCACAAGAAGATGTGCGACCTGTGCACGCGCAACAAGAAGGTGTTTACACACGAGCACGAGTTGTTTTCGGAAAAGGCCCTTGAGAAACACATGCGGCACGGCGACGACCAACCGGGCGCGGTCGACCAGACAGGCTTTCGTGGCCATCCGCTGTGTGGCTTCTGTGGCGAGCGCTTCTATGACGACGACAAGCTCTATGAACACTGTCGCAACAAGCACGAGCGCTGCTTCCTCTGCGACCGCCGTGACTCGCGCCAGCCGCACTACTACCGCAACTACAATGAGCTCGAGAAGCACTTCAAGAAGGACCACTACATCTGTTCGGACCGCGAGTGTCTCGAGAAGAAGTTTGTCGTCTTCGAGGCCGAGCTCGACCTCAAGGCGCACCAACTGAGCGAGCACGGCAACACGCTGTCCAAGGACGTGCGTCGTGATGTGCAGGTGGTCAGCATGGCCGATTTCGACTACAGAGGCAGCGAGGGCCGTGGTGGACACGGCGGCGGCGGTCGCAGTCACCAGGGACGTGCCAGCCGTGGCCGCGATCCCAACGCCGACGCACCCATCGCTACCAGTTCGTCCTCGCAGAGCATGCGCCGCGATGAGATTGCGTACCAGCGCCAGCTGGCCATCCACTCGGCTCAGTCCATTTCCAATCGTACCTTTGGCAGCCATCTGTCGTCGCCGGCACCGACACCCGCCCAGGCTTCGCGGCAAGCCTCGCCAGCCAACGCGAATGCTGCAGGCCGCAACCCCCCTCCTCAGAACTCGTCCTCCCCCGCACCACCTTCTGCGTCTTCCTCGGCCGATATCGATCCCATGAGCGCCATGAGCGCGTCCGACCTGGCCAATCTGTCCCCTGCCGACCGCGCCCGTCTTGTTCGTCATGGCGCTGTTATCGAGCGCGCCTCCAACCTGCTGGGCAGCAACCCCGCTAAAGTGAACGCTTTCCGCTACAACATTTCCAGTTACCGGTCCGGTGCCCGCAGCGCCCCGCAGCTGATTGACGCCTTCTCGACCTTGTTCTCAGAGACAAGTGACACGGCGTTGGGTAGTCTTGTGCGCGAGGTCGCCGATCTGTTTGACGACGCCGGCAAGGCCGACGCTTTACGCAAGGCCCTGCACGACCGCCGTGCCGCATCTGGAGGCGCCGAGGGCAGCGTCCAGGAGGACTACCCTTCGCTGCCGACATTGGGCGGCATGCATGGTGCTACAACCTCCACAAGCGGCTGGGCTGCCGCAGCTTCCGCGAATGCGCCCTCAGCGGCCAACCACCCGACGTCGTCGCCGTCAACGCGCGTGCTGCGCCTGAAACACTCGACTCGACTCGGCGGCCCGTCTACTTCGTCTTCTGTCGTGAGCAGCACACCCAGTACGCGCGATCCAGCGGTCGTACGGTGCCTGGTGCGACCTGGACAGCACCCTCGTCCTCGCGGCCGTCTGTGTTGAGTGCCGCGCGTCCACAGCAAGCGGCCTCGGCTGCTTTCCCCGCCCTGCCCAGCGCGGCCGGCAAAAAGGCTGGGCCCTCGTCATCGTGGGTCAATGTCAGCGGGGGCGCGGGTGCCTCCACACTGGCCTCGCGGGTCGGCAGCGGCATCGGCGGCAGCAGCAACTCTGCGGGTCGCTATGCCTCGCTGTCGGCACCCGCCTCTGGCTCGAGCACGCCCCTGAGTGGCGGCCGCGACGCGTTCCCTGCTCTTCCCGCGGCACCGAAGCCGCCACCACCGTCGGTGTTTGGGTACGGCCGCAAGGCTGTGCGTCGGGACCTGGGCGGCGGAAACCAGGAGACGGGGTTCTCGTGGGGCGGCGAAGGTGAAGCTTCTTCTTCTGCCGCTGCTGCCCCCGCCGAGGCTGAAGACGAGTCTGGCAAGGGCAAGAAGAAGGGCCGTGCGGGCAAGAAGGTGCTTGTCCAGTGGGGTTAACCAAGCCATGGACAGGAGACGATTGACTGGACGGTGCTGATTGGACGGGGTCGATTGGACGGAGCATGGTGAAAGCATTGTTCATTTAGGTTTAGACCCTGTCTGTCTTTTATGACAGCGCATCTTTATTGCATCGAATTCAAATTTTGTAAATTGTCTCTCCAGTGTCTCTCTATATTTTGTGATATCATCAAGTCCTTATCGTCACCTCCTGTACGTTCCCCCAATGGTATAGTCCTTTTTGGGCCCGCGCACAGCATACTCGAGCGTCCAGTTGGTCAGGTTGACGCCCCTGACGCCAAACTCGTAGTGCACGTCGTAAAAGTCGTCAATACACAAGTGGCCGGCCGTGGCTTTCCATCCCTGTCGGATGGGTGATGGCGTAAACTCGAGGGCGTGGAACAGGTAGTCCGCCTTGGACGCGTCGTCGGTGCGTGCAAACCACACGCTCAACTTGTCATCCCGATGGTTGTACCGCCACACGTAACGGCGTGTCGCACGAAAGGAAGGGCCATTCCGGGCCGTGAACGTGCCGTCCTCGACGTAAAGGTACTCGTCAGTCTCGGTATTTTGTTCCGACGCAGATAGGCCATCCTTCGTCCCCTGCCGCAGACGAAACTCGGCCGTGCCCACAAACCGGCCACTGGGGTGACTGGGCAGACGGCTTGTCAACGTCCGGTCCAGCTTCCAGGTGCCTTGAAGACCGCGGAAGACGGCGCGGGCGACAAAGCGGGCGTCGTGCAGACCCGCCTTGACGGCCATGCGCGTGCTTTCCATCGACTTGGCATTGTCTCGGCTGTCAACGGTCGGTTCCCCTGCCGTGTTCTCGCCACCCTGGTCGCCGTCACCGTCGTAATAGTGTGCTGGAGTAACGACATCCATGGCGATGTCGGCGGTCTGGACAGCGGTGTCGGCCGGGTCGGCTGCTCTTCGTGGAATGCCCAGAGCCTCACCGAAAGTATGCATCAGATACAGGTAGTCTCCCATAGGGAACTGGGACGTACGCTCGGGGTCGGCACGAAGGGCCAGGGTGCGCTCGACGGAACGGTCCTTGGCCAGTGCTGCAGCGAGTTGTGGCCACTCTGGCGTTAGTGGGACCCAGGAAGAGGCATCTTGCGAGGGTGATGCTGCGTCAGAAACAAATAGTGCTGTGGCCAGACGGGCCTGCATCTCCATGACACCCCAGTAGGGGGAGCGATAGAAGCCAATAAAAGCCACATTGGGCACCGCCGGGTGATACGTGCCGTTAAAGGCTAGGGCGACATTCTGACGAGGGTCGCTAGCGTCAAAGTGCAGCGCCTGCTTGACAGAGTCGGGGAGGAAGGAGAGGGAGGTGGCAGCCGAAAAGCCTGTGGCGAGAATGACAGCAGCCACGTCGTCGATCGTTTCCGAGCCAGACGCGGCTGTGACCGTGGCCTGTGTCTCCTTCACGTCTGCCAATTTACCCGTCGACAGAGTGATCCGTCCCGAGCGAACATGTTCTAGGTAGGTATCGCTGACAGCTATCAACGGCGGTGCATCACGGACTGGACTGTCCTGTTTGATTGCAAGTGCCGGGTGTACATCAGACTGGTCAGTGCCGAGGGCTGTCTCGAATAGCCCGTGCACAAACCGGGCCGTGTCGACTGTTATGTGGCCCTGTGTGTCAACCAGTGGCTGCGGCCGTTTGCGAATGTTGTACGAAGGCAGGTCGAACGGCAGGAACGGCGGTGCTTCCGAGGCCGGCGCGGGCGATGTGTGCAGAGGGAACACCCAAAAGGGCTGCTGGATAATGTGGTGTACAGAAGACGCAGGGAGGCTGTCCATTTTGGCTCCAGGGGTGTGCTCCGCCGACGACAGATGGCTGGCAATCGTGGCGGCGATCTCGACACCCGAGAATTGGCCGCCAGCCACGACGATCTTGCCCTTCGTTCCACCAGCTGGTGGCCGTCCAGAACGTCCAGAAAAGAGTGTATCCAGATCACGGTAGGCACTGCTGTGGACGACGGGCACGATTCCTGGTGAGCCTGCAGCCGTCACTGTCTGCAGCGTCTCTGGTATGAGGGGACTGCCAAAGTAGCCGCTGGCCACGACGAGGTAGTCAAACAGGTTGACTTCGGAGACGAACCATGATCATCCGTCGCCTTCGTCGTCACACGCCACCTTCCACCGTCGACAGGCTCTGCTTTTGTGACTTTCTGCCCCAGCTTCACCACCAAATCGCCAGAGTGTTGCGGCCCTCGGCAGTACCGCTGAAAGTACTTGTCGAGGTACGCACCAATCTGCCAGGCACGCGGGAACGTGGGCGCGTCGTCGTCCCAGGCTACACCGCTCAGCTGGACCGTGTGCCGGCTCTGGTTGGCGAGCATCAGCGGGTGGACGAGACCGTCGTTGTCGTCCGGGCTGCTGGGCCAGAGTCCGCCAATGCGCGGCTGGCTTTCCACGAGGGTGACCTGGAACTTGGAGCGTGCACGGCGGTCCCAGAGCAAGTTCTTAGCGGCCGCTAGGCCGGACGGGCCGGCGCCTGGAGTGTGTTAGTGGGTGAAGGAGAGAGCGGGCGACGCGAGGAGAGAAAGAAGAAAATACGAGCGAAGCGAAGACGGAAGACCCATACCGATGATGCAGACCGTCTTGCGATCGGCCATGGCGGGCAGCAGATGCCGACTTGCCAGCCGTGCGATCAGACGGGAAGCCGTGGGTATGAGTGAACGAACGGCGTGTGTGGGTGTGAGTGTGTGTGTTGTGGCGGTAGACTGTTTGAGTCGCAGAGTGAAGCAAGTCAGAATGTCGTGATGTCGAAAGGCTCGGCAAAAGCGCAAGAGCTCAACGGCCAACAGTGGCAGTTGCGACACAGCTCGACCACTCTACGGCAGCCTTGTAGACTCTGTTGTAAAGTCCGAGGCAGGGACATTGCCAGCGAGCTGCGGTGCACGTTAGGGGGGCCTATATGGGTTATTTGGGAAAGTTTTAGGCGGTGTTGGTGGTTTCGCCGAAAATTGCTGGAGGTTGTACACGTTGGGACGCGGTCGTCTTTGCTTTTTTTCTGACTGTAAGCCACCATCTTCGCCCAAAACTGCCATTCTCGGTTTTACTTTTTCTATTCTTACGGCGTCTTGCAAAAGAATACAAACAGTGAGAATCGCCGAGCGCAGTACATTTACAGTTCAATTCATCTGCTTTGGTCATTGCCTCTACGTATCATCGCAGTCACAAAGGCCAACTCGCTCGACAGATCAAGATGATCCAAAAAATAACGAAAAGGGTTAGAAATATTGAAAGAAGTCATAATTGTATAGAAATAATCCCACATGGTGTCTCTCTATTACGAGCATTGGCTTTGCAGACGTAAAGCACAAAAAGTCAGAATCATCCCACATTCGGGGAGAGTAAAAAAGAGGAAAAAGAAATCGAGACAAAGACAAAATGAAGATGTCGGTGAAATCCACATCGAAACCAGACCAAAGACCAAACAAGACCAGCCATGCAACAAGGTACCCATGCAGCATCCCGCCCTCCACCGGTGTCCACTCCCAACTCTGCCTGCTCTGTCCGCTCTCGTCACGTCGTTCACTCCAAAAACTCAATCATGACTGTCGCCTGCTTCAGACCGGCCTCTTCAATCGTCTTGTCCAAATCCTCCAACAAATCATGACCCTGCGGCATGACCTTGAGCTCAAACGCTTCGCCGTCGTGACCCTCAAGCGGTGCGGCCTTGAGCCACTCGTAGATGCGGACAACGCGGTCGTCGGTGGCAAAGCGGCGGATGACACGCCCTGTGGGGTGGCGGAACTGAATACGGGTGGCCGAGGCAGGAGGTGCGCTGGTTGGTGGTTCTTCGTGGGGTTGGTCGAGGAGATGGCTGCAAAGGCAGACGATCCGGCGTCTTCTTCGGCTGCCTCTGCCTCTGGCTGTGGCTCCGGTGCCGGCGTACCCGTCAGCTCGTCCGGATCTTGGGCGCCGCTGGCACTGCGTGAGCCAGATCCCGTGCCCGATCCAGACCCTGACGCTTCGCCAGCTGCACCGGCTCCGCCTGCCGTCGCCAGACTGTTGGCCAGCGCCATCTCGAGCATCTCGTCCTCTGTCATCCGCCCAACATCCTTCACGACTGCCTGCGGCTTGGTCCGCTGCACGGGGTTCTTCTTGGTGGCGTCTAAACTATACCGGTCCAAAAACTCGGCGAGCTGGGCATGGAATTCGAGTGCCGTAGGAAAAGGGCGGCCGGACCACACTTTGACTTGCTCGCCTGTGCGTGGGTCGACAACGCCAATGTGCGGGTAGTTGTCGGGGTTCTCGTCTTGGCCGCCGGGCATGTAGTACTGGATGTACGATTCGGCCAGAATATCGTCCTTGCTGTACTGGAGGAAGACAAAGTTTTCGCAGACGAGCTGCTTGATGGCGCTGTCTTTCCAAATGTCGCGGTTGAGGGCTTGGCACTGGAAGTCGGACATGTCCTGGATGTTGCACAAGATCCAGCGCTTCTCGTCCTTGCCAATCGACCGGGCCTCGTCCCAGGAGGAGACGTGCTCGATAAGGTCGTAGGGCGGGCGGAACAAATCGGCCAGACGGGCCTGCCGTGACGAGGGCGCCGACACCGAGGGACCGAGAGAGTCTTCCGTCACACCAGTCGTCTGTTCGAAACTCTCTCCTGCTGCGTCCGGACCGTTGTCCCAGACCTGGGCGAAGGGGTTGCGTGAGCCCCGAGCAGCTTGCCGCATCCGCTGGGCCCGCATCATGTCGTAGATGGACTCGCCGCCACCACCATAGCTGCCGAACCCACCGCTGCCGCCAACATAGCTAGGTTCGACGAGCATCTCGGTTGTCCGGCCCATGGGGGCGCGGATGTCGTCGTCGCCGCCCAGGCCACCACCTCCACTGCTACCACCATCTCCTCCGCCTCCACCTCCGTACAGCTCCTCCTGCAGCCGTTTCGCCATGGCTGCGTCTTCTTCTTCTTGGGCGGTGCGGGCGACTGTTGCGGCGGCCGCCGCGTCTGACATGCTGGCATCCACGTCAATCACGTCATCGTCGTCGTCGTCGTCGATATCTTCGAGCTCATCAAAGTCCATGTCGTCGTCGTCGTCGTCGTTGTTGTTGCGCTCATCGTCGCTATCGTCAATCGTAATCACGCCGTTGGCGTCTTCGCGGCCTCGTGACCGTGACGACTGGCCGCGCGCAGCTGCTCGCCGTGACTGGCTGGCCGCCCGACTGGCCGTCCTGCTCGTGCCTGTGCTCCTTGATGCTTGTGCTGCGGATGTAGAGGAGGTGGCCGGCGCCGGCTGTCGGGCCAGCGTCTCAGCCATGTCCGTGTCGTAGAACAAAACGGCCGCCTGCTCAATGTCGCCGCCGGCTATCTCCAGCAGCTGTCGCGCCACCTGCTCCGACGCGCCCGTGATGGCCACGAAGTTGGCCACCAGATCGTCGTCCATCTTAAAGGTGGGCAGGTATCCAAAGTCGAGGGTGTTGTCGAGAAAAGTGAAGTTGTAGGAAGCTGCGGTGATGTTGGGTCTTGTTGCTATTCGCTGGCGGTAAGAGGGTCAACGCGATTGCCCCTCCTTTAAGTGCAGGTGCAGGTGCAGATGTGATCCAGGCCTGGGTCGACTGGGCTGATAGCAAGCTGTCGTGTCGTGGGGAAAGGAGGGTTGAGTGTCAAGTTGAAAAGAAGGCGGTCGAGAGGATGAGGGAAGAAAAAATGAAGCTTGCAAGTCAGTTGTCCACAAAAGGCAGGCAGTTGAAACGAACGTGTTTTGTTGGGCGAACACGGGCAAACGTAAGGCAGGCGCGATGGTGACGAAGAAACTGGCGACTGTTGGCTCTGTTTAGCCTGTGGTGGCGGACAGAATTACTTCGGGAGTCCTGGTGTCAGAATGTGTGATGTATTAATAATTGTTGTATAAGGAAAATCTCCAGAATGTGGGCATGCTCGTTGACCCTGAAAACCTCCCTATTTTCTATACAAACTCAGGCTAACTCCATTTGGTTGGTTTCCCAGGTTAATTCCTCAGGCCACCCTGTATATTCTGTGGCTCCTTCCGATACACCCCCCTAGGGGGGCCTCTTTATATAATACTTAATATATTTTAACCTTTTTAAGAGCCCGGGCGCTTCGCTTTACGGTACTTTAGGGTGTGTTTTTTACCTTAAATAAGGCCGTTATTATTTTAATACTTTACTTTAATTATATTTTCCGTTTATTTTTATTTTTTCGTCGTCGTTATATATTAAGAAAATTTACTTTTACTTTTTTCGAGGGTTAATAACCTCGTTTAATATAATAATTACGTTTATAACTTTTTTAAAGTATATAAAAGGCTCTCTCGTAAAAGCCTTTATAAACTTATTAATTATTATAACTTTCGTAAATACTTATTTAATTTTAAGTCGACCCTTTTATACTTTTTAACGAACTTATATATTATAAATATTAATATATCGTAAGCGAGTTTTTAAACGAAGGTATTATTCGTAATAAAACGAATAATTTATTTATTATCTTCTTTAATAACGAAGTTATTATCGAGCGTAAAGCCGAGTTAATCGAATAACCGTTAAATATAATATAACTTTTTCGCGGTATATATTAAAACGAGGAGCTTTACTTTTATAAAGTATAATATATATTACTTAAATAACTTTTATATTATTAACGTATTAAAAAGCTTTATAATATACCCTTATATATTTACTCGGTTTTTTATATTATCGTTAAAAGACGTATTAAAGGCGTATTAAAAGTCGGTTATAATATTATTTATACCGTCGAAATATAAGTTAAAATATTAAGTTTTATATAAGTAAAGGAGTATAATTACCGTATTATTATAATCCTTTAATAATAAGTTTATATTATACTTATAAAGGCGAGTAATATAAAATACTACGTTTAACTTAATATTAATTATTATATATAAAAGTAACTTAGTAATACTTTAATATTAATATATATAAGATTACGGTATTAGTTTTATTAAAGTAATTAAAATAACTTATAAGGGTATAATCCTCGTTTACTACGGGAGGAGTATAAATCGTTAATTAAGAGGTATTTTCGCGTTATTTTATTGATATATTTAACTTAAAAGAGTTATAACCTCCTTATTTTACGGTACCGTAAAACCTTTATACTTAGAAAAAGTCGTATATTACTTAAGTCCTTTACTTTAAATATTTCTTTTAAATTAATTATTAAAAAGTTAACCGTTCCTTATTTATTTTTACGGTGTAATAAAATAATATCGTCGACGTAAATAAAGACGGTAATATTATACCTTATAAGTATATAAAGGTCCTTTTTAATAAGTGTATAACTTAAAACCGTTAACCTTTTCGTAATATATTATTATTATAATAAAGGAGATTATCGGAGATTATATAAAGCTTTTTTTAATAATTAAATTACCCTTTCTCTTTACGGTATAATAACTTTAAAGCCTAGCGTAATAATATATAAGTTAGTTTATCGAAGTCCGCGTTAACGAATACGTTAATAATATTAATTTACCGTAACTTTAAGTCGAATTTAATAACGATATAAAGGAAAATCCGAAGTATAAGATTATTAAAAGTCGTTACCCTCGTAAATTAACTAGTTTTTTCCTTTTAATTACTTAAGATTATTATACGTATACTTTAAACGTTAACTTTATTATATTAGTAAAATCGGTTTTATAATTATATATTTATATACTCCCGAGGATTTTATACCCTTTAATATCTTTTTCGGTAACCTCTTCGAAGGTTTTTAATTTACGGTAAGAGGTAATATATTACTTTTAAGCTTATTTAAAAAAGTATCGGTTATTATATATAAAGAAGGTTTCGTATATATACGAAGGAGGTATTAAGTCGTAATAATTTTATCGTAATACCGTTAAAAACGTTTTTATAACGGTCTTATACTCGGGTAATAATATTTCCAACTCCGTAACTTTATTAAAGTAAATATTTCCTCTCGTTAACGTACCCCGAAAAACTATAAATTTTAACGTTATTAATTTCTCTCCCGTATCGTTATTATTTTCGTTAAATAATTTATCGTTAATATTATTACTTTTTACCTTTCGGTTTTTATTACGGTTACGGTAAACGTCGCCGGGTATACTTTTAATTTTATCGGTCGCCTCCGGTATTATAAGGGCTCTTTTACGGGGGTTAACCGTAAAGGGTACCCCCTTAAAAGTTATATCGCCGGTATAATTTTCGGGACTAGGGTTATCCTTTTAAATACTTACCTCGTTATTAATTTTTAATAAAGATTTAAGTATTTAATAATTTTATAACTTATCGTTAAAACTAGGGGTCGCGACTCCTTATTTTTAAGTACTCTCCTCTTCGTTAAAAAGTAATAAATTAACGCGTAAATATAACGGTTTTAATTTAAATATATTTACGTTATATACTTTTATATAATTTCTCTCTTTTTTTTTACGTATATATTAACGGTGGTATTTAATTCTTTTATTAATAATTTAACGTATATAATAACCTCGCCGAACGTTTTACTTTTATCGAAAATTATATTTTTTATTAACTTTACCTTTTTTAATCTCGGGACTTAAATTTTAAAAATATTAAAGGATTTATAACTTATTAAGAAGTTAATATACGCTTTAAGTTATAATTTTCGTTTTTTATTTTAACGTTTTTAGGCCTCTCTCGTTAAGATAAATATTTTATAACCGAATACCTTAAATAAGTAATATCGGGCACTTAACCTCGTACGGCTTCGAAAGGGTTATATATTATAACGAACGATAGGGTAAACGGTTATTTATATATACGGTTATACCGATAATATTAAGTTATAAGTTTTTAAGAGTTTTATATTTATTCGTATAATACGTACTTTAATTATTATTACCCCCTTAAAACGTTTAAAAGCCTTATTTTATATTTATATATACGGTATAAAGGGTTCGATAATAATACCTCTCTTTTCGACTCTTTTCGTCGTTTTTTATTAATAATAAGTTTATTATTAACTCGAATTATTATAGTTTTATACCTTATTCGTTTTATAATATTTAAAGCCTTTTCGATTACCGTAAAAGAGTTAGTTTTTTTAATAAGGGTATAATATAATATATATTTTATATCGTTATAAGTAATAAAGAGGGCTCTCGTATTATTATCGTATATATAATTATATCCGTTTAATTAATATTTAACCTTCGAAATAACTTTAACGATAATTTATTAAACGGTAATTTACGTAATATTACTCTTTATATTTTTAAAAGGCCGTAGGCGTTATATTCGATAATATTTAAGCCTTTTAAACGTACGCCTTTTACCGAAATAAATAAGTAAGTAATTATATTTAACCTTATATAACTTAAACGCCGATATTAAAGATATCCCTTTTAAATTTATATATAACGCTTTTTTCGTAAAAACGATATAAATATTAACTTTTTTATTTCCTTAATAATATAATATTACCCGTATTTTACCGTTTATATTATTAAAATCTTTATACGAGGGCGGCTCCCGCCGGTATCGTCGACTTTATATAACTCTCCGGTTTTACTCTTTTAAAATACCTTTTACTTTTTTAAACGACCGAAGGAGATTACTTCGATTATAAATTCTAAGTATATAACTACGTTTATTAATTTTAACGTTAAACGTACCCCGTTCGCTTTCGTTTTAATTAATTAAGTATTATAATTATATATTTTTATTACTCCGTTATTAATACGTACGTACTTTAGTATTATATATTACTCGAAAGTTTTAAAACGGTTAAGGTTATTAATAATATATACGGAAATACTCGAATTAAATAATACTTATTTAATATTAAAATAATAAATATTTCGGATATATATAATATATTAACTTTTAATATTTTTTTAAGACCCCTTAAGCCTTTTATAATAATTATAAGTTATAAGTATACCTCTTATATTAACTTACCTCTTACCTTAATAATAAAAGTATTAAACTTAACTTTAATAACGGTTACTTTTTAATAACGTTCCCGCGTAATAATAATTTTAACTTTCGCCTCGGACGAATAATATATAAAATAATTAAATTTTTTCGCCGAATTATTATAAAAATAATCCTTTAAATTATAATTAATCCCCTCGTATAATTTATATAATACGTCGCGCCTAACTTATTATATAATATTACGACTACGATATCTCTTACGTCCCCGTAAAAAAAAACTTTTTTATTAACCTTTATTATACCTTTAAACTTAGTTTTATTATACCGGTAATAACGGAGGTAATTTTTAATCCTCCTCCTCTTTTTTAACTTCGTCGTTTTCGCCTTCCGTACCGAAGTTAACGAGTATTAATCCGAACTTTCTTTTTTCGAATTAAGAAGGTAAAAGGTTTAATAAATAAAGTCTTTTTTACTCGAAAGTCTTTAATAATACCGAGGGCTTTTTCGACGTAACGAGGTATATCGTTTAAGTTTCGCGATACTTTCGTTTTTAAAGTTTTAAATTAATTCGATTAATTTTATTTACTTTTACGGGAAAACGCTTTTTAAATACGATAACTAGTCCGGACTTTATATTTTAAGCCCGTTTTAATTAATTTATTTAATTATATATTTACGTTATAAAATAAATTAATTATTTAACCCTTTATTTATAAATTTTATATATTTAAAGGCTTTTTAAAAGATAATTTTATACTCCGTAATAAACGAGGGCTTTATTTCGTTAAAAAAGGGTTTAATAACGTCGAATAACTTTAATACCTTCTTTTTCGGCTTATTTTTTTTATAAAATATACGTTTAAGGGTATTATTAACGTAATTATTAAAGAATTTTTATATTTTCTCCGTCGCCGTATTAAACTCGCGCTCTTTTATAATATATTAATTAATTTACCTCTTTTAAAAACGTAACCCTTTAAATTAATCGTTATAAATAATACGTACTTTCGCCTAATCCTTTTCGTATACCGTTTATACGGTTTACGTATTAACTTCCGGTAACGTTAAAGAGGGCTTAAGCGGTTACTTTAAATAAAATACTTTAAACGGGGTTATACCGTAATATATATTCTTCGCCTCGGAATTAATTTAAGCGTCATAAATTAAGTACTCTAAGTCGATATACTTTATAAATTAAAAGTAATTAACCTTCGCCTTAACGGTTCGCCATTAATCGTAAAAGTTAAACTTTTCGGTTAAAACCGGGATTTCCGTAGTTTTAATAATCGTTATTATAAATAATAAGTGTTTTTATTATTTTTCACTTATTTATAACGAATATATAACGAATTTCGTATATAAAGCGAATTTCGTATAATAAAGGCTTATAATAAATTATAGTGTATTTCGTACACGAAATACGCTATACGAAAAGCCATAGCGTATTTCGTACGTTATACGAAAAGCCATAGCGTATTTCGTACGCTATACGAAAAGCCACAGCGTATTTCGTACGCCATGCGAAAAGTCACAGCGTATTTTGTGCGCTGAAGGCTTGCAGAAGGCTCTAGAAATTAGCTGACATAAATACACGTTATAGAGGGTAGAGAAATTCGCCCCACTAAAATAACATAAAAGAATCACTTCTCCTTCCTTCGCCAACCCTCCAAGGAATGGATTTCTTGCTTCATATATAGACTTTTCCATATAATTCATTAATTTATCTGTTCCACGAATTGTTTCTTATTAAAATTTAATCGATTTCGACCTCTCCGCACCGAAATCTTATATGGTAGCAACTCTCGCCTACTACCCCCCTCCGACCCCCCATAGTGCCTCGCACTGTGCCACACTGTGTAAACGCACTGTGTGCCCAATCGATACGAAAAATACACTAAAAAATCTAGAATAAATTCCTGGTGCGGGGTATATCTTACCGCTTCTCCTCACCTGCTCTACTTCGGTAGAAAAAGGGAAAAAAGAGGATGAATATTAAAATCGTTCCGAATAAGTTATAGGGTATAGATAATTATGACTTATGGATTATAAGAGCCTAGGCCTACCTATGTACGAATGCCTGTTAAGACGTTATATTCTATGATTATAGCGTGTTATACGCTAGCCTAGGGCTTATAAACCCCCCTGGAACTCCCGTTTTAAGCGCTGGAGAGTCTTCTTCGAACGTTAATCCCTCTTTTTCGAGTGTGGTTAGCGAGCTAAATGTGTTATAAGACTAGTTATTGGCGGGCCTAGAAGAGACTGATACCGCTAAAAGGTATTATTTAAATCGCCTAGCGCTTAGTTATTTAAAAATTATACTAGGTGATAGGCCTTTGGTGTAGATAAAGTACCTAAATAGCGCCTTTTAGGCCTGGAAAACCCTTAAAAACCTTTATAATAAGGATGGATTTACTTCTAATTTTATCCTTACTAAAAAGGTTACTAATTTAGAGGTTACTGGCTTTGTTTCTGACTTTTTAAATAAATTTAAGTCCTATACGGATGAATTATTAGTCAGAAATATCTAACTCCCGGAGATGTTTTTATTGGGTATGGTTTTGTTTAAAATATAGAATATTTTTGAGGAATTTGTTTCTTAAATATTACGGTAACTAAGCCGGGATAAAAACTCTTATACTCTTTCTTCTTTATTCGAAGTAATAATAAAAAAAGAGAGAAGAGTTAAGTCTAATAAAAAGACTAAAAATAAGCCTTCTTCTTCTTTTAAAAAGGAAGAAGAAAAACAGGTTTATTATATAAAAAACTTTGATAATAATGGGTTTATTCCTGTTAAAAGGAAAAGAGAGGGTAATAAAAAACCCTGGAAGAAAACGAAGGGTTTTTATTATGATTTCTGTGAAATCCCGGGCTATTTTACTTCTTTTTACTTTAAAAAGTATCTTGAACTTTACGATCTAGTTAAGGATACACGTAAAGAAAAAGGAAAAGGAAAAGAAAAAGAAAAAATAAATAAAACGGTTAATTTAACCGAAAAGTCTAGTAAAGAAAAAAGAGAGGAAGAGGTAGTAAAGGCGGTTGAAGAATCCTCGAAAAGGATAAAAGATATAAATTCTTCTTTATCTTTACCCTTTATAGCCCCCTTTAACGACGAAAATTCGTTGCCTATACCTCGACCTAATCTTTATAGCCAAGGCTATTTAGATATTTCTGAGGTAAATTTTAAAAATAAATCTCCTAAAATACTATTAACTCTTTAAAAGGCTAACCGACATATAGGCTTAAATTCACTAAATAAACGGATAAAAACCGGGGTAAAACCGAATAAATTTAAGGATTTATTAAATTTAAATAGTAAAAAATTAAATAAAATCGATTTCTGCCCAAAACTTAAAGAAAAAGGTTATTATACCTTAAAGAGTAAAAAATCTATTAATTTTATAGTAGATTTAACCGTTATATATTACGTTATAAGTAATAAAGATTTATTTATTTCGTATAATAATAAAAATAGCTTTATTAATTGGGGATAAGTTAAAAGGCTTAAGGTTAATGGTAAAGGAGATATTCTTTTATATTTTAATAATATTAAAAAATATAAAAGATTTTTTAACTATATTTATATACCCGAACTAGGGATAAATATAATAAACGTTTCTTATTTAAAGGAAACATATACTTTATTTACTAATAATAATATTTTCTTATTTAATGAAAACGATAATTTATTAATAATAAAAGGTATTAAATTTCAGGGCTTATATAAAATATAAGTAGAAGCTTTAATTACTAAATATACTCTTTTTTTTTTAAATAAATTTAAAAGTAATATAAAGGAAGTGGATTTAAATACTCTATATTAACGAATAGGTTATATTAATTATAATACCTTAAAAAGACTTTTAGTGTTACGGTTGACTTATATTTAGAAGTTATAAGCAATTCACCCTCTTTATATTCGACAAGGCTAACACCCTATAGAGTCCCCCAGGGTCCATGGAAGCTAAGCCCAGAATGGGGCTAGGCTTGATTACGTGTAGGCAGGACTGCCTGTATTAAAGGCTTGAAGGCTCTGTTGAGTTTATGCCTTGCGGGGTCGTGGTCATCGATAAATTCGTGACGAGATTTAAACCGTTATCGAAATATTAGCGTAGTTATCCCGGAATGGAGGATAGTTTCCTTATAGGAAAGGGGCACCCACTTCTATTAGAGATTAGAGAAGTAAGAATTAGTTTCTTAATAATATTATACTTACCTTTAATTATATATTTATTATTATATTCGTTATTTAATCCTTAACGGCTTATAATATTATTATTATAAAACCCCCCCGATACCCACTAGACTTTAAATACCCGTAGTATACTTGGGAGTTTTATAAATTCTAATTCTTTAACTATATATTATTAGTTAAAATTCTCGTAACGATAAGCTTTAAAGAGATCCCTCGTATTACCCCCGAGGTTAGCCCTTTTACGGTTTCGACCGTTAAGGGATAGTTTAAGCCTCTTATTCTTATTAAACCCTAGGGACTAGTAAAGGAGCCGGTTCTTATACCTCTTAATAGAGATAACGACCGACTTATAAAAGACCCCCTTATAAGTTAAGTAACTACTCCTTTTAACTAGGATTTTAAGGAGCTTTTTAAAAAAGTCTAGAGTTACGAACGTTATAAGACACTTTTTAAGAAATAACGAGAAGTGGAAGTAGAGTTATCGGAGCTTTAATCTTCGACTTTAATAAGATTTTTATAAGTATTTTAACTTTATAAGTCTTAAAGGAGTAATAATAAAGACTTATAAGATTCCTAGGGGTAGTATATCCTTTAGGTACTTTAGTAATAAGGATAATCCTACTCTTAATAATTCGAGCGGAAGTAACGAGGACCTTAATTTATTTAATAATTCTTCCGATTTCGGTAAAAACGATCCCGGTTACACCGATTTAGACCTGTTAATCGCCAAAGTTCCTAGGCGGACTCTAAGGGAGTTAAACGTAAAATTAACTAAACCCGAAACGTATTACGACACTTTTACTTTTTAAAAACGAGACGAATAAAAACGAGCTTTAGAGCGGATATTCGAGGTAGTACCTCGGAAGTTTAGAAATAAAAGAAAGAGGATTTTAATAACTCTTAATTTAATAAAGTTATAATTTTTAATAAAATAGGAGTAATACGTAAAGATATTATCGGAGTTAAAACGGACTATTATTATTAAATCTTAGAAGTATTTTAAGGTTTAACTTAATACTCTTACCCCGGAAACGGGAAATACTTATATAATAATAATTAATAAATTAATTAAACTACGATAAATTATAAATTAATCCTTTACGGATTATTTCACTTAAATACGGTCCTTAAAAGCTAAACTTAATTTATTCTACGAACGATTTCGATTAGTTATTTATTATTATAAGCTTTAGAAAAAGTACCGATAATATTTAGTTATAAGCGGAATTACTTCGGAAACCCCCTAGTATATAATAACGTAGAGGGTAAATAAGATTTAAAAGGCGATCGGAGGAAAATAAGGTATATAAAATAAGAAGGGAGTATTTAATAATAAAATTAAGTCGTCGGGTAATAACTTTAAGTTATTAAGAGGGAATAATAAAAAACGGAATTAATTCGAAAACCGTAAAAACTCCGATTCCTAGGGGAAATTTAAGTAAAATAATTTTAAGTAGGAAAAATTAAATCTCTTTTATATTACTTATTATAATTATAAGTAAAAAGGATATTATACTTCCGTATACCCTAAGAAGGCGGCGGGATAAGTTATTAAAGTATAGTTTACGATATTTAATTAAAAGGAAAAGTAAGGGCGGAGTAAACGCTCTTACCTTACTTTAGTTAAATTTAACGAGAAAAATAAATTTACTTATTATACGCTTATTATTAATAAAAGTTATCCTTTAAAGGTCCCCCTCGACTACGATTAAGGTAAGCCTAAATATTAATATAAAAAT
Organism: Sporothrix protearum; assembly: GCA_016097115.2. Lineage (NCBI taxonomy): Eukaryota > Fungi > Ascomycota > Sordariomycetes > Ophiostomatales > Ophiostomataceae > Sporothrix > Sporothrix protearum. The sequence continues at coordinate 131,517 of JADMNH010000003.1, forward strand.
AAACGTAATGGGTATTATATTCGCGGAAAAACACCGACTCGTTAAGAGTTCTTAGAAACCTTTTATAGTTAAGGTGGTGGGGTAATTACGCCCTAAGATTTATAATACTTGGGAAGTGCCTTTATTAATAGTGGACTTTAAAGGCGAGGAAAAATCTTTTACTCGTACTTATATTATAATAAATCGAGGCCCCGAAGAGACCCCGATTTTATTAGGAATACCGACTCTTTAATAATTTAATATAAAGTTACTTCTAGTATAACGAAAATAGTATTTTAATATTACTAGTTTAAGAATTTAACTCGTCGAAGCCGTAAATTTTATAATAAATATAATAAATACCGGTAATTACTTTATAGTCGTTAATAACGAATATTTAAAACTTCTTAACGAGGATATAGAAGTAGGGGATTTATCCTAGATTTTTACCGGATTACGATTATACTAAGATATATTCGATTTTACGAAGGTAAAACCATTACCTTTATATAGTAGTATTAACTACGTTATCGATTTATTACCTAATACCGAGCCGCCTTATAGAGGGATTTACCCATTATCTTAAAAAGAATTAGGAGTCCTCCGTAAGTACCTAGTAAATACTAAGAAGAAGGGCTAGATTAAAGAATCGATTAATCCTATTAGGGTATTAATCCTTTTCGTTTTAAAAAAGGATAGTTTATTATAAATATATATGGATTATAAAGGATTAAATAAAATTACCGTTAAAAATCGGTACCCTCTCCCCTTAATTTTTAAAATCCTAGATCGTATCTAGGGTACTAAGTTCTTTTTTAAAATTAATATTAAGGATACTTATTATCGCCTTCGTATTAAGGTAGGGGATAAATGGAAAACCGTATTTCGTACTAGATATAACTATTTTAAGTATTCGGTGTTACCTTTTAAACTAATTAATACACCGGCCACGTTTTAAAATTATATTTACTAGAAACTTATAAGATACCTAGACGTTTTCTATATTATCTATTTGGATAATATTTTAATTTATTCTAAAATAAAAGACGAATACACTTAGTATATTTAGAAAGTTTTAAAGAAGTTAAGAGAAGTAAAGTTATATATAAACTTAAAAAAGTGCCGATTTTACTAAGGATTTATTAAGTTTTTAGGTTATATCCTATTAAGAGAGGGAATAATTATAAATCCCGAAAGAATCCGGACGGTCTTAAAATAATAAATACCCGTATTTACCGTAATATTTAAGTATTTATAAGATTTTATAATTTTTATCGGAGATTTATTTATAAATTTATAAAAAAGGTTAACTTATTAATTAATAAATTAAAAGGAATAGTAAAGGGTAGAAAACTTAGCCTAGCGATTATAAGAGTTCCCTAGTAAAGAGCTTTCGAGGAGTTACGTAGGGCTTTCTAGTAAGCGCCCCTTCTTCGTTACTTTAATCCTAGGAAACTTATACGAGTCGAGATTAATATATTAAGATTTATAATAACCGGTATCCTCTTTTAACTAAATAAGGAAGGACGTTAATATTTTATAGTTTTCTAGTCTCGAAAGTTTAAAGGCGTTAAATTAAATTACGGAACGCCGGATTAAGAAATAATAATTATAATATAATCCTTTAAGGAGTGGCGCTATTATTTAAAGGGTATTACTAGAATTAAAGTTTTATTAGATTATACGAATTTAACGGTATTTATAAAGTAAATAAAGTTAAATAATCGTTAAATACGTTAATATATATACCTTACACTATTCGACTTCGAAATCCGACACCGACCGGGTTCGTAAAATCCGGCGGATAAACCGTTTAAACGTCTTAATTATAATAATAAGTAAAATAATACGGATTATTTTTTTATTTCTCGTAAGAAAGATAACGTTTAGTAATTTATTATAAACGCTAGTAAAATACTAGGTTAATAAAACTAACGTACTTATAACTAGGGGGGACTTTAGGAGGAATCCTAGGGAAATTAATAACGCGTCGCCTCCCGTTAAAAATTACTTATATATAGGGGAATCGAAGGAAGACGATTTTAAAAAGTATAATAAGTGTTAGTCGAGCCTTGGAAATTAGCGGAAACCGGAGGTGTTCGCCGGTATTATAAAATAAAACTTAACTACGGACTCTAGCTTATTAGGCCCTTTACCTTCTTTAATTAAGAATATATAAGAAAAACGATTTAAAGATTTAAGGTATTTTAAATAAAATACGAGATTACGGAAGTCGAGTATACGGTACGTAGTCTTAAAACTAAGAGGGTCTCTTATATAAGGACGGAAAAATCCTAGTACCTAAGAATAAATTTATTATCGAGGGAATCTTATAAGAGTATTACGACTCTCCGGTGGTTAGATATTTTAGTAAAAAAAGGATTAAAGATATAATTAGAAATAAGTTCTTTTAGGAAGGTATAACGAAGACGATATATAATTATATCGATACTTATATTATTTATTAATTAATAAAACCTAAGAGGTATCGTCCTTATAAAGAGTTATAACCTCTATTAATTTTAAAATTATTATAATAAAAGATAATAATAAATTTTATTACGGGGCTTCTACTAGTTTTTAATAGTTTAAAGAAAGTGGATATAATTTTAATAATAATAAATAAGTTTATAAAGATAACTTTATTCCTAGTTATTATAATAATAATTATAACCGCGGACCTTATAAAACTTTTATATTAAAAGGTGTAGTTAAAATTTAGTCCTCCGGCGGGAATCGTTATAAATCGTAAATCGTTTTTTATAAACGGTTATTAAACGGAGGTATATTATTACCTTCGTATTAAGAAACGTTTATTAATAACTTTTTATTTATAAACGGATAAATAAATTAAAAGGATAAATTAAGTATTAAAAACGTATTTACGTTACTTTATTACGGATTCCTACTTAAATTAATTAAAGTTACTACGAATAGTAGAATTCGTATATAATAATATAAAAAACGAATTAATTAGTAAGTCTCCTTACGAACTTCTTATAAGGTATTACTTAAATTTCTTTATAAGTACCGAGGACGGTATTATTTAAAAGGGGGTATTAATAACGAGATTTAAAGAAGTAAGGATAATAAAAGTACGAGAACGCGTTAAATAATAAATAAAAGATATTTAAGAGGTATAAGCGAAGTACTTTAACGTAAAGTATACTTTTATAATTTTTTAAAAGGGAGATTTAATTACGTTATCCATTAAGAATTTAAAACTTAAAATAATATTAAAGAAGTTAATACTTAAATTTATTAGGCCTTTTAGGATTATAAGAACGGTAGGGAAATAAGCTTATCGCTTAACCTTATTAGAGTAATATAAGCGCTTTTATAATATATTCCCGGTAATATTTTTAAAACTTTAGAGATTCCGAGGGGATTCCTTTAAAGTAATATTAATATTAGATTTAAAAAATAACCTAGATATTTATAAAGTAGAGCGAGTCTTATAAGAATAAACCTTTAAGGGTTAAAAATTTAAAAAAAAAGTTAAATAGGTAAATTAACCGTTAAAGTTTAATTAATAAGTTTTAAAAGGAGACGTATAAGCACTAGACGTTATACGAGAAATACGTAAACGGAATATAATTACGGATAAGGGTAATAAAATTAAGAGGCGTAAACGAAATCTTAAAAAAAAAGTTAATTAAACAAGGCCGTAAACGGTTATTTATATAAACGCCTCGCGTTACGCGCTTTACACTATACCCCCCTTATATAACTTAACGTTTTACGCCACCTAACCGTCTCCTCTCCTCCTTTATAAAAGGAAGGCCTTTTTAACCGCGGCTTAGTCGTTAACTAGTACCCCAGCTCGACGAACTCGGTTATCTCCCCTTATAACCGACGTAACTCGGTTTATTAACGCTCGAAAAAGGGGTCCCTAGGCTCTAGCCGAAGTAAAGCCGGGGCCCTAAGGGATAAGCCCCCGCCCGAAGGGCCGCCCGTACCGTTAATACTAGGCCTTAATATATACGGCGCGCTTAAAAAATATTAATTACGATTCCTCTTAATTTTTAATAAAAATTAATATATACGGGGAATACGTTACGGGCGCCCCTTAAACCGAACACTTTATAATACTCGACGGTAATATACCCTAATACGATAATAATACGTAAAACCGTAACTTTAATAACGACCTTTAAGGCCGGAGCCCCCGTAAGGGGTCCGGTATAAAGGCCCTCTAGGGTTTATACCTATTTAAAGAAAAGGACGAAGTCCCCGATTATAAGGCCGGGGAGTTAAAGTTTATTAATAATAAACTTATCTAATAAGAATCCTTAAAGAATTTTACCGGAACGTAAAAACCTTTAACGTAAGTCTTATAACTATACTTAATAGTCTTCCCTTACCCCGGGGGATAAAAGAAAATTACCGGGGTACGGCTTTTAATTATACCCCCCGTATTAATAAGGAAGTAAGTTAAGTAAGGTAAACTTTATTATAACGGTTAAGTTTCCGAGGAGAAAAAAAAGGCCTTAACCGCCGGGCTAGGGGTTACGGTAATCTCGTCCTCCTCTTTATCCTCTTCTTCCTAAGCCGGAACCCACTCCCCGTCGTCCTCGTCCTCTTTTTTAATAATTATTAATCCGACGACGTTATTATCGTCGTTATTATCGTCGTTATTATTATTATTATTATTATTATTATTATTATTATTATTATTATTATTATTATTATTATTATTATCGTTATCGTTATCGTTATCGTTATTATTATTATTACTATAATTATTATTATTATTATTATTATTATTACCGCTACTAAGACTAGTATCGGCTATCTCCTCGTCCCGTCCTCCTCCTCGTTATCCTACCCGAAGGTAACGACGACCTCGGTAACCTTAACTAACGCGAGCTTAATTAATTATTTAAGCGACCCCGTAACGTTTATAATAACATTACGAGGCCCCCGTTTTTATACGCGGTATATAAAGGGCGAGCCGCCGTTAACGGACGATACTTAACTTTTAAAGGAGATACCGGGGTAATTAGCCTCGGCGCCCTAGCCTATTAAGCGAGCCCGTTAACGGCGCTCCCGACGACGTTACGTCGGCGTCTTAGGCGACGATATCGTTAAAGTGGGAGATATTATTATATAATATAATTAGTTTTATATACTAAAACCCCTAGGTTTTATTTAGGATTATTTAATATTAATATATAATATAATTATTATTACGAATATAATTATATATATAATAGTAAAAAGCGATACTTATTATATATATATATAAGTATGGTGTATAATTATATAATTATATAATTATATATACGTTTAATTATATAAATAAAAGTAAGGATAAAAAGATAAAAAGAAATAAAATCCTTTAAGACTTTATAAACTTTTTATTTACTTACTTATTTATTTATAATTAACGTTACCCCGTTAATTATTTAAATAAACGCTCCGTAATATAGTACGCGACCTATTATAATAAACGAAAAGTAAAGTTCGGATAAAAATAATTTAAAGCGAGTATTACCGAATCCCCCCGGATATATATATTTCCGATTATATTACTACCCTTTTAATCCTAATTCGGTTTTCTTCTTTAAAGGGTTTTTTTTATTTTTTTCTTCTTTTTTTTTTTTTTTTTCTTTTTTTAAATACGAGGGTTTTCCGTTTTTAAGTTTCCTTACGTTTTTTCTTTAATAAAAGCTTTTACTTATATAGTTTTCCTTTTATACGAATCCCCCCGGTTTTTATTTCCGGTTATCCTTTATCCTTTTAACTACCGATATATTTAATAAATTAACGAGTTAAGGATAATACGTATTAAAAGGGAGATAATTATTACGGTTAACTTATATTTAAAAGTTATAAGTAATTTACCCTCTTTATATTCGATAAGGTTAACACCTTATAGAGTCCTCTAGGGTTTATAAAAGCTAAGCCTAGAATAGGGCTAAGCTTAATTACGTATAAGTAGGACTGCCTATACTAAAGGCTTGAAGGCTCTATTAAGTCTATGCCTTACGGGGTCGTAGTTATCGATAAATTCGTAACGAGATTTAAACCGTTATCGAAATATTAACGTAGTTATCCCGGAATGGAGGATAGTTTCCTTATAAGAAAGGGGCACCCACTTCTACCAGAGATTAGAGAAGTAAGAATTAGTTTCTTAACAATACTATACCTACCTTTAATTATATATTCATTATTATATTCGCTATTTAATCCCTGACGGTTTATAATATTATTATTATAAAACCCCCCCGATACCCACTAGACTCTAGATACCCGTAGTATACCTGGGAGTCTTATATTTAGAAAATATAGAAAATTCTTTTACTTATTATCTTATAAGTCTTTAGACTAATAATAGTAAAGAATATATAAATAAAGAATTTAAAGATTTTTAATATTTCTGAAGCCTTTATAAGCTTATTAGGTTATAAAAAACTATGAACTATGCTTTAAGGCTAAATTTTATAATAAGATTAATAAAATTTTTATTAATAAAAATAAGCCGTATAAAAAGCTAGAAAAGGTTTTTAGTGATATAAGAGGACTTATAACACTTATAACTTTTAAAGGTTATAGGTATTTTATTACTTTTTTAGATAAAAGTAGTAGATATTTAAAGGCTTATTTAATAAAACATAAATCCGAGGCTTTAGCTAAATTTAAATAGTATAAAATAACTACTGAAAAAGAAAATTCTTTTACTTGTTATCTTATAAGTCTTTAGACTAATAATGGTAAAGAATATATAAATAAAGAATTTAAAGACTTTTTAGATAAAATCGGGGTTATTTATTTAACTACACCCGTATACACTAAAGAATCTTTAGGTTTAGGGGAAAGGATAAATCGTACTTTATTAGAAAAGGTTCGAAGCCTTCTATTTAATAGTATAAATCCTTTACCAAAAGCCTTATGGGGTGAATTATTAATGACTTCGGTTTATTTATATAATCGAACTCCCCATTCAAGCCTAAATTTTATAACTCCTTATGAAAAATATTTTAATAAAAAGCCTGATTTAAATAATCTTAAAATAATAGGTTTTACTGCTTATTTTTTAAATAAAGGCCCCATAAATAATTCTAAATTAAAAGAAAAAGCCTTAAAAGGCTATTTAGTTGGATATATAGAAAATACGAATTATTATCGTATTTATTCACTAGATAAAAAGGATATTATTATTACACGAGATATAACAATAATTAAAAATCCATATAAAAAGTTTATTAAAATAAAAGACTTAAAAGAAAAAGAGCCTAAATTTATAGGTATAAATGAAAATAAAAATAAAAATAAAGAGGTTATTATAAATATCCCTAATAATATTCCTTCTAATTATAAAAACATACCTTTTTATAATAACGAAGAAGAAGAAGAAGGTGAATTTTCCTATTTAATTTTAATAGAAGAAAAAACCCCTTCTACTTATAAAGAAGCTTTAAATAACCCAAATAAAGATAAATAGCTAGAAGCTATAGCTGAAGAAGTTAACTCTTTAAAAGGTCAAGAAACCTGGGATTTAACTGATGCACCCGAAGACCATAACGTTTTAGGGGGTAGATGGGTTTTTACTATTAAATTTAATAGTAAAAATGAGCCTATTCGATATAAAGCCCGTTGGGTAGTATAGGGATTTAACTAAATAATAGGAATAGATTACCTCGAAACTTTTAGCTTAACCTGTAGGACTGAAAGTTATAGGCTATTTATTTCTATAGCTATAAATAAAGGCTGGTTTTTAAATCAGTACGATATAAAGAACGCTTTTGTGTATTCAGATATAGATAAATTAATTTATGTTATATAGTTAAAAGGTTTTGAAAAATCACTAAATAAGGTGTGTAAATTAAAGAAGGCCCTATATAGTTTAAAATAAGCACCAAGACTTTAGTATAAATTTTTATAGAATATATTAAATTTTGTAGGCTTTCATAACTCTGGTTATGATGCCGGCTTATTTTTTTATAAAGAAAAATGTTACGAGGAAGGTAGTTGCCAACTACCTTCCCGTACGACACGTGACGGCTATGCCACCAGCTGTCACGTGGCGCGGCCTTCCCAGGCCGCACCAAGGGGTATAAGTGGCTTTTCTCCCATACGCAATAGTCCGTTAACTTGATCATCAATCATATATTTATTTTACTCTATTCTTGGTCGCTCACATCGCACCCTTATACTGTCACGAAGTCTCATGAAACCGTTATGCCCTCGCCTTTGCCTTACATCGCCGCTGCCTAGTATTTCGATACTAGCCGTGGCCGCGCCTCGTACGCAACAAAAAACAAATAGCCCTATTAATTCATGTGGATAATATATTAGTTATAGGCCCTAATGAAGATATAATTAATATAATTATGAATAAAGTGGTTAAAAAGCTCGAATTAAAAGCCATGGGCCTAGTGAATAAATTCCTAGGTATAAATTTTATTAGGAATTCTAAATATTTATTAGATATAAATTTAAATTCCTATATTAAGGAAATAATAAAACGTTTTAATAAAGAAAATGTAAAATAAGTAAATACTCCTATGGCGCTAGGCTTAAAACTTAGAAAGGTTACTGTAGAGCTAAGTAAAGCTGAAATATTAAATTATTAAAAGGAGATAGGAGCTTTAATTTATTTAGCTATGAAATTAAGGCTAGATATAACGTTTATTGTTTTAAAACTCTCTCGTTTTATGTCTAAGCCTAATAAATTATATAAAACTACTTTAAATAAAGTATGGGGATATTTAAATAAATATCCCGATTTTAGTCTAAAAATAAGAAAGGCTCCAGAAGACATTGATATTCGTATTTTAATTTATACGGATTCAGATTATGGCTCGAACTTAGACGATAAAAAATCTACCGGAGGTTATATTACTTTATTTTTAAATAATTTAATTAGCTGGGCTATTAAAAAGTAGGAGATAGTTTCTTTAAGTTTAATAGAAGCCGAATATATAGCTTTAAAAGAAGTAGGGAAAGAAGTTATATATTTAAATAATCTTTTTAAGGAAGTAAATAATAATTTACTTTTATTTAAAGAAATTATTTATCCTATTATTTTAATGGATAACTAGAGTGCTAAGATTTTAAGTGAAAATGATACTTTTCACTAACGCTCGAAGTATATTAATATTTTATATTACTGGACTAGAGATAAAGTGGATAAAAAGGAAATAAAAATAATTTATATCCCTAATAAAGAATAATTAGCAGATCTATTAACGAAACTAGTAGATGTAAATAAATATATATAGTTTATAAATAAAATAAATTTTATTTAACGAGAGAGGTTAAATTTTAAGTTTTCTAAACTTAAAATTTATATAATTATATTAACGTTAAGGATTATAAATTAAGGTTTTTTAACTTCCAAGTTTTTCCTTACTGCTAATTATGGGTTTTATATAAAATTTTTCACCCTTATAAATATATTTTTTTTTAAAAAGTATAAATTTTTAAGTTTTTTATAATATAAAAAGGTTTTCTTAAAATAAAGTTTTAAGTTTTTTCCTTTATAAATCTTTTTATTTTTTTCCTATAAGGTTTTTTATTATTTTTCACTAATTTATATTATATATATAAATTAAGGGGGTATATAAATAATAAGTGTTTTTATTATTTTTCACTTATTTATGACGAATATATAACGAATTTCGTATATAAAGCGAATTTCGTATAATAAAGGCTTATAATAAATTATAGTATATTTCGTACACGAAATACGTTATACGAAAAGCTATAGCGCATTTCGTACGTTATACGAAAAGCTATAGCGTATTTCGTACGTTATACGAAAAAGCCACTAGCGTATTTCGTACGCCATACGAAAAGTCACAGCGCATTTCGTGCGCTGAAGGCTTGTAGAAGGCTCTAGAAATTAGCTGACATAAATACACGTCATAGAGGGCAGAGAAATTCGCCCCACTAAAATAACATAAAAGAATCACTTCTCCTTCCTTCGCCAACCCTCCAAGGAATGGATTTCTTGCTTCATACATAGACTTTTCTATACAATTCATCAATCTATCTGTTCCACGAATTGTTTCTTATCAAAATTCAATCGATTTCGACCTCTCCGCACCGAAATCTTATAGTTATAATATTAAATTTAACTTTTATTAATTTTAACGGTCGTAAGTTAATTCTTTTTAATTATTTTATTATACGTCGCGCGTACCGGACTCGTAATTATTAAAATATATAATATATTAATAATTATTATATAAGGAAAATCTCTAGAATATAGGCATGCTCGTTAACCCTGAAAACCTCCTTATTTTCCATATAAACTCAGGCTAACTCCATTTGGTTGGTTTCCCAGGTTGATTCCTCAGGCCACCCTGCATATTCTGTGGCTCCTTCCGACACCTGGCTGCTAGGCTGCTCCTAAAAGGGCCCTAAATGGCGAAAACACACTGCTTTGCGTCTGCCCCGCGTTGCAGAACAAGCACCTCTCGGCACTAAACTTGCAGGAGCTTGGGTGCTGCCCATTGTCCGTCGTGGGATTAGACTGCCGTGACGTAATGGGGCCAAAAGGCGCTTAGGCAGGAGCTCAGGCAATGGGCCAATCAGAGGAGGCTGTTCGTCGTACGGAGTACATCAAGTCTTTTTCCATATTGATTGCACTGTCAAGTTGACTGTATTGATCATTCATTGATTACCTGTTTCAACAAATATCTATTGTCTCATGTCTTTGCTTTATTTCTTGCATGATTTAAACAATAACCAGTAGAGTATTGGCAGTATGAAACGAAACAGTAGCTCATGAACAATATATTGACACAATGATCTATGCTATGTACGCTGGTAGAGGGCCCTTGCGGCTCTTCTGTCTGTCTCTTTAAACGGTTGCCAGGGTTCTGTCTCCAGCCTCCATAAATGGTCTACTTCTTCCCCTCAGAAACGGCCTCTCTCAGCAGCTTCTGCACATCGAGAGACCGCTCAGTTGACAGTGCGTTGTCCACAGCTGCCTTGATCTTGCCGGCCGCCTCACTCCCAACGGCCCCCAATGCGCCCTTCTTGCCCGCCTTGACGAGTGCCTTGAGTGCCTTGGCCCGTGATGATCTTTGCTCTTCTGTGCCCGCCTCGGGCGTGTCGACATCCAGTGACTTGAGATATGCGAGGGCCAGATCATCGCCGCTTTCCGATGAAGACGAGGACGGAACGTCAGTTGCTGCTGCGGCCTCTAGAAGTTCGCCCACAGCCTTGTACCATGTTGTCCTCCGCACAAGAATGTAGGCATCGCTGTTCACAAACGGAAGCACGGCGGCCCAGACGGCAGCAAGAACCGCTCGCGGGTCGCGTTGGAGGGCTGGTCTGTGGTAACCGCGGGCCACGGCGTCCAAGGCGTTCTCAGCCGTCTGCCGAACCAGACGCTCTTTGGTGGCGGCTGCCGAGTCCTTCTTGTTGCTGCCATTCGTCGAGTCCACGTCCATCTTGTCGCCGTCCTTGGCGTCTTCCCACTCCTTGAGGGCCTCGAGGTGCGGCGTCACAATCGTCACAATATCGTCCCACATGCCGACGGCTGCGTCGTCTTCTCGGGCTGCTGCCACCTTCCAAATGCACTTGAAGGCGTGCACGCGGTAAGCGTCGTTGTTACGCTTGGCCTCGACAGTGGCAATCTTGCGCAAAGCGGCAGCGACTTTGGCGTCGTCCTGCCACAGCACCTTGCCCTTGGTAACGACGTCCGGCAGCACGTCCAGCAGCTTTTCTTTGCCCTCAAACGTCTTGAGAGCCAAGGCGCGCTCGTACAGTGGCCACAGCAACTTCAGGTGGGCCACATTGACTTGGCCGCTCAAATCGCTGGCAGCCAGGACGGAGCCGACAGCCGCCGCAGCGGTGCGTGCACCCGCATGCTTGAGTGCCCACTGCGCCGTGTCCAAAGCGCGCTGTGTGAGCGAGGCAATCTCGGGCACGTAGCGCGCCACGCTGAGACTGCTGCCCGCGTGCTTGCTCCAGACCTCGTCGGCGGCCTTGTGGACATACTCGTCGGCATCGTGGCGGGCCAAGTAGGAAAGAGGGAGCAGGCGGGCCTCGAGGGCGTTGAAGTGGTCCGGGCTGATTTTGGACAGAAAAAGGACAGCGTCGGCGACCTTTTGACGCCGCGTCTCGTCTTCGGCGGAAAAGTAGAGATCGATCAAATGGGAGACAAACTTCTCGCGGGCGTCGTCGGGCGCTGTCCGCACCACGTAGGCGGCCGTCTTGGCGTAGCTCTGGCTGACCTCGTCGTTGCGGTCAAGCAGCTGTTTGCCCAGGAGCCGGAGAAAGCGGGCGCTGTAGGGTGCAAATTCGAGGGCATGGCGTGTGGCCAGTGTCTGCAGAACGCGGCCACACCCAATCTTCGTAGGCATACCCACAGCAGCCTTCATAGCAGTCTCGATGCCTGGTGCGAGTTCTTTCAGGACGTCGGCATCGACGCTGCGCAGACTGTTCTCAATGGCTTCGGAGATGGGCGACTGCGACACCATGGCACTACGCATTTTGTCAATCTTGTCGCGATCGTCGTCGCCAGACCGCATGTAGTAATAATTGAACGCCTGCGGCTCGATGGTGCTCAACAAGCCCAGCAGGTGCGGCACCATGACGGCAATGTACGGCCGCAGCGACTTGCCGCCGTGCTTGGCAATCTTGAGGACGGTGACAGTCGCAAACACTTTAACGTCCTCGACGCCGCTCTCGATGCCCTTGTCCGACATGAGGAAGGGCAGCGCCTCGTGCATCATAGCCGTGGCGTTCTTGCGCGCAACGCCCGTGCTGCCGCTGCTGCCGTCCTCCTCGAGCTGCCGGACCAGCGTGTTGGACAGTGTGATACACAGCCGCAGCGCCGCCTCACGCACGGAGCCCTTGACGTCGTCCAGAACCTTGAGGGCGCGGGCCCAGATGTCCTGGTAGTACTTCTCGTACTGCGCAAAGGGGCGGCCTTGCACCAGATCGGCAATGGCCGCCGCACTGGCTTCGCGCACACGCCACTCCTTGCCCAGAATGCTTTTGAGAAGGTCTTCCATGATGCCGGCAAAGTGGGTCTCGATGACGGCGTTGGAGTCCTTGACCAGTGCCTTCCAAATGTCGTTCATCGACCGCTGCACGTTGGGGTTGGGATCGAAGCGGTAGCGGAACAATTTCGGGTACAGTTTGGGATCGACTGCCTCGGCCTCCGACGACAAGATGTTGCTCAAACCAAAGCGCCCGAAAGCCGAGCGTGTTGACCATGTCGCCGCATTGGCCGCCAGCGACATGAATTTGTAGATGAGTGTCTGGTCGCCGACCTCGTTGGCCAGGTTGACAATGTCACGGTACGACGTGACCGACTTGCCCTCGCCTGTGGGCAGCGCGCCTGCGTCAAAGAGCTCCGTGTCATCGTCGACCTTGAGCTGTGTGCCACTGCCGGTAAACGATGCCACGAGGTCACGCACCAGGTCGCCCTTGAGCGGTGCATCGCCCTTTTCGTAGACCAATGCCAGACCACGCGACGCTGTCTCCTGCACCAGCTCGTCGCGCGCGCTCAACAGCCGCATGAACGCCACCTGACACTCGCGCAGCCGGCTCTGGACTTCGGACAAGTGGGCACAGTGCTGGATCAGAGTGAAGAGCCAGATGCCCGAGGCTTTCAATAGTGCGGGCTTGGTCGTTTTGCCGTCGGTCAGAATCTTGTCGAGAGCAGAAGTCAGTCGGTGCGGGCGCTTGGGAACGCGGAAGGCTGCCCGCTTGTCTGGGTCGTTGCTGGGAGACGGCTGTACGTCCAGCGACAGCTCGACCACATCGGCGTCCCAGCAGGCCACAGCCGCCGTGATGGCCCCACCGATAGAGAAGTGCACCTCGGCCTGCTTGATTTCGTAGAGGTCGTACAACTTGGAGAGTATGAGAGCGGTGACGTCGGTCGCCTCCTTGTCCTTATCAGAAGATTCAGTCTCGTCGCCCGTGGAATCGACGCCAACAGCCACGGCGAGACGGCCAAGAGCGGCAATAGCACGCTCGTTGCCCTTTTTGGCCTGTGTAGTGAGAGCATCAACAAAGGCAATGATGGTCTTGTTCTTGTCGCGTTCATCGGATCCCGGGAGGCAAGCAATGCCAGCCGTCCAGAGCTGCGACAGTGCGTCGAACAAGGCATCCTGGAACGATGCAGACGCCTCGCTAATCTCTTTTGCTGTAGGGAACAGCGTTGCGACACCATCCACAAGCGCAGAACGCTGCCCATCTGCGTCGGCAGCATCGTAAAACACAACGCGCGAGAGAAGATGTGCCAAAGACACAAAAGCACCCTCGGTAGCGTTCAGTTCCGAGCCAACGGCCGTCTTCCATGGCTGTGCGGCAGCCACAAGACCGGTCTTGAGCTTGGTCACGCTCTCGACAGAGTTGTCTGGGTGGGCACCCAGGATACCAATAGCAGCTGCTGCCAGCTTTCGGATCTCCTTCTTGTTGGATGTAGCGAGGGGCAGCAGCTCCGAAGCACGAATAGCAAGAGCGGAGAGTGCAGCCTGTGGTGCCAGCGAGGCCAGCTCGACAAAGCAGCGACCACACGGTTCGACAATGGCAGCCTTGTCCTTGAGCAGCATTCCCTCAAAGGCGGCTTCCAACAAATCTTGGAGCGGTTTTTGGTGCTCGGCTGACGACGCAAGGTAGGCACGGATGGTGTCCCGGCTGTCCTTGTCGGAGCGCACGAGTGTCTCGACTTGCTGTTCCCAGCCCGGTTCCACCTTGAAGTCAGTCAGGGCTGTCAGCAGTAAAACGCGCTTGCAGTAGTTGACGGCGAGGGCGAAGGCATCCAACATCTGGCCGGGGAAGTTGACAAATACGGACACCGAGTCCACATCCATGCCGGCCGGCTCAGTCTCCCCACTGACACGGCCCTTAAAAAAAGTCTGCACAAGCTCGGACCACTGGGGAAGGACCAGATCGTCGACGTTGTTGCTGTAGTAAGTCCACGGGTCCAGGCCCTTGTGGCCCTCCTCGACGACATCGCTGCGCTCGCCACGGCGGCCAGCAGCGGCCAAGATGTCGATCCAGCGGCCAATGGGATCCGCAAACCGCAGACAGTTGTTTGCCCACTTGGCGGCCGCGTGGCGTGCACTGCGGCGAAATGTGGGAGTTGGCGTCGTCGCTGTCGTCGAGGCTGATGTACTCGAGGAGCATCGAACGCAGCTCGGGCTCAATTTCCTGGAGGCCCTTGCTTCGCTGTTGCTTCTTCTCGTCAGATGCCTCGCCGTTGTCGGTCTTGAACTTCTGTTCTGTTTCTGGCGTAAACACAGACGACAGGCTCGACAGAGCACCGTCAACGTTGACAACCACCTCCGTGATGGGGTCTTCGGTCAGCGAGCGGAAAAAGTAGCGAGCTAGAGCCAGACGCTCGGTCATGGTCATGCGCGCACCCTTAGCCAGCTGGCCGATTGTCTCGTAGGCCTTGGCACGCAGTGTCTCGTTGTCAACACCCGTTGCTGTTGGCACGGGCCAGCCAAGTTCCTCAATGTACTTTTGCAGGTACTCGATGAGAGGGCGGCCAATGGCAAAGTCCTGCTTGTTGGGGCCAATGCGGGCGATCCAGTTGATGTACTCGAACAGCGCCTTGTACAGCTTGGCCATTTCGAGACCCCGCGAGCGGGACGAGGCTGCAGCACTGCCAAACGGGTCAGCCTCGGCAGATGTGTCCTTGTTGACATCCATGTCCCGCACCACAACCTTCAAGATCTCGTCGGTGTAGGATGTCGACAGCGCCGACCGGCTCAGCAGGTTCAGAATGCGGATGCGGTAGGCCGGTGGCAGCACAGCGTGGGCGGCAAACAGCTGTTCGACAAGCGTCTTGGACTCGAGCGAAACTTTGGTGCGCTTCAGCAGATCCTCACCCAGCGACGACACGCGGCTGTCGGTGTGCACGGCGGCGTAGAGTGACGGCATGAAGCGGGCCACCTCGGTGTCGTCGTTGTGGGCAAATGCACCACTCGCCAGGAATTGAGCCACGCGGATCCGCGTCTCGGCCAGGTTGGTACCCGCCCTCAACCAAGCGTCTTCTTGGTCGAGGCCAAAAAAGGTCACATCGGCGGCCGATGCCATTTGGGTTTGCGCCTGAGCGCCGCCTCGGGACAACAAGAACACCTTGCCAAAGCGCTCGGCCACGTATGCAGCATCGGCTGGATCTGCAAGGCCAATGGCCTCGGCAAAAGCATCGTCTTCCTGCGAGCCACGTGAGGGAACTTTCAGGACGGGCAGAGTCTGCAGGACAATATCAAAGAGGGCTGGCGTGCTGCTATTGACGCGCGATATGCCCTTTAAAAGTGCCGGCAGAAGGGCACGGCGGTCCTTGGCTGACAGCCGGCCGATGCTGTGCTGGATAAAAACAATGTCGAGGTGTCGCACGACGGGCGAGTCTGTCGATTTGAACTGATCGACGAGCGCGGCCACGGGCAAAACGACGCCCGGAGGCTTAATAAACAACTTGAGGCGCTGGGCGACGGTAGCGACTTTGGCACGCACCGAGGCGTGTTCACTGGCACCCTTGAGGAGCAGCGGCACAAGAAATTTGCCCAGCAGGTCCTGCAGCTTCTGCTCGTTGTTGGCCACATTGAGGATGCGGAAGTCGACCTTTTCCACGAGCGAGAGCTCGCGCTGCTCGGGCGTTTGCTCTGCCATTTCAGGTCGGCGATGGCATGTGGAGGAGGGTGATGTATGGCAAAAGGTTGCCGTTCAACGGCTGGGGCGGATTGAGATTGTTGATGTCGCCTTCGGGATGTTGTCCTTGGAATCTTGGTGTTGAGCTGTCGAGATGTTGTAGAATGGATTCCAGGGGAATGACAATGGACAATGCTCGCTGGACAATGCACAAGCAGAATGAAGACACCAGTCTACATGGGAGCTCGTATGGAATCTCGTATGGTTGTCTTGCTGCCGATCGTCGTAAGGCTCATGCAAGTGGCGTCGTCGGCTGTCGTCAACATCGCCATGCCTGGCCGGAACATGCGAGAACGGGGCTCCAATCAATTGTCCATTGTGGAGGGGCGCCACGCCCAGCTGGGGGAAGCTCCGGCCTGGGCGGGGGTCCCTGCTTGGTGCTAGGCGGCGGCCGTTGTGACGTGCCACGCTTGGTGTGGAAAGTACGGCGGGCAAAGCTGGTGATGAATAAGCACCGGCTTAAGTCACGTGTATTATGTTGACGTCTAGTACAGCCTACAGGTACCTCCAGGGGTTTGCAGCACTAGAAGCCCTAGAACAATTTCACGAAAGGGCATCGAAGGTATCTTTCAACGACGTCGGAAGGTTCAGAGACCCGGTCTGTCAGATAAACAAAAAATCACAATAAGTCCACAAAGTTTTTACTTGTATTTTTATAACTCGAACCCGAAATCCGAGTACGAACTTCGAGTACGCTGACTGCCCTGAGGGATACAGAGTAACTACTCCGTAACGCCATTTTTGCTGCAATGAATACAGCCGCTTCAATGCTATCTCGTCTCGATTCAGAATAGCTCCAGCTACCAGTTTATGAAGCTGTACCTGAGCATCGGGGACGTTTACATCAACAGTTTTTGTCCTCTCCTTTTCGTACTCCCGGTCCCTATAGGAGAAGCCTGTATTAGGCGGCTCATTTTTTACCCATTCCAACGTCCAGGAAAACGCTGGTCACTTACAGCCTGCCGTCTCCTGCATCTGCAAGGTACAGATAACGGCTGCGTTGTCGGTTTTCTTCTAAAGAGCACTATGGAACAATGCCAATAAAAAACCGTAGACAATGGAGAATTCATCGGCGGCTGGCCGCGTAAAAGGCTGTACAGCTTTTCGAAATAAAAGTTGTCTAGACATAGGAACAGCCGCTACATCCATCGGCCCGTCTTTGCTAACTTTGCATATTCTGTGTACGTGCGGCGGAAAAGACGCATGTACAGATGGGGAAGCAAGGCACGTTTTTTGCACGCATCTATATGATTTGGCGAGGCCCCAGCATCAGCTCGATAGAGGTCTGGAAGCTTTCAGTTGAGCTCAGGACGAACTTGTTGTCGAACCATATCGTGCCCTTTTATCTAACTTTTATGTCTTGTTCGCCTTTGTTTGTGGAAAATCAAAACTTTAGATTATGTTTATGCTTAAATTGTATCAATTAGTTGTCTGTGTTTGTTTATGTTTTATTTTTCTTACACGAAGATAAAAAGCTTATTTTCCTTATTTTTTTTTAATAAACGTGTAAAGCCAGCCAAGTTTCAGTTTGCAAGGCTGTCACCAACAGACAGTTCTGGGACCGACAGTAATTCACATTAATTTCCCGGCATTCAACATCAAAGCATAGATGCTGCTGCATATATTCTCCACTAAGTCCGTCTGGAAAAAGGAGCTCGAGACTTTGGACTCCATGTCCGCCGTATCTCTGTTCATGGCTGCCCCCCGCGGATTAATATTGCCGTTTACAAAAACCAAAGCATGGCAATATGACATATGAAATGCACTTCCAAACAACATGTTGATTTCAGATCATGCATGCTTCCCCCAAAGCACAAGGCGGCAGGCATTGTTCAATAGTTGTTCTGTTCTACAGGGGTCACAGCGTTGCTTCAAACCGCCAGTCCTACAGGCTCTATCCCTGCTCTCCAACGTAATACGGTTGAACTGCATCAATACATGCCGCTCATGCTGGTCGGTTTACGGAGAACAGGGTTCGATTTGTGGCGATTTACTTACAGTCAGTCAACTCTCCTCTGCATGTCATCACGTCGCTTTTCTCCTCCAGCGCCGTGATGACTGCCTCAGAGTGCCGGCAGCACGGTGAGGGGGGGCATGTTGGCCTGGCCTCGCAGGACGAGCGAGTACGGAAGTAGGGTACAAAGATTAGGGGACAGATCTGTGACTGCGAGTGTCTGCGAGTGAGTCTGTTGTGCTTGATAACTTAACCTGGCACAAACTTGCATCGTAGCACAACACAAAGACTCGTTCGTGGCCTCGCAAATCTCGCATATGGCTGCTTGGCGCGAGCATTCGCCCTCTTTTTTTTTTTTTTTTTTTTTTTTTTTTTTTTTAACCCTTCCTGTCCAACCATTTTCTTTTCAGCTCCCCGCCCCCTTCCCGCTCATTGAAACAAAACAAAGACGGGACGGACTGTTAAGGACGGGGTATTCTACCAAGTTCGTTCCTTGGAAATATTGATAGGAGCAGACAGATAAGATCAGGGATGACGACAGGAGAAAGATGAATAGTCACATAAATAAAAGGAAAAAAATGAAGAAATAATACGACGTCAAGCAAGACGCGTCCCGGTAGCCTGAAGATACGGTCTAAAAATTCAGGCGCGACAGCGATTTGACTTCTTCGAACGCACGCGGTTCACGTACGTGCGCAGAAGAGGCGGGAAAAGAGTGACTCGGCCGTTTCAGGGGTAGTAAATAGCCCTGGGAAGCTGTGAGCTTGCAAAAAAGGCACAGCCACGCAGTAGCACCAAAGGAAACACAACGTCTCCAGTCTCGCCCAGGCCTCGAAAGAGTACGGTAAGTACGGTAAACAACAATAGTGTCTCTCTTTTTTATGCATGTGTCTCCCGTCTCCTCTGGCATTTCGTTCACCTGTTTCGATGTCTTCTTGGCCCGCCCAGGCGGATGCGTTCGGTGATCTTAACTCTTCCCTCATCGACTGTGCCTTTTCTGTCTTCTCTCACTTCCTTTTCCAGGGATGGTCCCAGACGATCACTTTTTGGGGGCATATCGCAAAAGGCTCCATCATGAACTATGAATATCAACGGAGGCTGAAATTGACCTCCCTCGTTGTTTTCCTTTTCGGGGTGTAATTACGGAAGCTGAAGGGCGAGCATGGGGGCCTTGTGTGAGATCCAGTCACATCTCGCCTATTCTGAATGACGGTGAACACAGAGGCCTCATTGTAGTACTCGGCAGCGCCAATGAGAGAAACATCTCATGAGACTGTGACCTTATGAGCTTCTCCGTATTGTATCTCCATACTTCACAGCCCCGGTTCACCCCAGTTTCTACGGACATCGTCACCACACACGTTTTTCGAGAGCTCCGGCTTTGATAGTGTTTGCCAGTAGATGCTGCTCTAGCACAAGCAGGTATGACATAATTGCTCACACTCTGCCTGCCCTTTGCGTTTCTCCGGGTTGTCCGGCCTGACAGACAGCTGGTGAGTGTCGCCGTGTAGAGTCGACAGGGCCAAAGCTTTGGGGTGAACGTTGCCGATAGAGGGCAGAGCTAGTAGCTTTGCGCTGTGGAAAAGTGGGTAAATCGAGAGGTTCCTTGAGGGTCCTAGAAGGGGTTTAAAAACTGAAAGCTGAAAGGCAACGTCAAAAAGCTGATGGAGGTTATCGAGTAAAAGAGGCCACGACGCAATGCGATAGAGCAACAACTTGCTCATTTCCCATTGGCCTGCGCGCTAATCATTGCAAATGCCGCTGTAGTGGCGATCAGGGAGAAAGAGCTGCAAAAAGAGCTGCAAAAAGAGCTGCGAAATATAAGGCAACGACGATTGCGGGAACCCAGAGTTGCCCCGTACAGAAAAAGAAAGAGCAAGCTGCGGGAACGAGGAAAGAGAAAGGGAGAAATAAATGAAATGACCAGTGAAATGAGAAACAAAGAGCGTGTGAGGCAAAGAGAGCACAGTGCGGGCCCACACGGTTCGTACAAACGGCATCGCGACACCCAATCCCTTCCAGAAAGAGGAAAAACGGAAAAAGAGGAAAACCAAAACGACGGTGCAAAAATGACACAGCAGAAGGAGCATCTGGCTTTCTGGGCTTTTAAAAACATCGTCGTACGGAGTACATCGTAGTCATGACCACACCCCGGAGGGCCAAGAGCAATCGCGCCACGCTGCCGCGCTAATGCACACTTGGCCTCTCCCTTGCTTGACCTGCAGATTGCGGCGGGAACAGGCAAGATACAAGTACCTTGCACCTGCCTTCCAGATGGGCATGGGATATGGATTGCTCGGCATGCAGGCGCGTGCGATGACGATTGGGGACGTCCATCCGAGGCAGGAAAGAGCGATGGGCAACGACTTGCAGAACTGTGCAGACAAGCGAATATACGCTACGAGCAAGAGAAGAGAAGGGCATCGGGCATCGAGCAGAATGCCCCTCCTCCGCGCCTTCCACTCGACACACACCTTTCCCGACCGTGCGAAAGCTAAAGAGCTAGGGCCAACATGCGGGCAGCCAACCACAAGTCCCAATGCCCTGGTCGAACCTTCCCACCGTCGCGTAAAGAGGGCAAGAGCAAAATGGCCAGAAAAAGAGTGGAGGCATGGTGCTCTCCACAGCCCAATTCTTCTTTTTCTCTTGGTGCTTTCCTTTGATCGTGTCTTTGTGCGGCCTTTTATGCCCTCAATATCCCCTCTTTCCTATTACGGGTGGATAAAGGTTCGATGTAATTGTAAATTACATAACTCCCACGACTCGCCACAAGATGCCTGCTGGCGCAACCAACAGCTTCGTCACAGATGCGCGTGCCTGACACCAGCTGTCCTCTCATCAGGCGTTGTGGGATATCTTACGGACCATGCAACTGGTATCCTTGCGACATGACGCGCACATCCTGCTATAGCAATGCCCTCCGCTAAAAAAATAGTAATCTGACATGGCCTAAATTGCACACCTGGATGGACCTGCATGCGCGCCGTGGCGCCGTTCCTTCCTGTCCCAGCTGGCCATTGCACAGTGCGCTGCTGCTTCCTGCCTGCATAGCCTGTAAGAAACAAAGAAGGAAAGAAGCTGGGAAGCACCTGCCTCTCAACCCTGGCTGTCTTCGTGCGGTTCCGTCTCCACCTTTCGGTCGCGACTGCCCAACTTTGGACCTATTTTCAGCATTTTACTTTTTTTTTTTTTTTTTTGGTATGTTTGGTAGGGGCATTTGGTAGCGCTCTTTCTCTTATGTCCTGCTTACTGCGTATTCCTCTTTTTATTGTTTTCTAGCCTGGTCCCGTCTTTCTGCCCGGTTTTTAGTGCACTAAATTTTTAACTCGTTTTTTTCTCTAATTGTCCGCCGGTCGCCCTTTCTGTGCTATTCTCCCTTGTTCTCTACCCACTCAACCCAGTCATCCATCCTGTCATCCACCCTCCAACAGGCAGGAACAGCATGAGAGCGCGCACAGTGCACCCCCGAAAATCTCCTCGTTCGCTCTTTCTTCAGGTAACTCTCCCTCTTTCCCTCCCTTTCTACCTCGCACCTTCCCTCGTTTTTTCCCACTCTGCCCACCTGCCCACCTTTCGGAGCACCCCCGTCCCCACCTTCTCTTTCTTTCGTTTCTGCCCCCTCTATTGCTTTTCGCTTCTTTTCTTTTTCTTTTCACATTTTCGTGAATCTTTTCTCTCCCTCATCGTTTTTTCT
Source organism: Sporothrix protearum (assembly GCA_016097115.2). Lineage (NCBI taxonomy): Eukaryota > Fungi > Ascomycota > Sordariomycetes > Ophiostomatales > Ophiostomataceae > Sporothrix > Sporothrix protearum. The sequence continues at coordinate 153,776 of JADMNH010000003.1, forward strand.
CTCGATACACCTGCTACGCGCATTCTTTTTTGTTCGTGTTGCCTTTGCTTCTTGTTCGTGCTTCTCAATTCTCCCCTTTCTCCCTTTTCCCCTCTGACTTCCCCAACACCCCAATTCCCTTTCACATCGCATTTTCTTCCCAATTTGGTGCATTTTTTGGCCGCCATTGTCGCATCACGCAGTTACGTTCGAGTCGATTTTGTTTGCTCACGATTTTGCCTACGCAACATCACACCAGCTTTCCGCACATCCCTCACTTCCTTGCCGAATCACGTCAAATCATATCATATCCCACCCCCTCCTTGTCTTTCAACACCCGCTTACCTCAGTCTCTGTCAACAGTGCTATTCTCGCCATTCTTGCATTTGAGCTTTGTGTTCAAGGTAAGCCTTTTTCTTCCCGCGACCGACGCGTCCGCCACATCGCGACGGGCGATTTGTGACTCGCGACAATTGTGTCGCGCAGCTACTGCCTCGTCTGCTCCTGTTTCTTGCGTTTTGTGTTTCCTACCCGTGGGCCTCGCGCGCGCGCTTCACTGTTTCTCATTTCTGTCCCGTTCCTGTTTCTGTGTTGCCCTGCACCTTTTACTGGTTGTTTTGTTTTTCTGCCTGGTGTCTGCCTCTCTCTTCTCTGGCTTGCTTTCTCTGGGCGACATCTGGTGTTCGGCGACTTTTCTCGCACTCGAATCGATTGACTTCGACTTTACCCTGGCCGACCAACACGCCAACACGACCTACAACGCACTCATCTTCCAATCCCGATCGCACGATGTACCGCAAGACGCGACTTCAGCCGGCCGATCACTAAGCCACCGCCGCTCTCTTTTCGGCTCTACCGGAAGTTCCCACAAATAGGCCGACGTGTTTTCCCCTCGATCTTGCCTCTACATCCGGATATCTCGGTTCCTCGGAATATCAGCGATATTTGCACGGCGCGTCATTTCACCACCGGCGGATGGCTTTGGATTGATCAGTCGCGGCGTCGAAAATGGAGCGTCGCAAGTTACGAGGAGGTAGCCGTCTTTGAGCGTGTCGATCTCTCAACCGAAGGTTGCCGAGATCTTGTGACGATCTTACTGCACCTGATTTTTACGATGACGGATTGCAACCTGGCCACGTTCTCTTTGGCGGCGGACCTGACCGTCTGAGAAAATGATGTCTGGCAGTGGTTGGCGCGACAACTTCGTATAATCGAGCGACCTTGAGGCCGATTTCTCCCTTCAAGTGCAATATCCAATCGGCCGCCGCGGAAGAGCATTGTTCTTTTCTCGCTTCACCACTCCCACGACCATGGCCACGACGAGGCCAATCGCTACGTTTGTTCAGATGCGAACGTACGCTCGTCTGGACGCTTGGGCTTTTGGGCATTTTGGCTACTTCACTCAGCCGCTCGTGGCCTCTGTTGGGATTTCGACCAATGCCAAAGTTTTACTTTTCTCTTTCCACCTACCCGGAGCATGGACGGCATGCCATCTTGAAAAAATGGCGTCGCAGACTTTAGGCTTTGCGGCGCCCCGGATTAGCCACGAGAGCACGCACGGTTGAAGCTCAAAACTGGAAATATCGCGAGAGAATAGAATACGGAACAACATGAGCAGCCAGGCTTGCTTGCTGGCGTCTTTGGGATGCTTTGCACGTCTTCGCCTTGGCCGGTCTTTTCAGCATTTCCCTATATCATCTCGTTTTGTCGCGAGATGAAGCGGGTCTGACTTGCTAAGCGCAACAGTCGCTTCTACCAAACTTGCCGGCAGGACGCTCAGCAATCCGTTCATTGTTGCACTTCAGAAGAATAAGCCTAGGCGTTGTCCAAAAGACATTATCTGACCTGACTGCCGGCGACGTCTCCACAAACCTCTGGCTGTTCACCATACCAACAGGTCACGAGAAGCACAACTAGCACAATGCATATGGCGAGCTTCCCTCGGCCCTCAAGCGAGTTGTCTTGCATCTAGACTGACTGGATTGTCCTTCGCCGACTGCTTTTTCCCGAAGAGACGGGGGGGCATACAGAGCCAGCCAAAACCAGCCAGCCAGCACACACAGAGAGGGGCTGCAGACGTACACTTCTGTTTCTCACCATTTGTTTTCTTCGGCTGTTTCTTTTTCTCTTTTCCCCCATTTCAATTGCAATTCAGGAACTTCTTCCCCGCTCACTACATGGCAGCCGCTGACATTGCTCTTTCTTCCAGTTCCTGTATCACCATAACGACCGTTTCAGCAAGCACTCGTCACTGTCGTTTTCGGCATCTTCCCACGTCGTCTACGTTCTCTACGCATTCAACTTTCCCTATCACCTCTTTCTCTTTTATTTTGAGGGCGCTAGGCGTTACGTTTACGTTTACGATTACGCTTGGAATTGTCTTTGGGTTTCATTTCTTATCGGTACGTCAGCTTGATTTCGGCTGAGAAAAGACGACCGCATTGTCTCACACACATTTGGTAAGTTGATATCTCATACCCCAAGGCGAAGAGGTTCTATATTACTGTGGCGTCTGCGTTCCAGCGTTGCTTGCAGCCGTCAGTGTTCAGCAAGCTTTCAAGGTACCACCCCCAGATCCCATTGAGCAAAACCCCAGCCAATGAATTTGTGGGGTTAAATCTTGTCTATTGTTGCTCACCTGGCAGCGGGTCACGTGGATTGCAGTTACCACTAGTTTTCTTGCCTTTTTGCCCATCTACATGCTTTGAGCTTTTTCTGACCTTTTCAAGCTTTTCTAGTCCCGTTCATATTGTCAAGCTTTGTCTTGGGCTGCCTGCCATATCGCGCCATCTTTTGTTTCGAACGGCATACTAACATTTGTGTTTGTCGTCTAGGCCATTTTCAATTTTAGCTTCTGTCTTTTGGTAAGTGAACGTCAAACGTTGTCAATTCTGTAAACGTCGCCACTTGGTTCGATGGCCAGCGCACATATGTGTTTTTTGTGTGTTCTTGGCCCGCTTCTTGTTCTTATCACTGTCCATTCACTAACTGTGTGGCAGTCTTCAAAATGGCCTCTTTCGCTACCCCTTCCAACGGCAACCTTACGGCCGAGTCGAACACGACCCCTATCAACGGGTCAAACATCGACTCGTCGTTCCCTCCCGGCCGCCGCTCTCCCCCAGGGCAGCGAGTCCTCCAAGACCCTTTGGATGGGCGAGCTCGAGCCGTGGATGGATGAGAACTTTGTCAAGAACGTTTTTCTCGACCGTCTCGGGCGAGAACGTCAACGTCAAGGTCATCCGCGACGCGCTTCTGGCAACGCTGGCTACTGCTTCGTCGAGTTCAACACCGTTGAGGCTGCCACCAAGGCGCTTTCTCTGAACGGTTCTAACATCCCCAACTCGTCGCGCGCCTTCAAGCTGAACTGGGCCTCCGGTGGTGGCCTGGTCGACCGTCGGTAAGTATTCTGACGGCCACCTGTCTCGTGTTGTGCAAATCAACTTTGACTTCACCGGTTTTAAATTCAAGGCTAACCTAAATTGACTCGACAGTGACGACCGCAGCCCAGAGTTCAGCATTTTTGTCGGAGATCTGGGCCCCGAGGGTCAACGAGTTTGTGCTCGTCAGCCTATTCCAGGCTCGCTTCCCCTCGTGCAAGTCCGCTAAGATCATGACCGACGACTGTTAACTGGCCAGTCGCGTGGTTACGGATTCGTTCGCTTTTCTGATGAGAACGACCAGCAGCGCGCTCTCATCGAGATGCAGGGCGTCTACTGCGGCAACCGCCCTATGCGTATTCTCGACTGCCACGCCTAAGACTCGGTACGTATTGTGTTGATTGATGCTGAGGATAAATTTTCTTTAAAGGGTATCTGCATCGTCCCTCGACATGAACTAAGGCTAACGTATCTTGACAGTGACAGTTCTCACCAGTACGGCCAGGGCCAGCATGGTGGCAACCACATTGCACGCTCCTGCGTCCCCGGCCAGGGCGGCAACCAAGATGGGCGGCTGGAACATGGGCAACGGCGGCGGCAACGGCGGCTACTACCAGCGGGCGGCTTTGGCCCCATGGCTCCCCAGCCCATGAACCAGTTCACGCGACCCCAACAACACCACCGTGTTTGTCGGCGGCCTGTCTGGTTACGTCACCGAGGATGAGCTCCGCTCTTTCTTCCAGGGCTTTGGCGAGATCACCTACGTCAAGATTCCCCCTGGCAAGGGCTGCGGATTCGTCCAGTTCGTCCACCGCCACGCTGCTGAGATGGCCATCAACCAGATGCAGGGCTACCCCATCGGCAACTCGCGCGTTTCGTCTGTCGTGGGGTCGCTCGCAGAAACAACTCTGGCGTCGGCACTCCCTAACGCCCCGCTCCTCCCCGCCGCACTACCCGTCCACGGTGCTGTTCCCGGCGCTGTGAGCCCTACGGCCCCGGTCCTTTCGGTGCCAACCAGGGCCCCCCGGGCGGTCCCTCCCCTGCTGTTTAAGGTGAGAAGAGTATTCTGCATGGTCTTTCCTAGCAGGCTTATTGACTAACGTCTCAGTTTGATCCCTAAAGAGGCTGTTTCCTTCGTCGCGCAATGCTTTCCTGTCCCAGTGTTGGCGTTCGGCGGATGTGAAAGGCGTCAAGGTGGCAAAAAGAATCGAACATGAAGAAAAGCATCTCTTTCATGACTCTGACGTCCTTTTTTGTTAGCTTACCCTTTGTGCTTTGGTGTTTGTTTCCTTTTCACTCATGGTTTTCCTCTCCGACAATGGACGCATTTTATGTAATGTTTTCTCGTTTCGCGCGGTTATTTCACTTGTTACAAAACGTCTAAACGTTTCTCATGAGGGTTCTCTTTCTTTCCCTTCTTTCTGTTCATCGAAGGTCTTTTGCGTTATTCCGTTTCTTTTCAAAAGGCCCGCTATCTCTTTTCTACTTTGTCATGGCTTGTGCTTTTCTTCCAACCCTAGTCATTGCTTTGCTAGTCTCTCTCCTATCTTTGTCATACTCTTTCATATGTCAGATCACTCTTTCACTTTTCGTGGTCCGGTTCCTGAAACTGGCCTGCTTGCGGCCGGCCTGCTTGCTTGCTTTTTGCTTGCTTTCTCGTGCCTTTTCTTGTGCTATTTTCTCGTGCCTTCTTCTTGGTCCTTCTCGCTGTCTCATTCATGACCAGTTTCTTGCCAATCTGTTCGCGTACAAGTTCACTATGTCTCTTTGATGTCTTCCGGCGTGTATTCCTTTCTTCCCCTTTATATTCTGAAAAGCGCAGGAGACGGTGGCAATGAGGCCTAAAAGAGCCAAACGACAGTTTATGGTATGGCATAGCAACACATTGCGGCAATGTTTTCTTGCCCGGCCTGTTCGGCTCACCTCGTCTAGTTTATTCTATGTTATTTTCCAATCTTTTTCTTCAATACTTCTGTTCTTCGTTTCAAGTTTGAGGCTCGCCCAGGCGTCTTGTGAAAATCCAAGGTGATATTTTCAAGAGGCTATCTCAAAAAAGAGAAAACAAACGGATTTTGCTCTTATTTTTTTCAAAAGGTTTCTATTATGGCGATTCAGCTTGCTTGCTCTTCTTCCCCTCTTGACTCTCGTTTTCTCTCTTTTCTCCGTACTTCCTTTATGCTCTTTTCGGCTCTTGTCTTTCCTAAAAAGGCGTGCTGGATATAAAACTTACGGAGTATGGTTTAGCGGGCGAACAGGATGTAATGGACTGTCCTACCTTTCCTTTTATCCCTTTTAATCTATGTCTTTTTTCATGGTACTTTGTTTTCCAAATTTGATACACAACTCGTATGGTTTATCATTAGGCATCAGTCCTTCTCACCAGAGCTCATTTTCATAAGACTGCTCGATTGTGTAAACCCACGTCACAGTAATTGCCGTGTCCAGAGCATCCACTGGAACGATGAAACTTGTCGCACTTCAATTTCCTAGACGACGTATTGTTATCTGTAACTTCATCTTCACATAAAAGTATCCCAGTTTGTGAATACATCTGCTTTCGGATCTTCGGACGCTCCTCGAGTCATTCTGGCGCGATTCAGCAAAAAATGACATCACTGACCCGAGAGGCATGTATCTCGGAGTATGACCTCCCACAGAGGAAGCCATTTGTGCAGGTAGTCATCAAAAATACGTAACGAGTCGCAAGCTTGACAGTGGTTGCAGGGCGGTACGATTCTAACGTTATTTATTGGGCTCGTTAAAGAGACAGAAAATACATTGGTATCATATAAATGCAACCCGCCATAACCACAAAGTTCACACTGTGGCATCAACGTAAACCCCCAACACCCTGCATCACTAAACACGAATCTGCCTTCAATCTTTTAGCGCGGCCGTAGCGGTGTCGAGCTGTGCCGCGCGGGCGCTGTCGTTTTCGTTGGCGTTTGGGTCGCTGCCAGCGTTGGACCCATCATCTCGTTCAGCTTCTGCATCGACGACGTTGCTGCTGTCGACCGCCGCAGGTGGCCAAACTGGACCTGCTCGTCGCCACCGCCATTCAGTGTCATTGGCGTGCCAAAACGATTGTTGCCATCGGTGCCCTCGTGGCCGCCACCCTCAGCACCGCTGTTAAACAGGTCGTCCAACTCGAAGTACACCACCAGTGCACCGTCTGCCGAATATGGCCACGACAAAACGTTGCGTAGGGCCCGCGATTTGCACCAGGAACCAAAATAGTCTGCTGATAAACGGCTGATCAACGATTTGAGGGTAACGGCATCGCTAGAAGCGCCTGTGAAAGCTCCCAGCGCCGAGGATGGGCGTGCCCACACGTCGGCGTGCCAGTCCATGCTGATTTGATCGTCAGACACACCAAAGCCGGGAGTGGCGGTGGAGGTGGATGAGGGCGTGCTAGGATTTGACGACGACATGGAGTTGGACGACGAGGAGGGGTGTGGTAGGATGCCGCGGCGCTTTTTGGTGGCAGCACCATTACCCGAACCAGGAGAGTCCAAAGAAGTGGTACTCCTGCTCAACCACGCATTGTTGGCCCGGCAGCCAACAAGGAGATGGAAAGACTCAGTGGCCATGACTCCCGCGTTGCTGCCGTTGCCGTTGCCGTTTCCAGCACCGCCAGAAGTGGCCTTGCCGGAGAGGATGACAGCGCTCTGCGTGCCAAGACGGTGGTCGCCGACTTCGATGGCGCTGTGGAAGGGAACAAAGTCCATGTCTGAAGCTGCCAAGGGGGTCCGGTCAAGGTCGACGGGTCGGTTGAAGGTCAAGAACAGGACTGGCTGGTGCTTGCTTGTCGAGTCGCCCGCCATATTGATGGGCCGCGCGCTGATCCGTTGACCAAGAAGAAGTGAAGTTCCACGGGACTGGGCGTTGCGGCAGTCGACAAAGATCTGTGTGCGTGTGGCCAGCAAAGTAGTAGGCACCTGCATGATCAACAGCTGGGTGGATAGGCGGATGTAGTGACCACTCTGGACACGGTGCAACGGGATCACGACACGGGATACTCGGTCATTGGATGTGCGGCGGTAGCCAACGTCGAGCACGGCACACGCCCCCTTTGCAGTGTAGAGTAGCGGCAATGAGATGCCCAAGCCAAAGTTGGTGATGGAGTACGGGCCAATATCGGAGGTGCCAGATCCAGCACCAAAACCTCCCAACGTGCCCAAACTCCCAACACTGCCAGTCATGCTTCCGCTACTCCACCCACCCATGCTCCCGCAACCGCCAGTGTTGCCAAATTCGGAGAAGTAGAGGCCCGAATCCCTAAAGACCTTTGGGTGCGGTGCTAGTATGCTGGTCCACTGTTCCAGCTCGGCCTGGCGATGTGAGTCTTGTTGAACAGGCTTTGCTGGAACACTATTTCTAATACCGGGTGTTGGCGGCACGTCCTCGGTGTTGACCAAAGTTGGTGGCGGTAGTCGGCCCATCTTTGTAGCTTGCCAGCAAAATATGGTCTGGTCATTGGACACGCGAATGATCTCCTCTTGTAGTCGGAGGAAAGCCCGTTGTCCCTCGCCATACAGCAACGCCATGTGAATACCGAACAGCCCCAGCAGGCAGTATGCCGTGTCCTCGACTCTTGTTGTACGCCGATTCGCCATCCACGACATGCGTCGTGCTACACTTGCTGTCGACACGTCTTCGGGCCGTTTGATATAGGTTCGATCGATATCGGTGATGTCGCTGATCAACAGTCCTTCCGTCTCCTTTGTGGCCAGCGGCAGCCATTCGTACGAGAAGAATAGCACTCTGGCGGGTGCTAGCAGCTCCTGGAGGGTCCAACCGCGTGTAAACCACGCACTTGACTTAAATGCGCGACGCACGGCTGGGTCGGCGAGATATTTCTTGAGACCACCGGGCGGTGGCGGCGGTTTCCTTCCTGGTTTGCAAAGTGGCATGGGATTTCCATCTTCGCCGGTGACAGTGACGTCCTTCATAAAAACGTAGCAGGCTTGAGAATCGCGATACCATGCGAACATGGAGTTGATCGCCTCGGACAGCTCGGTGCTGCTCGTCTTGTCGATACAGTTTGTGTCGACCCACGCATATTTATAACCATCGTGAGCTGCCTGCTGGCAGGTGAGCTCAATTTTGCGGAACCCCTCCTTTTTGCGCGCGGTCTCGAGATCCTTCCAGTCTGTAAACGACACCTCGCCATCGCCCCAAGTGTGTGACAAGATCGCGTATGACGGGATGTTGTTAAAGAACTCTTCGAGTGCGAGGGTTTCTGTGTTGATTAAGCGCATTGCCGAAGCTTCAACACCCGTGGCCTCACTGCCGAGGGCTGTGTATTTGTGCTTGTCCCTTATGGTAGGTATCCGTTGGGGGCGTCTGTTGGTCGGTGTTGTTGTCGCTTGTCGTCCTTGGTCATCGCTTTACCGTTCCATGTCAGTTGGTCTGGTCTAGGTCTGGAGCTCTTTGTTTGTTTCGGGACGCTCCGCCGCCGGCCAAAAAGAAAGGAAGTCAGCTCCTAAGAATCAGGAGCTGTCTTCAACGCTCTTGCCCGTATCCCAGCTTCCCTCCAACCACCCGGCACCCCTCGTCTCGTCCCTTCCCTTTTGGTCCGGCTTTGCATTCTGGCCCCCTCCCTCTTTCCTCACGAACCAACAGCATACCCTGCACATCGCTCCCCACACCCCTGACCATTCCTTCCCAATTGGCTGGCCTGCCATGTTCGGGCCCACTTACACTTGCGGCGAAGCGCCAGGCCAAGGCTGGCAACCTCCGTCCGCTCTGCGGCAATGCCCACCAGCAGCCACCAGTGACTTTGTTATGTCGTTCTGGACAAGTGACAGCGATTTGGACTTGGTGAAGAGCTTGAAATGAGGAGGGATCGGAGGAGGAAAGACGGCTAGCCTTGTGTTTCTCGTGTTCTTTTCGGCGTTGTTTGTTGGATCCTCTCTGTGCTCTTTCCTTCAGTTTCTCCCATGGGTCAGCTCCTTCCTCGTGTCGTATTTTGACCCGACTGTTCTTTCCTGTTCTGTCCTATGACAACATGACAGCTTCAGCCCCTTTTTCATCACCTTCGCTCTTCGTGGCAGGCCTTTTCTTGAAATCTATCATGTTCTCTGCACCTTGAATCGATCCCCGTCTCCCTTCTCAAATCTCGAAGATACCCCTCAAGTCCGCAGTGGAGAGGCAGTGCAGCCCCCTCATGGTCCTTTCTTTTTTTTTTTTTTTTTTTTTTATCCTTCTTCAAAGTCGCTGAATCGCTTCTACTTCTCTGTCCGATCTTTCTACCATCTACTCCTGATTCTACGCATTCACGGTTCTGCCTCGTCTGCCTCTCATTTGAGCCACTCTGCTTTTCTTACACTTTTCCAACACTTTTCCATCAACACTCCCGAGCCTCATCTGTCCCCGCAGTGCCAATATTGCCAAGGTCTCACTGCAACTCCACACAATCGCCACACAGCAAAACCACTTTGAGCTACTCAAGCACGTGTCCAGGCCCCAGCCGCCCCTCCAGTTGGCACAAGGCTCGCGACTGGAGGGCCGCTCGTTGACCATATTTGCCATGAGAAAGGGTCAAGACGGGCCTCGTCCCCTTGGCACAAATTAGAGTTGGCCGTCGCCTTTCTTTCTGAGAGTTGCTCATCTTTTTAAGGGCGCAGCGTTTTGGCGCTTGCCATACTTTCCGGCTGCACAGAGCTTCACACAATCAACAAACTGCACAACTGCTTAACCTCACAGTCACAGCATACGACGGCATACACGAAAAACAGCACACACAGACGGCCTTCTCAAGTGCTCACCGTGGCGAAGACATCGACCCCCAAGCTCATGCCAACCCATATTTAGCCGCGCAGTGAAAGACCGCGCATGATAAGACAACCGGTGACCCCACGAGACGACACAACGACGTGCTCACTGAGCGTCTGAGCTACTGAGCAGCCGCCTCCTCTTGATCTGATGACATCTAACACAACGAAACGCCCTCCATCGCCTTCCTTTGCTTCTTTCACCTTCAAACCTCCCCCTCTCGATCTCGTTGGCGGCGTGCCAAGCGGTGATCGGAGAGCTCTTATTACAGGCGTGCGTAGGGCCTAGCGCTGCCAACGAACATACGCTGTTGCCACTTCACAGGTCCCTCTATTATTTCGTTCTTCTTTCCATCTCGTCTTTTGATCTCCTCTTGCTTCTTCTTCTGCTCTTTTTAAGTCCTCGATTCAAACCCAACCAAGCCTTCTCCGCCCCCCGCCCCCTCTTCCCCTACTCCGGCCAGCCGCTCTTGTCTTGTTGGTTTAGACAAGATGCCGTCGTTTGTGGCAGACGGCACCAACGGTGTTGCGCACGACACTGCCAGCAATGCCGATGGCCAGCCGGGACCGAGCCCCGCTCTGCCTCCGCCCTTCGTTGTTTCGCCCGGCGCAATCGGCGCCTTCCCCGGCACCGACCCAGCATCTCCTGTCGACTTCTTTAACCTGTCACCCGAAGCTGTCGCACGTCTCGAGCACACGGTCAAAAAATTTCACTCTCTGAACGGCGGCAGCCAAACCAACGGCTTTGCCGACGCCTCATCACCAACGCCATCAGCACAATCATCCGTACCGCCACCACCACAACCGCAGTCTTCACTTGTTTCGTCCGGGGAAGACTCGTTACTCAACCTCGAGAAGCGTCGACACGAAGACACCAAGCGCCTTCTCACTAATGCAGAACAGCGCATCGAGAAGCTTTACAATCAGCTGGAGGACCACAATGGTATCATGGAGGACTTCCGGATCGACAACCGCGACCTCAAAGACCGGGTTGAGGCCAGTGCACTGAAGATTAACAGTTTGCGCATGCACGTTGAGCAACTGAGTCATTGCGAACAACAGCTGAAGCTGCACATCGACCGTCAACAGGTCCTAGAAACACATTTACGGATCGAGAAAGAGAGCCGCAAAGCCGTCGAGGTTGACATCGCCTTAAGCCGGCGCGTGCGCAATAATGACCTTCTCATCTTTGAGGAAGAGCGCAAGAAGCTTGCGACTGCCAACACTGTTATCGCACAGCAAGCCGAGAACATACGCGAACTTCAACAGCAGCTCGATGCAGCCAACAAACGCGTGGCAGCACGGGATCGCATGCTGGCCGATGCCGAGGCCGAGAAGCGGGCACTGCAGGCCACCGTCTTCGACGCACGCCACAACATTGAGGAAACAGCAGCCGTCTTTGGCGAAGCGTCACTGGCCTTCAACACCGAGGTCGACCGCCTAATGAGCACGCTGCTGTCTATGAAGCTGCCAGCAACACCAAGGTCCATGTTGATGGCGCAAGCACCAAAACCAAGTCTGCCACCAACGCCGCCAAGGAGATAAGCAGCATCTCTCGCCACGGATAGCATACCGCCGTGCTTTGCTGTGAACCAGCTCTGTACACCATGGCCATGCAGGTATTCACTCGGGTTGCACGGCCTCGCCGCAATTCTCTTTCTTCTTGCTATTTCCGCATGTCTATTTTCATCACTTCTCTTTGCCGATACCCTACACAACACGAATGCTTGATTCTCTTTTGGTTGAGCCTACTCGCAGCGGGCATTGTTTTGGTTTACACTTTGAAACGTTTCTTCTATTGCGTTCTGCGGATATTTGCGTCGTCTCTCGTTTTCATTCACTCTTGCGCAGCTTTCCATTTCATTGCCTCGGAAACAGGGCGCATATGACGAGGGTTGTACAGGTTGCACATTTTGTATATGTCCATTTAACTTGATTGTCATTTTTGACAAAGCTAAATATCAACACATACTGACCACAACACATACTGACCATTTACTCTTTACTCGTCATCCTTTCCGAGCACACTGTCCAGCTCAACCCACGATCCAGCCAGCGAGGCCAGATCGTCGTCGGCCAGCACGACGTACTCGAACTCCTCCAGATCGCTCCAGAGAGCACGGCCATCAATCGTCTGGCCCACGCCGTCCTCCCACACACCGTTCAATGCAAACATAGGTACGCTGGCGTCCTCGTCGCCGGAGGTTGACTCGCTAGTCTCGGTCGTGCCCTTCGCGTTCGTCGTCTTCGCCCTCAGCGGTGTCTTCGCAGCGCTGTTTCCCGCGGCGCGCTTGCCCTTCCGCTTCGTTACTACATGGCGCACCGTGTAGAGCGGCTCCGCGTGGCGGATGGTCTCCAGGCTGTCGGCCTGATAGGAAGAAACAGTGTCGTAGGTTGTGGACGGGATAGAGTCGGCTTCCGCCGACTCGTCGGTTGACTCGATGGTGGTTGACTCAATGGTGGTTGTCGCGGCCTCCGATTCATCATAGAGAATGCCCAGGCTGTACAGCCTGGCCACCTGCTCGTCGTCCTCTACATTGGCATTGCTGTCCCGAGGAGCAAAATGCACACCCGATGTCTCACCAGGTAGCTTGGTGTTGGCATGTGCCAGCTGCACAAACTCGTCGAGGGTGGTCTCTTCCATCACCGGGTAGCGACCGCCGAAACCACGGCCACCGGCGGCCGACGACGACTTCTTGCCGCCTTCCTTGTCCTTGGTGGCATACGACCGCCAAACCATAACGGGCAGGCCCTCTCTGCGTGTGTTGTGGCCGCTAATATCGGGGCCTGCGACGTCCCCGGCGTCAACGCGAACGTCAGCCATCGCCTGCTGTCCCAGCCGCTGGGTCTGGAGCGAGAGGCCCTGGTGGGTGCACTTGTCGAGCACCAGGCGCAGGTTGCGGTGGCGGTAGATACGGCCCTGTTTTGTCTGCACGCGGACAAGGTAACCGCGGAAGCCACTGGTATCGCTGTTGCGGCCCATATTTGCGGTGGATGTGTTTATCAATCGATTGGGTGCTGTCAAGTGTCGTTAAGCGATCGGAACTTTAGAGCTTGGGTAGCTGTTGCTGTTGGAGCTATCGAAGTGTTAGAGATGGCATGTTGATAAGAGGCGGCTCGTAACCATGTTTATCTTACATCAGTCTGGTGATACGAAAGGTGATCGGTTCAAATTGCAAATGCGATAATATCCTTTCGTCTTTCTAGCCATTACTGCACGTAGTGGTATCTCCTCTCTCTCTTCTTTTCCGGCCAAGAAGATCGAGGCAAATCATTCCTTTTATTAAGTTGCAACGAAATAAGAGCTATCCAGAAAAGAATAAATATAGACCAAAAGTGAAAATACTCGCATTGCTCGCCATTACTGCGATGCATTCTTCTGTCTCTCAATATGCCTCACATCCTCCATGCGATAAAAAGCCTAGGCAGTATCATTTTGGTCGAGTCACCGGCGAGGCTATGCCGCTTTCCAAGGGATTGTTGACTCACACTCTCACACACCCGTAATTACACTAACACCATTGTGCGGGGAGTTTAGCGCCCACGCGGAGCCCCGAGTTTCCTGAGTTGGATTGGCTTTTTGTGGCGTTAGCGCTCCCTTTGGATGCCCTATGGGCCTTTGGGGGCTGCGGCTAGGCCAATAATGCTCCAGTTATTATTCTGCCGGGGCACCGACTTACACAAAGCAACCATCACGATCATCACGATATCGCGCACATTGATTGCATGTAAGGACATTCGTAATTTCTGGTCTGTATGACTGATGTTTTTCGAAACGCTTTTGGGTGGACACGTGACACCCTTCTTAGATGGTCAACTGACGGTTTCTTCCTTTCTGAGCTTTCTCTCTTTTTACACTTCCTACTCTACAAGCAATGCCTCTTCATTGTATTCTCTCTACTGTAAGATGTCAAGGTCGTCGTATTTTGATGCTGGCTATGCACCTTCTACATGAAAACAAATACGGCTACAGAGTGCATGACAAATATAAGCATAATGGGTATGTCTTTTTTTTTTTTTGCATACGACGAGGTACGAGACGTACAGGGTCTGGCGGATGACAGGGTATGCAAGGAGTCAGAAGTCTCTCGTTCCCTTTAAGATTTGCGCTTTTGCCCCTGAATTTCGTATCGGCTTGGAAAGTGGCTTTCAAACGGGCGTTCTCCCAAACATCATGGGGTCTCCCAAACTTGGACAGAAAAAACGCCGGAAGAAGAGAGAAAACGCCTGCACTTGGTTTGTTGGGTTCGCCATAAATTGCAAAACGACGCAGATCAGGACACGGTCAACGATCCGCTTACCGTGTGGCTGGAAATAAAAGGGGGTCGAGGAAAAGAAGGACATTTAACAGTAAAGGAGCATGGATTGGAAGAAGAGTGTCAACCCCATCGTCGCCCGGTGGCTGACCGGTGCGGTAGGACAAGGCAGGCGGAGATGTAATCAAAGGAAAAGAAGGATCCGTCAAAAAATGGTAGAAATGAAAACAAGGTCAAGGTAAAAGAGCCAAGAGTTAGCCATGTGGGAAGCATTGAGATATGGGCTGTATGCTGCATATTGCACTGGACAAGTATCTGCTTGTATCGCCGAGCAGGCCAGGGAGTGCGGTCCTCTCGAGTTCTGCCTTTCCTCCCTTCCTTTCTCCTGCTTTCTTTTCTTTTCGTCAAGGCCGGTGCTAACTGTCCGGCCAAATATGGCCAGATTGGGATGAGCAAGGCAAGAAGCCAGAAAAGGCGGTGTGATGACAAGGGATGGGCAATGCATACAATAAATGCCTGTTGGTGACTGCTCTCGGGGTGCACAGCGTCAACAAAATACAGGAAGTACAGGCAGGTCGAAGCTGAAAGAGGTCCCCTTGAAAAGAAGCAAGTCCACGAATAAATGGAGCATGTGCTCGCGGGTACCTGCTGTGGAATGCGCAAGGACGTAAGGCTAAGGGGCCAAGGAGACGATAAACAGAGAACACACAGAAAAGACAGAAATGGCCCTGTGTTGGTCTGCCGCTTGATTTTAGCTGAACTCTGGACAGCGGTGAGCTTCTTAGCTTAGCTGTGTTATATGATTGTTTCCAATGTTATGGTTCCTGTATTCTCTCTACCACTATTCTTTGCCATTTCCTTTACGTCTTGGCGCCTCGTTTGTGCAACAACTCTGAAAAGAACTGAGGAAGTAATTCAGGATTCAACGCGAATGCCAATATTTCTGTTTTCTTCCGCTCTTCTTCATCTTCTCGAGTACGAACACGGGCATCGGAAAGCGACATCATCCATTGATTGTGGGGATATTGGTGCGAAGATGGATTGCGAAGATGGGCTGAATGGATGCAAGTAGATGGATAGCATTGGCCATGGGCATATCGAAAAGGCCGGCAAGATGAAAGTCGCGCAAAGAAGAACGACAGCAAACAATACAAGGACTCGACCGAGAGACAACCAGTTGGCTTGCCATATTGTCAAAACGGTCATTGCATGACCCTTTGTCTGGCAGTAGAATTGTGCTTCCAAGTTGCAGTTCTTATTGACAACGGGGCTATAGAAGATTTAGTGTAAAGTGCATCGTCAGCACTGGATTGACTTTATCAAATGACCGACAACTGTCTCAAGCCTGGCCAACGCGGATTTGAAGGCACGCGAGCCGGCCAAGACAAGATATGCCAACAGACTACCGTTTTCCCACCACGTTCTTGTTCCTCTTCCGCTGCGGGACCAGCCGCTGCCAAGCAGGAGATCCTTGGCTTTTTCGACTACTATCGCTCTTTTTTTTGAATCAATTTCTCGGGACCGGTGGTGCAGCCAAGACTGTGGAAACGAAGCGTTGGACAAGTGGGTGGGTAGATTGCGAAAAGACGGTGGAAACTCTGATGCAGTTGAACTGATGCAGTCTTTCGGCTTGCATTGCACTTTGCCTTCTCGATGCTCTTTCTTTCATACCAGCCACCTTCTTTCTCTTTGTTTTCTTTTTTTTACCCAGACAGGCACTCACTGTGTTACAGCCTCGCCGTGTACAATGATCTTGCGTTACCGCGTGTCGTGTAATGAAAAGAAGATGGAGTGAGATGTGAGAAGCAAGAACTCTGATGGAGAGCAATGAAACAGGATGAGCGATATTTCGACGCCCAAAGCTACATTGATGCTGCACTCGTTGAGCCTCTTACTACGACAACGTTAATGTCTTCATTTTCTAGACATTGCCGGTGATCATGTTGCTTGGTGCTGGATCCCGGCAAGCGTGGATGTTACGATGTACGTCCGATGTAAAGCGTCTTGACCCGAGAGCTGTCAGCGGCTCACGGTTTGACCGACAATCTTGAGCCGACGACAGTTGCAACCCGAAGAAATCCAAAGTCTTAGATCCGACACTGGATGCAACAAGGGACGCATGATAAAGGGCTCACCGAGGGAAGCTTGTGTTCTAAAGAAGCAGGTCGCTCAAGCGATGAAAGGAGAAAGAAATAAAACAGGCAAAGAAAAGTCAAGGAAGGAAAGTGAGCAGAAAAGTGAGACGCATTGATGATCTGCCATGGGAAAGGAAGCCATTCTCGTCACAATGTTGTGCATGCGCGGAAACCGCCGGCCAAGAGTCGTAAGTTCGTGGGATCTGCAAGGTGTAAGCTACGGAGAAGGAGTGGAGGGCCAAGCAAGTCTGGGCAATTCTGGGCGTGGGGCAAGAAGAAAAACGGGAAACGATATTTCGACACCGGTTGATGTTTATGTGCGAATTGCGGTGAATGTCAATGAGTAAAAGAAAATAGTACGGGTGGATAACGAGTGTGAGTAACATCGTATGTTTACCGGGTCAAAATAACGATCAATTAATATCCAAGTATTGTAGTGCTCGATTTCGAGAAGATTTTGAGCACCTTCATAAAAAGAGCACATAGTAGGTTAACGCAAATAATGCAAGATACAGCAAACTTCAGTAGAGAAAAGACGGGAAAGAAAATACTGATCGATGCCGATTAATACTCTGTTGAATGATAGACTATATTGGAACAACAACAGAATGTGTTGTCACGAGATCCGGGAAGTCAACGCAGATGGACCATCTTCCACCGAATTATGCACATTGTCTATCCTGTCCCTTCCCGCCACTTCCACGTCCTCATCGCAACTCGCAAATCTCTGTGTATCCTGTCGTATGCTTCTTGGGTACTCGGATGGCTTGTTTGATATGCGCCATGCTTTACGCTTCGGTCTTTCGTCTTTCCCCTTTCGTCGTGAATGTCTCTCATTTTTGTCCTTTTCGCTCCTTTCCTCTTGTCCGCTCCCCAGAATGGCTCGATTGTTTTTACATTTGCTCTTTTCTTGCCCTGTTTTCTCTCTTCTGTGCCACACATCTCACTTTTCTCGTCTCTTTTTCTTGTCAATGTCTCTGATCAAATGTCTCAGTTGTGGCAATAAAAGTGGCAGGTACTCCGTTAAATGTACGACGTATAAACGATAAAGGCGTATAAAGTCTTTGGGGCTGTGACGCCGTATATACTGTACACTGTGCGCTTTACATTACCCAAAGTCGTGGTACAGAAAAAGCCGTGTGCACGACGGCGAGGCCGGATAAGTCCGGGAACAGAGCGATGCCAGGGGTGGAAATATGAAAAAGAGAAGCAAGCAAAAAAACAAGTGGTGGTCGCCTTTCACGGCCGAGACAGAAGTACCACCCACCAAAATAATGGACTGGACAAGGAAGAAAGATGAAGCGATGTTCACAGTCACAGTTACCGTCTCCTTCGTCTGGATTTTGTCTTTTTCTTGTCCGTCTTGACAACCGCGCAACTATTGGCTGTGATTGTCCATGCCCATCAACGTCCATCAATACTCTTTCGAGGTTGGAGACAGTCAACCCCATACTGTCGTCCCTGACAAAAACGTGCTCTTGGAATTACAGCAGGGACTTCACAGCACCGGTCGGTGCGTACTGCATATGCAGACTAGAACAAGTTCACAGAAGACAGTCGTTTTTTTTATTTTCTTCCTCCACCCTGGCCGTCTTCGATTCTTCCATGCATTCCATGCGGGTGCGGGTACATCCTGTAGTGCGTCTTGTGTATTCTTGTGTCCATCTCTGAATATCCCTTGTGCGTGGTGTGCGCCTGGGCAGAAGTACGCCTGTGAGTCCGTATGCACCTCTCTTCCGCGCTCGCATGCACGACGGCATGCGCGTGCGTTGCCGTATAGTACGCTCTTCTCTTTCCCAACCCCCTATCTTGATTTTGTCCTGTTCTCTGCTGTCTCCTGCAGTGTGATTGACGCAGCTGTCGTGTCTCTACGGAAGGCCGTCTTGTCTCCTGTCGTCGCCTGTCGTTTCCGGTCGCTCTCTCTTGGCTCCCCCTCTTTCTCATTGTCTTCCTTTCTGTGTTCCCTTCAGTCTTTCTGTCTACATTTTGTCTACTTCTAAACTTGCCATGTGGTCTTGATCAAGACATGCATTATGTGTGAACCCACAAACTGCGCACGAAATGCTTTTCGGCAGCCTGGCGACTCCAGACGACCCGGTGAAGTAGTGTCTGTTGTGTGCGATGAGCGATGGTGATGCATTGGGTTTTACGATGCCTTTGGAAACAGACGCACAAGAACAAAGAAAAGAAGCGGAAGACGGAAGGCGGGATAACGGAAGGCCCAAGAAAACAGATTGAGAATTATGGGGAAAAATACTCGCTTCTTGGCAGCGAGCGTCCATCCCCCTCTTCGCCCATCGCCTTCTGAACACTAAGACACCTCGCAGAACATGAGATCTAGAGTGTCGCAGAACAGAAAATAGAAAGACAGAAATCCGCTCAAGTCTTGCCTTACACCCCCTATGGGGGGCGGCCTCTTACCACAGTAGATTGTAGATTGCCTGTCCTTACGTAGCCACTGTTTTGGGTTTGCCCACTGTCTCAGGTCTCTACTGGTTGTCTTTTATCTGTCCTGATGCTTTCTGCCTCTTGTGCTTCTTTGTGCTTCCGCACTCTTTTTTATTCTGCTCGTTCCGGAATTTGTGTTCATCTCTTGGTATTCTCACATTTTCTTGGAGCTTTCTTGGTAGTCTCTAAACTTTTATTTTGGTATTCTCTCGATCTTCCATGCTCTTTCTTTCAATTTCGTCGACTCTTTCCCTAACATTCCAATCCGGGCCTCTTCATATATCGTCCTGCCACACTCTCCTCTTCCTTCTGCTACTCCTTTCTCCGGCAGGGCAGACGGCGCACTAATTGCACAACAACTGCACAAATAGCCTCCACAACCACGCACGATACGGCTGCACGGAAATTCGAATACACGAGAAGAAACGACAAGCACGATGGGTACGACAACTGCATTGTAAGATGGTACCAGTAATACGGATACCACGAGCCAGTACACGCTTGTAGGTAGCTTTGAGATTGCTATATTCGAATTACTGGCTTAAGCCACCCTCCGCCATGCATGTTCATCCTTTTCGTGCATCCCTTCCGAATATCGGGTCTTATCTCCTTCTACTTTTCTTTCTTCTTCATCTGTTTCTGTTTCTTCTGCTTTCTTAGTCTTCGCCATCTATTCCATTGTCATCCATTGTCAGCCTGCTCTAATACCACCTTAGCTCTTTCACATCTCAACGACCCTGGACCAGCCACGCGGATGCATGCCCGGCACGAACCCGGCTTGGTCTTCTTCGGCCTCAACATTTCTCAATTTGCCCATCCCACAGTCGTCTAATATTCGGTATCCGCGATATACATGAGCCCCCCGTTTTTTGCGAGGGTTGTTCTCCTACGTTCTTGGCCTTGGCTGTCCCCTTCTCATTTCTTCTTCGTCTCTCATCGGACCGCACCCTTCCCTGAACACCTGTTCAGCCATGGGGGAGCAGAACCGGCAGCGTCTCCCCAACAATACGAATACAAACAATACCAAAACCAGAAGCAGGAGCAGAAAGAGAAAAGGCCAACAGTCCCTCGGAACCTTTGAGTGTATGTGAATTGTGACCGGTGAAAAAAAAACAGCGCTACAAAAGTCCAAGTTCCTAATCGAAATTAACACAACACTTCAGTCGGCCCTTGACACAACTCAACTTCACACAACAAAATCCACCTCAGGCTCGCCGAATCCTGGGCCCATCTATCTCCGTCGCCAGCCGATACGTTGAGTGCCCGTTTGCATCTTAGCAGTATTTACGTGGTTGTGGCTCGGCCTTTGATCTCCCTGTCACTGTAGATTCAGCCGCTCCACAACGAAGGCAACTGTGATCTTCCATTGCTTCTATTCATCGCCAGTCTTGTCCAGCCGGGTCCCCCTTCAACTGGTTCTTCCTGAGTGGTTTTCATCCCACGCCATCTCCACACTACATTTCCATACAATCTGCACTGCGACGCTGTGTACTTTCTTATCGTTTTCATTTTTTTCCTTTTCATTTTCCCTTGATCGCATACAATACCCGCTTCCCATTTACGAGCTACCTTCACCTCCTCTCGTCCGGACCATTCACGTGGCTGCAGCGGTCACAGTGAGCTGTATCTGCATCCTACCTCCAACCTTTGATACAAACGGACGTGCATTCATCAGACAACAGACGTATCTTACGAGCCCCAGACGGACGACGGGCATCGGACGTCACCCACGAGCCATCGGGCGAAGCCACGCTACGTCAGCAGTCTCTTGGTTTATTTTCATACATTTTTTTCTGCTCTCCCCCACCCGTCCATTTGTCCCCTGAGTTCCTCCCTGCCTGCCGGGCTGAGAGAACACGGAAGCTGAAGTACAAATAAATGCTGCGGGTTGGGTTGGGTGGGTGGCATTAAGAAGAAATAAGCCGTTTCTTCTGGTGTGGAAAGTGAGGGAAAAAAGAAAGTCAAGGAAGACAACAAAAAACCGGCGAAAAGAGCGAAAAGCGAAAACGGAGATCGGAAATCGGCCGCCGGTGCAGGGGTCGAGTACACGAAGTCGACACGAAAAGAACGAAGGGGACAAGAACGACGACGGAAATTTTGGACGAAAAGACGACGAAAAAGGAAAGCAAAGTAAAAAAAAAAAACGAAGGCGGAAAAGGGAAAGAAGCATTTATCCGGAAAACTCCATTCTCAATTACATTCAATTCACTCAGCACCTCGTTCATCCTCCTTTCCACCACCACCACCACCACCGAAAAGAATCAGTCGTCACTCTCATCACTCATACTCTTATTTCCAACCCCCGGACAAGCTTATTCCCTAGCGCTGCCTGCGTCGCCCGCTTTTCCCGCACTTTTTAGCTCTGTCGCCCCCCTTCCCTTCAACTAACGACCCTCTCCGCCTGCCGATCATCCACTGGCCCCATCTCCCGGAGCGGGACAACCAACAAGCTCGCACGCAAAGATCTAGCAAAGACCAGGGCAAGGACCAGAACGTGCCCCATCACAGGTCCATCCGCGCGCTCATCTGCTCCTCATCTGCTCCTCATCTGCTCACATCACCGGTATCTCCTGAACCAGCCCGCCGCTGATCACTCACGGTCGTGCGTCCCCCCCAGTCCCCATTTCTCTTTGCTCGCTTCCCTCTTTCTGCCTACAGTTCGGCGAGATCTCTGTTCTATTGTTTGAGCCTCCCTTTGGTTTATCATCACGGCTGTCCTCGCATATCTTGCTCGAACTTTTTTTTTGCCCTCATCTTTCCTCTTTCCTTTGTCCTTTCGAATCCTTCTCCCCATCTCCTCGTCGTTCAAGAAAACATTCCTCCGCACTTAGACATCCCCCGGATCGCATCCTACGAAATCCACTTGTTTGTCTATCCACTCTTCTTCTCACTCCTCCTCAGTCAGCCCTGCCTTTATTTTCTCCTCTTTTTTTTTCTTTTTCTGTTGTCTTCTTTTTACCGCCCTCCCTCGACCTGCTCCACTATCGCCGGACAGTTCACACCCACTTTTGATTCTTTATTTTTTATTCTTTTTTATTCGTCATTCTGTCTTTCTGTTACTCCGTTCCTTGTCCTGCTTGTTGGTGGCTGCTGTTGTTCATTTTATTTCGTTTCGCCCTTTATCTCTGTTTCTATTCGCTTCCTTCCCGACCGTTCTTGCCTCCGCCTCCTGCTCCTTCCTCCGCCGCTTTCCCCCACAGCCTCAGAGCGTCCTTGTTGGCACTAGTCCCACTCCGACTTACACCCAACTTACTGCGCTCGAGTGCACGCTGGTCGGCCCGGTTTTTTTGGGCGCGTGCCCGACTCTCTTGCTGGGTTGCAACTTCCTCGTTGTCGAAGCTCCCACACAGCTCAGCTCCTGATACGGAAGAAACGATCAGGACAGCATTTTCCAGTCAAATAAAGAAGGAGAGACCGATCAAAGCCAAGACTTTCGCCTTTTGCGTCCCTGCCTCTTGAGGATACAAAAACCCACGAGGGAAGGAGCATCCAACGGCTAGACAAACACACCACACACCATTCCCTGTTTCTGGCCGTGATTGCCGTTACTGGAAAAACAACAACAAAAAAGAGACAAAAAGGGCAACTGCGAACGTCATCGACCGAAGCTACTTGACTCTTCTTCCCCTCACTTCACCATCGCCTCTTTCCCTTCTCTTTCCGCCTCACAACTTACCTAACTCCCATTTCTCCTTCTCTCCATCTTTTTCCCAAACCATCTTTCCCACCAAACCGCGAACACCAACACCCTCCTCACCTCTCACCTCCTCGACCACAATTCTGCACATCACAATGAGTGACGACGAGAAAGCCCACGGCGTGCCCGTGGCCGATACGATCTCCTCCATTCCGGGCCTGCCCCCAGACCCAGACGCACATCTGAGCGATGCCGAGCGTGAAGCCATTGTGAGTTCTTCTTCGTCCGCAAAACCGCCATTAGCGAGACGGTTCTTTCCAATACTAACAATCATAGGACCGCAAATTGATTCTGCGCCTGGATTTTATTCTGATCCCATGGGTAAGTCGAGTCTGAGACATCAAATGCGCATGTTTGGACATGTCCAAACAACACCCAAACTACTGAAATGGACCCCATGCTTACCACACCACGACCCCTTCCAGCTCTGTCTTTTGTATCTGATGGCTTTTTTGGACCGGACCAACATTGGCAATGCCAAAATCGCCCATTTGGCCACCGATCTGGACCTGTCGACACCCAAATACAACATGACCCTCACCATCTTCTTTATTTCGTACTCGGTCTTCGAGCCCCTCACCAACATTTTGCTGAAGCGCCTCCGGCCCTCCATCTTTATCCCCATCATCATGGTCACCTGGGGTGCTAGCATGCTGGGCATGGGCTTCGTGACAAACTACGGCGGCCTTCTGGCGGCCCGCTGGTTCCTCGGTCTATGCGAGGCCGGCCTCTTCCCGGGCATCAACTACTACCTCTCCTGCTGGTACAAGCGCTCCGAGTTTGGTATCCGTGCTGCCATATTCTTTTCGGCTGCCGCCGTGTCGGGCTCCTTTGGTGGTCTGCTGGCCGCGGCCATTGGTCTGCTGGATGGCAAGCGCGGCTATGCCGGCTGGCAATGGATTTTCATCATCGAGGGTGCGCTCACGATGGCTCTCGGCCTAGTCTCCTTCTTTATGGTCCACGATTTTCCTGACGAGGCCCGCTTCCTGTCGCCCGACGACCGGGTCCGTGTCATTCGCCGCCTCAAGCTCGACCAGCAATCGTCTGCCGAGCACGAGGAGTTCCGCTCGTCGTACTTGATGGCCGCCCTCAAGGACTGGAAGATGTGGCTTGGCATGGTCATCTACATGGGCTGCGACATGCCGCTGTATGCCTTTTCGCTGTTCCTGCCGTCGATTATCATCAACCTGGGCTGGGGCGGCTCTGTGGTGCACAGTCAGCTCATGTCTGTCCCGCCGTACGCTGCCGCCGCCATCCTGACCATCACCATTGGCTATATTGCCGATCGCACGCGCCAGCGCGGCCTCTGCAACATTTGCACCTCGGTGCTGGCATCATCGGCTTCAGTATGCTGATCGGTTCGGCGCGCCCCGGTGTGCAGTACGCCGGTACCTTTCTGGCGGCTCTGGGAATCTACCCTTGCATTGCCAACACCATTACCTGGGTGGCCAACAATGCGGAGGGCGTCTACAAGCGTGGTGTTGTGCTGGGCTTTGTGATTGGCTGGGGCAACCTGAACGGCATCGTGTCGTCCAACATTTACTTTTCCTCGCCGCGCTACTTTGTGGGCCACGGCGTCATCCTGGGCTACATGGTGCTGTTTTTGTTTGGCGGCTCGCTGCTCATGACGCTTCTATTGCGCCGCGAGAACAGACGCCGCAAGCGCGGTGACCGCGACCACTGGGTCCAGGGCCTCAACCCGGCAGAGGTGGACATGCTCGGCGATCGGCGGCCGGACTTTATCTACACGGCGTAGATAACGTTGGCTTTGAAGACTGCGATAGGAAGGAGGACGATGGAGATACCAGGGTGGATTCGTGGGGAGGTGAGCCAGCGTCGACGGGTTTTCAGCACTTTTTTTTGTTTTTTCATTTGACGCACTCTTTTTCGATGACTTTGCTTCATACGGGGTGCGGGGGATGGACGGACACACGATACAAGAGGGACGAATGTGGGGAGTTGGCGGTCACTGTTGGAATTTACAGTCTACGTTACGACATACACTCTGCCGTTTGTGTTGGTGGAGCGTTTGTCAGGCACGATATGATGGTGGAGTCATCATTTCAACTTCTTTGTTGTTATTTTTTTTGATACTTTTCTTGATACACAAAATTCACACCCAAAATCACTCAATTAATCTCGCCTCGATGAATACCTTGTGCAGTCGACCACCCGTGGTAGATGGCAAGAGATGGGATGACGGCCAGCTGCACACATGTCGTCCTTCGAACGAGTATCCACGTCAGGAATGTTTACTGACAGACGCCTGTCCCATTTCCTTCTATTCTCTCATCTCCTTGTTTTCTTTCTTTCTTTCATTCTTTCTATTTACAACTATCACTCATCTCCGCTCCCGCTGTCGTGTGACCGACACACGGAAAGAACGGGCAAAGAAGACAAGAAAAGCAAAAGAGCATTATGCAGTTACGACGCGCAGACGGATGTGTATGGACGAGTGTTCCAAGGCAGATGCACGTTAATGAGGTGTGATGTACAGAATACGGGCCAAGAGTAAGACCGCCCGGCTGTTTGTATGCAAGGCATTCCGGAGTGAAGATTCAACGAATGACAGGCGAGATATCCGGTCTGGGTGCTGTGCTGGTGGCGCTGACAGCCTGAAGAGCTGAAAATGGAGAGGGAAAGGAGTAACTCTGTCCGAGAAGATGAGCCAACAGACATGGCAGTGCACCAAAGACAATAAACGCAAGGAGAACAACAACAACAACAAAATAGCGTGACAAAACATCGTGACTGTTGGTCGTCGAGAAGACCATACAATGGCATACGAGGCGAGAGCGCCTTGTTTACAGAGCTTTGGTTCAATACAGCGGTCAATATTATGCATGATCCCGTTAAGCTGAAGTAGTAAAAGGTTGGAAAGCAGAGCGTTCACGCTCTGCTCAGAAACAGTGACGAACAAACCATTGGAACGAGGGTCGCCGTATCTTCCCACGGCCCGTCTCCCACGGCCCGTCTTCTCCGACGAAACTACTTATGCAAAGAAAAAGTGAGATCAGCAAAGTAAGCAAGAGTCAACGGCGATTGCCGTGCCCGTTCCAAACCAAGTTCACTCAATATTAAAACAACCAACCTCACCTTGCCCATTGCTCATTCGAGGCCTTTTTACCGCAAATATTACTGCCTGCAGAATACAATGGGCAGCAAGCACAGACCGACTTGAGATCTGTTTCTGACAGGTCTGGAAGAGACAAGGCAGAGTGGCAGACTGAGAGACAAGTCAGACGAAGTCAGAGACAGGCCAGCCACTTGTCAGACATCAAGTGTGGCTTTTGTGGGTACAGAATGAAGACAGACAATGCACGGAAAAGAGACAAAGCAGACAGAGACTTAGAGACCACAGAGATCATAGAGACCAAATTGAGACCAAAGAGATTCATGGACGTACAGAGTACAGAGCCAATACATACAAGATGGCACTGTGGAGGGCACGGCGGCTGTCACCTGAGTGTGTGACTAGCCAGGAGTGAGGATTTGAATGAAAAATGTGAGAAAAAAGGGGACATACGACGCCGACTGGTAGACACGTCAAATGGAGCATCTCTTGGGATATCTCGTGCTTGCCGACCCTGTGTTTGAAGAATCTGTCCCGACGATGCAATCCCATTGGCGAAGGGACAAAGCGAGGAGGAAAGAGAAAATAGAAATTACAGAGGAGAGGAAAGATGGAGAGAGGGGAGAACATGTCGTGCCACGACATGCCGTGCTTGGGGGTCGTGTGGAGAGCTGGACAGCTTTCCCGTCCATGTAGCTTTTCCACCACTGAGATACATACAAAAGAGACAAACGACGTATGAAACAGTGTCGTTTCACAGAAAAAGGCGAGTGTCCTGGGGTCGTCTTGGTGCAGTCTTGGGCCAGTGGGTTTCCTGTCTTCCCGTCTTTTGTGTCTTCTGACCGCCTGTTTTTCAGTTTCCAGTCGACCAACCGAGCTGTTTTGAGTGGTGTTTTGAGTGGTGTACTTCTACGGTATACAAGTCAATTATGCAATTTGCTTACACTTTTACCATTGCCTGTCTTATCTGTCTGTCTCGCGTCTGTGACTTTTGTCGGTGTGTGGCACACCCGGCCGTTGCAACTGTCTTTGATTGTTCACCTTGACGAGTAGATAGCTGTGGCGAACAATTGAAGCAAGAAATCAAAGTAAAAAAAGGAGGGGAAAGTGAGTGAGTGTTGTGAAGAGGCGACTTGGACAGGAAACCGGAGTTTGCTGGCTGTTGGTCGATTTCTTTTGACAATCAAATGAGGGGAACCTCCAATAACTTAATTTGGTCACAAGGTTATAAGATGCTTTGTCCAAAGACATCTGGCCGTTCAAAACAGGCGAGATTGTCTTGATTAGGAAGTGAGGACTGTATAATAAGAGAATGAGCTGAATTTTCGGGTTGAAATAACTCGCATTTCTCTTAGAAGACAAATCGCATAAAAATCAGGACTGCAACTCACGAGGCTTTACAGCTTCTCAGCCTCCAATTATTTTTACTTCTCATTACGACTTCGGTTGCCATGCCTCGACTTGCACAGCATGTTGGCTGAGAAAGACCCCGGAATAAAGTGAGCAAATGGCAAGAGAGAACCAGACAAACCGTAAGCAGGTGAAGAAAAGAGAGGACATAGGGAAGAGAAAAGGGGGTTACACTACATATTCTTCGTGTCGCCCTCCTTCCCGTCTGCCCTTTCCCTGTGACCATTGATTGACCTTCGACCCCCCCTTCGCTTTTATCTCCATTCAGATTCAGCTGCAATCCGTCGTATTGCTCGTCATAGTGGGCAGATGAGGACAAGAGAGTAACTCGAGATGGTGAACTATCGTTTAATTTATTGTTTTCATTGTTTCCTGATGCCCGTTGTTATTATTACTTCATCTCGCCCTTTTTCTTTTTTTCCCTTCACTCGATCTTTTCTCAGAAGAAATGCAATATTGCGGACAGCCACTCCGTATGCTGTCCGCTACTGCAGCTTTCCGTCCGCCGTCTTTCCCTTTGTTGGCCAGCTTGAAGCTGCCAGCTCTCTTGTCCGCCGTCTCAGCCCCACCGCCTCTAAGTAGTGAGTCTTCTTTTTTTTCCTTCTCAATGACATGTTTGTAGAAGTGTTGTCCGTTTTCATTGCTTGGTGATGGTGAGAAACATTGGCTACAAAGAGAGAAGTGTCTGGAGCTCTACGCCCGAAGACATAGCGATGCTTTGGCACGTATGGAATAAAGAGAGAAGAAACGAGTAAGAGAAAATATGGCAGATTTTGCCCTTGCCTTCGGCCTTGTGCTGGGCCCTCTGGCAATTCTTCCGATGTTTCCATTGACGAGTGCCGTTTGAGGTTATTCGGGTACGAGAAGAAAAACTCTCATGTCGACAATGGCAGCCATCTCCTGCCATGACAGCAAGCCACCACATTTTGTTGTCGCCATGTCTACACGGCCCAAAATCTCAGCCGTTGACACCTCTCTCTCGCTTTTGTTACTGCATTTGTCTACTGTCCTTTTTCTGCGTTTCTTCGAAAAACATATCTCCACCTCTCTGGTCAACAACTACTGTACTGATACACAATGTCTTCCCTTGCCATCCTGCGTCAGCCGTATTTTGTGTTCCACGCAGATCTTGTGAACCACCCATCGTCCTCTCGGATTCCTTGTCTACGGACCTAGTTCCTGGCGTGTCCTCATCTATGGGAGGCTGCAAACAGACCAGAACATACAGTAAGTGCATATGCAACCCATGCAAACAGAGGCAAAGACATGCAGATAGAAGACAGAAGACAAAAAAGAAGCAGAAGACAAGACAGCCGGAGAACAGAACTGTCCTCCTGTTCACCTGTCTGCACTCTGCCGTTCTACCCACTCACCTCATCTTCCCTTCTGTCAAATCACGGCGTTGTTCCATATTTGTCCAATCTTGTACACCCGGTACATAGCTTGTGTGGCGTCTCGTCCTCTTGTCCTGTCCTCTCTGTGTCCTTGTGTCCTTGTGTCCTTGTGTCCCTGCTCTCCTGTCCTCCTGTCCGCCTGTCCGCCTGTCCTTCCGTCTTTCGTTTCTTTTGTCCCCCATCCAACACTTCTCATCCCCCACCCCCGTCACTTTGAAAACACATCAGACACAGCTGGTGACCGAGGCCAATTCCACTCCCCTTCCAGGATCCGGCCAAACCATTTCTCTCTCTACTCCTGCAGTGCCCTGCTCCTTACATCCCCCCTCTTGTCGTCTTTGCTTCTTTTCGTCTTTGCCCCTTGTCTCTTGTCTGTAGCCTACTGTGTCTTTGACTTGAAATTCTTTATCCTGAAGAAAATCCATCCTCTCGCCAGTTGTCATCTCGTTGCTTCTCTTCCTCTTCATCGGTTTCTTTTTTGATTTATTGACGTCTTGTCTTTTTTTCTCTGCGCCTCTTCTCACCACCCGCTCACACCGACAACAGCAACGACATGAATGATGATCTGGCCACGATGCAGCTCTCGGGACAACAGGCGAGCGTCGTCGTGGGCCTCGAGCGCGCGGGCGCGTCTCTGTCCATGATTGGCGTCTTCCTCATCATTGTGACGTTTGTCCTCTTCAAGAGACTGAGGACAGTGCCCAACACGTTTATTCTGTTCGCATCGATGGCCAACGTTGGCGCCAGCACGGCGAGTCTGATCGGTCTGTCGGGCATCGCACAGGGAAGCAACAGCGCCTTGTGCCGGGCCCAGGCTTTCTTGCTGGAAATGTTTATGCAGTCGGATCCCATGTGGTCGTTTGCCATGGCGTTCAATGTGTACCTGGTGTTTTTCCACTCGGCCAACCCGACGACGTTCCGACGACACTTGTGGGTGTATTGTCTGGCGTGCTTTGGTCTGCCCATGGTCCCGGCCATTGTCTGTCTTTACGTGCAAAACGCGGACAGGGGCCCCGTATACGGCGACGCGACGCTGTGGTGCTGGATCGGCGACAGCTGGAACGCGCTGCGCATCTACTCGTATTACATCCCGATCTGGGTGTGCATCTTCTTGTCGGCCGTCATCTATGTCGCCGTCGGCTATCACGTTTTTCATCAACGCAACCAGCTGCGCAACCTGACGCTCAGCAACCAGGCCAAGGACCTGTCGAGCTCCGAGGTAAGAGACTCGGCAGACAAGGTACGGCGAAAGGGGGGGAGGGGCCTCTTTTCTCTACGCGAGAAGTTGGAGATACTGACACTTTGTCTGTCCAGAACCTCACGAGGCAACCCGAAATCTACGGCACGGTGACGACCGAGGTGCAGATTACGTCGGATGTGTGCGAGACGGCCTTGTCGAGCGAGCGGACGCCACCCATGACGCCACTTGGGTCGCCAATGCAGTGCCCTTGGAGTGACGACCCTTTCCCGCAAACGATCGACAACAGCACCAACAGTGCGTTTATCAACCATCATATGCACCGCATGGACGAAGAGCGCGGCCTTGGAGGGAGCAGCACGGTTTCGCCACCACCAGCTGTCCATGGCGGCATCCACGGCAGCTCTTCTCACGGCATTCACAGTGGACCCAGCACGGTGTACCAGGCCACGTCCACGACCGTCATTACCTCGCCTTCGCCGCCCCACGGCTTCCAGCCTGTCGGCTCGAACTCGCACTTGCACTCGCACTCGCACTCCTCGCGCAACAACGACCACTTGGCTTCGACGTACCGTCTGCAGCCACACTTTTCTTCGTCCTATGGGCACGGCCATGGCCACCGTAGCCACGGCCACCTGGCCCACTCACACCATCTGCGCGGGAACGCCTCGCATTATGGCGGCCGCCGTGCAAAGCAGCGCATTTCGCTGGCCGAACGGTACCGCCGCGCCTGGCACCGCTTCACGGGCAAACTGCGCCACATGGACCCCGTCAAGCTCGCGTACTTGCGCACCTCGTTTGTGTTTGCCATTTCCGTCTTGGTCACCTGGACGCCCAGTTCCATCAACCGGGTCTACACACTCGTGTACCCCAGCCGCATCAGCTATGGCCTCAACATTGCCAGTGCTGCCGTCTTGCCCCTGCAGGGCGTCTGGAACGCCGTCATTTACTTCTCCACCAGCTGGAACCTGCTGCGGGGCGAGGTCGGGCGGCGGTATGCACGGTCGCGCTGGATGCGGCGTGTTGGCGGACAAATCCACGGAGGACTCGCCCGACTGCGTGGCGGAGGAGGAGGTGCAGACAGAGAGGCTGCCGGCAGTAGCGGACGCATCCCTGGTATCGTCGTGGCCGGTGCTGGCGAGGAGGGTTCTGGCGGAGGCGCTCAAATGGGCCGAGTGTTGTCGCCCGCTCGCAGCCACAGCTACAGCCACCCAGGGTCGTCGTCGCGTCGCATGTCCGATGCGGGCCCGGGCGGCATTGGCAGTATGAGTGCTGTGACCGTCTCTCACGGCTGTTACGATGAGAACGACACGGAGAGCGATGGTCTGGACGGCCTCGAGGGATTCAACGAGCACGCCTCCACGGTCGGCAGCAACAGTCCGGGTCTGCGTGCCGCGGGCGGTCACCGGAGGCTGCGGCCGGCGGCCAGTATGGATCTTGATGCAGGCCCACCAGGGCGTGGGCAGCGTAGTCCGCGAAGTCCGCCAAGGCTGGCAACCATGCGTGTCCAGCGTGGAGGGCAGTTGGATACGTGAGGAAGTGAAGAGGATGTTGAAGGCTGCTGAATGATCTGGTTTTGCGTTTTTCTTTTTCTTCTTTCTTTGTTTGTCATTGATTTTGGTATATCCTGTCGCGTTGCTGTTTTCCGTGTTAATTTCTTTCCTTACCAAGTCCATAGGAAAGCACCAAGCATGCATTGCCAGCCATCGTATCAAAGTGTAGACGCAATGTGCAATGGCGATGGTGAAGATAAAGGTTCTCAAGGTCGTGTGGATCGTCAGCAAAGTGGCTCACCACCAACGAAGCAGCTGCCAGCCAATCACGTCACAGAATGGCATCTCTCTGCTACAAGCTTGTGCCTTGGCATTTGCCCCTTGTTCCTGTGCCTGGCGCGCCGCGTCGTCTTGCTTCTTCGGTTCTGGGCTCGTTTTTTGGCGCGTTTGCGACCTGAGCTTGTGTTGGTGCGCATTTAGGGGCGTTATGGGTCGACTAAACCGTATACATATACATTTCAGGGGCCTTTTTTCGGCATTGGTTGGACGAGGCAACTGTTTTCTTTTATGAGGCTTTTGGGCCAATCTACAGCCCTTGTTTCAAGGGCAACTGCAGCAGACAGAGCGCGTCAATCTAGTGCCGACGGGAGGAAATAGGGAAAGAGGGAAGGAGAGAAAGACAAAGACATGACAAAGGAAGGACCTGGTTCGACCAAACAAGACGGCAGGCACGGTCCGCCGAGAACAGCAGCAACCACCTAATTCCCCCACAACCAGGAAAAGGAAACAAGAGCCAATTGCCTCGCTCCTGCCACGACGGTGAAAAACGGTCGCCACAACATAGATCGTCGCACTTTCTCCAATTGGATCGTCTTCTCAACAACGTACTTTCCTCTTCTGTTGTCTCCGCCCCTCCTTCTGCACGTCACCGCGATCTGCTGTATTGCAACTGTAGACCTCTTCTTTCCTGTTGTGGTAGTCGCTACCCACACCACCGTCACCGCCTGTTACCCCGCCGTTTCCATTCGCTCCCCACTGTGTTCACTGTGTTTTTACTGGGACCCGCTCTCCTGCACCTCAGCCCTCTCCTCGCTTTTCCCTTCTTCTCTCGCTCTGACGACGCAACTGGCCCGTTCAACTGGCACGCTACCCACGAGATATTGCTCGACCGACCAGTTACCAGCTCTCCCGCGTCCTGTCCGGTCCTGTCGAGTCTCGCCCAGTTCCTGTCCCCTTTTGTCTGTCAACAAGAGCGGCAAGGGGTTGTCTTTTTTTTTCCTCCTTCTACTTTTTCCTCTCCTCCACGCCGCGACGATTTCCCACGACTCTTTCTTTTTCTTTTTCGGCGGCACGATACGACGACACAGGAAGACAAAGACCAGTCGGTATTTTGATCGATAGATGAACGACAGCCGACAACGATCGACTCACACTCCTTGACGACAGACGACCTCCAGTTGCAACGGACTTGACAACGCAGCAACGATACGGCAGGCCCTGGTGGTTTCTCTTTCTTTTCTGATGCCACGCTCGTTACTCGACTCCCGTTACTCGACTCCCGTTACTCGACTCCCGTTACTCGGCTCTCTTTACCTTCTCTCCGGCGACGACGGCCGTGAACGCGAATAAACGAACGAGTCCACGACGTTCCTTACGACTCATCTGACGACTGCTCCTTGACGGCACACGAGGCGCCGGTCTTCCCAATACGCGCATTGACAGATACGATCACGAAACATTGGAACGAACAGGACGATAGCACCAGGACGATAGCACCTCCACACACGCGCACCACACACACACGTGTGCACATGCCCAGCCGATAGACGTACGGCACACCGGTAACACGCCGAGCAGCACATTGCCACCATGGCGAGCAAAGACGACGACTATGAGCGGGGGACCGGCTCGGCCGACCCAGAGCAGCTGTACACGAAAGAGTACTGCATTGGCGGCGGCAGTTTTGGCAAGGTCTACAAGGGGTACGTCAAGGCGCCGTGTATTTGGATACTGGAGGAGCATTTCTGGGCGTCAGCATGCTAACTGCTGTCAGCGTCGACAAACGAACCGGCCAGGCGGTTGCGATCAAGATTATCGATATTGAAAGCGCCGAAGACGAGGTCGAAGACATCATCCAGGAAATTGCCATCCTCTCCGAGCTCCAGTCGCCATATGTCACCAAATACTACGGCTCGTACGCGAAAGGCGCCGAGCTCTGGATCGTCATGGAGTTTTGTTCAGGTG
Source organism: Sporothrix protearum (assembly GCA_016097115.2). Classification (NCBI taxonomy): domain Eukaryota; kingdom Fungi; phylum Ascomycota; class Sordariomycetes; order Ophiostomatales; family Ophiostomataceae; genus Sporothrix; species Sporothrix protearum. The sequence continues at coordinate 187,256 of JADMNH010000003.1, forward strand.
GCAGCTGTGCCGATCTCATGAAGCCAGGATTGATTGGCGAGGACTACATTGCCATCATTGTCCGCGAGCTGCTGCTCGGTCTCGACTACCTTCACGCCGACAAGAAGCTGCACCGCGACATCAAGGCCGCCAATGTCTTGCTGAGCGCCAACGGCCAGGTCAAGCTCGCCGATTTCGGTGTCTCGGGCCAGCTGTCCGCCACCATGACCAAGAAGAACACCTTTGTCGGAACGCCCTTTTGGATGGCCCCGGAAGTCATTAAGCAGTCCGGATACGACCACAAGGCCGACATCTGGTCGCTAGGCATCACCGCCCTTGAGCTGGCCAACGGCGAGCCGCCCTATGCCGACATCCATCCCATGAAGGTTTTGTTCTTGATCCCCAAAAATCCGCCGCCCCGTCTCGACGGCAACTTCACCAAAGCCTTCAAGGACTTTATCGAGGTCTGCCTGCGCCGTGACCCCAGGGAACGGCCGACCGCCCGCGACCTGTTGCGGCACCCCTTTATCCGCCGCGCCAAAAAGACGAGCTACCTCACGGAGCTGATTGAGCGCCACAGCCGGTGGAGTGCCACGCACAAGAGCAGCGGAGACGAAGACGACGACGAGTACGACGATCGCAACACGCACACACAACAAGGGCATGGACAAGGGCAAGGGCAAGGGCACGGCGGCGTCGCCGCCGACCGCGAGCCCGTCAACGAGGACATGTGGGACTTTGGTACCGTGCGTCTGGTCGGTGGTGCGCCAGCCGGGTTTGCGCAGCCAGGGTACCGTCCGGGCCTCAATCCCATGGACGAAGCAGCCACAAATGCCCGCTCGTCACGATCGAGCGAAATCTCCGACGACTATGGCGAAACACGGCGGGAGACGAGCCGCAGCCCAGCCAAGGCCACGTTTGACCGCGAACGCGACACGTTCAAGGCCGCTGCAGCCTCTGCTACTGGCTCAGGCACAGCACGGCAAGTCAGCCCACAGCGGAAACCCGTCTCAAGCATGATCAACATTCCGCCACCGAGCAGCGGCAGCGGTCCTCTTTCTCAGCCATCCTTGCAGTCTCTGCAACTGCAGGCACAACAGCAGCATCAACTCCAGATGCAGCAGCAACAACAGCAACTACACCAGCAACAATTAGCACAACAGCAACTACAGTACCAGCAGTATCAGCAACAACAGCAGCAGCAGCACTACCCCCAACAGCAACAGCAACAGCAACAGCAACAACCTCGTCTACCCGAAACACCACGAGCCAACGGCGGCCTGCGGTCTGCGAACGAGAACGTGTCGCCCGTCCGGCCATCGCCCGACTACGACCGCGTATTGTCAGACCAGCTGCAGCGCGACATGGGCGGCATGAATCTTGCATCGGCCATCTCCTCACCATCTCGGCAGTCCTCGACGTCGTCCAACGCTTTCCCGCAACCACCCACCCGTCAGAACATTAACGAGCAGCATGTTTTGATCTCCAAGAGTTCACAGCAGAACCTGGCCCCGTCCTTGCTTGGCTCATCGTCATCACGACCACAGTCTCGAGTTGGCCCCATGCAGCTGCCTGAGATTCCTCCCTTCCGTGGTGGTGCAGCAGTTCAGTCACAGCAGCAGCAAGGGCCACAGCAGCAGCCTCTGCAACAGAAGAGCGTTCTCCAACCGCCACCTGGTCTGCCCGTGCCCCAGCAGAGTCAGTCGGCGTACCAACAGTGGTCTCCACCGCAGCAACAGTTGCAGGGTCAGCAACAGGCTCGATCCAGCGCTGTGCCGACACAGAACCAGACGCTTGCCCTCCCCGAACCGACCGGCACGCCCGTCTCGTTCCCGTCGCCGGTGCCGGCCAACCCCAACGGCGAACTGGATGCGCTTAACGACGTCATCTTCCCGGCCCTCGAAGAAGCGCTCAAGCGGAGGCAGATTCGTGTGCAGAAGCTGGCGAGGGCCACCGATGTGCCACCAGCCCAGGTGGCCCAGGCCGAAGTGGCTCACGACAAGATTCGGAGGCTCGTCTACAACCTGGCCCACGTCTGCAAGGAGATTGACCACTTTGACAAGTCCGAGCCCGTCGGCATGGGCAAAGATGTTGGTACCTTTTTGGAAGGACTGCTCGAGGAAATTCTCGTGCGTGTCGAGCCTCTCGATGAAGAAGCTGTGTAGAGGCACTGGGAGTTCACGTGAAGGAGACCTTTATGCGGGAGTCTAAGTTGAGGGACTGTTTTTGGACCTGGTGTATGGTGTAACAAAACGGAGTTGGTTGTTGTCTATTTCCTCTTGGTGTTTTGGTTTTTTTAAACCATGCTCAACACTCCATTTGTTCTTGTCTTGTTTACTTAACATTCTGTCTTTCTTTGTACGGCATTGGTATACGATTAGATTTCTATTTTCACCACACACAAAACAACAAGCGATTTTGCAAGCATTTTTTTCTCACTTCTACTGCCATTGCCCACTCTATCTTGACGACATTGTCGCATGTCCACTCGTCTCTGGTCTAGACTCAGTAGTGTTTATGATTCTTCACTTTTGCCTTGCCAGAAACCAATAATTTCAGGGTAAACTACCTTCCAGAGAAGGAACGTCAGACACGCCACGTTTTCCTGCTTCGGACAGGATTTTCAGGCTCAGAGGATAGCAGGCCCTAACCCAGCCGCTGTACCGCTGTTTGGGCCTGTTTGTTATTCTCTATTCCTTCGAGGCGTTGTTTTTGGTTCTCGGTCTCTACGCATACAGTCCCGCCGTCGATCGTGATCTCGACCTGGCACGACATCGACTACTGGACATGCTCAGACCCAAATTTGAGGGGCCATTGCCTAAAGACAAAATCCTTTCCCTCATCGCCTCCACAACGAAGCCAGCTTAAGGCCCCCAAAGTCCACTTGCGTTTCCCTTTTTGGTGCCCTGGATTGAAAATCTCTGCCTTGCAACTCGGTCTTCAAGCTCATGGCCTTGTATGCCTGACCATGCTCGGAGAGCATTGTTGGGCCCGTTTAGCGGCATGTGTCATTGCAAATCTTTTCGTTTTCTCGGCTACCTCGACCTTCGCCCCCCGTACTCACTCTCTGTATCCCAGTTCACACGCCCTCTCCTACATAGGGTTAACGGGCCTGCAGGTGTAGATATAGATATGCATATGCACTGTGATGCAGACGTACGTAGGGTGGACAGTTCCTCGCCCTATCCTGACACACCTAATCCCCACTTCGTACCACGTTGCAGAGATGTTGACCTGTTCGCAGACAAGCGAGACATGAAGGAAAAGATGGGCTTGCAGACAGGAAACCATGGCATGACAGACCACCCACGCCGTAGTCTTTTGACCATACATTTACAACTAAACCTGAGCTGCATATGCACAGGCAGTGTTGGGGGGGGGAAAAGGTTCTTACGCACCCACGTACGCACGCCTTTTTCCAACTGTTTAGTCTTTTGTTTGTTTTTTTTTCCAGACAAAAGTTTTCTTTTTCTCCGAGCATTTTTGTGCAGAGAGAAACAGTATCATGCAGCATAAGGGTGCCTTAAATAAAGTAGAAAAAATACTAGAGAGACAGAGAGGGTGGAAGAAAAGAGGAAGTGACTGCAATGTCTCTTTGGAATCAGCAAGCCAGGACTGGCCAGATCTTGCAAGATTTGGGTTTCTATTTTTTTTTCTACTTTAACCGACTGTACATATCATTAATGGCACTTAGGAGTCATTGAAAACCGCAGATGTCCGAGGGGGGGAAAAAGCTGCAATGTATATCAAGAGGTAAAAAACATTCACACAAAGGTGGCCAGGATGGACATGCCAGAGACGGCAGAACAGTACATATTTTGGAAGGCCAATCAGAACAAACGAGAACAACAACCTCCAGCAAAGTTGCCGCGGATCATTGAGCGACGTATGTGCCGTGCACACCCACTCATCGGTGATTTCTGCCGGGACTGGTCAGCATCTGCGCGGAGGTCCATGTCTCCTTTATTTTCTTTTCACGGGCTTGCCGTCGAAAAAAAAAGACAAAGAATGAAATGAAGCGGGAAGTAAACCATAAAGACAATAGTACACCGTATCTGATGGAGACACCACTCTGGTGTAATTTTTGTCGAATGTGTGATGAATACTTTCGCAAGAATTAGCAAGTTTGAAAACAGAGAGGATGGGGACATACAAATCCAAATACATGGTCTGGGCGTCAGGCATGGGCAAAATTTTATTCTCAGCACAGGAACAATAACGTAAGTTGAGTTGCTTATACTATGAGGCGTTGCTGCCTTCACCCCATGCAACATGATCGTGTCTGCCGACATTTGTGAATATAGTCACTTTTACAGATGGCATGAACGCCGGTAACAGGATTATGTTACAAGACATATCCGCACACACACAAAATCCGCGGATGTAGCACGGAATATGACAAATCATCGGGCGAAGGTACGCTGAAAAAAAAAAAAAAACGAGCTGAATGGTTCGGGCTGCAAGAGTGGTGCCGTACTGCTTTCATGCTTGGTGGTCTATGCATCCCAATCAACGAGTAGCATCGCTATATGGTCAAGGCGTAGGTAGGGCTGAGTGCGGCAGCGGAATAGGGAGAATAGAAATATTACTGAGTAGAAAAGTGGAATGAGCGTGAGCGTACGTAATGCGGCATACGAAAATGAGTGCACGGTTCTGGTCAAAATCTCTCCAAACAATCCTGCAGGTTGGCAGAGTGAAAGTAATAGAACGCACCTGCACAACTTGTATATTGATAATAAAGGTTACAATTGAGAGCAAAAGGCCGAGATGGTGAGCACATAAATGTGAAGCACAAAATAGGGTCAAACATGGATCTGCAATGAGTGCCGCTGTTTTCTATCCAGGTCCGAGGGGTGTTGGTTAGTACGGAATATGAATTCCGCCGTCGTATTCCGCATTTATAGGAGTATGAAAAGACGGCAAAATGCAACGCAGGGAGAAGAGTGGGCTCATGTCAAATGTGCTCGAGGGATGGCGGCAACCTCCGGGTTCTTTATTTTTGTTTCGTACCTCGTATGTTGCAAAGTCTATGTTCACCTTGATCGGCAGCCGAAGCGCGACAAGTTGTGCAAGGGTCTGTCCAGGTACTTTTAATTTTATCCCGTCAGCTCTGCAGCTGTGCGGTCAGCAGCATGCGGAGTATTGAACTGATGAGAGGTGCTTCGAGTCGACTACGATGTAGATGTTGTTGATGCTATGTGGACAGTATTATTTTTCTCCTGCCAAGTCCAGTCCCACAAGTCCCACGAAATCGTAAGCAGACTTGAAAGTACTGTCCCCCGAGATCACAGTGTACGTGTACAGTACTTCTTTTGATACTGTGTGGTGAAAACATGAAATGGCAGCGCCACATGTCAAAAGAAAAGAAACCCAGGTCGGTGGGCGGAGTATCTGGCCGGCTCCAGACCGGGCCTGGACTCTCGCATTATTGAACCTTTGTCACGCTCTGTTGCTGTCTTTCCAAGATGCTATCCTTGAGAGACGTATTTGGCGACCAACAAACTTGAGATGGCTACTGTTACCGACTGAGCTAGTTTAACTTGGATGGGCATCGCGGTATTTGGGAAGCGGTGCCGAAAATATCTCTTCTCCACAGGCAGGCTTCGGGATAGGGAGTTAGGAGGGGGCCGGTTCAGTAGCATTGCTTTTCATAGCGGCGTATGTTCTAGGCGTGTGTTTATTCCGTGAGCAACATGAAATGAGATAAAACAGACCAAGTCGGTATCTTCCCAGTTGACATCTCATTTTCGGATTACAACACGCTTCGAGGCAACTTATGCCACAGTTGCATTGAAAAACAAAGATGCCCTGTAATGTTGATTTTCTGGTTCCGTCATGGCCCGAGTTGCATCATATTTACTCAGTAGCGAGATATACGGCAGCACAGGCAATTCGCGCAGGGCAGGGGAAAGGAGCTGGATGCGATGGTACCCTCCGATAGCCTGTGTTCAGCTACACAAGTGTACATATTTTGTAGTGCTCGGAAACGGAGTCTTGCCAGGGTCCGTTCGGAATTGAGGATACTTTTTTATCTGATGGACGGGGTCTGGTTTGTAGCTTCTGGTTATCTGATGGTCTTGTAGTTTACCAACTTCTGTCCTCATAACTGTCTTTATGCTTTTCCCTCTTACATCGTCTTGGCCTCCCTGCCTGCAAATGGAACCATATTGCGAAACCGGCTTTGTACACTATATCTGCCACAGACTGTCTACGATGTAGCAAGAATTTCCCCATTTCTCTTTTCTCAATTTTCATATTCTTTCTTGAACCTGCCATTGGTCCCGATTTTGAAATAATCACGAAGGCTCCCACGGTACAGCTACTGGCTCCATAGTGTCGCCTTGTTTTACTTATTTTACTTATTCTACTTATTCTACTTATTCCACAATGTTGGATTGGATGTCGCGTGCTACAAAAGTTCCCTATTTGCCATATCATCAAAAAGCTAGATGCCAACATATGGCAAGCCCGCAAAGTCTTACGTAGCCTTTTCCATGGGCTGGTCTAGATCTCTGGACAGCGGCAGAGTGGCCAGAGGGAGAGAAGGCTCCATTGGGGGGGGGGGGGGGGGTTAAGGGCTGGATAGAAAGGAAGAGGGGCAGAACGGGGCAGGCAAAAGTGGCTACGACGTAGAAAGCAAAAAGTGACGAGAAAGGACGAGGCACAAGCTTCCGGTGCTAAATTAGAGCCTTGCACCCATCGCGCGGTGGGTGCATATTCGTAATGTACGACGTTGTAGACGAGTGTAGTGGGTGTAGTGGGGGCTACACGGCTAGACAAGCAAAACAAGAAACGAGATGCGAGCGGAAGGCGGCCAAAAGAAAAGTAGTGGAAGGAGAAGAAGCAAGAGAGTAAGAAGCCAAGCCGGTTTCTGGAAAGCTTGAAGTGCGTGGAAAGCCCCATATAGTTAGTCTGGTATTAACAACCGAGAATTATCAGATCGAAATTTGAATCCCCACCTAGGAAAAAAGCCACAAAACGCAACTTGAGTAAAAGCAAAATGAAAAGGCGACAAAAAGGCGCACCTCAACCAGTGACGGCACGAAAAGGCGAGGGAAGAAAAAGAAAACCCCGAAAAAACCACATGGATCCTTCCTAAGAAGCATGAGAGAATCAATCATCATGTACATGAACAGATGGCCCGAGAAGAGCATGTGTGGGAAGATTTTTTAGCAGGATAGGGGATAGGCTAGAAAAGAAAGTATTCTGAGTGCACTATGACCTTAAGTAAAAAAAACCCATATTTTTTTAAAAAAAAATTGCTTTCTATTGGATTTGTTGTCATAAAGTTCAGGCGCAAACTTGATGCAACGTCTTCAACGGCGTTACGAACACAGCGGAGCCGACGGACAATACACCGAATATTCCGTGAAGCAGACGGCCGAGAGAATAAAAAACAAAGTAGGGAAAAGTGCGGAGCTAAGGTCAACAACAGGGTCAGTGCTTTTCCCACAGGCTTGGAAAGATTCCCAGTTTCCAGTTTCTATGCTTTCCGCTTACCCGCTGTGCCGGTGCTGAGAGTGTCGATCAATGGCCACAACTGATAAGATCAGATAATAAAAAACAAGGGTTTGACATCTGCAGGGAATCGTCCAAAGGATCCAGTACTCAAGTCTCTCTGTTCTTATTTGCCGGCAACATATCCGGCAAGAGTTCGCACTGCCCAGCTGGGCGAGCGCTTGCTATTACTCTTAACCTTTCTCAAGCTTCGCTTGCTATTCACCGCCCTCGCCGTCTTGTCTTTTTTCCTAACAGTTTTCTATTATGCCTTGTATTTTGTCCTACAAATTCATTCCACCTTACAGTGACCCCTCTCCTAGCAGTCGGAACACAGGTCTGCCCCAAGTCCCTGTAACAATCTCATTCGTACGGTAAGCGTGGGGACCAAAATCGACCGGTCAAGATCAAAAATGGTACTCGTAATTGCCCCAAATAGACTCGTACGAAAACCGTCGTATTGTCGTATCGTTGCGATCCTTTTTGTGCACATTGTACACCCTGTGGGCCGCTCGACACATTTCAGAGTTGCAGGCTAAGTGGGTAACTAGGGGAAACGAAAGGACTGTATCTTTTCTCGTGCTTCTTAGTCTGCTCCTTGGCACTGCATTGTATTGCGAGCTGCCTCTTTGGTGTTGCACTGGACCAGCAAAAGGTTGGCGGCAGTTACGAAGCATACCTGTGTCTCTGTCGTTCATAGTATGCCACACACTTCACTGTACTAGCACATGTCATCAGTGTCTGAAAATCCTTTCTCGTTCGCTTGTCACACATGGTGGGATTCCTGCCCGGGTTTTTTCTGTTCTTTTCTTGGTTGGTACAGGCATCTCCCGGTGGCACGTCCGCAAGCTTGCTTGTCTTCCTTCCTTGTCTCTTCTCTCTCACTTTCTTCCCCGGTCTTCATCTACAGTTTTTCCCTCTTTTTCGGACATCCACCCATCGCCTGATTATATATCTAGTGCCCTATGGAACCCGCAGCTCGAAACATTATTATTATTATTATTATTATTATTATAATTTTAACGTCACGGCGGCAAAGCCGCCCACCTCCCTAAGGGTATGTGACGAGGGTGACGCACTAGCTAGCTCTAAATACATAAAACTAACGGTTCATCACCTCTATTCGAGGAAATACCTACTTAGCGTGCCTAAAATATAAGCGATTTAGTCCGTAATTTAGCCCTCCGGTCGGTTAATATTCGGTTACTATTTTTAAACGGGCGCTCGCGAGGAGTATTAAAACTTTTTACGGGTATAATAATAAAAGAAAGAGTAGGAAAGAAAGTAAAGAGAAATAAAGGAAATAAGGGGGTATAAGGGTATAAAAGCGGTCTTTATATTATCCTTATAACCGGGGCGACGGCGTTAAAATAAAGTAAGAAGTTATATAGCTTTTTAACGAGTAATTTTAGAAAGTTAAGTTTTTCTTCCGGGCGTCGGGGTACCGGGCGTAAGTTTTATCCCTTTATCGTAATACTTTAGGCCCGTTTAACCCGGTAGTAGTAAACGATATAATTTAAGGTCTTCGTTTAACCGTAAATATTATTTTATATAACGATATACGGGTGGAAGCGTTTATAATATTAAGTATAGTTTTTATAACCGGTCTTAGTAATTAATAAAATATATAACTTCGTTCGGGGGAGCGAAAGTTTAGGGGGCCTTCGAATAAAATAAGTTAAGTTTTAACGGTTATAAAATCTTAATAAGTTTTTATATATACTATTATAGAATTTGGGATAGGTGGTCACGATGGTAAAGCGTAGGCGTTTCGAGGGCGAAGGTAAGTCTAATATTATATAAGAACTAAGTCTTACCTCCCGAAACCTTACGGTATTCGGGGAGGCCTTTTACTTAAGAGAAATTTATATTAGTGGCGTGGCGCCCGCGAGGGCGCCTAGCCACGTACGTACCACCGTATTAGCTACTCGTTACGTATTAATCTCGTGCTCCCTTTATTATTAGTTACGAAGTGGTATTAATACGAGGGAGACACGAGGTCGTTACCGTAGTAATATTTATAATGGAAGAATTATAATAAATTATCCTCCCCCCTTAATAAACTAGTCCCTTAATTTATTACTCGCGATCCTTCTTAATCTCCTCGCTCGATTCGTTAACGAGGAGTGTTAAGGGCGCTAGTTAATCCTTTAACTAGCCCGTCTATTATTTTACGTAAACGTACGAGTTACCTTATAATCTCCCGTATTATATAACGACTTAGTCCTTCGAGTCGCCGACGTAATACGAGGCCCGGGAGTGTTAGGCGACGAAGTTAATCCTTCGGCTCCGCTTCTTAACCGGTCCTTCGGTTATTTATAAATATTATAAGTTATATATTCGCTTAAGGCGTCGTTTACTTTAATTATCCCTTTTATTATTTATTACTTTTACGTAATTATATATATATACGTAAATTACCCGTCGCGGTAGGAGTGTCGCTCCTTCCTTATTTATCGGTATATTTAAACGAATAATATTTATTATATTTAAAGGGTCGCTCCTACCTCGTTTATTATTTACGGGCGTAACTCCTTCCTCGTCGTAATATATAAGGGTAATTATTTATTAATTTATTATTATTTTAAATCTTTTAACTTTAACCTTAATAATTTTATTATTCGTTTCGTTAATATATTATCCGTAGTTTATTAGCGTTTTTATTAATACTTTATTCTTATTTTTTTTTATCCGCTTTTATTTCGTACTTTACTTATTATAACGGCGAGTTTTTACCCCTTAATTAATATTCGTTTATATTTATATCTTTAACCGTTTTTACTTCGTACTTAATTTATTACGTCGGCGACTCTTACTTTTTAATTAATACTTTATTTATACTTATATTTCCGTATTAATTATAACTTTATAACGCCCGTTAAAAGCGATACGTTAAGAGAGCGCTTACGGCGCGTTACTTTATCCGAACCGCGGCGTAACCCTTTTATTATTACTCGTACCGTCGGCGTTATAACGGCTTAACGCCGTACGTAAGTTTTAACCCGTACCTTTACCGTAAAACCGATTACCCGCCGTTTTACGTTTTTATAACGTGTCTCGCGCGTTACTAATATTTAAAATATTATTAATACTCCTATTAAGGGAAAGGTTAACTTTATTAATTAATAAGGCGTTTCGAATATAATACGTTCGCGTATTATTATCGTCCCGTAACGTCCTCTCGTTTAATTCGTTTTAACGCCGGTCGTAACTCTAAAGGTAATCGTTAACGTACCGGTTAATTAATTTTAACTCCTAGATATTTTTACTTAACGTCCGCGTCCCGTTATAATAATTAAGGCCCTTACCCTTATTTTGGCTTAATTTAATTAAGTTACCGTCGAGTCTTTACCGTAAATTATAAAAATTAATAACGGCGACGACGACGATAATAATAACGATAACGATAACGACGATAACGACGGTAACGACGGAAGGGCGTTAAGGAATCGCGACCCTACGCCCGAGTTTAAAGTCGACCCTTACCTTAATATTTATATTTATTATATTAACCGGGCCGTTAATTAGTTCCGGGGTTAACGTACTCGGTGAAAACTAGCTTATACGCGAAGCGTAGTTAGTCGGTGTATTCTTTATAAAAACTATTACCGTACGTACGAAGATCCTCCCGCTTTAATCGTAAGTAATATACGGGTTACTCTCCGTAACGTCGTACGTTACTTAAAGTTATACCTTAACTTTAACGCCGATTTAAGTTAAAAGGTACCCGAGCTCTTATTACTCGTAAACGATTACTTACGGCGTATTTACCGTCTCGTACGCGATTATAAACGCGAGTTCGGCTTTAAGGGCGGCTTAATTAACGTAACGGTACGCGTTAATTACGACGGCGTCGCCTCGAAAACTCGTAACGCGTTTTACCGCGTATTATTAACTTCCGGGGACGACGGGTCGGACTTTAAGTAATACTTTATACGCTTAATACCTAGGAGCTTTTAATATAATATTTAAAAGGCTGAACGGGATTAATTTTTAACCGATATCGAGTCTTTAAGGTATACCGAGGGGCTCTCGGTTACCCGCGTCCTTCGGCGTAATATGTATTTAAACCCGACTCCCCTTTAAAAGGCGTTTATATATCGTTTACGACGTAATATAAAGTTTTAATAATTAATTATTTTTTTTTTATTTTCTTTTAAATTACTCCGGCGAGGCGCCGGTATTATTTTATAATATCTCGTTTCTTATTTTTTTTTTATACGTAAAATATTAAGGCGGCTTTACCGCGATACTTTAAATAGTTTTAATATTAATTTACTTTAATTTTATAACTTTCTTTTTCTTTAACTTTTTCTCGTAATTTTAAATTATTTCCTTCGTATTTTTTATATCCTCTTCCGACACCTATTAATTATACTTAATAAGCTATTTTACTTATTTTATTAAGTAATAAACCTTTCTTTTACGCGTCGCCTTATTTTTAACTACCTTTATTTCGTATTCTTTATATCCTTTTCCGGTACTTATTAATTATACTTAATAAATTATTTACTTATTTTATTAAGTAATAAACTTCTCCTTTACGCGTCGCCTTATCTTTAATTACCTTTACTTCGTACTCTCCTTAATCCTTTTTTAATACGGGTAACGGTATCGTCGCCGTTTTATCGCCTAGTCGTAACTTTTAAAGTTTTAATAAAGAGACCGAGAATACGTTATATATACGGTTATACTTTTACGGTAACGTTAATTTATATACTTACCGTCCGACCGTTTTTACGATCTTTAAACGGTCCTACGAATCTCGGTATTAATTTTTTATATAATACTTTAAAAATTCTACGTCGATAATATAACGAGGTCTTTTACCTAAAAGGATATTAATTTATATTTCTTATCGTAATACTTTTTATAAAATTCCTAGGCTTTTTTTTAATAAGTCTTTACTTTTTCCCGGAGTACTTATAATTTTTTAATTCGGTTTATTATAACGGGTACCTCCCTTTTTATAACGTCGTCCTTAACGTCGATATATACCTCTAGGTCGTACCCGTATAATATACGGAACGGGGTTAATTAATAATATTATTTTCCGCGTTATTAACCGTAAACTTTATATTATAAAGGAGGTTTAATTAATTCGATTACTCGTCGTTAATAAATATTCGTAAGTAATATTCTAAAATTTAGTTTATTCTCTTAGTTTACTTATCCGTTTATAAGTGGTAGGTTATAGAAAGTCGCCGACGTATCGTTAATATTAAATATAACTCTAATTAAAATTAACTAGTAAATATATTACCTCGGTCGGAGATAATTCCCTTAAGTGTCCCGTAACGAGTTTCGATCTTTATATAAATAATTTAAGCAAGTCCTTCCGACGTAATCGTCGTAAATATTAATAAAAATCGGTATATTTTCGTATACCGGTTTACGACTACTAAAATATTATCTATAAAATTACCTCGATAATAAACCTTAAATAATCTAACTACGAAATTTATTAAAATCTCCTACTAAGGTTTTTATAAAATTAATAAGGGTTAAAGTTATTTATATAACTTATATCTTCTCGTAATAATTCGTTAATATATCGGATATAAATTAACGAACTCGTTAATATCCTTTTATATACCCGGTTAATAATATTTCTTTTAAATAATTTCTTTTATTTTAGCCCTTTTAAAATACCCCGTTATTAAGTTATTATAATATCGTTTAAAAATCTCCTAACGTACCGAGTTTTTAACTAGAATATAAACTTAATACTTATATTTAAGTAACCCTTTATCGTTATAATCCATCGGTTATCTCTTAATCCTCCCGTTTCGATAACACTTCGTTTCGTTATATAAAAGTTATTACTAGTTTATAAAGCCCGTAACACCTCTTATAACGAGGTAAATAACTCCGCGGACGTCGCCGTTTCCTTTATAATTATAAATTATATTAGAATCTTTAGGATAAATTATCGAGTTAACGGGTTTAGCTAGGTTTAACGAGTTCTCGACGAGGCTCCCGAACTTCTTACTCGAGCTTAGTTAATTTAAAGGTAAACTTAAATTTATTAAATTTATAAAGGCTTCTCGCTAAGTTATATACGTAAAGTCGTAATCTCCTCCCTCTAGTCTCTCTCTTAAACCGTAAGGCGCTTTTATTATAAAATTAACACCTCTTATACCGCGGTTAACCGTTACTCTAAGGTGGGTAACAGGGTTTAATTATTAAGCTCCTCTATTATTATTTTATAATTAGGGCGTTTCGACGGCGTATTAACTAGGTTTCGCTTTCCGGCTTAATATTTAATTTCGAAATTAAATAATATAAGAAATATATATTAACGTATTTATCGGTTATTTAACTTTTATTAATTTATAAACGCTTTTAAATTAACGTAGTTTAATAAGACTTCGATTCGTTAACGACTACCGTCCAAGTATTATCGTTAATACTTAAAACTTTTTATAATTATTATTATTTTTTAATCGGGAGTGTTATAATTTAATTTAAAGCCCTTTTATTTCCTTAACTAAAATATAATTAAGTAAAATTTACTATCGTTATTTAATTATAATAGGATTCTTAACCTAGCCTTTTTCGACGCGTCCGTTTTTAAAACGTAATTATTAATCGGGGTTAAAGTATCGTAATAACGGCGCTTATTTAAAATAAACTTTAAACGCCTCGAAGGCGTCTCGTTATTAATCCGTTAACTTTACCGCTTTTAACTTCTTTCCGTTTTATATCCCCTTTATTATCTCGTTTAAGGGGTTTATAATTTTCGAGTAAACGCGGATAAATCGTTTATAAAAGTTATAAAAGCCTAGAAACACTTAAATATTATAATAGGACTTAAGCTCCGGTTACTCTCTTACCGTAACTACTCTTACCTCGTTTATTTTAACTCCGTCTTTAATTAAAATAAAATTAAGGAATTTAACTTTATATTTAAAAAACTTATACTTTTAAAGGTTCGTAAAGAGTTAAGTACGCCGAAGTCTCTTTAATACTTTATATAAATATTAAATATACTCCTCCTCGTACGGGAGAAGATTAATATATCGTTTATATAAGTTATATACGTAATATTAATTAAGCCTTATAAGGTAATATAAATATAATATTAAAAAATAACCGGGGCGTTCGTTAATTTAAAAGGGAGAATTATATACTCGTAATAACCGTAACGTATACGAAACGTTATCTTTTATTTATTCCCTTTTTTAATCCGGATACGGTAATAAGTATCCTTAATATCTAGCTTAAAGAAGAATTATATCCCGTTAATACGATTTAGGATCTCCGAAATTAAAGGTAATATATACCGGTTCTTAATAATAACCTTATTTAACCCCCGGTAATCGATATAAAGTCGTAACGTACCGTCTTTCTTAAGTACGAATAAAATCGGGGCCCTAGTTAAGCTCTTAAATTAACGAATACGGCCATTTACGAAGTTTTTAATAAGGTAGGCTCGTAACTTCCGTAGCTCTCTTTTAAAGAGTAAGTAAATACCTCCGTAAAGCGGTTACGTACCCTCTATTAAATTAATTACGTAATTAATAACTTTCGACGTTAAAATTATTATAATATTAAAGGTGTCGAATACGTCCCCGAATTAATTTAACTCGGGCGGGAGTACGACTTTTCGGCGACTTTCCGACTTTTCCTTATCGAGAGGGTATTCCTTAAAAGGTTTACAGTCTAGGGGTAAGAGGGTTATCGTAATTACGTATACTACGGTCTTATTCCGGGTAAGTTTCGTAAACCTCTTAAGGCTCTTAAAATAAATTTCGGCCTTCTCGTAAACGAATCTTTATTAAGCCCGAGTAAGGATATCGATATTAAAAGCCTTTAATCCCGTAACTCTTAATAAAATAAGGCTTACGCCTAATATTTTTAACCGGTCGATAACGACGTATAACTTAATCGCTACCTTAATCCTTCCTTTAAAATTTATAAGAGAAATAAATATATCCTATATATTAAACGTTTCGATTTATTTAATATTTATAATATACGTTTACGGGTCGGGGTATTTAGTTTTTCGTAATTATAATCTCCTTACGAATTAAATACTTATTATATCCGATCCCGCGGTAATATTTAAGTTAACCGTCGCTTCTTCGGAGACCCTTCCTTAATATATTACCTTAATACTCCGTAATCGCTTATATTTTATAATCGTCGCTTCTCCTCTAAGCTTAAGGGAGGCGACTAGGTATTTTTTAACTTATTTACGGTAATATTCTAAACTTAATTATAAGCTTAATATTCGGTAGAGTAATACCCCTTCTTTTAACACTTAAAATAAGTAATATACGACTTATCCTTCCGGTTATCGGACGTCGATCGGTCGTTAAGTTTAAAGAAACCCGGCTTACTCTTACTTTTATTTTTTTACGAGTCTCTCTAACCTAGGTTAATATCTTATTTACCCCGTTTTTTTTTATCTCGACGGGGCGGTTACGGTGCTTTATCGCTAGGGCGTTTACGACTCTCTCCCGAAAATCGAGCGCTAGTTATTTATAAATAAAACGATTCGGCTCGTTCGATAAAATCCTTAAAACGGATTAATTTATAATTAATAGCCGTACTTAACGGCGTCCGAAGATCCTTTATTAACTTAAAGAAAAATATTTACTTTTTAAACTCTTCGGATAAATCCTTTATTTAACTTTTTAACGAACGGAAATAACTTAAAAACTCGGTGGGGGATTAATAATAACGTTATCGGGCCCTTTTATAAACCTCGTAAACTTAAAAAGAAAAATCTCCCGTAATCGAGGCTAGGGTCGTAGTTTATTCCTTAAATACGTCTTAAGAGCCCTCGACTCGTGTACGCTCTTCGACGGTGTTTAAATTAAAAATATACTAGTCTTATTATCTCTTTAAAGCCGTATTTATATAAAAATAAACGACGATAACTCGTTACTTCTTTTTTTTAAACTCGCGGGGTTAAGTTTCGAATATTAACTTTAACTCTTTAATTTAATAACCGCGGTTTTAAAAAGTCGAATAATTTCCGAAAGTCGACGGTTAAATCCTTATTCGTAAATCCTTCCGCGGTTTATTTTTTTTACGAAACGTCGGCGCCTTAAAGATAACTTCGTCGTTATTATTTTTATTTTCCGAAAAGGAGGATATTATAACCTTCGAAACCAAGTTAACCGAGAAGGGGTTAATACCTAAACGAACGTTTATAAAGGTACGTCTTTTACGTTTTCCGGCCGCGAAGACGGCGATTTTTTCCTTAAGCCGTTCCTTTCGCTTAAAGGTAATTAACTCCTTTTCTAAAGTTAACTCCTCGGCGTCCTTCTCGATCTTTATTCCTTCGGCGACCGAAACGTCGTCTCCCTCGATAAAGCCGCGAAAGGCGTCTTCCTTATTTATAAAAGGGGGCCCGGTAACCGTACCCTCGATATTTTAAATCGTCGGAGGCTCGCTTAAAATAAAGCCTTCGATTCCGGTAGGAATAAAAGGAGGTCCCTCGTTTTAATACCCGTAGGGGGCGGAGGGTTATTCGGTGGCTCCGCGACTACGAGTTTACGGGCGAGTAGTCCGGCTTATAGCCGAGGTAACCGATCGGGTTATCTTTATTATTATTCTTAGGTATCCCGGGGAAGAAGACTTAGAATTATTATAAAATTTAAGATAGGTAGTTACGATAGTAAAGCGTAGGCGTTTCGAGGGCGAAGGTAGGTTTAATATT
This sequence comes from Sporothrix protearum, assembly GCA_016097115.2. NCBI lineage: Eukaryota > Fungi > Ascomycota > Sordariomycetes > Ophiostomatales > Ophiostomataceae > Sporothrix > Sporothrix protearum. The sequence goes on from JADMNH010000003.1 coordinate 204,405, forward strand.
ATATAAAAACTAAGTCTTACCTCCCGAAACTTTACGGTATTCGGGGAGGCCTTTTACTTAAGAGAAATTTATATTAGTGGCGTGGCGCCCGCGAGGGCGCCTAGCTACGTACGTGCCACCGTATTAGCTACTCGTCACGTGTTAGTTTCGTACTCCCTTTGTTATTAGTTACGAAGTGGTATTGATACGAGGGAGATACGAGGTCGTTACCGTGGTGATATTTATAGTGGAAGAATTATGATATATACGCTTTTAAAGGACCGTCGTTATATAACGTAATTTATTAACGGTAAACGCTTTAAGGCCGTTATAACTTAATCCGTTAAACTCGTTATTTACCGGCGTTTAATAACCGGCCTTTATTAATTCGTTAGTTTTTTCGTTACCGTTAATACTTATATATCCGGGTGCCTACCGGATAATAATCGGGTAGGTCGCGAAGAGTTAATAAAGTTATAAAAATATATTTTAAGAGGTTAACGGTACTTTCCCTCGTATCCCCCGGATTACCGCCGTATTATTTAAATATAATTAAATTTTACTTAAGGGTAAGCCTTCCTTAATCCGGAGTATTTATTATAATCCCCGTAAGGCTCCCGCCGCCTCGGCGTCGAAAACTTTTATAATTTAATAAAGTTATTTATATCCGTATATTAACTCTTACTTTACCGTTTAAATTAAGTACCCGTAATTATAATATATATTACGTATATTACTTAATCCGGTTAACCCCGTTAATAAACTTTTTTATAAACTTTCCTTTTATCGAATCGTTAAGCTTATTACGGTAAGCCCCCTTTAAGAACCCTTTATTTAAAATTTATTTAAGTAAATTACTAAGTCGTCCGTTAAAAGAGTAATAATTTACGCGCGGAATTATATTATAATATCCTTTTTATTAAAGTTACCCGTTAACTCTTTTAAGTAACCGCGGGTATAATATAAAGGTACGATTTTTTACCGTATAATAAGGTTAACGAACTCCGCGAGGAGTTATAATTTTATTCGACGTTAAGAGGGGAGGTTATAACCTTTTCCCTTAACGTTAAGTAAAATTTTCGCCCGGCGGGCGAGGGGGTACGACTCTTCGACCGTCGAAATCCGTAATATTTATCGTACTTTTACCCGTTTAAGGGCGAGTTCTCCGGTTAATAAACTTAAGTTTTTAAGTAACGAATATTTCGGCGTCGTTCGTTATACTAGTAAAATAACCCGCGTTACGGTAAGTAAGGTATTATAAATTTAATTTACGTATTACCCCTTTTTCGACGATACGAGTTTTTTTTTTTTTTTACTTTTATTAACGGTAAAGTAGAGGCGTTTAATATATTACGCTTCCGAAGTATAAATTAATAAACTTAAGTTTTTAAATAACGAATATTTTAAAGTCGTCCGTTATATTAATAAAATAACCCGCGTTACGGTAAATAAGGTATTATAAACTTAATTTACGTATTACCCCTTTTTCGACGATACGAGTTTTTTTTTTTTTTTACTTTTATTAACGGTAAAACGGAGGCGTTTAATATATTACGTTTTCGAGGCGTAAAGTATTAAAGGTAAAATATATTATATAATTATATTTCGAAGCGTAAACGGTACGGCCCCGTTACGAATTTTATTAATAAAAATTAAGTATTTAACGATTTTTATCGCCCGGTAACCTCTTTTTATTATATATCGTTTAAAATTAAAATATTTATCGAATTATACTTTAAGTTAACGTAATATTAAGTAAAGGACCGTCGTCGTAAAGAAGGGAACCGGCGTAATTATTAAGTTACCGGTAATAAACGGGGGATTCTTTTTATAACGTTTACGAGTTAAATAAATTATTTTAAATTTCTTTAATATAAATATTATTTTATTCGTAACTCCTTAATAAAGGAGCCCCGCGAAGTTATTTTTTAAGTATTTAATATTTTCGTAAATAAATTTCGACGCCCGGTATAAGTAAATATCGTCGGCGTAACCGAAGCGGAGTAAAGGGTCCTTCCGTAAAATCTCGGCGATATATAATATATAAAGAATAAACGAGAGTAATAATCTTTATAAGGTCCCGTACTCGACCGTCGTAAATATTATAATATACTCGTTAAGTTTAACGCGTACTCGCCGTTAGTTAAGGAAGTGGCGGATAAATTAAAGGAGAAAGTCCGGTTAACCGTTATTACGTATTCGTACGAAGAGGCGGCGTAGTAAAAACGTATTAAATACGTTTTAAATATTAATAATTATTATAATAACTTTTTATTATTTCGAAAAGGTAACTTTTACGTCGTACGTAAACGCGGCGATAAAGTTAACTCCTCCTCGTTTAAGTAATACCCCGGCGTATTAAGGAGAGATAATATTATATTAAAGTACCGTTTATATAATTCGGCGGGCGAGTAAACGTTTAAAGCCTTTAACGACGTACGAAATAAGTATAATAAACCGTTACGCTTTAAGGGAGGTTTAATCCCGTTTCCCCCTTTTTAATAATATAATTACCTCGGCCTTTTTTATATTTATAAGAAATAACCGTATTAAAGGTACTTATAAAGTATATTTAACGGCTCCGCGAAATAATTTTAAATAACTTTTAATAACTTAACCGTAACGCCGTCGGTACCTAAAGTAATAATAAAAATATTAATTATATTTTTCGGATTTTTCGTCGTTAATACTTAAGTCCTAAAGGAGGGTAAAACCTCTCCGCGGGGGCTTAAGGGGGTCCGTTTATAAGTTATCCTCCGTTATAAAACGTTTAAAGATAATATCTTTTAAGGCCTTAACTTTATTTAATATTATAATATATATCCGGTCGCCGATAACGACCGGCGGGGTTCCGTAACGCGGTTATAACCCGTATTATTAAACTAAGCGGTAAACTTTAATATTATCCGCGGCCTCGTTTATTACCGACGTTTAATAACCCCGTTTCGTTTTTCGAATCGTAAAAATTTACCTTCTTTATATTTTTTAAAAGTTTTTTAAAGAAATACCGTTATTATTTTTAAGCCGCCGGGCGGTCCTTATAATAATATACGCCTCCTTATAAGCCGGGGTTTATTATAATTAACTCCGTCCTTTTTATAAGTTTATCCGTTTAATATTATCGAGGGCTTCCTTTAATATTCGGCGGATCGTTATAACGCCGTTTTCTAGCTCGACTTTCGTAAATTAAAAAGATAAGCTTAGGGCGGCGGTTACGACGCGGCTTACCGTTACGGCGTAATTTAAGATTTTATTTTTTAAAATCGTTTTCCCCCTTCGTATCGTCGGGGCCTTTTATACTTTAAGGATAAATATTAATTAAGTACGGTAGTCGGAGTTACTTTTAAGTAAGGTGTCGATTTTTATCGTAACGAACGGTAAATTATTAAAGGTAAGGTTTATAACGTATCCGTCGTTATAGGTCGTTTACCTAGTTTACCTTATATAAATAAGGCCGGCCTTATTTATTTATACGACGAGCCTTTATTCGCCCTTCGCGGAGCGTACGTTTAACTTAAAGCGGGGGTAATTAAAGTTAAAGTCTCTTTTAATAATAAAGCGCGTTAATAATATAAGTATATAAATATAATCGAACGTACGGGGTTTATTAATACCCTTATAAATATTTAATATAATTATATTATTAACTTTAATTTAAAGGATATCCCTCGAGTAATAAATACGGGGGAAGTTAACGGTTAAACTTAACCGTTTTAAAATATAAATTATAACGCGGGGTTTATTTTACTCGTATATTCGCGTATTTTCTTACGCCGTTATTAATAATAAGTCTCGTAATTAAAGTGGGTAAATATAAAAAAGGGGGTCCGGGTATATAATTCTTATAAATAAACGACGTCGACGAGGGTTTAATAATATAACTTTAAAAGGGTATTTTATTTATACGAGCTCCGGTTAACGTTTATTTACGTTATTTTAAACGTTCGACGCGAAGCCGTAAGTCCTTAGTATACCTTTTTTAAGTGTTTAAGTATAAGGGGGGGGGAGAATAAGTCGACGGAGATCGAGGTAACGTTTAGGTTATCGTAAATTATAATCTTTTTACGAGTAAGCCGGGAGTTTAATTAACCTCTTTTAATAATTTTAAATTTATTAAAGGTAATCGTCCGGGTATTCGAGCGGCCGGCCTTAACGGGGGCGAGAGCCGGGGTAATACGTTTTAAAGGGGTTTTAGGGGCGGTTATTTATTTTTTAAGCGTTACGTAACGAGCGTTTTCTTTTACGTTTATATTCTTTAATTCGTTATTCGAGTCCGACGAGGAATTTAACGAAATAAACTCTAAGGCTTAAGTAAGGAGGGGGGTATACGGCCCGTCGTTTTATATAACGGGTATATTTATTTAAGGGGCCTTTTATACGTTTATCGTAATAATAAACCGGGCTTTAATATATTCTAGGCTTACTTAAGTTATACGGGCGCCGTTTTTACGGATATTTTTTAATACGGCTTTAAACGGACGGTAAATAATATTACTTTTTATTTTTAACTATACCGGGTAATTTTAAGTATCGGCCTTATACGGGCCTTAATAATTAAAGTAATAAAGGGGATTCGGGTAAAACTTTAATATATACGTCGGGTCGGGGGTCCCGTATTAACCGTACCTTTTAAGGCGGCGGTAAATACGCGTATTATAATAACCTTAATAATTATTATTATAAAAGCGGATTACGGAGCGTTATAAGTAATATTTAAAGGGTTAGTTTATATTAAAAAACCGGAAGGATTAAACCGGCCGGTCGAATAAAACGAGTTAAACCCTTATTTCGTTAAAGGAGTCGCGTAAACGACGAGTTTTAATAACCTTAATAAGTTTATAACTAGTTTAAATAACCGCGTTTTCGGAAACTAGGGTAAAAATATTAAAGGTATTATTAACGAAGTATTATTTTACGTAACGGTCGACGTTTTATATTAAATAATTATATTAAACGGTATTAAATAATAATTTAAACATCTTTAATAATTATAAGGGCTTTTTCGAAGAGGAGGGTACGGATAATATTATTATTAAAGTATAAAGCCTAACCCGTAATTATTAAAGTAACTTTAAATACGTTAATTAATATAAAGTTAACCGTTATAATTATAACGGATTTAATTTATATAAAGTATTAAAAGGTAACTTTATTAATAAGTTTAAGGAAAATATATTTATTTCCGTTAAAGATAACGTTATTTTTATAATTTAAGCTTATAATAATTAAGGTTATAATTAATATAATTATTATAACCGGTTTAACCGGTAATTTAAAAATACCCGGGCGGTACGTTTACGTACCCCCGGAGGCTTTTACGAGAACGAGGCGGTAATTTAATATTATATATAACTTATTAAAGTTAAAAGTTTTAAAGTAATTAATAAACGAACGGATTATATCGTTAACCGAGTCTTTAATAAAGTTATCCGTAAATATCCGTAAATACGCTTTTAAGGCGTTAAATACCGAGGTAATAATAAAGCGCTTTTTATTTAAAGTTATTTATTACTTATCGAGCTAGGCGTTTAAAAGAACGGCGATTAAGTAGTTAATATTATTAATATTAATATCTAGGGCTATAAATTAATCCTTCGACGTAGTTAAGTCCGGCGCTAACACTTCGGTGTTAAGTACGTAACGCGAGTAGCTTAGGTTATAAGGGGAGGCGGCAGCCGGCGACTTCGTATATTATACCGTAATAGTCTTACGTATCGTCGGGGTCGCCAACGTACGCGCGCCGCCGCCGGAGCCGTCACCGGCACTAGCGGGCGGCCCGCGGCGAAGCGGTGCTATACTGACGGGAAAGGGGTAAAAGTGGGGGGTTGGCCGCAATACGTGATATGATTGGTTGGATGGCAAAGGTGCCACTAAGAAAAATTTTCAAGGAAGGATGCAGCTCGAAACATTACGGAGTAGAGAGGCGCTTAAAAATTACGCAAAAGACAGTAAAAACACTTCCGGTTATATGGAACGTCCTTCTTTATGGCTTTTGACCTGGCTAGTTTTTGTTCGCTTTAAGCAGCCCTTTGTATGGACTTTTTCTGTATCTTTCAACCATAAGTTCCAGGCTAACCGCGTCCTTGGCGTCGTTTTTATTCAACTTAAATGACGATAGTAATATCAGCCAGATAAGTGATAAGATTACATACTGACTTTCATTCCATCATTGTCTGAGGAGAAGAATTACAAGTGGAATTTTATAACACAGAAAAGCACCCTGATACCTTCGGAGCTTGGCCCCGAGTCAGCCGATTTCTGAGTGCCTGGGCTGGTCTCGGCGTCTTTTCTTTATTTTTCAAAGTCTCTTTCTTCTCTCTTGAGCCCCCCCCAATAAGGAACTAGCTAAGCTTTTTCATAACATGACAGCGTAAAAAGAACAGAGGATTATGGGGATCATCCTTCTCTAATTCACCCACCGGTTTCTCTAACAAGCATTTCTGGGCGTGTGTCCGGCGTACTTGGCAAAATAACCCGGAGCCAAAAAGCAGGAGACAAGAGAACATCGATGAGAGCAAGAGAGCTGATTCCTACGCTTTTTCTGCCTGTAAATACTGCCCGTCCAGTCTTCATCCACAGACAAGATATGAGAACGAGTTACGAGGTTGATGTTTGGCAGGATGTCCTGCGAGAGCGGAGGGTAGATATGGGGATGGATAACCAATCCCCCAGCCTCCCACTACTTCTTTTTCTCTCTCCCCCCCCCCTTCTTTTCGTCTTATTTGTTCGTTATGTCCGAGGCACACTAATAATTATCTGATCGTTACTTCGTTACTTTACTCATTTTGTGTATCTTTATCCCTTTGTTCGGCAGTGGTTTGGCCTCGTTCTGTACCCCTGTTCCCTGACTTTCCATTGCCTTCCCCTCTGCCGTTTGACATGCGTGGTCAACAGCGAGCTGTGGCTAGCTGGACCAGCTCTCCAGCTAGAGTTGTTTGCGTCTAGCGTTGAAGCTTCGACGCAAATTTGCCGGAGAACGCGCACCACACCTACGACGCATACTTCGTACACAGATTGTGTTCTCACACACCCCCACAAGTCAGGCCGGGGGTGTGGAGTGCTCAAAAAGAGAATAAAAAGTTAAAAATACAAAATAGGGTGTTGAGGCATTTACGTATATTATGCGTTTTTCTGGTTGTCTTGTGCCAGTCTGGTTTGTATGTCATCTGTGGCGTGTCTTTTGTCTCTGATTCATGTGCTTGCCATGCTGCTTTTACGTTCCACAGGTGCATAATCACGGCTCATAAATATTGCATTTTGACTCTCACAGATCTTGTTCTCTGCTGGGGAACTTTCAGTGCAACCCTGACTAGATTGTGCTTGAAGAGAGACACCGTAATAGTGGGACAATGTCACATCTCTCTGCAAACAAAACACCATCTGCAGTCATACGGCTTCAGAGGAACCCTCCCTTTGACTTTTTGCCCACTCTTCAAGTGATCGGTGGCCGCACCATGGAATAAGAGGTCCCCATAGCGGAATCGAAAGCGCCAAAAAATAGAGCCCTAGTTGTTGATGGGCAGGCACAACCGGGCCCTAAAAATTGAGCACAAGCTACTTTTCAGAGGTACGTACTTGCAAAAAGAAGCTACGGGGACCAGGGGAATTGCCCACCCCGGCCCATTCCGATCTACAGAGGATTCTCCCGGAGCACGTCGTATTTACTTGTGCTTGCCTTGGAGCTTGGTTATGTGTGCCATGGATCTACTTCACGGGCGAGTCACTCGGTGGGAGAAAACAGAGCGAGGTCACGCGAGCCACGCGAGCCACGAGGGCCAGGCGGGCCAGGCGGGGGCTCCGCGTGAAACTGTGCAAGTCTTTTCTGTTTTGCCGATGCCCTCGTGTTCTGTTCCCCATACGACGTACTCCAGAAGTGATCAACATCCGATCATAGGAGTCTAACTCGAGTCCCTGCTTCGTAAAGACACAGCTGGCGGGAGGCAAATGGAAATACCACTTTGGTACGTTAAATGTGGAAGTCTTATCTTTTTTTCTTTCCTATTTGTAACGAAGCCATCGTCTCGAGAAAAGGGCTAAATACCGGTATACATAGTACACCATAGGACGGATCTTCAATGCTTGTTCACTTCTTCACAAGGCACCGAACAACCACCATCTTGCCATTGCACACATTGATGCTTCTTCAGGGCTGCTCCAGGTCTACTCCAGGGCTGTCCCAACTCTTCATTCCGAGAATCCACTCGTCTCGGCTTCTGGTCTTGGTTTTTTGTCTTGTCTTTTTTATTGTGGTTGTCAAGCTTTTTCGTGGTTGTCAAGCTTTTTCTATTCTTCGGCCGCTACGTACATGTACTCCGTACGAGTGAAGGGGGACAATCGAGTAGTATGGAGAGGACAAGAGCCGAGTCGACGAGAGTCTGGATGCATCTTGGGCTGTCTATGGACCGTGACTGTGGACTGTGGACTGCGCTCATGGTCTATGGTCGACGAAGGAAGGGGAAGAGGCCCCGACGTCGGCACATTTTCACTCTTATTTTTTTTACTTTTTTGCATTTTCGTGGCTTTTTTCTCTCGTTTTCCCTTCTTTACTAGCTTCATACGAGCTGGTGGCCCTGCTTGGGTCGCGCGAGTGGGTGTCCAGCGTTGCAGCGTGCATGGAGATTGGGCGAGCGGAACAGAAGGTGGGTTGGCACCCATTTGGACCTGGACCAGAACGGAAGCTTGGTGCCATTGGTCTCATTCTAAGCGACGCCAGGCGCGGGAATCCATCTAATCTAATCTGATTACGGTAAGAGGGGCAAATATAAGTTAGTCCAACTGGAAAAAGTCACAAGAAGAAACGACAAACAGGAAATACTCAGTAGAGGGACGCTATGAATTATCTGATGGACAAGGGGCCAAATACGAAAACCAGGGACGATACCTTGTACTTGGCGGTACCAAGACAACAATGGGACCACAAACAGGCCACCAGGGGACCAGATACCAGGAAACCAGAACCTGGGCAACGGAGGTTCAGAAGGGCAGATTTTAACTGACAAGCGAAACAGGCTAACAACTCACATCGTAGTTTGGTCCAAAACTGCCCTCGCGCAAGCCGCTGAAAGCAACGGCGCTCGACTTTCTACTTCGTTCCTTGAGCAAGCCCGTTCAAGATCCTTCTCAATTTTATCTGGTTTATCTGATTTTTGTATCTAATGAAGCTCTTGGTTCGTTGTGGTTTTCGAGAAAGTTTATCTGATTTTCTAGCGTACGCACAATGAAGATGTAGCTTGTACGCATACTGGCAATTAAATCATGCCTCTTCGAGCCTGTCTGCCAGCCTTCTGCCCCACCCAGCCTCATTCAGTACAAGTCCTCTGTGCAGATTTTTCTTCTGTGGCGTTTCATGTCCATCAGATTGAATTACACGACGGGCCTGGACCAGGATCTGCCCGCCCAGCTGCCGCCTAGCCTGATTTTGGTCACTGTTTTTGTCCCCCTTTTTGCGGCAATACTTTTCTTGTGCCTGTAAGTTTGACTCCACACATTGAATTTTGCTCCCCATTTCGTGCCTGGTTGATTAAGTTTTTTGTTTCTCCACGTCTGTGTCCTCAATCCACTAAGCGTGCGTGCACTCTTTATTCACCTGGCTGATTGTGTGGCTGCTGAAAATCTAGTGAATGTGGATGAGCACATGATGTCCGAGAGTAAATTGCTCAGCATGGTGCCCTATGAGATCTGTATGCGTATATGCAAGATCCGGACCTCTAAGTACTTGACCACCACAGCCCAAATTAGAAAGGAAAGATCACCGGGCTCAGGTGGTTTTCATGACTCTGTGTTGTCTCTGTTGTGCTTTCTTAGCACACAACTAGTAGATATCCTTCGGTGTCAAGTTCGTCCTGTATTTCATCTCTATCCTTGCCCGCTATCTCGTAATGAGTATCCCTCTTGTCTCTACCCTATCCTTCTTTACCCTGCCATTCTTTCCAGGCGAGCCTTGCATCTGGGTCACCCTTCACCACCCTTGGCAGCTATCCCACTTATATTGTACTTTTCATGTCCTCGACTTAGGCCGTATTCCCAATAGCCTGTGCAAGCACCCCAGTCCAGGGTTGGTCGTTTGAAGAATGGAACGAGCATCAGTGCTTTTGATTCATCTCTCTCTGTTTGCCTTCCGTATGGGCATCCGTGAGGTGTTTAGTCCCAACTCCCGATAGTTGTCTACATGATGGGTGTACCATACGACTAGCCCAGCTCTCACATTACCATTGTCTTGTCATTACATAACATGGGCAGTACGTCAGTTTTTGACTCTCCAGAAAGGATGTGCACACCAAAGTGTCATATCTGGTAGTGCTGCGGGCAATGTCAAAGCAAGCTGGACGTCTGTACCTATCTGTGCGAATATCTCTGGCCTGCCGAATAGTCAAGAAATCAAATCCATCTCGTGGTGATGGTTTCTCCCAGGTGCATAACCTGCTGTTCCATTCCTCCCAAGAAGGTTTTCTATTCTGCAGGTATCTACGCCGGGGGATTAAGTCAAGTCAAGAGTCTGGTCGCGGGCATGAAAAGCCACGAGAAGCAAACTAATGCGTAAGAAGAGGGCGGGATGCCGAAATGAAGCGAGACGAGGTGGCAAGAGGGATAGAGGGAGCCCGGGAAAGCCAAATAGAGCAGGCTGGAGAGGCCGATGAGAGCAGACGAAGGCACGAAGTCGAGTCTGGCTGGGAAGCTAAGGTAAGATAGTGGAGTGAAGTGGTGGGTGAAGGGCGGCGATAGGGGTGAAAGAATGTTGAAGGGGAGGGGTGTATCTACTGATTTTGCTTTTTTTTTAGAAAAAAAACAGAATACGCCCAGACGGTGTCAGTCTGGACTGAGACTGGCAGGCCGGAGACAAGTCGACGCAACCCATGTTGTGCATGACTAGCACGCTTCCCTCTTGCTGCCAATGGTGAGTTGAGCATTGGAAGCCTGGTGGAGATGGACTTCTTGCACCACCCACGCTTGCACAGTTGCACACACCTTGAATGTCGATTCAGTTGTTTCTTTACAGCAACGGCAGGCTTTTTTTTTTGAACTCGGTGCGTGCCCAACGCTAGCCAACGGGCAGCCGAGGATATCAACACATACGACGTACTGGGGGAGGTCTGCTCAATTTTCTTTTGTCTGGATTTCTGGGATTTGCTTTAGCTGGTTATGTTTGGTTTTTTCTCCCTCTGCGGTTCGTCCACATCCCCATGTTACCGAGTTTTTGGGTATATATTTCGACGTTGTCTGTGACACAGTCGATCCCTTCTCTTTTCTCTTTTCTCTCTTCTCTCTTCTCTCTTCTCTCTTCTCTCTTCTCTCTTCTCTCTCTTCTTTATTCTTCATCTTTGTGCATTAGTCACATCCGCCCCTTGTCCTCGCCTCAAGGTTCTGGATAAACAGATCTACCACATCAACCACACGAGACTTAACGTTGCACTCTGGTTATACCTTGGAACGTCTCACCTTACGTCTTTCTACACACACACACACACACACACACACACACAATATGATCCTGCCATATACGCGGCTCACGGCCGCCGCCGCTCTGCTGTTCGCAGGTGCCGCGCAGGCCGGAACGCCTTTCAATATTCTCAAGGCCAGCGAGGAGTGCAGTCTCGTCGTGCTTAAAGCCTACGGCGAATATGACTGGCCCGGTGCCCACTATGGTAGTTACTATGGCTCACTCTGCACGAACCCCAACGCCCTGGTTGGCATCTATGCCTCGTTGTACACGTACTGCTTTCCCGATAGTGAGCCCAGCATCGAGCATTTACGCGACAGGTGCCACAAAGGCAAGTTCAGCTTGACTCCGGCCTCCGAATTTGCAGCCAACCTGACCAAGGAGGCCATTGCTGCTCTGCCTGTGTACAATGCCGACGATCTGCCCGAGGACTCGAATGTGACGGCGCCCTTTCTCATGTCCGAGACCTGGTTCGACATCACCTTCCGCTCCGAGCACAGCTTCTACTCGGAAATGCGTCTGCATGCCAAGTACACGTATGTGCCCATCCCATTTTTTGTTTGATTTTATGCTTGTTGCTTCACGACTAACAAACGACAGCTTCGCCTGTTACGGCTTCTGGGCCATTGTCCTCCTCTTTGGCATCGTCCAGAACATCACCTACAAGATCATTGAAAGCCGCAGCAGCTACGTCTATGCCGATGCCGAGGGCACTGGCCGTCCCATTAACAATGCCAAGCCGGCCAACATCTTTGGCCGTGCTGCTGCCATCGTCCGCAAGTACGCCATCACGCCCAGTGCTCTCCCACCCTACCACCAGCAGCGCATCATGGGCTGCACCATCCCCACGCGCGCCGAGACCTTTGTGGTCGGTGCCTACTGGATTATTGGCATCATTCTCGGTGCCGTCAACATCCACGGCTTCAGCGGCAACGTTTTCTGGACAAAAAGCTCTTCGCAAATCTGGCGCTATATTGCCGACCGCACGGGCATCATGTCCTACGGCAACCTGCCGCTGCTGTGGATTTTCTCGGGCCGCAACAACATCTTCCTGTGGATGACGGGCTGGAGCTTTGGCACCTTCAACATCTTCCACCGCCACGTTGCCCGCCTGGCCACGCTGCAGGGCATCATGCACTCTATTGCCTACACGGCCTTCTACTTTTGCGCCGGCTACAGCAACTACTACTATTCCTACTTTAAGGAGGATAAATGGTGGCAGCTTGGCGTGGCTGCTACCGTCGTCATGAGCTTCTTGATTTTTTTCTCGTTTAGCTTCTTCCGCACCAAGCTCTACGAGAACTTCTTGATTGTCCACATTGTTCTGTCGGTTCTCCTGCTGGTCTTCCTCTACTACCACACGCCATCTTTACCCTCACCGTCTACAACTATCCCTTCATCTTGACTGCCTGCGTCATCTGGGGCTTTGACCGTTTTGTGCGTCTCGTCCGCCAGCTCTACATCAACCTGCACATCCGCCGCAGCACCGTCGGCAAGGGCGGCCGCGTTCAGTCCACCAAGGCCACCGTCACCTTCCACGAGGCCGCCAACATCCTCACGGTCGATGTCGTGCCAGGCAACGCCAAGCTGTTCCCCGGCCCCGGCCAGCACTATTTTCTGTACCAACCCCTCACCATTGTCGGCTGGGAGAACCACCCCTTCACTCTGGCCTACTGGAACCAGGCGTCGTCGTCGCCGAACGACGATTTGCACCTGCAATTCTGGGTTCGCCCCTACGACGGCTGGACCAAGAAGCTGGTGAAGCAGTGCAAGGCCAAGGGCGGCAGCACGTCCACCATTGCGCCCGCCATGCTGCTCGAGGGTCCCTACGGCAAGGCCGAGCCCCTTCACACGTTCGAGCAGGTTCTGCTCATTGCTGGTGGCTCGGGCATCGCCGGTATCCTGCCCTACCTGCTGGACTATGTCCGCCGCACGGAGCGCGGTGCTGCTGCTGGCGCCAACGGCCGTATTCCGACCCGCACGCGCAACATCACCCTGGTCTGGGCCGACCGCAGCGAAGCCTTCATCCGCTTCATTGCCGACGGCGTGCTCGCTGGCCTGCTCAACCGCCCCGACATTAATGTCTCGTTCTACCTGACTGGTTCGGCCCAGCCGTCGGTCGGGGCCGCCAACCTTGCCTCCACTGCCTCGTCGTCCACGGACGCTGTCGACTCCCCTGTCACGCCCGCCACGGACGCCGCCGCCGGCGAGAACACGGTGCAGCTGTTTGACTCGGAGAAGGGTGGTGTCCTGGAGAGCACAACCGACCCCAGCAAGAAGTCGGCCGCTGCCGGCGGCTACCACATCCAGTCAGGCCGCCCCGACGTCCTGTCGACCGTCCGCAAGCTCGCCCAGAGCATCCACGGCACCGACACCCGCCTGGGCGTCATGTTCTGTGGTCCCAACAACCTGGCCGACAATGTGCGCCATGTCGTTGCCCAGAACATGGAGACGACGCGCGAGTCGATTGAGTACTTTGAGGAGAGCTTCGGCTGGTAGAGAAGCTACTGCATTGTGGCTGAAGCAACGGAAGAGTCGGAAGTAATATGGATCAGATAAGTTGGAGCCACTTGTTGTAGGCAAGGCGTGATTTGTTAGTACAGCACCATCGTTGCTGCCCTTTGCCTGCATTTTTAGCTGTATTAGTTCGTTCGTTTCCAAAAGCCAGCAATTGAAACTTCAAATTCATACCCAGAAAAGAAGAAAACAAAGTCCCAGAGTACTTAAAACTTGACAATAAGAACCCACAAGAAACAACGGAACCAAGAGAACCAAAAAGCATAATGCATAAAGTACTGAATTCGTTTTGTCTATATACGCTGGGGTGACAAGAACAGATAAAAAGAAAACGACGTAAACCAAATCAACAACATGAGGGGCTCAGCATTCATCGGCTAGTAAATAGTTGCCTGCGGCGACCTTACTGCTGCTCCATCTTGTCCAGGATGGCCTTGGTGAACTCGTGCGTCGTGGCAACGCCGCCCATGTCGCGCGTGCGGACCTTGCCCTCGGCAATCACGGCGTAGATGCCCTTGGAGATGCGGTTGGCGTGGTCGTCGAGGCCCAGGTGCCGCAGCAGCATGGAGCCGGACAGAATCAGGGCCGTGGGGTTGGCCTGGTCCTTGCCCTTGATGTCGAGACCGACGTGACGGCAGCCGGGCTCAAAGACGGCGACGTCGCGGCCCATGTTGCAGCCGGGCACGATACCAGGGCCACCGACCAGAGCGGCGCCAATGTTGGACAGGATGCCACCGTACAGGTTGGGCATGACCAGGACATCAAACTGCTGCGGGCGGCTGACGCACTGCATGGAGGCGTTGTCGACAATCATGTCGTTGGCCTCCAGGGTGGGGAACTCCTTGGCGGTCTCGTGGAAGGTGCTGCGGAAGAGACCGTCGGCCAGCTTCATGATGTTGGCCTTGTGGATGCACGTGACCTTGTTGCGGTTGTTGGCGAGGGCGAAGCTGAAGGCGAACTTGGCGATGCGCTCCGACTTGGCGCGGGTGATGATCTTGAGCGACTCAACGACGCCGGGGACGCTCTGGTGCTCAAGGCCCGAGTACTCGCCCTCGGTGTTCTCACGGATGATGCACAGGTCGACGTTCTCGTGGCGGGTCTTGTAGCCGGGGATGTTCTTGATGAGCGAGATCGAGGCGTAGATGTCGAGCTCCTGGCGCATGGCGACGTTGAAGCTCTGGTGGCCCGAGCGGGAGATGGGCGTGTGCAGGATGCCCTTGAGACCGAGCTTGTTGCGGCGCAGCGACGTCACCGACTCCTTGAACAGGTCCTCCGTGCGGCCGGAGGGCGAGGCCGTGTCGACACCCGTCACATCAATCTGCTCCCACTCAATGGGCACGTTGTCGGCCTTGAAGATGGTCTTGACGCTCTCGGCCACCTCAGCACCGATACCGTCACCGGGAATCAGCGTCACTGTGTACTTGCCGCCATACTTGGTGGGCTTGAAGATGTCCGACTGGACGGTCGCAAACGAGCGGGCGGCCGCGGGGGCGGGGGTGGCAGCAGCCTTGAAGAGGGACTGGGAGGTTTGTTAGTGGTGGGAGCGAAAACGCCAGAGAAGCTGAAATGGCAGCCGTATTGGAATTGCCGATATCAATTGGTAGTGATCTTCAAATGTCGTTTTTTTGTTGTTGAAAAACAGACATCACCAAAACACACAATGAGCGTTTTAGCATGTGAAGGCGCCACGAGATAAGCTTACCTGGGCCGCGCGGGCGGAGCGCTGGGACATCATGGTTGCGGTAGGGCGGCAAGGAAAGACGATCGAGGGAGGGGAGAGGTTCAGAAGAAAGAGCACAGCTCGAAGTCGACGCAAAGTGGTGATGTTTTTTTGTGTTTGGGGCAAAAAGCAAGAGCCAGAAAATAATTGAGCGAAAAAAATACAAGGCAAAAGAGATTCAAAGGGAGGGAAAGAGCAGGCGGCATGGCTGCTTGTTGGTCGCTCCTACCTACAGCGTACTCCGTAGAGAACCCGCGAAATGCCGCACCTGTTATGCCCCAAAGACAGTTCGCAGCAAGGAAAGGTGGCCCCGTTTCGGCGTAAAGCGAGCCGATAAGCATGTCGATAAGAAGCCTGCAGCTGGCAGCAGCTGGCAGCCGTAGCAAAAACTGGGTCTTTCTGACCAGGACAGGACTAGCGTCGGTCGTTGATGGCTGACCCGACCAATCTCCGCCGTAATCCGTCGTCTCTCGAACAAAGCCGAAGCGAGAACGAAGGGAAAGAGCGACTTAATTTTTTTACAGTGGGCGAAAGAAAGCTGTTGCCCACTCTTTGCACCACTGTTGGCCGCAGCTTCCGTATTGGGGTAATATTTCTCCAACACGAAACCGCGAATGCGCGACAAAGCTCGCTCTTGCCGTTGCCTCCTTTCCCTCTGTTCTTTCCTTTCTGTCAAACTCGCTCTCTCCTGAATATAAGCATATATCCGCAGCTCACGATCTCCAGTAGAAGCCTCCTTTTCGTAGCTTAGTTTTAGACCAAATACCTCGTCGTCATGGAAAGCAACACTGATGTCCTCGACTGCCCCTCCACCCCTCAACTCCAGACCAGCCCATCCATCCCCCATCTCGGTGGACTCCTTTCCAAGCCCAACCTAACCCAATACGGCGAGCTTTGCCAGCGATAATGACATCAGCCAATAAATTTGTACGACCGACCTTGCACTTATCGCTTCCGCACGCTTTTGGGCGTGCTGGACGTTTATCGCTCACGCTTGAAGCACGCTTGACGCTTCATGCATGGCGCAGGGGTCAGAGCATTGCCCAATCGAACCCGTCGAGACCAGCTCAGGCCGGCCGGTGGGAATTGACGCCTCTTTTGAAGACTATGCGGGAGAGGCAGGAAGACAGTAAGAGAAACACCATCACGGTTGACACGCGAGCCCTGTTACTGGCCACAGCTATCATTGTTGCAAATATGGATTGCGGCAAAGCAGACCTGGCGCATCCGGCGCAATCAGCACCACGCAAGGCGGCAACGGCTGAAATAGCAAGCTGCTAGATAGGCCGGCAACAGAAGTTGGTGAAGGCTGAGGGCATTGAAGAGAATAACGAAGCTCCCAGACGACCACGAAAGTCGAACAACCACAGCAAGTCGCTGCATTGTTAGACAGGTCGCCATGGCCTCGACATCGCCCCCGGACATGGCCCCGCAGCCTACGCGGCCGACATCCTCAACCTCCGGAGCCGCTACTTTGTGTTTTGGCTGCCAGACATCTCGCCACCGATGCCACCACAGCTGCTCCTCGGCACGTACTCGGGCGATAGCAGCACGTTCCAGAAACTCGTCCAGCAAGATTTTGCGGCCGCCGACGACGACCGGGCCGGTCTGTGGCTGCTGGATCCCAACAGTCTCGACCCAGCTCTTATTGAAAGCACCGTCTACCACTACTGGTTCCAGCTCGGCGGTGTGACCGTGACCGATCCGTTCGCCTTTACTGTCGACTACGGTGTCGGCGGCATGGCCGATCCCAAGGCACGCACCGAGTCGCTGCAGCCGCCCGCCGCGATCAAGTTCCGAGATCGGAAGCTGTGGCCGTGCGATGTGCACGGGAACGAGCCTCTACGCCCGAGCAGCTCGTCGAAGCCGACGAGCCTTCCTGCCAACAACCACATGGTGATTTACGAACTACCGACGTCCTGGGCCAAAGGCGGCACCGACGCGGACGGCGACGTGGACGTCGACATGGGCACATTTGCTGACGTGCAGGCACTGTTTGACAGCAGCACACCCGGCCGCAACTTTGCGTCGATCCCTACCGTGAACACGGGCGCCATCTTGCAGGAGCTGGGCGTCAATGCTCTGGAACTGTTGCCAGCCGCGGACGCCAAGCCACGCGGAGCCTGGGGATATGCGACAGCGCACTACTTCGCACCAGACTTTGACCTGGGTACAGCATCCGAGCTGGTTGGCCTTGTGGACACGATACAGGGCCAGGGCGTGCGCTTCTTTGCCGATGTGGTCACGGCCTTTGGACATGACTCGTACGGTACACTCACCGACAGCGGCGCGGCTGCCGTCTTTCACATCAACCCAGCGGCGGAGCCAGACAATCCAGACAGTTACCAGGGGCACACTATGGGTGGTCAGCTGCGAAACGGGTTTGGCGGGCAGTTGTGGCGATACATCAAGACGGTGGCCGGGGCGGCCTATGATCCGGAGAGCGGACAGACCGCCACGAATGGAGTACATCCATCCTGGGTCTTTCACAAGTTACATTTGACACGATGGGTAGGTCAAGAAAGCTCGTCTTGTTTTTGCATGTCACACTACTAATAGTCTAGATGTCTGACTTTGGTGTCGGTGGCCTGCGTCTTGATAGTATCAACAACGTTGGCAACTGGGACTTCGTCAAGGCCTACAAGGAGAAGGCATGGGATCTCTACAACGCACAGTCTGCTGAAGGACCCGCCGACCCGTCCAGATTCCTAGTCGTTGGCGAAGAGCTGAGTCTGCCCATCGCCATGCTCCAACAGGGTCGTTTGGACGCGCTTTGGAACGAGAATTGGCTTCAGCGCGTGCGTGCTGTTCTGCTTGGCGAGAGCTGGGGCGGTGACGATTTCGAGTGGACCGTTCGCAAGCTAGTGGACTGCCGGGAGGACCAGCTCGATGGTGGCTCCTTTACAGACGGCACACAGGCCATCAACTACATCACCTCTCACGATATTGAGGGCTACCGCAAGAACCGACTGTACAATTTCTGCCTTGACAACGGCATCACTGCTACTGGCGACATTGCCCGCCGTGCCCGCCTCGCCTTTGCACTTTTGCTCACGTCCGTCGGCGTGCCCATGATCTTTGCCGGCGAAGAGTTTGCCGATCAAGAAGACCAGAGTGTCAACATGGCATACAAGCAGACTGATCCGGTCAATTATGAACGGAAAGACGACGGTGGGTGGCGGCAGGCGTTGTTTGCTTATGCGGCGAATCTCGTGCAGCTGCGCACCGCGTGTCCCGCACTTGGTGTCAACGACACCAACGTGTTCCACGTGGATACAAGCCGTGGAGGGAAGATTATGGCGTGGCAGAGAGGAGGCACAGGAATACCACCAGTCGTCGTGGTCGCCAACTTTTCAGACGACGACACGCCGGGCACCGAGTACGATGTGCCAAACTGGCCCGACCAGGATGTGCCGGGATGGCGTGAGGTGACGCAGAACCGTGATGTGCCGGCTGGATGGATTGGTCGTGAACCGCTGTTTGCATGGGAGGCCAAAGTCTACACCTATTGGCGGCCGTGAACACACGAGAAACGAGAAATAAATCTGATGAATGTACGATGTATGAATCATGAGATATGGAGAAAGAAAAGAAAAAACAGAACTGGAAATAAGGCATTAATCGTCATTCTAAGGAGCCGCAGCGCCCATATATGCAGTGACAAGAATCAAGAAAATAGCAAATAAAAAAAGAACCCAGAGGAGCCCTTTAAAAAGCAACCCGCCGTTTCCGACCAGTGTACTTGGACGAGGCCTTGACAATCTTGCCCTTCCGCTCCATCTGCTCCTTTTTCTTGGCAATCCAGGCCTTGCTGCCCTTCTTGATGTTCTTGTTCTTGGTGCGACCGCTTTGGCCCCGTTGTCCGCGGTCGTCCAGAATGTCCACGCCGTCCATGTTGGACACCACGCCCGTAATGTCACCGCTTGTCACGCCGCTGCCCACGGTCAGCACCAAATACACCTTCATGTTCTTGGTGCCCGGGTCGTCCTCCAGAATGCCCGCGCCAAAACCGGCACGCACCGCTGCCTGTGTAATCATGGCCCGCTGGGTGTCGTTTTTCGGGTAGAACTGGCATACGGCACGGCCACCGCGGCGCAACGAAGCATAGAGGCCATTGAAGAAGCGAGAGAGACGGCCCTGCGGGGACGTGTCGCTGCTTTCGGCATTGCACAGCCACTGCACGGCACTGATGCTGATAGCGGCGTCAAACGAGCCCGCCCGAAACGGAACGCCCTGGCCCATGTCGGCCAGCAACAGGTCGCCCTCGACGTCACGTTGGAGAGCCACATCGAGCATCGACGGGCTGACGTCCATGCCGACCCAGACGTGCGGGCCGTTGCCAATCTCTTCTTCGATGCTGTCGCCGTCGCTGAGGCCGGAGTATTCGCTACCGTCGTCGTCGTCGCCGCCATCTTCCTCCTCGTCTTCGTCACCACCGCCCCCCGCTTCCTCGCCGCCGTCGTCGCCGTTTCGTTTCCTCCGTATTGTTGTGCCCGACCGTGTCAGAATTTCGCCGGACAGGCCACTGCCGCATCCCACGTCCAGAATGAAACTCGGCCCTGGCAGGTCCAGAAGCTCGAGGGCACGCCGGGTCATGGACGCCTGCACATTTTGTATACGCGAGCTGGTTGTGTACTTGCGGGCTTCTGTGTCGTTGTAGTGGATGTCGGCGGCGCTGCAAGCAGAGTTAGAGTATGTTTATTAGAGTCAGTCTCCCCTCGCTTCTCCATGACTTACAGGGTATCCTCGGGCCGAGACATGATGGTGGGTGATCGTTTGTCAAACTTTTGGTGTGTGTTGTGATTTCTGTTAGGTTGTGATTTTGTTTGGTTATCTTGTCGTGTTTTCTGCCGTGATTTTTTGTCGTAAGTAGTATCGTCAATGGCTCCTGCAAGCCTCGATATTGTCGTCGCCGTTGCTTTCCTCTCGTTCGGTGACGTTCCTGGACGTTCAAGTTCAAACTTTTTGGTGGGCCGCGATGTTCTTATCTTATCGCAACTTTTTTCGGTTCCTGTCCGCCCACGTACTCGTATTTTCCTATTTAATTTTGAGTCAGTCTGGCCGGCCCCTCCAATCCCGGACTAACCTCCACTTTCCGGATTAACTAATACGACCACTCAACGGAAGCAAGCAGCAGCTCAGTCAGCTAAAGCCAAGCTCTCAGTTCCTCCCCTATCTTCTGGTTCCGGCCAACGCCCGAGGAAGGAGCCGAACACGCTAAGCTCGTAGGTCTGGCCACGACACGCAAAAGGGAAGGCAGAAGCTGCACCTTGAGATTACGCCTAGAAAGAAACCCATCGACATCCACTTCGACAGACTCTTCGACAGACTCTTCACTCGCTACGCTTTTCTCCTCCCCCTGCATCTTCTCTTTTGCATTCTGTCCTTTTTTTCTTATACAGTTTCTCTTTCTCTTCTACTTCATGCTGCCCCTCTTCACGCCTGCATAGGTCGACGCCTTGCGGCCGAGCAAAGTGTCCTCCACAGCTCGTGTTTCTTTTCTTTCCTTTCCACTTTACATTGATTGCACCCCCATTCTCACTCTCAGTCTCTCAGTCTCTCAGTCTCTCAGTCTCTCCCACTCTCTATCTCCTCCTCTCCTCCTCGCCATCATGTGGATTCTCCCGCTCGTGGGCTACGCCGGAGCCGTCGTGGGCTTCGGCTTCCTGACGCTCGCCATTGGTATGTCTTGGCTTCGTCTGATCGTCTTTTGGTCTTCTTTTGTCTGGTTGCCTTCCCGACTAACGTCTCTTCTTCGTCTCTTCATAGCCTCCGGACTCTACTACCTCTCCGAACTCGTCGAGGAGCATACCGTGCTCGCCAAGCGTTTCCTCAGCCGCCTCATCCAGGGCATCATTCTCTTGCAAGCCATCCTCTGCCTCGTCGACCGCTTCCCGCTTTGGCAAACGTTGCTCGGCATCTTTGCCCACATCGTCTACTTTGGCAACATGCGCCGCTTTCCCTACGTCCAGCTCAGCGACCCCTTGTTTTTGCTGTCGTGTGTGCTCGTGCTGCTCGATCACTACGTCTGGTTCAAGTACTTTTCATCGACCCAGCAGCGTGCCTATCAGAACATGTCCTCGTACTACGACACGCCGACGAATGTGCCGACGTTTATGCAGATCGCGTCCTACTTTGGGATCTGCGTCTGGCTGGTGCCATTTGCGCTGTTTGTCAGCCTCTCGGCCAGTGACAATGTGCTGCCGACAATGGGCGGCGCGGGCGAAAGCAAGCGGCATGGGCGGCGGCATGGACGGTCGCGCGTCCTCGTCCACGGCCAAGCGTGGTCAGGGCATGGCCAAGGCGCTGGTTGACAGCGTGCTGTCGATTGTTGGCAGTGTCAGCTCCGCGACAGGGCTGAAGCGGGCGGAGGACTGATTGTTCCTGCTGTCTGTTTTTTTTTTTGGCTTCCTCCTTTCCTGGTTCGGCGTTTTTAATGAGAGCATCACGCTCAATGGGACGGTATTTGGCCAACCGGCCGGTTTTTTTGGTTTCATTTTCCTGGGTATGGGCAGGAGCCCAAAGGTACGTTGACACACTCTCGCACTCCCGTTCTTACCTTTCTTCCCTTTGCCTATTCCATGCGTGGCCAGCATGATGTTTTATCGCTAAGATTGTACTTGACATGGCCCACAAGTTTTTTGTGGAATCCGCCGTGCAGGAGAATAACCTATATCTACCAATTTCCTCTGATTCCTGTGCCACGCATGTTTTCACACTCACTACGATACTCACTTGTTCACTTTGTCTGCAAAGACCTCGCTAACATACCAGGATATATCCTTTTTTTTTTCACAAACCAGCGACGGGACTTGGTTTTGTATTGCAGTCACGATAGGGTGGTGTCTGGTTTGCTTTGCTTTATTATGCTAGCCTGTTCTCGTTTTGGGCGTCTTTTCATTTTTTTTCCGTTTTTTTTTCTTTGGTTTTGGAATCAAATCACCATTACCAACGAGATGCGACCGCCAGTGAATTCAGTGCAACCACAGGGACCAGCCTTCCCTTAACAAGGGACAACGAGCAAGCCAGGTACAGGCTGAAGAACGGTGCATCTATGCACCATATGACAATACCTGGCTGCAGATTAAAAACGCCACACGTCGTGGGACCCCAAACCACGGAAGAGGCTGCCAGCGTCTATCTCGTCTGTCATCTTGTGCTATGCCCTCGTCTGCAGAGAGTGATGAAAGGTGATGGGATGACTATGGGGGTGTGGCTTCTTGTCCTACCACCCGGTAGCCACTTTCTTGTAATCAAGATGGTGTGCTATAGCCAGCCCCCTTCTGTCGCCGGCTTGCCTTTATCGATACCCCGCCTCCCCGTATCCCTTTCCCGCCATGGTCGATCGTGCTTCAGATCGAGCAGGATCGCCCTACACAAGTCATTATGACTTGAAGGATCTTGACCACAATTGGCACGAACAACCAGGGCTTGGTATCGACGTAGTAGATGGAAGGGGACGCCGTTGGTGTAATCCGTTGCTCGTCACGCCGGAACCTTGCTGCCTGGGGGTGTATCGAATGCTCGCTGCGGGTGCATTGTCTCCTGGTTCTCCAATAATGGCCGTCACAATGGCCGGTGGCTGGGTCAGTCTACCTGCCTCCAGTGAACCTTGGATGGGGGCGTGCTGCAAGATGAAAAGGAAAGTGTGTGCCCTGGGCTGCCCCCTTTTATTCAGAGACCAATCCCGGCTCTGGCTGTGAGTCACTGGCCGCGGGATGGGTGGCTGCCTTGCAGGCGACTCCTATGAAGCTTATGTAGGGAGGGGCATGTGCCGCCAAGAATGAGGATGCGCTTTCCGGCGCGACCGACCCCTGGCTCCGGGGTCTGATCGCCTGGACCAAAGAGCCGGTCCATGGAATAAAACCCCCACGCAGCAACATGACTGACGGGCCGGGCCGTATGTAGGACAAGAAAAAGCATCGTCTCTGTGGAACGTCAATTATTTCTATTAGTATATTAGAGGGAAAGAAAAATGTTAACAGGAGAGTAAAGGGGTTCTGTCTGCTTACCTTTTGCGGCTGCCTGCACTAAACATGATATCGAACTTGCAGCCCCTACCGATTGTTTTACTTAAGCAATTGCACAGCATGCTGACAGTCTCGCGTATCCTGCGTAAACTGTTTGTGTTCCTTTACGTTGATTGTGGTCGAGTTCCAGAAGCAAAAGGTATATTGTATTGGTTCTCTAGCAGAATGGCGCGCCAAAATCTAAACATCTCCGTCTATCAATATCAACAACGTCAACTTTTTACACTCATTTAGTCTCCCTCACAAGTTAGTTTATAACTCTCTCTCTCTTCACTGCATATCAACCACTCAGTGAGCAAAGCGGAAGTCAAGACGACGGCTGCCCTGCAGACGGGTCTCGCGCTTGTACTTGATCTGCTCCTCGTGGGACAGGGCGTTCCAGACGCGCTCGCGCTGCTTGTTGCGGAAGACGTAGTAGGCCTTGGCGAACAAGAAGCTGGCAATGGCCAAGAAGTTGATGACGATCAAGAATTTGTTACCGCGGTGGTAGTGGGGGGCGTCGTCGGACCGGTAAATGTACGCGCCAATGATGGCGCCCAGTTGGACGGAGATCTGTCAGATTTCAGGTTAGAAGTGAACAAAGCAACGGAGCGTGCGAGCGTCGGAAAGTGGGCTCACATTGTACAGAGCAGCCGAGACGGAGCGAGCGCCGACGTTGTTGGCGTTCTTGGAGGTCCAGCCGACGAGGATGGCGTCTAGAAGAGTTCAATTTAGTACGTGTCTCGTTTGCTTCCTTGGCGGGGGGGGGGGAGGGCTGGTGGGTGTACTCACGGCAGTAGGGGTACGACAAAAGCACCGTCACGAGAGCATAGGTGCCCCAGCGGTTGACAATCAGGCCGGGCCACCAGCGCAGGGCAATCACGCAGGGCAGGGTCCACAGACTCTGGATCATGGACACAAAGGAGCGTTCCTTGACAAGGTCCGAGAGGCGCGTCAACAGAATCAGAGTGATAATGTGGAACACACTCGCCGGGATGGTCAGCAGGTTTGTGTTGAAGGTGCTGAAACCGGCCGACTTGAGGATGAGCGTAATGTAATACGAGGGCGGTGACTGCGGGATGTACGCCAGCAGGCCGATAATGTAGAGCGGCCACAGGTCATAGTCCTTGAGTGCCTCCCAGAGACGGCGCGGCGTCACGGCCTGGCGGTTGTGCATGTCGCCCTTGCTGGGGTCGTCGCGCAGCACACGGTTCACCACAATGGAAATCTCGCGGTCGGTGAACCAGCCCTTGGGACGGTACCAGGCCTTCGTCTGGACAGCCGAAGCAGGCATCAGGAAGAAGGAGGCAATACCAACGGCCAGCGTGATGAGACCCTCAATCAGGAAGAGCCAGCGCCAACCGCTGCGGCCGTTCACACCGTCCAAGTGGAAGATGGCAAAAGCAAGCAGAGACGTGACGATGCTCGTCACCGACAAAGCGGTCCAGAAGTAGCTGAGACGGACGGGCAGCTCGCGCGAGGTGTAAAAGTACGACAGCCACAGGACAATGTCGGGGATAAAGCCGCCCTCCAATACACCCAAGAGAGCGCGAGTAACAAGGAAGGATGCGCGTCCAGAAATAGCAGTCTGGGAGATGGCGACGGTGGACCACATGACCATTTGCATGGGAATCCACCGATCGGGGCCAATCTTCTTGGACACCAGCTGCGAGGGCAGCTCGGCCAGCAGGAAAGAGACGAGGAAGACCGTGTTACCGTAGTTGTAGTCTGCACTCTGCGTTAGTAAAAACAACCATGGGAGAGTACAAGCATCAATTCTATTGCCACGGTGTCGGGACTCACCATTTGTCGTCAAACCCAGCTCGTGCAGCATGTTGCCCGACACAGCCTGCACCAGGTTGCCACGGTCGACCTGCAGACCAAAAAACATGATACAGGCCCAAAGGCAAACGCGCCAGTCGAGCCTGCGGACCAGCTTGCGCTCCTCCTCTTCGGACCAGGTGAAGTCTGGGTCAAATACGTGGCGGCACTCGTAGTGGGCATTTTCATAGACATTGCGCCAGTAGGCAGCGACTTCCAGGTCCAGGAACGGGTTCTGTTTGGCGCCAAATGCGTCACCGTCGTCGTCGGAGGGGATTTCAGAAACACCAGCACCGATGGCAGTCTCCTTGGCGGCACCTCCAATGTCTTTGCTATCCACATCGGTGGCCGACGACGACGGCGCATGAACGTCGACGACGTCAATGGCCGTGGTCACCTCGGGGGGCTCCACGTTGAGCGACATGGCAGTAGCGAGGGCGTTGATTGAGCTGATGGAAGACTGCTGTAGCTGCTGTCGTTGCTCTCGTTGCTCTGCAAGCAAAGGTTGACACTCGTCCGAGTGTTGCTGAGATGAGGCAGGAATGGTGGGCGAGTCGTAATGGGGGGAACAATTGGGAGAAGAAGAAAGTAACAAGGATACTGTTCTTCTCTCGTCTCGTGTGGGACTGATATAACCCTGAATGAGAACCGAGAGGAAAGGAGAAGGAAGGACAGAAGAGGGAAGGAAGGAAAAGACGCTCTTTATCTACAAGATCAGTAGAGGCGACATATGGTACGACAGCTGAGTGGTGACAGAAATGGGAAGTTCGCCGTTCTCTGCCCGTCTCGTGCTTGGGTCTCTCTTTCGTTTTCACGGTTGCAACGCGTCGGTGGCAAGGGGAGCTCGTCCAAAGGGCCCGGTCAGTGGAGCACTGTTGGGATGGAGTTGCCGACAGATTGAAAGTATGGTACGGAAGTACTTGCACTTTGAGAAGATATTTCCTTGGCTTCGCAGTGGAGGGAAGCAAGAGAAGAAAGAACGAAAAAAGAAGAAAAAAATGGAACGCTGCTATCGACCGGGATACAACGTGCAATGGAGATGGGTGTGGATGCGTGGATGTGTGGATTGTGCCAGGAAGAGTGACCAGATCGAACGGAGAGTGCAAATATTGAAAAGTTTCAGATAGACTCGGACGACTGTTTCCTCATGAGGATGTTATTTTCTTGTCCTTTTACCTTATTGGGATCGTGGTGGTAGCCGCCCTTTTCTTTTTAAGCTTCTCAATACGTACATGACCACGCCCATTTCTGTCTTCATGTGTCGTCCGTTGCTTTCAGTTTCTCTTTCCTTCCCGACTCTTTACGCCGCATCTTTATTTTCCTCTTCAACATACGCAATCGCATTGAAAGACGTAATGCTCGCTAGAACACTCGTAGAACCAATCAGATAACTCCTCTTACAATGACAGCATGTGGCATCCAAAGTACGTGACGGGAGCTGAGGGGGCTAGTAAAGAAAAGACACAGAAACATGCAAACATGAAATGGCCAAAAGAGGGTAAAAGAGGGTCGAGAGGGCCAC
Organism: Sporothrix protearum; assembly: GCA_016097115.2. Taxonomy (NCBI): domain Eukaryota; kingdom Fungi; phylum Ascomycota; class Sordariomycetes; order Ophiostomatales; family Ophiostomataceae; genus Sporothrix; species Sporothrix protearum. Next base: position 231,410 of record JADMNH010000003.1, read on the forward strand.
AAACGACAAATAAGGGGAGGGGTCCCTGGACAGTGAGAGTGGACGATGAGAGTGGGGGCTGTCGTACGCAAACCGGGAAGACAGCGCGAGAGCAAGAGAGTGTGGCAGACAATATGGCAATTACAGGAGACATCCGCCATAAACGGGACATGCGAGCACGACTGGAAAAAAAAGTTTTGACCAGACTATTTGTCCACATCCACCAACGACGGACGACGGCCGAGTCGACATGTGGTTCACATTCATCCATGGACCCGGGTCGTGGATCCTGCGAGGCGACACGAGAGTCGTGACACGAGGCGGTTAAAATCAACCAGGCTGTCGTCTTCTTGACACGAATAAAGTAACTCCCTCTTTCTCTTCTTCTTCGTCTTCGTCTTCGCCATTTGATGCTTACATTGTGCATTAATTCGTACAATGCGAACACACACGGCATTGGCCTCTCAGGAAGACATGAAACAGACAGATCGAGAAGCAGGCCTCGATATATCATACGCTTGCGCCATGAACCGAGTATAAAGTTGAGAAAAGGAGCAACAACCAAGAAGTTAAGGATGGAAGTGAAATCCTGCACCAAACCCATAAAAGCCCATAAGGCGGAGCCGAACGAGAACATGACCGATGTTCGAGCTTACGAGGATCGACGTTCGCCGGGATTTTCGTAGAAGTGGATATCAAACAAGGGAAGAGGAGACAAAAAATGGCCGCTCCGCGAGCCCCGACGACTAGCACGATTTCAATGAGTGTACATGTACTTCGCAAAGAATGAGAGGACTGGGACGGGAGGATGGGAGAAGCAAACAAAAGAAGAAAAAAAAAGAAAAAAAAAGGCCCAGACTAAGATCGACGGGTAGCTAGAAGGGAACACTGCGTGGACAAAACAGCACATAGTCACCACGTGATACACAGTATTATGGACAAGGGAAGCATCCATTTACCTGTGGCGGCCCCGAAGTTTCATCATCGATAACGTGGCGAGAGAGAATGGCAAGATTTGCCAATGTGTAAAACTCAGAGTGAAAACTCAAAACAGATGCTGTGATGGAATAATAGCAGAGAGGACTGGCCGGGGTCGATGAAAGTGCCTCGGCATGGTACAACTCAGGTCAACTAAGCGAGAGCGAGAAGAAAAGAACGCGAAAACGCCGGTAGTCAAACATGAAAATCATGGTAAACTCATTATTAAAAAAATTCAAATAAAGGCAAGCAGCTAGGCTATTACGACGACACTTTTCGAGAGATCACGAACACTCAAATAAATAGACTGACATATGTCATGTAAATGATTTCCAATCCACCCAGTTTCCATACTGCCAGCCAACGTCGACCCGGTACCCAATCAGCATCCAAAACTCACAACTCTTGCCCTGGCACGGCAGTCGAAGGAAGGGGGTGTAAAATTGATTAGGCCGGCCTCGAAGGAGAAGTGGCTTCCCCTTTTTGCCTCTTCGCCTTCACTGAACGGACTTGTCTCCTTCTTTGGGACAAGCCGGTACGAGTTACAATAAAGGGCCAAGATGCACCACGGAAGACAAGGCGTCAAAAAGAAAGCAGGTGGAGCAGGAAGAGGGAGCAAGAAGGAAAAAAAGGATTGTGCGAAATATCATGCGTGGGGGTATTTGTTCTTCCAAACGAGTGAACAAGAAATTCGTGTACACAAATACGTGAATAGAGGCTAACACGGGCCCCATGGGGGAGGGTCTGTATGAACGGCACCGTTTTGTGAATCCGATGGTGCCATTTGCATTTCGGGGCCGAGGACAAAAAAAAAGAAAATAAGGCGGGTACACACGGAAGCTAATGACGGGAGCCCTGTGGGAGAGAAGCGGACTAGGCAGAGGTCTAAAAAAAAGGTGGGAAGATAGTAATGTGTGCATTCATTTAGAAGGAACAACGAATTAGGACGACGGATTGAACAGAGAATAAAAGAAAATGAACGAGACAGAGAAGCAGTCCTTTCTATTTTGCACAGACGACTCGCTCAGTATATCGAGATGCACAAGGGAGTGCACACACACGTCAGAAATACACCCACGTGCATACTGAGTATTCTGCCGTCCTGTCTCTGTTATCATCTGTGTTATCATGGCGACATTGGATGTCGTCAACGGGTGCTCTAACCGTGTAAGAGCAGAGTAGCGCCGAGAAGTGGAGCCTTTCGCCTTGCGGCAGATCTGGAAAAATGACGCCAGGTGGGGGGTGATGTAGAGAAAGTCAATTTACCAGCAGGGGTTAAGGGGGTTGGAGAGGTTGAAGACTTCTCAGGAGCACACAACAAAATCGCAGGCCTCTCTGCGTCTTAACGGCAATGGCGTCGGGCTGTCCCATGATGCCGAGTCTCTTGCCCTCCTCCGTTCTTTTCTTCCCTTCTCCCCAGTGTGGCTTGGCACTTGTGGCGTGCCGACGTGGTCTTGTCTCTGATGGCTGAAAAAGATGGCCAAGAGCGCGGATGCCTAGATGCCCAGATGCCCAGAAACACTTGGAAAAGCCAGAAAAGCTTCGATTGAGTACTCATCCCACGCCGAGTCGCTAGACATGGAGAGCAAAAGCTTGATAAAACGACGTTCGTCGCGGCGTGGTGATAGCCACACCCACACACCTGCCAAATTACTGAATGAGGAAGTGCCCTGTATTGAGTCGCTGTAAGTCACTGTCGATGCCCCTGGACGCCAATGCAGTAGCGCCATCGAATGGTTCCCGCCAAGGCTCTTATCGCCTACCATCCAGACCTCACCAGTACCTTTTCTCCCGTTCTGTCGGCTGGTCGTATCTTCACGTGATTTATTTGCAATCATCACGTGTGGCCCACACAAGCTTCAATTCCCCACACCATGACATCAACAGCTTCATTTCGCCGCCAACAATATCAACATCGAAGAGTATCTGAACTTTGTATATACTTTCCCGAGACCAACTACCACAATACGTCAATACCAGTATACAAGCACACCGACAATTATCCGTCATGAACAGCAGCGGCGCGCCGGGGCCGAATGCCGGCGCGTCACAACCCCGCCCTCCATCTTCATCTGCATCGGCGAGGACAGCTGCTCCGCAGCAACCAAGACAGCCCGGGTCGTCGGGCACGCCCTTGGTGTTTGCCCTGGCGCACCGTCCTAAGCAGAACGAGTCCAGTGTCAGCATACCCAACGACTTTGGCGAGGTGGCGCGTCTACCCAGTCGACCCAGTCTGCCCAGTCTGTCGAGTCTGTCGCATCCGACGAAAAATGAGACGGCATCGGCAGCAACACCCGCTTTAGCAGGGCCCTTCAACCCCAGCACATTGGACCCAAACACGTTACCTTTCCCCATCTGGGAGCCGCAAAAGCACACTACAGAAGAACGGGCCGCTGTCGCCATTACGACCGTCCTCAGCAATGCCCATAGCAGGTACAGCCAAAGGCAGTTTGACGAAGAGAGTGTCCAGGGCGAGGAGGGTGGTCGAGACGACAATGGAGACTACGACAACGACGACGCGCTTGATGTCGACCTCGAGCACGATTATGTGCTTGCCCGTGATGGTCGTGGTGGCAACAACAGCAGCACCAAGGGAAACCGAGGACGACCCGCCACCAAGAGTCACGAGACACCGGCCAGAAAGATCCACATCTCCGTCAAACCCGGCCGTGGCCTGACTAGGAGAGTGCAGCATCGCCGGGTCGGTAGCGGCGGTCGCAGCGGTAGCGGCGTGAGTGGCAGTGGCAGTGGCATGGGCTTGGGTTTGGGTCGGGGAAGGGCGGCCGGTGGCGCTCCTCTCGCAGCCGACGGCATTGACCCGGACCTCGCCGGATCCACGCTTGAGCCCCTGTTCAACGGCATTAGTGGCCGTATACAGCGTATCCAAGAGAACCGCCACAACCGCTTCGTGTCGCAACAGCGTATCCGCAAGGGTTGTCGGTACAGCCAGCACCACCAGCACCACCAGCGGAACCAGCGGAACCAACAGCTCAACTGGACATCGCACAACATTGCCTCGTTGGTGTCGTCCATTGACGGCCTTGAAAGAAGAGGACCGTCGAATCCTGCGCGTCCATACGTTACGCCCCACAGCGTGTGGACAGCCCTCGGAGCTCTGCCGGGCTTCAAGTTTGACCTCGCTTTTATGGAGCTTCTTGAAGGCGACGGTGGCGGCGGCGACGGTACCATGGGCACTGGCGCGGAGCACGATAACACCGACGATGATATCGAACACAACCGCATCGCTTGCTTGCTGGGTGCCGTCCTGGCCGACCCGGCCATAGTCTGCAGCTGTGACAAGTCCACCTGCCGGGGCCGCAATACAGGCCTTCCACAGTTTCTTGTTGCACTGTACTTGCTGGCCCCAGCTGCACACTCGTGGCAGCGGCCAGGCGATGTGCAGGCAAAGCGCCCCCCCTGGGAACTCGATGTTATGGATGCCGATGTTGCGTTGAACGGACTGCACGAGCTCGGTATTGACGATTTTGGCAGTGTGGATATGGACACAATGCAGGACGCCACCACCACCACCACCGCCACTACGGTTTCTGTCTTTCCAACGCGTCCGGACTTTGCCAGCGAGAGCGATACGCGCTTCTGGTCGTGGCTCGCCAACACACTCTTTGACCAGTTTGAGCCCAGTCGGACTGGCAGCAACAACCCGGCAATCGACGCCAACCCACAGGACAGCCACCATCACACACCGGGCCAAATGGACAAGACGCGGCGCGCGTGGATTACCGATGCGTATGCCGCGCCCAGTGTGGGCCACACCCTCTTTGCACTGGTGCAGTTGCTGGTCGATGCACGGCGGCGTTACCTGCAGGACAATGCCCAAAATCAGGATAGCATGGTCGACATGGCCGACACTGCCACTGTGACCGCCACCGCGACTGCCACCGCGACTGCCACCGCTACCGACATCGACACCAACACCGCTGACGATAACGTCAGGTACATCCACGCCCTCTTGGCCGCGCGCAGCCCCACCCATCCCTGCCGCTGGGGCACCTCCGTGTCCTGCACCGACCCCATCTGCTTCGAGGGCGATTTGGACTTGGCGAAGCCCATGTCGTGTTGCGAGCTGCACGACGAGCGGCTGGGACTGGCTGTGGACGTGTGGTGTCTATGGGTGCGCCACGGGCGGCATGTGATGGGCCAAGTTGGCGAAAGCAACGACAGTAACGACAGCAACGACAGTCTGTCCCGCCCACCACAAGACACGCTCGCTGCCCTGGCCCGATGGACCCTTCAGCTCGAGGTTCGCGCCAACGAGCAGCAACAAGAAGCCCAGCAGCGCTACTTTGAGAGATAGGACCATGTCAGGACGTTGCAGCGGATGTATAAAATGATACATGCTCTTGGCAGAGACCGCCTACGACATCTGAGAAGAGACTACCTGGCAGGACACCGCGGACGCCAATAGCGATCCCGACAAAAAGTAGTTCAACGGGTGTGGGGTATTCTTTCATTGCTGCTCTGTTTTTTTTTTTCTTTTTCCTTTTTTCATTCTTTTCATTCTTGTCGGCAAAGAGGCCGGTACATATCAGGCATAGGACACGGACGGCTTAAGGCAACTAGATACCCATAGACTTTATTCATTAGTTCTGAAACCAAGCAATAATAAAAAAGGAAAATACAACTTAACGCATTTGCCCCCTTTATCAGATTGTGATTACTAACCGTGCAAAGTGTCGAGCGAAAAATCTGTTCCTATTGCTGAAGCAAGAAGACGAATCATCACAACGCAAGTCTCTTCTCCTTTGGATTGTAAAAGTACACTTTATATTCTGTCCTTTGTTGAAGCTCGATTGGCTCCCCGTCTCAAGTCATTTGCTGTCTGCCGTTGCCGTATGTCTCGGGTACCTGCGTCCCCGTGTTAGTATGGTAGTCGTTCCAGCCGGCATGCCACAGCATCTAAATCACAGTTTATCAGTCAATTAGTCACAATCATCATCACGTCACAGTCTACGAGTTCAAATCATTTTTACGTTCACGTTTGCAAAGTGGGAAGCTATGTGAGATGGTAAAGTAATGTTAAAATGAATGAAGAAAAAACTGCAAAAGCCAGAGGCATGAAAACCAATAAAAAGGGCAGAGTACAAAACTTTTTGGGCGGTCCTCGCAGCGTGACACCCAAATGTTGCGAGTGTGGAATAGTGACCAAGCCCAGAGACAAGAAAATAAAGCAAGCATCAAGACAAGAGATGAAAAGAAAGAGAAAAACTAAATTAGATACTAAACGATCATCGCAACGGTGCTTGCGAGGCACAGGCTGCGGTACAGGAGAGGAAAAGACAAATACAAGAGATGAAGAGCAGAAAAAAATGAAGACTAAAGACAACCCGGGATGAAGGACAAAAGACAGCGAGCAAGAAGACGAGCAGAAAAATTCGAAGCTCCTATTACAGCAGTGCAAACCGTACTAGCTGCGGAGAAAACAAAGCAAGATTCCAATTTTTTTGTAGATGTTGGGTATTTTTCGGTTTTTTGGGTGGATGGTGATTTTCAAGTTTTTTTTGGTGGTTGTTTTGCTGGGTTTCAAGTGTTTTTGGTGTTTTCTGGCTTTCCTTGTGCAATTTTCGTCGTCCCCTTGGCGGTGTGAAACTGTAAGATAAAGTCGCTCAAGCCTCCTCCTCATCCTCGTCAGCCCAGTCAAACTCGCCCTCGTAGTACTTCATGTCCTGCGGGTACTTGATGTCGCCCTCGGGTGTAGTGAGCATCAGAACAGGGCCTTTGGACTTGCTGAAGACGTCGGGCTTGTCGAGCAGAGACCAGGTGCACTTCTGGACGCGGGCTCCATTGCAGCGGTTGAAGAGACGGTTTGCCTCATGTTCGTCATAGAGGTTCTCGTTGCTGCCAATGCTGTAGGTCTCCCAGGCCTCCTGCATCGACTCCTCGTGGGTCATGTTGACCGTGGGAAGGTCCAGCTTGTCATTAATATTAGAGTCGATTGCCTTGCCCTTGCCCTTGCCCTTATCAATTTGGTCAGGGGTTTGGTCTGGAGTGTCCGGTGTAGTAGGAGCCTCCAGGCCCTGCTTGAGAAAGTAGTCATAGTCGTCAGAGTCGGTACCCTTAGACTCCTCGGAGTCCTTGGAGGTGCTGCTCAGGTTGGAGGTGTCGGCGACGTGGCCTTCGTCAATGTCTTTGTCGGTGGAAACAGCAGCAGAAATTCCAATTTCGCATAGAGTATCATTGGAGCTTTTTACGACAGGAGGAATAGGAGTGGTAGGAGGGGTGGGAGGTGCGAGATCATGGCCGAGAAAAAGAGTCTCGCTGCTGGTCGTCAAAGCTGTAGTCGTCGTGGCCGGCTTGGGGAGAAGAAATGTGGTGCTGATCTTGATCTTGGACCCGGGAGCGCTCTGGGACTTGGTGCTCGTGGTCTTGGGAGAGGGCGAAGGCAAGGGCAAGGCCGAGAGCTGGGTCTTCTCAGGCGAGGGCTTGATGTCAAAGTTAAACGATTCGATGCTGATGTCGGGCGTATTCAGTGTGGGCTCCTCGTACTCGTCATCAGAGAAGGAGGGAATGCGGGCCATTTCAATAATGGGAGCAAAGGTTGGGGGCGGTCCAGCAGCATCGCGGATCGACTGAGAAAAGGCACGGTCCTCGTCACTGTCCTCGAGAATGGTCGGGAGCTTGTGGCGGTACTTGTCGCCAAGCGACTCAAGACTGGTATCGTCGTCGATGCTGTCGTACTTGAGGTTGAAGCGAAGGCGGGGAATGGTCTTCGAAACCTTCTCGGCCGGCTTCTCCTCGACTGGCTCCTCGGTAGATGGCTCCTCGGTAGATGGCTCCTCGGTAGATGGCTCCTTGGATTCAGGTTCGGTCTCGTTGGGCTCAATGATGTGGTCAAACATCTTGTCAGCAGAGAAGATATTCTCGCGAGTGTGCTCATGGCAGTCGGAGTGCTCGTTGTCTGCAGAGAGCTGGTTGTTGACAGTGGGCTCGTCATTTGAAGAAGGCCCATCGTGGATAGCGAGCTCGTCGAAGAAAGAAGGCTCATCGCTGAAAGGAAGCTCGCCAAAGACGGACAGCTCGTTGTAGAGAGGAATGTCATCGTAGAAGGCAAGCTCGATGTCGGCAGTGGTCTCGGAGGGCTCCTCGCTGTTGAAGAAAGGACCGCCAATGTCCATGTCAACGGCTGGGCCAGCTTGGAGCTCCTCATTTTCGTCGACAATGGGCTCATCAGACTGCTGACAGTGATTGTCGATGGTTAAATTGCGAATGTAGGTTGTCAGCTCGCGGATGGCCGACTCCTCAGACTGCTCGTTTTCATTGTCATTGTCACTGTCGTGGTAGATAAGTCTGTCAGATCTCTCAGACGTATCGACGGTAGCAGATTCTCGGGCGTTTGAGTCATTGCTGTCGTCAAAGACAGGCTGGGGCTCAATAATGTCTACAAAGGATGTTGTCAGTGAGGAAAGAGATGGGTGACTGCAGCAGATTTGGGGAAGATACTCACGTTGGCCAAGGCTATGCAGAAGAATGTTGTCGATGGCGATCATCGACATTCCCTCGTCAACGGCCGTGTCATGTACGGCAGTGATTTGGGTGCTCGTGGCATCGGTGCCATTCTCGTTGGCATGGCTGCCCTTGCATTCGTCCTGTACCTGATGAATGGCCTGGTGGTCAGTCTGAGGCTCATTGGTACCGGTGTTGGCGTCAATGTCGGCAGTTTTCTCAACAGCTCTGCTATTTGCATTGCTGTGGCACTGGTCGGGGCTACAGAAAAGCGATGTTAGTAGATGAAAACGGTGAAATCAGGCGAAAAGAGCGAAGGATGGGGCCGAAGGCTGGGTGGAACTCACAAGTCAATGAACATGGAAGAATCTTCGTTCTAGAAAGATTCATCCACCTCTTCGAATGCGGCCGAATGGAGCGACTGGGCCATGATGCTGTCGTCATGCTCATCACAGTCCTCTTCATTGCCGCAATATTCGACATGAAGGGCGGGAGCACTCGTGTGCTTGCGGTCAAGGCCGAGGGCATGGACGCTCTGTTTGGCGTCTTTGTGGGCCATTTTCTCAATCAGATTGATGAGAGTATCATTGACTGCGATGAGAGATAAGAGGTCAGTAACAAGTCAGAAGGTAAAAAGGGGCTGGGGAAGAGGGTGGCGGGAAGGTGGGGGAACTCACAAGTTTGCTCGAAACTGCCATAGCTAAAGTCCATGTCGATCGTGGGCGACTTCTTGGGAGTCACAATGTCGTGGGCGCTGCCGATGTTGGTGCCAATGTAAGTGGTCGAGCTATTGCACTCGTCAAGCTCAAGATTGCTGATGTTGTCGTCGTCCGCCTCAGCGTCGGAAGCAGCGCTCTAGGCTGATCCGAACATGAGGGGAGTGGTTGGCTTGCCGGCAGAAGCAGTCGACAGCTGAACAAAGGCCGAGAAAAAGAGAGCGAGGGCGGTTATCTCTCCAGTCGAAAGCATCATCTTGAGGGCTAGAAGTACAGCCAGGCAGAGGACGAAGGCCTTGGGAATAAAAAAGACCGAGTCGTCCGCAGAAGCGGCGACTGGCTTCGACAGCGTCACCATGGTGAGAATGGTGTGCAGCTGGCGAGGCGGAAGAGGTTGCTGGAATTGGCCGAGATCGACAGTTGGCGACAAGAAGGCGACAGTAATGTGAAAAGAGAAGAAGTAAAAGTGATAATTTGAAAGGAGAACAAGAAGTTGGCGAAGGTGATGGTGGTAGTGGTGGCGATGGAAGCGAAAAGATGAAGACTGCAGCAAGCGTTGAGAAGACTACTTGCAGACAGAAGATCAGAAAGCGTTTGTAGGATGAGAAAGGTAGAGAGAGGAGAGGAAGCAAAGGAGGGTAGGAGGGCCGGGAGGGCAGATATATATAGGAAGAGGGAGGGCCAGGAGGGTGCGCGAGATCAGCAGCGGTGAAGGGAGACGAAGGCAAGAGCGGCAGTAAATAGCTTCATGAGTGGTCAGAAAATCGGGCAAGGCAGTGTAGGGAAGTCTCGTCGTGAAGGGAAGGAGCGCGTAGAGTTTTGGCCGCTGTGGAGGCAAGTGAAGGTGGAAGGTGCAGGTGCTGCTAGTTGGGGAAGGAGCGATGGTGGTGATGGTGGTGGTCACGATGGTAACGGGCAGAAACAAACGAAAGGAGTGATTTGTTTGTGGGCCCCCGAACCAAATAGACATTTGTTCACTAGCCAAGACCTATTGGCCAGTTGAAGACAATAGGAAGAAGAAGGGGAACAATGATGAATGCAAATTAGTGGCTAAAGGGTGTCATGGTCGTGGAGACTGCCCGTTGCCCATGGGCATGCAGGTGAAGAGGAGCGAAAACAGTTCGCTGGAGGCCTGGAAGTGTGCATGTGTTAAAGGCAGTAGTCTTCTCTTCTGTGCGGGTGCGGGGGCTACTGGAGATCATGGCTGCTGTCACCAGGAGGATAGTCGCGATGGTCACAGATCTGACGCGTCGTTGAGCGAATGTGCTGAACAACACGTCAAGTTCGCGATGGCAAGCATCTGTGTGACTTTCTCATGATAAATATCATTCACTTCTAGCCCTTGATGGCAATCGTAAACGGAACGTGAGGCACAAAATTCCGACAGAGTATCTCATGGCAGTGCTTCTCTGAAATCCATGCCACGTGCACGCATGTGATCTGGGTCAACAGAAATTATGTGCATCACCAGAAACAATGGTGAATAAAGATTCTAGTGAACTACTTCTATTGTTTGCATTGCGATTGTCAGAGATGTCGCTACACTTTGTGATCTCTTCGTGCGTAGCAGAATTATGATCGATCACGAGAGTCTAGGTCGATTACCAGCTGCAACATCGCTACGTGACGTGGTAAACACTATTCAAGATTCGTGGCCATATCTATAGAAGTGGTTTGTAATTGTCGATTACAGTAACGTCGCGTGGCCATATCTATAAATGTGGTTTGTAATTGTCGATTACAGTAACGTCGTGGCTACCGTGTTCCATGGAAGTGGCTGCTGTTGTTGTTGCAATCGTCTGATGAACACACGCGTCTGTTCACACCTCCACACGGGGAGAGAAGAAAAAAAGCTGGACATCTAAAAGGCAAAAATGCTCGATATTGTGATATCCTGGGCGTGAAAATAATGCAAAAAGTCACTCATCTTTGTCACGCAGTCATGAAGTCTCTTCAATAGCAAACAATGCACAACAGTTTTATTTCGAACTCTGTTCGAGATATCGAATAATCTGTTATCTCAAAATAATTCAAACGAACCATCAAAGGCTCGCATAAAACCAGAAAAAAGAAACATCCACGCTACACTCACACTTTCCATCTTCATTTATCTGCAACTGATGTTCGATGTTGCACACAATACTTGTGGTCGATTGCTTTATTTTCTGTCATTTGTTTTCTCGCCCCCTTTTGATAAGCTCAAGACTTTTCCAGTACCACGTGACTCATCACATGGTCTACACTGCCATCTCAGCCCATACTCGAGCCCACAATTTGAAGAAAACACAAGCTATCTGTCCAATATAGAGACAAGATTGCTCGTTTGCAGTCGGAGAAAAGAAACAACATTGAATAGGCCTCGACCGGATATCTGTATCTGTTCGTTGCACAATACGACGTACACACAGACCATCGAAACAATGGTACAGATGCAGGCACCTTGTCACTACCCAGTTCCCGGACCCACCTTTTCGGTCAATGGTGGGCTGCTCGAAGTACAATTGGCCAAGACATTCTAAGACCCACTTGATCTTCGAATTTTTGGACATTGCTTTCAACGACATGCTTTGTTCACTCTCATGATACATGTCGAGTGATGAGATATTGCCAACCACCACTTCACCCTTTCTGACGTCAGATTGCAACACGCAGTCATTGTATGAACCGTTCACTCACCCAACTTATCCATCAACCTCTCCTCCACCACACAATGGCCGACAAGACGTGCCGGATCCTGGTCATGGCCAGCGGCAACGGCTCCAACTTCCAGGCGCTCGTCGATGGCATTGCTGTCGGCAGCATCACCAATGCGCGCATTACGCGGCTGATTGTCAACCGCGGCAAGGCCTTTGCGACCCAGCGTGCCGACAAGGCGGGCATTCCTTGGGAGTACTTCAACCTCGTGACGCACGGGTTTCAGGCCAAGGGCGAGAAGGACGCTGCGGCACTGCAGGCGGGCCGTGAAAAGTACGATGCCGCGCTGGCCCAAAAGGTTTTGTCCGCCCCCAGTGAAGAGCGCCCGCAGCTGATTGTCCTCGCCGGCTGGATGCACGTCTTCACCAAGGCCTTTTTGGACCCGCTCGACGCCGCCGGCATCAAGATCATTAACTTGCACCCGGCGCTGCCTGGCAAGTACGACGGCGCAGGCGCCATCGAGCGCGCCTACGACGACTTCCAAGCCGGCACGCTCGAGAACAACACGACGGGAATTATGGTGCACTTTGTGATTGACGTGGTGGACCGCGGCGCGCCGATCCTGACCAAGGAGATTGTGGTGCAGAAGGGCGACACGCTGGCCGATTTGGAGACGCGCATCCACGCCGAGGAGCACGCGCTGATTGTGACGGCAACGCAAAAGGTGGTACAGGAGGTGCTGGCCGCCGAGGAGAAGCGCTCGTCGTTATGACGAATGTGCTTCCCGTGTAGCCCAATTTGCTTGTCTCTGTTGTCATCCTCGTCTGTTTTTCTTCCTTCTTGTTCAACATTCTCTTTTTTCTGTTCAGTTTCATGAAGTGGTGTTTTGAATGCACGGATAGATCATGTTTTCTCGTTCTTTAGCTTTCACACTATTGTAAAGCTGGCTTTGTGCCTTTACACATTCACTCGATGTGGGAGACGTGCTTCCCAAATCGACGTGTCGCTTTCAATCGTGATACTCCCCGAGATGTTCTTCGACTCTGTTACCTTTTGCACTACAAGCGAGAGCACCATCTGAGACCTGCTCATCTACTCATACACGCTTCGTCGCATCCTCTATTCACTTTCTTGGAGCTCCTCGCATGCTGCAGTCTTGGCTTTCGATCGTGGGATTCCCTGAGTGCTCTTCTTCCCTATTGCCTTCTGCACTATCAAATAGTACACCACGCATAGTCTGTTCATCGTCACATAAGCCTTATTTTCGCCTCTCTTCACTGAATAAACAATACCTGGAGGCTAAATGCGACGCCGCCATGATGCTACCTGCGTGGAACTGGAGCGTAGCTCTCAATGGCGATGTCTCCGGAATCCAGCTTTTTTGTTCATAAATTCAGTGGCATCCAAGCTCTTCCGATGGCTTACACCATCTACAGTACCACCTACAGCCCACCTACAGCACCATAATCAGCATCATGGCCTCCTGTCTGTACTGTATTCACTTAATTTGTCTTTCGTTCACATGGCAACACACCTACTTCTGGTAACAGGTTTACATCGAAACCACTTGACGCGTAAACACAGGCCCCACCAAGCCACGGATATGCCCTCTACCAAAGGTAAATGAAAGCGCATCACAACTTGTCAACGTCTTTGGTGCTTGTGATGCCGGCTTATTCATTGGCTTTTATGTCGCTGCAGGGCGAATTCACGACTGACCTTGGACCCTCTGCCTCCTGCCCTCTGGCTATAAATATAGGTCCATCCCCCCTCTCTCCCCCCTTCGTCCCCTCTCTCCATTTCTCTTTTCTCTTCAGACCATCGCTGCACAGCAATTTTACTGTTACAGCTCACTTCATCCCTTCCCACGCATCATTCTTATCATCATTTTTATTCAGCCAGACTCCATTGCAAATCACCCGATCTCACATCGCCGACGCCATGGAGAGCAACGATTCTGGACAAACTCATCGAAAGATGCAAGCGCATCTTTCCAACGATGACGCCAACCTCACCGTCATTATGAGCGCCGACAACGACAGCACGACGAGCACTTCGCGGAGTAAGTTTTTCATCTCCCGCTCACTCTCTCGGCCTTCTTCGAGCATTCAGCTAACCCACTTTCCCCCGACAGGCGAGCAGGTATCCACAGACGAGCCCTAGAATGGTGAGTCCAACGATGCTCCTCACGTTTCTGAAGCCTTCGCCCGGAGTCTCCGTGACAGCGACGAGCTTGCTGCTCTCCTCGAAGATCAGCACACAGCTTCGCCTACAGACAGTGGCGCCAACGCCGCATCTTCGCCGCATGGCAAGAGCTTTTACGGCATTAACGAGCTCGAGACTTGTTTTCCCGATGCCACCTTTGCTCACAATAAGTCCAACGACTCTATCATGGACTGTGCTGTAACTTACAGTCCTCCCCGCTACTTCAATACCGCGTTCAACGGCTCCATGGAGCTGGACGCGCGGGACAGCGACACCACCACAGGACAGGAAGCCGGGCCAGCTACACCGTGCGCCATTTCTGCCAGCTTTGCTGACCGCCACGAGCTCCAGAACATGGTGGAGAAGGGCGCAAAGGCTTCTCATGGCGACGAAAACATCGACCCCAGGCTTCTCGTCGATCAAACTCCACCCGGATTCACGACGAGCTTCTGTGGATCTGCTGAGCTCGCCAACAACCTCGCCGCCGCCAACGACTCGACCGCACCTACTACCTTCACAGCCAGTTTCTATGGCAAGCAAGAGCTCCAGGATCGTATGGCCACGGACGCGGCCCCGATTTCTCCTTGCAACGCCAGCACCAGCAACAATAGCTACTACGCCAATGACCAACGTTCTGGCGGCCAGCCTTCTTCCGGCTTCAATCTGAGCTTGTTGGGATCCGACGAGCTTCGAGACAACCTCTCCGCTAACGAGGAACAAACTTCTTCAATCCTTACGGGCAGCTTCCACGGGAGCGATGAACTTGACCAGCGGAAGGCTCTCGGCGTAGTCTCCTCTCTTTATGGCCGTGAAGCCAACACGGACAACACAAACAACACGGACAATACGATTGAGGATATGGCCGAGCCGGCTCACCAAATTGATGACACAGTCTTGGTCCACCGCTCGACTCTGCCAACGGCGCCCTCTCGCCTCAGAATGGCCTTGCCCAAGACCAAGCGCCAGCGCCCGCTCATTCCCGTCCGCCACTTTGGACGCCACGAAGCTGCGGCAGCCATCGCCTACACGGCCGCTTAGCAAGCGCGCTCGACGGACATGACTGCCCAAGCTAAGGCGGGCACAGAGGACCCAGCTCGCCCCGGCATCAAGCCCAAGTTCAAGCCCAAGCTCAACGACAAGAACGAGCTGTTCCTCACATCGGTGAGAAACCGCCGCCGCAGCAGCAAGGAAGCGGCGCGGGCCCGCATTGCCGCCGAGCAGGCGGCTCACCAGGTGGCCACCAACGCCGACGCCAACCCCAGTGGCAGCGGCAGCGGCAGCATGTAGAGTCATTGCGACTTGACCCCCGAGACGGAGCTTTGTGCGCCCGACCCAAATCACACTCTTGAGCGCAAAACACAGCTTCAATGCCAGCCATGAGATTTCGAAACCCTGAAAAGCTTTGAGGGCCAATTTCAATCTCGACAATACCTATCAACCGGCCTTGGGCTTGAGAGTTTTCTCACCCCTCCAGTTTAGTGAAAGAAACATACGGAGTTTCTCGCCCGAGAGCCACCTGGCATTTGTCTCTCCAGATAGCCATGCCCCAAACACTGATCTTTTTCTGTGGCTATCTGTTTTTTTCTCTCTTTTTTTTCTTTTTCTATCTATCATATTTCGGGGGTGGTAGTCTCGGTGTTGGAAGCCCTTTGCGCGTTGATGCCTTTCTCGCTCTTCTGCTCTGCGCACCGGCACTTTCTCCTCACAACTTCCACACACAGACCTCATCCTCCCATCCCCCCCGTCTTTTGTAATTAGACTTTTTTTTGCAACGCGTTTTTTCTCCTTTAATTTTCGATCCCATCTCTGCGACTGTGACGTGATGAATGTGATGCGGTGTGCTAACAAATCCGGCCAACGTGGCTCAATGTGATGATTTGTAGAAACCTTCCAGCTCGGCTCTGCTCCTGACAAACCATTGTCGGTTGGCAGCTTCGAGGGTTGACGAAGGAGATTAAGTACTGGTATCCAGCCCATCCAAGTTTTTTATCGTTTCTTTTCCGAGACTTACAATGTAAGTTCTGTTGTTCTTTGTGTAGGTCCATGTTTGTTTTCCCATCTCAGCCACTGCTCCCTCATGCCCACGAGTTGCAGTTTTTTTGGGCTGCAACTTTACTAAAAACTTCAAAGACGTGGCCCAATACAACGATATGCCCCTTTTTTGAAGTCCTAATATAGTTCCACGTGGATTTCTTCGCACGCGAATGAGCCGCATGCGTGTAACAAAGTCTGTAAGGTGTGTGTGGGACAGATGGAGTCTCGTCGCACATGGCAATCTAAGGGCTGTTCAAAGGGCTGTGTGGAGACCGTCGAAAAGATGGTATTCTGGAAGAATTTATCAAAAGGCGGGATAGAGTTAAGCAGCTGAACACGTAAACACTTCAGACGAAGGAAGCATTTGGGAGTAATTTGTGTGTGTCGGACGGATGGCGAGTAAATAAATAGGTGGAAGGCTGCTGTGTTGCGGCGCTCTTTCCTGGTGTAGTGGCAAAATAAGACACAGCGTGAGTGAGGAGCTACTCTTATAATGTAGTTTAGATCCAACTTTTGTCAATAACAACTCCTGGTGGTCTAGTTGGTTTATGGCGTCGGACTGTAATTGCACACACAATAATATCCGAATGTCGGGCGTTCGATTCGCCCCCGGGAGAATTTTTTGTCTTTTTTTGCGACATTCCACATTTTCTTTTTTTGATCTCCATCTTCCACTATTCTGACGAGCACTCGAGTACTCCAATAAAATAAATGAAGATTCTCGTCATTTTTTTTAGCATCATAATGGCCCAGCACAAGTACACCCATCGCATAAACCGCATGCCCGCATCTACGAAAAGCCAACAGAACGAGTGGTTGTAACATCCTATTTCTTGGTGTGGTACTCTGACAACCATTGAAATTTAATTGTGAATGAACCGGTTTTATTGTACTCCATTCTATGGCAGGGTATCGTATTTTCCCTGTTTCTCGCTGAAATCCCTTTCCCGATAAACTGAACAGAAGCGCTGCCTTTGCAAACAAGAAAACAAAAGTGGGAATAAATAAAAAAAGATACAGAATCAAGAATGTGATCTTTGTCACATGAGTGGTAAAAGAAAATGAAACGAAAAAAGAGTCAATTGGAACGCGGTTGCAATCGACCTTTTGCCGTTGCTGCACACGCAGCTTTACCGCAGCTTCAAGTTCACCAGGCCGCGCACAGCCATTTTAGCCGTCTCGGCGGCCACAGCCTGCGTCACATTGCCCGTGCCGCCACCCAATGAGTTGGCATCGTCCGTGCCCGGGTAGAAGAAGGCGGCCACGGCAATGATGACGTAGGCGGCGCACAGCAGCGCGCCCTCCAAATAGTTGCTGCGGCCGTCGAGCACCAGGAAATTGACAATAAAGGCCGACACAAACATGCTGACCGTTTCAAAGAGGGTAAAGTACAGGCTCATGTCTTTGCCCATGATCCAGCCGAGCAGGACAACGACGGGTGTCACGAAAATGGCAATCTGGATAGACGAGCCGAGGGCGACACCGAGAGCCAGGTCCATCTTGTTCTTCATGGCGACCGTGACACCCGTGACGTGCTCAGCGGCGTTGCCGACAATGGGCAGCAAAATCAGACCAATAAAAGCTTCCGAAAGACCCGAGTTGCCGCTGACAACCTCGTTGATGGAGCCGACCATGAATTCGGCGCAGAGGGCGACAAGACCAGTGGAGACAAGCAGCAGCAGGACGGCCGTAGTGCGCGAGATCTGGGGCTCACCCTCCTCGTCGTCCTCGTCACCCGCAGCCGGGGCAACAAGAGTGCGGCGGTTGACAATAACGGGGACGATGGGCGGCAAGGCACCGGGTTGGTTGCGGTAGCTGCGGGTCTCGACCGGCATAGAAGCGGTTCTACGCAACTGGGGCTGGGGACGGGCCTGGTTCGAGGCGGCGAAAGCGTTGGGCGAGGAAGGCTGCTCGGTGTTGTTGTTGGTGCTACCGTTGGCCTGCGACTCGCCGGCGTGGGCGTTAAACACATTGACCGACAGCGTCTTGGACAGGCCACCCGGGGCCAGCGAGCGCAAAGAGAAGGGCTTGGGGCGGGGCGGGGTCTGCGCCTCGACGTCAGGGCCCAGGGCAAAGTCGACACGGCGCACGCGGCCGCCCTCGCCGGCCTCACCCGACTCGGGTAAGGAGGCCATGCCGCTGGAGGCGAGGACAGCATTGACGTCCTCCTCTTCCTCGACAGCGCGGGCCGCAGCCTTGGCCTCGGCGGCCTTCTTCTTCTTGTGGTGCTTGTGCTTCTTCTTGTTGCGCGGCTTGGTCTTGGAGGTCACGTCGTCTTCGTCGTCGGCCACAGTGCCATTGTCCAGGGGAGGAACCTCGGTCGTCGCATCGCTCGGGCCACCGGTGGCAGTGCTGCCCGAAGCCGAGGCGGATGGCAGAATACCGTCCACATCACCATCCGGCGAGAGAGGCGAGGTGGGCGTGCTGTTGTTGTCGGACGAAGCGCTGCGGTTGTGCATCTTCTTTCTACCCTTTTTGATGACGCGCTTGATACGCTTGGCTGTGCTACGCGACGCGTCCGAGTCGGAGTCGGAACTTGACGAGTCGGACGACGACTCAGACGAAGAGGAAGACGAGTTCCAGTAGCTGGCGGCGGGGCCTGGGAGCGATTCGCGCTCGACAATCTCGCGTGGGGTCGACTCGTACATATAGGCGTGCGAGTTGAGCTGGAAGACGAGGTACAATACATAAACGAGCAGCAGGACGACACTGGTGCCGCGGCTGACCTCGAGGACCTTGGTGTCGGCATCGGTGGCGCTGTTGAACGAGGCATGGAAGGCAGTTGGCAACAACAAACTGCTGACACTCAGACTGAGCAGGCAGGCGCTCATCTGGGTGACGGTGCTGTTGTAAATCTGTTCGCGGTAGCGGAGACCACCCAATAAGAAGCACATGCCGAGAATGAGGAGCAGGTTGGCCAGGATGGAGCCAACGAGCGATGCCTGCACGATTTCAATCTCGTCCTTGACGAGGGCAATGATGAAGATAATCAGCTCGACAGCGTTGCCAAATGTCACGTTCATCAACGCGCCAACAGTGTCACCCATGCGACTGGCCACGCTTTCTGTCGCGTGGCTCAGCAGACCAGCCAGAGGAATAATGGCAATGGCGTTCATGGCAAACACAATGCCGGCCGACAGGTTGGCAAAGTGCGCGGCAATGCCGACGGGCACAAAGACGAGCAGGATGTTGACATAGCTGGAAAAAAGAATGCCCTTGGTGGTCAAGAAAAAGCGTTTGGCGACATTGGGTTTTGTTGCGCCGCCGTTTGCGTTGGCAGCATTCGTGTTCTCGTCATTCTTTTCGTTTTCTTTCTGCGGTATTACTGTGCCATCGGCAGCGGAGATCTGATTTAATGCGACGCCATCGGAGCTCTGGACAGGCTGATTTGAACGCGTGCGCGAGATGGTGCGCGAAACACCGGTGTTTGTGCGTTGTGTATGGGCGACAAAGCGGCGTTCCGTGAGCTTTCTGCCGCGCCCAATGCTGGATACGGTCTGGAAAGAGTCAGTAAATGTCAATTGGCAATTTACAAAAAGTGTTGACATTGACATACGCATTTCGTGGGGAGAAAAGTTTCGCGACTCAGACGCGTCGAGTCGATCTTGGCGATTTGTCCAAGTGTCGATGCTATTTGGCGATGAGATCTGTGGAGATGTTGGGGAAAGAGGAGAAAGGGCGTTGTGCTGTTGTAGGTGTCGAATGTGCCAAATGTGTCAAGAAGGAAAAGACAAGCAAAAATGCCAACCAGCCAAGAGAAGCTTGAACAGGATAGTCTTTGACTTTAAAGAGATGCAAGACACCCAAGAAAGGGACAAGACGGTCGGTTGGAGAACAAAATGAAAATCCAAGAACAATCAATGGAATTAATGAGATTTAGGGGGGGATTTGGGGGGAATGGAGAAAGAAAGAAATAAGAAAATACAGCGATGATGACCTTGGCAGGCGCCTAACAGCTTGGCACGATAGGGGAGGCAGTTGCCAGACTGGGAAAAGTGACGAAAACGGCAGTAACGAGCGACAGAACAACCTATTCGTGCAACGTTGAAGGAAGGGGCAAACAGCCGAAAGAGGGCCAAAGAGCGAGCCACAGGAGAGCACAAAAGGAAAGAACTGCACGAGACTGCAAGGAGCAAACTGCAAGAACCAACGATCGTGCCTTCCAGGGCTGGCTACGGCGTCATCGCGCGTGTCCTTTGTGGTCGAGGCCCTTTCCCAACACGTTCTGGCCAGGCCAACAGGAACAGGGCCTACTTGTTCTAGCAGTGGCCGAATTGCATCGTACACAGAAAGCACAGTGCGCCAAGACGCTAACAGCTGAAAAAACCGGCACTGCGCCACGGACCTTCAATTTACCAAGGCATCCTATGAAGGGGGTTCTTTGCGTAGCGGACGCGTAAGATGCCCCCGTTCGAGGTTTGGTGGCCATCTATCTGCTGAGTCTACTCTTTATTATGGAGACTGGCGAGAGTGCGAGCGCGAGCAAAGGAAGGAGCGATGGTGAGGTAAATCGGACAGACCGCAATAATAGAGAAGGAACAATGGCGATAACCATAAACCACCAGAGACGGAAGGCGCGATGGGGAGGCTCAGAGGAGGTAGCCTACTGCGCATTCGATCGTGGGGACACTAATAGTCTAATACAGACTCCAGAAAACCCCACAAAGTGCAAAGTGACCAGACTGACCTCATTGTGCGATTACGACAAATATGCCGAATGGGGGAGAAAGGCGTTTGGTAAGCGGTAGACAAGGATGGCGTAGACACAATGACTTCATCGTCGTCTGTAGCGGAGCTGGAGTGGCGCTGGAGCGGACTGAAACAATGCGCTGTTCCTGACATTTTTACTGGATAACCTGCCTGTACGGATACAGGCTTGCATGGTGCTGGGAATCTGAGTGGGGCAGGCGCGATCAGCCTTCTTTGCCATTTTTGACTCCGATAAGATAAGATAAGCCGATAACAGAAAAAAGCTGAAAGTTTCATTGCAGGCAAGAGCCGACCCCTCTGAAATCCCTGCATAGGCAAGGCCATGATTGTTTTACTTTGCATAAAAAACATCACCACCTTCTCTCACGGCTGTTCCCCATCCTATCTCCCTCATTCTCTTTGTATACTCCTCCACACCCCACTCTCGTACACACACACACATGGCGACACTCGTACCGCCACCGCCCAAGCGGCAGCGCCGTGAGGAAATTGCGCGGACCAAGGTGCAGCAAGATGTCAACGCCGGACTGCCGCCAGACCATGGCTCGTTCAAAGCCCGGTTTGTCGACGCCGATGGCCAGCAGATGGCCGATGTGATTGAGGTGCCGATCGCCGATGCCTCGGAGAAGAATGTCTCGCTGCTACTCAACACGTTGCTCGGCCGCGAACAGGACGAGTTCCTACCCTACCGCTTCCGCATCCACATTCCCAACGACGATAATACCGATGCCAGCAAAGACAAAGCCCCCATCATCGTCGACCAGTATCCGACCGACCTCTACGCTCTCCTAAAAAGCCACGGCATCGACAACCCCTTTGAGACGACGCTGACGCTCGCGGCCGAGCCGCAGGCTGTGTTCCGCGTGCAGAGCGTGACCCGACTGGCACACCGGATCCCTGGTCACGGCCAGTCAATCTTGGCCGTCGCCTTCAGCCCCGCCGCCAGTCGTCTACTGGCCACGGGCAGCGGCGACCACACAGCACGCATCTGGGACACAGAGACGGGTACACCCAAATTCACGCTCAAGAAGCACCGCGGCTGGGTGCTGGCTGTTGCTTGGTCGCCCGATGGCAAGCGTCTGGCGACGTGCAGTATGGACGGCAGCGTGATCGTGTGGGATCCAGAGACCGGACTGGTTGTGGGTAAGGAGCTGACGGGCCATTCCAAGCCTGTGCTGGCCCTGGCGTGGGAGCCGTACCACTCGATGAAGGACGGCGTCTTGCAGTTGGCGAGTGCAAGCAAGGACGGCACGGTGCGTGTGTGGGCGGCCAACTCGGGCACCGTCCAGCACGTCCTGTCGGGCCACAAGGGCAGCGTGAGCTGTGTCAAATGGGGCGGCGCCGGTTACATCTACAGCGCATCGCATGACAAGACGGTGCGTGTCTGGGATGCCGCCAAGGGCACGCTGGTGCACGAACTCAAAGCCCACGCCCACTGGGTCAACCACCTGGCACTGTCGACCGACTTTGTCCTGCGCACGGGCTACTTTGATCACCTGACGGGTGGTGGCGGCGCCGGTGGTGCGGACGGGGTGCCGGAGACGGAGGAAGGCAAACGCGAGAAGGCACGGGCACGCTACGAAAAGGCTGCCAACGCCCACGGAAAGACCGGTGAGCGGCTCGTGTCGGCGTCGGACGACTTTACCATGTACCTGTGGGACCCGCGCCAGTCGACAAAAGCCCGTGACGCGCATGGTGGGCCACCAAAAGGCCATTAACCACGTCACATTTTCGCCTGACGGCCTCTTTGTGGCATCGTCGAGCTGGGACAACCACACCAAGATCTGGCGAGCGCACGACGGCAGTTTTAGCAGCACGCTGCGCGGCCACGTGGCGCCCGTGTACCAGTGCTCATGGTCGGCGGACTCGCGGCTGCTGGTGACGGCGTCCAAGGATGCCACTGTCAAGGTGTGGAACGTACGGGCGGCCAAGCTGGCGGCAGACCTGCCGCACCATGAGGACGAGGTGTACGCAGTGGAGTGGAGCCCGGATGGCCAGCGGGTCGCCAGCGGCGGCAAAGACAAGGCCGTGCGCTTATGGCGGAACTAGAGGAGCAGAGTGAAGACATAAAAGGAGGACGAAAAGGACGAGAAGGACGATTACGTGGGACAAAAAAAAGGCATATGCAGGTCGTTTATGCGACTGCGGGCGTTGGGTAACTCTTTAGTGTAGCACCTTTGGTTGTTTTCTGCTCCTTCCATATTCAATTTTTTCCATTTACACATCTACGCTGTCTGCCTACTTTGAACGTGATGCGGGAAGCGTGATGTGCTTTCACGTGCTGTGTTGTCTTATAACAATACACAGTGACAAGGAAAAACGTGGCTGCCGTGGAAGCATAGCACAAGATGTCACAGGGTTTGAAAACGTCGTGCTCATGGAGATGTATCGCAAGGGGAGCACAGAATGTGATAGACGACACCGATAAAACGTTGGAATTGGCTTCTGCCCGGGTAGCAGACATAGCGTCGTACTACGTATAGTATGTTATATCTTATTGTTTTGGGCAACACAGCATCAAAAGCTATTCAGGCCGACGACGGCCGGATCGACGAAGCGGATGCCCGGCCACGTTCAGCGACGTTGGGCCCCTGATCTCGGACTCAGTCATAGGGAGAACACGCTTGGGCGACAATTGATGCATTTATCAGTGCCCTCTGTTTGTCCTCCATCATATCAATCTGTCGTGGAGAAATAGGAACGAGAAAAAAGACATCAGCAGATGCAATTATTGACTCGAACGGTTGATAACCAGTCACCTTAAGATGTTAAAAGCTCTTTAGGAGACTATGAGTGGCTGGTATTAAAAAAATGGTATGAATAATCGTGCTTCTATCTACGAAAAGTGGTTGAACGTTCTGAGAGCAGATTTCCTCCACACGGGGCAGCTCAAGTCTACCCATCCGGGGCACTTGTTTCCCCGCCGCTAATTTTTTTTCGGCACAGTGTCGGTTGATGGCGTCTTGGGGGCGAGCTGACGATGGTGTCCCTCTTTCAAGAAAGTTGAGAAATCTCGAAAAAAAAGACCTCGGCAGATTCATCAAAGAGCGAAATGGCGAGCAACTTCAGTCAAGAACAGACAACGAGCAATGAAAAGATGGTGTGCTTGATCTCGGCAAACACGCCACCAGAGGACAGGAGTCCCTCGAGAATATCACGATGTAGTCGCAGTGCATTGACGGCAGATAGCAGAAACTGTGAGTTGGGAAACAAAGTCGATAAGTGTCTGTGTGGAAGAACCCTGGAAGACGGACCGACCGGCCAGACCGGTCAACAAGTCGCTCCATGTCTAGGGCGAGCGGCGTTTGTGACTATTGCCGTGGCTCTCTCATACAAGGTGGGAGTCATTCAGCTTTCATGCAAAATGGCCCAAGAGACTACTCGAGAATACTTGTGGCCATGTAGACGAGACACGCATGCAACCGTCTTTCCGTTTTTTCAGATGAGAGGGTTGGCTGTCCGCTGGCATCGTCGTATTTCGCTTTCATCCCGGAACAGTGCACATGTTCGTTCTGCTCTGCCGCCCTGAGCCGCGCCTCGCCCCCAATGTAAATCCATAACGAGAAGTTCGCTATATATCTGAATAGCGTGCATGCAGGGTGTATGAAAAATATTGTAATCATTGGATGCAAGCAACCAAGATGAGAGGCATGCGATGCGACGGCCTTGTGCAGGATCGTGCTTTTTCCACATGCCTGTAAAGAATAGTTTTGGGTGAGGGTACATCGCCCCAATACGACGTCAGAAGAAAAAAGATGAGAGACTACGTCTCGCATGCAACAATTTTCGACCTTTACTAATCACTGGCTAGAATCATGAAGATGTGCAGTGCAGCAGCTCACAACGTCCTCAACTGGAACAACCTCATGCAGGAGAAGGCAAAAATCCTGTTTAAGTCTTTCTCTGCCATTCACCACTCGCTTTTTCATCAAAAAAGGCGTCAGCTGCATACGGACAATTTATGCAGCGTCATCTCTCGCAATATGATGTTGCTATTGTTCCTTTCTCCCTCTTGGTCGCTCTTTCCTCTTTCCTCTGACCAGGTCCAGGTTCAGAGCGGCCCGGTCCCTTAGCAGCTTAGGGGAAGCGCTAGCGTTGGTCGTAAACTGTATTTGGTGCGGCGATCGCCTCGAACGGCTCTCGTTGCAATAACGGATGCCGTGTCCTGTTCCATTCTGACTTTCATTTTTGTTTTCCATTTCTCGGCTTCCATTTCAACAACTTCCCTTTTCAAGGGAGCTATCTTAGCTCGGAGCACTGTCCGATTATCCAACCGTACAAGTACAGTACATAAGGCAGCTCCCAGAGCTGAACTCTTCTCAAACTTGAGATCTTCTCGCCACTATCTTCGGCCTCATTTGGGTGCCTTTTTTTAAAAAAAAAGTCGAGCCTCTCACCAACAAATATGACGCCCAACAACTCGTATCAGATCACCGGGAGTTACCGGATCCTCCTTGGGGCCTGGCCTGTCCCTCCGTCTTTGGTACCAGGGGGGATTGTGAGAAATCTTTGATAGGATCGTACAGAGAAAAGAGCCGAGACAAACACGGCACATGGCCTGTCTTTCGGAAGAACGACAATGGACCATGAAGTAGAAAAGGCACAAGACAGGGGCGCCGGTTGCCTCTGGCTGAGCAGAAATGATATCGAATGAAAGACATGAGATGGACACCCACTTTCGGGAAGACGTAAAATCGTCCTGGGGTATGAACCAGTTGTCTGATATCCCGGGGAAATACGTCGAAGTTCCCACTTTTTGCTGTTCAGGCTGGACAAGATGGGGCCGCTATTTTCTCTCGCCATCACTCTCGACTTTTCTTCAGCTATTATTCTCTCACTGACTTCTGTCGCATATCATATTTTAGCGCTGGCACCTTTTCCGATTCTACCCATCCGTGTTGTCACGGCCATATGGGGAAAAGGAAGGAAACTCTTCTTGCAGGCAGGGCTGAGAAAAGTCCTACTGTGCTGGGTGATTATGAACTCGCTTCTTTCGGCTCAGATTGACCCTCGCAGCTTACAGACCACAAAGCTTTGTGAGAGAACGGCCTTGAAACTGTGAGCCACGAGGTGATTTATCCTCTTGTGAGTGGTCGACGGAAAGTTGGGATATCACAGTTGGAGACGTTGAAGTGGATGAGTTCGAAGCGAGGGAAGCGAAAGCAGCGACAAAAAAATCAAGAATTGGTGACATCTTTCTGCTTTTCCCCTTTTTCTTTTATTAAACCATGCAATCTTCTAGTTTTTTACACCCTCATATTCCAAGCATCGATTGCATCACTGGCACAGGCACTGCCCCATAGGCCGACCGAAAAATATGGCGAAGGCTCAAAGCGCTAGAGGTGAGGTAATCTGGGTTTGCTTGGTGAATCGGCCATCTGGCCCCCGAACAGAGGCGTCGCGGCGGCGGGTAATGGACCTGTGCATACTGAGGCGTATGGTCCCCTTATGCTGATACCCCACTTTCTGCTCACCACAGACTTTCGAGATCCTTCTGTCATTCTTCTTGATTTCTATCGGAGTACACACAATTTACTTTATTCACTGGTCTTTTGCTTTCCAGAACGGGACAGCTGCATACCGTCGGCCTTGGCCTGTTGTATTTCCCTGAGGCTTTTGCAAAACCACAACAGAACAAGAACAACAAGAGCATGAAGTACAACGAAAACAAGAGGATGCGGCCGATGAGCTGTTCATTTGCCATGATACATCGTTAAAGGGCTCTGCAGGCCGTCACACGGGGCAAAATAAGGGGATTGACAGCTGACAGTGGAAGGAGGAAGAGGGGAAAAGCAGATGACAAGTCGTATTCTATTTTCACTGGTCTTTGCTCTGTAAATATCAAGTCCTTTCTCTTCTTTCAAGAGTGGTGGATTAGATCTTACGTAATGTACATTATGAATGCTCTATGGCGACACGTGTATGCAAAGTGCCGGCACAGCAGAAGCCCAAGAATGCAAGTAACTGGGGGTGGTGGTCTGGGCCGGTTTCCCGAAAAGCAGACTGTTCCACTCCGTAAACCGTCGGCATATCAGCCCCTCGCTTTTTTTTCTTGGGTTTGTTTCTTCTCCCTTTGCCTCTTTCCCCTCTTTCTAGAGTTCTTTCCCCTCCCCCTCCCAACCTTTGTTTCCCAAGACTTACGGACTCTCCTCGAATAGGGAGCTCCCTGCGCTCCCGGCTCTAAAATGAAAACTGGCGCAACTGGTGAGCTATTCGTTTCTCCATTTCGAGCAAGGGTAGCTCCCATATTGCGGCCGGAAAATAACCTGCCAGGAACCTTTTGCGATACAGTTGCGACACGGCTGTGTGCAGGCTTTTTGTCGTACTGGTGAGGTCATTTTCCTTTATTTTGTACGTCAAAGTCCTTCATTTTTGGCATCCTCTACGCATAGAAGACCAATCTCCTCGTATTTATTTCATCCTTCTGGTGGCTCCTCTAGAACAGTGCCTTGCCCCTCTTGGGTGATGTGTCATGGACTGTTGTGCCCCTAAGACCGTTTTTTGTTTTGCTTTTTTTTTTCGCTGACTGCTCCAACACGCCAACAAAATTCTTGGCCAATCCTGGGCCGAAGAGAGGGGCACTACGTCGTACTGAGGCTTTCATTTGATACTAGATTTTAACTTGCAACTGTTGGTTGAAATGATGAAGACGACGAAAACGCCGGCCGTACTTAGTTTATCAAGAGATGTTGAAACGGTTGTCTTCTTGATGTCAGGGCGGTTTTGCTTCCAACGTTTATTGTGCAATACCATCCGCCGTCACCTGTTCAAAGTGCTAGTATTTTACGTGACGTCCCCATAATCAAGATTGAGAGACCCAACAACATTGTCTCCACCAAGAGGTGCCAGCCCCGGTTTCTAATACATCGGGTCCTTCTCCGCCAACCGATGTCTATTTTCTCGATCTCTATCTCCCTTGGCCACTCTCACCACATCATCTGGCACCGGACCAAACCGTCCTTGTGTCGAGATGGGGATGTTGGCCCAAAGTCTTGGTCTTGTCAAAGACTGTAACCCACGTAATCTGAACCCCAAAAGTCCAATCAACGCCTTGAGTCTAGAATCACTCCCCAGATTCCAAGATCTTGGTCTCCGGGCTTTGCTAAACAGGCTGCCTCGTTCAAAGGACTCGTACTGCATTGCGATTCAGTCAAGATAGTGGTTTACGAGTCTAGCAAACGAGCGGCAGTAGCAGTTTATGCGTACGTATTCTTCAGCGTTGTTGACTACGTCTTCTCACTGAACGAGATAAGAGTCTGTCGAGTCTGTCTGCCATTCAAAGAGCCCTGGATGACAGCGCCAAGCATTTTAACGTGGGTCTACTCAGTAGAGATCCCGCCGCACGTCATGGACAGTGCCCCCAAGCCGCGTCGGACAGAATCCCACTGCATGGCGCCCTGCTGGCGGTTTGCCTTTTTGGGCCACTTTGGACGTCGACGCAGACATATATGTAAGACACGGCGCATACAATGGTAGGCAATGGCAGTACAAGGCCGCATTATCGTAAATCTTTTGAATGCCTGGCCATTGCCTGCAGCTCAAGCAGCTTACTTGTACGAGTTCAATTTCGGGGCTTCCCTCCGTCTGAAACCTCCGTTTGAGGCCTTGTCAGCTTTCCTTGGAAAACGATCATGTCATTTCATCGATTTCCATGGCCAATTGGCCAGAACAGGCACCCAAGAATTCCAAGAACCCAAGGCCAATACACCCAAGGCCAATACACCGAAGGCCAATACACCGAAGGCCAATACACCCAAGGAAGGCCCAGCACCTGAATGGCCTGGAGACATTGTTGTCATACGTGTGCATAACTTTGTAAGATACAGGGGACACACGAAGCGAAGCTGAATGGAGCGCCACCGAAATAAGAAAACTGCGATATCAGAGAAAGTGCCCGTATCTCCTGTCGTGTGTGCTGTCGCGGAAGGTGCAAACCGATGTCGTGCTTCCAATACTACGGCCATGCTATTGCATCTGTCCTACGCCTCTGCGCCTCTTCTGTGTCTGCTTTTTCTGTCTTGGAATGTCTTTCCTGAGTGCTGTCTCTCGGTTGTCTCCTTCTGTAATCCGTGTCTGAGATCTTGGTATTCTTCCGGTACCAAAATGCCAAGAGCCAAAGAGCCAGGCTCAACGAAAATGCGTTCAGCCAACGTTACAGTGCTCTTCCCCCTGCCGCTGGCTGCCATTGGTCGCGCTTGCTTCAGTCGAACGTTCTTGTACTTTCCCCTTTCAGAGCGTTTCCAACGCCCAGGCCGCCCAGTTTTCGCCACGCTAGCGCATTCATGGTTGCTTAGTCTCTCCTTTGTCCCGACCCAAACAGCAAGGCCCAGTAACAGAAGCATTTGGAGTTGCAGTGAGCGACAGGAGCGACAAGGCCGTGTGGAGAGTGAGATGCATTGTTTTCTTTTCCCGTTTTCAATTTCGTAAATTTTGGAATTTTTTGGGAATTTTGTGGTTCTGAAACAGAGCACGTCCTCGCGGTCCTAGGCTAATGATACAACTTTGTGGGAGAGCCGATGGCGATGAGAGAATAAACGCCGCATGGAAAAAGGAGAAAGAGGAGATGAAGAAAAAGAAACGGGAATAGAGGGGGTAAAAATGTAATAAAAAAAAAGGAAGAGAAGAAAATGGGCGGAAGAGAAGAGAAGATGAAGAATGACCAACGGAATAGACCTTGATGCCCACTCATACACACCTCCCTCGATCGCTCTTGCCTCACCCGCGTCCCGTTGGCGTTCTTTCCCGTTTCCCGTTTTACATTCGACTTTCCTTTCTTCTCTGCCAACAAGTAGCCTCGTCTCACCTTCCGTTGCCAGTTTCCCCTGAAAGAAAGCACAAAAACGCCCTCCTCCCCGTTTCCTCTTTCTCCTCCAACTTGATACAAAGAGCTCGGCTTTCCTCCTTCCTTGTTGTACACCTTTCACCCTTTCACTTTCTGGCTCCTTCACTTTTTCGTTCCTTCGCCCTTAGTTCTTCCATTACCTCTTTCCATGTCTCGAAACTATCCTCTGTCTCTCCACATGACGCAGACGAACGCACCTTCCCTATTGCTGCTACTATAGCTAGGCAGCTCCTTCAAACTTAAACCTCCTTTCTTTCAAGCTTCTTTCCCTTCTTCTCTTTTCTCCTTTATCTTCCTCTTCTCTTTTCTCCTTTTCTCCTCTTTTTCTCTTATTCTCTTCCTCTCTTCTTCTCTTCCAGCCTCCATCTTCCATCTTTTGTCTCAACCTCGCACAACATCCTCCCCCCCATCCGGAAATACACCTCTGCGCACATGGCCTGTTAGCCCGTTCTCAGCAAGTCAGCCTGCCCCATAACCACCCCACTGTGGCCCGCTCTCCTCTTTTTTTTTTTTGTTTTGCTCGCCTCGTCTTTTCCAACGATCCTTGCAAACGCTGCAGAGGCTCCGAAGCGCCTGCAAAACACCTTACTCGCCTCGCCTTACTCGCTGTCTTTCGCTTCCCTCGGCGCATTCCTACCCGCGATCATCCGCAGTAGGCTATTCCACGACCTGAAAACTGAGAAAAAATCGGCACATTACCCAACACCACGGGAACCACTTTTTCGTGCTCAACGTCTCCAATTCTTTCACCAAGGCCGAACTCCGAATCGCTCGTTTTGCTCGATTCCCGTCTTCTGAGACGCGCCTTTCTCCTCAATCCCATCACTGACCAACATACACAACAAAATCGGTTTCAACGGGCAATTGAGCAATCATGACGGTCTTCATAGCTTCGCTGTATGTGTCTTTGCACGGCCTCTGCCTTCTCGAGCTCTCTGGCGTTATGTGTGCACATTTGCTGCACTGACGTCATGGAGCGTGGATTTTTTTCCCGCAGTTTTTTTTGGCCCTTGAATATCTCAGAAACTCAAAACAATGACATGGTCTACTAACACCTCCCCCCCCCCCCCCCCCAGCTTCCTCCCGAAGACGGTCAATTTCGATCTACCAGGAACACCGCCACTCGTCGGTCAGTCCTCAGCTCTCGAGAAGGAATCCAAAAAGAAGAAGAAGACAACCGCCTCCGTCGTCGCTGCACCAAGCGGCCCCGGTCGAGCCAACACAGCCGTCGAAGAGGCACCCTCGCTGTTCAAGCCCCAGTCGGATATCACCCCGCCGGACACTCCCACCGAGGACACCAACATCGATCCGTTTGCCAACGAAGACGGCATCCGGATTGCCAACCTCCCCACCATCCTCACCAACAGCCTCGACGCTGCCGCCACCGCCGCCTCTTCCAAGTCGGCTTCTAAAGGAGCAACTCCCGCCGACCGTGGCTCGCCCGCCTGGGGCGCCCGCCGTGACCAGCCAAGTCCCGCGCCAACTCTCCTCCTCCCGCCCTCCTCGATGGCGACCCGCACCTGAGCGAAAAGGCCAAGGAACTGCGCCGCCAGGGCATCACACAACCGCGCACCTACCTACGCAGCGAGAGCCACGACCGTGTCTTCTCATCAGCAAATTGGCGCATCGTCAACGCAGACCAAGGTAATGGCGGTTTGCGCAACGCCGCCGACGCTGCGGCCCGCGAGGGCAAGCTCGGCGACCACACCTGGGTCGGCACCCTCGGCATGCCCACCGACGCCTTGGAGGGCACGCAGCAAAAGGAGGACATCAACGACCGCTTGGCCGCCGAGCACGACATGCTGACCGTGTGGTGCACCGACAAAGACTTTGACGGCCACTACGTGCATTTTTTGCAAGCAGATTCTCTGGCCCGTCTTCCACTACCAGATCCCGACAACCCGCGCAGCAAGGCCTACGAGGACCACTCCTGGAAGTACTACGTCAACGTCAACCAGGCGTTTGCCGACCTCATCATTAAGAATTGAAGCGCGGCGACGTTGTCTGGATCCACGACTACCACCTGCTCCTTGTCCCGGCATGATCCGCCAGAAGCTGCCCGACGCCAAGATTGGCTTCTTTTTGCACGTCGCCTTCCCCTCCAGTGAGATTTTCCGCTGCTTGGCTGTGCGCAAAGAGCTGCTCGACGGCATGCTCGGCGCCAATCTGGTCGGCTTCCAGATCCACGAGTACACCCGCCACTTCTTGCAGACGGTTACTCGCCTCCTTAACGCGGAGGCGACATCCGACGGCATTCAGCTCGAGGATCGCTTTGTCGATGTGGTCAACATGCCCATTGGTATCGACCCGGTCGCTCTCGACGAGCACCGCGAAGAGGCGGAGGTGATGTCGTGGCTGAACATCCTGCGCGAAAAGTACGAGGGCAAGAAGCTCATTGTCGCCCGCGACAAGCTGGACCACATCCGCGGCGTGCGCCAGAAGCTGCTGTCGTACGAGCTTTTCCTCAACATGAACCCCGAGTGGCGTGGCAAAGTCGTTCTCATCCAGGTCGCTCTGTCGACAAGCGAGCGCAACGAGCTGGACGCTACCGTCTCCGACATTGTCACCCGTGTCAACTCGCTGTGGGCCAATCTCGCTTACCAGCCGGTCGTCTACCTGAAGCAGGACATTGACTACCCACAATACCTTGCTCTCCTCACTGATGCCGACGCCCTCATGATTACGAGTCAGCGTGAAGGCATGAACTTGACGTCGCACGAGTACGTCTTCTGCCAGGACGGCAAGCACTTTGAGAAGAAGCACGGCAGCCTGATTTTGTCCGAGTTTACCGGCACGTCGGAGCTGTTCAACGGCGCCGAGCTCGCCATCAACCCCTGGGATACCGCGCCTGTGCCGACGCCATCAAGCAGGCACTCGAGATGGACGAGGAGGAGAAGGGCACTCGCTGGTCCAAGCTGTACGAGGCCGTGCGCCACCACACCGGCTCACACTGGTTCTCCGAGTTCTTATCGCGTCTCGACCACGTTTACGACGAGCAGCACCGCCGCGACCAGACTTCAGTGCCACGCCTGTCCATGCAGACGCTCATCAGCCAGTACAAGAAGACGTCGCGGCGTCTGTTCATCCTCGACTACGAGGGTACGCTCGTCAGCTGGGGCCCGGTGAATAAGATCATCCCGGTCAGCCCGCAGGTAAGTCACCGACCCTTCCACGCGTATATTTGTGTTCAGCCAGCTAACAGTACAGCGCACGCTTGATGTCCTTCGCGACCTGGTTGTTGGATGAGCGCAACACTGTCTATGTCATGTCCGGCCGCAGCGAAAAGGAGCTCGACCGCCTGTTCCGGCAGGTGCCCAATGTGGGCCTCATTGCCGAGAATGGTTGCTTCTTGAAGCACGCCAATTGCGGGAGCGGTGCCAACAGCGCCAACGGCAACACCAACCCGTGGATTGAAATGGCGGACCCGGAACAGATTCGCACATGGAAGGAGTCGGTCAAGCAGCTTCTGCAGTATTATAAGGAGCGTACTCCCGGTGCCGAAATTGAAGAACGCCGCTGCTCGCTCATCTTCCACTACAAGTCCGCCGAGGACTACGAGTCGGCTACGCGCCTGGCTGCCGACTGTGCGTCGCACATTAACGATGCGTGCGAAGAGCAGCGCGTGCACGCCATCCGCTGGACGGCTCGATTCTCGTGGAGCCCATCGACTGGACTAAGGGCACAGCTGCCGAGAAGATCCACGAGACGTTGCGCAAGGAGATGGGCCCCGAAACGGGTGGCAAGCTCGACTTCCTCATGGTCGTTGGTGATGGCCGTGACGATGACAAAGTCTTCAAGTGGGCCAACCAGCTGGGCGAGGACGGCACGGTCCAGGAGGTGGTCACGGTTAGTCTGGGCAGCCGCAGCACGGAGGCCGCCTCGACCATGACGCAGGGTGTCAGTGGTGTGCTGGTAGCCTTGTCGAAGCTGGCTAACGTGAAGTGAGCTTGACGTGTTGATGACTTCTGCCTTGCTGCTTTTGGTTTTGCTCTCTCCTCTCTACTCCCATTCCCCCATTTCTCCCTCATTTCCCCCCTCACGACGTTTGGTTTTTTTCTCGGTGAATTTCTTGGGCTTCTTTCTGGTCTTCTTTGCTTCATCTTCCTTTGACCATATTTGACTTTGAATTTTCTGAATTTCTTTTGGTATGCCGGAGCAAGGAATAAAAAAAAGACTTCGGCATAGGGTATGGTCGCGACGTTAATTTTATCCTCACCTCTTTGTTCTTCTCTTTACTCTCTATTTCACATTTGCTTTTTTTCTTGTATCTTGCCTTTTGCATGTTTGAGTAGCGGGCGACGGATCTCTTTCTTCTTTTTTTCATGACACAAACGCAAAAGGATTACACAAATTTACAGATACACAATATGGGCGTCGCTGCCTCCAGTAGAACCCAGCAATGGGACACCTCCTTTTTCTTTCCGTCTTGTAACAGAGCAAATATCACATAAAGAATACAAAGCCGTCATCTTAGCTCCTGCGTCGTGTATGTTGTGTACTATCTGCATTGTGTACTGGCTGCATGCCATTGCATCATCTCTCATGTCGCTACCCGTGACACTCTGTTGATATCGGCGATCAAGTTGCACTCACTCTTCTCGCTGTTGTTCAAAGCTATCCTTTATACTTTCAACTCGATATGAACATGCGAGTCTCCGTTTGATTCGGATCACCACGAGGGCATATGTCAACCCGTGCTCTGCTATTGTCGTTCTTTGGTCTCTTTAGCCAGTTCTCTTTGTTCCGTCTTTCGTCTCCACGTAAATATCCCGGCTGTTGGATGGCTGGTTGGCTGGCTCCTCAAACCCCAAGAAATAGGTACTGTATCCTTGCAACCGGCGACTCGCTCGGTAGAGTTTAGCGCTGCGCCGCTTAGCCTCAAGCACCCCAGAATTCAAAAGAGTTCCAGCTCCAAGAAGTCTGGGGCTCCTGGCGTTACCAATTGCGCCAAAGGAAGCACACAACGCTGCACCCCGCTATCGGAGAGCCCCTCCTCGTTCTTTCATGGTGTCCTTGGGCAGTAGTGTCGGTTCAATTGGCGACTCTTTGTTTCTTCCCAATAATACGCCATCGTCATTTTCGGCGCTCTCTCTCACAACGTTGTCTCTCTTTTATACTCTTCTTGTTGCCTACTACCCTCCCTCCCTTCCCCGTTTCTCACCGCTGCGATTTGCCTTTCTGGGTCTCGTCCAGTCTCGATCTCGTATTCATTTTTTTCATCCTCCCGCAGTTGTTTGCCGTCTGAGGTGAGATTTTGGCCGCATCTCGGCCTTTTTTTGTTTTTCGCCTGGTTTTTTTTTTTTTTTTGCGTGTCTGTCTTCTTCTCGGGTCTCCCCGCCCCCTGCTTATGTTCTCTCACCATGTCATTGAGCCTTGTTATTCGCTTCGTGTTGCGTGATTAGTCGCGAATTCTGTATAACTCCGTGCCTTTTGTGTGTTTGACTGTATTTTGTTCCTGGTGGCTCTTTCTTGAGTAGGTGCTTGCCAGTTGTTGCGAAGGAATGTGCGCGGCTTGTAACATACGAAAAGCTTATTTGGTCAGCGTGCCGGCCGGGCTGTTCCTACCTTCTTGCCTTTTACGCTGTCATACCGGGCACGTTCGCTCCTGTCACTTCTTTGTCGTATTACTCTGGCTCTTTCCCCTTTTTTGCGACTTCTTCTACGTCGTCCTCTTGTTCTCATTCACCAATTTCCTCTCCATTGACTTCTCTTTGACCTCTCTTCTAACTTAATCCTCCTCCAGACCACTCGACTTTACTCGACACAACTCCTCCCGACCTTTTCCCCTCCCACATCCACAATGTCGTTCCCGCCGCCGCCCGTCGACACCATTGACTGGTCCAATGTCGGCTTCCGCGTCCGTGAGGTCAATGGCCACGTCGAGTCCCACTACTCCAAGGCCACCGGCGTCTGGTCCAAACCCGTCTTCGTTACCGACCCCTACATTCGCATCCACGGCATGGCCCCCGCCCTCAACTACGGCCAGCAGGCCTACGAAGGTCTAAAGGCGTTCCGCACACCCGGCGACAAAGGCATTCAGATCTTCCGCCCGGACCGGAACGCCGCTCGTCTGCAGCACTCGGCCGAGACAATCTCGGTACCCCCGTCCCGGAGAACATCTTCTTGGATGCCGTCCACGCCGCCGTCGCCCGCAACGCCGACTACGTCCCGCCCCACGCCACGGGTGCCGCCATGTACATCCGCCCCCTGATCTTTGGTTCGAGCGCCCAGCTCGGTCTGAGCCCGCCTGAGGAGTACACCTTTTGCGTGTATGTCCTGCCCACGGGCGTCTACCACGGCACCAACCCGGTCAAGGCTCTAATTCTCGAAGACTTTGACCGTGCGGCTCCCAACGGCGTCGGCAACGCCAAGGTCGGCGGTAACTACGCGCCCGTCCTGCGCTGGAGCGAGAAGGCGTACAAGGCCGGGTTCGGCATCACGCTGCACCTCGACAGCGCCCGCCATGAGGACATTGACGAGTTCTCGACCAGCGGCTTCTTGGGCGTCAAGAAGGGCGCGTCGGACAACGACATTACCATTGTGACGCCCGACTCGCACTGTGTGATTGACAGCGTCACCAGCGACAGCGTCCAGGCGCTGGCCAAGAGCTTCGGCTGGACGGTCGAGCGCCGCGTCATCAAGTACGCAGAGCTGCCCACCTTTAGCGAGGTCTTTGCTGCCGGGACCGCCGCCGCGCTCGTGCCCATCCGCTCCATCACGCGCCAGCTCGCCCCGGCCACCCGCAGTCGCTGGGTGCCAACGGCGCAGCCGTCCCCAACAACGTCTCTGTCGGTGCCGACGGCGAAGAGGTCATTACCTACATGGCCGACAGCCAGACCGAGGCGGGCCCTGTGTGCCTGCGCCTGCTGACCCACCTCAAGGGCATCCAGCTGGGCAAGGTCGAGGACCCCTTCAAGTGGTGCGCCGCTGTTGTGGCCGAGGATGCGGCCAAGGCAGCCGACGAGGCGCCCAAGTCGGCTTCGTCGTAGGACGACGACAGAAAGCTTGGAAAGACTGGGCGGCAGTGGGCTCTGTGCGTCTGCAAAGAAGCGATAAAAAATCTACAGGAGAGATGTCGAAAGGCCAGCGCGCTTACGGTATAAAAATGGATTTTTCTTGGGATAACTTCGAATCTACGCCACGGCATGCAATGCGGCAATTGCCCATTCCAAGGCGCTTTGGACGGAGCGTGAAGAAAATGAAAAGGCGCAAAAGAATGACAGTGGCAAGGTACAACGGGATAGCGCTGAGATACACACAGCTATAATGGCCTGCATCTTTCGGGGAAAAGCTGTTGACGCTGCCAAACTTCAAGCAGAAAAGAAATATAATGTATGCGAACAATGCATGCGAATTGCGAAACAAATTTCTTCGAGCCTACACTTTCATTATTCAATATGCTCAAGTGTTAATCAGTGATGTTGAGACGGACTAGTCACGACGTATGCTTACACTGTTTGCTGTAGTGAGCAGGCTCAACTGGCTATCGTGCTCAGTTTGCCCCACCTTGCACCTCCTACATAATCTGAAACACTAGACCTTTTTTCAACAATGAAACATGACTGGCTCAGTGGTCTAGTGGTATGATTCGTGCTTCGGGTTCTTCTTCAAACCCTTCTGTGTTATACAGGAACCTGTGCGAGGTCTCGGGTTCGATCCCCGACTGAGCCCAAATTACGAGTTCTTCGGAACAAGAATTTGACTACTGGTCTTCTTTTTTTTCTATCACCACTACTGGTATTACCAAACTATTTCCGTCTTATTTTTTTTTTCCTCTTTTTTTATCTTTGTGATCCTTTCTGATCTTTTTTCTATTGTTTTAGATGGCTTTTCTACAACATTACATCAGGTCATTTCAGAGAGCTTGTCAACGTAAAGCAAAAATTTCACGGTCTTGTTTTTTCTTGGGTGTTTTGCTACAGCACTTTCTCTTTTTTTAGAGTTCAAAATAATAAAAATTCTACAAAATAGTATAATATATTTTTGTTTAACCAGAAAAAAAAGTACATTGGCAGGCAGGACAGAGAGTAGGTCTACATGCTAATAAACAAGTATAGGCATCCAAATCCAACACTCTCACAGCGCATCGTTGCACCTGCCTCTTTGGGACTTACACGATTGTGTGTTGCTCCTTCCCCGTATCGTAATTGTCGCCATCACTCCTTCCTGTTTCCTTCCTGTTTGACTAAAACGGCTTACTTACTTCTTCTCTCCCCCCTGAATTCTCTTCAAACTTCCACTCACCCCTTTTCTCTTCTTCATCCTCGAAAATCCGGCTCACTCATCACCAAAATGTACTCGAGCAAGACTCCTTCTCGCAGGCCAGACCCGCCACAGTCCTCGAACCGGTCCTTCGCAACACCGACGAGCTCACGCTGGCCGATTATTAACGCACGCAACCCCCCAAACCCACTCAATGCATTCGGTACATCGAGCACACAGCCAAGACGAGGCACTGGCAGCGGTGGCACTGCTTCTGGCATCAACAGCCGCCCGAGCGGCATGGAGCAGCGTCCGCCCTTCTCCATCGGTCCGGGCGAGAACCGCGGTGTAGTCTGTGCTGTCTGCGACTCCAACAGCGTCGACCGCACCGTCGGTCTAGCGTTTGTCAACATTCCTATTGCCGAGGCGGTGCTCACAACGGTGTCCGACACGCAGTACTACCCGCGGACCATTCACAAGATCCAGATGATGGAGGCCTCGCGGATCCTGATGCCGCCGACACCTGCATCTTCGGTGCAGTCTGGCTTGGCACTGCGGCCACACATCGAAGAGGAGCTGCCGGGTATGCCCATTGTCGAGGTGGCCAAGGCAGGCTGGTCTGCCGGCGAAGGGATGCACGACATTCAGCGGGTGGCGTTCACGGAAGACCTGCCGTGTCTCGAGTTTGCAGCCAAAGACAACGTCCACATGCTGTGTGCGTTTTCTGCAGTAGGTCGCTGTTGTGCTTGGGGGGTTTTGCCCTATTTGTAGGAGGCTGACAACGTAGGTCATGAACTTTCTCAAAGACGACTTAGCGTTTGACTTTGACGACCACTCGGTACGCATCAAATACCAGCCTCCTGCCGATACCATGATGATCAGCCTGCCCACGATCCGGTCGCTCGAACTGATCCAGAATGCCATCAGCAGCCACTCCAAGGAAAGCTTGTAC
This sequence comes from Sporothrix protearum, assembly GCA_016097115.2. Classification (NCBI taxonomy): domain Eukaryota; kingdom Fungi; phylum Ascomycota; class Sordariomycetes; order Ophiostomatales; family Ophiostomataceae; genus Sporothrix; species Sporothrix protearum. The sequence goes on from JADMNH010000003.1 coordinate 270,123, forward strand.
GGCCTCCTCAACCGCACCACGACGCCCATGGGATCAAGGATCTTGCGGAGCAACATCCTGCAGCCGTCAACACAGGCCGCAGTTCTCAACCCCCGATTTGAAGCTGTCGGAGAGCTGGCCCACAAAGATGGTCTGATTGAGAGGGTGCTGGAGGGTATGTACTGACGCAGGTTCTTGGTGAGACCCAAGATCTACCGACTACTGACAAATGCTCTAGCTCTGAAAAAAATGAAGCCTTTGGGTGACGTTGAGCAGCTGCTGACAAAGGTGAGCGGGCACTTCTCTTATTTTATTGCAAGTTCGCCTTTACAAAGTTGGCTAACAGTATACTCTGTACCAGCTCGTCATTCTCCCCAAAGACGGCTCAGTGTACGAGTCTGAGCAGGCGATCAACAACATTCTCAAGCTCAAGGCATTTTTGACAGCAATTCCCGACGTTTTCGATTCACTCTCCGAAGCCACATGCGACCTTCTTCTGGAAGTCCGTCGCAACTGTATGCCTCAGAGGGCAGACGAGATCCTCGGTGTAATCTCAAACACAATTGATGCCAACGCATCGTACGCCACCAAGCCGCTGGAGCTGCGGAATCAGAGAGTTCACACTGTAAAGGTAGGCCAGGATGTCTATTTCGGCAGCCCCTCCATCATATCCCGTCATTGACAATGTGTAAAGCCCGAAATCTCTGCCAGTCTCGACGTTCAAAGGAAACTTTACGAAGAGTTCAGCGGCAAAGTCCACGACTACGTGAATGATTTGGAGGGTAACTTCTCTTCCCAGTGCCTAGGAAAGAAAAACAGTGATAATGCTCACAATTTTTCCAGACGAGATCCGGGCCAAAGTCACGCTCAAATACACCGCCGCTCGCAAATTTTATCTTCAAGTTAACGCAAAGGACTTTGGGCCTCAAGGGCCGCCGCCTGTGCTGATCAACAGGACAAAAGCAAAGGGTGCCATTGAGTGCCAGACTCTGAAGCTTGTCGGCTACAATGAGCGCATCAACCAAGCTGTGCATGGCGCCATGGCCGAGAGCGATGAGGCCATCAAGGACTTGCTCTCACAGATTCGGCCACAAGTCTCCACGCTCTTCAAGTACTGCGAAAGCATTGCCTTGCTTGACCTCTTGACTTCGTTTGCAACCTCCACCAGAGTGTATGCATACAAGAGGCCCTCAATCCACACTGACTCGTACGCCCTCGTTGGTGGGCGCCATCCCATTCTGGACTCGGTAAGGACTGACTCCACAAACGTCAAGCATTCAGGCACACCCATTGACACTCAACAGCGTGGCCACAACAAGTGCATCCCGAACGACTACTTTGTCCACGGAAGAGTCCCGCTTCCAGATCATTACGGGTCAAAACATGAGCGGCAAGAGCACGTACATCCGGGCCATTGCCATGCTGCAAATCATGGTCCAGATTGGTTGCTACATCCCCGCCACGACGGCTCGTATCCCCATCATGTACAGTCTGTTTGCTCGGGTGTCGACTGACGATAACCTGGAGGAGAATCTGTCCACGTTCTCTGTCGAGATGCGCGAGATGGCATTTATTCTCAGAAATGTCAACAACAAGAGCTTGGTGCTTGTTGACGAGCTCGGCCGGGGCACGAGCACGCGCGACGGCCTTGCCATTGCCGTGGCCATGTCCGAGGCTCTATTGCAGAGCAAGGCGACGGTCTTTTTTTGCCACCCATTTTGCCGAGCTGGCCAAAGGGTTGGCCAACAACATTGGCGTCATCAACCGCCACTTGGAGACCGTGACCCATTACTATGAGTCCGCACCCAACGTCCCGTTATGAAGATGATGTTCCGCGTGGCCGAGGGCCCCGAGACGGAAGTGAGCTACGGCATCGCACTGGCCAAGACCGTCGGCTTTCCGGCCTCGTTCATTGCCCATGCCGAGAAAGTGGCGGCCGAGCTGCGGGCGCAGTCGCAAGTCAGCAAGCGGGACAGGGAGGAGATCGAGGAGGCGAAACGGCGCAAGCTGGTAGCCAATCTGGTCAGGCAACTGCGGTTGGCCCACGAGAGCGATGCCGACGACAAAGAGCTGGCGCAGTACCTCATACAGATCCACGACGATTTCTGGGCCAAGATGCTGAGCTCTGCAGATGAGAAAGAGGGCGTGGTTGATGACGAGGAGGATGGCGATGACGATGGCGACGATGAGCAAGATGGTGGGGGTGAGAATGAGGTGGCAGAGGATGAGCCTTGTGAAGAGTCGGATTCTGCGGTTGGGGGAAGAAATGGAGCAAAGGGAACAGACGACATGGACTTGTTTGGCGATGATATGGACGGCATTGACGACGACTTTGGCGACCTGTACGGGCCAGGCAGTGCTGCAGACGCAATCGTCATTGACGACGACGATGAAGACGAGGACATTGATGTCGATGTTGACGACATGGGCGACTACGATGATGAAGACATGGATTGAGGTGGACATGACTGGGGCGGACACTGAACGTCACCACGTCCACAGACGCACTGATTCCTAGAAGAAAGAAATTCTGCTTTAAAGACTTTGATTATGTAAACGGATGTATAGACAAGTGAGGTGGTGTTTGTGTGCTTGTGTAGTATTGTCATGGTGCTAATTTCAGAAACGACGAAAAATGGTAAAAATGCAGGCAACATTCTATGGTGGTATATTTGACACGGCGAGAGACAGGATGGCTGAGGATGGTTGGAGACGATAGGAGTGACAAGGTTAGATGGAAACCTCGTAAAAAAGTGGCTGCGAGGCCCACAGAATAAGCTTGTTTGGCAAGACAGATAGAAAACAAATAAAGCTAGGGGTAATTACAAGAGCAGTAGACATAAGGAAAGATTTGTAAAAGAAGAGAAAGAAGAGTCGGCTATGAGTTGTCGTTGCTTGCTGCAGCCTCTCCACCCGAGGAAGCCATACCGGCATCGCGCCAGATGTGCGTGTCACCCAGGCTGAACGAGCTGGACGCGCTACGGCCGCTGCGCGTGGTATCGGTACCGTTGGCCCCGGAGGGCTGTTGTGTTGAACTGGACGGCCCCGCTGCACCACTGCTGGCCGGCTCGCCACCGCCACGCAGGATCCCATCAATGTAATGATTGTTCTCCTCATCGGCATCGTCGCTGTCGCCGCTGCCATTGGCAAACACTTCGTCGTCCGGGTCGGGCACATAGGGCGGCGGGTCCTTGTAGATCCACGGCTGTACGAGGGGCACGACCAGACTCGGGTTGACAAACCGGGAGCCCTTATCGCGGTTCTCGTCCAGCGTGCTGGTCCGGCGGCGGCGCCAGGTGCGGCGGCGACGGGCGAACGTCTCGTTGCCCAGCCCGTTGTGCACATCCTCGTCGCTGAGCGGGGACGCATCGCCGTCGCGCCGGACACTAAGCAGCGCAATGTTGTGCGTCAACGGCTCAAAGTGGCCGCGCCAGTAGTACATGTACCACACCGTGAAGAAGAACAGGGGGAGGACAAGAGTGGCCTGGACATAAGCCTTGTTGGCGCCCAGGTAGCCGGACATGGTCAGGTGGAAGACGGCGAGACCCAACAGGATACGATAGCAAATGATGCGCCAGGCACCACCGGTGGCATGCTGCGGCTGGTCCATGGCGTAGAGCAGCTGGTACTTGTAGGTGATGTAGCCGAGGACAAAGTAGACGAAGCCCAGCAGCAGCATCAGGAACCCGCGCGGCATGACGCTGTAGACGAGGCACAGGATAAACACCAACAGAGCGGTCGGCAAGAAGAAGCCGTACGAGAATGTCGGTGGCGTCGAGATTTGTGCATAATCACGCGGGGTCTTGGCGCCCATGCGGTTGATGGGGTACTGGGCGACAGAGCCGAACTCGAGCAGGCGCAGCGGGAACAGACCCAGGGCTTGCAGCATGATAAAGTTGAGGTAAAAGATGTTGAGGCGCTGCACCTCGCGCGCCAGAGCATAGGCAACGTACGTGGTGTCGTGCAGGCTGTCGCGCAGCACCGTCCAGAAGCGCGTGGCGGTACCGAAGACGGTGAAGACGAGGAAAATGTTGAAAAAGGTGAAGAAGAAGTTCTTGGAAATGAGGGACAGCTCGACGTCGCCCTGGCTCAGCATGCCCTGGCGGTTGGACAGGTACTCGTAGAGGTAGGGCACGGCCACGTTGAGGAGTGACACGACGGCGGTGGGCAGACCAGTCTGCACGAGGGCCTTGGTCACGTCGTGCTGCGACAGCTGTTCAGCCAGCTTCGGCGCCCACTTTTGGATAGTGCACAAACTGAGAAGCGAAGCGAGGGACGCGACGGGAATCAGCCAGATGATGGACAAGACGGTAATGAAGATGGTAATGACCCAAGCACGCGACCGGCGGGCCGTGCGTGAGACATAAGTGTTGGGCCAAATGACGTCGGACGGCGCCGGCGCCAAACGGGCAAGCAGCTCGCCGGGGCGCGGGTCGAGCACCGCCTGGATGGCCATCTGGCAGGCAGCAACCGAGTCCATGGTGACAAAGGCAAGGTCGGTGGCGTCGTAGTGCTGTTTGCGGGCGGCACGGATCTTCTCGTCGAGACGGCGCAGACGCTCCTCGTAGTAGTCAATGGCGTCGGTGTAGCGGTAGCGCAGACGGAGGGGGCCATACCAGATGCGGACTTGGGGACGCTTACGCTCTTGTGCAAGACGGGCCGCTTCGACGGCGTTGTCGGCGACGTCGTCATCGTTGTTGTCGTTGTCGTCGCCGCTGCCACCCGGAAGAAGACTGTCGCCCTCGTTAGCGTCCTCTCTGCCGCCGAGGGCAGCTTCTTCGTCAATGTTGTTCGCTGCGTCGATCTGGTCGTCGGCTGCTTGGCTTGCAGCCCGCTGCTGTTGCCGTCTCCGCCGCCACTGGATCTTGGCAATCGGCTGGGCCAGAAAAACACTCCAGGTCTCTTCGAGCTTTTGCAGAACGCTGCCACGCTCGGCCACAAGAGCATCGAGCGGGCCCCATTTCCGGCAGACCGTCACGCTCTCGACGCGTCCGATTTCGAGCTTTTCGATCAAGGCCTTGATCTTGTCCTCGGCCCGAAACTCGCTCGGGATGCCCGACAGTCGGAATGTGCGGTCGGTGATGGTAGCCTGCGATCCGAGGTACTCCTGGCGGACTTTGATGACCCGAAACGTCTCGGAGCTCATAAAGTAGTAGGTGAGGCCCGTGAAGAAATAGATGAAGACGAGGTACGCCCACAAATGGCCCTTTTCGCGGTTCCACGAGTCGTCCTCGTCCGGGTCGTCAACAATGGCGCCATAGGAGTAGGCCGCAGGGTTGGGGACAGCAAAGATGCCGCCAAGGGCGGCCAACTGCGTTTTCGGATCCGATAGGAAATGCTGGTTGATCGGCTCGAGCACGACGGCGGCGAAAAAGAACATGATGGCAAACAGCTTAATGCTCATCTTGAAAAAGGCCAGAAAGACAAAAGCGTCAAGACCAGCCGACGCCAGGACCTGGTCTTCGGTAATGCGAAGCAGAGCGGGCAGCCAACCGAAGAATGAATCGGGCAGAACAGGCAAACCCGACACGACATCCGGGTGCCGACGACGGCGTGCATCGTACAGCGACCGCCACCGCGGACGCATGATGCAGAAACCCAGGAGAGCGGTCAAGCCCAGGCCAAACGAGATGACGGCCTGGACCTGGATGTCCTTGTTGCCGGGAGAGACGTAGCTGTCGCCAGGGCAGTCGTCGGTCGAATTGCCGCCGCCGCCCTCTTGGCGAGGGAGGAACTGGGAGAGAGCGTTCATTGTGTTGGGATTTCGGGGGTCGTCGAGGTCGTCGAGGTCGTGGGCGCCGTGTGCGCGGGTGTAAAAGGACCGCCGCGTCCCATGTCTCTGGGGAGAGAATGTCGTGGGAGAAAAGGGGAGGGGAGGCGAAAGAAATCCGTCGTCAGCGAGAGACGGAGAGAACGATGAGAAGGGTAAAAGAGAGGGACAAAGGGAAATAAAGCTTGGAAGGCGCGCAGGCACGATATGGAGTAAACAAAAAGTGGAGCCCCTTACAGATCCAGGTTGCGTCGTCGAGTCGGGCAGGAGCTGCCCTGGTTTTGTGCAGCCTGCCGCCTGTGACGTTGTGCACGTGCAAAGGTACGAAGTACATGCACAAAGTTCGATCTAAATTGGTGCCTGAAAATCGAGGCTAGTGGGAATCGGTACGTACCTTTTGAGCCAGAGCCCACCTAATGGAGACGCGCCCCATTTGAAGAGGTATTGCAAGGGTACACGTCGCGTCACTTACATCGATATGATAGGCGCTCCATAAAAATAAAAAATCCCAGCAGAGTTGACTGGCGAGGCTGTTACGATGTACATCTGCGAGTAAGACATAGCTCCTTGACGATATTGTATCGCATGGCCGGTGCATAATATGGCCGTTCCAGATGCCACGCAACAAGTACTGCTCCCGGCATCGTTGTGTGCCTGCCGCTTGCACTGCATTGCTCCTTCCCGGAAAGTCAATATTGACAGTCCTTGTAGGTCGCACCTGCCTCAATTTCAAACTTGTGCTCCTGCCTTTTTTATTTCATGTTCGGCAGCTTCTGCCTGCCGCCTGCCAAACTAGTTGCCCTCACAACGAAAAAGTGAGATTCGTCGCTTTCTTTCACCTCTTTGTTTGGAGTAGGGAAGGTGCAGACGGCTCAACATGTAGTCAAACGAGTGCGTGCGCCTTCCTCAGCTGGACGACCATGGTACGGGCGCGCGCTCTTGCCCTCACAAAGGTAGCTGTTTGGAGTCGCTGTCTTGAAATACCCCTTCTCCCCTCTATCTCTCTTTCTCCTTTCCTTGCATTTTGAATCTGTGTTTTCCCAACCTGTTTTTGTCTTTTCTCTTCCATTTCCCATGGGCGACGAGCAACCGTTGCCCACGATGCAAAGGAGATACTGTGTAACGTGCCATGATGGCACTTACAGGTACCGCTTTGGCGCCTTTCGCTTCCGCGGAATCATTCCCCATCACATTCGCAGCTGCATCGAGACAGACCGGATCCAATGGGACGACAACAACATTCGTGGTGCAGGCATCGGCCTGGCACAACAGGAAACCCGCTTGACCATGGTGGCTCTCAACAATCTCACTCTCCTCTTCCGCATCCTGCTCTTTTACCGGGAAGCCTATCTCTGTGACTCATTCTACAATGTTGTCGGGGAAGACATTGGCTGGCCAGCCGAGGTGGCTCGAGAGACGCAGCACATCTTTGTCGACGCCCGCCTCCTATTTGTTGAGGTGTACCAGAACGGCGACTGCAAGTTGCCCCCGGCCCTTGAATTTCTTTGTGGTCTCGTGGAGGAGTGGGCGAGCTTCTGCCGAACGGCACGACGCCCAAGAACCGACATTACGGACTCCTGGAACCAGCTGCGCAGGACGTGGCGCAATCGCTTTGCGTCGGACCCCGGAAGTCTCCTCATTGCCAGCCCGCCACGGGCCGCGCCACTCCCGTCTCCACCCCTGCTCTCGAAAGCTCACTGTTCGACAAGCACAAGCGGAGAGGGGTCACGGGGCATCAAGTCGGCAACGGAACAAGAAGTAGTCAGCCCTGCCGTGCGGGCTAGGGTCAGCACACTCGCAGACAGAAAGACGGACGGACAATCAGAAGGCATTACAACAGGTGCTGGTGCTGAGAGGCCTGACAATGACAGTCCTGTCGAGCAGCAGGCTACAGATGCGGGTCATTCACAGTCACAGAAGATGGACCCTGATTCTGCTTCCTTTTGGGCCCCGGAAATTCCGGTCCATGCTTCACGTGTAGACCAGATCCGCGGGGGCGCCGGTGAAGGCCCAATTGCACGTCCCAGCAGCCGAGACAGTGCCCGTGGATACGACCGTGCTATTCACCGCCCCTCTTCGCCGGTGCAGGAGTCTCAAACTAGCCAAGCGCAATCCCCCTCGCAGCTGCCTGTGCAGAATGAGAGCAACGCGTCTCAAGATGACAAGTGTCCAGAGAGAACCAATACCACGACAGGTGCTGCATATAAGCTCATTCAAGACGTCGTCATGTCTGACGCCGATCTGCCTCCTAGGCATCCAACTATCAACACAGGAGGTATCGAAAGCCTGCCACCCAAACTTCTCTTGACCTTGGATGCAGGTCCGAAGAACTTTTCAAGCCCCATCACGCCGAGTCTCAAGCTCCCTGCGGCCGTCACATTTGCCTCGAGAGCTGCCGCAAAGTCCGAGGTGGTCGACTCCAGCACTGCCACTGCGGACTCTCTCAATGCCATCTTTGGCACCACTGGTACAGGTCCCAACAAGCCCATAGCGGCCAACATTGCCCCGACTAACACTTCGTCAACGGTTGGCACCGACACCGCTCTGACAAGGTCTCCCGCCACCATGGCAGAGATGGCGAACATGGATGCTGACCCGTTCCCGGCTACACCGGCTCCGGTGGCCAATAAAGCCGAGGAGACTACAGTCGCAAAGGACAACAAAAACACCAAGGACGCATTATATGTGGCTCCTCTCGCGAAGAGCACAGCCCTGTATAAGGCTCGCAGAACGCCCTCCGATTTTACGAGACGCAGAGAGGCAGAACGGTACAATGCAGAACTTGCGAACCGGATGAAGAAGCCCGAGGTGCCTAATTTTGTTGGGGCTTTGGCCTCTGCTGCCATTGCCTCTGCTCTCGGATCGCGTCCCATCGCGGATGTCCCCGTTTCACCGTCTCTCTCGACCTGCTCTGCTGCCTCGAGCCCCATGTTTGTGTCATCGCACCTTAATAAGAGAGAGGAGCAAAGCGGCCAAAGCGGTCTTGTCACAGACGACTCTGCGGCTGCCGTTGTTGGTAGCAACACAAATGGCAACACTCACACTCAAAGTCCACCGGGCATCGTGAATGCCGGCGTCACTGTTGGTGCCAGCGTTTTTCCCAAGGTGGATTACAAGCCCAGTGAACGCAGCAAGATTTCTGAGCAGTTTGTCCTGCCCGACTATCTGAGAATCAAGCAAGATGGACGAGCAAGCAGCGCGACTCCCAAGGCTTTTGATTCCGCGACCCGGACACCGCGATTAACCCGGGCAAGAAGCATGCACGGCACTCCAGTCCCAGCGTCGACGAAGGCTTCCCGGGTGAACGGACTGAACGGCCTCGGAAGCGGGTGTCGTTTGGCTCGACTAGCTACGATAACCCGGAGTATCAGCCCTTGTCACCAGTCCAGGTCGCACAAAGGAAACGCAAGTCATCGTTGTCGACTTCGGGTGCTGCGGCCGCCTCAGGTGCGCGGTCTCTGCCGGCCAGCACGCTGGCTGTCTCGCCGCCACCATCCACTAAACTTGGTCTGAGCCCGGAAAAGCAGTCAGCTAGGCCGACATCTTCTCCAGTCAAAGCGGACAGCAGCAGCAGCAGCACTGGCACTGGTACAGCTGTCGACAGGTTCCAGAAGCTGCCCACAAAAACAACAACGCAGTCGCCGCCAAAGCCACAAAAGACCTTGGGCCAGCAGCTGTTGCCGACGCCTGTCAAGTATAAGCCAATGGTGTCCAAGTCCCAGTCTGCAGCGGCCAAAGCTCAGACAGCGTCAACGTCGACCATGCCGTCCTCGTCGCCGGCCAAACGCCCGGTGGCACAGAGAGAGTCCACACGGGCCGTGCCGGCCAAATCGCAGACGCCGCTGAGAAAGTTGGCAACGACAAAGTCTGCAGCAAAGATGTTGGCTGAAGCACCGAATAGGACGCAGGCCACACCGGCCAGACGTCTGTCATCGCCACCGCTCCGTCGTCCGTCGCCTCCGCCGCCGGTCAAGAAGGCAGCGGTGCCACCGCTGCCGGCCAAGACCCGAGACTCATCGCCAGCTCCTGCCCCTTCTTCAACCTCGGCTCCAGCAGTGCTCCAGCCTCGCGTGCACGGAAACAGAGATAACGAGACTGTTCTCTGTGACCGGAGGGTGCGTGAGCCCGTCGGGCCCCATTGGTTTCCATCAGCCGCCGCCGCCACCGAATTGAGCGAAGCCGAACGCCGTGCCGACCAGGCCCAGGCCGTGCTCGAGTTCATCAGGGCGCAAGCAGCGGCCCAAATGGTTTCCCTCCAGCCTCTGCTCAAGCCAGGTCAAGGCAACACGGACAATAACATGCTCCAGTGCAACCTTGAAATGATACGAGCTCAGCTGGATGCGTTGGGGTATGCGTCGCGTGCGGCCTTGGATAGGATCAGGGTCAGGCAGAAGCTGCAGCTACAACAAGAACAAGAGATGCAGCATCAGGAGCTGCAGCCACAGCAAGAGAAAGAGCAAGAACAGCTGTATCACGGGCCACTGCCGCCATTGCGAGGCAAGGAAAACGATACTCTCGGGAGGGTCTGAAAGATTGGCAGATTTTGGGCCCAGCTATTATATTTTGGCTTTTTTTTGGCAATTTTGAAGGGGCTATTTGCGGTTGTTTGTAAGCGTTGGTGTTTGGGCAGCTACGATACCCCCTTTCATGATTGATTTGGTACTTGGAGTTTGGGTCTTGATATGTTTGATAGCTATGTCGTTTGTTATTTTTGCCGTTCACTGCCCTTCGTGTCATGAGACAAGATTGGTGTTTATTTCTTCTTCTTCTCTTTCATCCTAATCTACCGGTCGCGTTTCACATGATTTTTTCTCTCAGAACACTCGGCACTCTAAGCAATGGTGTGTCTACACCCTTGGGCTCAAGGGTTACGCCTCTGTAGTCGCCCTGTGACGGTGACAATGGCGGTTGTGGTTGCTTCACGCGTCGATGGGTTTGCTAGCGCAGGTCTACACACCTCAGCGTCCCCATATAACTCTCGATGGAGCACAATTCTCCAACAACCAACAATTGGGGCAATGGCTCAGTTGGGAGAGCGTCAGACTGAAGTCAACTTCAAGTCCTTACATCTGAAGGTCCTCGGTTCGATCCCGAGTTGCCCCACATCCTTTCTTTTTTTGCTGTTTTTTGCTATCTGCTGCCTTTTTGGTCTACATTCTCGAATGACTTGAACTCTATGGGAGTGAGTACGTTTTGTTTTTCTTTGTTCTTTTTTCTTCCTCCATATAATTCGGTTTTGTATTGGAGCTTTAATTTTTTGGCAACGCAGATTTCTTGAAACGAAAGATGCAGCTTTATTTATATCTTGTTATTTTTACAATTTCTTAGAGTTATTACAACATCAAGGTCTACTTCTCAACAATGATAGCACTTAACAGGAAGTATTTAATTTTACTTTGTCATTCAACTCAATATTCTTATCATGTCTGGTCTCGAATGTGATAGCTATTGGAAGCATAGCGTTGTCCTGTACTTGGTCATGCCACACAGCAGAGAAAAATCTCCATTTCGTCAACCTACAAGGAAAATCTCGGTACGTCATGAGGTGCATGATCCCCCGTAATTTAAGAAGTCTTGGGGTTCCTTCGTTTTGTTTCCAGCATAGAATCTCGAAACTCCTCGGCCCAAAAGGCGCAATCCCCGACGAGCGACGAGCGACGACAAGGACAAGGATATACGACGTACGAGCGAGCGATTTGTCGCTGTTGGGTCCTTTTAGTACGCCGGGACAGCCTAATTTTAGGCTGTAAGCGTTGGCCGATTCGCTGCCGATGTCCCTAGCTGCTAGCTGTGTGGATGGGGAAGGTGCGATGCGTGCAGCTGCACTGCAACGACGGAAGACGGCAAACGGCAAGGGGCAAACGCCAGAAGGAGAGGTCTTGCGAGACAGGGAAAGAGCTACCCAGTACGTCACAAATCGAGGGAAGGGCCGTTGCTGAACGTCAGCAGGAAAGGCGGCCGGCCGATTCGATACTTAAGTTGCCAAGTCCGCTCTCGTCTTTGCCTCCAGTCCTTTGCGATTACAGCACGAAGTACGACGTATTATTCGACGACAGAAACTCACTAACAAGAAGAGTTACATGCAATGACGCCATTGCGAGCATTCTGCCACCGTGCGCCTCTGCGAACCACCACGCCAATTGCGGCCTCCTTTGCCCCGTCAACCTCGACTTCATTGTCCAGGGCTCGTCGTTTCTCATCAACACCCATCGCCATGTCTGCTGCTGCCAAGGACGGGAAAAAAGAAGGCAAGGACTGGTCCGCCGACCAGTACCTCAAGTTCCACGACGAACGCACACGCGCCGTCCACGATCTGGTCCACCGCGTGCCCCTGCCGGGCGGCCGGTTCCCGCTGTCCGACAAGAAGGACGGCGCCCCGCCCCTCCGGATCATTGACTTGGGTTGCGGCCCGGGCAATTCGACGGCTGTCCTGGCTGACCGGTTCCCCGGCGCCCAGCTCGCCGCTGTCGACTCGTCGCCCAACATGATTGCAAAGGCCAAGGCGACACTGCCCACCATTGACTTTGACTTGGCCGACCTGCGCACGTATGCGCCCGAACCGGGGGCCAACCTGCTGCTGGCCAACGCCGTCTTCCAGTGGCTCAGCTTGCCCGAGCGCCTGCCGACGGTCCTGCGCCTGCTCGCGACCCTGCCCGCAGGCGGCGTGTTCGCCTACCAGATGCCCGACAACAAGGCCGAGCGGACACACCTGGCGATCCGCGAGGTGGCCCGGGGCGAGGCACCCGGCACATCGGCGTCGGACCCGTGGGTGGCGACGCTCAGCGAGCTGCACGACCGCGACCCCATTGAGAGCCCCGAGCAGATTTACGATGCGCTGATCCCGCACTGCACGAGTGTGGACGTGTGGCACGCCGTGTACAACCATGCGCTGCCGGGCGGCCCCAAGGACATTGTGGAGTGGATGCGCGGGACGGGCTTGCAGCCGTGGGTCAACGCGCTGCCGGACGAGGCGACGAAGCAGGCGTTTCTGGCGGCGTACGAGCGGCGTCTGGGCGAGCTGTATGACCGGCGCGTGGACGGCAGTGTGCTGATCCACTACCCGCGGCTGTTTGTTGTGGCAGTCAAGAAGTAAACAAAGGTACGACATGATGATGCATATGACAATGTAGACGAATAGATGATGAGAAAGAATGAAGCGTTTTTTTCCACGGTACGGGTCCATCTACATAAAAAAATATATCGAGGGAGAAAAAAAAGCGAACAAGAAAAGTGAAAAGACGATAAAGCGGCAAAAAAAGGTACAGAAAGTGTGACAAAAAAAAGCACACACAGAAAAACATTCCCCTCCCAAGACGCCGCTGGTATTAGTACCGTCCCCGCAGAAGAAGAGAAGAAGACCGCAGAACGATGAACGATGAAACCCTAAAAGAGAGAAAAGGCAGAAATCGACGACCATCACTGGTAGAACAGCTTGGATGACATGGCTGGCATTCGGTGGATGGCCGATGACTAGGCAGCCTCCTCCTTCACCGGCTTGTCGGCTGCGGTCTTGTCGGCCACAGCCTTGTCGTCCGATGCCCCTGCAGTGGCAGAGGGAGCGTCGGCCTTGCTGCTGTCGGCTGCGGCTGCTGCGTCCTTCTTCTCGTCGGAGGCAGCCTTGTCCGCGGCCTTATCCTGGTCCTCCGATGCAGCCTTCTTGCCGTCGGTCTCGCCGTCCTTCTTGGCAGCAGCCTCAGTCTTCTCCGTAGCAGCAGCATCCTTCTTGTCAGCTGCCACTGTGGCCTCCTCGGCCTCCTTCTTGTCGCCGTTCTCCTTGGACGCCGCGGCGGGAGCATCGGCAGCAGCTGGTGCAGAAACGTTGGCAGAAGCGTCGGCAGCCTTGTCGTCCTTCTTCTTCTCAGCGTCGGCAGCAGCGGGGGCAGCCTCAGTCGCGGGCGCAGCATCCTTTGCAGCCTCGTCCTTGGCCGGGGCCTCAATGGTCTCCTTGGTCTCGTTGGTCTCCTTGACGGCGTCGGTCTTCTCCGTAGTGGTGGCAGTCTTGTCGCCCTCGCTGCCCTTGGCCGCGTCCTCGTCCTTGTCCTTGGCTGCAGCATCAGCATCGGCCGACTTGGTGTCGGTGGTCGGTGCGTCCTTGCTAGCGTCCGTCTTTTCGGTGGCAGCAGCAGCGGCGGGTTCTGTTGATGCGGTCTCAGCAGGCACAGCGGCGGCAGCATCGTCGGCAGCGTCCGTCATCTCGACGTCACCGCTGTCGTCCTTCTTTTCGGGCTCAGCGGCAGCCTTGTCAGTGGCGGCGTCGCCGCTCTCTTTTGTGGCCGGCTCGACAGTGACATCCTTCTTCTTCTCAGACTTGTCATCAGCGGCCGTCGTCTCCTTGGCCGTGCCGGCCGCCTTCTTCTCCTCCTTGGCCTCGGCTGCGGGTGCGGCCTTGTCCTCAGTGGCTGCGGCAGTGGCGGGAGCAGCGTCAACATCCTCCATGGCGACGTCGCCGTCATCGTTGGCGTTGGCGTTGGCGTTGTTGTTGTTGTTGTTGCTGCTGCTGCTGCTCTCCTTGGCAGTCTCAGCAGCAGCAGCTGTCGAGGTGGAAGCGAGAACAGCGGCGGCAGACTCGGCGGCTGCGGCGGCAGCAGATTCGTTCTTGTTCTTGACCGCCTTGTCGTAGGCGTCGGCAATCACATCGGCATCGGTAATTTCCACATCGCCGTCCTCGCCTGCAGCGGCAGCCGCCGCCTTACTAGCGGTGCCGTTCGTTGGCGTCATGGTGCCGCTGTTGCCCTCGACGTCGGCGTGCGGGTTGCGATAGTCCAGAATTGAGCGCCGCGGGGGCCCGTCGTAGTTGACTCCATTGGCGCGCGCCATGTCCTCGTCGTCGCTCTCGTCAAACTCGTCCGTACGCGCCCGGTTCTTCTCCCACTGGCGCTGCGTTGTGCGCGTGTCCTTGTTCTCGTCCTCATCGAGGTCGTCCAGCTCGGCCTCCTCCTCGTCCGTGATGCCCATGGACTGTCGGGGGATGTCCTGCATCTGGACCGAGGGCACCGGCGCCGTCTTCTTTAAATTTTCAATGACGGCAATCTTGATCTTCTCGAGGTACTCGTAGTTGTTGGCGTTTTCCATATTTGACGCCCGCACATCCAGTTCGTAGTCGGGACCGTAGTATTCGTAGTATTCGTTGTACGGCAGCACCGGGTCCATCTCCACGCCCACCAGCCGGCCCGTCTCGTACGCCCACGTGCGCGCCACGTTGCGCATCGTGTAGCCACCGCCGCCCAGCACAAGCGTCGGCAGACCGAAACTGCGCACAAAGTCGACACAATTGGAGTGGCCGCGCATGCTCAGGTTGAAGCAGCCCAGACGGTCGCCGGACAGCGAGTCACCACCGCACTGCAGCACCACCGCGTCGGGCTGGTAGTACTGCATGACGGCGGAGATGACGGGCTCGAAGATGGTCTTGTACGACGTGTCGTCAATGCCGTCGCGCAGCGGGAAGTTGACGGCGTAGTTTTTGCCCGTGCCAATGCCAATGTCGCGCAGCTCGCCCGTGCCGGGGAAGTACTCGCCGTACTTGTGGAAGGAGGCCGTCATGACACGGTCTGTCGTGTAAAACGCCTCCTCGACACCGTCGCCGTGATGCACGTCAATGTCAACGTACAGCACGCGCTTGTTGAAGCGCAGCAGCTCAATGATGGCGAGCACAATGTCGTTGACATAGCAGAAGCCGCTAGCTTCGCTCTTCTTGGCGTGGTGCAGCCCACCGGCCCAGTTGACGGCAATGTCGCACTTGTTGCGGTTCAGGCGCGCAGCGCCCTCCATGCTGCCGCCGGCGCTGATGCCGCAGAACTCAAAGAGACCGTCAAACACGGGACAGTCGTCGCCGACGTTGTACTTGCTCTGCTCGCGCTGGTAGCTGTCCATGTTGTCCGGCGTGACCTTTTGCAAAAAGTCAATGTACTCGTCCGTGTGGAACTGCGTCATCTCCATAAAGACGGCAGGTTTGGCTCTCTGGTGGACGAAGGGGTTAGCAAGCTGAAGGGATGGTGGGTGACGGAGAGGGGGCAGTAAAGGCAAACTCACGTAGACTTCCAGAAACTTGTAAACGCCGTAGTTCATAACCAGACTGTGCGCCAGCCGGATCCGATGTGGCTTCATCGGGTGGCCCGTGACGTAGGCATAATTGCCAATGTCCGAGTCGTAAAAGTACGCCACGCGCTTCTTGTCATTGTGCACGACGTTGTACAGCGGCCGCGAGCGGTCGACGCCAGCAGCGTCCGTGACCATTGTGAGAAAAGGGAGGAAGTGTTCGAGAGAGGGAGAGATCGAGAGTGTCGAAAGCGTCAAGAGAAGAGGCCAAAAGGGAGGAGGTCGGGGTCAGTGTTAAGAAACAAAAAGCAAGGCCTAATTTGAGAACGAATCGAGAGGACCGAGAAACCAAAGGGGCGCAGAAATGAAGAAGACAAAAGATGCCTCGCTCCAAGCGGGACACCAGAAGTTCGAGAGAAATAGTCGGCAGCGCAAGAGGGTGTCGAGGGCGAGGGGAGAGTCGTTAAAAACAAGTTGAGTTGATGTGTAGGAGAGATGGAGGAGGTGAGTTTCGAGCACCTGCTTTCTTTCGTTCTCGGCTTCCCTCGCTCCTGCTGCACCAGCGCGCATCCCACAAGGTTCGGCGGGCGCTCTTTCCTCAGTCCCTCCCAGATGTCCCATTGAATCTAGCCCGTTATGGACTAGCCCCATCAGCCGTGTACTGCACCTTGGACAGAGCTTCGGCTCAGGGCTGCCAGCCACCCAATAATTGTGGGTTTTAACAGAGTTTACATAATCAACACGTGACCCTCTTGAGCTCTGCCTTTTTCGCCGCCCGCCACCGCCCATTGGGACCTGGCGGGCAAGCTCCAGGCTGCGCAAGGTTGGCGTAACGGGGGCGGCCTTGCACAGCGTGCTAGACAAACAGCAAGAGCAAGGGACAGCCGTTTCCACAACGAAGCCGAAGCATCACAAATTACGAATCACGAACACATCGCGCATCACCATATCACACCGCATTGCATCACATCCGACGAGCTTTCAGTCGCCAGTTGCTAGAGCTCTCAATCCCGTCTCTATCTCGACATCTCCTTTATCCTTTCCCTCCCCGCTTCTCGACACACACCATGGACCGCCTCCGGTCAATGTTTTCGGGCCAGGGCCTGTCCGGCCTGGGGTCTCAGCCGAGCTCTGTACGTTTCTGTGCTTGCTGCAGAGATGTTGCTGTGGTCAACGTACCGATATACTAACCATCTTCCCCTCCTCTAGGACAACACCAACCTCATCGACAACTCCGAGACGGTCTACATCTCCTCGCTCGCCCTGCTCAAGATGCTGCGCCACGGCCGCGCCGGTGTGCCCATGGAGGTCATGGGTCTGATGCTGGGCGAGTTTGTTGACGACTTCACGGTGCGCGTCGTCGACGTGTTTGCGATGCCGCAGAGCGGAACGGGCGTCAGTGTCGAGGCTGTTGACCCCGTGTTCCAGACCAGGATGATGGAGATGCTGCGCCAGACCGGCCGCCCGGAATCCGTCGTGGGCTGGTACCACTCGCACCCTGGTTTCGGTTGCTGGCTGTCGTCGGTGGATATCAACACGCAGCAGTCCTTTGAGCAGCTGACACCCCGCTCCGTCGCCGTCGTCATCGACCCCATCCAGTCGGTCAAGGGCAAGGTCGTCATTGACGCGTTCCGGTCCATTTCGCCGCAGACGCTGATGATGGGCCAGGAGCCCCGGCAGAGCACCTCGAACCTGGGCCATCTCAACAAGCCGTCGATCCAGGCCCTTATCCATGGCCTGAACCGTCACTACTACTCGATTGGCATCAACTACCGCAAGACGGCGCTCGAAGAGAACATGCTGATGAACCTGCACAAGCAGCCGTGGACGGAAGCGCTGCAGATGGAGGATTTCCGCGTGGCCGGCGAGCACAACAAGGACCGCCTGCAGCGGCTGGTGGGCCTGGCCGAGGGCTACGAGAAGCGCGTCAAGGAGGAGACGGAGCTGACCAAGGAGCAGCTGAAGACGCGCTACGTGGGCAAGCTGGATCCCAAGAAGCATCTGGAGGACGTGGGCCAGCAGCTGATTGAGGACAACATTGTGGCAGTGTCGCGGCAGATGATTGACAAGGAGACGACGATGCCGCGGAAAGAGGGTGCTGTGGGTGCCGATGGCGAGAGCAGCACAGCCGACGACGAGATGGACGTCGAGGAGGAGTTATAAACGGTGGACAATACGGCTCACAGGTGTTTTCTTTTATTTGCGGGTTCTCTTAGATGCGAGGAGCATATGGTAGACGACTCGAAATGCATTGCATGATACTTTTTGCACTTTCTTGCTTTATTTCATTTTCTGTCGCTCTTGGCGTCGCCCTCTCCGATGCGGACATGTACAGTAGGCGTTTGGCTAGACAAGAATGCGAGTACGCGAATATACGTGGCAACCGTAATGCAAAGACTTGAGGTTGTCTTTGTATGGTACATGGCCAATCTCCACAGTCTTTGTTCAGTCTTGCAGCAATAAGCGGTACATACAAAGCGTTGTGCTCCTTCCCTGAGTTTATTGGCAGTTGCTCATGTAGCCCAACGTCCTGTTCAGGGTCGGCAGGTACGGCGCACAAGCTCCTTTGTTCCTTCCACAGAACATCAACAGCATTCAAGTGAACAACTGCGACTTCCTTTTCCGATGATATGAGCCTCTTCGTATTAAAATGAGCGGACCTCCATCCCCCCCCTTTTTCCCCCTTATTCCTCAATTTCTCATCTTTACCCACGAACGCGTTGTCTTTTCTGCCTCATTGCTGCACTCCATTACTCGACCACAACCTGCAGCCGGCATCCCGCAGAGAAGCCATCGTTTTCGTTTCTTCCTCATTCAATCCCCCTCACATCACAATGGGCCTTCGCTCGAGTCTCTATTGGTTCGGAAAGCGGCTGCTGGCAGCCCTCATCGATCCTCAGAATATATACGAGCCGAGCCATGGCCACAGCAGCTACGCAAGTGCGCCAGCACGCCCTTCCACACACCCGCAGTCTCGCTCTCATGCCGAGGTCTGCCGTGTGTGTGCTGTACAGCAAGCGTCTCGGATGAGCAAGAGTCTGGTATGTCAATCGCATCGCATCAACCAGCAGCTAACATCACGCCCTCTTCCTCCTCTACCAACCCTCCCCAGCATCCCGTCGTCCCCCGGACCTCCACTCTTTACACTACACACCGTCGTACAAGCTCTAGTCAGCTACTGGATCGCTGCTCGAGTTTTGACGGAGGCTGCAGCACACTCATCTCGCCGTCGAGCTCGACTTCATCGCCCACACTATCACTAGCAATCACAGACGGCGCCCAAGGTGAGATGTTCACTCACAACCGCACATACGCCCGCTTCGTCCATACTCTGCAGACGGCTCTCCAAAATGTGCGGTACGCCATCTCTGGCCCAATCGCTCTTCGTCTCCATGACCCGTTGTGGTACATGGACATCGGGGAGCCGCTGGACGGATCCATCCCTGCTCTCCAGCCGTCCATCGTCTGCCCCTTGGCCACCCGCGACGTGTTGCCCTCGTGGGCTGCCGCTACACAGAACGCCTTCAAATTCGACCGACAACTGCCGTACAGACTGCAACTTCGCATTGATGGGCGTTTTGTTGCAGTGCGTATTGAGTGGGTGGAGGACCACCATTTTGACAGCGGTGACGACGCGTTTTACCAGATTGACCGGATGGAAGGTACATTCTGCTCCAGCCCCGACAGCAGCCCCGACAGCAGCCCCGAAGACAACAGTATTCATGGCAGCATCTACGGTAGCCCCTACGGTAAGCTCAACACACTCAATATGGCACCGCCCGTCCTCAGTTTATCGAGCCTGCTCCAGCACACAGCACTGGCGTATGTGCGCAGCGGAAGTGCGGGGACAGACTCGATGGAGCACAAGGTTCTTGGCCACCAGGTGGACGCTTGCCTTCGACTCTTGGACCGGCGCACAATGTATGGCAGCCAGTTCTCGATGCCTCACGGATTGCCAGTGATCTATGATCCGGCCTTCTCCAGTCTGTACTTTGCAGCGTTTGGCGCCGAGGGCGTCCAGCGGCTGCACGCCGTCTGCGCAGGCGTTCCATCATTGTGCGCACCTGGGACAGAGACGACTTCCAAGCCGCCTCCATCGAAGCGTACAATCACTCGAAAGCCAATACCTCCGTGTCGTCAGCCGAAGATGAGCACCCCTGGTCCCAGTCCGGATTCGTAAACAGTAGGCTTGTAAATACGACGAGGCGAGTTTTGCTACTTCAGCAAGACAAAGTTGCATGCTGTTGTTCCGTAGTCTTTTGTACCCGCCAAAGAAGCCTTTGGCAACGTAAGCAGGTGAGGCAGGCAGGATGTTTTATTTAGATGACTTTCTTTTCTTTTGACTTACTATTGTTTCGCTTTCTTTGATTTAGAATGACCAATCAATATTCCATTTGCTGTTGCAGTTTCATGCTTCCACTACGTGCAAGAGAAGGAAGAATAATCTCGTGGTATCATACACATTCAAATGTACAGCATCTTCCTTCTGTAGCAGGTTCACCACCGACCAGGACCAGGCAGGACGTTCCAGCCGAAAGGGAGAGGAGGCAGAAATAGGTGCAAAAACAGCCACGATCGACGGCGGCACTATGCAGTTGTCCATTTCCGCTGCACGCTGGACCAGTGTCTCGTAGCAACAAGATAGCAGTTCGTCGAAGCAATCAAAGATCTGTTCACAGATATCCTGTACGGCATCGCTAACGGCAATCCCGCTGGCCGTGTCGACCACCGGCGCCTCCAAGGCCACTGATGTCGTCGCTGTCGCGGCGTCTACAAAGCAGTGATGTAAGGTGGCCGTTCCTTCCCCATTTGGCAACAGTCGCGAATTCCCAACAAATCTCAACGGAAAGCATCGTGGATGCCATGACAGGCAATTGCGGTGACAGATAGTCTCGCGAAGAAAGAGCGATGAGTACTGGAGCTTGACAGGGAAAGCTCTTACCCTCCATTGTCCGTAATCAAGGCCGTGATTTTCTATCCCGTCAACCTCATAAAACGCGCAACATGCTGTATCGCGCCCTGCCCCCTTTCCCTTGTTCACCTTCAGAGACTTGCAACTCCCCATAGTTCCATCTCTTGCCGATGACAGACGCCATCTTGAGCAAACAGACATTGTAGGTCTGTATTGTTGTACCCGATTATATTGATCTGCCTTCGCATCGCCAGCTTTCGACCAGAGCAGCCGGACTTTCTCTGGACATGGCCCAGCGCTATCAACTGGTGTGGTCTTCCAAGACGTCGGCCTGGACGACAGTGTCTCTCAATACGGCATCAAAGCATCCCAGAGTTCGACTCGCCAGACACAGCAGCCCCGTGCCGTTCAAGAGCGAGCGGGGTTCCGTCTTGGCCAGAACGAGGTCGCCATGTACTTGGACAACTCCGTGAAAACCGTCGGGGTTTCCGGCCGGGCTACTTCTCTACAAAAAGGGGTACGCTGCCGACCCGGATTGTCCAAACCGAACTTAACAACTCGCATCGCGAGCAGTTTCGACCTGGACGGGGGCAGTCTGCTGGAAACAACCAACGTGGGCGAGCTCGCTGCACGAGACGGTTGGCAGGTATGAGAGAGTATCGAGACAGTAAAGCAGTATGAGAAAAGTCGTGGTCATAATCGATGGCATATAGAAAAGTTTTGATTGAGAGAAAAATGACTTGAAGGAAAACGTATCAAAGAGGCGCATTTCATAAAACGCCTTAAACGCTGCTATACCAATGCGAGAGACAAAGCAACAACAGGAAAAGAAAACGCAAGCAGAAGAGCATATAAACTACCGTGAAACAGCAATTCGGACCGTCCCTATATCCGCCGAAGAAGTGAAAGTGAAAGAAGTTGAACAGAGAATATAAAGCGAGTGATCAAAGGCCGTACCATGCAGTGCCGAAAGAGGAAAGAAGAAGAAAAAGACAAAGATAGAGATAGAGAGATTCCAAGGCAGACCTACGCAACACGTGCAGCAGGCTTGGCACCACGACGGCCGAGCAGTGTCGCGCCATCGAGGTTCAGCTCAAACGCACCCTTTTGCCGGTTGTGGTCGCGCACCTGCTGGCGGGCAGCGGCCGCAACGGTGGCCGAGTGCTGGCCGTAGCCGCGCTCGTTGGTGGCAGCCGCGGGCTGCTGGCGCTCCCGCTCACGGCCACGCTTCTGCTCGGGCTGGTCGCCACGAATGTTGGCGTTGCGCATGCCGTGCTCGAGATCTTGCGTGCCGGCGTTTTGGTTGCCGCCATGGGCCGCCGCCATCTTGCTGCTGTAGTGGGCGTAGTTCTGGTCGCTGGCACCGCTATTGCCGCTGCTGTTGCCACCGCCTTGGCCCGTCGAGCCGGACAAGTTGGACTGGTTGGTTGTCGACGTTGCCGCAGACGAAGACTCCTCATCGGCCTCGTTGAGCTCCGCCATGCGCTGCACACCAGGCGTGCGGGTACCCAGGTTCTTGCGGCGCTTGTCCTCCTCCTCTTGGCGATGGACGGCGTAGCCGACATCAAACACCTCGCGCAGGTTGACGGCGCCCGGTGAGCGGAAGTCGCCACGGCGGTCGCCGTCGACAATCCGGGACATGTCGAAGGGCTTGAGCGAGGCACCGTCGGCACCCAGCTTCTTCTCGTCGCGGGGCGTGGGACCCGAGCCGCGGATCCAGGGGTGATTCATGAACTCGACAATGGTGTAGCGGCGTTCCGGGTTGACGTCCAGCAGATGGCTAATCAGATCCTGGGCGGACTTGGAGATGTCGTCCCACCAAGGCGACAAGAACGTGAACTGGCCCTTGGCCACCTTCTCCGTAAGAATTTCGATGCTCTCGTCGTAGAATGGCGGGAAGCCGCACAGCAGGGTGTAGAGGACGCAGCCCAGAGCCCACATGTCGACGGACTTGGAGTACATTTCGTCCTTGACAATCTCGGGCGCGGTGTAGCCGACGGTGCCGCACGGTGTCGTGGTGTTGGTCTCCCAGATGACCTTGGAGAGACCGAAATCGGCAATCTTGATCTGGCCGATACCGCCGGCGCCCTTTCCTGGGATGAATTCGCCCTCATCGACCTTGTCCTCGTCGCCCGCCTGCCTCGGCTGGGGATTCTTGGCGGGGACAACGGGTATTGGGTAAAACAAGATGTTCTCGGGCTTGATGTCACTGGGAGGAGTTAGTACAACACAATTCTGATGGATTTGAATGCGAGCGAGGGAGGACGTACCGATGAACAACGCCTTGCTCCTCATGCAGGTACTCAAGGGCCTTGGCGACCTGGATGATGACGTGGCGAGACAGTTCCTCGCTGAAGTAGGTGAGCTTCACGATCTGGTGGAAGAGCTCGCCACCGGGTGCAAGCTCGAGAACAATATAGTAGTACTGCTTGGCTTCGGAGAATTCGAGGAGGCGGACAATGTTGGGATGGTCGAGTTTGCGCATAATCGTCACTTCTTTGAGGATATTCGCGCGCTAGATTGTGGGTTAGAATGCGGGACAAAAGCAGCCATGAAGTCTTGAACAGAAGGAAATGAAGAAATTTGAGGAAGGGAAGAAGAGAAAAGGGGAAAGGGGGAGTAGAAGGAGTGAAGAGGAAGTGAAAAGAGAAGGAGGAGGAAATGGACCAAGCACTCGAACGCCGTGAAAAAGAACAGGATGGAAGGGAATGGGTCGGAGAAGAGTCGGAGAGGCAAAAAGACAGGCAAAGAGACATCGAGACATGACGAGGAATACACGCTTGCGCTATAAAGCAAGAAGTGAGGAATAGCAGGAATCGATAGAGGAAAGAGGACACAGGATAGAGTAAAGAGAATGGACAAGGGAATTATGAGGAGAAGAGAGAGTAAGAGAAGTTATAGACATCATGACGTAGGAGATAAGACAAAGGAAAGAGTTTGATGGGGGTGTTCCTACCTCTGCAGCCTTGGGCACCTTCGGTTTGAAATTCGGATGCAAGTGTTTGTCTCCCTAGTTGGCGGAATCCGGTGTTGGCAGACGATCCAAGGAGTAAAATGGCGAGACAAAAAAAAAGAAAATGACACGAAAGCGATGCAGGCAGAAGCAAAAGGCACCAAAACGGCGCGAGAACAAAAACAATATGAAAGAAGAACGTGAAAAAAAAGCAGAAAAATCACCCGCAAAAGTCTCGAGAACAACGCGTGCTACCACGTCTTTTGTCTTTGATGTCTTTTGCCTGATTTTTTTTTCGGTCCCCTTTGCGTCGGCTTCATGCATCGTTGCTACGACGCAGCCAAACATATGCATGGGACGCATATGCGGGAGCTTGAGCCAACTTGCCCAGAACGAAAAGCGCGAACGAACGTAGAAGAAAAAAAAAAAGAAAAAAGAAAACGAAAAACGAAAAATGAAAGAAATGAAAAAAAAAAACGACGAAAAGCGAAACCTACTTGTGTGACATTCATCTCGTACTTGCGGACGAC
Organism: Sporothrix protearum; assembly: GCA_016097115.2. Taxonomy (NCBI): domain Eukaryota; kingdom Fungi; phylum Ascomycota; class Sordariomycetes; order Ophiostomatales; family Ophiostomataceae; genus Sporothrix; species Sporothrix protearum. The sequence continues at coordinate 294,302 of JADMNH010000003.1, forward strand.
CTTGATGGCGACGTCATCGGTGTAGACGCCAGTGCGGTCGCGTGCACGGTAGACGTTGCTGAAAGCGCCGTCGCCCATCTTCTCGACGAGCTCCCAGCGCTCGAGTCCCGGGTAGCGGGGGAACTTGCTGTGGGTCTCGCGCTCCTCGGCGACAATCTTGGCAATCTCGTCGTCGCCGATGCGGCGGCTCTTGGTCTTGATGGGAAGGCCTTCGGGTCCTGCTGCTCGAGAGCGGTGGCAACCGACGTACCGGCGGGCACGGTGCGGGCGGTGCGTCCCGGGTCGGAGACGGCGTGGTGGGTGGTGGGTTGCTTGGTTGTTGCGGCCATAGTTGGGCTCGGCTGCCGTGGTGGTGAGTTGCGAGACGAGGGCTCCTTACGCGCCGCCTGCTCGTCCACGGCGCGGGCTTGCTTGCCTGGGAGAGAGAGAGAGAGTGGGTTAGACGAAGCATGAAACAAGAGTTGATATTTTTAAAAACAGCTATGAGGACTCACCATGGCGAATAAAGTTTTTCAGTTGTTGTATTGTCGACATGGTGGCGGTGTGGTCGGCGAGACGCTTGAGAGAAGAAAAGGGTGGATAAGGGAGAGAGAAAGAGAGAGGCGGCCGAGAGAGAAGAAAAAGCGAGCCAAATTCAAAGTCGAGGCAGAAGAAGTGTGTTGCAACTGCTCGAGAATCGATAATTTTGGCGTGCCCCTTCGATTTGGGCTAGAAAATGAGTCAAGACGCAGCAAGTCGTTTGTTAACAAGCATCACCTCGTTCGAGTGAAAAGGTCAAGAATGTGAAAAGGCGGCGTTCACAAAGCGAACCAGACGGTCGCAGACGAGTTCACGATGCTGTTAAAGAGCAATGAGGCGCTTTTGAGCTTTTTGACGTTTTTGGCTGAAAAGGCTGCCGAAAGTTGTGTGCTGAACGATGGCGGGGTGAGTTTGGGAAAAGAAGGCCAAAGGCGGGCAAAGGCGGGTTTGGTCAAGACAAACAAGGCTTCAACGATCGTGGGATGACTACAAGCAGTCGTAGAAGAGACAAATTCGTGGGTAGTTGAGAGGAGACAAAGAAAGAAATATGTTTTTGAAACGGTGAGGCCGAGAGAAAAGTGAAGAGGAGGGAAGATGGAAAGATGGAAAGAGAAGGAGGAAAGAGGTAAGAGAAAAAGCAGAATAGAAAATGGAGAATAGACGGAGGAAGGTACAAAGTGTGGAAAGGGAGGAAAGCGCCAGGGCACTTGGGGGGGATTAATAAGGCTTTGCTGGGGAAAGAGCAAACGGGGGAAGGCGCGACAGGCGACAGATGGTGGCGCACTGGTTTAGGGTGACGGCCTTGGAAAAGTGACAATAAAACGTAAACGACAAGCCTTTGGCGAGGGCCTAGATTCTTGAGGATCCTGAGGGAGATTCTTGATTTGGACTGGGGAGAGGTGATGAGAGATGATGAAGAGGAGGCAATATGGCGTAAGTTGCTTGGGACCAGGAATGAGGGAACGGAGAGCTATGACGGCAGCGACGAGGGACGTAAAAGAGAGGAAAAAGAGAAGAAAGCAAAAGGAAAAAGGAAGAAAAGAAGAAAAAGAGAGGGATCAAGCGCCAGAACAAGGCGCAGAAGACAGGCTGTGTTTGGTACTCTGTAGGCAGTCAATACGGAGGACCGTGGGCATACGACGTAAGATACGTCGTGGAGGCAAAAAAAGCACGCTAGAAGTTTTACATAGACTAGATTGACCCTCACGTAAAAGGGCTGACGAATTGGCCGACGGATTGGGCCAGCGAGAAAACGGGGCGTTCAATACAAAAGAGTCAGCGCCAGGGACGAGGCCGGAGCACGACAGGAAGGAAGGGAAATGGAAGGCAAGCACGGCCGAGAAAAGTGCAAGAAATGACACAAAAGGGAAAGAGAAAGGGGGACACGCGAGTCTGGTCAATTTCTCCTCTTTTTTTTTGTCGTATCGTTCTTATTTCGACTTTTGGCGAAAGAGGGGACGACGAGAGGGACGACGAGAGGGACGGAGGGAAATAAGCCAAGCGACACGTTCCCGGTTTGGCAGGCGAAAGGCTGATCTACAGCGGCGACCGAAGAAAACGGAATGGGAATGGAGGGGAAGGTCAGTGGCCAGTGACAAATGTTGGAAGGAGCGAGACGGCGGACCAAACACCAAACAAACGACCGAAACGAAGACAGACATACGGCATACAATTTGGACTATGTTTGCGGCATTACACGGACAGTTCTCTGAACAAAGAAATAGACATACTACGCGCATAGGACAGGCCTACAAACAGCGCCGACGATGACAAAATACGAGTGAGATAAGGTAGTGTCGTGAGAGGCATTTGGGACAATTTCGATGGGTTGGGTGTCGAGGATCGCTCGAAGGAGAAAGTACCCTCGGGAGAGTACTTGAGAAGGTACTTCTTCTTGTCGCAGTTCGTGCCTGGCAGAATGGACGGAGAAAAAGCGACAGAAAAAGGAAAAGGAAGAAAAAGAAGGAAAGAATGACGTAGTGACTGGCGAATCTTGGAAAGCGGCGTCATTGCCCAGTTTTTTTACTCTTTTTTTTTTCTGCGGGTTGTGGTGGACTGCAGTGCTGGCGAATTGGCCCCAGTTTTGGCGGCATAGGGCGACACTACTTTGCACGCAGGGACCCAATTACAGGGGGGTGACACGGATGGCGTCATATGATTGGCCTGCTGTCCCACCTTGGGCCATCTTTGGGCCTCCCCCTGCTCATACTGACATACCCGGAGACATGCTGAGAAGTGCACTGTAGCCCCCTGTAAAGTGAGCAAAATGGGACACGCTACAGTGCACTACAGCGCACTACAGCGAGCCCTGCATCTCTCCACGCTCCGAACACGCATCTTTACGGAGTACTCCCGCCGTCCTTTTGCTTTGCGCAATGCTCGCCAGATAAGATTGGCACTGGCGTGGAGACCCTGAAACGATCCGATGCTTTGAGTGGTCGAGTGGTCGAGTGGTCGATGTTCTCCGTGCCAAGATGCGCCTTCCGTCTGCGTTTGCTGTTTGCTCTTCACAGTCAGTCCCAGACGCTCTTGCCTTCTTCCTTGACTTTGACTTTGCCTCCGTCTCTAAGGAGTACATCGGCCGTTTCAATAAAAGTCAACAGCATCATAGCTCCGTCATAGTCGTCTATCATTTCACATTCGTCTCGTTTATGACCACTCCGTTTGCCGACCGGAGCTCGTTCCTTTCCCGCGCGATCTTGCCATGGGAGACGGGGAAGAGCTGCGAGAGCATCGTAATCGACTCCCTTTATCTCGACGGAACATCCACCGACGCCGCTTTTCTTTATCTTGTCTTCTTTGGCCGTCTTCTGTCATTGTCGACCGCAAACAGACTTGACGACATGTGTCCGAGGTGACAGGACAGACAGACTTGTACTCCGTAAGTGTGCTGAGTACTCCCGTACAGAGTACATGTACACTGCGATTTCCAACCCAAATGTTGACGTCGACGGTGCATCAAAGGCCCTGGCTGCCAATCCATGTTCTGTCTGGAGGCTGATCCGGCTCCGCGATCTCAATGCATCTCTTGTGCCAGCGCGCTCGTCCAAATGGAGAAATGAATGATTGGATTCAAGGGTGACGTGCTGCAGGAAAGTGAGGGAGCCTAGTAGAGCCAGATGAAGTCGAATGAAGCCAAATGCGCGAGCCTTGCAGGTTGTTTTTCTTTTTTTCTTTTCTTTTGCTTCTTTTGCTGCTTTTGCTGTTTCGCGTGCGGCTGCGGCTGCGGGTGCGCGCCTTCTGTTTTGGTGGAGACGCGGCTGCCTTGTCGACAATTTGAGACGGCACTCTAAAGACAAGCGCTATAGACAATGACGTCAGAATAAGGCCATTGTCATTGACAAGCTGCAGCTTAGCGGCCAACTTTTGCCGTCCAAGAGCAGTGCGTGTGGAGATGGAGAAGCGCCACCAAAAAGCACTTGGGACGGCAGACCATGTCATCTTGATACGTATCTTATCTTACGTACTATGTATGTACTCAGTACTGGAGCACGTCGCATGCAACACAGAAAAGGCGGCTTTCTTTTGACTGCCATTGCTTCTGAACGCAGACACGCGAGAATCCCAAAGTGGACAAATGCGATGCTGCAAAGAGCGGCAAAATCAAGAATTCGGAAAATTACACCAGTGTTTCATGCATACGAAATATTGCCTTTTGGATTGATTGGCATCTTCATGTACGAGTACTGACTCGTTTTCGACTCTTTGAAAGTTTCGTCTACATTGAGACGAAGACCCAAGAGTCAAGTGGATCCGTTTTGGTTGCTGTCACTCTTCCAAATATCGCTTCCGTCCATTTTGGTCTTTGATTTCTGTTTGTAAATTTGTAAATTTGTAAATTTGCTGATTCGCTTTTAGAATGCTAGAAAATACAAAATGCTGTGATATCTCGTTTTACAACGTATCTGCCAGTTGGACGCCGCCCTTATCCCATGCCACCCACAGTTGAACTCCCCTTTCCTATCTCTTCTTTCAGACCTCAGATGGCGCTTGCCGATCTTCCATCCAACAGCCGTCTGATTTGGCCATTATTGTCGCTCCCCTCTTTTTCTCGTGTCTACCCCTGAGCCAACAGGACCCGGCCGCCCACATAGCGCAATCCGCCGTTGTTTTGATTGGCGTCGTTGGGCTCACGCTGGTGTCTTTTCGTGTATTCGTGGTTTTTCTTTTCTTTTTCCAACACGTCCCACCTACTTCTTAAACACCCGCTTGCCGCTGTACCACGTCTCCTCAATGACCGCGCCCAGCAACTTGGACGTGTCCCACGCCATGTCCACAACGACAAAGTCGGCCGTTTTGCCGGGCACCAGGGAACCCGTCTCGCCGTCCGCAAACACCGAGTACGCCGCACCGCGCGTCGCCGCCGTCACCGCCTGGCACAGCGTCAGCGCAAAGTGTGGGTTGACGGCGCCCAGGTCTGCCGCTTCGGGCTCCCGTGCCGACCGACGCGTCGTCGCAATGTAGGCGTTGGCCAGCGGCTCGCGGGCGCGGTGGGCGCGTCCGTGCCAATGGCCAGCGGGGCACCGGCGTCCTGGAACTCGCGGTACGCGAAAGCACGGCCGCAGCGGTGCTCGCCAATGAGGCGGGGCCAGGCGCGCAGGATGGCCGGGTCGGCGTGGACGGGCTGGATGCTGGCGGTGATGCCGAGCGCGCCCAGACGGACCGCGTCGTCGTGCGAGGCCAGCTCCAAGTGCTCGATGCGGGGACGCAAGCGCCGCCTGGCCGGGGTACTTGGCAATTGTGTTGACGGCCATGGCAATGGCCCGGTCGCCAATGGCGTGCAGCGCGACCTGCAGGCCGCGCTCGGTGGCGCGCTTGACGACGGGCTCGACCATCTCGGGCTGCCAGATGAGGTCGGCGGATGTACGGGCCGAGTCGCCGTAGGGCTCGGTGAGAGCGGCGGTGCAGGCATCGACAATGCCGTCGCAGACAACCTTGACACCAACGACGCGCAGCGAGGGCAGGGTCTCGCCGTTGCGGCCGGTGGCGCCGTTGTGCCTCTTGGCCAGCTCAATGGCACGGTCGACCTGCTCCAGCAGCTCGGCCTCGGTGTCCCGGGGCTTGATCAGCCAGTAGGCCGTGATGCGGATGGGCGGGCGCTTGTCGGGCCGCGTCGCAATGTAGTTGACCATCGCCTCGAGCGACTCGTCCTGGAGGGCCATGTCGATCACGCCCGTGTAGCCCTGTTCTGTGTACACGTTGACGGCCGCCTCCACCGCGTCGGTGCGCTCCTGCAGCGTGGCCACGTTGGACAGGTACGGCCACACCAGGTCGAACACGGCCGCCTCGCTCAGCAGGCCCGAGGGCCGCTTGGTCACCGCGTCGCGGTGGATCGTGCCGCCGCCCACCACCTTGTCGAAATCGTCGTAGATGCCCAGATCCTTCAGGGCCGCCGTGCTGCACCACGTCGCGTGCAGGTCCTTGCTCTCAATGTAGATGGGCCGCGGGTCCAGGTCGTCAATCATTCCCGACGTCACCTCGCCGGGCGTCATGGAGAACATCCAGTTGCGGCACAGAATGCGTTTCACCTCTGGGTGGGCCGCTGCGTAGTCCTTGATGACCTTGCGGATGTCCTCCAAATTGTGGCAGCCCTCGAGCGGCACCTTGTTGAGCGAGTAGCCGAGCGTCAGCAGGTGGACGTGGCCGTCGACAAAGCCGGGCAGCACGGAGCGGCCGCCGAGGTCGTGGACGGTGGCAGACCTGTCCGCCTTGGCCTCCTGGATGGCGGCGTCGCTCTCGCTGCCGACGGCCTGCACAACGCCGTCCTTGACGACCATGGCGCTGTGGAACACGGCATCGTCATTCGGGCCGGCGCCCGACTGGAACACCTTGCCGTTGACAAACACGGTAGACATGGTGGTGTGAGGTATGTGGGAAGAGGGGGCGGGTTAGAGGGTTGGATGGGGTTGAGGTTGAACGCGAGTAGAGGTCGAGTGTGCCACGTCGCAAGATTTGTGTAGAACGCTCCTTCTTTAAGGGAAAGGGGGAAGTAGACGTAGAAAAATAATAAAAAATAAAATAAAAATAAAAAAGGGAAATAGCGACGCAATCCGTGCTTTACGGCAGTCGCGATCGCATGCGATGTCGCTCCTTCTCCGCCCCAATCCGTGCCATGTGTGCCTCCCAAAAGGTCCCCGTCAGTGCCACAAATCGCGCCAGAATCGCCAACGTCGCCAAATACCGCCCAAAACCGTACCAATTAAGCTATCGACCTTCCCAGAGGGGACTAACACGCGGATTGCTCCGCACAGCTGATAGCTTCCCGCTGGGGTATCGGCAAATCGGTGCCTTTGCAGGACACTTTCCAGGCACTGGCGCCTTTTGACAGACCAGGAAGCATTCTTTTTCTGCAGGGACGCAGTCGGCGACAACCCCCAAATCGCCTCAATGCGCGGCCATTGACGGCATAAGGGAGGGGGAGCACTACGACGTATGGAGGGGAAGTGCTCGCCCGGCCGGAGATGCGATTGAAAAGATCTGATAGCAAGCGGGGCCCCATCAAACAGAGCCGCCTATTCGCGCCTGATTGCTATCGCGAAGCCCTCTGGCGCAGTTCGCCAGTCACATGACCCACTGTCATCCACTCGGCCGGTCGTCGGCCGTTGCCATGCCCGGCTTGAAACGGCGGCGGCGGCAGTCGGAGTGCGACGCCGTATCTGCGAGCCAATGAGCATATGATGGATTATTTGTGTGCTGCTCCGATACGAATCGTTCTGGTCTGTGTCGGCAATGGGAGGGATACTCTTGTTGGTAGTAACTGACCTCTTCGCCTTGACACAATTTCGATGCTTCAAGGACGGCCGGTACCGTATGAGGCACATCTTCAAGCAAGAGTAAGTTGGGTATAGACGTGACAAAGCTGACTGCAGCCGACGTAGTATTACCAGACCTGACAATTGTGATTACACCCCGTGGTCACAATTAGGGTGCCCGGCAAGTTGATGCGTTTCTGGACGCAGATTGAGCGACCTGAGCAGGGTGTTGCAGCAAAGCTCAAGGCTAAGAGAACAGTGCGGATGTCGCCAGGCATCGCTGGAAGTAGAAAGAGCGAAGAAGAAATATGGGTCTCGCCAAAGTGACCCTTCCTGCCTTCGAAATAACGACTGCCTTGAACGAAAGGGGCAAAGTTGAACTCGTCAAAAACAAACATCAACAGAAACAAAATTATCAACAGAAAGCCGCCTCTAATGGCCATCCAAAATTGCGCCGCAAAGCACTTTATTACGCCACTGATCTTATTTTTTCTCTCCCACAGTCTCCTCGCTCGTTTCATCAGTACCACTACGGTGCATGCAGACGCTCTGACTCCGAATTTACATCATCGCAGTTTGGCCAACTGACCGGTGAAAGGATATTTTTAGACAGAACCAGCCAGCGCATCGATGAAGCCTCAACACCCATCTTATCGGCAACGCCGCAGCCGTCCATTCAGGAACACGGCCGCTTTGCATACAAGCAGGAAATACAGAAATCTCTGGGACGGCTCCAGACGCAAGCAAGGCATCAAGCATAGGAGAGAATTTCAGACAAAACATGGGCCAGCGTCATTATCCATGGACTGCGATCCATATCTACCTCGCCGTGATGGGAGATTTTGTTTTCGACAACACAGCCGATCCAAGCCAGTGCCCGTTGCACGATGGACGCAGCAGTGTCACCATCACTAGCAAAGACCTCACGCTGCTCGCAGAACTGGCTCCCGAACTCATCCCCAATATATCTCTCGAGGCTATCCGTGACACAAGCAAGAAAAACGGCCTCGCCAAGCTGATCTCCTGTATCCAAGCTACGTGGTTCTGCTCACAAGTCGTGACGAGGCTTGCGCAGCATCTACCCGTCATATTGCTGGAATTGAACACGTTTGTACACGCCTTTTGTGCCTCAATTATCTTTGCCGTCTGGTGGGATAAACCGCTCGACATTACCGAACCTTTTACGCTCTCCGTGTCCACAGCTCCGGGCCGACCCACGAGCTTGGAAACTCGACGCACCGCGTCGTTTTGTGCTGCCATGTGCAACTACAGTGATGTTGGTCGCCAATTCTGCTGCTGGAGACAGGGTCGAGATGGCAGCTACAAACCCTACCGCCAAACTGGATCTCTTCGGGCCCGTGGCACCGTCTTTGGTGGATATGGCATGGATCGTCTGCAAGATAAAGTCAAAAAATCGTACATGAAAGAGCCAAATCTCTCTCCGTTTATACCCTTTGAGCAATATCCACCCAGGCCGAAATACGGCCCGATCAACCTACCAAACAATTTGTCTCTGACCATATCGAAAGCACGTATACAACAGCTCAACGGTGGCGAATTTGTAGAACTAGTCGTCGAATACGTTGACGACGTTACATCCCATTTTTGCTGGTGCACTTGTATAACAGACAGACGACTTCCTGACACCATCAGAGTTATATTCCGTACACCAGTGCTGAGCCTGCTCAATTATTGGGTCTTTAGTCTTTTAAGCTCCTTGGGAGACCAGTGCCGGATCGAAATTCCTTCAGACTATTGGGACCGCGCCCGTCTGATTTACTTGTGACAGGCGTCATCGCATTTGAAGGTGTCTGGAGGGGACGATGGCCGCAGGATACGATACTCGTTCCCGTTCTCAGTGAGAACGAGAGATGGATCATATACACGCGCGGCGTCAACGACACGCTCGTCTGCGACCGTTCGTCCAACTGGACATCTTACAGTACAGTCAAGGACAAGAACAGCGACCGCCAAAGCCAAGGCCAAGGCCAAACCAAGACCAAGACCAAGACCAAAACGCCACCAAAGCACCTGATAGACAGATCAAAGCCGACAGTGTTGCCGATCTTGTGTCCGTGGCACTCTTTGCAGTCGCCAGCGTCGTATACGGCGGGTGGCACTTGCTGGCATGGGCAGGCCCCTTCCGTGGTGACACCGGGATGATTCTATGGCGAGGCTCCGGGACTGGGGTTGGTGCCGCGGCCATCGTTGTGTACCTGTCGGTGGTGATGCGAATCCCAAACCTTGGGACAGGTGCCGGCCAGAAATTCTGGAATTGTTTTATGGATACGGTCCAGATACTGGCCCTCCTTGGCATTGTGCTGTTGATTCTTCTCTCCATTCTCTTCCTCGTGGCATGCCGGTTGTGCCTGGTGGTTGAGAGCTTGGTCGGCCTCGCATATGTTCCAGACGGCGTGTTTGAGCTGCCAAAACTGGGCACTGTACTTTCCTCACATTGCGTAGGGAGCAGGAGGTCTAAAGCGTTTGAAGCGTCTAAAGCGTCCTAAGCGTGCCGAGCAAGGTGTCGAGCAAATATCAAATAGGAAGGGATGGATCGAGCATTGGTCATCACGAGGAACGGGTGAATCGACGGGCGGGCCCATAGTCGAGCAAGCTCTGGAGAGATAACACAAAAAGCGCCGGCAGGAGATGCTTAGGCGTCACTTATATATCCGTTCACTTTTTGTCAACCTGCTCATCCTTTCCTTGAGTTTCGAGCTTGATGTATTTAGGCACGCAAATGTCAAAAGGCTTTGGCGCCGACTTACGCGGAGACAGCCCGCCGGCAATCTGCGCAACTGTCACTCCTCTTCTCTAGCACTGTTCTGCCATCGACTGCCGTTTTACGTGAGTCGGGTTCCTGGTTTTCCTGCCACGCCTGTGCCTGGCTGAATGTGAACCTGGATCGTCTCAGGCAAGGGAGGACCTTTTTCAAAGTCGTAAATAAAGCGGATCGCGTTGCTGTGCACATATCTTTTTTCTGTCGTCTTTCTCCTTTCTGATTTTCTCGCACTCTCCACAGTCTCGTCTAAATCAAAATATCAGATGCCACTACGGACGAAATTGCTTGTTCAGGAGAAATAACGGCCATTCGTGTTCACTTCACTTTTGCCGTTTTAGGGTAATTCTTCAGCCCAGGCCCAGACCAGTCAGCTCCTTTGCCATTTTCAAGTCGTCGGCACTCAACTCTGGTGGGTCTTGCTTTCCATCCTCTCCACCTTTCTTGTTGCCAAGCGCCAATGGGGCAGGTCGAACCGGTTAAGCAGCCAGGAGCCAGGAGTCAGGAGCCAGGGCCGTATCGTAACTCTTGTACGTCGTTCTCCGTACATGTACACACATTTCAATTTGTCTGCAACACTCGCACAACAGCGTTCCATGAATCCATGGCGAATGTGACGACGAAGAGAGGCCTGTGAGAGACAGAGCGGACGCAGACAAATGGACAGGGTCGGAAACACAAATTTTCAGAGATGCCGAGAAACAGCGAGAGATTCCGGGGCACCCATTTTGAAAAACTGAAAACAATAATTAGAATCGAAAAGAACGAAAAGAGGAGAAAGAACTTGGAGAACGCATTGAAAATAGGCACTTCAAAATGGTCACAAGCCAGGGATGTCCACAGTGCGTGGCTTTTTGCCGTGAAGAGCGTGAATTTGCGGCGGTCCGTCTTGTGATGTGCAACTTGCACCTTGCACGGGGGAGGGGATATTTGTAATTGGAGAGTGACTTTGATCTGTTAGTTTCTTGGTCTCCTAGCTCTGACGCCGATGGATGCAGCTGCGTTGCACTCGCTGAAAACCCCCCAGATGAGCCCTCTTTTTTGGCGTCTTCTGGATGGTTTTCAGTGCCATTCTGCTGCAAAATGGACTGCATCTCGCTGGACGCTTCCGATTTCCGTCGGACTTCGGTTTCGTCGTGGCGGGAGGCGGGTCGGAGCCGCTGACGGAAGGTTGCTAGCGAGTCTGGGGACCACAGACTCCGAGAGAAGTGCGCGTGGGAAAACACACCAGGTGCCCCCCAGCCAAGACCGTCCAATGGACCAATCCATGGCTGTCCTTTTCCCCCCTCCACCGCCCATCCAACGACCAGCCTCCACCCAGGAGCCAGGCCAGTCTTGTCTGCAGCTTCTCCTCTTTTGACCTTCTTTGTTTTTTGTATTTCCCAACGTCGTCTGCAGTTGTCTGTCTTCCTCCTCCCCTCGAGCACTCCACTTCTGGCCTCGATCGCGCCACCAGTCCAGCCGGCCAATCGCTCGCCTGGAGGACGGTTGCCAATGGGGCCATTCCGAGCAACCCACCACCCATTCCGGAAGGGGAGCAATAGTCCCGATTCCCTCGACGAACGTGGAGGAGGTCGATTTGGTGCCGACTTTGTATGTAGTTGGAGCCAGCGGCGTGAATACTCAGTACTCCAGTATGTGCGTGATAATCGCCAGCGTTTTGACAGCGTGTGCGTAGGAGCCGGTCTGAATGGGTCATCTTTCGCTGGACCCTGTCGCCCACTTCTTGTCCCATTCCAGTTCTTCTCTCACCTTCTTTTTCCACTGCCCACTCTTACACTCCTAGCGAACAATCTCCCTTCTCACCAGCTCGCGTCAAAAACCTTCAGCCAACAAGGTTGCACCAATATGTAAAAAGGAGGCACCTTCAGGGCTCCTTGGTGCGGTCGGCAATTTGAGGCTGTTTTTGTGGGGGGGGGGGGCTTCACCAGAACTAAATAGACAATCAAAAAGAAGTCAAATTGGACAGTACTCCGTAGAAAAGCACAGGTGAAAGCAGTTTGAGCACGTCGATAATCGCTTTTGCACGGGCCAGCGGCGGTCGTCATCGCGTCTTGGTCTTGTGCAAAGGTTCGAGAATTCGAATCCCAACCGCCCCCCAAATTTCCAAGTACTCCCCCACTTTTGTCGTACCCCCTTGAAGAGCCCCTCCACCTCGCCAATGAGCTTTGCCGCATTACGTGAGAGCGGTTTGGACGCTATGTACGTAGTGCCTTCCTGGACATACATGAACGTCGTTGCCTCTTTCCTCTTTCTCAATTTGAGTTCCTGTGTCGGCCCTGCAGCTACGACCCTGAGAGCCTGTCTGATTTCTGTGCACACCTGCCTCCCTCAACTTTATACTACAATTGTCCAGTTGCTCCTGCCAGTTGGGCCCGTTTTTGTATCTGACCTCCCTGCTCCTGCCGTACGTCGTAGCCGCTCTCCTGTCTTACACCACCCTCGCCTGCTACGTCGCGCTTTTCCTGCACGTCTTCTAGTTCTTGCTTGCAAATGCCTGGCACGAAAAGGGGCCTCGAGGTCCTCTTCAAGCACACAAAGTGCGGGGTAACTTCATCCGTCCGGGTCCCGCCGACGGTGCTGCGCACTGTGCTCAACACGAGAGCACGGGGCCAGGCGACGCGCGACTGCCTGATAGGGGAAAGAGCAAAGTGAAGGCAAGAGGTTCCTCTTTTTTTTTTTGCTCGGAGATGGCGACTTGGGCGCCGCGGGCTTAGTCGAGGCAGGCGTAGCTTTATTAGCTTGGACCTGGGGGCGCGTTGTGTAAGAGGGAAGGAACCAAGGACCAGGCGATGGCGAAACTGGAAGGAAAGAACGGGCAAGAAGGGCAAAATAGAAACAGCAGGGACAAGAAAAGAGGAAAGAGCTACTGAGATGCATGGGAATAGGAAAGAGCAAAGCACAGCAAAAAGCGAATAAGGAAGGAGTACGACGTACGCCTGCCGTCTCCCCAACTCCCCAGCTCTCCCCTCCTCGCCCTTCTCTTTGTCTCATCTTTTGTTTCCTCGTCCCTCTACCGCCTTTTCTCTCCTCCTCTCTTTGACTCTCTTTTCTTTTTCTACCCTTGCCCCCCTCCTCTTGTTATATTCTGGGTCATCCCCTCAATTCCTCCCCATTTAATCTCATTCTCCCTTCCTCTCCTCTTCTGTTTTCGCTCCATCTCTCTCATTTCCTTCTCCCTCTCTCACTCTCTAACCGGCGTCGATGCGTCTCTCACCTCGCACCAGCTCTCATCTTTATTCTAAGCTTCACTCTAAGCTTTCCTCGTCTTCTTCATATACCCCCCGCGCGCTTTTCTCTTCCTCAGCGCCCACCATGGCCGAAGGCAAGTGTCCCGTCGTCCACAATGTCGCCGGCGGCGGCACCAAGAACACCGACTGGTGGCCCGGCCAGCTGCGTCTGAACATCCTCCGCCAGCAGAACGAGGTCTCCAACCCCCTCGACCGCGATGCCGACTACCGCAAGGCTTTTTGAGAGCCTCGACTACTTCCAGCTCAAGAAGGACATCGCTGCCGTCATGACCGACTCAAAGCCCTGGTGGCCCGCCGACTTTGGCCACTACGGCGGTCTCTTCATCCGCATGGCCTGGCACAGCGCCGGCACCTACCGTGCCTTTGACGGCCGTGGTGGCGGTGGCCAGGGCCAGCAGCGCTTTGCTCCCCTCAACAGCTGGCCCGACAACGTCTCGCTCGACAAGGCCCGCCGTCTGCTGTGGCCCGTCAAGCAAAAGTACGGCCAGAAGATCTCCTGGGCCGATCTGCTGCTGCTCACAGGCAACGTCGCCCTCGAGACCATGGGCTTCAAGACCTTTGGTTTCTCTGGTGGCCGTGCCGACACCTGGGAGCCCGACCAAGCAACCTACTGGGGTGGTGAGCGCTCGTGGATGGGCAACGACGTCCGCTACGCTGGCGCCGACACCAAGGACCCCAAGGCCCACGCCGAGGGCCTCGAGACCCCCGTCGCTGCTTCCCACATGGGTCTGATCTACGTCAACCCCGAGGGCCCCAACGGCAATCCCGACCCCATTGCTGCTGCTGAGGACATTCGTGTCACTTTCGGCCGCATGGCCATGAACGACGAGGAGACCGTCGCCCTGATTGCTGGTGGCCACTCCTTTGGCAAGACCCACGGTGCCGCTGGCGGCGACCATCAGGGCCCCGAGCCCGAGGCTGCTGGCCTTGAGGCCCAGGGCTTTGGCTGGGCTGGCTCGTACGGCACTGGTGTCGGCAAGGACGCCATTACCTCCGGTCTGGAGGTCATCTGGACCAAGACCCCGACCCAGTGGAGCACCCAGTTCCTGGAGTACCTGTTTAAGTACGAGTGGGAGCTGACCAAGAGCCCCGGTGGCGCCAACCAGTGGGTGGCCAAGACCGACGACCTGATCATCCCGGACGCCTTTGACCCCTCTAAAAAGCTCAAGCCGCGCATGCTCACCACCGACCTGGCGCTGCGCTTCGACCCCGTCTACGAGAAGATCTCGCGTCATTTCCTCGCCAACCCCGACAAGTTCGCCGATGCCTTCGCGCGCGCCTGGTTCAAGCTGCTGCACCGTGACCTTGGCCCGGCCTCTCTCTACATTGGCCCCGAGGTCCCCAAGGAGGAGCTCCTGTGGCAGGACAACGTCCCGGCTGTCACCACCCCCGCCATTGATGCCGCCGATGTCGCCGCCCTCAAGAAGGCCATTCTGAGTGCCGGTGTTGCCCCCAACAAGCTGATTTCTGCTGCCTGGGCTTCCGCCTCGACCTTCCGTGGCTCCGACAAGCGCGGTGGTGCCAACGGTGCTCGCGTTCGCCTGGCGCCGCAGAAGGACTGGGCCGTCAACAACCCGGCTCAGCTCGCCGAGGTCCTCAAGGCCCTCGAGGGTATCCAGGCCGACTTCAACAAGTCAGCTGCTGGCGGCAAGCAGGTCTCCATTGCTGACCTGATCGTCCTCGGTGGCTCAGCTGCCGTCGAGGCCGCTGCTGGCCAGTTCGCCGGCCAGGCCGTGACCGTGCCTTTCCTGCCAGGCCGCGGTGACGCCACCGAGGAACAGACCGATGTTGAGTCGGCTGCCTACCTCGAGCCCCAGGCCGATGGTTTCCGCAACTACGGCAAGTCCACGCCGCGCGTGCGTACCGAGGAGCTGCTGGTCGACCGCGCCCAGCTGCTGGGCCTGACCCCTCCCGAGCTGACCGTCCTGGTCGGTGGTCTGCGTGTGCTCGATGTCAACTTTGACGGCTCGCGCACCGGTGTCTTCACCGACCGCCCTGGTGTCCTCAGCAACGACTTCTTCGTCAACCTGCTGGACATGGCCACTGCCTGGAAGCCCGCGACTTCGGACGCCCACCCGGAGACCTACATCGGCTACGATCGTGCCTCGGGCAAGGAGCGCTGGACCGCCTCGCGTGTCGATCTGGTCTTTGGCTCGCAGGCTGAACTGCGCGCTCTGTCTGAGGTCTACGCCAGCGCCGATGGCGCTGCCAAGTTCGTCAAGGACTTCATTGCTGCTTGGACCAAGGTGATGAACGCGGACCGTTTTGACGTCAAGGTATGAGGGACACCACCACATCTTACCCTTTTTTTTGCCCTTGATTTTGTTTCTGCCGTCTTCCTTTTCCTTCACACGTTTCCCCTCCTGCTTTACTGTTTTGTGCAACGCTTGTCTATTCCCTTCTTGCCCAAGCTATTGATTTATCATCTTCACCAATTTCGATGCCGTCAATCTCGTCTTCTCGTCTCTTTTTTTTTCGCCGTGGTCCTTTTCTTTGGACTCCGTCATGAGCCACTTCTAGACTGCGTGGAAAGCTGGACTGCGACAAGATGCAAATTTGTCAGGCGGAACCTTGGTACAGACGAGGTTCGAGGAACAGTGTACAACAGGCGGCGGCCTGGAAACTCGAATCGCGAGTCAAAAAACCAAAGCCAAAAAAAACTGCAGGATAAAAAAAATCAGCGTTCCAGAGTGGGAAATGTATCTATCTACCTTGGTAGAGTGCTCTTTTTTTATCTCGAACAGAATCCAGAAGAAGCTTGTGCTTTATCTCTTCTTTGGGAAGACGTGTCGCCGATGCACATGCACATACGTTGTTCTGCTCTGCTCAACACTCACCTTTTACTGACACACTGCTCTCGCGTTGTTTGCATTCACCCTGTCTTTTTTTGTCTCGCCTTGTTTTCTTTCGTCCGTTTTTCTTCGTTTTCCTTCTTTTTTTTGTTGTTATGTCCCGTGCTGATTGCCCTAGGTTGGCTCTCCTTCTTCTCCTACCTCACAGTCACAGTCTTCAACATCGTCCTCGCCCAAGTCCTCGTCTCCCGCTGTCCCCATTTCCCTGCCTCAGTCCCGTCTCTAAGCGACGTCGTCATCCGATCCGATCGTTTCGCCCTTCCTCTCGCCTCGTCCGTTCTCCGTCCTCGTCCTCTGCTCGCCTCTCCGGCCTCTCCCGCTTCGCCCTCCTCCTCTCGCCCCGTGTATAGGTTTTCATCCTTTAAAAGTTTTCGTACATAAAAAGACTGACCCTTGATTTCCCTTCGCCTTTTTTTTTTCCGGCTTCGCTCGCCACACCGACAGTCCCCTCAGTTCGACGGAACCACCCTGACCAACCGCGCCAAGCGCGCCGCCGACGATACCGCCAACGAGGCCGCTGCCGAGTACAAGCGCGGCCGTGCTTACACATAAAGCCAGGCTCCATGAGCTTCTCCGACAGGAGCGCACCTTGTGCTCCCAGCGGAAGTTTCGACAACAAGCTTTTCTTGCTGGCTCCACCCTCGAAGCGTATGATGGTGACGTGGCAACGACTCTTTTCTTTGATTGTTCATTTCGGTGTGCTTCAAAAAGGCGGCAGGTGGACAGCCTCGCCGTGGGCGGGTTGATGTTTGTTGTTTAACATGTTGATGTTGTTTCGCGTCGTTTATTTTAGCAACCCAGCGAGAAGCATTGTGGGCAGGTCTTCTGCCTTGGTGCAGGCCGCCCATGCCGCAATCCAAAATGTTGACATGATTCTGCTTCCTGCCCTTGGTGTCTGTTACAAGAAGTATCATGAACAATGAGTGAATAATCGTGATACAGAGCGATGTCCTCGCGGAACCAGCAGATATACCTTGTGTAGACTTGATTTATATATGAGTAAAGACACTCGTAGTTCTTCGGTGTCACGAAAATGATAACGGAAAATGTTACAGTGAGTTCTCTCACAAATTTGTAAACTTATGGACTTACACTCGTGTTTTGAAAAGAGAATGCTTCTTTTCGGCACTGTTTCAGCTCTTTCGTTGATTATTATTTCCCTGATATTATTATGTCATGAGAAATTAGTATTATGTTATCCTCTTCACCTCAATTCGAGTCTGGTTTTATTTCCAGCTTCCTTTTGTAATATATCTATAGAAACTGCCAACAGAATTTAAACAAAATACAGCAACTTTGGACAAAACGAATCATGACATCAAGTTTACACATAAAGCAACATAAAGCCAAGTCTTTTACAGTCATAATCCCACGATGCACCACAGCCTGTCCAATGCAAGCCGCAACAAAGCCTCATCTGTGGCGCGTTGCAATCAGCCGTGCTTGCTGTCACGCTTCCATTCCTTTTCGAAAAGAGCAAGCTGCTTTGCGCTCTTCTCTCCGTTGCAGGCAACTTTTTCAGTTGCAAGGGAAAATAATTACCACGTATTTTTGCATAATACAATGCTGCAACTGCATGTTTCTAAGAGAGAAGGAGAGCAGGTGTGTGTGAGATAACGGGAAGAGGGGGGGGGGGAGGGAATGGAGAGAGGGCCCTCTTTTTTCACGGAGATGCCGAGATGGGGGGGGGGGGGTGCGTAACAAAAATTGGAGTCGCCCTCAACCCAGTACGAGCCACGAGAGCGCATGCAATGGAAGCTTTGGAAGGCGAGGAGAAGGAGGAGAAGGGCGGGTAGGCGACCGAAAAGCAAAAATATGAGAAGTAAAAAACAAAAGCCTCAAAACCAACTAGATGCGAGGGATAAACGGTAGCGGGACAGGCGACTCTGTTCGATTCCGAGACATCTTCCTGCCCATCAATCTCGCCATCGGGGCAGCCCAAACTTGTATGTAGGTGCGGATGGACGTGTAGACTGAGTAATTGTTCCGTGTACTCAGTTGGCATTTTGGAGACTATTCTCCTCTCTTTCGATTCTGTTCTGTCATCTGTCATCACTAGCGCGACGACAGAAGGGGCCGGATGGGAATTTGGGAAATTCGGGAGATGAGCTTCATCTACTGCATCGCCGGTTGTGGTTTGGCCCTTTCTCGTCTATTTTTCGCTTCTTTTTGTGCTTGTCGACGGCCAAGAACGAGTAGGCGTTATGGGGCGTTTTGGCCATTATTTTTTGTCGTCTCTCTGCTTCCCCTTTCTCTTTCCAATAGCTTTTCTTTTCTAGATGTTGTGAGATAATAAAACTAACAAGAGGAGCTTTGGCGAGCTGATAAATGTTGAAAGAAAGAAGGACGTGACTGGAAAGAGTAAGTCCTTGAAACGGGCGTGCCTGGATGCAGAAACAGGGGCCGCACGGGGAAAAGGTTTAAGCAGGTGCATACAGAAGACCAAAGAGGCCTTCTGGAAGCATTTTGGAAGCATTCTGGAAAAGCTGGAAGAGCTGCAAGGAATCCGTGCGTATCAAGTCCACTTTTTTGGTTTGGCGGGGGGGGGGGGTTTCTTGCACCACATTTACACCAAGTTCACACCACAACTGACAGAGTCGGGCTACCTTGACCTCGCTGGTTGTTGTCTCGCTGTCTCGTGGCTTTGTCGTCGCGTTGCCTTTTTGTCCCCTGTCTCACGGTGTGCCCAAACAAGACGTTTGACACTCTTTGTGTTTCCCCAGCCACAATTTGGAGGACTTGCTGGAGACTGCTGCAGACGTCGCTGTCGGTGTCATTTTTGTATCTTATTTCCGTGTTTCTGTATGCGTATTACGTCCATCCAGGCGAGGGCCTCGCGTGTCTGTGGGCGATCATCTCGGGATTTCTCTTCTCTTTTTTCGGGAGTCCTCCCTTATCCTGTTTACCCACACCAGGTTTGGCAACTGTCTGGGTGAGGGGGGGCCGTGCAAAATAGGGTCGATCAGCTCTTCCCGCTCTGCTCTTTGTGTGCACGGCACGCGGTTCTTTGTGCTGGATGCATCAACCACAATCCGATTTGGACGACTTGGAGACAGCGACTACACCGTTCCGTTTGTTCTAGTTGGTTTCTAGTTGATTTCTAGCTGATCCCTAGTTGATTTGTAGTCGATTTGTAGTCGATAGTCGATTTCCTCGCCCCCTTCGGCGCCTTCTTTTTCGGCTAGTTGCGACCCTCTTCGGAGATGGTTCCGCATCCAATGTGAGGAGATGCGCTGAAAGGGCAAGCCCAATGCTGCAGCTAGGTGCATTTGTCGCGATTTCGACGTTGACAAGCAAGAGGCACCGACGTCTCTCTCGGCATGCTCAGGTCGTCGTACATGCACCTGTCTTTTGACCCCACTGACATCAGATCACTTTGCTGCCGTCGCGCATTGTACTTCTTCTTTTGGCTTGGTTTTTGGTGGAGATTAGTACACCAACCATACCAAAACAATCAAAGGCGAAAGGGTGAGTGTTGATACCGGAAACGACAAGACTGAGCGTCTCCAGATGATACTGAGATGATACTGAGATGATACGGAGCAGGCCGTGCAGTCCAGTACAGTACGGCATCGATGAGTAGGAGAAGGAGGAGAAGGAGGAGAAGGAGGAGGAGGAGGAAGAGGAGCATGTTCAATGATGAATGATGAAAGGGATCAAGAGATGTCCACTGCGCTTTCCTTGTTCTGTTCTTGTTGACAAGATGCTGATTTAGAAAGAGGGAGGGAAGGAGAGGCCAGCAACGTGTGGGTGCTAGGGTCGATCTCGACAGGGGCAGAACGAAGGTGGAAGGAACGAAGAAGCAGCAGAGCAAACAGGGGGAAGGGAGGGAAGGACGCATGGACGGACATGGGCAGCATGAGGAAAGAGCCCCCCACTCTGCCTTTCCTCCTTCCCCCCTGGACCACACTCAAACGGAAGAACAATCAGAACAATCAGAACCATCGTGAAAAGGGCCCCACCCAGCCCACACAGGCAACGCGAATGCAAAGCACACGCCCCCTTCCCCCATCTCTTGTCGCTCACGCCTTGCACGTTTTCCACATTTGGAAGGAAAGGAAGGCCAGGGGAAAGAACACGGAGAAGGAAGGAAGCGCATAGAGGGACCCATTCTTTCCTTCGAGAAGGCCCATCGAAGTTTTTGGCAAGCGGCGTGCACGGCGCACTCGTCTTCCTCTTTTGGCGCCAGTACTCCGCACGAAGTACCTGTGTACCTGCTTCTTCTAACGCAATAACCTCAAAACGCCGGCGGTGCATCTGCCTATTGTATCCGCTATTACGTCGTAGTTCCGCCACAACCAGTTGGACTATCGTGGTAGTGTGCCCGGCGGCGGAAAGAGAGGGAAAGACGGGAAAGAAAAAGAGGAGAACGAACGGCGATGCTAACAAAAAGAAGACAAGAAACAGAAGAAACGAAATTGCTTCTTCGTAAAAGACTACATCGTAGAGCACAGACAGCGTCCTCTGTCATGAGCCTCGACAAAACAGGCTTTCGGCCGTCGACTATCTCTTGGTCTACACCAAATTTGTTTGCGCCGCGGTGTGTGTGGATGAGGCTAGGGGAGTAAATAAAAAGTACGAAGTGGAAGCGAGAAGAAAGTCATAGGGAAGATGGGGAAAAGGGAAAAGAGAAGCGAAAGCTGAAGGCCAAGACAGCTCACGACATCTTTTCCGAAATGAGCTCTTCGGAGTTCTCGCCTCCGATCTTGTTTCGACTTGTTTCGACCTGTTTCAACAGCCTCTTCCTCTTCCTCTTCTCCCCACTTTGCCATTCTTCCAGCCTCATTGTTCGGCAGCGTGCACTTGTACATTGTTCGTACTTGGAGATTGGACACATGCATTGGCAAACACTGTTTCGTTTCCTGTCGTTTCCTCCTCTAGAATCTCCGTACCCTTATCTCGCATTGCCTATCGTGATCTTGATCCTCCTGTCCCGTCTTGTTTCTTCGGCCCGCTGCATGATTTCTTCGCCCTTTTCCCCCTTGCTTGGCTCTTGCTCCGTGGTTAAGTCCCATAGAGCTAAAGCCAAACGAAAAAAATGGCAAAGCAATCTAATTTCATCCCGTTTTTTCTCTACATATAGGCAGAACGGCCGGCAGAGAAGGACGGACTTGCAAACGAACAAACGCAGAGGCTATGCCATGCTCCGCACTCTCGCCTATTTTCTCTTCTTTTTTCTCTCTTTCTTTTCTCTTTGGGACGGTGTATTCCGCCCCTTTTTTTCGTTCGTGCCTGTTTCCATTTCACGGGACGGGATCTGGACGGCCTGTCGATCAGATCCCCTGGGAAGCAAGCACGGTCTCGCAAAGGAGCTTTTTTTTAAAAAGCCCGGGATGCAGAGTGGTCGACAGGACAGAGACGCCGGCAACGTCGTTTTGACAAACTGTTGCAACGTGCTGTTGCATTGTGCATTGTGCCTTGTGCACTGTTGCCTTTTTTCGTCCAATGTTTCTTTGTATTGTTTCTATTCTTCTTTTTTCCTTGCTAATTTTCCATTTCCCTGCCGCCTACGTTGTGATTGACTCTCTTCTCTCCGTCCTGTCCACTTTTTAAGGCTGAAATCGGGCAATCTTCTAGAAAGGCATCCGTCGTGTTTCCAAAGACGAAAGTAACATGCTCTTAGGGGCATACCCTTGACGATATGCGGCATTCATCTCCAACCTCGACGCCCTCGACGCCCTGTCGAGCTTTTTCTGTAAAGACGTCTTATTTTGACTTTGTTCTCTCAACGTCGTATGGACTTTGTGTCCTCGACTTGCCTGCAATTTTGTGACGGACGAGTCCGTTGGGTGGTGGAGATGCAGCTAAAATGGGAGAAAGTGCATGCCAAGACTATCCAAATACAGGTCAACGCCGTACGTGCAGACGGGCGGACAGACAGCTGACGGACTGAGACGCATACAAACACAGGCATCCAGCACGTCGTACTGAGGACATGTACTCCGGCCCCAAACGCACAGATACAGGCAAAGTGAGATACGTCGAACAGAATAACCCCGACAAAATGTACCTGGCAACGTTGTACTCTGGCAAGGCTTTGAAGCACTGACGAAATGCGTCCGGCAAAGAGGTCTTCTGGGGTTTCGTTTCCAGGGCTCCTCCTCCCGAAGCCTTCTTCTCGAACGGACAGACCGTTGTGGCAGGGCATTGGCACTGGCACCATTCGGGCACCGACCAGCGTCTTCATCCACCGGAGCCAGGGGTTTCGAAAATACAACCTGACCTTGGGGAAGGTGGACTGCCATTGCGACACTACAAAGAACGGCGAGGCCTTGTTTTCCTGGGCGGACAAAAAGGTGGACAAGTGACGGCCATTTGGGAAATAGGCTTCGTCTCATCTTTCGGGCCGCCCACTTTTTATTGCGCGCGCCTTTTCAGTGATTGTTCATTCTACAAAGTACTCCGTACTCCGTACTCCGTAGCCCTTTTCTGTCGCTCATTGCTTTGTTCGGCCGCGCTTCCCATATGTCAATGTAAAAATACTTTGAAGATGTACTCTACAGTGACTTGATTTGATTTGCTTGTCGTCCGAGTCTTGCTCTTCCGTCGGCTTATCGGAAGCGACAACGTATTGAGTCCACTTGCGACAAATTAAAGAGAAACGATCGACTGCTCCCCCATCCAAACAGCCGGGCCGGCCAACAAAGGGTAACGTGTTTCTTCCCGGCTTTGCCGTTTCATTTCGGATGCTAACTCAATAGAGTGGAGGGTATTGCGTCGTAGTACATTACAAAATGGTATCTTACGAAGTACATACTGAGGGATTCACACAGACGGAGAGGGCGGGCAATCATCGGTCGTTGCTTTCTGTAAAAGAATCAGAAAATCAAAAAGCCCTGAGCAGAAGTGTGTGTGAGAGAGGGGATCCATAGAAGGAAGCCATGGAAGGAATGGAAGGCGAGAAGAAGGCAGGGTGAAATGGAAAAAAGAAAGAGAGGCGTGGCAGAAAGGTGGTCAAAGCGACGGGCAAAAAGAAGTAAGATACCAGATACCGGATACCAGCACCATAGGGCACCCTCAACCGTCCAGAAACGAGGGGAAAACCTTCCACGATGTGTTCTGGAAGGTTTGCGCTAGGGCCATCTTCAAACTGCCTGCCCTCGTTTCTTCCGGGTCTTTTCCTGCTTTGTTCACTGTCCCTTCTTCCGTTCACTCCCTCACACATCACTCCTTCTCACTGGGCATTCGCCGACCAAAGCGTTGCCCCGTCCACTTGTTGCGTCGCATTGGTGTGCAGGGGTCGGGTCGTGCGACCCAAGATTAGACCAGGGGGGCCCATACGCCGTGAGAACACCACCAATCTGTGACCAGTCTACCCACGACAGGGGTCTGTTTGAGGCTTATTGAAGACAAAGAGAGAGAGAGAGAGCCCACTCTGTTTGAGGCCAAAAGTTGGAAGCAATTCCCACCTGCCCATGTGCAGTTTTCGAGGAACGGCTATTCCGTTCGAGTACATGTCATTCTTGAGTCTGTCTTTAGAAATATCTGTTGCTAATTTGGTTGTTATTTCGATCGTTTCTTGATTTAGAACATCGTCAACACTATGGCACTTG
Organism: Sporothrix protearum; assembly: GCA_016097115.2. Taxonomy (NCBI): domain Eukaryota; kingdom Fungi; phylum Ascomycota; class Sordariomycetes; order Ophiostomatales; family Ophiostomataceae; genus Sporothrix; species Sporothrix protearum. Next base: position 318,008 of record JADMNH010000003.1, read on the forward strand.
AGGGAGATGACGCCGAACTGCGCCGCCGCCTGTGAGATGATGGTAGAGCAGAGAACGCGCCGGCCGTTTCGTCTTTGCAACAACGGAGTAGCTGTGGATTGCTCGTCGTAGCCGTCTTGGAGAGTGTCCGATCTCCTGCCCTTGCGGCCTAAGGCGTCGTTTGTTGTTGTTTCCTTTCCAAATCTCCGACAGCACTATCGAACAATCGTGAAATTACCCTTGGCAGCAGCTCATGCACACCTCCGCACCCAGATCCCCAAACTTGATGCCGTCGGTGTTGTCGCAGCAAGGGAGTGCTGCATGTCGCCGTCTGTTGGTGCTCACTCTGCAGAGAAACACGGATTTCTTGATTTCTTGACGACCTGCTATTTCCCCGTCTGTTCATCCCCATCCTCATCCTCTCACAAACATGGCCATGGCCATGGCTGAAGGTGACCTGCGAGCTTGGCCAGATGGCAACACGTGCGTTGGTGCACAGGCTGTGTGTTCGACGCATCCTCCAGCTCTATCCAGCCTTCTGATGTTCTTTCCCGTCTACTGAGTAACCATCGACAACACCACACCCAATCGTCATCCCGTCATCTCGTCATCTCGTCACCCGCGCGTGTCCCCCCCCCAGAACAAGCCAGACAAGGCCATCAGTCGTTTAGTCGTTTCAGCCTCTGCACGTAGGCGAAATGGGAAGATGATGGACAAAGCCATGGAAGGCATGGAAGGGAAGGATAAGAAGGAAAACTGGGGCCATGAGAGTGTGCACCCAAGCTGTACCCAAGCTGTACCCAAGCTCCTTTCTCCACTGCCCACAACAGCGTCCATGCAAAAAACCCTCATGGGACCCCAGCAAGCTCTGTCCTCTGTACATGTAGCCTGTCCTGGGCCCGTCCTGGGCCTATCCTGGCGATGCAAAAATAGAACGCGACTGCGCGCCCCTACGCTTTCCACACTTTCCACACTTTCCACACTTTCCACACTTTCCACACCCTAGCAGCCCAGCCCTCTTTTGGCCCTTATTGTCCATGCTCCGTTTCCTTCTCCCGGCCTTCTAAGCTTCCAAAGAAGCTTCCAAGGCTTCTAACTGGTATGGCGGGCAGGGTTGACGTCGCCCATCGTCAGTGTCCGTTGTTCTGCATACACTGCGAGCCCTGCATTTGCATTGTGCATTTCGCTGCCTCGTCCTCAATCTCCCATCTTACCGCACCTTCTTTTTTACGTCCCCTTCGTACATTACATGCATCACGCATTCCACTCACACTTCCTTTGCTTTGCTCCCACCGCCGCTGCGTGTTTCCTCCACTCAGAATTCTCAGCCACGCCCGTTTCTGACCTAGCTCGGATCCTTCCTTTGCTCTCTTTCGATGCATCTGTGTGCATTTCTGTGTTGTTGTCGCCCCTGCGTTGGCCCCCCCTCCAACCGTCCACCGTCTTCGTTTTCATTCGCCGACAACACCGCTTTTTGCTCTTCCCTTTTCTTGGGGTCGCCGCGCATTTGCCAGCGTCGCTGTGGTCGCCGTGCCGAGTGCATCGCGCGTGTCTTGTTGCAGCAAGTCGAGTGCTCGTTCGGTGATGGACAGCATGTGTGGTAAACCTGCATCTGAACTCACATGCTCATCACCAGAAACAACAGACAAACATACTTTGTACTGAGTACACGTTTCTCAAGGTATCAAGTCCATAGTAGTTGCATCGTGCCGTCCGTTCTGGAAGGAACGCTAGAGTCGTTGACGCCGTGTCGTACCTTCCTCGCCTCTCCCCTCAATTTCCTAATCTCATACAACGCATTTGGGGCTGCAAATCTCATGCGTCGCTCCTTCCCCCGGTCGCCTCGTGAATTTGGGGGGCGTGTACGACGTACTCCGTCCATTACGTTGTCGACTTTCGACCTTATTTGTAGGTCCCCTCAGATATGTGCCTCGCTGCTTCCCAATTTGATGTGAAGTCGTCCTTTCTCTTTCTCCTCCTGGACGAACCCCCCCTCTTTCCTAATGTATTTCTCTTTTCCTCTTTCCTCACGATATATTGTCGGCGGGCGTTATTACCCCTTATTTCGCCCGCCGTGACCCTTCCTGCGCTCCTATTTTAGCGCCTTGCCTGCCTGACTGCAGCCTGTGACAGCCCGCAACGTCCGCTCTTTCCACGGCTTGTCTGCCTCTATGGGTCCTTCACTCTTTCCACGCTTTCCACTCTTTCCACGCTGTCCACACCTTCCATCGCACCTTCCACGTCTGTTCCACACCCTCCTGCTTGGTCCCTCTAAAAGGCCTAGCACACCAAAACACCACTAGCACGACGTCGCTACCACACCCCAGAGACCCAGAGAGGAGACAGGTTACAGGGCGCCCCATACTTTTTTTCACCTGCACCCGCGCCGCGCCGCCCCAAATTCGCTGCTACTGCACCCATTCGGTCACTAAATGGAGCAGACAATAAAACATACTAAAATAAAACATAATAGAATAAAATAAAATAAAATAAAACAAAATAAAATAAAATGCAACGGCCAGCCAAGCAAGCCCAAAAAATACAAGGCCACCCCCAAAAGTAACCAGAAAATCCGACTGGGCCTGCCTTGTGCTCCCTTTCCCACGACACGCTCCACACCCAAACATCTCCTTTTCGCTTTGTGCTTCGTTTTTCCCTTTCCTCTCCCCTGCCTCTCTCTCTCAACCTCCATATGCACACACCCTCTCCTCTCCCACCTCTCCTGTCTCCCCATGATACATCTACCCTGTCCTTCCCTTCGCATCTTCGTTTTGCATTTGCTCTCTCTGATCTCCTCGATTTCCTCAAGCAAGCTTCATCCTTTCTGTCAACTTCCAACTTCCGTTCTTTTACGTTTCCCATTTCCCGCCCATTTCGTTTCTTTTCTTGCTCTTTCTTTTCGACCTCTTTATTTCGAATGACCCGTGAATGACTAGACAATCCTCCTTCTCCCACTGGTAAGCAGCGCCCGACCTCTCCCTTTCTCGCCTTCGTTACTGCGGCAGAGCTTCGTCGACTTTGGGAGCTCCCCTCGGTGTCTTTCGCTACGGCCTTCAAATCAAAGCTGCATCGTGTGACGGTCAAGTTCGTGATAGCTAACGAGACGCGCAGAGACCCAACCACATACCTCCTCCCCCCCTCCTTCCTAGCTGTAGACGACGCCCCGACCCTGTGGCGACCTGTGCACATCTCCCTCTCGAGACCTCTCCAACGAATTCTCTCGCTCTGCCACTTTGGCCTCATCTCTCTCTCTCTCTCTCTCTCTCCCTCCTTCGGGCCTCCGCCACATCTCCAGCCTGTCAGCACAATATGAAATCGCCGGCACCTGGCGAAGTTATGGGGATTGACGACCTGTTGAACGAGAAGGGTCAGCAAAACGCCATGTCCTTGCCGGACATTAAGCTCGACCAGCAACATCAGCAACACCAGCAACATCAGCAACAACATCAGTTCCAGCAGCAACACCACCAACAGCAGCAGCACCAGTTTCTTCCGCCTGTCTCTCTCCCCGGCATGCAACCCCTGGCCATGCAGCCCTACCCGTCGCACCACCCCCTCGACCGCGCCGACTCGCCGCACGGCTCCGAACACTCGCGCTTCTCGTCTGCCGCCCTCGGCTCGCCCACCGCCATGCACAACTCGCCGCTGCACATTCCCGACCTGAGCACCACGCCCAACAGCAGCAACGGCCTCATGCTGCCCAGCCTGCCACCGGCGCTCGCGCCCAGCCTGGGTCCGACGCTCGTTCTTCCGCCGCACGGCATCCAGTACACAAAGATCCCCATGGCCAGCGGCCAGCCGCCCAAGGCGTACCCGTGCTCGACCTGTGGCAAAGGCTTTGCCCGGCGTAGTGATCTCGCCCGTCATGGTGCGTACAGCCGCATACCTTTTTTTTCTTTTTCTTTTTGGATCTGACTGTACTAACTCCTCTTTCCCAGAACGCATTCACACTGGTGTCCGTCCTCATGTCTGTGACTTCCCTGGTTGCGGCAAGCAGTTCATTCAGCGCTCTGCTCTGACGGTTCACCGCCGCGTCCACACCGGCGAGAAGCCACACCAGTGCGAGCGCTGTGGCAAGCCGTTTAGTGATTCTAGCTCCCTGGCCCGCCATCGCCGCATCCACTCCGGCAAGCGCCCGTACAAGTGCCCCTATGCCGATTGCCAGAAGACGTTCACGCGCCGCACTACCCTGACCCGCCACCAAAATCACCACACGGGCACCATTGAGGACGCCGCGCGTGCTACGGCTGCTGTCCTGGCCCGCGGCGCGTCCAACCAGATGGGCCGCCTTGTCAGCCGTCCGCCGCGCTCGGACGGGTTCAGCAACGCCGGCTCGGACCATGCAGGCTCCCCTCTGTCGACGCCCTCGCCCGGTCAGCGCACCATGTCTCTGTCGCCCGCCTCGGAGCTTGCTGCCTTCAATCAGCAGATCCAGCAGCACAGCCATTTCTCTCTGCCCAACAGCAGCTCCCTCCCTGTTCACCTGCGCAACGATCTCCAGAGCAGCGGCATGGCCAGCCCGGTCTCCACCACGTCGTCTCTGGGGCTCGGGAGCACCAGCGGCGGTGTTGGTGTCAGCGGCAACGGTGGCGGTAGCGTCAACGGCGGCTACGCCAACATGCGCCCGACCTCGCACCCCACGGGCTACGGCCCACCCTCAACGCTTGAGCCCAGCATCGAGCCGTCGGGCGGCAGCGTTGGCGGTGGCCCGGGTAGCGTTGGTGGTGGCAGCCCGCACATGGGCAGCCCGCACCTGGGCAGCCTGTCGGGCTGGCAGTCGCCCTCATCGCACCACCACGGCGGCCACAACAACGGCGGCAACTCGCCTGCTTCGCACCATCTGGCGGCGTCGCCTGCCCACAGCCACAGCAACTACGTCTACCCGGATCCGGATCCGACGTACAGCCAGCTCTTCTATGCCACCAGCGCACCCAACACCGGCAACGGCGGTGCCACGGTGACCTCAGCCCCGGGCATGCATCACGCTCACCACCAGGTGCGCCGCACCGGCAGCAGCGAGCCTCCATCGGGCGCCTTTGATGTCAGCAAGCAGCCTCGCCAGAGTGAGCTGTGGGCGATTGCTCAGTAGAGACAGACGGGCTCTTCCTCGTGCTGCCTCCTTTCCCTTCTCTCCCTACCCACCTTTACACTACTATACTACCACTTTAATCACCATCTTCTCTCCCTGTCTTTTAATGGCCGAGCTGGATCTCCGGGAAAACAAAAAAAAACAACCACCACTCAACACGGGCATTCTTTTTCGTCGTTTTCGTCGTCGTCCTTGCTTTTTCCGTCCCTTATTTGCACTACCTACCTTGATTTAATCACAATTGCCCTTTTGCGCGCTTTTCCTTTTCCTCATGACCGATCTCGTTTTCAATTCATCAGCTTATACACCACTACTCCGATAATACTTCACCCTCTTTTTCCACTATCACGACCGGATCGAAAACAGATAAACACACGCACCGAACGAGACAGAAAAAAGAGAAGCGTCAACTCTTACTACCTTTTCACCTTTACACACTTTTACACTTTTGACGCCGAGAGACTACGAAACGGGCAACCAACACACGTAAACCAAAAACAGAAAAATCAAAATTACAAGCAAATTATGGCAGCTCACAAGGAGCGGCCTGGGATACCAAAAAAGACACCATCTACGTTTAGTTTTTTTTGCATCTGTCTTGTTCATTTCCTTACATCATACCCTCCTTGTTTTTTATTTATAGCAACAGCAACATCAACTATTGTACTTGTTCTTTGGTCTTTTTTCTGGTTTCTTTTCTTCCTCTTTGTTTGGTCATGTCTGGTTCTGTCCTGTCCTGTCCTGTCCTGTTTCATTATTTGGTTTCGTTCCGTCTTCCCGAGTACCCCTATTTCCTTTGTTATAAACTCTTGACGTGTCTCTTGTCTTTTTCCCTTTTACCGCAACTGCTACTGGATTCGCCTTTACTATAGACCGCATGTGCTTTTCAATTTTTTTTGCTACCACCAATTTTCCTTTGTCTCATTTTGTCCATTTTGGCTATGAGTTGTTTTTATCTGCTATTCCCTGATAATAGCCTCGTGATTTCCCACTTACCCCATCGCCGATTCTAGACTCAGCTACACGTTCTGCTACTTATTACTTATACCATATTTTGTTTTTTTCTTTCAGCAAATCTCCATGATTGAGTGATTGTGAGTTGTGAAATGAAAGCAAAAATGCAATATTATTATCTAGAAACGCCTTGCCGTGGTAGCGGCCTGTTATTGTCGTAATCCCCCGTAACCCCCAAGTAGCCATGACTGATTCAAACTCGACGATATAATACAAAATGATAAAAGACAATCCGACTAACCGACTAAAACGAAAACGCTGTACAAATGTGAAACGAGCCAAAACAAAGTCTCCGTCCCCTTGTCTTTTTTTTTATCATCCATCGTGGACAAACCGCCCGTCCTCTTGCACAAATGGTTTACCGCTTCAAATGGCTGTAGTCCTTGAGCAGGTGCTCCATGTGGGTGTTGGTCGACTTGCCCGTCCGCCGCTGCGCCCGCTTCTTGGCCTTTTTCTCCTTGGGCTGCTGCAGCGCCCGCAGCCGCGGGTCCTCGCTCGTCGGCTTCTGCCCCGCCGCCGTCAGCTTGGCCACAATGTCGTCCAGCGAGGGATCGTCGACCGGTGCCACAGCGACTGGAACTCGGGCTCCACCGAAAAGCACAGGCTCGGGTCGTCGAGCCAGACCATGCGTGGGTGGTTGTCCTTTTTCGTGCGCACGACGAGCACGCGGTGCTCCTTTTCCAGCGCCGTCAGCGCGGCCTCGCAGTCGGGCCAGCCGTCCTTGAGGTCCTTGACGTTGACGCCCTGGGCGTCGGGCCGCCGCTGCAGGTACTGCAGCAGCGCCGTCTTGTCCTTGACGTGGGGGATGATGGGGTTGTGCTCGTAGGTGCCCGTCGTCCAGTCGTCGTCCAGGTGGGCCGTCGACCTCGACAGGGGCCCCGTCTCGGTGGCCCGCCATGCGATCCGCGGGTGGCCCCGCATGCGCTGGACAATCTGCTTCTGGACGGCCGCGGACTCGCGGTTGAGGTTGAGGTGGCCCAGCACGGCGGCCAGGCTCACCGGCTTGCCGCCCTGCTGTTTCAGATAGTCCAGAGCATAGACAATGTTGGTGCCAATGGCGGAGCCGACGCCCGTGTTCTCGGGCTGCGAGTAGATGGCCGCCCCGGGCGGCAGGCTGCCGGCGGGCCCCCCCACGGCACCGCTTTTGCTCTTCTTGGGTGTGGACGCGGCGGTGGCCGATGTCGTGGAGGCGACAGAGGGCGAGGGCGAAGCGGGGGCGCCGCCGCCGCCGAGGGAGGGCAGCGGGCTCGGGGCGGACGTTTGTGCGCGTTTCACGGGGATCTTGGAGGCGGCGGCGGCGAGGGAGCTGGCGAAGCTGTCACGCTGGCGGTCGAGGTAGGCCATTTTTGCGAGGCGCAGGAGGTTGACTTGAAGGAGGCTGAAAAAAGGAGGTGATGGAGTGGTCGAACACTTGAGAGTCGGGTCGTTTAGACGGAGACGTCGAGCTGCTCGCTCGAGCGGGCAAGACGTTTGATAGCTCGCACTGGGGAGTTGACGGCGGCGGCGGCGGGTCTATAAAGCTGTGAAATTGACGAGAGAGAGCACAAGAGGTCGGCGGTGATGGCTGTTTGGTCGGGGAGGATGGGAGAAGCCGTCAAGAGCGAGAGTTGTGATGGAGAAGGTATACGCATAGATGAATGCAGTCAAAGAGACAAAGCGAGGCGAGCTGTTGGACGGCGACGATTGCTGCTGCACTTTAATTTGGCGTAGAGGAGCGACCCTAAGAGTGACTAAGCTGAGAAATGTCAAAGGCGGTGAGTGCGTCACGTGCAAGTTCGCCATATGTAACGGCCCGGTCCCTTTCAATGGCTTCTCCACGTACTCTGTCAAGTCTCAACTTCTCCTCTTTTCTCCTCTTTGCATTTCTCCTCACGACCTGTCTTGCTTTGCTCTCCTCTTATCCGGTGCTTTCCAGTCTTCCCCGGATGCATCAGACCGACATACGAGAACAATGCATACTGATGCGGATGTCTACAATTCGGGCTGGTGAGAGTTCAGCAACACTTGGGTTTAGAGGACTCTTTACAGACTTTTTAAATGGCAAAAGAAGGTTGGTTTTCGTTGTGGTGAAGCTTCACCCAAGTATTGATCCTTTCTTAATATAAGCCGCCACCTCGGCATGCTCGCCACGGTGGCACAAGCTCCTTACATCTCATCGCCGAGGTTGTTTTCTGCTGATTACTTGTCTCGTACACCACACTGGCACACCACCGAGGCATTTTTGGTAAAAATGTTTAACACACTCTGCTTTGCCCACTCGCGAATTCGTGTCACACCCGACCTTTTTGGTCATCCAGCAGTCCATCTTGTGGCCATCTACGCGTACTGGTCATCTTGTCCATCATCTGCATTTGGCAATTAAGAAGCGGCCACGCAACAGCCGTTGTCGTCTTGAGAGGAGTTGGATGGAGAAAAGATCTCAACGTACCTCGTTTGTACCCGGTATGTATTTTGTAGGCACGTCAAATGGTGGCTCCTGTTGTGATTGCAGTGGGCCTGATTGAGTGCTAAACGGCACGTTCGTCTTCCGTTCAAGACTAAATAGAACGGGTATCATAGGGCGGAGGTTGCAGTGGCCGGCCGGGGACAGACTAGGCTTGCTTCTTTCTTGCTCTTTTTCATTTTTTTGCTTTCTTTCTCTTTGCTCTTCTTTCATTTGACCAGTGCTGTTTTCTTGGTATGGGAGATGCTTTTCCGGTTTTTTTGGCACGGGTCCGGGCCGAGAATCAATGACAGGAACGAATTGCTGTTCCCGAACACTGTTGTCGAACTGGTCGGAATCGGATTCAAGTTCCGCCTTGCCACGGTGCTGAGTCGAATGGCAATTGTTTTCGGGAGACGGTCGCTCACCAAATTCGTGCTCTCCTCTCGCAGTCTCTCAGGTGTTCCTTTTGCTGCCAATTTGTCGTCGCCCGATTGGGCAGAAAACTCCGAGGTTGCAGCGAGTTGTCGGTTTAGTAGCCAGTTTGTGACTTTTGGTAGTAAGGAGACCGTGTGAGAGTACTCCGTCCTTGCTTGTGTCTTTCAAGACCAAGGGCCAGGCGCCCCCCAAAACCCCCCATAGCTCTGAAAGCCTTGCTTTGCCCCCTCTCACGTTCCCGACAATAGTATCCGCTTGGATCAAAGTAGTATGCACACTGGGACAGACTTGTCTGCTGCCGGCAATCAGCCAAGGCAATCCGATCGGTTTGTGGATGGCGAGCAAAGTGATCTGCAGAGAACAGGACAACTGGAACAACGAAAATGGAGACACAGGAGCGCCACGGCATGCGTTTGTAGTGAATAGAAAGAAACGGAGAAATGTAGATTAATATTGAGAGTAAAATAATGTAATAAGCCTGAGATGAAGCCTGGCAAAAAAAACAGACAAAGAGAGTCATTGTTGAGAAAGGCGACAAAAAATTGTCTAGATTTTTATATTGATTTTTTGCCTTGTCTTTTTCGTCTCGTCTCGTCCAATTCTTGATCCCGTTGTTTGGATTCATGCAGGCAAAACGACAGATTGCAGTTTTAAAGTCACACACACAAAAAAGCACACCCTGAATCTCCCGCAGCTTGCTCGTCGCTCCCTTCGTCGCTCATCGCCGCGCTTACGCAGACGGTTGTTGCTGCTGCTGCTGCAGGTACTGGTAGCCAAAGTAGGCAACGGCACCGCCAATGGCCAGGAACGCGTACAGGCCAATGCCCAGGCCCGCCGCATCCGTCTGCGCCTTGGGCGCAACCGCACCGGTCACGTGGCTCGACGGGCTCGGGTCGCCGGCTTGCCGCTTCAGTGTGCCGACGAGCAGCTGCTCCAGCGTCTCGCGCGCCTCGTCGCTGTGGCCGACATCCTCAAACGCCTCGGTGGCGTCCTGGCCGCCGACGTCCAGCAGGACCTCCTCGCCGCCGCTGCCAGTGTTAGTGAACGCCCCCAAACACAATTCAAATTTGCCAAAAACGTCAAAATCGGCAACATAAAGAACCAAGGGGTGCGGGTTTGACGTACGGATGCTCATCGATAAACTTGGTGGAGTCGTAGACCTTGTCGTGGATGACGAGGAACAGGTCCTTGCTGGTGTTGTGCTCAGCAACGTCCTGGTAGGTGTACTCCTTGGTGGCGGCCATTGTGGATGTGTGATAAGGGGGGTGGGTGGTGGGAAGAAGAAGAGAAGCCGGAAAAATCGAAGAAGTCGAAGAGATCGAAGAAACCGAAGAGGATGCGCGTTCAGAGATCGTCGAGACGAGAAGGAGAAAGAAAGTCGAAAAGTCAAAGACGGAGAGGTCACCGAGCGGAAAGCGGTCTAGTTGGAGTGAGAGGTGAAGAGTAAAAGTCAAAAGTCGAAACGAAAAAGAGACGAATGGAAGAAGAGACGGAAGAACATAGAAAAGAAACCGAAGCAAAAAAAAAGAAGAAAAAAGAAATAGAGAAGGCCAAATCGATAGCGCAAAGAGATTAAGGATTAAGGGAGTTGCCCCGTACAGCAAGTGCAGAAGGCGCAAAAAAGGGGGCTACAGAGAAATTTACAGAAGGAAAGAACAGTTCAGGGGTGAAAGGTGCGCCGCGCCATGGTCGGGAAGGAGCAATGGGTGTTGGGTGGATCGGCGCGCGTGGAGGCTGTTCAGGTCCCAGGGTTTGCTGCTTGTTGGCTCTCTCGTTGGGAAAGTGCTTACAGGCCTATTCACTGTACTTCGTACATACAGGTAAAAGATAGGCGCACGTATTCGTTCCCGCCCAGCAAAAAGCAGGTGGGCGGCAAGTGAGCTCCAAAAACGGGATCCATAAAAGAAAAAATAACAGAAATCGAGCTGCTGGGATTGGCCAGGGCCACCTTGGATGGGAAGGAGCTAGGGGGGTCCTATTTACTCTCCTAAAGAAAGAGAGATACCAAGATACCTCCGGGTTACTCCGGGGCAACAACGCCCCCAAAGTCAAGATAGGAGGCACTCCCCAGGGCACCATTTTGCACTTCCAGGGCCTACGCATAGAAAAACGTATGACCGCGGAAGGCAACGGCAATTCTGTCCTTTGGCTCTGGGCAAAAGCACGGACCAATTTTGCGACTTCCCCCATTTTTGCAGGAAAGTGGGGGATCTAGCGCTTTTGAGAAGGGAACTATGGAGTAGTCTTGGACTTCTTCACACTTCCAGGACTAAAAATTGCAGCCCGGAAGTGCTTGACGGGAAGGAGACTCTTCTGGTCTGGCAGTATTTTGCCCGTTTTCCGCTCACAAGCCAGTTACTTCCCACTCTATCATGCCGGCCGATTTTGTCTGATTGGTGGATCACCGAGGCAGAGAGAGAGAGGCCACGGGCGACTTCCAGCGAAGATGCAGTGAATAAGTGATGCATTCGTTGGAAAAGTCGGGTAGAAGGGCTGTACTAAAAGAGAAGTGAGCCCGCTGCGAAATGCCTTTCAAAAATGACCGACGCTGAAGTATATGTATTGTCGTCCTGAGCACACGACCCTGACTCTGCCCTTCGCTCTTTCCTGTTCTCGGTTCGGCACTTGAGTGGAAGTGGAAGCTGCCGGCTGGGCTCCACCAATACATACATACTGAGTAGTGACTTTGGCATCGAGCGTTATCGCCGATGGGGGCGGAGTATCTTTACTCTGGAGTCTGGACGGAGTATCGACAAAGGTCACACAACGTGACAACGTGCTTGTTTACTCTTTGTCGTTCTTCTCATTTGTGTCTTCCCTCTTTTACTTCACAGATCTCGCGTTCGGACGGCCACCGATCGTATATCGTGCCTGGTTTAAAGAGTCATGAGATGGAGCACTACTGAGTGCTTTTCTTGTACCTGCTGGCCGTTTCTGGTTGCTCCTGCCTGCGTTGGGCTTTTTGACTGCACTGGCGGACTTCCGGGCACAGCTTATCCACCTCCCACTCCCGTTCCGCACGTACCTTTACCGGTCTTGGATAGTCTTGGTGTCTTTTGGCACTCTTTGTGGATAGTGAGATTTATTGACCTTGCAGCCGCCTCGTTTGCATGTCCTGCAGACCATTTGTTTTTGAGCTGCTTTATGGTGTGTCTCTTTTCCGGGGAAGCGACCCAGCTGCCCTAGCTTTCCCAAGATGAGCATGCAAAAAGGGGGGTGGTGACCGTCAAAGAGCTAGGATTGTCCAGAAGACGTGCTATCAAGCTCCATGGAGCTGCAAGTTGCATCAGATAAAGCTATGCAAGCTGGATGATTCCGCGCCTTCCACCCTCTTCTATGTCGTCCCCCCCTTTTGCTTTTTCAACGTGCCCCTCCGGTTTGACGTGGGTCTCGTGCCTATTCTCGCTAGTTACCATGAGTTTTACTCCGTACAGCTAACTCTTGAGCTCTGGTCCGTGTCACACGCTTGGTCTATTGGATGCCACTTGTCCAGTCTCCAAGCGGGCATTCTCCTTGCACACCTTCACGGCTTTTCGTCGTTTCTCTCCGCCTTGTTACTGTCCGTTTTTCTTTCTTGGCATATATTTGCAAATCCATCCCATGTCGTATTTTCGTGACGTTTTCGTGAAAACTATCCCGAAATCTCGCTTCTATCGTTCCTCTCGTGGGTTGGGACGGCTCCCTTCGGTCACAGCCTTCTTCCTTGTCTACCGCCGCCCGCTGGCACCGCCGCCAATGTCCTGTCCCAGCCGGTAGCTCGCGACCTTGTCCCACTCAATCTTTTGCCGTGTCACGGGCAGCTGCCGCCGCAAGCCCTTGAACGCGCCCTCGCTGAGCGACAAAAACTTCTTGTTGAGCTCTTCTTGGTAGGCCTTTTCGAGCGAGGCAATCTCGCGCGCCAGGGCCGATCCGCTGCCGCCCGACACCGACACCGTGGCCGACTGCGGCTTGTCGGTCAGCAAGCGGACATTGCCGTCCTCGTAGTAGTGCACGTCGACGCGGATGTTGCCCTCGAGGCTGCCGGACGACGGATCGTAGACATAGCGCGACCGCCAACGGCCGTTCCAAAAGTTCTGCGGGCTGTACTTGTTGCTGACGATGAGGATGGCAATCTTGGCGTCGTTGTCGATGGGTAGACGCCGAACGCGGGGCGCTCGTAGTGGTCCTTGACGTAGGTGGCCAGGGATTTGAGGGTGGAGGATCTGTAGGAGACGTCAGCGACGAGCGAGCAAGGAGCGAGTGGAGTGAGCAAGTGCAGCGAGTGTAGGAAGGAGCTCAAGTGCAGCAGGAGCAGAGGCAAAGCGAGCGCCGCGAGGACGCAAAGAAGAGCGAAGACAGAAAGAACAGCGAGCGCAGCGAGGACAGAAAAGAAAACGTACGCAAGGTCGTTGTCGACCGAGTGGCTCTGGGCGCTGCTGGCCTTTTGGGTGCGGTGGTCAAAGGAGAAGCTGGTGGCGCTGGAGGGGTCGTAGTAGCGGGAGTCGTCATTCGGGTCAACACGGCTGTCGGCGCTGACAATGGCGGGCTGGCTGCCAGACGCGCTGCCGGGCAGCTGGACGGTTGCAAACTGCTCCTCGTTGTACTTGGCAAAGGCCGGGGCCAGGTTGTCGAAGAGCTTGGGCTTGCCGAGCGTGAGGGACTCGATGTCGGCAATGACGCTGGCAAGCTGTGCCCACACTGTTAGCATTCAGTCCCACAGTCAGTCGAGTGGGTAGATATTTACCTCGCCCGGCGGTGCGCCCTCGACAAACGAGGACACAATCTCGGAGTCGGACATGTCGGGGAAAGGAGAAAGGGGCGAGGGAGGTGGAGAGAGATTGGGTCGTTGGCGCAGTAGTCGATCCAGAAGCAATCGCTGGCAGAAAACACGATGAGAAACTCGCTGGCAATTGCACTTCGCCCGATAGATGGAGATGAAGGAGAGACGTCGACAGCTCCAACGTTAAAGGGGGTTGATGAGGTCGGTGGTCGACGCACATTACCTTGCCGCGAAGGTCCGATGCGGGGCAGGACTATGAGAGGGGCGGGAAGGCTGCCGCCAATCGAGCCAGGCCAGGGCCTGGAACTAATTACTAGGCAAGCAAGCGCGGCCACAGTCCCCGTATTTGCACACCAACAGCCTGGTCCAACCTCGTCCAATTGCGCTGTGGTATCGCTCCAGCTCGGCTTTAAACGCATAAAAATAACGATACTCGCACTTGATAAATTCTGGTATAATTCCGCTTTGATCGCATTTTGCACGGGTCTCGCTCTTTCGATTCACTGATCTCGCAAGGATATGCATACTGCTTCCCGCTTTCTTCTGTGGCTGATTACTGTAATGCAAACCGCTCTCGACATATCCACTCTCCTTCTAGTACTCCATCGACGTCTTGATTGCGTCGTATATTCCTGTTAAGTTGTTAGCAACATATTCCTTGTGTTCGGACATTCTTCTACTGGGGTCCACTTACTCGCAACATCCGGGACGTTGAACTTCTCAAAGGCCAGCGGCATGTGTGTGCTCCAGCCAGCCACGCGCATCACCGGCGCCTCCAGCCGATTAAAGGTGCCCGAATCCTCCTGGATCGTCGCCGCTACTTCGGCACCCACGCCCTGGTTCACCATGGACTCGTGCACCACAATCGCCCGGCCCGTCTTGCGCACGCTCCGGAGGACCGTCTCCTTGTCCCACGGGTAGATGGTGCGCAGGTCAATCAGCTCCACGCCAAAGTTGCCGTTCTTGCCGTTGCTCTTGAAGTCCGCCTCGGCCTGCTTGATGGCGGCCATGCAGTTGTACAGCGGCTGGCCGTACGAAACAATGGTCACATCGGCGCCCTCCTTGAGCACTTCGGCCTTGGACAGCGGCAGCTCGTACGCATCGACGGGGACCTGCTCGACGGCGGCGCGGTACAGAATTTTGGGCTCCAAGAACACCACCGGGTCGTTGCAGCGAATCGCCGCCAACAGCAGACCCTTGGCCTGCAAAGGCGACCGCGGCAGCACAACGCGCAGGCCAGGAATGTGCGTAAACAAGCTCTCGGGCGACTGCGAGTGGTACAGCGCACCGTGGCCGACAACACCGCACGGCATGCGCACCGTCAGACCACCGACGTGGCGGCCGTTGCTCCCGTCGCGGTACCGGAACTTGGCTGCCTCGTTCACCAGCTGGTCAAACGCCGGGTACACGTAGTCGGCAAACTGAATCTCGGCAATCGGCCGCATGCCCTCGGCAGCCAGGCCAATCGCAAACCCCATGATGCCCTGCTCGCTGAGCGGCGTGTTGAAGACGCGCTCGTCCCCGTACGTGTCCTTCAAGTTCATGGAGCAGCGGAACACGCCGCCAAACGCCACGTCCTCGCCAAACAGCAGCACGCTCTCGTCTTGCGCCAAAGCAATCGACATGGCGTCGTTGATTGCCTGGTACAAGTTCATGCGCTTGGTGGCGCCGCCGCGAACGTCGGCCGCCAGCTCTGTGTTTCGCAGGGCCGCCTGGGACGTGTGTGCCAGAAGAGGCGTCGTGCCGTAGTCGATAGGCAGGTTGAGGCGGGCATTGGCGGGCGGCCCGGACGAGTAAGCGCGGCGGGAGACGGCGGAGGGGGAAATGGTGGTGGGGGACGAGGAGAAGGACGAGGAGAAGGACGAGACGGAGGATGAGGAGGATTGTGATTGCTGTCGCCGTCTTGTCGAGAAGAAAGAAGACTGTGATGCTGTCGTGGTCGCCGTCCTCGCGGCTGCAAGAGAAGGCTGGCTGGATTGCCTTGGGGCAGCGGCACGAAGCACGCGCCGTGGCAGCGCCGTGGACGCAATCTTCATTGTGTCCTGCCGATTGTTTGCGAACAGAAAGTTGAGGAAACGAGTCACAATTTGTTTGAACAATCGACTCGTCGGCCAAGCGAGATATGACTGGTGAGAAAAAGAAAAAGAATAGAGAATCTCAGGAGGTCATTCTGCTTGGGGAAAGTACTTTTTGGGGAAGCTGGGATCATGGAAGGAGCAGCCAATATGCCAAAAGAGCCGACACTCAGCACAGAAAGGGCAGGAGCACGTCTAATTGCGGCTTATGTCGGCTTTGAGCGGCGTAGTGTTCCCTTTCGTCACTGGTTTCTTTCCCCTCGTTTTGGCAGTGCGCCGGTGGCCTAAAAGTGGAGCGTGCCACCTCAATGGTGCCCTGGAGCCGACACCTGCCACAGCGAAGAATATGGGGAAGCCGTGGCCGCTTCTAAAACAGATCAAAAATAGACCGCACGGGTAGGAGCAACTGGATCTGCACCAAAGTGGAAGGAGGCTCAACTTGGACCGACAGTGCATATTCCAGAGTACGGCATATCAAAGTTGACCACTTCCTCACTCTACACCGTACAGTCAGAAGCGATAAATGATAGCAACAGCCACTGCATTATGTTGCGAGACATACCGGGTCTCGGCTTTTGGATGGACTGTCGAAGGACGGGTCAGGGTTGACAGCCTTCCCGAGAGACCAGAGGACTGCAAGCTGCCGCGGCCCGGTCCAGAGCTGATGAGATGTGCGCGGAAGACGCAGTGAGGAGAATACTCGATACTCTAGAAGACGACAAGATAATATCTTTCATGACATTTCAAAAATGGGATGCACGCAGTGGAAAACATGAGACGTGGCGATAATCCAGTCCTCGTCGATTGTGCTTCCGCCGACCTTTTTGTTTACAGTCCCAAGATCTTGGCGATACGAAAAACCTCGTCTCGACGCAATTAACCACCCAGCTCCAGAAAAGAGATAACACAATCAAAGAAAAAAACGCTGCCATACGTAATGTAATCTCCGGCAGTTTTGCCGTGAATTTGTGTAATGGGCGGCATGGACCGATTATGGGAGAATACGATTAGATCGTTGCTGGGGCAACTATCCGCTTGCGTGGCATCGAGGCATGGCATTCCCCACCCAAACAATTGGCAGGAGCGTCCTGCCAATGATGCAGCGCAAGGCCGCAAAAGCCAGATTGAGACACAAAACGGAAGCGACGCCACGGCCGCTTCTAGTTTCTTGGCACGCACCTCTTTCACAAGCTGAGAAGGGAAGCTACTCAAGACAGGAAGTCGCGTTCCACGATTTTGACGTTGCAGTTTTGAGCAGCTGCCCTTTGACTTGAGGAATGCAACCACTTTGGCTTCATTCCATCGCCAACATCGCTACGGCGTACTTTGTTCTTTGTACACCACTTTAACTACCCCCAACACCACCCCCGCACAGTTTCGCATTCCAGAGCACACGTTCTTTTCGCAAACACCGATGCCGGCGTACGACTCGGACGGGTATCGCGAGTCTGGCGACCGACGACGCCACCGGTCACAAAGCGGCACGCCCAAGAAACGAAGATCCCGGCCGCCCAGCAGCGGCGATGGTCGCGCCCGGCGCGGCACGAGCTCCCACACATTGTCGGCGGATGCACTGGCGCAACTGAATGCCAGTGCAGCCGCACCGTCCAGCAGCGGCGACGGCAGCAGCGCCCAGCCTCAGCCAGCACGAGAGGAACGGCGCGATGATCGACGAGAGCGACGAGAACGAGGCGACCGTGGCGACCGTGGCGACCGCGGCGACCGAGGCGACCGAGGCGACCGCGAGGCGCGAAGAGAGGACCGACGAGAACGGGAAGAACGGCGAGAACGGAGGGAGCGTCGCGAGAGACGAGACCGGCAAGAAGCTGAAGAGCGCGAGGCACGACGGGTGCGCGAGGAGCTGCGCGAACGGCAAGAACGGCGAGAACGGGACGAAGCCCTTGGCCACAAACCAACTCGACGCGAGAGTACAGAGCGTTACCGGGAAAGCACCCGTCGTGAGAGCGCCCGCCACGAAAGCAGGGACCGGTACCAGTCGTCGCGAACACGAAGCGAAGAACGGCGTCGACGGCAACGACACGAACGTCGACGAGAAGAACGGGCTGGTGGAGGCGGGCGAGAATCAGAACGCGAGCGAGACACCGAAGACGAGCGGCGAGAACGGCACACGGAGCGCTACGACCGCTACGACCGCTACGACCGTCATGACCGTCATGACCGGCCAGACAGACAAGGCAGACAATCGACAGACCGACGAACATCAAAGTACTACTACATTGACCACGAAGACGAAGACGAAGATGACCTCGACCAAGACGACGGCTACGACCGAGTTGAGGCAGGCGGCCAGGCCGACCGACGACACCGCTCCAAACGCGATCGACGGATACCCAGCGGCGCTGTGTTGGAAGAGGGCCGGTCACGCGGACTACGGAAGACCAGCGCCGGCTACCGCCACGACGCAACAGCGGCAGCTGCTACAACGGCTGCCAGTGCCGCTGCTGGAGCTGCCGGCGGCGGGCTGTTTGGCAAGTTTAGGGGACACCTGCGGGGGGGCTTTGGCGGGCTGAGCAGTCGAGGCAGCAACAACAGCAGCAACTCGGGCCACACGATCGAAAAAACCAAGGAGGAGCAGCTGTACTACTCCAGACAGCGCCAAAAGGCACCGTGGTCCAAAAAGAAGAAGCTGTGTAAGTCATCCACCGCTCACCATGCAGTATCGTACCTCATGGTCTAATCTTGACAGTCATTTTTGGCGGCATTGGTGGAGCCATCTTGGTCATCATCATTGCGGTAGTGGCCGTGGTTGTGAGCAAGAAGAAAACTGGTGATGGATCGTCGTCGTCCAGCAGCTCATCGAGCAGCAACTCAGGCTGCAGCGGCCTCAGCTGTATCTCACCTTCCAGCATCCCATCCGGCGCGCCTGCATGGCTCAACCCATACGTCTGGGTTTCCGTCACCGACTTCAACCTCACATACACCAACGAAACGGTCGGCGGCCTGCCTATTATGGGCCTCAACACGAGCTACGACGACTCGGCCGCGGCCAACTCCAAGACGAAGCCCCTCAACGAGGCATGGGGCTCGTATGGCACGACGCCGGCAAGGGGCGTCAACCTGGGTGGTTGGCTCTCGATCGAGCCCTTCATCACACCATCGCTGTTCAACTACAACTCACGGCTCGGTATTATCGACGAATACACCTTGTGCTCGTACTTGGGGACAGCAAAGTGCAGCAGCACACTCGAGAATCACTACGCGTCGTTTGTGACAGAGTCGACGTTCCAGGAAATCGCCGCTGCAGGGCTCGACCATGTCCGCATCCCATTTTCCTACTGGGCCGTCGAGGTCTACGATGGCGATCCGTATTTGTACCGCACAAGCTGGCGGTACTTGCTGCGCGGCATCGAGTGGGCACGCAAGTACGGTCTGCGTGTCAACCTGGACCTGCACGCTCTCCCGGGTAGCCAGAACGGCTGGAACCACAGTGGCCGTCAGGGCGTCATCGGCTGGATGAACGGTACAGACGGCGATCTCAACGTGCAGAGGTCGCTCGACCTCCACGACAAGCTGTCCCAATTTTTCGCGCAGCCACGCTACACGAATGTCATCTCGCACTATGGGCTGGTCAACGAGCCGCGCATGACGTTCCTGTCCATGGCCTCGGTGATGAATTGGACACAAACCGCGGCAGCACTAATCCGCAAGAACGGCGTTAACAACGACACCATCATTGTCTTTGGCGACGGCTTCTGTGGCCTCGAGAAGTGGAAGGGCCAGCCCAACACGTACAATCTGGCCCTCGATGTCCACCAGTACGAGATCTTCAACAATGGCCAGCTCGTCTACACCCACGAAGAAAAGATCAATTACGCCTGCAGCGGCTGGACGGCCCAGACCCAGCAGAGCATGGACACCTCCACCGGGTTTGGCCCCACCATCATGGCCGAATGGTCCCAGGCCGACACCGACTGCGCACCGTACCTGGGCAATGTCGGCAACGGCAATCGCTGGACGGGCACCTACGATGTGGGCAATGCCTCGCTCAACGCGCTGACGCCCATGTGCCCGCTGCAAAACTCGACGTGTTCGTGCACCAATGCCAACGCCGACCCAGCACCTACTCGGACGTCTATAAGCAGTTTTTGCTCACCTTTGCGGAGGCGCAGATGGAGTCGTTCGAATACGGCTGGGGCTGGTGGTACTGGACCTGGGACACGGAGGCGGCGACACAGTGGTCGTACAAAAAGGGGCTGGCGGCAGGCATCCTGCCGGCGGATGCGTCGACGCGGTCATTTTCGTGCTCGTCCGGCACCATACCGTCGTTCGACGGCTTGCCGGAGTATTATTGAGAGGGGACCAAAGGAGATGTTGGCGTGTTTTTGTTTTGATTTTTAGAGAGCATTTTGGTTGGCATTTCTTGCGTACCTCTTTTTTTCTGCAAACTTGTTTTCATTGCAGCCGTTCTTATACGGGACGTGTTTTGGCATTGTGTTTTTGGCATTTTAACAGTTCACATATATTGGGTCGCATATCGCATATCGCATATAGACAGCACAGGAGCATGGCAAGACTTGTTTGGTCGCTTTGCGTTTGTTTTATTTCTGCCCTTTTTTCGATTTTTTTTTCGTTTTCAGGCACTTTTTGCGTTGCACTGAATGCTGTCAGCATTTTTGTCAAAGAATTCCAGATTTGTGCAAGGCTAATTTAACAATCACTGACAGGTTGCCTATTGTAGTCGAGATAACACATACGAAACACGCACTGTCGACACAGGGCTTACTGCCTTATAAGCATCGTGGACCACGACGCACGACTGGGTTTGAATCATGCAAGTGTAGCCACGTTCACTCGTGCCAGTCAACTTGTGGCCGCCTGGTGCGGACAGCTGGTCCATTACATTTACTATCCAGACCTTTTTGATGCTCATGTTGATACGTTGCAACGTTCATCCATGCTTTTTTGCTCACGAATATCAAACCCTCGATCTATTTTGACAAAACGTGTTACAAGAAGACCTTTCCTGGCAGTATCACTCTGACGAATCTGGCAATACCTTCAATTGCCAGTCTTGATTTCACTTACTGAAGAAGCGAGATGCAAACTTAGTACGAAATATCGGCGTGCCGTACAGTATTCTATACTCTGTATAACAAAACCTCGAACAGATTAAGACCAGTTGACACAAATCAAGTCATCGATTGGCTTCGTCTCATTTTCCTCAAATGGACTGACTATTCTTTCTCTCGACAATACCGGCCTCGTTCTCCTCTTCTACATTTGTCCTGCAGGGCGGCTCGTGTCGTAATGTCTTATTTGTTTGGTTGTCGGTGTGCAGCACCCCCTCCCCTGCCGTGCCTCCATTTGCTCGCTCTGCCTCGGAATTCGGCATTGTTTTGCGTCTCTCCCGAGTCAATTGAGGTAATACAGCGCGGGAACGAGATGAAGGAGCGGACAACGTCAAGAGATCAAAAGAAAATTCAAGGCGGACGTCGAACAACCAACATCAAACCGACAACAATCAAGTCTTTATACAAACCTCCCGAAGCGAAGTTCGAGAAACAGCACAGGCCGAAAAGCCCTGTCCAACAAAAGCAATCTTGCTGCCCGCTTCTCTTTTTCTCTCTTTCTCGTTTTGGTGTTTGTCTTGCATCTCCGGCCGCAGACCGGTGTCCCTAGAGGAAACCCATCTCAACCACTCCAGCCTAGCCTCTGTTGTATTGTCTTGTTGGCCTTTGAGCGTCCATCGTGGGTTTCCGTTTAGCGCAGGCACCACGTTTTCGTCGTCTACCTACCTGTTGTAGCTGCATCGGAGGAGGGTTGGAGCGGGCATTGTCTTGTCTTGCCTTGCTGGAGCATTTTTATGTCTGAGATTGACTGCCAGTCTTACTCAATCGCATTGATGCTGTCCCACGACGAGCACGGAGTCTTCGTCAGACTGGGATATTGTCCAGAATTGGGCGATTGATGAGTCCGTTGTGTTTAAATTGTTTGCCGACAGGCCGGCTAAGCAAGAATCAACGGTGCTTCGAGGACGCGTAGACGTAGTTACCATGATGCGTAAGACGAAGATGAATAGGTTTTTAAGAATAGGAACCAAAAAGATCAGGAATGGAATTGGGACGAGGTCAAGTCAATACGCGAGACGCCGTTCTATCGGGATTAACGCGATACCAGCGGGCTTGGCGGTGCTAAGAGTTGTGCGTCAGCCTTGTCTTCGACTCCATAGCTTGTCTTGACAGAAGCTTCACATTTTGCTCTAACAAGCCAAGAGATGAGTCTGCAGATTGGCCCACTGTCCTGTTTGTCGACTCTGTAAACATGCTAACCTCAATGGCCCCGGAGACTTTTCCAGATAGGAGTGACTTCAATCCATCTCTCACATTGTACATTGGATATCAAGTGACGCATTTGTCACGAAACGAGAAAACTGGTTCGTTTCAGCGAGAGCAGCAAAGCCACAGAGGAAAAACGATTCGCCTAGGAGCTCGGGCCATTATGGTCGACATAAACAAGCGTGTCCGTCGCTGTGACTAATGATGTCAAGAGATGGAGAAAGCTATTACCGTAGTATGTTTCGTCATCTACGTCGTAGTTTTCTTTGCTTCCTTTTTCTGGAGGTTCTGACCTACCCGGACTTTACGACAAAGATTACCAACGTACTTGTACATACAGTGAACCACTCTCACCGGGGCCTCATGACCTCGCGCACTCCGTAATGTCGTTTTCCCGGCTAGATGCCAGATGCACATGCACGATGATGTGACTTTCAGGTGCAAATTGCAAACACCGTCTCATATGGCTCAAGCTGACCCGTCTTCGAACGTGGCACGCCACGCCCCCGCCGCGCTGTTACCCCTTGTCACAAGGACTCCATAGGCGCGAAGGGCCGATGTTAGTGCGCCAAGGGCTGTCTTTTTGTCAAACGCCTGCCAAGAAGTGCCCGCGCTCTTACTTTCTTCCATTCGGGGGTAGCTGTTGGATGCTGATTTTCCGGTCTCTGAATAATTCGTGCAGTCCCCCGGTGAGGTATTCTAGCACGCACATTTCCAATGCCAGGCCTGCATCATGTTTTTAATTCTTGGCCAGCAGAAGGGCGTTTTTGTATCCACTTTCAGCGTCGCCTTCAGAGTGACAGCCAATTTTCCATTTGTCTGAGTATTGAGTCAGGTCCCGTCACCGCCCCTTCTGTCCAGTCACCTACAGTGACCTACCAAACAAAACGCTAATTAATAAAAAAACGTCGAAACAAAAAAAAACTATAAACCGTTTTTACCTATCCCTCTATAACGATAAGTTATGAAATTATATAAATAATACTATTAAAAAGAGAAGAGTTTAAAGAATAAAACGGTATACTTATATATTATTTAAATATTTATTATTATATTAATATATTAAGTTTAATTAAAAAAAGAAAATATAAAAAATAAAAAGTATTTTTATATTCTTAAAATATTAAAACGATTTATAAAAAGTAAAATATTTAAAAAATACCTTTATAAACTTAAAGTATAAAATAAAAACTTTACCGATTTAATTATTTTTTAAATATTTTTTTATTCTTAAATATAAAAAGAAAATTAACGTAATAAAAAAAAAAAAAAAAAAAACTTCGACTTTTTTTTAAACTATTATATCTTAACAACTATATTATTAAATTAATTAAAATTTATATTTTTAATTTCGTATTTATTATATTTACTTATATACGTATTTTTAAAAAGTGAAATATATTTATCGACTTGATATCGCCGTTTGTGCTCAATAGATTTTCACTTTGAGAAATGTTCGATTCGCGAAAAAATTAGCGTTTTGTTTGGTTGCCCACTGTACCACCACGAGCCACCTGGAATGGCGCCTTGAGTACGTCGAAATGCGTTTGTCAAAGGTTGGGTGCGGCTTTCTCATTGCCATTGCGGTAGCTGCAGCTGAACCAGATCTATCCACCGTATATACGGGAGGTGCAGGCAGCCTTCGGTAGCCAAACAAGGCGCTTGGGCTGTCAGGCTGTTACAGCATTCATATTGCCAGTCTCTTGTCATGTCTGCCATTTAACCATCCGTTATCGGCCCCGGTATCCAGAGCATCTCGGACTCAACATGATGGTGGCTCAGTCGACGCACAGCAAAGACAGTGGGCGATGTTCGCTGACAAGTCATTGAGACGCTGGGAGGCAAAGCCCGTGTAATTGTATGTGTACTCCGTACTCCGTACTCCACACTGAGATTGTACTCAGCGAACATCTTGGGAAAACGGTCAGCGTTGCATCGTGCAGCAGCCGTAGCCTCGAGTGGAGAGACTTTCTCCTCGGAGTTGCAGGGCCTAGCGGGTGTCGACTACCGGGTGGTTCCTGCCTCACACTGGCCCTGTTTCTGCTTCGTTCCTCTTTTTCTCCTTCATCGTACATGTACGTTCTCGTGGGGACGCTATTCAGTCAGGTGCAAGGACCATCTCCGCCCTTTGGCAGCCGTTTCGGTTTGTTTGGTCATAGAAACGCGCTCCGGCTTGGTCCTGGCGGTCGTTTTCCTTTTCTTTCTTATTGCTCTTCAGTTTTCCGCCTTCTATGCCTTTCTTGTCCTTCTTTCCCTTTTTGTCCATTATCTCTCCGTCTCGCCTGTAGTTGCTCCTTCTTATTAGAGTCCAAGTTCCTGTTTTGCTCTCCGCATTTCACCTTTATTTCTGACTCCTTCCTTCTCTTCGCATCCGCGTTCCTTTCGCCGAGCACCCATCTCGGCAATCACGTCCATCGCGCCTACCCTCTCGCCCCAGACCAAAATTAGTGAGTAGCTACTCCACTTTGCTCCTTGGGCAGAACGATTTTCCCCAGCTGAATAATGAGCTAAAACGCTTGTCGTTCACGACATAGCGCACTCCAGGCCTGATACTCGCCTGTTTTGACCTCACTTTCTCGATTACGCTGTCGGATGCCTTCTCATCGTTGACATCTCTCTTGTTGTCAGCTGTTGTCTTATATGTACTGTCATTAACTCCGCCTTCGGCCAGAAGACGACAAATCAGACTTCCTCTTTGGGCTGGACGTCGACTGAGCGAGACACGCGTTGTTTGCTCCTTCCTAATATCTTGACCTTCCTTGTCCTCTGCCTCACTCGCTCTTTCCTACATACCTCTCTTGGCAACCGCCTCTTTCTCTCTTGACGATATTCCTCATCCGCTCTTTCCTTTTGGACATCTACACTCATCACGGCCCCCTTTTCTCCACCCTTTGTCCTTGTACACTTTTCCTCTCTTCCTTTCTCATCAATCGACACCTCTACAGATACATGTTCTCTCCTAATATTCCCCGTTTGCTCATATCATCAAGTACACAACATCCGGACACAACTTGGCTTTTCATCGGGTCTAACTCGCCCTTTTTTGCGTTTTTCTTGGCCAATTGCATCTTCCTCCTCTCCTCGCCACCAGCCTTTTGGTGCGAAGACCGTTTGGTAAACACCGAGCAAACTAGCGGGTCCCAATCAACGACCCCCATTCTAGCCTTAGCTGTGTTTTCCCCCAACCCCAACTGGTTTTTTTTGTGACGTATCTCCGTCGACATTGATAAGGGATTTTCTACACGGTTTCTTTGACGTGCAAAGCTCGGAGATTCGGCGACCGGTGGGACTTTTTTATACATATCAAAAGCTTGTGACGATCTCGTCGCGTCACATCTCCTGATTAGTCCCTTCTTATCTTTTTTCTTCACTAGATTTATTTTTGTTTCTCCTTCTCTCATTCTGTCATTCTGTCATTCTCTCATTCTCTTCTTCTCCACCGACTCGACAACACGACAGCGCAGCGTACCATGGAGAAGGATCTGGAAAAGAGTCTTGACGGCGGCTACGACACGCAGCAATCGCAGAACAGTATGGCAAACGACCTCGAAAACGAAAAGAGCAGCGACATACCCGCACGCGGCGACCAGCCCAAGGACAATAGACGGCGGCGACGACTCATCAGCATCAGAAACAGTTACGCTTGACGAATACGAAGATCCAACCGACCCGGCCGTGCAACCGGTCCACACACGGACCCGGAGCCGAAGCGTAACCCGAGAAGACGGCAAGCCACCCGTGCCAAGCGCCGAGTCAAGTCCGAGTGGAGGTGCCTTCTCCGAAAAAGATCCCTACGAAGTCACCTGGGATGGCGGCGATGCGGATCCCATGTGTCCGCGCAGCATGGGCATCGCGCGCAAGTGGCTCATTGTTTTCATCACTGGTTTCGCCTCCGCCTGTGTCACCTGCGCCAGTTCCATCTACACCTCATCCTATGCCGGCATGAACGCCGAGTTCGGCTGCTCCCAGATTGTGGCCACGCTGGGCCTGTCAACATTTGTGCTGGGCATCGCGTTGGGCCCTGCGTGGAGTCCATTGAGCGAGTTCTATGGTCGCCGCCCCATCTACCTCATGTCCTTTGTGCTCTTCATTATCTGGATCATCCCCTCGGCCGTTGCCAGAACATCCAGACCATGATCATTGCCCGCTTCTTCCAGGGTTTCACCGGTGCTGCATTCCTGTCCGTCGCTGGCGGCACGGTCGGCGATTTGTTTTCGCGCGAGCAGATGCAGGGCCCCATGGCCTTCTTCTCGGTCGCGCCCTTCGTCGGCCCCTCCATCGGCCCACTGATCGGTGGCTTCATCAACAGCTACGCCAACTGGCGCTGGACGCACTATGTCATGATCATTTGGAGTTTTTGCTTGTTGCTGGCCATCATCTTCCTTGTCCCCGAGACCTACCACCCCATCCTGCTGCGCAACAAGGCCCGCCGCATGCGCACGGAGACTGGCGACGACCGCTGGCACGCGCCCATTGAGAAGATGACCAAGTCGATTCTGGGCACCATCGCCGACGCTTTGAAGCGGCCCTTCCAGTTGCTTTTGTCCGAACCCATGATTCTCGCCCTCAACCTGTACTCGGCCATCCTCCTCGGTGTCTCCTCTACCTCTTCTTCGGTGCCTTCCCCATTGTGTTTGAGGGCAACCACGGCTTCAACCTGTGGCAGTCGGGTCTCTCGTTTATGGGTCTGTTTGTCGGTATGATCACTGGTGCGCTTTTTGCCCCCTTCTGGGGCAGAGTCCGTCTCCATCTCATGGTGAAGCGCCAAGAAGGAGCTCGCACCGATGCCCCGTCAGTGAGCCCGAGGACCGCTTGCCTTCCGTCATGGCTGGTACTATCCTTGTGACCCATTGGTATCTTTTGGTTCGGCTGGACGTCGTACGCCAGCATTCACTGGATCGTGCCCATCATTGGGTCGGCTGTTTTCGCTGTTGGGTGAGTTTTCTTTCTCTCCTTCTATGATTTGATCTCTCTTTTTTGATTCCCAGTCTCCCTACCTCTACCCCTTTTTATCTTCACCTCGCCTTGGATAAAAAAGCCTTGGATTAAAAATAGACGGTCTGATGGAAAGATACGAGGCCTTATGCATCTCAGCCCAACGGCTGCCCGCATATTATGGGCTTCGTCTATTTTACGAGCATCTAGCCTTGATCTCCTATTCCATGCCCCTTTTCCATATTTGTGTGCTTCATCTTCGATGCACAGACACGCTTTGTTGGCAGCCCCGTATTCGGTACACACAGCCTGCTGCAGTGCATCGAGTGCACGACACACACCAACACTCTAAAAATCCCATCCTCCACCCCCCCCCCCCCCCCCCCCCCCCCTTCCTTCCCCAAGGATTCTTTCTGCCTCGTCTTTCGAGACTCTCAGACTCTCAGATCGGCTGCCTCCTTTTTCTCCTCCACTTCCCTCAATGCTTTTTCCTTTCGCATATTTCGTCTTCTTTCGTCGTGAAGATGGTCTCAAGACGTGTAGGATGAACAGACCACAGACCGTGCTCTTCCTCTCGCATCCGTCGTCTCGCCTCATCTTTGTTACGCCTTATCCTCGTCCAATCTGATACCTCCCGCCTACATACTACTACAATTTTTATCGTTCTCTTCGCTTGTACGTCCATGCAGCTAACAGTTCCTTTTTCTTCCTCTATAGAACCCTCTTTGCATTCAGTGCATTTTTACCTTCTTCGTCGACACCTACCAGCTCTACGCCGCCAGTGTTCTGGCCTCCAACGCTTTCATCCGCTGCTCATTCGCGGCCGCCTTCCCCCTCTTCGGTGTGCAAATGTACCACAAGCTGGGCGACCAGTGGGCTTCGTCACTGCTGGCGTTTTTGACCGTCGCCATGGTCCCCTTTCCCTTCTTGTTCTTCAAGTACGGCAAGAAGCTGCGCAACCGGAGCAAGTTTGCCGTCAGCTCGTAGAGAGCTTACCCTTGGGAGCTTTTAATCGTAATACTCGTCTGACTGACTTACACCCTCACCCTTCCTTCTTTCCTTTAATTTTCTATTTTATATAGAGCGGCATGTGCTGCCATTTGCATAAGCCAGCGAGGGAAGAAAAAAAGGTGGTTCACTAATATTCTTGCACGCCGACATCTTGGCTGCTGTTTTGGCATCTGCATATATCTTTCAAGGCACTTTTCTTTGCTTGTACACTTTGTATCAAAAGACCATTAGAGGGTTGGCGTATCTGCATTTTTCTTTTCTTTTTCTGTCTTCTTTTTGGGCATATAGTATCGATCTTATTATAATAAGCGGAGAAAATAATAGACACAGACACACACACACACGCAAATTCAAATCATAGAGAGATGGTCACGATAGACTAAGACATGTTTGTGCGTCAAAGCGCCAACGCACGGGACGCCTGTTCCTGGTCTGCTCCAAGGAATAAATAATACGAGATGGCAATGAGGAGAAACATGCCGTGGCGGCATTGCTTTGACCGGACAAGAAAGGCCACGGATGTGGGTTACTCCAGTTCTCAATCATTTTTTTTATAGGCCATCATTCATCTTCATCACAGTAAAAAATAATCAAGTGCGCATTGCAAAAAAGAAGGTGCCCTGCAGCTGTTGTGTAAGGCTGTACAGAGGGCAGCTGACTGGTCCTTTTTCAATATAAATAGGGAACTGAGGCAAATGGGTAGAAGAAAAATGAGCCAGAAACACTTCTTTTTCTTTTTTGATTTTTTCAGTGGGATGGATTTCATGCCAAAAGCCAAAAGTCTGTCTATCATCCCCAACCCAATTTGAGAGTGTGTGCGGTGGACTCAAGGGAAAGGTGACTTTGGCCACCGAGGGGGAGGGGGGGCGTGTCCATAGTATCATCCACGCACAAAGCCAATGAATATCAAGTAGGTAGCCGTGATTGATTACAAAAAAAGGGTGAATAGACAAGGTCCGTCCACTTGTGCTTGTGTAACGTCCTTTGTGAAATAAAAGGGAGGGGGGGGGGGTGTTGGTTCAGAAAGGTCAGAAGAGACCATGGGATAGGGAACATGTACGAAGAGACAGTAAGGCGGTTATATTCTCCTTTTGGCTTTTGGCTTGGCTCTTGCTCTTGCTCTCACCATTCTCATATGCTGTGCGAGTGTGATGTGAAAGCAACGAGTCTCGTGTATTTGAACCAGGTGGTCCTGTACAACAGCACACCAATAAACAGACAGAAAGTAGGCAGATGGATGAGTCGAGGTCCTTTAGTCGACTCTTCTGCCCCTCCAGGCCAAGATAGGGTAGCATTGTTCCTAATCCTCTTGGTGCGGATGATGATGATGATGACTATGCAGAGTCGATGAGGATGCCACGGAGAAAGCAGAATGCAGAATGCAGAAACCCAAGAAGGAGGGATGCATCCGGCAGATAAGCTCCAGCATATGCTTCTGTATGATTTGAATGAAGACAGCAACTTGAGAATCTGCGAAGAAGGCCGACTGCGACCCTGGAGCTACTCTCGCTGTTTTTTCTTGGCCAGAGAATGGTCGAAGCATCCTTCATACTTTATCAGGATCTCGAATGATAGGTGTGATGACAATAAAGGATGGAGCGTGTGTGCGCATGGGCTGTGCATGCGCTGGCCTCTCGTCAGAGCTGGTGGCGTCGACGAGAGGGTGGGCAGCTGAGAAGCGTGAGTCAAGACTGGAAGGGCACATGGCCACCATTTGAGTTGCGCTCCTGGTTTCCTGAGTTTCAGTTGGGGTCCGTGGCTTTGGTGTTGTTTTTTCTCTGACTCAATTTTCTGCCCCTTTTGCGAGATGAAGAAACAAAGACAAGCATCTTGATTTTATTCACCCTCAGCCAATAACAATACCACTGCAAGTTGTTCATCCATGTCCGAGATGAAAAGCCACCTTGAAAATATGACAAGTGAGTTTCCCAGACCATGGTCACGGTAAAGTTTCAAGGGAAAATAGGTGAGGTGTGCTATGGATGAGAAAAAAAGCGATGACGGCCATGCAGAGTGTGCCTGCTTTCCCCCTTTCTTTTGATTTCTTCCTGCCTTCTTGCAGCCAGTCTGAATGCTTCGTCAGTCCTCGCCCGCATAAACAGCGCCGGATCGATCAGACGGATGGGCGGATGGGCCCATCTTGACCTTATGACAACCCGAATATAATTTGCACATTTTGAATATCTCATTGCCGTATTGCTTCTCACCCCGTTCTCTTCCAATTGTCTTGGTTTCTAGCAACTGCCGTCCTTGATTTCCGCTGTTGATTTTTTCTTTTTTTACCTGGTTAGGCTTCGTCGCCCCCACCTTCTTCCTTCCACAACCAAGTCCGACGTGACAAAGAGCATTGAAAGGGAGGACTTGGGCACCCATCACGCATCCCTCTCTGGGAGGGTGTTCGTTACACGAGCAGGATCACATACGAGACACGATGTTTATTGGACAAGCGGATATGGCGGGTGTGGGAAATGTGAAAGTCACAGAAATCAGAGATCAACGAGCCAGAAAAAGTGTACTGAGCGTCGTGTTCATTCTCCAAGTTCATGTTCAAATGAAAGATGTGTTCCATCTTCTGAACAATGTTCAAGTTTCAGTAACATTCAAAGAAGAACGGAACTAGAAAAAGTAACCCTACCTTTTCTTTTCTTTTCTTTTCCTTTTTTTTTTAGAATTTTATATTCCTGTCATCGAGGAGTCACCGAGGATCACATGCAGCCAACTGTTCATCTCGCTGACAGTCTCGGTAACTGGACATATGCCGTCGAGATGAAAGGCGAGAACAGCATAGAAATATCTTGTTCTCGATTCATCCTGCAAAATCCTGACCAAACATGAACATCGCCGAATCTCGATTCAGAAGCAGCCACAACTCACAGGCTCCACAGCCATACTCCCTAGCGCACAAGCCCGGGCTAGCGGTTGCATTCAGCGTGCCTCGATTTGGCGTTGGCGCGTGCAAATTGGAAAAACTTGCAGCGGCACAGGAGGAAGGAAGAAGGCAAGAATGCTCCACATCCACACTGCGCGTTTTTAGTCAGGCTGTAGATACATGCCAGGCCATACAAAAGTGCAGTGTCTGTATGTCTCTCTCATACGATGGGCAAGGGTGGTGGAAACCAAGAACCGCAGGAACCGAGCCGCAGGAACCACTAAAACAGCTGGCGAAAGACAGGTCGCTGGAGGAAGCTGCTAGCAAATAAAAGCCCCGCAGTGCGCCAGTGCGCCTTCTCCTGTGAGCCGCCATTATGGATGGACAATTGATAATACGTGTATTTGGTTTGTGAGGCAAGAGCGAGCGGTAAGGTACTAGAGGTGAAGGAGCAAGAAGCCGACTGAATATGGCGTCACAGGAATACGGAGGGAATTGTACTCAATAAGATAAATTGACAGGAAAGACCAAAGGGCCAAGGGAGAAGAAGGAGCAAAGCTTAAAGGGGAAATTGCGGCCCTCAATGGTGTCAAGCGGGCAGGCGCATTCGACATTTGACATTGCCATGCTGCAGATCGCAGGAGCGACCGCCTTTTCAGCAGAACCCGCTTTTCCTTTTTCTTACTGAGTATATACTGAGTACGACGTATGCGTATTCGTTTCTTCTCTTCCCTCTCGCTATGCAATCCCCGGTAGCATTGCCATTATTTAAAGCCCCGTATTACTCGTAGGCTAAACGCTATGGACCAGGGCAAGCACAAGTATCTATTCCCACGCGACCACTTTGCCAGCTAGCCAATTGCTCAAATCGTCGCTTCCAATTTAGGCTTCTGACTGTTGCTCTTTCCTTACGAGGTGTTCCTGAGGTAGCTTCCTGCCTTGTGGCGTTTTCAACAATTTCCCCCTCCATCGTGCCTTCTCAGAAATGTCTGCCCCTGTTCAAGTCTCGCCGTTTTCTCACTGTTGCCGACCGCAGTTGCCTTCGCCTCGCCGTTTTGTCTCCTTCCCCGCCACTTGGCAAGTGCACTATTTCGCGAATTTGCCTCCACTTATTTTCTTTGCTGTTGGTTAGTCCTGCTCCTGCCGCAAAGGTCATATTCCGCGCCTTCGTGACTCGTACTCTGTTCCTCTCAACTTCGGACTGTCTTTTCAGACTTGCTTTCCGTCTTCACGTTCTTTTGAGCCTCACTTTTGCATTAACTCGTGCATTTCTTGCCCTTCGCATCCTCCCATCGTCGCACCCTCGCAAGGCTGTATGACGCAACAGCAATACCAGGACACAGTCCCAAGCCCAACATCCTTATTGTAACGGTTCACAATCCGGCCTCGGCGCTGGCAACTCGTACTATTTTCATCAACTTGCGACCCTACCCAGCTTTCTCTGCCTGCGATTTTGCGAGTCGGGAAACGGACCTTTCCCCGTGAAGACCTCCAAAGAGAAGACCTTTGAAGAACAACCGCGTGTGCAGATCCATCGCAGCTTTTCGCCAGTGTTGCTGCCCCTGTTCTTACAAAGTGATTACGTGCCAGCCACGGCGTAGGATTGGTAGCCGAGGATAGGGATCCGCACTTGGGCCAAAAAGCACGAAACCCACCCACCCCCAGTCGCATTGGCATCCGATTCGATTCCAAGCGCCTCATTGGCCCAGCCAAGTAGTCCTCACAAAGTTTTGCTGCGTCCTGCGTTGACGACCTGCGTGCGAGAGGAACCACTGACAGAAGGAATTCCCCAGCCTCGAAAAAAAATACATCAGTTTTCTTGCGTCTTTGCCTCGCCCCACCACGCGACCAGACGACATTCGACGAAACAAAAGAAGGAAGAGGCCAAGGCAGTCTGCCTGTGCGAGGAAGAAGAAAAGAAAAAAAAGAAGAAAAAAAGAAGAAGAAGAAGAGGCAACAACAACAACGACAAGCGCTGACAAACGACGACAAGGCTTTCATGACTGAGCAGACTGTGACTCTGGAAAGTGAGGTACTTCTCAGAGACCAGCCGCGCACCTCGGCCAATCTCCGCTCTACCATTGCGATCCTAGCTCAACGACAGCATTTTGTTAACGGCCTCCTCCCTCGACTCCCTCGACTCCCACTCTTCACATCTGCTTCTCTGCACCTCTGCACCTCTGCACCTCTTGTGTCTCGTCGAATCTCTGGATCTCCTACATCTTGGGCACCTCAATTTGACATCTCCTGTCACTCAGGTCGGCGACCTTCCGTATACAGCACAACGCCCGCCCTTGCGACAGACAGTCATTCCGAGCCGGCCGCGCTTCGCTTTGGCCTTTCTTCGATGCGATACACGACAGCAACGCAGCAACGGTGGACAAAAAGAACAGGAGAACGGCCGCCTGCATCGTCTCTGTGCACCCACCTTCTCCAGCCCGCCCCCTTTGGCGTCTTTGTCTCCGGACTCTGTGTCTTGCATCGACGAACCTTGACCACCACCAGACTGCTTCCTCCCGCCCGTCCTCGACAGTTTCCAAGGAGAGCTCATGTCTCTGGCTCCACGACTCACGGCCCCGCCCTCGCTCTCCTGCCCACCGCATAACTCTTAAAGTCTCTTCCTCCCATCTGTCGTCCCCCGTCGCACAAAGGACGCCGACGCCCTGTCCCCCCTCCCATCCTTCAACCTTCAACCTACGACTTACAACCTACGACTCTTCGCGCCCTCGCACCCTCGCAACCTCTCACAGGCCCACGCCACTGCCATTTGCTTGCGTAGTGGACGCCACGAACACCAACGACAAGAGAAAAGGCCTGCTTTTTCTGGCTACTATACGACGGTTTGTGTAGCCTGCCTCGTCCTTCTTGTACGAGCTCAGGTCGATTGATACAGCAGAAACAAAAGAGTGAGAGTGAAGTGGAAAGAAACATTTGCTCTGTGCACCGCGCCCGCTGCACGCCGTCGGAGCTTTTTTCTCCTCTCGTTTTCATTTTCTGGGTTTTTGGGTTTCTGGGTTTCTGGGTTTCTGGGTTTCTGGGTTTCTCTGTTCTCCCACGCCCCGCACCTTTGCGCCCCGATTCCCCTGGCACCTGCTTCGCTGCTTGTGTCTTGGGTCTCGTATTATCGACATACTATCTTTTTCTGTCCATACGTTACTCTCCCCCTCTCTCTCTCTCTCTTGTCTCTCTCGCGCGCGCGTTTCCGCCTTGCGGCCTGCGCCTCGCCTCGTTTTCCTCATTTGTCTGTCCGACCTGACAAGCAGCCAATACATCGATACATCGATACATCGATACATCGTTATATGAATATAGCTACACAGCAACACCGCAGCACACCAAACCCCTTGTCCAATATTGTGGAATATTGCGTTTTTGCACACACAAACCAAGCAAGCTGCATCCATATTGCATTATCGCATCTTCATACCGCATTCTGCATATACAGCACGCATACAGCACGCACACTGCGCACAGAGAGCTACCAGGAGCTTAATCGCGACTTGCAGACACGACACACGACACACACGACACGCAAACCGCTGCCGTTGTACCCACAGTCCACCTGCCAGCCTGCCGACCTGTCGACTTGTCTTTGATTTTGACACCTTGCTCGCGGCAGAAGTGAACACCAGGTCCAGGGCTTTAGTCTTCATTCTACAACTGGGCCTCTAGAGTAGATTGGACAGAGCAGACCTGCGCAGCTACGCAATAGACTGCAGCGCGGAAGCCAAGCTGGTGCTGTTGTGCAACTTGACCCTGTGTCACTGCTGCAGGAGCTGGCTTAGCTTTCCGTCTATTCTTTTGCTGCTCTGCTTTTTGTTGCAGATACGCTTTGCGTTGGCCTTCTTTCGGTCCCGTCTCTTTTCATACACGCCCCTCCCGTTTCTCGACGCTCCAAAAGAGTGTTGGGCTCATCAACCACCCCACCCTCGACGACGGGCTTTGATACGACCTCTGCCAATCACATCGTAAAGACGATCTTTGCTTCTTTACCTCTCTCCAGCAGGAGCCTAGTCACCCACACCAGCATTCTACAGTTCGACGACAAATTTGAATACGCCTTCCATTGTCCTTTTGCGCGCGTGTATTGCACACCTTTTCAGCGCTCTTTCCGCCTTTCGTCTCATACGTTTCTCCCCGTTTTCCCCACGCAAGTACATCTCACACCCCTGCTCGTTGTCTGGGTTCGAGTTTGGGTTCTAGGTTGACTGTGTGTCCTTCACCCCCTTGCACCTCTCTCCTTTTGTTCGCCTTTCCCTTGGGGGTCCCTCGCGGCCGCCCTCCTATATAAAGACCAGCAAGGCGAGACATCTCGTGCAAAGCGAGCTGCTCGAAAAAAAAAGAGAAAACATGGAGCCCAACGAAGGCGAAGTCTCAGATGGCGTGTCTGACAACGAGTACGACGAAGTCAATCTACAACTCCTCCGTGAAGTCGATAACGACGACAACGACAACGAACGAAAATACAACAACGACGAAGACGAAGACATGGATCGGAGCAACAATCACAACAACATCGCCAAGACGGTCAAGACCACGGCCAGTGTCGACGGCTCAGCGGCTGAGCCGAAGAAAAAGTACGACCCAAAGGACCCGTTACGGCCTCGGCGGAAGAAGGCTCGCCGGGCGTGCTTTGCCTGCCAACGTGCGCACTTGACATGCGGTTCGTTTTTCTTCGTTTTTCTTCGTTTTTCTCTCAATGGCTGTTCATTTTCTTTTCTTTAATTTGGCCTTCCGTGTATATGCTAACAATCACAGGCGACGAGCGGCCATGTCAGAGATGCATTAAGAGAGGTCTTGCTGATGGCTGTCAAGATGGCGTACGCAAGAAGGCAAAGTACCTGCATGATGCGCCGGCCGAGGCCCTTAGGCCGGTCCTCGGCCCCAACTTCAATGCTGGTGCCACCACAAGCACCCCATCCCGGGCCGCTAATGGCCATCGGCATCCATCAAGTACCGGGTCCGATGTGTCTGCATCCAACGTCCCGACCTTCTTTACACAATCCAGTGCACCGTCCACCTATCCTGTCTTCTCGACCTCGCAAACCCCAGCCGGTACTTTGCCTGAAAATCTGACGTTCCCCAACCCGCAGTCGCCCGTCTCGCCGAGTTTTGCGACCACCGCCAGCGAAGTCAACAACCCGTTAAACCGCCTGAGTCTTTCGTCGGCGTCAGCGGCCTTGGCCAACTTCTCGCCAGCGCTCTTCGATCCCAGCAACCCGGCTTTATTCAACTTCAATCTGGAAGGCATCAACTTTGGCAGCCAGTATGCCGCTATGGAGTTTGGCATGCTCGGCCACATGTCGTCGGGAGCGGCAGACGACCCGCCATCGATATCCCAGCAAGGCGGACGTGCGGGTTCGGGCGTCGGCAGCTTCAACTCAGCAGCGGATGTCTTTGGCAACGGCGGCGTCAACCCGACCCTGTACGACGGCGGTGCCGCTTCCAGCAGTGCTGGCGGTCTGATGAACGATTTCATGAACCTGGACAGCTCGTCCAATAGCGGTTTCTACACGCAAGGCAACCTGCAGCACGGTCTGCCCCATGCCTATGCCATTGCTGCGGCACCAGCCAGTCTCCAGAGCCCCAGCACGGACAACAACAGCCCGCAAGCGACAAATTACGGCTTCGATGGGTCTCCGACGACGGCGGTATACGGTCTTTCAAACCTGAACAACAACGGTGGCAGCAGCAGCAGCAGCAAACAACAATGGCCAGGGCCAGGGCCAGGGCCGCGCCTCGATGTCACAGCAAACCCAGCCGACGCCACAGCAGTCTCTGCAGCAGCAGCAAAAGGCCAAGGGCGCTGTGACGAACAAGGCGCTGCCGCAGTCTCTACTCGGAAAGCGGCACCGGGATCCGTCGTCCGTCTACGAGCTCGTCAAGGAGCCGTACATGTACGTGAACGGGTTCCATCGTCTGATTGCCCTGTTGCAGCGGCGGTTTGCGGCGGGGAAGATTCTGCGCATCGCCAAGGCCTTGTCTAGCATTCGCCCGTCCTTTATCTCGTGTACACGCACCCTCAACCGACAAGATCTTGTGTTTATGGAAAAGTGTTTCCAGCGCACGCTCTTTGAGTACGAGGAGTTCATGAACCAGGTGTCGAGCCCGACGATTGTCCTGCGGCGCACCGGCGAGGTGGCGGCCGTGAACAAGGAGTTTACGGCTCTCACGGGCTGGACCAAGGACGTGCTGCTGGGCAAAGCGCCGAACCTCAATGTCAACACGGGCGCTGCAGCACCGAGTGCGTCGTCGGGCAGCCTGGGCGGCACGGCCTCGGCCTCGGCGGGGGGTGCTGGTGCTGGTGCTGGTGCTGGTGCTGGTGCTGGTGCTGCTGCCGGTGGACTTGGCCCAGGCAACGAGGATGGCAACAACAGCGGCCACGGCAGTGCGAACAACACGGGCCGTGCGGGCCTGACAACGCCGCGGCTGCGCACACTCAATGCCGAGATTGTCAAGGCGTCCGAGGGCAAGCCCCAGCCGCTGTTTTTGGCCGAGCTCATGGACGACGACAATGTGATTGAATTTTACGAGGACTTTGCGCATCTGGCCTTTGGCGACAGTCGTGGCTCCGTCAACCGCAAGTGCCGGCTGCTCAAGTACCGGACACGCGACATGCTGGCGTCGTCGGCGAGCGGCAGTGTGGTCGACGATCCGCACGCAGCCGGTGGTCCTACATCGACACCGTCGGCGCCGGCCGCCCCCACTGCTCGGGCGGCACGGGCGGCACCACGACCGCCGCCGGCGCACTGCGGCCGGCGAGCAGCATCCTGAGCAGCCGCGTGGCACGAATCGAC
The DNA here is from genome assembly GCA_016097115.2 of Sporothrix protearum. Lineage (NCBI taxonomy): Eukaryota > Fungi > Ascomycota > Sordariomycetes > Ophiostomatales > Ophiostomataceae > Sporothrix > Sporothrix protearum. Next base: position 355,692 of record JADMNH010000003.1, read on the forward strand.
GGCGAGCACGGCATTGCCAAGATTGAGCGGGACGGCAAGCTGGAGTGTTCGTACTGCTGGCACATTCGGCGTGATACCTTTGATATACCCATGATGATTGTGATGAATGTGAGTGTCCCGAGTTCCGAGTCCCGAGCCCCCGAGCTTCCAAGGTGCTCTGTGTTTTCATTGTACTAATCCTTCGCTCTAGTTCCTTCCTTGTTACTATCCCAACCAGGAGCCGCACCAGTTGGCTGTGTAGTAACGCCGTCTGTGATGCCCTGTGGGTTGCGTGGACTCTGTGATGGGAGAAGAGGAAAAAGGAAAAAGGAAAAGGAGGAATGTTTATTGTCTGGTATACCACCTTTTGCTTCATCTATTAACTTTTGGCTGTTTATTTTTTTTTACTGTTGTTCGATTTGTGGTCAGGCATAGGCGGAGTTTTTGGGTTGTTTCTTTTCATTCTTTTTCTTCTTTCACTTCCATTTTTTTGAGAAACGAGTTTACTGTCCTGTCATTGCCTGACCGGCATTCATATCCCTGCTTTGTTTCCGTTCTTCGTTCTCCTCGCGAGGCTTCTTTGGGGCTCCTCCATCTTTTTTTTCTGGAGAATCGTATTCCATATTTCCTAATCATACCTGCAAGCTATTGCGTCGTTCTTTATCAATCAGTCAATGGAAATAGTCTACCGCCTCCATGTGCCCGAAGGAGGGTGCCGATGAATGCCACTTTACGAGCAGTCCTGAGAATTGTGTAAAGGACAAGTACATGCAACTCGCCATCTTTGCAGCGTGGTGAGAAAGTGAGCGTGCTGTCTAAGAGGTATATGCTATGTATTTTCACTTAAACGAGTCACGTGCGCATCCGCGTGCCCCGAACGACCCCTGTCAGTCAGTTCGTTAGGCAGGGCAAGTGCGCAAAGTGGCGGGCTTACGACGGAATCGCGCCGGCGGATCGCCAAGCTGACTGACTACGACGTAGACTTGGACGCCGCCATTCGTGAAAGCTCATATGAGTCCCTTCCCCCCCTTTCTTCTTCTTCCTTTCCGGACTCCTTTACCTTCTCTCTTCCTACCCAACCACACAAAGCCATGACGTCCTCACGACCGTCGATTGTCGGCCCCGACGCGGGGCCTGAATTGCCTTTTCCCGTCAAGATGGAGGGGCCCGTCATTAGCGGTTTCGGTCGGGGGTCGAAGGAGGTAAAGCGCCACTCACATCGACAATCCTCTGTTTTTCTTTTTTTTTTCTTGATTTTTGTCGGACCAACGGGCTAACGTGTTTGGTAGCTCGGCATCCCCACCGCCAACCTGCCCGTCGACGCCGCGGCCACACCGTGGATCGCCGACTGCGTGTCGGGCGTCTACTTTGGCTGGGCCGTTTTGGAGGCCGCACGGCCCGGCGAGGCGGCCGCTGCCGAGGCCAAGGGCGTCCTTGGCGGCGTGACGTCCAAGCTGGGCGACGACGCCGACGCGGCCAAGGCGCGGACGACCGCCGTGGCCGGCCTGTATCCCATGGTCATGTCGATTGGGTACAATCCCTTTTACCAGAACACGACGCGCACGGCCGAGGTGCACATTCTGTACCCGTTTGCGCACGACTTTTACGGCGCGCACCTGCGGCTGGCCATTCTGGGCTACATCCGCCCCGAGAAGAACTACGACTCCCTCGCCGCCCTGGTCGAGGACATCCAGTTTGACTGCGTGGTGGCGAAGCAGTCGCTGGCCCGGCCCGGCTGGACCCCCGCGGGGCAGTCGACGGCGCTGGCGGGCGCCGAGGGCGTGACGGCAGACAAGGGCACAGCGGCGAGCGGGACACTGGCCATTCCATGGCTTCTTAGTTAGAGGGGGGGGGGCGCTGATCGGGACGGTAGACTCAATAGACAAGACGGCCAGAGGATGGATTGGCCAAGACATAGGACGCGGACAGGCGACCGACGATCAACAACGAAATGATACAAAGCTTATGATTTACAAGAGAAAAGGCTTTTGATTTGAGCTCTGATGCTCTGTCGTTCTGTGACTGCGCAACGCGCATGATATCACTTTGTACTCCAGCCTCGTCCGTCGGGGCAGACTACAACCGCACAAGACTGACATCCAGGATGCCCCTCCGCCGCGCGCAAATCGTCCAGCACAGCCGGTGTCATGTCACGGCCGGTCCGTCCCCACTGCCGTCCACACCCAAAATCGTCAGCGCCTCGTTCCCGGTGCCCGCCGTCACGCTGCGGCGGCGGGCCGCACCACCGCGGTTCGACACTGGCCCACGTGCATCAAGGTACTGTTGATCCCGTGGCGGCCCAGGGCCATGCCGACATGGCCAATCTTGTCCGGTTCGTCGTAGTTGTGGAGCACCAGCAACGTACCCTCGGGCACAAAGTTGGCCACAAAAGCGGTCGACGCGGCTCATGTAAATGGACCTGCCGAAGACGTAGCCCTCGATGATTTCGTCAGGGAGCACCGTAGTCGCCGGGGCTGGGGCGGCAGTTGTAGTGGCAGTTCCAGTGGCAGTGGCAGTGGCAGCGCCGTCCACCGGCACCAGGGCCGGCGCGTCCTCGTCGGCCTGTCGCCCTGTGCGCGCAGGCTGACACCACTGCCTCCCTCGCTGCGGTCGTGCGTCTCGCGGATGGCCAGTCCCTTCTCCTTAGCCATCCGTGGCGCATTGAACAATGTGGACGTCGCGGCCGCCGGCGTCCGTGACGGACGACACGAGGCCCTTGACGAGCGCTGCGAACAGAGGGCGCGTGCTGGCCACGCCGGCCAGCTCGCCGCGGTAGATCAGGTCGAATCGGTGGCGCGGGCGGCGGTTGTTGTTGCGAGGCACCCAGATGCGGGGTGCCCACAACCCTTGGGGTGCGCGGCCAGGCGGGCGGCCCACACCTCCTGGCCCTTGGGGTCGGGCTTGACGGGCTCAACGGGCTCGTCCGTAAAGACATCGATGCCCGCACCGGCGATCCAGCCATGGTCGAAGCGCGGCCACGAGCGCCTCTTCATTGTAGACCCCGCCGCTGGCCACATTGAGCACGCGCGCCGTCGGCTTCATGGCCCTGTACTGGGTCTCGCCCAACAGGTTGGACGGTGAACTAGACAAGAGACGTGGAGGAAGAAAAGAAGGGGGAAAGAGGGGAAGATGGATGGTCTGGCCTGGACTGGTATTCTTCGGCCCTGGCGCAAAAGGCTGAGGAAGAGGAGGGACAGAAAAAGAGGTGGCCGAAGCCATTGGCACAACAGGAGAAATACTCACGGGAAGGCAGTCGTGTGTCGGAGAGACGGGAATGAACATGCAGGCGACATCGCCGTCTATCAAAAAGACTGCATACGTTTCTGGAACGTGACCGACCACTGGCCAGTCCGTTTTGTCATTAGATAGCCAGCACGCGTGATAAGATCGTCTAGGGCGACCGGCCAGTGTGAAAGTGCGAAAGTGTGTGGGGGAGGCGACTGTGAAGCGTGGAGTGGGATGGAGGAAGAGGAGTAAAAGGGCGACCAAGGGAGGAAGAGGAAGACGAAGAGATGGAGTCGAGGTCGTAGAGACCTGTGGGGTCAACGAGTGGAGAGTCTGGGGAAGGAGTTAAGTGAGAAGCTGGGGAAAGAGCCCGTCCTCGACTGACATGGCAAGTGCGGGTTGGACTACACGAGGATCAACATAAATCATTTTGTCGACTACATCGATTCCATCGACTGCGTTCGATACAAAGTCATGGCCCCGATGGAAAATGAAATTGGTGACGGGGAAAAGCCTAGGGCCAAGGTTGACTGCGCGTTCGAACGGAGAAAGTGGTTGCGGAGCTGCCTGTTTGTCGAAAGCAAAAGCAACGACACCATCCACTCTTTTGTCTTTGCCTTCAACATCGCCCAGGAGGCTGCCTCCCCATCGTGCTTATTGAGCCAGACAGGATCACCGCGCGCTTTGCACCGCGCCACAAAGGCAGCGTCCACCTCCTCTTCCAAGGGCCATGGTGCATGGAGAGATGTGTATTTCCCGGTATTGAAGAGATGGGGTGGGAGATCTGTATGATTCGAGCGCGATCTTGCCTCCCCTTTTGTTCAAACCGTGAAAGTGAATGATGCCAAGTGGCAGACGGGACGGGACGACGGGCAGTTTGGAGATGTGGGGCGGTTCTATGCACGCCGGTCAATTGTTTTGGAGCAATACGAGGCACATGGGATTCAAAATTCAAAAAAGTGCAAGACATTTAAGACATCTAGATAACAACGCTGTTCTGCTAAAGAACGTGCCGCTCCCGTGTAAGTCGGAAGTGGGTCCCGACCGCCTTGGCCGGCCATTTTTGTCGTTTCTGGTTTCTGGCGGGCGGGATCCTGCGCCCGACAACCACCCCTGCTTCCACCAAGACGTCTTCACGACTGCATCTTAGCAAGGATCGTGACATTTACATCGTACGACGTGGTGATTCACCAAGGTAATGCATTTCGGCAATGCAGCTCGGCGATGCCTCGAAGGAAATGGTAACTATGGGATGTATGGGAATAAGACAATCAACAAAAGAGGATGAGAGCGGAAAAGGGCTGGAAAGAGAGTGACTCGAGCTACTATTTCAGACACAGTGAGAATCAAAGATCAAATAAAACAGCCACAAAGAATAGAGACCATCACGCAACAGCCTTTCGGTGGAAAGAGCACACGCCTTGTCCCGGCGCAAGCGGGAGTTGCTGTACAGTCTTCAGACATGGCTTGGATTCAAGCTGAATCGTAGCAGTTTTGGATTCCAAAGACACGGGGAAAGTCACCTCCGTGCCAAAAGCCCGGCATCAAACCCCAGAAAGTCCAGAGTTCTGCTTGTTACAGATCCGCACCAGGAGCCGACCATGTGCTTCTGCGTGGCGGTTGCCCGACGACCTGGGCCTGAAAGACACATTTGAGAACAAGGTATGGCACACGTCCAACTGGTCATCTGACGTCCATCTGGCGTCGCTCTTGAGACGCTCGCCGGCCAGCGTGTTGCTGTTATCGGCAACGTCGACGTAGGTCGAGCCGGACGGCGACGGGCTGTATAGGTGGCTGGTGCGTCCACGGGCGACAACGAGCGCGCACTGGCGCCACAACTGATCCCAGACGACATCCGACACTGTCGTTTCTGTCGTTTCTGCCGTTTCTCGAATGGCAACAGTGGGGCGACATATCTGGCCTACCGAACAAGAGGTCGAGGCGTCGTACTGGCGACGGGCTTGGTGCACTGTCGCCGACGGACACCCGCTCACACCCACTCCCGGGCTACCCTCGAAGCCCTCTGCGAGGACAATGTTGGGTACATGAGGACGCCAAACCAAACGACTCACTCCCATGGGGATCGAGACGACTGGCGGCGGTACGCGGCGAGAAGGCGACACGGTCGTTTGCGCAACGGGAGCCAACGTCGATGGCGGCACCGCCGTTTTCGATTGTCAGACGAGACGATGTTGGCCTGAGAGAGGCGTGGGGGCCAGGCAGCCCTGTACGGCGAGCCGTTCTCGTACTTGGGGCGTGGCCCACCCCTGGGTATCCCCTTAAGCAGGCAGCGGATGACTTTGCAGCGTACGCGGACGCATGGTTTCCGCGGACGTACTCCGTACTTGACACAAGTACAGAGACGTGCAGTGCGTGGACGAGTGGAACGGGTGGATGGTGAACGAGCAGGACCCGGGCGACGGATCTGACGTGGTATTTGAAGCGCCCGGCGCATGTCGACGTGAAATGTTGGTGCGAGAACGGGTACGACTTGTGGTGAGGGCAGGGCCCGGGGGGGGGGGGGGGGGGGGGGGAATGTCAAGTTTTTATATTCAAAAAAGTACAAGTCGTGACGACGTACATGGTATATCACAGAAGAAGAAAAAGATACAAAAGCATAAACCAAGGAGACCAAAAAAAGCAAACCCGTACAAGTCTCACTCCAAGCGTATACAAAGCATTGCGTGAAAAGTGATGTGAAGAGAAAGAAAGCATGGCCGTACCGTCGCCTACCGCTGAGGAGGATAGTAGGACTGGGCCGAGTAGTACGGCTCGGGTGTGCCCTGCGGGGGCCAGCGGCGCTGTACTCGCGCTGCTGCTGGTACTCGGGTGCGGGCGTCACGGACGGGCTGACCATGTGCTGCGACGGGGCGTAGGCGGCGGCCTGTGCCTGCGCTTGAGGGTCATAGACGGCCGGCGCCTGCACGCCACCGCCAGCGTAACCAACAGAAGCGCCGCCAGCAGCGCCGCCAGCAGCGGGAGCGCTGTAGCCTGCCGACGTGTAGTACATGGGCTGGTTCAGGTACGCCTGCGAGCCACCGGGGGCGGCCGCATAGGCAGCGTAGCCCGGGTCGTAGCCACCACCCACGGGCCCACCAGCCAGCGGCGGCTGGCCCTTCATCTCGACCACGCCGGCGTCGTTGCTCTGAATGCCCTGCTTCCGGGCCTGCAGGTGCAGCCGGACCTGGTGCGCCAGGTAGGCGAAGGAGGCGACAAACAGCAGCATCTGAACGGCCGACAGACCGGCGATGGCGCTGATCTCGGCCAGCGCCACCTCGCCGGCGACCGCGTAGCGCTTTGTCAACAGGAGGCCCCGCTTCTTCGAGGTGTAGCAGGTGTCGGCGTTCAAGGTGCTGCCGTCGTCGTAGCAGTCGGCAACGGTGTCGTACTTGAAGGAACCGCGGAGGGCGGCGTTGGCGCCCAGGGACGCCAGCCAGAAGACGATCATGAGCAGATCCAAAGACAGCACGGCCCAGTAGTTGTAGGCGGCGCGGGCACCGGTGGCCTTTTCGGTGACAATGGCGTAGATGGCGATAATCAGGGTGAAGAGGCCGCAGACGAAAGCGAAGGCGTAGGGGCCCAAGACGAGGCCGTGCATGAGGAGGCCGGCCATGGCACAAATGACAAAGGACAAGAAGATTTGGAAGCCGCGGGCGACAATGATGGCCACGGGAATGGGGAAGATGGGGTACGAGCCGGGCGTCCCACCGTCACCGTTGACTGGGATTGCGTAGGTGGTGGACATTGTGGTGGGGGTAGGACGGAGTCGTGGGAAGTATGAGGAGGTTAGATGTTGATGTCGTGATGCCGTGACGTCGGCAAACTCTCGATGAGGTTGAAAAATAGGGGAACGAGAGATGAACGGAGTGACAGAAAGGGAAAGAGGGGGAGGGAAAAGGGCAATAAAGGGCAAGAACGACGGGGAGGGGCCTGCTCGGATTTTATGAGGCAGAATGTCAAGAGGGAAGGCACGATAATAATGATGTACGGCAAGTGCTGCCGGCGCGCGCCAGCTCCAGCTCCTGCGCCTTTACGCTTTCAGCTCGGTCGCAGATGGGCGAGGCGCAAAGGCCAACCATGCCGAATCAAATGAGAATACTCGTACATGTACTCCGTACTCCTCCGCCGGTCCTCCTTGTTCCTCATCCTAGAACGAAAGAAGAAAACGATGCCCAGCCCACGACCAGCCCAGCCGCAGCAAGTGCACAAAAACGCCAAATGGGGGGCTGTGGGGCCGCCTTGCAGAAAGAGGAAAGGGCGAGTGTCTGGGGAGGGAAGGGACGATGGGAGAAAAGACAGGATACAGGGAACGTGGGCATGATAGGCTTTTTCAAGAGTTTTCTGGGCTTCTTCACGAAACCATGGCTTGGCTTTGGTCTGGGGGGTGGTTGTGTGTGTGCGGTGGAATAGTGTGAGGCTGTTTCTCTTTGGACGGCTCCTTTCTTTGTGACTTGGTTTCTTGCTTTTGTTTGTTTCTCCTCTCCGTTTCTTCTTTTGGACGACTTCGAACTCGTACCAACTATCATGAACAAGCTTAACAAAATTAAGCCTTTGCGTTTCGCGACAAGCTTGTTTCACAGACAAGGCCGAACGAAATAGCGTAAGAAATTCAGAAGGGCTCCAATTTGCCAAGACGCTCCGTTCCGCTTGGGCAATGGGCAAGGCCAACCGCGCCAAGTGTAATAAAGTGCTGAGGTGCCTGGGAGAGAAAGATAGGACTGCCCGGAAAGTTAGAACTCCTCGTATTGGACAAAAGTGCCCAGTACGTCGTACATGTACAAGCACAAAATTTGAAGGAGCGAGTACCAGAGCCCGTTTGATTTCAAGAAAGACTCTACAATTTTCAGCCGCACGCTGTGAAAAGGGGCAAGAGAGGGCAGTCGATGACAGGGGCATCTGTTCTGGAACGGCCTATCTATCTCAAATCGACTGCTAGGCAGGCTCGTGTGCTGGGGGGAGATCTTCTATTGACAGTAGAGAGAGAACAGGTGAAATACTGAGTACAGGTTGCGTTACAAAACATCACATCAAGTACACCGACTCTACCAAATCAGGTCGACGAGCATAAAGTCCCTGTACTTTTTGAGGCTCGCGAGTGTCGCGAACCATTGACTTTGAATATTCCTTCTTCGATGTCCCTCCGCCTTTTTGCCGTTTTTTCTCCTCTACCGGGGCTGTGCAAAACGGGCCCAAGGCACACTTTCGCCAACGCGCGCGTGTGGGTTTCTTTTCGTCTTTGGTGTTTTGTGGGTCCTTTCACCACGCAGAGCCGCTCCGTCGTCCAGCGTGTCCAGCCCAGTGAGAGAAAGTGCGGAATTTATCGTAAAGTGAACACTCGAGGGACAGTCCTAGGGCGGGTCTACGAGTAGGCATAGGCTCTCCAGAGCGGCAGGGGGGCCCTTGTTTTCACTTTGCAAAGAAGGCCATGTCCTGCACCCAGGGTCGCTTTTTGTTGATTTCTCGCCAGATCAGACTTCCATGAATTCACAGTCCGTCCGTGTATTGGGGTGCTGCGTTCAAAAGCGACAAGGGCCAAAACGAGCTCAAGTAAGCTTAAAAAATAAGAAAAGAGAAGAAAAGAAAAAAGGCTAGAACAGATGTGGAATTCCGTGCCATTGCCATCCACGGCAGAACCAGCACAAGCCCTCTTTCTCCTTTCTGGTTCAACCCATCAGAACGCACGATGGGTGATGGCTGGCCGATGTCACTGAGACAAGCGCCGCCGTTTTTATTGCTTTTTTTTTTGTCTCCGGGAATGCGGCACTGCAGGCATAAGTGGCTAGCAAGTAGTGCCAATATTTCATACAGGAAGCCTGAAAAGAAGCGAGAAATATGGATAGATCTTAGTGGAATAGGCAAACGGTTCTTATCAAGTCTGAGTATCAGGGAGCAAGGATCCTGATTTGCAGCAGCCAGCTTTCGTTTCGACCCGCCACAGAGCCTCATCCCGAGACTGATGCTGACAACGTTACCCAACACTTGGGAGCGAACAAATAAGCGTTTTTTCAGTACAAAAAAAAAGAGTAGACTTGGCATGCGAACCCCAAAAATGCTATGCCGAAATAAAAAGGACTAGCCATAGAGAACTGTTGTCAAAGGCGCAGAGATGGGGTCTTGCAAACCGCAAAGTCGCACCGGAAAAGAGAGTCAAGTACAAACTTCAAACAAAAACGTCAAAGACGAGTAAGACGTAGTCGGGAGAACAGAGGAAAGTGAGGAGGGAAACAGTTGAAGGAAACGGTCGAAGAAGGAAAAACAAAGGGGGGGGTATCATAGAACCAGGATGCGCGCTCAAATAGAAAGAAGAAAACTCAAGAATAGTGGCACGCATAACGGTCATTCAAAGCGCGCGCACAACTCCATTACTCCAAAACACCATCTTGCAACCCTTGATATCAGTCCAAGTACGGACGAGATCAACGCGTCCCATGCGTCGCAACCATGTCAAGAAATCTAGGCATATGTTAGCTTTCTGTATATATCAATGTCACCTCGGTTACTGAATAGGGGTGCTGTTTTTCTTACAGTTGGCATCGGACTCGGGCAAAAAAAGCTTAACCATCGGCCACCATGTTGGCTTGTTCGGTGGGCGCATTGGGATCGATGGGCTCGTCCTCAGCTTCGGTTGTCGTCTTCGTCCTCGACGGTCTTGGCGTCGGCCATCATCGGCTCCAACTCCGACTCCGACTCCGGCATTGGGTTTTCGATTGCATCCCGAGCTATCTGCGCCGCCGCCGCCGCCGCCGCCGCTTCCTCCTCCTGCCTCTTCTGCTCGCCACCCAGCTGCTTGACCAGCGCCAGGGCGGCGTCTTTGACGGGATGGAGCATGGCGTCCACCTCCGCCATGCCGATGCGGTCGGCGTACGCAGAGTCGAGCTGGCTGACCTCGTCGACGACCCGGTTGGCCTTGCCGAGCAGGCAGGCGCCGTCGCAGGGGGCTCAAAGAAGGTGTAAATGGGGTCCGTCTCGTCGACCGGGGTCATGTAGGTGAGCCCAATGGTCTGGGCGATGGAGGCGGTGGAGTCCAGAATCTGGTTGAGCGTGTCCATGGGGGTGCGCAGCATGTCGGCGACCTTGCGGGCCTGACTCGAGGGAACGTAGCCGTACGGCGCCACGGTTTTTTCTTGTGAGAGAATGTCAGCCGCAAGCAGAGCGAGGACAAAAAAAGAAAGCGAGCGCAGCGAGGACAAAAAAAGAAAGCGAGCGCAGCAAGGACAAAAGGTGAGCAACATGTGGAGCGACTTACCGACAGTGGTGCGCAGCGCAGCAAGACGGGCGGCAACATAGTCGAGCGTCTTGGAGGCGCTCTTCAAGAGGCTGCTGGGGACCGTGATAAATGCGAGCTCGTCGGGGGTGGGAGTGGGCTCGGTGGCCGACGTGGTGGGCGCCGCCAGGTGAGCCTCTTTGATAGCAGGGTCGATGGGGCCGGCCACGGTGAAGGCGGCCAAGGCGGCCACGAAGAAAGCGGACAGATGCATGTTTGGTGAGCGAGTGGGTAAGGGGACAACGAAAACGGGAACGATTGACAAAAACGAGTGTGGTGATCAAAACAAAAGAAAGAGAGGAAGCGAGGGAGAAACAGGGCGGGGGGCAGGGGGACGCAAAAACAAACAAAGAGGAGGCGAGGGGGATGTGAAGAGGGGGGAGAAGCAGTCACATGGCGGGTGAGGAAGAACTGAGATTGAAAGAAAGGCATGGGTGAGATGAAGATGAATGGAGTGTGAGGCCCCTTCATGTCATTATGGGTTATGTGAGAGACGGGCATGACATCTACATGCAGTAGTCACATATGATCGCCTGAAATCATGTGTTGGAATTTGGCGTAAATTATGTGCAGTCACCTGCTTCGTCGTGCTTTATCAAGGCAGCTGATCTTCCATCGTGAGGTAGTTGACCTGTTGGTTGGTACTCGGCAGACCGAAATGCAAAGTAACTACATATATGTACTGCTTCAAAAAGAGGCGAGGTGGACTGTTATTGGGCTGTCGACCGGGGGTACTTGTTGATGTTTTGCCACTTTGGGAAGTACATCTTTGTCGGTTGAAGAACAGACCAATAACAAACAGACGTGTGTGTCATCGCGGCGAGCTCTAGCATTAGATCATGTTGGTGGGCTTACTAGGGCCGAACCGAGACCAAAGGCGGGGGTCATACCAACGTGGACGTGCAATTTGACTGCAAAGATGGTGCAAAGGTGAAAATAGAAATCCTCATTATGCGTCCTTTGTACCTTGATGAAGGGCAGATGTTTGCTGAAGAGACCAGCGGCCAACGTATCTCCAGTGGGCTCCTCAACCCTGAAACCTGATGCCGTGTGAAAGTGCGTCTTGAACGTCAGGAACATAATGTGGCGTGGCATCCAGTCGCGGCTCTGGGATGGCGACGGTCCAGTTGAATATGCCGTCGACGACGGGTCGACACTTTGACTCTTCTCTCTCATCTCCCTCGTACGATTCTCACTTCTCTCTCTCTTGGCTGCCACAGACTACCACAAAATATTCGCCTGCCCCAAACCTCACAGACTGCGTTTCAGGCGCGCCGTCATGGTGCGCAACCGTTGATCCTCAGCATCGACCAACGAACAGAGCCATACACGTTTTTCTGCTTCTGTGTCCTCGCTGCGCTCGCCCTCGCCCTCGGCCTCGCTTTCTGTATGGGTGTTGCCCAGCAGGATGGGCGCCGTGTTGATGTACAGCGATTCGTAGTGGCCCGCGGGGACAACAAACGTCTCGTGGAAGGCACTGAGGTGAGGGTGCGCTCCCTGGGCGGTCACGGTCCGCAACCAAGCATAGGCCTCGCGGTGCACGGGGCTGTCGGCGAACCGCTGCAGACCCGAGACGTCCCGGAAGTAGAGCACCAAGAAGATGGTGTCGTGGGATGTGCGTGCCGCGTTGCCACCCGCGGAACAAGTCGCCGCCCAGCAGGCCGATCTCGGTTCTCGTGCCCTCGAGGGCGGCCAGCGTCGCCCGAAACCGCCGTGTCATGGCCTGCGCGCCGGGGGCCAAGACGCCCAGTGGGTGGTTGAAGCGGGCGCCAAAATGGAAAACGACGACGCCCTGCGCCGGTTGCGGGCTGTAGCGGCCGGTCGCTGGCCAGGGTATGTGGGCCGTCGAGCGGCCTGGGACGGCGCCCGAGTAAAAGGCGTGGGTGAGGCGTTGGCCGCGAAAGCGGATGCTTGGGAGCAGCATCTGGACGAGCGTGACGGAGGGTGCCAGGACAAGAAGAGCGGCCGCTGGAATCAAGCACCACGGGCTCGGAACAGCCGCGGCAAAGGCGATTTGCAGACCGGCGCCGATGGCCAGCAGCGTGTGCAGTTTGAAGGCATCCTTGATGATGTGCTGGAAGGGTGAGTAAGTGTCCGTTCCTGGGGTAAAGGGCAGAGGGGAGATTGGAGAGGAGAGCGAAGAAACGTACTGCCGGCCCTATTTCTGTCCATTTGACGGGCCTAGCTGTCGTTGGCGTCACAACACTTTGAAAGTCATGGTCATCCAGAGGCGGAGACAGAAGTGTGTCGAGGCGAGGCATTCCATCTCCTTTGTCAATGCCGTTGTCCATGGCTGGATGCTTGGTATTAGTGTTTTTTTGTTGCTTGCTTTTGTCTTTGGTATGTTGTCGACGAGGTACTGGGCATGGCATCGTCAAAGTTTTGAGGTCAGAGGCGAGGCCAGAGGCAGTCCCCATAAAACTCTAAGAGGGCGGCCGTTATTGCAGGCATCTCCCTTGGCTGGGTGGCAAACCGTTTCCCTACCGCTCTTCGTGCATGTCTCGTTCGGTTGTCTTGTCCACTGCCGTTTGTCTGTTCAGCCCAGCTTCCCGCTTCCCGTTTGACTCCTCGCCTCGGTGTTTGTCGGTGTCTAGGTGAGACGGACAGGTTGTGACTTGACAGAAGGACGTTGGCGTTGGACCGTTGAGACTGCCAATGTGAGACCAAACCGTTTGCTCGTGTCAGTCAGGGGACGAAGGTGAACCCAAGTCGAGTCTTGCTTTCTTGCTCATATTCTAGTACAACCATGCAAATCCAGCATGTAAAAGGGCGAACTAATGAGAGGGGAAAAAAGGCTAAAAAAAAAAAGAAGAGAGAAAATAATAGAAACGATAAAGTTTCTCAATATAGTCTCTCCCTCAACTTCTTCTGCTGGGCCACCCACTCCTCCACACCCTTCTTTGAGGACGGCCTGTGGGCCGGCGACGTCGTTGGTCCTCCACTGGCGTCCCAGCAACAAAGCCAGCATACATTGTGAGAGTTGTGGGGGAGGCGGAGGTGGAGGTGGAAGTAGAGGTAGAGGTTGAGGTTGAGTTGTAGTAGATTGGTGTTGTCGAGTTTTGATGCTGAAGATGAATGCTGGTCGTTGATGCACATGATATACCGAATGGGTGTCGATGTTTACTGTCAGTCTGGGAGTTGTTGCTATGGTTGTCGATGGTGATGAGATGAGATCTTGTTTCTGTTCGATCTGGACAACGACCGATTTAATACCTGAGAGACAACGAAGGATCAAAAGGTCGATGAACATGCATCTTTGGGATATTCCTTGTACTGCGTAAAGCTTTGTGAGAGAAGCCATGAGCCGCGAAGCAGCGAGCCATCAGCGCTTCATCCTGATTTTTCCGTCAACGGCCCTCCGCCTCATCTTCTCGCGCCCTCTCTCTCTCTCTTGGCGTCCTCCGACGGTGTCAGTTATCCGTACCACCGGCCCGATCCGAGGTTTAGCCTCCGGTCACCGAATCGGGCTGTCGTCTGTCGACATAATTGGTGGACCGGGCTTACGGGGTCCACGTTCGTTGCAAACTCCCCCTTGGTCCCCGCCTTACACGACAATGCCCGCCGTTGGCTTCCTTCAGGGCGGCCCTTTTCCGTCCTTCTCAATGCTTTTTCGTTTTCTTTAATGCTGTCAATTTCCACCCTCTTCTCTCATCGTCAATCGTGCATCTTCCCGCACTCTGTTGCAGTATTGCAACACCATGCACAGACAAGAAGGACCCGGACGAAGACTGTGATTTGCCGTCTCGTGATTTGCATTCTAAAGTGCGTGGTGACAAATGGAACAGGGGCAGAAGCGAGCGTAGACTGCGAGCCTCGGGTTGGGATGATCAAGTTGCGGGCTGCAGAGCTGTTCACAGCTGCTCAACCAGGCCAACTGAGTCAACGCAAAAGCGAGTCAGCGCCCGACTCATGTTTCATACGTTGTCTTGCGTCGGCTATCCAAAAGTCTTGACCCGTCCTCTCTCTCTCTCCTCTCTCTCTCTCTCGCGCGCGCTTGTCGGTTTTTCTTGGAACGTCCATTGGCCTTGGTGCAGACCACTTTGGCCGACTGGGAAGCGAGTTGTGGAACAGGAGAAGAAGAAAAGGAAACCCAGAGTTAAGGGGTGCATACTATTAAAAAGAGTGAGGACGGAAGTTGGGTATTCGTTATACAACACATATAAAGAGTTTAGTACCAAACAGGGAACAGAACTATCATTTATCTCCTGTTCTTTTCCATAGTCACGGCAGCAATGGTCCATAATACCCAAGAAAGTATATCGTTATTATTTGATCAATCGAGGAGGGAAAAGAAACGTGCGCTCGAGGAAACTACTCTAGACGCAAATGACTAAATAACTTTTCGGTATGCAATGCAGAAATGCAATGTATGCAAAAATGATAACAAGAAAAAATACACAAAAAAAAATTAAAAAAAAAATAGAACACAACACACAACGGTACGTCTAGTACACCTCCAGGACGTAGCGGCCGTCCTCCTTGAGACGGTCAATCTCCTTGTGGGGGTCGACCTTGCGGCCGAGGCCTTGGCCTCCTTGGCAATGGACTCCATCAGGACATCCGTCAGGTCCGGCACGGGCCAGGTCGGGCCGCACAGGAAGAAGGAGCCCTCCTCGTGGATGTAGGCCTTGATGACGGCGTCCATGCTCTGGCGCATGCGGTCCTGAATGTAAATCTTCTCCGGCTGGTCACGCGAGAAGGCGGCGCCCAGCAGCGTGACCACGCCGGCATCGACGTACGCCTCCCACTCCTCGCCGTACAGGTACTCCTCGCGCTGGTGGCGGGAGCCCATGAAGAGCAGGATCGAGCCAATCTCCTCGCCGCGGGCCTTTTGCATGGCGCGGTACTGCACAAAGGCGCGGAAGGGCGCCAGGCCGGTACCGAGACCAGCCAAGATGAGGGGCGTGGTCGAGAGGGGCGGCAGCTTCATCACCGACGGCTTGACCGAGACGGTGACCTGGGCGCCGACGGGCAGCAGCGACAGGTAGCGCGAGGCGTTGCCGTAGCGCTTGCGGCCGCGCGAGTCGACCCAGTCGACGACGACAATCATGAGGGCCACCGAGTTGGGCGTGACGGCCTGGGCCGAGGCGATGGAGTACTCGCGGCGCTTGGCGGGCGCGACAATCTTGACCAGGTCCTGGACGGACGGGTGGGCCGACTGGAACTCCTGCAGGACGTCGACGTACGAGACGGTGTCGACCTCGGAGTACTTCTTGAACTCCTCGGCACCCGCCTTGCCGCCCAGAGCGGTCAGCTTGGCCTTCTGGGCGTCGTCGGTGGCGAACTCGGCCAGGGCCTCGTAGAAGCGCTTGGGGGGCTTGCCGAGAATGTCGACGTTCTGCACCAGAGCCTGGTAGACGGTGCGGGTCTCAAAGACGGCCACGTCCTCGCGCGAGGGCACCTGGACCAGCGCGTCGGCGTCCAGGCCGTAAAAGGCAATAAACTCCTCAACGAGGGCCGTGTCGTTGTCGGCGTGGACACCGAGGGCCTCGCCAATCTCGTAGGTGACGCCCGAGTCGCCGAGGTCAAACTCAATGTGGAAGATGTTGCGCTCGTACGCCAGGGGGGTCAGGCGGCGGTTCTCCTGGACAGTGACGACCGACGTGCGGACGGGCAAGATCCGGGCGGACGGCGGTCTGGGTGCCGTAGACCTCCTTGAAGGCCAGGCCCTTGGCGGCGGCCTGCCAGTCGCTGACCTCGGTCGCCGGCTCGACCTCGGTCTTGTCAAAGACAGCAAACGACGAAGGCTTCAGGGTCTTGACGAGGGCAGCAGGGGCGACAAAGTCCGCAGGGACCTCGGCCCAGGACGCGGGGACCTCGACAGCGACCAGAACCTGCGACAGGACCTCGGCGCAAGCGCGGGCCGCCTCCACGTCGTTGACAGCAGCGGCCAGGCGCACCAAGTCGTCGGCGTTCAGCTCGGGATGGGCGACCTGCAGGAACGCCTGCTCGAGCAGAACCTTGCTGTGCTGCTCGACAGCGGGGACAGCAGCAGGATCGAGCGCGTAGAGGCGGACCTGCTTGTGCTGCAGGCTCTGGCGGACGTTGCAGGGATGCGCTTCTCGGCGTCCTCGGGCTTGAAGTTGGGCAGGCGGACAATGAGGGCGGAGCCGGCCTTGGCGCCAGCGACAATGTCAATGTCCTTGAGCAGCTTCTCCTCGGCGACGACAGTCACGTCGGCAGCCTCGACGGCAAAGGGGGCGGTCAGGGCCTTGTTGGCGGCCTTGCGGATGTCCGTGCGGACCACGCCGCCCTGGATCAGGTTGTCGTGGACGTTGTGGGTCGAGACGCTGGCGCCAGGCTGCTCAGCAATGACGCGGGCAATGGAGGCCGGCGCGCCCAGAGCGGCCGAGGTGTCGACGTCGTAGAAGGTGTACTGCTGGAACCTGCTCGGGGACCAGGGAGACGGCAAACTGCGACTCCGCGGCCTCGGGCTTGCCCGCCAAGGTCTGCAGAACCGACGTGATGAACGAGGGCGTGGGGACATTGGCAGCGGCGTACTTGACGTCGACAATGGCCGGGGTCTCGGTCCACTTGCTGGCGAACGCGACCGTCGCCAAGACGTCGGCAAAGAGCGCCGACTGGACCGAAGCCTCGTGGACGGCGGCCTCGTTCTGGACCTGGCCGAGCACAGCAATGCGGCGCACCGTCGGGGGCAGGACGCTCAGGAACGCCTCCTCAATGAAGGGGCGGTAGAACGCGCACGTTGACGGCGCCGACCTTGTGGCCCTGGACGGCCAGGCGAGCCACGGTCTGGGCCGCCAGCTGGGCTTCGATGCTGCCGAAGGCAACAATGACCGACTCGGCCTCGTCGTGGCCGTGGTACTCAAAGGGCTGGTAGGCCGTGCCGAGCTCGTTGTTGAAGGCGTGCAGCAGCTCCAGGAGCTGGCCGGCGTGGTCCAGGCGCTTGCTGAGGGCACCGCGCTCGTCGCGCAGCGCCGACAGGCGCGCAAAGGCCTCGCCAATGTGGGCCTCGCTCAGCGCATCGGTGACACGCACCGTCTCGCGGGCCGTGCGCAGACCGTCGTAGACGTGCAGCGTGGGCAGGATCTGGGCCGCGAGCGTAGCGAAGAGGGCAAATGTGCTGCGCCTCCGCAGCCGACGTGCTGGCCACGAGACCCAGGCCAAGCTCCTCGGCCGTTTGCAGAGCAGCGCTGTAGTCGCCGACCAGACCATCCTGGGCGGCGTAGTCGAGAGCGGCAACGTGGGCCACAAAGGGGCTGGCCACGCCGTACAGCAGCGACAGCTGGTCGAGCGAGGCACGCAGGCTGCGCAGACTGGCCGTGGGGGCCACCAGCGTCTGGGGGAAGTTGCGCTTGCTCTTGTCAAAGTCCTCCGAGAACAGGTAGCCCAGAGCAAAGGCACCGGCACCGGCACGAGTCTGCAGAGGGACCACCGTCGTCGGGTAGCCGTGGATGTTCTTCTCCTGCTGGCTCGCCCAGTGGCGGGCAGCGACATCCAGGTCGAACGTCTCGGGCGAGTAGGCAAAGATCTTGTCGGACAGCGTGTAGGCGACCTGCTGGACGAGCAGCTGGGCCGTGGCGTAGGTCGGGCCGTTGATCGAGGACAGAGCCGGCGTCGTGGTCGGAAGACGCTTCAGCTCCTCGGTCGCCAGGTCGACCGGCAGCGCCGGGCTGCCGGTGGTCTCTTCGTGCTTAAGCTGCATCTTGCGGATGGTTTCCAACAGGATTCGGGTGGCGAGGAAGCCGGTCAAGAGCTTGAGAACGAAGGGGACACTCGAGAAGGGGTTTGACAAGGGCCTCGAGAAGAAGAGCCGGGGAGGAGGCTCGAAAAGAAGCGAGAAATGGTCGGTGTTTAGGGACGGGCGTGCCTAAAGAGAGCCGACAGATATGGTGGTGGATCTGAGAGAATGTCAGGATGAGGTCGAAACAGACAGAAAGAAGATCAGAAACGACCAGACAAAAGAAGAAAACTCGAGTCCATCCAGACGAGAATTTTTAAGATGAGACGCGCTGCAGAATTAAAACCGGCAGAACACTAACCACGAAAGAGCATAGCCCGGCGGCCATCGCGGCCGGACAAAGGCGAGCCGGGGCTGACATGGGGAATAAGGTCCACCAGAAGCATACTGAGTACTCCTCAGAAGTGTCTTGGGGCATGCTTGCGTGCTTTGGCTGGGGGCGAAGGCGGCCTGGACTTTTTTCGCAATTGGAAGCGGCACGGCGCAAGTTTTGCGATTGGCAATGTTCGCGATCACGCAATATTGCGCTAGGCCATATATGGAATGGCAGCCAGGAACCAGAGGAAACCAAAGCCCGTTCGTTTCGGCAATCGGCGTCGTGCCGCGTCACGTGATGGCGCCAGGCCATTTGCGTGCTCTTTTTGCAGACCCATTTGCAGACCCATTTGCATGCCAGTGAACAAGGGTCTGCAAGCGTCACGCTAAAGACGGCCGAAGCTTTGACTCCGAGACGAGTGCATGCCATTGACAAGCTACTCCGTATTGGCAAACCATTTTGGCACACTTGCAATTGGACAGGCGGGTTTGGTGGACGAGAGTCTCCGTGTTGGGTGTTGATACAGTGGATTGATACATGATACATGAAGAGACGTCAACATCGACGCTCGACGCTCACGCCGGGGTGCAGACTCCGCAGGCGTGGCGGTTGTGGCCGTGCTGGCCGGCTTCTCCTTCTTTGGCTTCTTCCGCAGCGTGTGCAAATTCGGCGGCTTCTCCAGCCCAGACGCTCCCGCAGCTCTGCCGCGTCCGTCAGCAGCTCCTTCTCCCAGTACACATTGATGATGGGCTTGGCTTTGCGTGCACTCCGCAGCGCCCACGGCAGGAAAATGCGAAAGAACCGCTGCCGCTCGGCCGGCTTCAGACGCGCCACGGCCACCAGACTCAGTGCCGCCATCGGCAGACCCGTGTTGACAAACTCGAATGCCTTGAGCGCAATCTCGCCCTCGACGTACTGCGGCGGCAGGCCCAGCACAGCGTGGTACAGGTCGTGGCACTCGCGGTACCGCTGGATCACGTACGCGCACTCGGCGTCGTCGACATAGCGGACCTCGTCGCGCACATCGGGCGACATGTGGTAGCGCTTGCGGAAATGCCCATAGACATAACCCACGGTGTTCTGCGGCATGGCCAGCAGCTCCTCGAGCGGCCAGTTCTCGGACGTGATGCGTGGGCGGTCACGCAGGATCTGGCGTCCTGTCGGGTCACTCAGCATCGTGTCGCGCAGGCGCTGGGCCACAGGGCCTGCCGAGACTTCGCCGAGCGTGGCAATGAGGTCTAAACTGTCAGCAGGCGCTCTGTACATCTGATAAAGCTGCAGGCCTTGTACGCACCCGCCCGTCTGGGATCGATGAAGGCGCCAATGGCCGAGCCCAGCGTCATCGCGCCCTTCTCAATGCGCGTCAATGGCACATGGCCTTCGTACTGTGGCGGCGGCCGGTTGAGCACCGAAAACGCGCGGATGTGCTGCGAGGCCGACGTCCCTGCCGCAGCCGGCAGAAGGGCGCTCGGCCGGGCCAACTGCGCAAGCTGTCGACTCGATATTAACCGTACAGACTGCATTGTTGTGTGTAGATGAAGTTTGCCAGAGGAGAGTGCTCAGAACCGTGGCTCGAGCATCTGACGACTCGCGATAGAAGCTTCAATTGAGTGTGGGGCAACATACGAGAGTCGTATCATCACGTGCATGATCACGTGTGAATTACACCAACATGCTCCCAACATCGTACGACTCGATTCTCGCGGTGAACAATACAGTGTACGTATGTATTGCTGAAAATGAATGCACATCACTGTATACAGTACAGTACAGTACAAAGTACAAGCACTTCTTATATATGTACTTTGTAATGTATACTGATCTTTACTGTGTCTTCTTTACGAAAACGGGATGCCGTGGAAAGCAGCGCAGGCGGCGTCTCCGAGTCGCCGTCACCACATGAAGCCCAGAGAAGCCGTGCCACAGGACTGCTCGTTGGTATCTTGAGTAGATCCATTGGCAGCGGCAAGACGGACTTGTTGAATCTTTCTGTCTACAATACCACTAAAAGTCTCGTATGGCAATGTTTACGCAGCAGCTGCATCCTTCACGCTGTGCTCCGTCGAGCGCGGCATCGACGTGGCCGGCCTGCAGAGGCAAGATTTTGAGATGCAATGTCGGTTCGCCGTTTGCAAAAACAAGGAAGGCCCAAAAGAACACAGCATGATGATAGGGTGCGTGGTGTTGTCTGCTAGCAGGGAGGTAGGAAATAACAGAAAAGGGTCGAGTTTCAACAATGGAGACGGGGAAAGACATCTCGACTGTGATGTTGATTACGAAGCTTCGTTGGGTGGGTCGGGCGAAGTACCATCATTTACTTTTCCGCTTGCTTCTGTGCATCTTATGACCGACAGACACTTACATAGATTCATAGAGCTACACTGTTACACGGCATGAAGATAAATAGAAGAAGTACGGGAAGGACAGGAGGAGGACACAGAGCCAAGCCAGTCGTCGAAAGCGAAGATGGCCAAGACAAGGTGTTGCACAAAGCTCAACATACGAGGCGTCTGGACGGGCAACATGTACTGCATATGCACATCTTTATCGTGAACACAGGTCCCCAATTGCGAGGCACGTCTATTTTTCAGTCGTTCAACCCATTTACCGTCTGCTGCTGGGCCTCGCTAGCCGCCGTTGTCGTCTTCCGTGGCAACACAAACCCTGCCGTGACAAGCTTGTCCTCCCACAGCCGTGAAGGACCCCCTCGTGTCAATTGAGGTGCCTCCTCTTCCTTTCACTTTTCTCACACAGGATGAAGGAAGAGGGATCATGGGCACACTATTGTGCAACAAGCGGGAGCAGGTGCCTGCCGCAGGTGACCCACGCCTCACATCTCAGCGACAACGGCGATGAGAGATGTGAAAGACGCGAAAACCGAAAGGAAAACCTGTAGGTTTAAAATGTATGAGATCGTCATCCATTCTGCATCAAAGTTGGCCTTCTTTAAGATACATATAAAACTGATTGCCTTTAAAAGTGATTTTAATCAATGCTCCCGCCGTTTTTAAGCAAAAACGGGTAGAACTTGATTTATATATTCCAAAATAACTCAAATTATAAACACAGATCTGGGTTTTGAAACCCCATAAATAACACAAGTAGAGAACAAAAATCGAACTTTGGAAACATACGGTACATCAAGATTTCTCGCTTATCTTCGCGCGTGGCTCAGGGCTGGAGGCGTTACTGGCGGCTCATCCACAAGGCTGGCCATTGTAAGTGAGCGTATGAACGTCATTTCACCCCTTTCTTCTTCCTCGTCCGGAGTTAGAGGTTATTTAAGGTTGCGATTCATCTGACCCAAAGATAGATAATACATCAACGACCGTGAGACGAAGGTTTTCTTTAAGCTTCCCCGTCCACAACTCTGATAACGAGCATCGCGAGAACCCTTGCGAAGGAGCGGCGCCTGCAATCACTCCGTATCCCAGGCAAATTCGTTCTCCGCTGTCCCCTGCTCCCGCAAGAAACGATGATCTGCCCTTTAGTGGCCTGGTTTGGCCAGCGGCTGGCATGCCAATCTTCCCAGCATTTCCATAATAACCACCATGACGCGCCAGGGCAAGAGCAAGGAGGTCTTGTAGATTAAAATTGTTGGGAAAAAAGGCGCGCCAAATAGAGCCAGGATCGCACAGAATCTCAGATGCGACACAATCGCACCGGAATACGAGACGACCACAACTGCTTCCCGGAAAATTGGTGAGACCCGGCCGACCAAAGCAGTGGTGCGGAAGTAATACGGCAGGGCGGAGCCGCCGGAAAGTGAGACTGATCGTCCGTTTGTTCTCACCAAAAAGTCCATAAAAGGCCAGCCTAATAGCTCCAAGCAAGGATAGCCAAACAAGGTTCATGTAGCCCTGCGGCACACAATGGACGGCGCACGCACCTCGTATTCTACCGGCATGACGAGTACGGCTCGACGGCTCCCCGCAGCAAAAAGGTGGCAATGTGCGGGCTGATCTACACCGCATCGCCACAAAGCCTAAAAGACGTAGATAATCGCAGGCTGTAAGAACAAGGCCAAGACATCCTCGAGAAGGGAAGCCGAATCAGCTACACGAGCTCCTCTTCCTAAACACGAGGATGGAAGGCGCGATCGTCATACCCTCGAATAAAGCAAGGTGACTGAAATTTGTTCTTCGAGACTTCCGCCACTGATGGGGGAAAGCGCAAGCAGCGAAACTGCGTCGTCAAACAGTCGCTCTTACCTTTGAATCAAAGATACATAAGCAACGGCTGTTCCATTGTTGCTCAGTTGACGAAAAGGGTCAGACACTGAACAAGCGAGCAACATCTTGTCTTTTGCACTTTACCCTCAACACTTCATCGTCGGCCTTAGTTTGTCTTCATTGTGCCGCATTACTACAACCGCCACCACACATCGATCCAACATACCAAACCCAAGAATGCGTGTCTCTTCGTCTCTGGTTATCGCTGCCCTGGCTACGATGGCTTCGGCCCGCATCTCCCGGCGTGATGTCCTCGGAGCCGTAGGGGCCGATGCCAGTGTCAACGGCCGGCCACGAGAACGACGACCCCTTTGTCCTCCAGACACGGGTCAAAAACGGTGGCAGCAGTGACCACAACGGCCTCTACGTCTACGCCTACCACACGGGCGCCGGACTCAACGACGCCATGCTTGACCCCAAGAGAAGCGTCGGCAACAATGGCACTGCCTTCACGGGCGACGTGCCGGCGCGAGCCCCTACTTCATCGTGCTCTACGACCTGGCCGGCTTGCCCTACGAGCTCATGCCCTCGACGGGCAGCACGCCCTACCCGGACCTCCTGCCCGTGCGGATCAATGTCAACCAGGCCCCACCAACGACCGACAACGCGTTTTACTTTGAAGACGGCACTCTCCAGTGGACAAGCAATGTCGCCGACGTGAGCGGTTTCGGTGGATGGCTCGTATGTCCCCTCTTCCATCTCTGCTTCTCTTTGGTATTTGTCTCGTCACTCACAGTCTACAGCCTGCAAGTCTGACCATGGCTCGCTCGAGGACCTCAAAGTTCCGGGTGTCCAGCTGTTCTACCGCAGCGCCCCCGGTCCGGCGCCGGAAGGGTGCAGCGATGTCGACCTGGTGCCTCTTTACTAGGGAAAAAAAAATTGGCTGGCGAGCTGTGACAGCGGGTTGGGCTGTTGTCCTGCTGGTCTTTTACTTGTTGCGTGCGTTCTAGAAGCTTAAGCATATTCCTTCCTTTTTTTCGCCCCGGTTGTGTCTCGGTTTTAAAAAAAACTTTTCTCCTTCTGCATCTTGTACAACGGCATCCGGCATTGGGCTTTGGTAGTGGCATTGTTCTTCCTGTACATTCTTTCGATCAACACCGATGTGTCGATGTGTCGATGTGTTCTTTTGTCAGCTGCAATTCTTTTGGCGACTCTTTCAGTGACCCTCCTTCCTCCGTACGTCTATGATTCGTAGTCGATACGTTCCATGCAACCACGACGCCTCCGATCTGTCTGTGACACCGAGAGCTGCCGCCGCGGACCAGTTCCTTCTGCACTTCTCTGCAGCTTTCTGCAACGGCAACTGGATATTGATAAAAGGAACTTGGAGAATGACAAGGCATTTTTACATATGCAGAGGAACAGCATGCAGAGGAACAACGTGCAGAGTAACAACGTGCAGAGGAACGTGGTGCATTAAAGGTCTTCGATATGTCTGAGAAGTGCACCCGGAGTTTGCAAAGGCGGAGATCCGAGAGGTCAGTCCAAGACAAGTCCGCGGCCACAAGCTAGGGATTCCGGGACTGCATTACTCGCACATATCGGACACAAGATGCGGCTAGAATAAAAGGGGATACAACACCACAATGGGGAGAGAAATCAGAGCGCATGACTCAAACAGAGGCATCTTCGTCCACAAAAAGCAGCCAAGACGGCCAAGAGCACGAGGACTTGGAGGTGAATGATTCCATAAGCTACGATGTGCTGAGGCATTCGGATTCTTTCCACTCCTACGACATAACGTGCGTGTTTTGTGCGTTTTTCTTTCTGTTTCTCTTTGAGGTTGCGTCGAATTCGCATTCCGGCAGTGTCTTGGGGAGAAGATTCGCCCTTTGCTTGAAGCATCGCAATTTAACAGAAACAGGAAGAGAGCCAGGGAGCAGCCAACGACAACAGAAATGAAAGTAGGACGCGATATCAAAATGGCGTGAGAAAAGAAGATGATTGAAAAGAACAAAAGAAAAAGCAAAAGGACCTCAAGTATTCGTACACAGAAATTCTCGCGGCAGCGGTACAATACCAGTACGAGATCATGGCTTGGGCCGCCAAGGTCGCCAAAGTCGCGGTGTGATGTTGGAGCTGTGGAAGGTTTGTAAACCTACATTGTACATGAAGCGAAAAAGAAACTAGGAAGAATGGAGAAAAGGCGGCGTTCGAACTGCGCGACTTGTGCGGGACACGGTGTATCTTACGAGAAGTCACGAAAAGTCGGGGAGTGCCCAGGCGTCTGCTGATTGGCTTGTGACCTTCATTACTACCGCCTATGCGAACAGCCTGGAGAAGGGCAAGGGCGACTGACATTGGCTTGTCGCACCTTCCCGCCGCCAAAACGTGGAGCGGTTTTTGCCTCCGAGAATAGCAGGCGCAAAGGGCGCGATTTGTGCCTGCGCCGGTCGCAACTACCCTATTGTTAGGCCGCCACAAGCCTAGTCCAGGCACTCTTATCGTCGCATTCCCCCCTTTCTACAGATATCGTTTCGCTTCTGTCCACTGTGCATCGACTGGTCCAGAATCCCGCACAAACCTCGCACGCTTGTGAGCAAACGTCACCATCCCATGGGCAATTCTTTGTTTTCGCCCTCGCCTTGCGGTCAACGCAACGTTCTTTTGCTCTTTTCACATCATTTTCCTTCTTCTTTGCTCTTTATCGATTGATAAGCCGAGTCGATAGAATCTAAACTGGTTTTTCTTTTGCTTTTACCTCTTTATTAAAGGCCTTCGTTCTGGCTTCATCTTCTCTTTTTGTTCTGATTCTGATTTTGCTCGTCTCATGCCCTGTCGTTTCACGATTCATCCTTCTCCTTTACACACAACAATCGATCTCCCTCGATCCGCCCTTCACATATCCCATCCTCCCTTTACACAATCCAAAAGTCAAAAGTCAGCATCTACGACATCCATCGCCACGAGGAAGCAGTCTCGCACCCGAGAAAACAACTTTTCTGCATACACTTTGCATAATCGTCGCTCGGCTCGTGCATCACCAAAAGGCACATCTTCGAGTTGCTGGCTTCGAAATTCAGCCTGATATCGCCTCCCCCCACCGGCAACCAGCTTCAACGTGGGCGGTCCGTTCTTCCAGTCGGCTCCTATTGCTTCCTTGCACAACTGGCCTGTGCACTTAATAAAAGCTTCTCTATATCTGTTGCTATTTGACCTATTCTATCACTGTCTTTGATTTGTGTTTTTCCAACCGTGCCTCTTTCCTGCCGCCAACTGTTTTGCAGTCTTTTGTCTTCTTCTCCTTGCCGGCCGCTGCTTGAACTGCAAAAGAAGCATTCTAACAGGGCCGCATAACCACAATATATAATTCACTTTCTACACGACACCCCTATATCAACACTCTCCCTTTCTGCCCGTCGCACCCCCCTTGGTTACCAACTTCTCGTGTCGGTTACCCTACACCCCCCTCTACTTCAGTCTCTATCGCTCTGTGACTTTGTCACTCTGTTACCCAGCCATACGTCGGACCCCCTCCCTCACTCCCTCGCTTCTCCAGTCTTTACCCCGGCCATGGCTCCGCCTTTAAACAGGGCGTCCCGCCCTCTCGGCCAAGATGCCGTCACGACGTCCATCCTTCTTGGCAATCTGCACTGCCCTTCCTGTGTTTCCACCATCCGCGAGGTCTTGCAAGAGGCCTGTGCAGACCACATCCGCTGGGTATCGCCAAACATCGTCACGTCCGTGGTTACCGTGTGAACACGACGCTGACACCTCCCTTCGTGTCATGGTCGCTGCCCTGGCCGATGCTGGTTTCGATATCTGCGGTGTCACCTCTTCTGCCTCCGGCGGCGATATCGTTGATCTCGACTTCAACGCACCGCCAGCTCCAACTGCTGGCCCTAGCTCTGCAGGCGCAGACGCAAACGCAGAAGACGCCGACAACGACAACGACAACGACAACGACAAAGGAGAAGAAAACACAGAGAAGGGCGATATATCAACAGGCATTCCCTCTTCCTCCAAGGCCACAGCTGACCTCTCTTCTTCTGCCTCATCCTGGGGTCTGACACCTCTTGTTCGTTGGATGAGCGGCCCGCGCGTGGAACGTCGCAGAAGCCAAAGTTTTGCTACCGCAGACAAAATTGCCCAAGCACATCTCAGCAATTGCGAACAGTGCCGCCAGTTACAAAGTGCCGGCGTGTCACCTCTTCCCTCACACAAGACGGACAAGTCGAACAAAGCGGACAAGACCGAAGCCGGGCCGTCCAAGTCCAAGACGGAAGAAAGCAGCAGCAGCGACAAAGCCATCAACAACACCCAGACAACCGACGCCACGGCTCGCCAGGCTGACAAGCCCACCGGCATGGGCCAGTCGTTTGTCAATGTGGAGGACGAAGACGCTCCCGTTAACCGGCCAGTATGGCGGGCCAGTCTCGCTGTCGGCGGCATGACGTGCGCTGTCTGTGTCAACGCCATCACGGACGACCTCAAGAAGAAGGACTGGATCAATAAGGTCACTGTCAACCTCATCTCCAACAGCGCAACCGTCGAGTTTGACGACAAGAGCAAGGAGTCCAAGATTGTCGAGGCCATTGAGGACCTCGGCTACGATGCCACCATCGATACCGTGGTCCGCATCGACCCGCCCAAGCCGAAGACGGGACCGCAGCAGGCCAATGGTGCCGCCGGTGATGACAATGCCGAACAAGAACAGCACGAGCGCACAGTCGAGATTCGTATCGAAGGTCTCTACTGCGAGCACTGCCCAGACCGCATCGCCCGCAGCCTGGCTGGGTTCCGTCAGCCATCCCTGGAGATCCTCACCAAGCCCACACCCCAACGCCCCATCATCAAGCTCAAGTACGTCCCCGAGGCACCCAACTTCACCATCCGCCACATCCTGGCCGCCATCGAGGCCAGCGACAGCGAGCTCTCGGCCTCCATTTACCATCCGCCAACGCTTGAGGAGCGGTCCAGGATGATTCAGCGCAAGCACCAGCGCCAGATCATGTACCGTGTCATCTTCACCGGCCTTGTCTGCATCCCGACCTTTACCATTGGCATCGTCTACATGTCGCTGCTACCATCAACCAACCACGGCCGCATGTACATGATGGCGCCTTGGGTGTCCGGCATCAGCCGATCACAAATCGCTCTGTTTATTCTGGCCACACCCGTCTACTTTTTCTCGGCCGACATCTTCCATGTGCGCGCGTTCAAGGAGGTCCGCGCGCTCTGGCGCCCGTAGCAGCCGCACGCCCTTCTTGCAGCGCTTCTACCGCTTTGGCAGCATGAACACGCTTATGAGCCTGGGCACGACCATTGCGTACGTCAGCAGCGTCAGCCAAATGATCGCAGCGGCTGCCCACGATGCATCCAAAGTCAGCGATGCCAACTTCTACTTTGACTCGGTTGTCTTCTTGACGTTTTTCCTGCTCTGCGGTCGTCTCATTGAGACCTACAGCAAGTCGCGGACTGGCGATGCGGTCGAGATGCTGGGTCGTCTGCGCCCCACCACGGCCATCTTGGTCGAGAAGAGCGCGGACACACTGGAGGAGAAGGACGCGGTCGAGAACGACATCAAGGCGGTCCAGTCCATCACGTCAACCGAACAGGATGCACCTCAAACGACGCCTCCGCCGGCTGCTTCCGGCAACAAGTCTGGCCGCGTCGTGCAAGCCGATCTGCTGGACTTTGGTGATGTCGTGCGCGTTCTTCACGGTGCGTCGCCTCCGGCCGACGGTGTCATTGTGCAGGGTCGCTCCAACTTTGACGAGTCGAGTCTGACAGGCGAGTCCCGGCTGGTCCCCAAGGCCGTCGGCGACGAGGTCTTCTCGGGCACTGTCAACAAGGACGCGCCCGTTCTGGTCCGTATCACGGGCACCGCGGGCACCTCTATGCTCGACCAGATTGTCGCCGTTGTCCGCGAAGGCCAGACCAAGCGTGCGCCCATGGAGCAAATCGCTGATCTCTTGACGACCTACTTTGTGCCTGTCGTGACCCTCGTGGCCATCTCGACGTGGATCCTTTGGCTGAGCCTGGGTGTGTCCGGCCGCATCCCGAGCGATTACTTGGATGTCAGCTCGGGCGGCTGGGTCGCGTTCTCGCTGCAGTTTGCCATTGCCGTCTTTGTCGTGGCCTGCCCTTGTGGTCTTGGTCTCGCCGCGCCCACGGCCATCTTTGTCGCGGGGGGCATGGCAGCCAAGTACGGCATCCTAGCCAAGGGCGGCGGTGAGGCGTTTGAGAAGGCCAGCCGGATCGACTGTGTCGTCTTTGACAAGACGGGTACGCTCACCATGGGCGGCGAGCCGACTGTGACGGACTCGGCCATTTTTACCGACGACGATGCGGAAGACAAGACGTCCGATCTGCTTGCGGCACTCAAGGCCGTCGAGGAGAACAGCGGCCACCCGATTGCCAAGGCCATCGTCACATTCTGCGAGTCCAACACCCACGCGACTGGCCCTGGCGGCCATGTCGACGATCTGCAGAAATTGCCGGCCGCGGTATGCGCGCCACCTTCCACAGCCGGGCCGGCAACGACCGCTCGTTTGAGATGATTGTCGGCAACGAGGCTCTCATGAAGGACTACTCGGTGACCGTCTCGGACCGTGTCGTGGGCCTGCTGCAGCAGTGGAAGTCAGATGCCAAGTCGGTCGCTCTGGCTGCTACGCGCCCTCTCGGTGGAAATCTCGGTGGAAATGGCGACCAGCCGTGGACGCTGGCGGCCGCGCTGTCGATTGCCGATCCGGTGCGTCCCGAGGCCGCTGCTATTCTCAAGGCCCTCCAGGCACGTGGCGTGCTCGTCTACATGCTGAGTGGTGACAATGCCATTACGGCTGCGGCCGTGGCTCGTCAGCTGGGCATCCCAGCCGACCAGGTCATCGCCGAAGTGCTGCCCACGGAGAAGGCCGCCAAGGTGCAGTACCTGCAGGCCTCTCTCCAGGCACACACCTCGCGCTGGGGCCGCACCGTGAAGTCCAAGACTGCAGACGATGCCGCCAATGCATCCACGGACGGTGCCACCGCATCAGGCGCACCTCCTGACGGCCGCCGTGCTGTCGTGGCCATGGTCGGCGACGGCATCAACGACTCGCCCGCGCTGACCCAGGCCGACGTCGGCATCGCGGTCGGCTCGGGCTCCGACGTGGCCATCTCCAGCGCCGATTTCGTGCTTGTCCAGTCCAACCTCCAAGCGGTCGTGACCCTGCTCGAGTTGAGCCGCGTCGTCTTCCGTCGCATCGCCTTCAACTTTGGCTGGGCCCTCATCTACAACGTCGTGGCCGTGCCCATTGCGGCCGGTGTGCTGTACCCCATCCACACGGCCAGCACCAGCCACGTGCGCTTGGACCGGTCTGGGCCTCGCTGGCCATGGCGCTCAGTTCGATTTCGGTCGTGCTGTCGTCGCTGGCCCTGCGCAGCCGCATCCCGGGCATTGGGTTTCGGCCAACCGTGATCAAGACGCCGGCGACGGCCAACTAGGTGGTCAAGAGAGCTTTTACGATGTATGTCTCTCTACTCGAATGTGAGGAAAGGAGATAGAGATGTGGAGGTCCCCTCGCAAGCCTGTCGTTTGTGTTTTGTTTCTCTGCATACTAGAGGGGTTCAAGGAGTTTCTTATTTGATTCTTGTCACCGGTTTCTGTATTTTCTAGCTCACTGTCGTTTATGCGTTTCTACGAAAGTATCGAGGATTTACATTGTATCTAATCAATTGCATACGTCGTATCATTGAAGTGGATGAGACACAGACATGATCAATGTGAATATGAAATGAGCCAACGACGGCAGTAAGCCTTAAGGTCGCTGAAAGTCACTGTAAGTCGCTGTAAGTTGCTGTAGTGCACTCTGTTTAGTGGATGCAGGTGCTGTCTTGGCGCCTCCGAAGGCTGAAACCACTTAAACAAGTATGAGACTAACCCAATTTGGGAAAAGGTGGCTCCCTTGTCGTCGTTTTTCTACCAATAATCTGCCACTTGCTTTTTTAAACTTTTTTTCTGCCGCTATCAAGGCGGTGAAGCACTTTTTTTTTTTCTTCGCTCCCCTTGAGATTGATCTTCTCTCACTCTCTTGCGCTTCCAGCACTCACGACCGCTCTCAACGCTGGCGATTTTCATTGACTTTTTTCTCTTTTCCGCTTTTTCTTTCTTTCCCATTGTGTTGTTCCAGCAGAGAAGAAATCATTTTGAACTTGGTGTCACTGAAAGACTTTCGCTTCAGCGACCTTCTTCCTTCTTCTTCCTGTTCTCCCCCTCGACAACTCCCATGCCCGGTGCTCCTCCCGCCTGGCTTTTCTCGAGCAAATCCGCAGCCGCACCCGCTTCCGCTTCAGCGACGACAGCAACACAACCGACGACCACCCAGAACTCCATCGACACAATGGGCAAGACCGACAAGGCGGCCAAGAAGGCCGACAAGGTCTCCAAGAAGGACTCCTCCTCCAAGAAGAGCAAGGACGTCGCAACGCCCAAAAAGGGCGGTGCCGCTGCCGCTGCCGCTGCTTCGGCGACCTCGCCGGCGCCCCAGCTGCTCGACCTCGTCGAGTCCTTCTTGACGCAGCACGACTTCTCCCAGGCCCGCGACGCGTTCAAGGAACAGCGCGAGAAGAACGGCTGGCCGGCATCGCCTGCTGTGGGCGGCGCGTCGCTCGAGGGTGTCTTTGAGACGTTCCAGACGGTGCAGAAGCCCACCACCAAGGAGGAGCAGGAGGACGACGCCTCGTCCAGCGACAGCGATTCGGACAGCAGCAGCAGCATCAGCAGCGACTCTTCCTCCGACAGCGGCAGCGAGAGCGACGACGAAAAGGAGGAGGGCGATGTCGACATGAAGGATGCCGAGTCGGACGATGAGTCGTCGTCGTCGAGCTCGTCCAGCTCCTCTTCGTCGTCTGGCAGCGACAGTGACAGCGACGACGAGAAGGCGACGACGAAGAAGAAGAATGAGAAGGCCAAGAAGACTCAGAAGGCCGAGAAGACCGACAAGGTCGAGAAGGCCAAGGCTGCGCCCGTCCCTGTTGTGGCCAAGCCCAACCCTCTGAAGCGCAAGGCATCGTCGAGCGACTCTTCGAGCTCCTCGTCCTCCTCGTCCGACTCTTCGTCTGATTCCGACTCGGACTCGGACAGCAGCTCGAGCTCGTCATCGGACGACGGCAAGCACAAGCTGAAGAAGGCCAAGCTGACCAAGAAGGACGATTCTTCGTCGTCGTCGTCTTCGTCGGAGGAGGAGGAGGAGGAGTCCAGCTCCGACTCTGACTCGTCTTCTTCGTCGTCCTCTTCCTCTTCTTCCTCTTCCGACTCGGATTCCTCCTCCGACAGTGACAGCGAGAGCGACTCCGAGTCCGAGGACGAAAAGGCCGCCAAAGTGCCTCTCCCCGACTCGAGCAGCGATAGCTCCAGCTCCAGCGACAGCTCCAGCTCTAGCAGCAGCTCGTCCGACGGCGACAGCTCGGACGACGACAAGAAACAGGCCAAAAAGGACAAGAAGGACAAGAAGGCGAAGAAGGACACGAAGGGGAAGAAGGAGGAGGCCGCCGAGAACGGCAGCGACAGCTCCGCCACGGTCGTCGCCCAGTCGTCGCCCGCACCGACCGGCACCGAACCCAAGTTCCCGCCCTTCCCCCCCGACCCGGCCCTGACCCTCAAGCAAAACAACCGCAACCGCGCCGCCGCCAAGGCCGCCGGCGGGCCCAAGCAGGGCGAGCGCTTCTCGCGCATTGCCGCCAACACCCACGTTGACCCCAAGTTCTCGTCCAATGCCTTTGAGCTCAACGGCCACCACTGGGGCCAAAAGGCGCACGAGGACCTGATTGTCACGCGCGGCAAGGGCTTCACCAAGGAGAAGAACAAGAAGAAGAAGGGCAGCTACCGGGGCGGTTTCATTGACACGAACGCGCGCGGCGGCATCAAGTTTGATGATTAAGCACGCCCCCGCCCGCGTACCGTATTCAACCTTCAACCTTAGACCGTGTCGAGAGACTGTTTCTTGTCATTTTCTGTCTTTTTTGCTCGTTTCTTTTTCCTTTATATTCTTCTTCTTCTTATCGGTTCATATATACACATATAAACAGCACGGCGTTTGTTTTTTACAAAGGAAACCAAAAGCAAGAGTTTTCAGGGAGGCTATGTTGTGTCGAGAGGAAAAGTGTATAGCTTGTATTTCGGAGATTTCTGTCAAGATTTCTGTCAAGAGGGGGGGAGTTTGTAATCTATATTTTTATCGTTATTCAAGAACAACGTTCATTTCATACTATTTAGGGTTATACGTTGTAATACGTTTCCCATATTTCAACATTCAACGTGTAAGTGGAGTGACGAACATCAGAAGAAACCAACCATAGTTTGTGCGCTGCTCATGCATGCTTTTTCACTTGAATCCAGTTGATGTCCAAAAAAGGTAATTTCGAGGTTTCGAGGCGACCAGGCGACACTTTGTTCCGTATTACCCGAAGTTTAATTCAACCTCGCCTACTCTCTCCGATTTCCGTCTCTTCCTGTTCCACGATTCCCAGACGAGACAGGGCTTTTTTGTAGGTTGACTTTTGGCTTCTGT
The DNA here is from genome assembly GCA_016097115.2 of Sporothrix protearum. Taxonomy (NCBI): domain Eukaryota; kingdom Fungi; phylum Ascomycota; class Sordariomycetes; order Ophiostomatales; family Ophiostomataceae; genus Sporothrix; species Sporothrix protearum. The sequence goes on from JADMNH010000003.1 coordinate 388,900, forward strand.
ACATAAGCCGACTTACATCCCAAAGTGGACAAAGGCGGTCCACATCGAGCATACGCAGTATACTTGCATCGCATATCGACGGATATTTTCCCCCTTCAATGGCTCATCCATCTTTCTATCCACCATCTCGGCTGTAATGCGTGCAAGGTACACTGACTTTGTCAACTTTTTGCCCAAATGCGGAACAATAGTGTGACATCTATGTACGGTGAAGCGTCAAAACACAGACTTCGTGCCCTTCCCAAGTGTCATTTCGAGGCGGAGCAGGAACCACGATGTGCATCATGAGACCAATCGCACGAGACACGGCAGTGTCTCACTCGAAACAGTTTGTGATGTCTCCCCAACGTCATGTAGCCAGGACGAATTTTGTTGGCAGCATTCTCACGGCCCTTTTTGGAGAGGAACAAAGCAATCTCAGACTGCGTGACGGCCATTCACGAAACGCCATCTTGTCAGCGCCTGGAAACCGAGCCTCGATCAGCGTTTCACTGGCGTCAAAGCCCCTCCCGGGCAACATGTTGGCTCGATTTGTTCACTCACGTTTGCATTGTCGTGCTCCAGAAGATCATGCAAACTCGCACGGTCTCGGGTCTCGATGTGAGAACAAAGACTGTGAGCAACGTCCAGTCGCAAAGTCAAGCGGAAACAGCGTCCTTGCACGCCCTTTAGACAACCCAGCTCCCGAGCAGGTTGCTAGGTCTGGTAGATCGCCTTTGAATGCCAAAACCGGTATGCATGGCGATATTTGGTCCATAATCAAGCCGAAGCAGGCTGCATGCCTTTAGCCCATGCTCTCGGGTTGAGATGCCGTGGCTATGTCTATATACCTGCACATCTGACAGGTGTTTGGCATCCTTCTGGCAATTATAGAGACGTTCATAGAGGACGTTTACCAAATAGAGCCACCGAAGATGCAAGAAGTTGCCACCGAAGCCTAAAGTGGCGGCTTCACTCACAGAGCCAACATCTTGAGTCCATGTCCATGATGATTGCTTACTTGTAGTAAACATCATTAAGCAATGAAAAATTTCCTCATTCAGCGTTAAAAGCCCAACTAACAGTGACATGAATCACACACAAAACACGCCAACAGCAGAAGCATCCGTTCCACGACACGAGCACCGGACATGGTGTTTTCCACCGCTGCAGACGTACTCCGTCGACTCGAGAGGATATCAGAGGGAAGGTAGACGCAGCGGAAGTGACACATGTGTTGTGAGCAGCGTGACACCAACCGGCCTCCAGGCCGTCGAGGCAGCGAGGGAGGCAAGCGAGCAGTGCCATCGCTTTTTCTCCTCCTGTGCCAATCTGCAGACGGTCATCCTGACGGCGCCCACAGCGGCCCACAAGCAGATGCACAATAGCCCTGTACTGTGTATATCCACTTGATGGACGCCCTGTGCAAGATGAAGGAGGTACTGGACTACGGGCAGTGGATGGCGAGTGCGACCGTGCGGGCGGCTACGGGGTTTTCGGGCGAGGCCGACACAGGGGGCAGTCCTGTCCAGTGGCGCAAAGAAGAAGAGCTGGCCAACGTTTGTGATCCAGACAAGCATCTGGTCCCAACAAGCCAACTATGCAGACCCTCCGCCAAAAGGCGGCACGATGGTGGTTTCACCGCTTCGCACCAGCAGGCCAAGGTGGTTCTTCTCGTGTCCATGGAAGTCCAGAATGCAAAGCTCCGGATCGAGGCGTGGACGGACGAGACGGCACATCAACGGACCATTGAAGTGTCCTGGACGGGACCAGGCCCAGTCCAAGAGGCGCCCTTGGAAGACCACTACGATCCAGTATTTTTAGAAGGTGGGCCGTTGGAGCCCAAGCTCACCGACTTATGTCTCCGCAAACCAAAAAAGGGCGGGCGAAGCATTATTCTCTCCGAGGGCGACCTGCAAGACGTGGTCGTTCGTGTCTGGAGTGCCATGTGAATGGGTGCAGATGAAGTTGGCTAAATCAAGTTCTGATTTTTATTCCCTTGATTTTTCATGTAAATAGTCCACGTCAGTATCATATATCTTGACTTAACAGTAGTGGCCACAGTGGGACATGTGCAGCCACGGAACGGACGACAAAATGCCAAAATAAGAAAGAAGAGGCATCACCTAAAGTCAACAAATCTCTGTAACAAAGCAGTCCAAACCTTTTATTCGGCGGTCGTCGGGCGAAGAAGATACGATGTCTTGGCAATTTGAGACTTCCTCTCTCTGTGTACCTCCCCCTAAGTCTCCAAGAAGTACATACATATTTTTTTTACTCTTCATCAAGGCAGTTGTTTGCACAGGTCTATTTCAGTGCGTCTACAGAGAAGGAGGTTGAGATGCGAGGCTGTGTCGAAAATGGCGCCTCTATGGGCTTTGCCCTGCTGGCCACGCGAGCCAGAGCCTTGGCAGGCAACTTCGTCGTTTGGGTCGTTGAAAAGCACGTTTATCTGATTTTTTGTCCCGAAACTTCCGGCACAGTCGTCCCAACTCGGAAATATGAGGTCAAAAGCGAGGTGGGCTCGGTTGTTGCCCTCCTTTTCCTCCTGTGATCCCTTGTGATCGGTGAGACGAGGGGCTGACCTTGTCACGGAACAATCAGCAGGCAGCTAGAACAAGGAGTATGACAAAACAAAGGCCATTAATCTATCTTGTTAGCCCCTTCTGACCAAAAAAGTATAATAAATCTTCAGTTATCCGTTGGGCTTTCATATAGGCACTTTTGATGTCGTTCTTGGCGATGTTTTGTGATGCTTCACAAACTTCAGAATGAGATGAATAAAATGGACGACAAGTGCGGATCATCAAAAGTCCGTTCATTTGCTATTGCACATTCTACATTACGACCTGATATCATCGGCGTGTGCTGCTGGGCATTGCCGTATAATGTACACCCTGCGTCTTGCTGTGCTGTTCGGCTTGGCTTTGCTTCGCCATCGATTTGTTGTGCATCTCACATGTTCTGTCAGAAAGGGTGTCGCGGGTCAGACGCTGTGGCGCTGTAGCCACAGCACGAGCACTCCAGAAAATAGCGTGCGGGAGGCAACCTAAAACCGCAGCAGCGGCCCAGCGCCTACGATGTTAAGTATCTTATTTCTTGCTCCTTCTGCTTTTGTGCCTGGCATGTTCAAACGCGCCTTCCCGCCCAAGCACTGCAGGCGGCCAATCACAGCCCGCCCTCCAGGCGGTTGCACAGCCCCTCTGCCTTTCCTGGGCGCTTCTCTTCTCGTGAGAGGAAGGAAGAGAAAGACAGGAAGGCGCGAAGGACGGGAGCAAAAACAGCATGAGCTGCCTCTTTTGCTCGCAAGATACTGAAGCTGCACCGAAAAAAAGGTTGCAAACTCTGAAAAGCTTCACCATCTCAACAAACAGACACCATTGCGCAGCGACGTCAATCAGTAAACACCCTCACCCACCACACACTCTAAGTCTAGAGTCTAGAGTCTGGACCATCACAACGGCCTACTGTACATCTCGTCTCCACAATCTCCCCACTTCGCGACCGTAGGTGTACGGTGACAGCCTGAGCATCTTCCTGAGCCTTCGCATGAAACAAAAGGAACTGAGCCACAGCTGCCTCCTTTTGGCACGTTCAGTTTTCTCTGGCTCTCTCTGCCTTAGCCTCCTCCTTTTCCTCTTTAGGGACCTCATCACGGTCACAAGCCACCCGCAACGAATCACCGCTAGATCCCGGATCTTTCTCCCAGGCGAAGTGGCAGCCCATCCAAGCTCCAGGATATCTCGCCTCCACGGCCCACTTCACCTTGTATGTGCATCCTTTGTCTTTTGTATATAACATCACGGCTTCGTCTTCGTGACAAAAGACGTTTGTTCATTCAGCCCTTGTCTCTCTGACACCCCTCACCCCTCGCTTCAGTCTCACGAGACACTTCTTTCTCTCATTGCCGTTGGTCTCATAACTCACACGAGTCTCTCTTAATATAACTTGTTCATCTCTTGACTTCTTCATTTTTATATTCATGTTCCCTGTCAACATCGTCTAGCCAGACGTTTCATCTCACAACATCAAGCAAGGAGCTGCATACACTACTGATTCTCACTGTTTGCGACTGCCCCGCCCCTTGCTCAATCTTTCAGCTCGCTTTCAGACAAGGCTGAGAATACATTTCGAGTGCAAACTCTCCTTTGAGAGCAAGACAAACAAACAAAGCTTTTTGACCACCTCTGAGTTTCACCTCAAAGACTCGCTGAGCTTCTGACAGCACAAAGAGCCCACGAAATCTGCCAACGCCCACTACAATACCTCACCTCGCTCATATGTCTTCGTTCTTCTCACTCGGCCGCCATAAAGACACCTCTTCGCCCGCTCCTCAACAGTCGTTACAGTTCCAGAGTCAGTCACATCAGTCACAGTCGCAAGCACACCATCCGATTCAAAACAACAACCACTTCGACGCCGGAAAGAGACGAAGCAGCTCCACTCGCACACGCCTCAGCAAAACGCTGCGCCTATCTTCAAGCAGCCGAACCAGAGTATCGTCATCTGCCGCCCCGATCGTGAATCTCGGTGCCATATCCACAAGTCCCCTCGAGATGACTTTTGAGGCCTCAATCCCCAATGCCCCGGCCGGCAGTGGCGTAAATGCTGCCGCTGCCGCGGGTGCTGCCGCGCCTTACATCACTCCTGCCAGCCCGGCACCAGTAGACGCTCAAGTTGACACGGCAGCAGCAGCGGCTGCTGCTGCTGATAAGAGGGCCGCCACACAAGCCCGTCTCCAAGCAGCATACGAAGCCAAGCGCAACGAAATCGTGGAGGAGGAGGCAGCCTACGGCTTTGACCACACGTGCCGCATCAACGCCACACAGGCCGAGCGCCTTGCCAACAACGTCCTGCTCCGTCTCAAGGCGGATGATGCGGACCATGTTTACGGAAATGCCGGTGTTCACGTGGGCTACGGGGGCCAGAAACACAAGGCGTTCGCAGGCGACCACTACCTGACCAACGTCCCCATCATTCAGAAAACACAAGTCATGCGCGTCGCCCGACGCATGCCCAAGGGCGCCCACTTGCACATCCATTACAACGCCTGTCTCGCTCCCACCGTTCTACTCAACCTGGCCCAGTCCATGGACCGCATGTTTATCATGAGCGATCTGCCGCTTGTCTTCAGAGACGAGCCCGAGGACAAGGCGGGAGGCCCGGCCCCCGACGACAACTACTTCTTGAGCAACATCGCGTTCCAGATTATAGCCCCTGGCAAGGAGCGCCTGGACAACTTGTTTTCCGAGACGTATACCAAGGACCAGAACATGCCCTTTCGCGACTTTTTGGCGCAGTTCCCGGCCGACCGGATCGGCAAGAGCGCCATGGACTGGCTGGCGCACAAGCTGGTCTTCAGCGCCGAGGAGACGTACGACATCCCGCAAACGTCCGTCGGCGCCTGGGCACGCTTCAACGGCCGGACCAAAATGATGAAGGGCCTCTTCAACTACGAGTCTGCCTACCGCGAGTACACTAAGCTTTTTCTGCAAGACTTGCTGGACGACAACATCCAGTACGCCGAGATCCGCCCCAATTTCATGACCACCAACCAGCTGTGGAACGACGAGGGTACCGCCAAAGTCGACAACGCCGGCATCGTCCAGATCATCATGGGCGCCTGTGAGGAGTTCAAGGCACGCAATGCCGCCAACGTCGCCGCGGGTGTTCCGGGCGCCAGGACGAACTTTGACGGCATCAAGATCATCTACTGCACGCCGCGCTCCTTTCCACCCGAGCAGGTCAAGGCCGCCCTCGACGAGTGCATCGAGTTCAAGAAGCGCTGGCCCGAGTACATTGCGGGCTTTGACCTGGTCGGTGAGGAGGGCATGGGCAAGCCACTCCGCTTTTTCATCCCCCAGTTCCTCGCGTTCCAGGAGACCTGCCGCGAGCAGGGCCTCGACATCCCCTTCTTGTTCCACTGTGGCGAGACCCTGGACATGGGCACGTCTGTCGACGGCAATCTCGTCGACGCTCTCCTGCTCGGCGCCAAGCGCATCGGCCACGGGTTTGCCCTCCCGCGCCACCCGGTGGTCCTCGAAAAGATGAAGAAGCACAATGTCTGCGTCGAGGTGTGTCCCATCTCCAACGAGGTCCTGGGCCTGACCCCGCGTATCGGCGGCCACGCCGTCTACGATTTGCTGGCGCGCAACTTCCCCTGCACCGTCAACAGCGACAACGGCACCCTGTTCCAGTCGTCGCTCTCCCACGACTTCTACCAGGTCCTCGTCGGCAAAGCCGACATGGGGCTGTACGGCTGGCGCCAGCTCGCCGAATGGAGCTTGACACACGCCTGCTACTCCTCGCCCGCCGCCCAGGCCCGCGCCCGTGCCAACTGGCTCGCCGAGTGGCACGACTTTGTGCAGTGGCTGCTGCAAGAGTACGACGCCGAAAACCCAGACACCCAGGCCGTCCTGCGCGACCTCGCCCGCGACAAGACCCTGGCCGCCAAGCCGGCGCCGACCGCCGTCGACGCAGAACAGAGCCGGCCGTAAACAGGAGCAACTGATGATTTATGACCAGTTTTGGAGCCCGCCGGCCCGGGGGAAGCCAGCGGCGTTTTGGTGTGGCTCCTGCTTTTTCTCCCTTTTTTCCGTTTCCTTTTTTCGTTTCCTTTTGTTCTTGTATTTTTGGCTCCTTTTCACGTCTTTTTTTGGTTTGATTTTTATTTTCAGGTTTTGCGTTATTCATCTGATCACCTGCATGATATTCAGAGTGCACCTTCTGTGGCTGCTTCACGCTCTCACGTCCTGTTCAGTTCTGATGTTTGCTTGTGTCCAGCTCTGTCTCGATTTTTGTTTTTGTTTTTATGATCTGTTTCTTTTTTTCTCCTATTTTTCTTCGTAGACTTCTCATGACCACGCTTATTTTCTCCTCACTTCATGTTTTGTTTGCTATTCACGACCGCTAATGAGAAACGACTTCATGCCACCGTTTGAAAGTGTGGCTTTATGCCCGATTTGCTTAGCTCTTGACTGTGATTGTGCAATATGTGAGCACACGAGACGGAGAACATGAGGTTTGCCTTGTCTCCTATTCGTCACCGCACGGCTGGCACGCAAAGACTGTGATGATTGATTGTGCGCCCTCATCTTTGCCGCTTCCGCCGTCGTTGCCGTCCAAGGCATCGATGAGGTGTCTCTCCTTTCCGCTCTCGCCATCGCTACGTCGTACAAATGTACACATATAAAATCAAATATACACCGACGAGCCCATGCTCTGTCCCGCAACGCAAAAAAACGAGATAGCGCGACTTGACGTTGGACGGCACTCGGGGACGGCTGCTCGGCAGAGAGCCGTTTTTTGGGCGTGTGGGGGGGGATCGTGGACATGCAAAATCCCCCAAGGCCTCTCCTCCCCGGCACAGCCCGCTTCCATCTTCAATCTGCATTTTCATTCGTGCTTCCCTCCTTGTTGAGGGGCTTTTTTGAATCTTTACTCAGTACTCAGTACGACGTACTCGGGGTTTGGTCTCTTTTTTTGTCGGCGTATTTCGTGTCCCCTTTTCCCCTCCCCGTTGCACGGAGCCACGAGGCTCGAATTTTCGCAGTGGCGTCCACCAAATATAAAATGGAGAACAAAATTCAAAGGTCAAAGTTCAAGGAAGCGAACAAATTATCCCCAAATTGCTTGCGGGTATCCTTTTTTTTTTGTGCGGTTCGGTTTCGTTTCTGGGAACTGTAGCCGAGGACCTCAATTCTTTTCAGGGAAAAGGGACATTGAGAACCAAAAGCCAGCTATTGAGCGGTGGTGAAGGTTTAAAAGAAAAGCGACAGGTACAGACATATAGGCACGGTATTCAAAAGCCGTCTATATCGTTGACAGAGGCACGGAAATTGTGAGAGGGGAATTGAAATGAGGAACTCGGTACTCTACATTAAGATTCAAGAAAGGGCACATTTCATCACGCGAAAGCGAGAAAAAAAAGACAAGCAGGAACGAAAGACTATCCGTCTTACCATGCAGAGTCTCATTCTGAGAGTGTGGCAACGCGCCGCAATAGCGAGTACGACACAGAAGGCTGGTGAGAAAAGATACTTTGATATGTACTTAATACTTAATTGCTTGCTTGCGGACCACACAAACATTTCAGCGCAACTTTTACGTGCATGCATCGGCGTCTCTCTCCGGATGGAGCCCGTGGGTCTTTGCATTTCCCTCACCCTTTTTCTGGAAGCGATTCCCAGTGCAAGACACGATTTCCGGATTCAACGTCCGGCCTGGAATTCAAAGGACGAACCGTCAATTGGCGGAGACCACAATATCGTTCTCAAGCCGCGTCTGCAGATACCAAACATGATACCAAACATGCACATATTTTATGTTTGAAAACAGTCTTTTTTTAATTAGTCTCCCAAGGCTTCGTAGCATCAAAATCAGAAACCCTCAAACCGTTTTCTCCATTTTGGTCGTTCTTTTGTATCTACTCCGTATCGAGTATCATTCCCATTGCGCTTTTAGCCTGGCGCAAACAATTTCGATGGCTTGCATTAGGACCAGTGGTCCGCCCCAGGCTCCGGTGTTTTCGGCCTTTGAAACGACTGAGTACTGGTACTTCGTACTGTGAGGAAGTCTGTACTGTACAAAGTACATGTACTCGTAGACTCACAAGAATAGCAAAATATTACCCCCCCCCCAAAAAGAAAGAAATCACTCGTATTGTGGGCGCGTCGCATTTGCTTTTGTCAGCAGTCTGGGTCAATGCCAATGTCCTGGGCCACACTTTGCCAGACCAGGAATGGCCTTATCCAAGAGGAACGAGGAAAGATACGAAAAGAGCAATCCTTGACGAGATCGTCGACTTTGAGAAAAAGGACGGCTGTGCAAACGACGTCTTTTCGTGCCTTGTGCTTCAGGTCACTTCAGGCCAGATATAGTGAGAGTCTAGTGAAAGTTCACGAAGTGCATCGTCAAGTAACGTGTGCTGGAATTGTGACAGCCTCAGCCTTCTTTCACCAGGGCTGTGGCTGTGATAGTGGCAGAGTGCTTGTTTGGCTATGAGCGTCTCCTTGTCTTCTGTCTGGACTCGATGAAACGGCACGCAAATTCTGCTGCATGCTGCAAGATCGGCGATCTTCTTTCTCTAGCCCCTCTCTTTCTCCCCCCCCCCCCCCCCCCCCCCCCACTGTCCTTCGTGCTTTCTCCCCGGACTGGCGGTATGACTCACACGGTCAGCCAGGGCTGGGGCTGGGAAACTGCAACGAGGATATCCTGCGAGAGGGAAAGGAAAATGGCAATAGCATATGCCAGCCAATTTCCCCTCTCTCACCCCTAAAGGGCAGGAGGGTATTGTTTCACCCCTGAAAATATGTGGATGAGGGCAAGAACGCTGGGACAGCTCCAGGTGTTTTAGGGGCTCCCAGGAGGGTCCTGGCCCTGATTTCAAAAGCCCTCTTCGAGACGATTTGGTTTATTTTGATACCTTTGGTGCGTGCCGCTTGTTGTGTCCCCCATGCTTCCTTCGCTCTTTCCTTCCCATTTCCCAACCAACAAGTCTCCGCCGTGTCCTCCTTCCTCGCCTAAAAGGCATGTTTCTGGCGCACCGCCGATGGCTAGCACTGCGCTAGCACTGCCCGTTTGTCCGCGACACTGTGCAGTGGGCAAGAACGAGCTGCGCTAACCAGTAGCACCTGCATTTTGTTACGCCGAGAGAAAGTGTACTCCTGCATCCCTTATTATTGTCGCACGCAGATTTGTCGTTAATTTCTCTTCGAGATCTCTCTTCGACATCACCAAACAGACTCTAGGCTAAGAAAGCATGGGGAACAAGCTGGACCTCGCATCCCGCCAGTCGAGGCCTGGCCAGATAGAGTGCGAAATTGATTACAACGTTCAGTACTTCGTACTCAGTACATGTACTTTGAGGATTTGGCGGCTTTTGCTATCTCGGCCGGAGGCTGTGTCCAGCCAAACCGAGCGGGTACGTGCAATCCACTCTTGACGAAAATAGACTAGCGCGAAAAACTGTGACTCACACGCTCTCTCTATTACGCCCCATTTTTTGCGAGGCCATCTTGCTTGTTGCGCGACGCAGGTACCCCTCATGTAGCGTCGCTAACAGCCAGTCCTCTCTCTTTTGGTGGCAGACATACCCAATCTGCAGGACCCGCAGTTAGCGGCTGTACTTGTGAACCGCGCCCTTTGACTTGACAAGCCCCTGGTCGTCCCTTCTCTTCCCTTCTCTTTGTTGCAATTCGCCCTTTCCCATTCTGGGCCCAGTGCGCGTTCTCTGTTCTTGCCGTTCCTGCCTTCTGCCTTCCTGCCTGTCTGCCTGTCTGCCTGTTGCTGCCTGATACAAAACATCGCCCCGCCCACCTTTTCTTTCATCGACACTTTTTTTTTCTCTTCTCCTTTTTTCTTCTCTTTCCTCTCCTCACCCCCAAATTTTCCATCATCGCAAACATCAAGACATCACAGCCCAGCGGCCACCGCCAAGATGCGTTAAATACCCCTTTTTCAAAGCTCCCTACAACGTCGACAAAATTCAGTCGCCAATCCACCCCCCGTTTTTAAACTTAACAACCATCTTCAACTCTTCCCCCCCTTCAGCTCTTCCTTCCCAGGTCGATCTGAACGTCAGCTCTGAGCAACCGCTTTTACGCTTTTCTCGTTCCCCCACCGCCACAATTCCCCCTCAAGACTTTTTAGTCTTCACAACGGATTCCCACCAGTCAACATGGCTTCCCTCCCGTGCTACCCGCCTGCCGGCCCCATCCGCGCATCAACAACTGCCATTCAGTCAGAACAACCTGAACGTGCCTCAATCGGATTTTGTTCTGTTCGATTCACCGGCCAAGCCGCAACGTCAACCTAATCGTCTTGTTCCGCAACCTGCCGCCGTCCACAACGGAGCTGTCGCATCCCCGCAAACCCACTACAACATCGCTCCTTCTGCCTCGCCTTCTCTGCAGAAACCCGCGTGTCGCACACCTCCAACAGTTCGCTGCAGGCCCTAGCATTTCGTCTATTACGGCTTTCCCCAATCGGTTTCCCTCTTCTCCTTCCACGCAGAACCACTTTTACGCGTCCTCTGCGCCATCGTCCACTGTTGCTCTAAACAAGCAAATCTCGGCCCGGCCCCCTGTCCCGCCGTTCCCCCACAGTTCCGGTAGTGTTCCGCAGATTTCCAACAAAATGGTCCTTGAAGGTAGCTCTCCCTCCCCTGATTCCCCCGCTTCCAACATGCACCGAACAGCAAGCTCACAGTTGTCCCACGCTCCAGACCTGCAAGGCCTCAGTGATTTCGCGGCTGTCAACTTTGACGGTGCTTCGTTCTCGTCGCCCGCCATGGCAGCCAGCTATGACCTGACCTCCAGTGTGTCCAGCAGCTCAGCGAGCAACCTGGGCACGGTGTCGCCGAACGACCTGTTGCTGCAGGACCCGTTTATGTCGGCACCCAACTCGGCCGCGCTTACGTCCTTGACTTCTCCGTCGGACTTCAACGACTCTCCTTATGGCGATAGCTTCGATGTTTCGCCCAACTTCGGTGGCAATGACTTTGAGGCGGGTGCCCACGATACGTGGTTCCCCCTCTTTGCCCAGGACACCACCGCTTCGGTTGCTGCAGGCCCCGTGGCCGGCGCTGCTATTACGGCATCGCCTGCATCGCGGCCTGTTGATGAGATTCACGAGTCGGAGACGACGCCCAGCCGCCGCAAGTCTTCAGGTCACAGCCGGTCCCCCTCCACCTCCCACAAGCACTCTGCCTCCGCCGGCGTCAATGCTTCCCGACGCCGGGAAAAGCCTCTGCCCCCTATCATTATCGATGACCCCAGCGACATCGTGGCCATGAAGCGGGCGCGCAACACCCTTGCCGCACGGAAGTCCCGTGAACGGAAGGCGATGCGCGTGGAGGAACTGGAGGAGAAGATTGCCAAGCTGGAGGCGGAGCGTGACCACTGGAAGAAGATGGCTCTCGGTCAGTAATTTATTTTACTTTGTCCTGAGAGAAAATCCGGATTCAGCTCTTTGTTCTTGTCTTTCCTTTCTGATTTGGCATGTTTGTTTTTGTTTGCTTTTTCTTGTTTTCACACAACCTGAACTCAAAAAAAGGAGGATGAAGGATCATTGTTTTTTCAAAAGTTTATTCGTTTGAAATCCTCGGCAAGACGGGGTATCATTGGTACGGGAGGGCAGCATTTTCTATCAGACAGGCCTCTTTGCGATGGTCGTCGATACAATCCCCTCGCCGGAACCCTATTTCTTTTTTTTTTTTCTCTTTTTAATTTGTCCTTTACTTATTTAATTTCCTACTGCTGAGTGTCGTTTGCTGCCTCGAGCAACTCGGACCGCGGGATGTTGTATTTCACTTGTATTCGCTCAAGTTTTTTCCTAATTTCCTAGTTTTATCGTGCAGGCTGAAAGATGCCTGGCACTGAATCGCAACTATAACAATTTGTTTTCTCCATAACTATCTTACCTTGATGCTGTGGCCTCTGCTGTGCCGCCTTGTGACTCTGTATGTTGTAGTGTATGCTGTGAGAATGTGTCTTGTGTGCTCACTATGCTTTATTGATGTTTGTGGATGTAGATGTGACAATGTTAGTTATAGGCAGGTAAATTTCGACTCTTTTTCAAAAGAAATCAATCCAAACGGAACAAAACAAAACAAGACAAAATAAATACGTAAATCAAACAATAAATTGAGGCTGCAGAACAATTCGATGGATACGATGGTTTTGGAAGAAAAAAACACAAAATACACAAACGTCACGTAAACACATCGACAACAGCATTGATAGGTCGTGATTTGTGTAATTCATCATGTTTTGACTTTTGAAATCATGGCTACCGACTCCGTTTTTTATATATTTATTTGCAGTCCCATCACGATTTTTAATGTGCCTGCACCACACCAGCCGCATTCGCCTGGGCGGCAATGCGCTTCTTGTACTGCTGCACATCGCCGGCAAACTTCTCGACCGTGCCGCCGTCGCACACCCACAGGCTCTTGCACACGGTCTGCAGCATGGTGACGTCGTGGCTGACCATCAGCACGCCGCCCTCGAACTGGTTCAGCGCGTCGGCCAGCGCGTCCATGGCCTCAATGTCCAGGTGGTTGGACGGCTCGTCGAGGACCAGGATGTGGGGGTTGGTGAGGGCCAGGCAGGCAAAGGCGACGCGCGACTTTTGGCCGCCCGAGAGCACCTCCATCTTCTGGAGGCCCGTCGTGCCCGTGATGCCAAAGGCGCCCAGCTGGCGCCGGTAGTCCTCGTCGGTGGCGCCGGGGTACGTCTTGGCCATGAAGGAGACGGCCGACGTGGTCAGGTCGAGGGCGTCGACGTGGTGCTGGGCAAAGAAGCCGATGCGCAGGCGGGGGTGCATGGACATGATGCCCGAGAGGGGCTGCAGGCGGCCGGTCAGCAGCTTGAGGACGGTGGTCTTGCCGGCGCCGTTGGGCCCGACGATGCCGATGCGCGAGTCGAGCTGGACGTCCAGGTCGACGTTGCGCAGCAGGACCTTGTCGGCGCTGTAGCCGAAGGTGACCTCGGACAGCTGGACAATGGGCGGCGACAGCTTCTCGACTCGGGGAAGCGGAAGTGCACGCTGTACTCGGTCTCGGGCGGCTCGAGGACGGGCATGCGCTCGAGCTTCTTGATGCGCGACTGGGCCTCGGACGACTTGGCGGCGTTGTAGCGGAACTTGTCGATGAAGGCCTGGAGGTGCGCGCGGATGGCCATCTGGTTCTCGTACTCGCGGCGGGCCGTCTTCTTGCGCTCTTCCTTGGTGGCGTAGAAGGAGTCGAAGTTGGCGCCGCGGTAGTAGTCGAGCCGCTCCGAGTGCTGGTGGATGATGTCGGTGGCGATCTCGTTGAGGAACGCACGGTCGTGGGACACGACGAGCACGGTGCTGGGGTACCCTGCAGGTAGTTGGACAAGAAGGTAATGGACGGCACGTCCAGCATGTTGGACGGCTCGTCGAGCAGCAGCAGGTCCGGCTCGCAGAAGAGGGCCCGCGCCAGGGCCAAGCGCATGCGCCAACCGCCCGAGAAGGTCTTGGTGGCAAACTGCTGGCGCTCGGGCGAGAAGCCCAGGCCGGCCAGAATGCTGGCGGCGCGCGACTCGGCCTTGTCCGACTCCATCTCGGACAGCTTGCCCTGGACGTCGCCCAGACGCTGGTCCAGTGCCTCGCGCTCGCGGTCCAGGCGCGTGGCGTCGGCCGAGGTGTCGGCCATGGACCCCCTCTGGGCCTCGATGGCGGCCAGGCCCTCGGTGATGTCGGCCTGCTCCTTGAGCAAAATCTTGCGCCAGACGTCGGCGTCCAGCACGGCCTGCAGCGCCGACGTGTCGTCGCCCGTAATCTCCTGCTCGACGTGCAGAATGGAAATGTGGGTCGGCACCGGCAGCTCGCGCCGCGACAGCGCGCGCAGCAGCGTCGACTTGCCCACGCCGTTGTTGCCCACCAGGCCGTAGCGGTGGCCGTACGACAGCGACAGGTTCGTGTCCGTCAGGATGCGCGTGCCCGCAATGTTGACGTCGATGTTGTCCAGCTTGATGTCCTTGGGCTTGCCCGCTGCCGACTGGCCCAGCTGCAGCGGGGTTGACGGCCATGTAGAACTCCTCGTACGACTGCGCCGCGTCGGGCTGGTGCAGCAGGCGCGACGCCTCGTACTCGACCGTCTTGTACGTCTTCTTGTTTTGCTTGGCGGCAATCTTGCGCTCCGCCTTTTCCAGCTTCTTCTTGTCGACCTTGGACTCGACCTTGCGGGTGTTGGCCGACTCCAGGTCCACGCCGCCCGACGCCACCGCCAGCGTCGACGACATGTTGCGCTGGGCGCTGACCTGGAACGTCTGGTCCAGCCGGCCGGACGGCGGCCGACGACCCGCCGCCGCCGCCACCACCACCGACGGCATTCCCGCTCGCCACGTCGGCGTACTTGGCGACCCACTTCCTCACCAGCTGGTCGATGCGCTCGCGTTGTGGCTGCACTCCCTGTGTCGCCCGAGGCAGACAGCAGCAGCTCCGTGACGGCAGCCGCGGCCTCGGCCAGCGGAGCCGACGAGCCGCCGCCCGCCTCGCCACCCGCCTCGCCGCCAGCCTCGTCTTCGTCCGAACCGGACCAGGCGGTCGAGGCATGGGTGAGGTAGCCCACAGAGTATTCGGACACGACCGGGTCGATGTTGGGGATGAGAGCCCGAATTTCGGTCTCCATGATGGCGGGGTTCGATTGGTCAATCACAGGGGGGGGTTTCGATTTGTTTTGGGGGGGAATGCGGTCGTCAACAGTAGTCCAGGTATCGGACACGGGGCAGAGGGTTCGTGGATGTTGCAAACGGGGTGTGGCCGTGCTTTCGGATGGGGTGGTATCTGCTTCTCGCGACAATACCGTATCCTTTGGACGTCGTTTAAGCGATACATTAAGTTTTTCGATTCTTGCACGTGAGCGCGATAGTGATAAGGTAGTGATACGGAAGGCGCAGTGTTGGTGGCAGGTTATAGTGGGCTTTTGGCTGGCGCAGTTCTCCTCAGTAGCTGTTTCGTGCACCTGCCGCCGACCACTGGAGTGCGCTAAACGTGGTCACTATTGTCCCCTAGCCCAGCCTCAGATGAGCGGCTGAACGTGCAGTAACTGAGTAGCTGACCGTTTTGCACTTGCTCCTGGACCACCACCTCCTGAGCCTAAGGCTGAGGCTGAACCTGGACTTGAACCCTGGCATCTTAAAAGAGAGAGCTATTATCGTGCTCTCCTCCTCGTCCCCTCCCGCCTTGCCTGTTGTTCTTAACACTATTGCTTTTTAGCTTGCCTCGCTTCGCGTTTCTCGTCCGTACCAGTTGCGCCTTCCCTGCTGCACGGCCGTCCAACGTCGGATTGCACTTGCCCCATCCGAAGTGGCGTTAAAGACGGCGTCTTTTCTGGTCGCCTCTTGTCTCCTCTTGTCTCCAGATTAGGAAGGAAAGATGTGCAAAATTGTCGATGTCTCCAAGGAGGGGTCATGGTACAATATAAATGGACGGGATACTGACAGACAGATGAAATGGCAAGAGCTCGCTGGTGTTGTCAGAGGCAAGCACGACTGGCCGAGCGTCATTGCGCTCGACCTCCTCTGCCTCCTGTTAGTCGCTTAGGAGACCATTGGCCATGGTGCGCTCAGAAGGACAGGAGACCGTTTGGCTGTCTTTTCTTGGTTGATGCAACCTGTTTCTCTTGTCATCTTTTCCGCCTCCTTTACCCCCCTCTTGCTCTACTCTCATCGCATCCCACCAATGCCACCAAGACGGGATACCCCTGGGCGTCTTTCCGTGTCGAAAAGGTGAGCTAAAATACAGTAGCTGTAAGAAAAGACGATCGATAACGACACTGCCAGGATGTGGGGACTCGCCTTGTTGCCTGGATGCCGAGCGGAGAGTTACAAAAGTTTGTAAATGGATATGGATATGTACAAAAAGATCGAGAAGAGGGCCGAGAGGGCAGTCGAGGATGGAGTGGAGTATGCCACGCGTGCCTTCTTTTCCTGGATCGAACGGAGGCTCCGTTTGGAGATTGCCTCGTTCTTGCCTGCGAGACGCAAGGTGGGTATTGTGCAAAGCCTACGGCATATGCGTATGTTTCAGTGGGAAACAGCAACCGGCAGTCTAATTGGCTTCAAACGGTCGTTCGTTGGCGGTGAACGTGTTGCTCCGGTTAATCTGTTCCTGAAGCCCTGAAGGCTGAGGTGTACATCACTGCCTTTTTTATGTACAACGTATGTCTGGCGCCTTGTTTGTATCGTCTGGACGACTCTGTACGACTTGCCTCTGCACCGGCCTCTTCCCTGTCGTGTCTGCACGTCCATTCGTTCTTTCCCTCTTGTTCGGAGATGACACGACGCCAACAAAGGAAAGAGAGTGGAGAAAACGGCGCAGGGAAGGCGTCGCAGGGAAGGCGCAATCAATTTCAAGCTTCCTTTTTGTACTGTGCGTGCCTCTTTCCCCTCTTGCCTGTTCCGGACATTGATTTGCATTTACGCTGGTACATTTTCTTCGTTTTATAGTTTCTGGAAGGAACAGGGTTGCAGGGTTCAAGACGAGAAGGCACGTCGTTGCTCAAGCGTGTCGCGTGGCCGGCCAATGGGCGCGCGCCGTTTGGTGTAGAAAGCACGTAAACCCTTCCTGCCAAGGCGTTGCGATTTCGAGATTTTTTCAAAGGGACAAAGGTACTCACTCACACACCTTGTTCGTGTCTTTTCTTAAACTCTCAAACGGCCAGCTCCAACAATGGTCTTGCACGAGCACGCGATGTCAAGTTGGTCAACCCAGCTCCTCTTTGATCGCCGACGAAAAACGGCCCGAGCGAATTGCAGCAAATCGCGGCAGGGCAGATCGTTTCATTTCGCTGTGGAAATAGCAGCACCAAAAGAACAAACGTACAGGTACAGATAGAGCTCGCAGGTGGGTTTCGTATTGTATGTGTACTGACTACTGAGTACACTGTCCCACCCCGTCAGACCCAATGCCCGCCACCAGGAACGGCGTGCATCGTGCAGACGGGGTGGATTGCCATTCCGGCCGGAGGAGCGGGCTGGGCCAAGCACAAAGAAATGGGTGCCTACAAAGAAGACAGCTCGGTCCCGGCTCACCTGCAACAAGGAGAGGGAAAAATGAGTTTTCCATCTTAACGATGGTAAAAAACCTTCACGATGGGACACTGGGGACTGCTCCGTTGAGACGATGTCAAGAAAAGGAGACCCAGAGTATAGGAGGCCGTGCCAGGAGGCCCATTTACAAAATATATCTGTATCCAAGATATGTGCAAGGTAAAGGCGGAAGCTGCACAGACGGCTCGGAATGACAGTCTTAGTCACGCTGCCTGGGCCACCTGCTATTTTGAACACTGTCTTTGCCCTTTTTCTGTCTTGTTTAATTTTTCAACGACCCGTGGGACTGTAGTATTGTAGGGTTCAAGGCGGAGCGGCTCCATATGCCCTGCCTCTTTGTGTTTTCTCCGATGTGGGCAGGAATGGGGCGAGGTGAGCGAAGAAGAGCACAAAGAGCCAACATGGGTCGATGGACAAGGCAGCGATGCACTTAAGGGGAAAAAAGAGGGTGGGCATATGGAAGAGATGGGGGGAAAAGGTCGATAGGCAATTAGGCAGAGTGGATGTTCGATGAATGTCTGGCCAGTTGCATCTCATACTTTCTGTCGTTGCCTCTTCTACTCGTGTATGCATATGCTGAGTTTGATGTTATATTGAGCCATCATACGTTGTGCCCCGAGAAGGTTCTTTGGTTGATTTTCCGATGGCTGGACTGTCTTTTTCAAAGAGTTCTTTCCCCCCTGGAGTATCTCACAAGTATGTCGGATGTGTTCTTTTCTGTTTGTTCTCGTGTAGCGGTCGTTTCGTTCGTGCTTTTGTGCTCTTTATATTCCCTTGTTCGTGACGGGAGAGTTTGATAACACTGTGACGGTTGCCGACATCGTGAGGCTTTCTAGTGATACAAAGTTTCGTGTTTTGATAACAATTCAGCCACGTAACTATTTGTGTTTTTTTTTTGTCTGGATCCTCAACATGGATACAGTATATTCTTGAGATCGAGTTCACCCTACTCATAAATTCGTCTGCCAATTAAACTAGAGGAAGGCTGGTGAACCACATTAGATACACCAGATCTCATCAGGATCGGTGTACAAGAACGACGGGATGCACAACAGGAACGGACGGACGGGCGGCGGAACCAACGGCGGGATCCATCAATCATTGCAATATGTTGCTTCTCTTCCTGTACGACCAGTCGGAAGCAAGAGCAAGCAGATATCCGCCAGGAACAGGAACAGCTACGGGTACAGGCACAACAGACCGGAAGAAAAGCAAGGGACCAGGCACGACATCCTGTCAGTATTGTGTGCTTCTGTTTTATTCCCCTTTTCCCCAGTCTCTTGCTGTTGGCTCTGACATTTTCGAGATTCCGAGATTCTGAGATTCTGATATTCGTATCTACGTATCTACGTATCTCCAGTTCGAAATGAGGAGAAAACGGGCGGCGCTTTACGCTTTCAAGTGCGCAGCCCGGAGTGGCCGCTTCACCTCTTCCTATGTACGTCGTATGACAGTACATATACAAATGCAATTTCACACGGCTTTTTTCTCCGCAGCCGCGGACAGATATTTCGTTCTTACACAGTACTGTGCTCACTCTTTGCTCTTCCGAATGCGAAGGCTCATATTGCTTTTTAGCGTTTCTTATTCCCTGTCTCCTATTCATACTTGATCGCCTGCCCATTGGGTGTATTTCTCGTTGTCTCATCGTCTGGCCGCCGACAGTGGGGCAGTATACGCATACAGTATCAGGAGCCGTCCAAATAACCAGCGGCACATTTCAAGAATTTGAACCTCTTTCACTTTGCACGGGGCATTGGCTCTTTGCTGATTCGTTTCGATACCTTGGTTCGACAGGAGGCTAGGATGGATGTTTGCCCTGTTTCTTCTCAGCTCCCTCAGCCTCTGCCCTGCTTTCTGCTTCTCTGGAGAGAGTGTCGTCTCGTGGCAGCCCGGCTCGCGTGACTATTGCGGCAAGCAAACCGTTGAGATTGGATTGGAATTGGAATTGGAATTGGACTGCAAGGAAAGAAGGAGGAGAAGGAGGAGAAGGAGGAGCAGCGCCCACATTTTGGACACTGTTGGATCTCACGCAACGCCGATATGAAGGATTACGCACATAAAAGCATTTGTGTACGCTCAATGTGCCTGTCAGCCCGTAGGTAATGGAAGTGGACGGAGAAAACTTGTAACACGGCGCTGAAGACACTCAAAGCAGTGTTTTCACTCATAGCCTGTCCTTGTCAGATATATCTCACGCACAGTTCTTGGTCAGATTCTTGCTTTGGGGCTCGGCGCCCTTTCTGGACCAGGCCTAGCTTTGTACCAAGTAGTGGAGAAGTTGTCCCGAAGCCCTGTGAGCTGAGCCAGGAGGAGCTTTTCTTCCTCAAAGCAGTCTTTTCCCAGCCCAGTGGGCCATGATTGGCGAAATCAAGGGACTCGAGTCCCGTCTGGTTTCCTCTTTCTCACTCTCTTTTTGTCATTTTTTTTGTCTTTATAGAAATTTTGAACATTGATAATTAATAAAAAAGCGTTTTTGTTTTGTTGGAAGGATTCTTATGTCCCTTATTCAAAGTTCTTTCGCCATGAGAAGAAAGACTCTTAGGGCTTGGACTTGAAGGGCGTAAAAGAGGAGAACACCTTCTTTGTGCTATCGGCTAGTTAAAATGGCAGCGTCGGTAAGATGGAGAGAGCTATCGAGCTGAGCTCGGCGGGCCGCTGCAAGAGCAACAAGAAAATCCTCCGTTTTTGGAAAGCAAATCGTTGCCGCTCATCTTCATGAGAAGAGGGAAGAGGGGCTTTTTCGAGGGGCAAAGGCTCGAAAAATCAAGACTAAAACGAGACGGACCTGCATTTGCCTACATGTCTTTTTCTGTTTCTGAGTGGCTGTCTTTGAAATATGCTAACAGCTCAATACGACATGCACGCAGGTTTTTTTTCTTACGCCCTGCACATTCATATCTCTCGTTTCCTCGTTTCTTACTCGTTACTTACTCGTTTCTAACTCGTTTCTTACTCGTTTCTCGTCGTACGCCTACCCATGCACAAAACACAAAGGTCTGTATGCACGAATTCGTGCTCGCAAAAACGTGATAGCCCAGTGCACTTTGTGGCTGGCGGTGGAGGAGAAAGAGAGGGGCGACCAGTCTCTTGGTATTGACGCACGTCATGAGGAGGAGGAGATGGCGTACAGTGCTTTAGGGTTGTGAGGGGAGCACAGTACGGAGTAAAGAGTAAAAAGAAAAATGACGATCTAAAAGAGAAGCATATATCGAAGCGCTAAACACAAAGAGGCGCAGCTGGTGTCGTGGATGGAGACAGGGGTCGCCCACTAGACAGATCTCTTCTGGCTGTTTTGTTCGTTTTGCGGTTCTTTTCCTGCTCTTTTTTCTTCAAATTTCCTCACCGGCGGCCGCCCCGGTGGGCTTCAGCCGTCTTGTCATGAATGGTTCGGTGGCTAATTACCTGGCACCTCCCGGACCTCCCAGACTTAGTCTAACGCCGTATCAAGGCCAAAACTCGAATAGTCTGGTCTCGCAAAGACGTGCTACTACAAAGTAGATTGTGAACTTGAAGCACCGGACGGACTGTGTTGTCTGTGGGCAGACAGCAGAAAAAGGCTTCCAGCTGTTCGTTCTAGCTGCCCGATGCCGTGGAAGAGCATTGCGTACACACGCCAAGAGGCTTTTTTTTTCTTTCTTTCTTTTTATCGTGGCCCCCGGTTCCCTGCTCGTTGGGCTTTCGTTGGAGGCTTTTGGGGCCCAACAGGCGCCAAACCTTTGGAAGGCTCGAAGGAGGAAGAAGGCAACATGTAATTGTAAAGTGAACAATGCCCTGATTTTGAGCTCTAAAGTCCTCCACAGGCAGCTCCAAACCACCATCTATATTGTTGTTGATCTTATCTGTGGGCTCGTGAGCCTCTAAGTCTAAGCTAGCTCATAAGTTTCGTAGGCTTTTGTAAGATATCTTACTCGTATTACGAGCTGCTTCTTTTGAAAGAGGCCCAGTGCCGCGAGGCACTATGGCCGGGCCTCCCTGTCCAAGCTGAGGAGGATTTTAGCCTCACAGCAGCAGCTTCAGTGAGGAGAGGAAAAAAGAAAGGTCGAAGCTGAAGCTGAGGGAAAACCAAATCCCTCTCACAATTGAAAATCGAAAAACGAGAGTTTTAAGGCCCCAATTCCCGCAAGATGTTGTGTTTTTGGCACTTTGGCAACGCCCAGCCAGGTCGTGTACTCGCTTGAATGCTGTGTCCAGCCATCAGTCGTCTAACAGTCTGTCTCCCAATGGCCTGGGATGTGGTCGTTTAGAAACCCAGCAGCTGACCACCAATCTGAATCCGGAAAAGATCTTCGAGATTGGCGTACCGGAGAGAAGCTGAAAAGGACGACTTCCGCCTGCTCTATCAGCAGCTGTCGTACTCTTTGTCTTCTCGGACGTGTTCCGGACAAGCAGGATGCTCCGTCCGTTTTGATAGCGAGTGCATACAGATAGATGCCTGCTGGCATTGCCCTGTTGCCCTGTTGCCCTGCTGCTGGGGGTGCCCGTTGGATGCTGTGCCCTCGTTCTGCCAATATATCTGGGAGCTCTGTGTAATTCGGCGTAAGCTCCGTGAACTATACGTAATATACAAACTTTGCAAGTGATACAAAATCTGCGGGTGATCCAATATCCATATTCCCAATATCTGCAGCGTGCCTGTAGTGTATCTGAAAAAGAAGGCGAGAAAGTACAAGACGTATAGAACTGGACGTCCCGTCACAGAAAAAGCGTAAAAGGCTGTCTGGTGTAATGCTTTTCTTTTGTACGCCCGAGGCGTCAAAAATACACTGAGACGTGACAAGAGACATATTGGAAAAAAGAAATCGTAGGGAGAACAAGGGCGTCCGTCCGTTCGACATAGTTCACACCCTAGACCGATGTTCGGCCTTCAACGGCAGTGCAACGACGGGGGCGCGAGGAGTATATACGGCCGCCTTATATGATGCTGGATGCTGGGATATAACTTGCAAAGCTTCTGGTAAGGTACGTGTAAATCGTGCAGCTGCGAAAGGAGTCAAGAGGAACATCGGCGACCCTCATAGGCTTTTGCTTCCGAAGTGGATGCAGACGGCTGCAGAAACGGCCATACGATTGAGCCTGCCGACGGAAATCCTAACCGAGAGGGATTCATGCCCCGGTTTCGTTGAGTAGTAGCAGCAGTAGCAGCAGTCGCAGTAGCTTCGAAGAGAAGCTGCGTCGTTTCACTGGAGCGGGATAGACCTTGCGATTGAGTAACAGGACATGTCAACTTTCTTTTTTTTTTGTGTGAGCCTGTGAGCCTGTGAGATTGGAGGATTGGAGAGGACCAAGGTCGCCAAAAAGGCAGCGCAGCCGAGAGAGCCGCATGCTCAAACTGCAGTCGACAGACACAGGCCGCCGCTTTCCAAGGCGGTGTGAGAGTCAGATGAAGCTATGACGAGAGAATGGCTGCGCTGAAGCGAGTGCTCACTGGACCAATACCAGACGGGGCTGTTGGATGTAAATAAAGTAAGAATAAATTAGCGCGTACATGTACGTAAAAAGTCAGGCTGGGTTCGGAATAACCATACACTCTGAGTAGTACGGAGTAACTGGGTAGTGAAAAGTGCAGGGCAAGGTCCTCTCAGGCCGTCTTCCCCAGTCCTCCCATAGTTCGTGTCACGGAAGGATTGGCAATGGGCAGAGACACGTCAGAAATTGAGCAATGTGATTGCGTGTGCGCGTGTGATGAAAATAGGATAGGTGCAGGGGGCGAGGCTTCCATGGCGTTTTCTAGAGCTCGCTTGAGCTTGCGTTATCAAAGAAACAACAATACAAATGACGACCAACAATCAGACAGGTGGGAGGCAGGCGTGAAGGCTGTCTGTTGGCGCGCCTTGCAAGCGGCCTAAAACCGCGGCCAACTTACAAGACACCAACAGCTAGTTTGGCGTTACTCACCGCAAGAAATAAAGACAACTGCACTCTGCCAAAGCAAGCCGCCGGATCTGGATTGGTGTTGGTTGACGAATTCCTTCTTTCGTCCTCCGAACGACCTGGGTAACCAGGCCCCTGGGTGGCTTGCAGAGCAGGCTTGCACACGTTGGTGGATGATCTTGTGCTGCGGCCACTTTGACCGGCCGTCTTTGTACAAGTATGCATGGCCGCTTGATCAGGCCCTCGGACAGCTCATCACTGTTTTTGTGTCTGTTTGTTTGTTTGTTTTGTTTTGTTTGAATGTGGCAGGCGGCCACTTTCCTTGAGGCCGTTAAAAGGGACACAGAATGCTGCTCGTGCACGAAGTAGTCATAAAAGCACGACGACATACGGTCGACACGCGGACCGATTTTTGTCTGCAGAGACGACGCAGACAAAAATCGACACATTCTGGTTTTCAGTGTGAGGTTGGCGTGCCGTCGAATAGCACCCTGCACCCCTCATGGAAGAGTCGCGGCTCCCTGGAGCAAAGAGGCAAAACCTCTTATTCGGGACCTTGTCATGGGCAATGCCGCGTTTTCATGGGTAGGGTCGAATGAGAATAACGCAAGAAAGAGGACCCTACTGAACGTAGAGTGGTAAAGATTCTGGGGGAAAGAGGAGGCGTGTCTATGTCTATCTCCATATAAAAATCAGGGGCCGCTGTTGTTGGCGCATTCGACGTAGTCAATCTTGGACAAGACAGGAAGTGAAAATAGAGCCCCAACAGAGTTGCTTCCGGGGTTGTCTTGCAACATGTAATATCTATCTTACTCTCGCAGGGTTGTTCTCCGTGGTGGTCCGTAGTTCACATTTGTATTAGAATGTCATTGGGCGAGGGTGCCAGTAAGTTCCGGGCTGAGGTGCTATGGATCGACAGAATATGGAATACAAGTATCCCAGCCAGACAGGACACGCTCGTGGGAGCGAGGTGAACCGGGATCGTTTATGGTGTTCTAAGATGGCCTATGTTAGTAGTATTGTATGTTACTAGGTAGCATATCAACACAATGTTTCGCAGAAATCAAAGAGTTTCTGTTCCTTTTTTGCCTCGTTTCATGCCTCTTTTTATCCCCGCTCTGATTGATTTCTGGCACACTGAAGAACTGCCGCAATTTTTATTAGCTTGTTCAACGCTCATGAGTACAGAGTATGAACGGACGTCCGTTCCACACAAACCTTTTTTTTTTTTTTTTTTTTTGAAAAATAATGAGTCAGGGCAGAGGCGGCAGGGCTTTTTTTGTTTCCCGTGGAGCTTCGATGTTTGGTACGGCTATGTATCAGCAATTTTCCTGGCTCGTGTACAGTATGAAGACGCCTCTCACTCGTGCCTCGTCAGCCGAATAGGGGAAGGTCGCACCAAAGGAAGAGGGGTCAAGACTGGGAAAGTTACATATCCCGGCGCGGCACTCTATATCAGAGCGAAGCAATGCTCGTTTCTCACTGGCTCACTGAGCGGCGAGAAACATATGATTTTTGGGGTGCGGTATAAAAACGTGAGCGCCGCATGGACAAACCGCATCGAACCAGGAGCAGAAGATTGTCGGAAACAAATTTAAGAAACATAACATGGACGGGCTGCAACGAGGGCCACCGTGCGAGACTCACCCTGTGCTATCCAGGGATAGCACTGCGGCATTGCAATTGGAGCCTTGCTCGCCAAGTCGAACGGGCATGTTTCGTGCGGTGATACTTTGTAATTCAAAATGCATACTGTGGTATGGCCGGCCTGTGGAGGAAGGTTGGCCAGGCCAGACCTGGTTGTTTGCTGATGTCTTGAGCACAGAGACGATACAAAAGTGACGAGTAGAAAGCACGAAGTAAACATAATAAAAAGCAGGCCAAGACAGCGAGCACGAAGAAAACAGACAACAAAGGGTTTCCATCTCGAAACGCTGCTCGCCGTTGATGACTCTGCTGCATGTCTTTGCTGAACCGCGTGTTTGTGTCTGCGCGTGCTATGTTGAATGCAATGCGGTAGAAGCATCGGCGGTATGTCAATGCCTTCTCTCAGACCCTATCGACTTCGTATGGCAGACCAAGCCTCGTGCCTGGAACCCCCATGTATGGCCGGTGAGCCAGTGCCGCTTGCACGCCAGGCCAGGCCCACGAGCCGGTGCCATCGCTAGGCCTGGCATTAATTGCAGGGGCTGGTGCCCTGACACGCTCTCGTGTATGCACTATGCCACTATTACTGAGTACCCTTTTTGCTGGCTTCGTGGCTTCCGGCTGATTTTGTCTTTTGATCGAAGCCCTGTTCGTCCTTTGTCTTTGGTTTCCGTTCTTGCTTTTCTCCTTATTGGCTCCTGTCAGCTTGGTTGCCAATTTCAACAAAACGTCCAGTTCCAGAGTGAACGCGCCTGATACCTGATACGGGGCGACGTGCATGTGCATCAGGGTTGCGAAATTAGTACATTAGTATAGTATTTGCCTATACTAATACTAAAGTAGTAATACTAATACTAATACTAATTAGTATTTGGTTATACTAATACTACTACTAATACTACTCTTTAAGGCCTATACTAATACTAATACTAATTTCAAGTATAAAATTTAATACTAATACTAATACTAACTTTAATATTATTTTTTATTATTAAATTTTTTAAAAAATAAATATTTAATTAATAAATAAAATAAAAATAAAATAAAATATTCAAATTTAAATTATAATAATACTAATATAATACTATTAATAGTATTTACCGGTACTAATACTACTACTAATACTACTATAGTATTAAAAAATTAGTACTAATACTACTGTAGTACTGAAAAATCAGTACTAATACTATACTACCCATTAGTACTACAGTAGTACTAAATACTACTAAAATTTTAGTACTAATTTCGCAACCCTGATGTGCATGCAATAATAAGGAATGGGGGGCGCATGCAGAATGAAATAACGCGACAGTAATAACGGACAACAGCAAGCACGAAGTGCTCAACCGCGGAGGACTTTTTGACTTTTGACCCATAACAAGGCCCGCTCTTGTCTGCTTGGCCTGCCCGATTTGCGCGGAAGATCGATCTGCAGAATAAAATGGGAGCCCACTCGCTGCAACTTGCTGCACAAAAAGGACTGGAC
This sequence comes from Sporothrix protearum, assembly GCA_016097115.2. Classification (NCBI taxonomy): domain Eukaryota; kingdom Fungi; phylum Ascomycota; class Sordariomycetes; order Ophiostomatales; family Ophiostomataceae; genus Sporothrix; species Sporothrix protearum. The sequence goes on from JADMNH010000003.1 coordinate 415,462, forward strand.
TGTACCTGAATTCCTGGAACGGCCTGGCCTGGCCTGTCCTTGGCCTGGCGGTTGACCTGCGACACAGCTTGTTCTGCTTATCTGTAGACCTGTTGTTTGCTGTTGCACGCCGTTATTTTCTTTCTTTCACACTGGCCCGTCTCGTTGCCAGCGCTCTGTCAACAGGCCCGCTTGCCATTGTGTTGCGAGAGCACGGCGTGCCTCGTATGTTGACGTATCTTAAAATATCTTAAAAAAGGCAAGAAGTATAAAAGTTGAAATAAAAGAGAGGCTGCAGCATGCAGGTTGCAGGCTGCAGGTCACAGGCAGGGCCCGCTGTGCTGCCGTCTGAAATGAAGCGCTGCACGACCAAGGGACAGGAGAGGAATCAATGGAGCAAGGGAGAATATGGCGGCCGTCAAACTTGAATGCAGAAAATGCAGAAAACAAAGTTGAACGAGGCCTGAAAATAATGGTAAAGAAGAAGAGATCTCGCAAGCAAGAAGGATCATGTCGTAGAAGGCGGGCTCCTGCCATTCGAGACTGTAGATGACTGGTTAGGAAAGCGCTATCCAGCCATTACTGCCATCTTTTCACAGCGCACCTTCCTCGTGCATCATGACGGCCAGCAAAGGAAGGCACGCCTCAAGCGTACAAGAGGCACCTTCCAATGGCGGCTCCTTCTCGTTCAGGATACACGTCGGTTCGTCCACCTCATCCCATCTCGTCTGTCCCTCGTTGCACTTTCTCGTCCTCATTCTGACTCCTTTCTCTCTATTTTCCCCTCTCCACCGCAGTTCGACTCTCTTCTCCCTCCCACGGTCTCGACACGCTTTCGTGGCCCAGGGCGTCTCACTTCAGCATTAGAGTTTCTTATTTGTATTATTTTCTTTTCGTTTCTTATTTACGTTGGGCCAGGCACCCCGCGGTCCGGCGCCACTCCTGTCTTCTGCAGCCGTCAATTGCCAATTGGTGTTGACACTGTTTTCCTTCTTTTGTATCTCGTTTGCAGCTTCATTTTCGTACACCTCTGTCCTTCTCGCTTTGAAAAGCTCCTTCCGCCTCACCTCCGCTCTCCTCACCTCGGACTGGCACTTGCGGCAAGCAACAACAGCACCGCGCGACACTAAATGCCGATTTAATGTCAACAATCCCGCCAGTCTTTTGACCATCTCCGTATCTCACACACCCTCGACACCCTCCCGTGCCCACACCCTGTCTTCTGCCCTGTCCACTCACACACACGCCCCCCTTTCGCCCTCTCTAACCCACCCTGGTCCACCGTCCACCAAGAAGACAACCAAAAACACCAAACGACACCAAAATTTCAAGCCCGTCGCGCCCACCGAAGCAGACATCGCGCTCTTCGCCTTTGCCCATTTGCTGTCCCTAGAGTGACGCCAGCGCGCTGCCGAAACTACCCCGTACCAGGAAGGACCAAGGCTGTCCACAGTGCCTGGTCTGTTTGTCTGCACTCGCGTCTCTTTCTTTCCTTCTTCCAACAAGGAAATTGCTGAATTGCTGCAGGCATGGTCACTGCGAAGCCTGTCGACATTGCTACGGAGCAGCCATAACCAGCCAAAAACCCACAGTTCTTAGCACAAACCCCGAATCCCAATTCCATCCCTCTCTGGCAACACTGGCATGGTACTCGGGTCTCGTGTCAATCCGTCAATCCGTCGCCAGTCTTGCAGTTTCCTCGTCCCCCCCAAAGAGACAGGCGTGTTTTCTCGTTTCTGGCCCACTCCACACGGTCCAGTGCCAGTCACTGTCAGTCTCTCGTCCGTCCGTCCCTCAGCATCCCAATTTCTTCCTCCCTTCCTGCTTTCTTGCATTTCTATGTTGTACGTCTCTCTTTTCTTTCCTCCCCCGTCTTTTCGACTCTCCCGTCTTCTCCCCTTCTCTTCTCTATCTCGTCTCTCGTTTCGCGTGTCGATGGTGGTAGCTTCCCACTAACTTTGGCGAAAGTCGGCATTGCAACCAGCCAGTTCCGGCTGGTCTTGGAAACTGGGGACGAGAAATATAGAAAATACACGCGAGTGGCCAACGATCTGTATTGGCGTCTTTTCCATCAGGACTTTTTCGCCCTTTCTCTCTCTCCCCGTCCTTTCGTTCCATCTGCGTTCTCCTTTTTCTTCCAGAACGCGAAAATAATAAACGACCGATGACTACGATACGAGTACACGAACGCTTTTAACGACCCCTCTCTTCTCCCTCATTCTCGATACGAACCCGCAATGTTATGACGATGCAAACGACGATATCTCAACCGCCGAGTGCCTACCTCCTCTTTACGAGCACCGCCTTCGAGGGCCGTTGCGTCCGCCGGGTTTCCTCGTGCACGTAGTCGCGGGGAGCTGTCAAGATGCAGGCAGTGCCAAGTGTAAGTGTTTTACGACAGCTGGTTTTCAAGGGACGGCCGTATTCAGAGGTTCGGTGGCGTCATATTGTCTGTTGTTTTTGGTCTTTTGAAAGACGCGGCATCTCGAGACATCCTGGCCCTTTGCACGCCAATCTCTTTACCGTACACAAACCAGGACGACGCAGCATTGATTTTGACAGCACATTATCGGATTGGCAAACTTCCCTCAGCAATGGGGAGTTGCTGGATAGATGCGTCTTCTGTTTATTAATTTGTTTACGCTCTTTTCTTGAAGCTAACGTACATCCAGCTCGTGGGAACCGGCACCGCGGTCGCGGCCGCTGCCACCGGCCTTGTTTTTGCACAGCCTGCCAACGAGCCAGATTACCAGCGTCCAATGTCTGCCCGCCCACACCTAAACTCCGTCGACCGAGCCTCCTCCGCAACTCCTCCCTCCGCGTCTCGACCTCCCATATCTCGGCCAATGGCAAAGTCAGTCAGTCATGTCTCGGCACCATCCGCGGCAGTGGTTGCTGACGATCGAGTTCGCAACGTCAGCAATGGCAGCAGTAACACCAGTTCTTCATTCTCGACCCGCCATTCACAAGTTGCCCCTTCAGAAGCTTCTGTGGCTCCCTCCTCCACTGCCACTCTACCTCGCTCAATCGCCTCCTCCTCCCAAGGCGGTTGGAACCGCCGCCATTCTCTCATTCACAGAGGTGACTGGATTCCGCCTCCAATCTCAGAAGTCTCGCGAGACTCAATTTCTTCAAACGGATCCTGGATTCGGCGTCTGTCCATTCGTCCTCTTTCTCAACACGGGAGCCCACGTTCCAGTGTGGGACCCGATTCCCTCTCTCTTAATTTTTCTCTGGGCTCCGCTGCACCCATTCTTTCACAGCAATCTTCTTCAAACCCCCCACAGCAACAACAGCAGCATCAGTCCAGGAACAAGCTGGTGAAACGTGCAACCGCCGGCCAGGACTTTGCTCCCACCATCTCCCTCTCTCGACGTGGCTCTCGCTCCCAGATGCCCACACTTCGCCGCCCAGCAACAAGCCACCAACGCTCTGCCACCCTGCACCAGGTTTCCTACCCAGACGAACTGCCCTCCGCGGCCTCGAGTGCAGAAGATCCGAAATTTTCTTTCGACCAACGGACCCGCCCAAGCCTGGCCATCTTCCGTCTGGGAGCCGAGACCCCCGAGCCTCCCGTCGACCAGGACGACCAAGCCGACAGCAAGGGCAAGGGCAAGGGCAACGGTAACGGCAAGCAGGCAAAAGTTGCTTCTGCTCACGACGAGCCACGGTTACCGCAGCAGAAACAAAAGGGATCATTCCAGACAAAGTGGACGTCATTCTTCCACGACCGGTTATCAAGGTCAACAGCTCCCGTCCGTGGCAGCTCACCCTTTTCCAGTGAAAGCAATTCTGGCGGTACTCACTTCAGCCTGCCCTCGCGGACATTACATGTTCAGCGTGGAAAGCAATCTAGGATCTATCTGACCCAGGCCTCTGCCCTGACAGCACCGGAGCCTGCAGCAGTGTCGTCGCCTCCGCCCGCACAACAACGAACTACTGCTACGCTCGCCTCCCCTTTCCAGTCGCCGATTGCTATCAAGACCAGCCACAAGACAGTCGAGGGGAATGGCGACGATATGACGGCTTCTCCCAAGGACTCAAACTCCTCGCCCCAGGACACGCCATCGAAGCGAGCTAGGCGTTCGATTTCGATGAACTTTAGCTCACCGACGAGCTGGATGTCAAAGACTGGCAGCATCCGCCGCCCGAAACGAGATAAAGAATACCCGCCAAACGCAAGCGCTACCGGCAGCCTCCGCATGAACAGACAGCTTGTCGCAGCAGCTGCTGCCGGCAGTCCGTCCAGTGGGAAACGCCATGTCTCTGCTCCCTTGTCTGGGTCCCGGCCATCGTCAGCACAGGCACACTACCAACAATATCAGACACGTAGTGTGACGACACCGGCCGATTTGCACCTTCGCAAACCGGTGGAGGGTGTTTTCCAGCAGCCATACCGTTCTAGTGGTGCCCCAGAGCGGGAACAAGCACCGGCTGGCAGGAGCAGCCCCATCCCACCTTCTTATGTCGATGCTGCCCGGGTTTTGCCCAAGCGGCAGCGCAATTCATCCTCGCCTCTTCCTCCCCTCTCTCGCCTGTCCAGTTTCAATACTGATTTGGCTCGTCTTGGGGCATCTTCCAGTGCATCAGGGCAACTAGCGGTCGCGGTGTCTGGTGGTGGTTCCGCGTCCTCCAAAGAGAATCAAGCACCGGCTCACTCCGGTTTTGCAACCCTGCCGCGTTCTTTCCCTCTCATACCCCGCAACCGGGAGGTATCTGATGAAAGGTCGTCAACCCTTGTTGGCTCTGATCTCGAGCTACGTGGATTTGCCTCGTCCGGCGACGATGACGATACCGACTTTAAGAGCGATACCATCTTCGACTCGATTCGCACTGCAGCCTCTGCACGTGTGCGTTCGACCGACACGCCAATCGAGTCAATGTTTGATGAGTCCCCGCCGAGCACAGCAGGCAACGGCAAAGCGAAACGTCTATCAATCCAGGAGATTCTAGGCCAGACTTGGGACAGCGATACACGAATCATGGAAGAGGAAGACGAAGGCTTCTCGACTCCTATTCGGACCCTTCCTGCACGGGCTGAGCGGTCACTTTCACCTGCATCCGTCATGCGTCACTTTGACGAGGATTATGAACCATCCAACCGTCGCGCCGACTACCCGAGACTGAAGCCAACAGTGTCCTCGCGTCAACCACCACGGACACTGATGCCGATGCCGACTTCGCGAACGGTATTGATGTCGATTACCGTCGGCCATCTCTCGAAGACGACGACGAGGACTGGGCTCGCATGGACGATAGCGGCGTTACAAATCATTTGTCTCCACCGTCTAGATCCTTGCACAGCCCATTCCACGAGATGAGCGACCTGTTCCAAAATAGCAGCAGCAGCAATGGGTTTCCGTCCTCGCACCATCAGCGCCCTGCCCTTGGCCTAATTAGCGGCAATGGTGGACTGGACCCTTCATCCGAACAGTACGACAGCTTTGTGACTGGCGGACGTGAACGGCCTCGGAGCAATCTTTTTGACTGGAGCGAATCAACTGTGCACCTCGACAAGATCGACAGTGACGGCCATTCGCCACGGCCCAAGACCGTGCATGGCAAGCAGGAACTGGACCTTAGGAACGGACGGCCTGCAAACCGGAAGGGCCCAGCGGTTGCTCACGTCAGAAGCCAGAGCGTACCTGTCAATGCCGATCCTGCAACAGAAAACACCAAGCCATCCACGTCCAAGTTTGGAACATGGGCCTCTTCAGGTCCGAAGAATGCAAGCGAGGACTGGGACGATGACTTTGACTTTGGCACCAACCACGGTGGTGACGACGACATCGACGAGAACGACCTCAGCGGCTTCGACACCGCGGAGGACGACGCCTTCGGTCGGCCCTCTACTCTGCGCTCCAGCAAGGGACCTGGCCAGTTTGCCATGATTGTCCCGGCATCAATCCAAGCTACACAGCCCACTGTGAAGGCGCATTCTGGCCAGATCCGCGAGTTGTCGCTTCTGGTTAACGGACTGAAGCGCCTCTGTCGCCATGCCCGGGATCTGAACATTGTGGACGAGTCGCCAGCACTGTGGAAAGAGGCCGAGAATATCATTGCTCTCGCTTCTCCCGATGAAGACCTGGCTGAGTCTGCGACGTCCAAGAGCAAGTCGGGTGCAGATGATTCTTCTGGCACTCCTGCCAAGACGGCGACTACCACCGCGACGGTGGCATCGGCTGAAAATGACAGCGATGTCCCAAGAGCGTCAATCGAATTCGATGCGTCCGATGTCGAGGACCGGTTCTTGGATGCGAGATTCGACGCCGCAAGCCGCGACAGCTTTGACGACCCGTTCGACACGTCCGATTTCGCCCAAGCACCTAGCACGCCGCCCCGTCCTGATATGAGTCGCACTGCCGTTGTTAGGGAACGGCACAATACTCGCCGGCGCTCCGTCTTCTCCCCTGAAGACGATATCTTTGGTGGTGGCTGGCCACTGGCGGACGACAAGTCCCCAGTGCGGCAGGTGGAGAAGGAGGTGGGGGTGCAGCAACGGCCGCACACCCCCGACCGCTTCACCACCACCAACGAGACGCCCGACAGTGCCATGATTGAGTCCATCATGGCGGCCATGCAGCAGCAGCGATCCGCTTCTGCGCCGATCCGCAAGTCGCCCGTCAAGCAGACATCGACCTCGGAGCTGTTTTTTAACACAAACACGCTCCAGGAGCTTGTGAAGCGTGCTAACACCCTCTTCCACACGCTGTCCGACCTTGTGCGCCGTGCGAGCTATTTACTCAAAGCCCGGCCGTTACACCTCGCCACGATCGTCTCAACCGCCGCGAGGACGGTAGCCCCGCCTTTACGCGTGTGTTTACCGACCCATCGAGCCCCTCGAAGCGACTACCCAAGAGCCACAGCGGCAACTCGGTCGCTCGTGCCTCGCCGGCCTTGGAGTCACCCTCCACTGCCCGCGTCAGCCAGAGACTGCAGATGATGACGGTGAACTAATACTACCGCCGTCGCATTGCACTATTCTCCACGACTGCACTTTGTTTCGTCCTATTGCATGTTCCCATTGGCATGGTGCTTCGATCAACACACCTGCCTTGTACGAATACACGCTGATGTCGATACCCACGCGGCCGACTTCTGCACGTTGTTTCCCTGCATCTTGCATCTTGCATCTTGCATCTTGCATTTTGCAATTTGCATTCATCTCTTCCCTTTTTTGGTCTTTTCCTTGTGTCTATTTCATATGTCGTCCCATTCCATTTCAAATGGACTGCATAGAGGAAGAGGTATGGCTTTGCAAAGAGGCAGCCATGCAACTGTAATTTCTCCATTGTCACGTTTTGTCTTGTTCTTCTTTACATTCCTGTTTTTGCTTTTTGTTTGCATGTAGCTTTACTTTATGGTTGCGTTTCTTTGTTCGCCATTTCTTTTTCTTTTGGGACACTCATAGGGAAGGGGAACACAAAAATTTGGCATGGACCTTGGACATCAACAAACATACCTATTTCTTCTTCTTTCTTCAACCCTTTCTTTCCAAACGGCCTTCACACAGACCACAAAATAGCGAAAAAGGCGAGAGGAGGCCGGCGTCAATCTCGACCATCAAGCTCGAGACCGACAGAGCCTCTCATGATTTGCATTTTCTTTTCTTTTCTATTCAATCTCTTTCCCTGGTCTTCACGCGGTTGCGTTTGTTGTCTGTTGTCCTTTCTTTCCTCGGCCACAACTACACCATACGCTCTCACATACACAAAACAACACACATTTGCGGGTCATAAGGATGTTGACGAGGTCGGCGGCCGACTGGCCATGCTCGTCTCATCCGCCTAGGAAACAGCAAGCATTTATAGATTTAATGTCATATGTTTTAAGAACAACGCCAGCCTGCTCTACCATAGGTTTACTTCTTGTCTTCTTGTCTTCTTGTCTTCTTGTCTTCTTGTTCTTGCTGTTTTTATCGTGACGCATTTCATCTTATCCTGCTGCCTGCACATAACAGGCTGCTCCCTCGGCCCACAGTAAACCATCACGCGAGGTATGCATCCTCTGTATGTTGCCGTGCAGGCAACAGACAAAAGTACGTATAACTTCTGCATGTTGAGGCTCTGGCGGTGAAAGTTCTGGAGGGACGTTTGGGCATACCCAGTACTCAGTACGACGTATTCATGTAAGAGATATGCCGTTAGACACGTTCTTTGCCCCGCGCTAGTCTACAACAGGAATGCAGCTGGGGTGCACGGGCCAGGGGACGAACTGAGACGCGACGGGGGTGGAAAGAAGGAACGAAGTAAACAACCCACACGCTAACAAAAAGCCAGCCAACAGGGAAATGAGGACCGGACGACGCGCTAGCCGTTCATGGCGCGCTTGGGACGCAACTCTGCCTGAGGCCAAAGAGCGCCGGTAGCTGCTTCCTTGCTCTCCTCCCCCCTGAAAACCGAAAAACAAAGAGGCGCGTGTTCTGTGGCGGTGAGGAAAGAGCGAGGCACAAAGGAGGGGTGGGCACATACCGGGGATCAGCAGCCCAACACACCGTCTTGAGCGTTCCTAGCAGGTTCCTACGCCGGTCTTTTTCGCTCTTGCCCCCCCGGAACCCCTATTTTGCATCTCCCTTGCGGTGCCTGACCAGTGGCTGCCAGTCGCTCTTTCCCGCCACGCACGAGCCACCCTCACCACCAAAATCTGTTGAGAGCACCTTCGTTCTCCCTTCTGATTCTCAGGAGACAGAGAGAGGGGCAGCTGCAACAGGGGACAGGCAACCACTGTATTTCCTCCTTTGCACCTTCCCACCTTCCCACCTCTCCCCTCCCGTTTATATTTTTTTCTGGACCGTGCTCATTTCCCGTCCTCGCACCTTCCTATTTTCCCCACCCGCCAAAACTGCGTTTCCCGACTCTGCTTGCTTTTCCTTTTTTCCCTTCCCAAACAAAAAAATATCACAACTCTCCCTTCTTTACTCCTCTGACCTCAAACCACCAAGATACCCTTTTTCTTTTCGACCACGCATCCAACCACACAACCGTCACCATGCGCGAGATTGTGAGTCTTTTCTCCCCTCGGTGTCCCTGTGCCCATTCCTCTGTCCATCGCGTCTTCCTCGCTCTCTGCCCCTATTTTCCCTCTTCACCGTCTCTTTGCAACGCCAACGAGAGGTGACTGGCCCGCAGGCCTACCTGATCCTACCCGTCCTGAGTGCCCACTGTTTGATATCGACAGTCGAGCATCACGAGATCGGCCGTGCATTGGGTTGTTGGCTCGCCTCATTGTGTTGTCGTCGTCTTCACTCTAGTTGTGCCTGGTGCTATGGTGTTGGCCTGCCCCCTTCTTGGAGCCAATTGCCCCCTCTCCCCACTCACCGCATATCACACAACTACCGGCCGCCGCACCAGGTTCAGAGAGCGTGGCAGTGAGACCTCACATGCTTGTTGCAACACGTTTATCTCTAAACCATGTTCTCATTGTAATGACGATACTCTCTGAGCACATTGCTAACCTGCTTTTTTTTCTCGTCAATAGGTTCACCTCCAGACCGGCCAATGCGTACGTTTGCTTCAGAGCCTCCCTTCGACCCGGAGACAGTCGATATCCCGGCTTTCATGCCAACACTCGACAACGGTAAACATGGACACAAAAACTAACGCGTCTACAACAGGGTAACCAAATTGGTGCCGCTTTCTGGCAGCAGATTTCCGGCGAGCACGGCCTCGACAACAATGGTGTCTACAACGGCACCTCGGACCTCCAGCTGGAGCGTCTGAGCGTCTACTTCAACGAGGTCAGTATTCACAGCTTTCTTACTGTACAGCAGTTGGACGGCTTCCTAACAGTTAATTTTTAGGCCTCTGGCAACAAGTACGTTCCCCGTGCCGTCCTCGTCGATCTGGAGCCCGGTACCATGGACGCCGTCCGCGCTGGTCCTTTCGGCCAGCTGTTCCGCCCTGACAACTTCGTCTTCGGTCAGTCGGGTGCCGGCAACAACTGGGCCAAGGGTCACTACACTGAGGGTGCCGAGCTCGTCGACCAGGTCCTCGACGTTGTCCGTCGCGAGGCCGAGTCCTGCGACTGCCTCCAGGGCTTCCAGATCACCCACTCCCTGGGTGGTGGTACCGGTGCCGGTATGGGTACCCTCCTGATCTCCAAGATCCGTGAGGAGTTCCCTGACCGCATGATGGCCACCTTCTCCGTTGTCCCCTCGCCCAAGGTGTCCGACACCGTCGTCGAGCCCTACAACGCCACCCTCTCCGTCCACCAGCTGGTCGAGAACTCGGACGAGACCTTCTGCATTGACAACGAGGCTCTGTACGACATCTGCATGCGCACCCTGAAGCTGCCCAACCCTCGTACGGCGACCTGAACCACCTGGTCTCCGCTGTCATGTCTGGCGTCACCACCTGCCTGCGTTTCCCCGGTCAGCTGAACTCGGACCTGCGCAAGCTGGCCGTCAACATGGTGCCCTTCCCCCGTCTGCACTTCTTCATGGTCGGCTTTGCCCCCCTGACCAGCCGTGGCTCGTACTCGTTCCGCGCCGTCACCGTCCCGGAGCTTACCCAGCAGATGTTCGACCCCAAGAACATCATGGCCGCCTCCGACTTCCGCAACGGTCGCTACCTGACCTGCTGCGCCATCTTCCGCGGTAAGGTCTCCATGAAGGAGGTCGAGGACCAGATGCGCAACGTCCAGAACAAGAACTCGTCGTACTTTGTTGAGTGGATCCCCAACAACGTCCAGACCGCCCTGTGCTCGATCCCGCCGCGCGGCCTTAAGATGTCGTCCACCTTCGTCGGCAACTCGACCGCCATCCAGGAGCTGTTCAAGCGTGTCGGCGAGCAGTTCACTGCCATGTTCCGTCGCAAGGCCTTCCTTCACTGGTACACTGGTGAGGGTATGGACGAGATGGAGTTCACGGAGGCTGAGTCCAACATGAACGACCTGGTCTCTGAGTACCAGCAGTACCAGGATGCTGGTATTGACGAGGAGGAGGAGGAGTACGGCGTCGAGGAGGGCGACGTTGAGGAGCACGAGTAAATGTCGCCGTTGCTCGCCGACTGTGTTCAAAATGCTGCTCACAATCCCTATATTAGGGTGTGACTTTCTTGACACTTGCTTCTTGTTCCTTCATGTTCCTTTCGCTTTCCGCTTTTTTTCTTCTATTTTATTTAGCCCACTCAGCCCTTCTATTGCTTCTTGAAACTCTTTCCTTTCTTTTTTTCCTAATATAAAAAAAAAGGACAGCCTCGAAGGGGTATTGTTTGCCCTGTTCCGAGGTGGATATACCATTTGCAAACCCAGTTCTCTCCCTTGTCTTGATGTGTGATGAAGTGCACTGAGTGAATCGCAGCAAAACAATGAAAATCAGTTTGGTGAAAAGAAGAGGCGACGACAAAAAGACGCCGTGTGGTATTCCCATTGTACAATATGTAAGACAGTTGTGTCCTTCGGGCAACCGAGAGCCCGAGGATCATACTTTGCTCCAGAAAATGAATACATGGAAATCTATGATTTGTATATCCCAAAGACCAAAAAACCTTCTTGCAAAGAGAATGCAAGAACAAAAACGCCACAGAACCATCCCACGAACGCCAGGGACGAGGCCCAGAAGAGACGAGTAGAAAGAGTAAAAAATCCCAAAACAGCGCGACATTCATCGTGACATTCCTCGCAACAAAAAGACGGCCATCACGACAAACGGAAAGAAAGAGTCGAACGGCCAAAACACGGACACTGGATCTCCAGAAACAATAAAAAAAACTAGGATTCTCCCGAGAACCGCGTTGTCGCGGCGGGCGCCGTGTTGGGTTTGCTGTTGCCGCCTCCACTGCCCCAACCGCCAAACAGGGCCGACGCCCGCTTCATCGACGTCCGCCAGGTCTCGGTCGATGGGCGTGGTGCGCCGCCGCCATGGACACTGCTGCTGTCGTCGTCGTTGTTATTGTTGTTGTGCCCACCACCGCCGTTCAGGCTCGTCTCGGTGATGCTGCTCATACCCGACTCACGCCGCGGATCGTGGCGGCGGGGCGACAGTGGTGGTGTCGGCGGGAGGCCGACGACGTGGCCCGGGAGGGCGCCGCTCTGTTTTTTGAGCGAGGCGGCCGTGGCAGCCGTGGCAGCCGTCGACTTTGTCGTGGCGGGCGGCTCCGTCGGACCATACGCCAGCAGGGGCGTCAGAGCCTCGACCGTCTCCTGCCGCATCCGCTCCATGGCCTCTCGCTGTCCCCTTTGCTCCGCCAGCGAGCGCGGGAAGTGTTCGGGCTCGAGGGCGTCGTTCTCGGCGCGGGCCAGCCGCTGCAAGAAACAGGCCACCACTTCAAACGTGCCCTCGTGGCTCTCGAGCCGCCGGCGGTGGCGCTCCAGGTCGTCGGCGCCCAGCACCTGTTCGCGGTGCCGCCGACGGGCCATGCGGGCGGCGGCCTGATGGGCGCGCAGCCAGGCCATGTCATCGGCGGCGGCGGCGGCGTCGCCCGTGTCTGTGATGCCAGCCGCGGCACCACCAGCGGTGTGACGACCGTGGTTGCCGCTGCTGCTGCTGCCCGGCGTGGAGGTGCCCCGGCGGACAGGCAGGCTCGGCTGCAGGCGAAGTGGGCGGGGCACGTCTTGTGTCATGGACAGAGGCCGTGTCTGGGCGGTGTTGCTCGAGAAGGTGGCTGTGGCGGAGGACATGAGGGACGTGGACGTGGACGAGAAGAAGGAGTAGGACGAAGGGCGGCTGCCGCCGCCACTAACGACGGACGTCGGGGTCTGCGGTAGTGGGCGGTTGAGGTAGCCGTGGGAGTAAAAGGACGAGGAGCGCGGCGAGGCGGTCGACGAGGTCGGTGATTCTGTGCCACTAGCATAACCACCGCCGTGTCCACCGCTCATCACCGAAGCCAGCGACATGGGCCGGCCACTCATGCGCTGCGAACGGCGCTTAGGAGGCGGCGGGAAGATGGGGGCGCCAGCCAAGGACTGGGAACGGGAACGGGAATGGGAATGGGATGCCGTGTGGCGTGGTGGCAGTGGTGGTACGGGCGCTTTGCCGCCGGCAACAGACGACGACGAGGACGGTCCTGCGTCAAAGGCCGAGTCCTCACCGTCGACAAACGACCGTCCGCTGTCGCTGGCCAGAATGCTCGCCGTGGATATGCGCGCAGGCGGTGGCCGGGCGGGCAGTGCCGGCATCTGGGGGGTCGACGGTTGCGGTGGCGTTGCAAACACGCGCGCAGCCTCTTCGGCGTCGGAGGCAGCCACAGACGGCGCGAACGATGTGTCTCGCCACTGTTCGTCAAGAGCCACGTCGGAGAAGTTGTCACGCCGGCGTCTTCCCTTGCTCGTCCCGATTCGGAGGCGGGGCCGGAGGACGGTGGTATTGAGCTTGGCATTGCAGGAGGAGACCCTGGTCGATGTGACCCCTGCTCGTTCTGGGCGGATCCTTGTCGACTACGACGAGCACGTCCACCACTACCACCAACGGCCCCTCCCTCTTGTGTAAAAGCGGTGGCGGGTGTCGATTCTGCAAAAGATTGTGTCTGCGCCGACTTTTTGTCTGCCTCTGTGAAAATGTCTGCGCTGGCTGTGATCGTCGCCGATTTCATCGTGGGACTCGCTGGTGGCGAGTGCCAGTCGTCTTCGTCGGAGCTACTGCTGCTGCTGCCACTGATGTTTCTGTTGCTGTTCTTGGTGGGCCGGTCGGTGCTGCCGCCACCGGTGTCGAGCTGCGACGGGTGCATACCGCTAGAGGAGTCCTCGTATGAGACGAAGATGTACGATCGTAGGCTGAGTGGATGTTGGGGTCGGGAAGAAGAAGAAGCTGGGGCGGGTGGGTGGAATAGGCTGTGTCAATAATACGGAGTGCAATAAGATGACGTTAGGGCAAGGACTGTATATGCGAGTATAGGAAAGAGGAAAGCAATGCAAGACTTCGAGAGAGTTGAAAAAAAGATGAGGGAAAGGAGAGAGAGGTAAGAAAGCGGTGGCTCAGAGATAGAGAGAGGAGAGAAAGAGAAGAGGTAGAAAAAAAAAAGGATTTGTGAATGGGCGGTATGCAGCGTGGTCGTCTAGTTTTCCGTTGCGATGCGACCTTGGAGAAGGAACAACACAGAGTGGTCTGGCCGTACCTGCCCTGTTCGTGCTAAAGACTCGGGCTCTTGGCTCCTTCCCCTCTTTGTGTGGTGTGCGCTGGCGAAAAGGGCAGGCGCACTCGGGCTCGTTGGTCGTGTGGGTGGTGGTGGCCTTTTTGCACTTTCAGCCTTTGTTGGAGGCGTAGTCTGGCTATTCTCACAGAGAACAGGCAATTGGCGGTCTTGTTTGCCCTGCTGCACCTTCTCGGAGAATGCAGTGAGATGGTGGGCTGTTGTGTGCGTGTTGCGTATTGCCGCGTATTGCTGCGTATTGCGTATAAAAAGGTGGTTCGTATGTTGTCAGGTTAAGGAAAGAGGCTAGGATGATCACCGGGAACGAGGGAGGGAGTGAGAAGGAGCGACATGAACAAGAAGAACTACGAGTAAGAAACGGAAAAGGCAGGGACGAGCTGCGAGTGAGCAACATGCAAAGGGCAAAATAGAAGGTACGAGGTGGCGACTTAATCAGCGAGGTCGAGCGCTTTTACATATAGAGCAGGAAGCAGGAGAGGCAGTGACTTATGATTGTTCTACGACTTCGTTAACTCGTTCCTGACTCGCTCTTTTCCCGCTCTTTTCTGCGTTGTGCCTCCTTAACGTTTACCTCTTGTCGTCCCTTGCCTGCATTGGTATTGCTTTCGTTTCTTTTCTCAGTGCGTAAGCGAAATGTCCGCAGCAGAAACAGCGCTTCTGAGAGGACGAGAGGACGCGAGGACTTTCTGTCAGAATTGCGACGTGGAAGCGCTGTGAAAGACAAAACGAGGACAGTCAAGACGTTCTCGACATCAAAGACATTCAGAGACATCTCAGACAAGGAGTTGGGAGCGACAAGTGACAAGACACACTGCCCAAAAGAATGCAAAACGGAGACATCCATTACATGATTAACTCAATGTGTGGGACAATGGGAAAGAAAATGGACCGAGCATGCAGAAATACAGTGGAAATAGGCTCATAGAGTGCTGGAGCCCCTACGGACGACTCCGCTAATAAGTCCCTCCCTCCACCGCTAAAGGATCGCCTGGAAGATCCCGCCGGAAACACATTCCACGCAGCGGTCCTGGATCAGCGCTTCGGCTGTCTTTAAACGTCAACCGGCCATACAACGTAAAAAAAAAACAGCGAGGCGAGCAGCATACTCGAGCATTGCCTGCCATTTCGTTCAGCATCTTGGACATCTCACGATTTCGCCCTTCATTTGTCGTTCCGATACGGCTCTGCATTGGGCTGCTATAGACAGCTCAACTCCTTCCACCCTTCTCCAGCAGCTCTACTGAGTAAACATACAGTATCAGCTGGGTTGATGGCTGGCTGGTTGGGTTGCCCTTACGTGCCCCTTTCAGAGTTTTTGCTCCTTTCTTTTTTGAGCTTCCAATTGTTTTTCGACACACTTGCTTCTTCTCTCCTGTGCCTTACCTTGCGTCTAGCCGCCTTGTACCATTGGCTGTGCGTCGCATTTTCTTCAGTTGGGCCTGGACCTTTTTTTTTTTCTTTTCTTCTTTCCCGCCCAGTCCGCGCCTTGCATCTGCCGCTCAGTGCCGCTCAGCTCGGGCTGCCCCTGGCCCAAGAGCCCCCTTGCCGCCCGCGAGTCCCGTGCTTTTGTATCTTAGCCTTCTGAGGACACAAAGTTTTCTGTAGCGCGTCTTTATTGCCAGTGGCTACAGAAAGGCTGCATGCTCTTCTGCAGTCTCCTGCATGTCGCCCTGCATGGACGGCGGCATGGAGAATTTTTGCTCGAGTCCGATTTTTTTCGCATCCTGAGAACAGTCGAACAGCTGACGCTCCGTATGGAGAAAAGGAGAAGAGACAAACATAGACGGCAGAGAGCGCGCGCCGTCGTTTTTTTGGACTTCATCGTCAGCTGCAGTTTTCGATTTCAGCAGAGTACGGAGTGCAACGGAAAGAAAACGAAAATTTTGCAAAACATCGGAACATGCTGTCTGGAAACAAAAGGAAAGACGGTCGTACATTCAGAAGGCTGCGATATGGCCGATTCCCAGCCTTTCGCTGCCGTTGCCATTCTCGCAACTGTCAACGTAAAATGCTTATGCGTACGCATAAGTGCATTTACCGCCGATCTTGCAAAGAAATCTCTGTAAAACTCCACAATGGGTATCTTGATTGCATCCATATGCCAAACTATCCTATCTTACAATACAGCGTACAGCCCGCTCTGTACTACGTCCTCGATGGCGCCAATTCCATATTATGCGTACGACGTACGCCTCGTCAAGACCTCAGCCTTTACCGCCAGCTTCCGGGTTTTGCGCTGACGGCTTGACGATCGGTGATGTCATCGCCCTGCAAGCGCCCGGCCACCCAAAGCATGGCGGGGCTAGCTTTGGTGAGGTCACGTGCCGTCACCAATGGGCCGGCATCGAACAAACACCAAACTCCCTCCAAGAGCTCCAGTCTCTCCATCACTCCCGTAGGTGCCCTAAAATCTGCCGGAGACGGTCCAGAGCTTTTGTCCCTGCGGGGGTTGATCCGGAGATTGCTGGTTCTCCTTCTCCTCCGACTGCTGCAGCTGGTCCACCTCGTCGCGGGCCTGGGCCACCAGCGGCGACAGCCCGCCCCAGACCTCGTCGTCGTAGCGGGTGAGCACGCCGTGCCACTGGTCGAGCCACTGCCGTGTGCTTTCGGGGGAATGGGCCATGCCCAGGGCCGATTGTGTTTCTCGGGACGCCCCACCGCCGGCGTGAGCACCGCGTCCCTCTTCGTATCCGCCGCCGGGGCTCGGACGGACGAAGTTGGGTATAAAGTTGAGGACCGTGTCCCAGTCAAGGTTGCTGGTGGCCGTCGCTGCCGCGTACTGGTTCTCGCTGTTCCTGTCGCCGAACAGGGCCCGCCTCAACGCGGCAATCTCCTCCTCGGCCAGCTCAATGTCGCCGTAGTCGGGCTCTTCTTCGGGGGGCCGTCGACGGCCAACAGGTTCACGACGTCGAGCCCGTCCCTGCGCTCCTGCTCGGCCACGGCCGACGAGGGCTGGGAAAGGAATTGTGTTGTTTGTTGTCGACGCGTGTCCCTCTCCCGTATGCGTGTTCTGTGCCGCCCACGCCGTTTGTTGGGTCCACGCGGCCTCCATCGCCGTATCGTCGAGACCAATGATGGGCTCCGTCGACATGGACATGTCGATGCGCGTGCCGTCCAAGAACTGCGAGAACGCTTCGTCCTGCTCCATGGCATGCTGTTGGGCGTGGCTGCTGCCAGCATGGGGTGCCGACCAGCGTGGCATCGCTGCTGACGAGCCCTCCCCGGCCACCCCTGCCGCCCCTGCCGCCCCCGGGTGTCGTCGGCTCGCCTGCCCGCCGCCCTTTCCGGCCGACGTCAGCGACGCCAGGTCGCTGCCATTTGGCCGGGCCGACAGCACATCCCGGCTCAGCCCTGCTGCCGACTGGGCCATCCGGGAGAAGACGGATGGAGAGTCATCTGTTGTCGTTGTCGTTGTCGCTGTTGTCGTCGGTGTCGATGTCGATGTGTCGTCTGTTTCCTTTTCCTTGCCTTTGCCTTTGCCCTCTGCAATTGGAACGTCGTTTCCTGACATTCTGAAGTCGCTGAGGTTGCCGTCTATCTGTCTTGTACAACATCTATGTCAGGACTGTAAAGCAGCAGCAGGCACAATCGCTTGCCGTTGGCAGTTGCAACGAAGCCGCTGAAACGAAAGGCACGGATAATTGTGTCCCGGCTAACACGTGAGTCGTTCTCTTGGGTAAAGTCGCTTGGTAGCCTCATAGCGCGGTAGCGGCAGTTCGGGCATGGGAAAGTGGTCACCACCAAGACCACCAACAAACAAGCACGTGAAGATATGGCCTGACGCTGAAGGCTTGAGAAAGCCGAGCACGACACACCAGAACAGGACCTGGGTGTCGCGACTCACTTCGGCCAGGCTTGAGCTCCCACCCTCGTCATCGGAAGAAGGAGAAAAAGGGCGGCCCGTTGACAGGCGGGGCAATGCTATGTATTCCCGATCTTTTGAATGGCCTACACAATTAGCTGTTGGGATGCAATTGGGCCATCTGTACGACGTACGACGTACGACGTAAAGGGTGCCAAAATTGAGCTTCTTTCCTCTTTCCTTTTCTTGGTAGGACTGCATCTGTATCCTCATGTTCCTCTCCTAGGGCTGTGCTCGCAGAATGTACCCGCCGGTACTTAATCAAGTTCTGCTATGCCTGCTCTGTTTTTAGCTTAACGCTGTAGGACAGCCGCGATAAAGCTCGGTCGCAGCTCTGTCATAGCTGTGCGACTTTGGTGGTGGGCAAGAGCTTTGATGCGGCAGCTTTCCCACTCTTTTTGCACCTTGCAGTCTGGCTGTGCTGTTTTTTACCCCGCACAAGCCACCCATAAGATCGCTGCTCGCCTACTGCGCAGCAACGTTTTGGCGCCGTAACAGGGCCTGACCCAGCCTACGGAGCTCACGTTGCAGGGGGTTTGACAGCAGCAAATTAACTCCCACTGCACTGTATCTTACAAAGTACGGAGTCTTTCTTTGCCCCTTCCCTTTCGGGCGCCTTCTGTGAACCCCCCCTCTCCCTCGCCCACTCTTTCCCTCGCCGGCCAGACTTCACTGGCCTCGCCTTCCCGCTCCTGCCTCCCACCTTCCAGCCCAGCAAATTATTGGGAAAGAGCAAGGTGTTTTTTTTTACGTCGAACCTCCTGCTGCCCTCCTGCTGCCCTCCTGCCGTCTGCGAACGTCGCTCCCTCTCTTCCACTCGCACTTTCACCTTCTTTGTCCTGCCCGCCTTCCGTCTTAGCCTTGTTTGTGTACACAGTCCGTTTCGATCGCTTTTGGATTCTGCATCTTGCAAGCCCTCTTCTTCTCTCAACCCTCGTCGCCTCCCATCCTCCCATCCTCCCACCTCTCTCTCTCCCTTCCACCACAAACCCCTGTCTTGTTTGGGCTGGCGGCTTTCCTCACACTCAACACAAACCAGCTGCCCCGTCTCCACATCGCCCATCGCCCATCGCCGTCCCTTTTCTACTGTCTTTGTTTCTTTTTCTTGCTTCAGTCCCGCTACCACCGCGTCACTGAGCTTTTATCCTCTCTCCAACCACTTTCTTCGACATCTCCATCTCAGCCTCAACCTCGTCGTCACTCTCATACACTCGAACCATTCGCGTTATTCACGTCTTCCTGCCTCGCTGACGTTGCCCATCCTCGACAAACTTCAATTCTTCCTGTCACCACCTATCGTCTCGCTCTTGGAACGCTCTTGGAACGCGCTTCTTCTACCGATTCGCCGCGTACGTCAACTCCCATCGGCTTTGCTTCCTTTCCGGCCTGCCGTAACTCATCACGTTCGCCCATCCCTCGAATCAGACTCCTCAAACCGTCTCGACCCTATCGTCAAAGCTCGTGGACTGCCATATCGTTTCCCGCCACACCGCTCACGAGATAGCATCGTCTGGTTCGCATTAGGAATCAAGACGCCCAACTTCGTCGACAACAACCGTGTCAAAAGGTGCGCTACCGCTCTCCGCCGTCTCTTCACCATTTGCCTCTTTTTGCCCCTCCCACTTCTTTGGCTTGCGTTCCTCTGTCGCGGCCTGTCTCTCGCTTCCCTCACTCCTCTCTCTATCTGCATGCCTCATACCTGGTCCATGACCCAGACCCTACACGCAGACCCTACAAAGACCACGCAAACAATACCCCAAAAAGGCACCCTGCGGCCCACACTTTTCCACGTGTCTTGCATTTCATCGTCTGCCACAATATCTCTCCTCCTGTCTGTCCAAACATCATCAAGCTCAATACGCGCCCTATCTGCTTCCTCAAGCGTCCCATCTCTGGACAGATCCCCCTCCTGCATCTCCAACCCTTGCCTTACCGCTAGCGCTTGTCGCGCGACACCTTTCCTAGCTTGAGCCTTGCCCTGAACCTTGCATATCCGTCTCTATCCTACCACAGCTCTCTCCATCAATTTAGTAATCTACTCTGCTTTGCTATCTCGCTTGCTCCCCCGCCTGTTTGCATCGTCCCTTTCCGCAGCCTTGTTGTTGCGTACATGACATCTTTGTCCAAAAACCCATTGCTAATCAATCCCGTCGCTCGCCGATATAGGCCCTCGCCCTCCTTTGATACACAAACTATATTGTCGTACCGTGTTCCGCTCTCGCTGTCCCGATCCAGCTTCGTCCCTTGACCTGACCGCCCCGACCTTTGATCGCGTGTCGTACCCGATCGTCGACCTTTCCTGAACTCGTTTTCGCGACCACCACAAGGGCAGCTCTACCGGCACCCTTCGCAAATCAGACTCGGAATCATGGTGGAAGCAGAGGCGAACTCCCTACGTGGAAGTTCACACAGTATGTGGACCCTTGAGCTTTTGTCCCTTTTCTTCGTCTTCCTTCTTCATCCCTCGACTCTCGACTCTCTCGAGCCCTCCGACTCCCTCCCGCGATATTCCTGTTGTCACGGCCTCTTTGCTCTCAGTTGCTCCCTCTTCACCTCTACTCCCCCGCCATCTTGGCCACCTTTGATACTGCGGGTGTCCTTGTCTTTGTGGTCTACGAGGGAGCCCCATGGGCTCTTTCTATCTCATAGGCCGGCAGTACCCCGCGCCTTGGACCTCGAGCCGTATAGCAAAGAGTCCCTTGCACGCACACGCACCTGTCGCTTCCTTTTCCAAAATCTATATCGTATGGTCGCTTGAAGGCGGTCCCGTCCTGTTCTGGATATCACTAACAAAACTTTCTCTCGCAGGTGCTTTGGTGATAAGGGAGATGTTGAAGACATTACGGAAGGTGGGTTAATGACTCCAGACGCAGGCTGGGACTCCAAAGTCCAGATCAAACATCAAAATGCTAACATTGGCTCGTAGCCGACATCATCTCGACTGTCGAGTTCGACCACACAGGCAACTATCTAGCAACAGGTGACAAAGGTGGCAGAGTCGTTCTGTTTGAGCGCAACGAAACGGTGCGTCCAGAAGTCCCACTTTCCCCATATGCAGCTTGCTAGCTTGAGCGCCCAGATGAATGCAGTGACTGACCCAACCGTACCCATCAACAGAAGAAGACATGCGAGTACAAATTTCACACCGAGTTCCAATCGCACGAGCCAGAGTTCGACTACCTCAAATCGCTCGAAATTGAGGAAAAGATCAACAAAATCAAGTGGTGCAGACGGCAAAATGCCTCACATTACCTCCTGTCGACAAACGACAAGACCATCAAGCTGTGGAAGGTGTTTGAGAAGTCTCTCAAGGTTGTCGCCGAGAACAACCTGACCCAAGACCTGACCCCCGGTGGTCTCGGCGGTGGCGCCCCGCGGCCGTTACCATCTGTCCACTTCCGCAACGCCAGCGACCTCAAATTGCCCCGCTTGACGCACCACGATACCGTTGTCGCCGCCGTCCCCCGCCGGACCTACGCCAACGCCCACGCGTACCACATCAACAGCATCTCGGTCAACAGTGACGGAGAGACGTTCATCAGTAGCGATGATCTGCGTATAAATCTCTGGAAACCTCAACATCCAGGACCAGAGCTTCAATATTGTCGACATCAAGCCGGCCAACATGGAGGAGCTCACAGAGGTTATCACGGCTGCCGAGTTCCACCCACAAAGCTGCAACTGGTTCATGTATGCCAGCTCCAAGGGCACCATCAAGCTGGCAGACATGCGCGAGAGTGCGCTGTGTGACCAACACGCCAAGAGTAGGTTTCCTTCCCCCCAGTGACGCTTTGCCCCCCCTTTTCCCCTTCCTCTCCGCCCTCCTAACGCTTCTCGCAGTGTTCGAACAAGAGGAGGACCCCCAGTCCCGTTCTTTCTTCTCCGAAATCATCTCCTCGATCTCAGACGTCCGCTTCTCACACGACGGCCGTTACATCCTGTCTCGCGACTACCTGACCGTCAAGATCTGGGATGTGAACATGGAGCGCCAGCCGGTCAAGACAATCCCTATCCACGAGCATCTCCGGCCGAGACTCTGCGATACGTACGAGAACGACAGCATCTTTGACAAGTTTGAGGTCGTGTTCTCGGGCGATGCCAAGAACGTCATGACGGGCAGCTACAACAACAACTTTATGATCTACCCGACGACCCCGAGAAGGAGACCGAGGTTGTGCTGCAGGCCGACAAGTCGGCGTTCAAGGCCAAGAAAGTGGGCGTGCCGACACCGATCAACAACTCGACTAGCCCAAATGCCAACGGCGGCAAGAAGAACGGCTCGCGGTCGGGCAGCCCTGCGGCCGGCCAGGGCCAGCGCATGCGCAAGGAAACAGACGCAGATCAGATCGACTTTAACAAGAAGATCTTGCACATGAGTTGGCATCCATTCGAGGACAGTATCGCTATCGCCGCTACAAACAACGTGAGTGCCCCCCCCCCCCCCCCAACTTGCAACCGCGCACTTCCCCGTACCCATCTCTTCTACCGCGATGCTAACACCCCCAGTTATTTGTCTTCTCTGCATTGTAGACCTTCCATACACCGTCGGAGTAGCGAGCTGGTGCAACTTCCCTCGGCCTTGATTATGAAAGATGGGGAGGCGCTTGTGTCTCGTGACGTTTTTGTTTATGTCATCCTTGCCTTTTCTCTATTCCCGTTTCTCATTTCATATCTCGTTTCTTTGACCATTCCAACCTTTGCCTATGCTTTGATCCGTTTTGACGCTTTGTCTCTTGACCATTTCACCTTTTTTTTTTATTCTTATCCCATGCGCTTTCTATTTAGACACAGAGACCAGGCACACACACACAAACACACACACACACACACTGGCATCCTGTCCGCAAAGAGGTATGCACAGAAAAAGAAAGCTTTGGGGGGAATCAGGGGCTCAGAGGCCTGTTCCTGATGCTTATTTTTGTCTTGTGTGATAGACGAAAGATGAAAGGGGAGGAAGGTACACCGCTTCTGACGCCAGCTGTGGCGTCAAGTGACGTTTTAAAGAAGGCGAGACGACTGTGGAGGAAGACTGGAGCTGAAGCTGGTTGGAGGGAGGACGATGGGTGTTGTTGCTCTTTTTGTCGGACCGCGTTTCTTCTCTCTTCCTTCGTCTTTCGTGTCTGAAAGCCACGCAGGCGAGAATGACGGGCAAAAACGACAACAATGATATCTTGGCTGGAAGACGGGAAAAGGAGTCGTCTCTTTAGCTGTAGATTCTATTACACCCATTGGAGACAGCATCAACCAGGCAAATCAATAAATAAAAAATCAATGCATAAGAAGCAGCTATGATCCTGTAGTGAGAAGGAGACTTCTTTACATATCGTCGCGGTAAGTCTCCTGCCCATGCGGAGTCTGAACGTGCAAATTGGCACCGCGCTATAAAAAAGAAAGTTGTAAATGATACAGCCACGAAAGTCTTGCACACACAAGCTCGACAAGAGCAATACTGAGTAGAATTGAGAGCGCGGAGGATGTACAAAGGCCAGGGGTTGGACAGTCGTATTATGATTTACGAGACGGAACGGGACAAGAGTGTCCGCGAGTTGGTGCAGAGTGCAGAGTGCAGAACACCTGCTCAATAGGGCAAGGCACGCCGCAGCGAATCGCAACGCTGGAAACGTCCCATCCCATCGAGCGCCATCTCCTTCGTTTCCCGTGAAACAAACACAATCGGTTCTTTTGTCCTCCCCTGTTCCCTTGCCCTTACGATTAGCGCCAACAAAGTAGTATTACACAATTGGTGCTTGTGGTGTGAACGAGGGCTTGTCCGAGCTGTCGCCAGATCTCATGCATTTTCTACGACGTACGGACTTTTTTTTCATGCCGTTTCCTTCACGTTGTAGGCTGCCACGCTGCGGCCTCTGCATCTCCTTTTTCCACTGTACGATTACAGTATGTTCTCTCTGCATAAATACATTTATACAGAGCAGGAGTACTTGGCCAGACTTTTCGGCGTTGTCGGCCGTTTCCACGTCACAAAACGTACGAGGGTTTTCCTCTGAAATTTTTTTGGACTTTCTTTGACTATCATGTAATACTTTCTTGCAGCATCGTGCATTGTGGGCATCTTTTTTGACAACTGCCGTTCCTTATGAACATGTGTTCTCTTTGGTGGAGTCGGCACTCGTTTTTTTTTTTTCTCTTTTTTCTCCTTTTTTTTCCTCTGTTCTTTCCCGTTTCGCAACATGCTCCGCCGTTCTGCCGTCCGTACGATCCAAAACCCACCACGATGGTTTGCTCCTTCCCCTTTCCAACAGGCCAGCACACACATGGGCTTGCCAGTCTCCAACTTTCTGCATGGCAGTTGCGCCAGTGCACCTGCCATTTCCCGGCTTCCCCATCGTACTGGGCCTGGCCCAGCCGAAAAACCTTGTAGCCAACAAAGCTTGTAATCCTTCTTTACATCGTAAAGTCAGATATCTTATGAACCCCGCCGAGCGTACATCGTAGTTGTAGTCTTGGACTCTAATCTGGCAGTTCTCACAGACCAGTCCAGTCCGGCACAGCTGGCCTCGAACGCCGACAAGCTCATCAGTCTACGACGTACGAAGTACGAAGTCCGATGTACTGCGTACAGCAAGTACTGAGGTAATTTTAGTCTCCGCTTTTTGTGGTCCACGCTTTCCGCGCCGCTACGTTTTTGGGGGCGGCCCTGTGCTGCGTTTCGATCTCTGGTTCGCTGGCACTTTGCGGCCTTGGCTCCCGACACGCCCACTCGCTCTTTCAGAGTACTCCGTAGCCCGCAACATACTATGTACTGCTGTGCTGGCGTCCAAAGCGCCGGCCCCTACAAGTATCCTGTTGAGGCTCTTGCCTTTGCCCCTTCCTCTCTCACAAGCCAATTCCCCTAGTCAGATACTTCGTAGTAGTCGTAAGGTGGCAACAAGATCTCTCCCACCCAAGGAGGGCACGAGTCTCAGAAAAGACACATATTTGTTCAAAGTACGGAGTACCAGACCAGCCTGCGCACTCGCAGATTGACACGCGCTCGCGCGCCGCGGGAGATCCACTTCCCACAAAGGCCCTTTCTTCGCCGCGGCAGAGGATCCTCCCTTTTTGGGGGCCGTTTTAGTTTTCCCCTTTTTTGTTCTTTTTTTCTTCTTGTTCCGCTACTCTTACAACGTACTTCCTGACTGCAACAGCGTTGGGGTTTTGCCTCTTCGAACTTGTACCCAGAACATCAAACTGGGACCATCTGGGCTGGACTTGCCTTGTGAAGAAGCAGGGAGACAAAGCTTGTGCCTTTTCTTGCTGCTTTGCTGCAGGTACCTGCCCCCTTCTCCATCCTTTTTCTTGCCTTTTTGGCCTTTTTTGCCTTGTGACTGCCGAGCTGGCCACGATTCGGTCCACGTTTGGAAAGAGCAGCCGTCCAATCTTTCTTCACGTCCCTCTCTCTTTCCTCTTCCTGTCTTTTCTTCCATTTCCCTTCTCCTTCCTTTCCTCTTTCGTTCGTTCCCTTCCCTAGCCCATCTCGCCTCTCTCTCTCTCTCTCCTCTTTCCCCCACATCTCGACCTCGAATCAACACCCTCGTGTCCCTTCCATCAGCGTCGACTTGGCATCGCTCGTCACACAAGCCAAAAGCATCATACAGTCCCCTCATCTTCTATTTCCACATCGATCCCATTACCATATTTGGAGATCCATATCCGTCATTCCGACATACCTGACATATTCAGCGGTACTTTGCTACCCCCTCAAAACAGCATATCCCGGCGCATCCCTCCCAAGCAAACGACGCATATTAGTACCGAGCATAGGCAAGAATCGTGCACCTTGCTCATTATTCCTCCTTGGGCACGTCCTTTTATGCACAGCGCGAGACATACATACAAAGTACTTTTAGACACAGTACACGAGCCAGCAAGAACCGGTCTGCGAAACACAATTGCGCCTCTGCCAGCACCCATTGGTCCTCTCTACCTCGACCTGATCCAACCTACTATCGACAGCCAACGTTGTTGTCAAACCGAAACACGTCTTCTTTTTACCCATTGACACAGAGCTGTTATACTCGATACACAATATTCGGCTGCCTCCACGACACTCAAGCAAGCCCAAAGTCCAACACGACGGCATCTCTTTCTGCCACGAAGACGAAGACGACGACGACGACGACGACGACGAAGCCTGACGACGAAGCCTGACGACGAGCTGAACTCATCTGCCGCCGACATACCCCCCCAAACCGTGTAAATGACAAACTTCAACGCCCGACGCCGCCAACCTTCGCATAAGCCCCCAAAACATGTGGCCGCCGCGCCCGGTCCGCGAGTAATTAACGCCGCCCCGTCGCTGGAAAAGGCCGAGATGTACGGTGTCGACGACGACCGGCCCGTGTTCTCACGGGCCATGGCCCTCGCCGGCCGCATCTTTATCGAGACCATCCCGCAATGGCTCACCATTGGCGCCATGCTCGCCCTCATCTTTGGTGGCTGCTGCTCCAACGTCTTTGCTCTGGAGGCCATCATCAAGGTCGAGCCTGCCAGTGGTGAGTCCTCTCCTCCGTCAGGCACTCCACGCACTTCACAACATCACCTACTGACGTGTTATTAGGCACCCTCCTTACGTTCACGCAGTTCCTCTTCGTCGCCATCACCGGCTACGTCTCGCAATTCGACGGCGACCGCCCGCCGTTCTTCATCCGACCGAACAAAGTGCCCATCAAGCGCTGGTGTATCAACATCCTTCTCTTTTTTAGCATCAACGTGCTCAACAACCACGCCTTCAGCTA
This sequence comes from Sporothrix protearum, assembly GCA_016097115.2. Taxonomy (NCBI): domain Eukaryota; kingdom Fungi; phylum Ascomycota; class Sordariomycetes; order Ophiostomatales; family Ophiostomataceae; genus Sporothrix; species Sporothrix protearum. Next base: position 442,125 of record JADMNH010000003.1, read on the forward strand.
CAACATCTCTGTGCCCGTCCACATCATCCTGCGCTCCGGCGGCAGCATCACCACCATGATTGCCGGCTTTTTCTATGGCAAGCGGTACTCGCGCATCCAGACCATTGCCGTCATCTTGCTGACGGTCGGTGTCGTCGTTGCCGCCTGGTCCGACGCGCAAAGCAAGGGCGTCGCCGAAGAGGCTGCCGAGGGAGACATTGAGTTTATCACCGGCCTTTCGATCCTGTTCATTGCCCAGGTTCTCTCGTCGATCATGGGCCTCTACACGGAGGAGACGTACAAAAAGTACGGCCCGCAGTGGCGCGAAAACCTGTTTTACTCGCACCTGCTGTCTCTCCCGCTTTTTATTCCGTTCCTGCCGTCCCTCGTCCGCCAGTTCGACCGTCTCGCCAACAGCGCCCCGCTCTCACTGCCGTTTCTCGACGTCGCCGCCAACGCCGCCGCCAACGTCACCAAGCGCTCGATCGAGGGCGGCGGGGCCGACGTGGCCGTCGCCGCCGGCCTGCGCGAGAGCGTCGAGCGCATCCACATCCCCAGCCAGCTCGTCTATCTGGTGCTCAACGTTCTGACCCAGTACGCCTGCATCCGCGGTGTCAACCTGCTTGCGGCCGCGTCGTCGGCGCTGACCGTCACCATCGTGCTTAACATCCGCAAGCTCGTCAGCCTGCTGTTCAGCATCTGGCTCTTTGGCAACGTCCTGTCGCCCGGCACGCTGGTGGGCGCCATCATTGTCTTCTCGGCCGGCGGCCTGTACTCGTTTGACGGCAAGAAGAAGCCGTCGTCGGCGCGACAGCGTGCTGTTAGTGTCAAGGTGGGCTAGGAGGCCCAACCGAGCTGGGCCAGGCCCAAGGGTACCTCAAGGGACAAGGGTTAAGCTGGGTCTGTTTTGCGTTTTGTTTTTGTCATTGATCTTCTTGCTTTAAATTGAATGGATTGCGCGTTACTGTTTTTTTTTTTTTTTGTTTACGTTACTTTATTATGACTGGACACAACAACAAGGCTGGCAAAGACAGAGCTTAAGCCTTGCCACACTGCTGTCGTCTCAATGACCCAATCGAGGACATAGAAGGGGAATCGGTAAACACAAAACACAGATACGTTACTCTTTCACGATGCGTGCACAGAACGTAAACGAGCTTCTTCCACGGACAGCACACATCGCACATGGGGCGCTAGAACCCAACAGGTTGGCTGATTGTCGTTACGCTTTGTGCCTGGAATCGTTTACAATCGGTCATGGACTCATGGGTGGCAGTGGTATCTTACTTTGTCGTGGTGGCGGGCAGCCTCGCAGCCAACCTCGAAAAAAATTTAAGCTTTTGCATTGCCGCTAGCGCACGACTGCGCTTTTCCAGCTGGCCGGTGTTTTTTTGGTTGGCGGCCGAACAAGACGAGCCAGGGCCTGTCTGCTTTCGTTTGTGCCCAAGACTTGCCCAAGTGCCGCCCAGCCCACTGCAAAGCCAAAGCATGGTGCATGGCTCGGCCTTTTGTTTCGCTCCTTCTCTCGCTAGGTCGGGGTCACACCTGCCTGGTCCGCTGCAGCTGCACGCACACCGCAACGGGCGCTATCTCTTTCCCACCGAGAGAACAACCAGCAAACGACGACGTCACAGCACAGGCTTTTCTGCACCTTCCCCTCTCGTCACAAAACAAGATGGAGCCTCCGCTGGGCACTTTTTCGCTGGACACTTCTCAGCCAGGCACTCTTCTTTAGTCGGGCCCAGCTGCACAGCACAAATGTGCATCTGTCGTGATGATCCGATTGGCCTTTTCGATTGGCTTTCTCAAAAGGCCAAATACTTGAATCTCGATCGTCCAATTCGTAGTAAAGAGATCGGTTTATCTACGGCTTCGACTTTGGGCAGGCACGAACGGGCACGAATGCAATGATTTATGGGACTAAAAGCGGCCGAGTCGGTGTGACTTGTACGCAGGAACGTGCAGGAGCGAACCGTGCTTGAGAAAAAGTTGGCCCTAATCCTCTTTCTGTACCTGCCGACACCGACAGACAAGACTACGAGTCTACGATGTGCTCCTTCCCCCCCCCCCATTATCTTATCTCCAATTTTCGGTACTTGTCTCACTGTTACTCCCTCTCCCCTCTTTGAGCTCTTTGAGAACAACACTCGCAAACCCCCTGACCTCCTGTCGAGTCATACTTTTTGTTTGGTCTTGGTCCTTTGACACGTTTGACGACAGCGACACGAAGCGACGTGTACACTGTCTTGACGCGACACCGTGTTCATCGCAAGCAAATCTTGGTTGATCTCATCTCCAAACACCCTTCTGCGCCCCGCAAAGTCCATCTTTCCGTCCATCCTCTCCTCTCTCCTCTCCAGAGAAAGAGAGAAGAACGGCTGGCCAGCCAAGGCAGGGCCAGAAACCCTTCCCGACCATGTCTGGTACGTTGCTGTGAACCGTTGTGAACCGTTGTGAACCCTCCAAGATGTACACAGTGCCTGTCTTTTGCCGTCTAGAACGGGATTTGGAGTCGTCTTTGTGGACTGTCAGCAAAACGCCCGTTGCTGTGACTGTTGGCCCTTTCCCTGTGGTATTACATGAGAACGGTACACTGACGCGCCTTTTCTGCTGCAGCCTCTCGCCGAAGCCACGGCCATTCCCACGGCCACGCCTACGCCCACGACGACCTTGTCTCTCGCTCCACCTCCAACTCGCCTCCCATCCTCGGCCGGCCTATGAACGATTCCGACGGCGACTACGACGAGCTACTCGACAACGAAGAACTCGACGAGGGGCATCGGACCTACTTCGACGACGGTGACGGTGACGGCGACGACGACAATAACGAAGCCTCGTACAAAAAGTCTCGGGGCAAACGTCATTCCAGAGCCAGCTTCAGTGTGGGCGGCGACGTCACCCCGAGCGACGACAGACTGGGTGGCCTGGGAGGCTCCTTCGAAGACGACACTGACGAAGTCAACGTTGCTGCCTCGGCCTCGACCTCGCCCTCGGCCGTCCTCCAGGAGGGCATGCTGCCGCGCGACATGCCGAAACGCAGCGCCTTCTACGATCCGGTCGCCGACCGCCAGATGAGCCAGAGCGATGCCAAACTGTTTTACCAGCTGAGCCAGCTGGACCTGCAAAAGAATACGGCGGCCCAGCAGGTACTACAGCAGCAACAACAGCAACAGCAACAGCAGCAACAACAACAACAAACCCCCGTCACATCCAGCCCTGTTCTACACGGGAACGGCACCGGCGATGCAAATGCCAGTTGGATACCGCCACGGTCACCCCTGGGCAGCCATGCCCGCTTCTCCGACTCCATGCCGCGCGCGCCACCCATGTCTGGTGCCGGCCACCATGGCTTCAGCTCCAGCGTGAGCCACGGCGGTGCCGGAGACACTCACGACGGCGCTTCGGTCAGCCTGCACGCCGTCGATGGCTCGGTCCGGGGTGGCCATGGGGGCGGTGGCGCGGATGGCGGCCCCGACTTTCTCAGTGCGGGCCTGACCTCGGGCGCTGCCGTCGGCGCGGTTGCTGCGGCTGCGGCTGCGGCTGCCGCTACCGCGTCCGGGGCCTCGGGCCTCAGCATTGGTGAGCCGGCGGGCATTGGCAGCACGTCGTACGCCGATGCCGACCCGCAAATCACGTCCGAGCTCACGTCCATCTTCAAGAACATTCAAAAGATTATCGACCTGCGCCACAAGTACATCCGTCTCTCCCTCCAGGGCCCCATGGACAACCCAAAGGACGACCCCAACTGGACCATCTACCCGCAGCCGCCCGAGCCTGTCTGGGTCGCCGACCAGGATGCCTCGGGTGCCACGGCCAACGCCGACGGCACGCGGACTGCCAACAGCGTGAACAACAGCATGACCAACAGCCTGGTCTTGCCACCGCAGTCCCAGTCACAGCCACAGCTACAGCAGTCCCAGTCCCAGTCCCAGTCCCAGCCTTCGCAGCCTTCGCAGCAAGGAGAGACTCCTAAGAAGCCGACCAAGAAGCGAAAGCCGGGCCAGGACATTGGCGAAGACTTTGACATGGAGGATTTGGGCCCGCTTCCGGGCGAGAGCGAGCTGACGTACCATCTCGATGACAACGGCGTGTACCAGGTGTTTGAGAACGACAGGGCCGCCGCTGCCGATACGCCCATTATCAGTGTGCCTACCCTGCGCGAGTTTTACATGGACCTGGAGCCGATCCTCAACGTGTCGGCCGACGGCCCCAGCAAGAGCTTTGCGTACCGCCGGCTGCAGTACCTCGAGGGCAAGTTTGGTCTCTACACGCTGCTGAACGAGTACCAGGAGACGGCCGATACCAAGCGTGTGCCGCACCGTGACTTTTACAACGTCCGCAAAGTCGACACACACGTGCACCACTCGGCCTGCATGAACCAGAAGCATCTGCTGCGCTTCATCAAGAGCAAGATGAAGAAGTGCCCGGACGAGGTCGTGCTCTTCCGCGACGGCAAGCACCTCACGCTCGCCCAAGTGTTTGAAAGTATCAACCTCACCGCCTACGATCTCAGCATCGACACGCTGGACATGCATGCGCACAAGGACACCTTCCACCGCTTCGACAAGTTCAACCTCAAGTACAACCCCATTGGCGAGTCGCGTCTGCGGACCATCTTCCTTAAGACGGACAACGACATTGAAGGCCGCTACCTGGCCGAGATTACCAAGGAAGTCATTTCCGATATGGAGTCCAGCAAGTACCAGATGGCCGAGTGGCGCATCTCCATCTACGGCAAGTCGATGAACGAGTGGGAGAAGCTGGCCGCCTGGGTCGTCGACAACAAGCTCTTCTCGCACAATGTGCGCTGGCTCATCCAGATCCCGCGTCTCTTTGACGTGTACAAGGCGACGGGCTCATGGAGTCCTTTGAGCAGGTCCTCAAGAACGTGTTTGAGCCGCTGTTCGAGGCCACCAAGAACCCGCAAAAGTACCCCAAGCTGCACGTCTTCTTGCAGCGCGTCATTGGCTTTGACAGCGTCGACGACGAGAGCAAAGTCGAGCGCCGCCTCTACAAGAAGTTCCCCGTGCCCAAGGTGTGGAACTCGGGCCAGAACCCGCCCTACAGCTACTGGATCTACTACCTGTTTGCCAACATGGCCACGCTCAACGCCTGGCGCAAGCAGCGCGGCTTCAACACCTTTGTGCTGCGGCCGCACTGTGGTGAAGCCGGCGACAGCGAGCATCTCGCCGTGGCCCTGTTGTGCTCGCACAGCATCAGCCACGGCCTGTTGTTGCGCAAGGTCCCGCTGCTCCAGTACATTTTCTATCTCGAGCAGATTGGCATCGCCATGTCCCCGCTCAGCAACAATGCGCTCTTCTTGGCCTACGAGCGCAACCCGTTCCACCAGTACTTTAAGCGTGGCCTCAATGTGTCCCTGTCCACCGACGACCCGCTGCAGTTCGCCTTTACCAAGGAGCCGCTCATTGAGGAGTATGCCGTGGCCGCCCAGATCTACAAGCTGGGCCCCGTTGACATGTGCGAGCTGGCCAAGAACTCCGTCGTCCAGAGCGGCTACGAGTTTTCTGTGAAGCAGCAGTGGCTCGGCCCCGATTTCTACAAGCCGGGCATTGCCGGCAACACCATGGTCAAGACCAACATCCCCGACCGGCGGCAGCACTTCCGCTACAGCACGCTGCGGGAAGAGTGGCAGATGTAGGCCGCCCTTTCTTCCACCCTTCCTTCCGCCTTTTCTTCTGCCCTTTCTTCCGCCCTTTCTTTTTGCATTGTTCTTTGCAATGGCAGTATAGACTAACAACGAGCTGCAGGATCGAGAAATACACACAGGCACCGCAAGCACGGCCCACCGAAGAGAACGTTGGAGCTGCGCCCGACCATGCGGCGGCGACGGCAGCACCTGGGTCGCCGTCGCTGTCGATGAAGACGTCCGTCACGGCCCCGCTGCCCAACTCGCCGATCCCGACGTCGTCAGCAACAGCCGCCGGTCCTGCCACCGGTCCTGCCACCGGTCCTAGCTTCGTCGCCTTACCGGCAGCCGCCCATGCGGGTCCTCTGCCGACAGAGTTGGCCGCCCTCGCCAGCACCTCCACGGGCACGCTCAACACCACAATCCCGGGTGCAGCAACGCCCATTGTGGGCGGTGGCTCGACGGCCACCGGCGGCCCCCTTCTCCAATCGCCCCTGGCCCTCTCGCGGGAAAGCACGTGGCCGGCCGATGCAGTGGCGACGACGTCGTCGGGCATGGGCACGCCGGGCAGTGGTGGCGGCGTCAACAGTGTCATTTCGGACCCCAGTGTCCACTTGTCGGGCACCGAGCCGCGCTACTTCCCCGGCGTGGCCACCCGCAGCCAGCGCCGCAACAGCATCCGCAAGAACTCGTACCACGAGATGGACGACGGCACGGCCACAGGCACCGCGGCCAACCGGCTTCGAAAGACGGGCAGTTTTGGCGCGCCCGAGGAAGAGGTGGACGGTGAGGAGGAGGAAGAGGCGTGAGGGAGCAGGGAAAGTCCAACGGGCTTTCGGGAGTTTGAGCAGGCCAACGGCGACGGCCAGGGGAACTCGAGTTTCTAGGACGATGGGAGCTCAAGCTTAAAGCCAGGCGTTTATCTTGTTAGAACCGGCGACGGAGCAACTCGAAGGACGACATGTAAATGTCCTTTGTCGTTTCAATGACGTATCGAATGACGTATCGAATGAAATTGAACTTTGTAGTTTAATTTTAAATTTTTATCGTGTTTCTAAACACAACAGCTGCTTGCCCGTGCAGACGCTGGATGTGACAACTTTTTGCGCAAGTATTCTTTTGCGAATAGTTTGTTTTGCTTTCATGAAGTACGAAGAAATCAATATGTCCGTATCTCACAATTGGATGTCACGTGTACCAAACTGCTGTCTGACTTGAGCTTCAGAGCTGCCAGCTGCCCGCTGCCCGCCATCGCCATGCATGCAGCCCATTAATTTCACGCCCACAGCTAGCGCCACAGCCACCTTCTTTTCGTTCTCCTCGCCCTTTTGACCAGCCCAGTATGTTCGTAAAATGTCCTACCCCACTTCGACAGTCCACTATGTCGTATGAAGTCACGTCTCGGCGGATAGCGCCCTCTTTTTGAGATTGGAGACTCGCCAGAAGCATGTTAGCACATCTTTGGCAGCGGCTTTTAGTGAACTTGCGGCAGTGTCCACTGTTCATCAGCGATATACGGACAGCAACGGCACTACAAAGTATATTTAGTAATATACTTACAGTACGGCGTACGTTTGCCTCTTTTGCGCGCGCGGCCTTGGACTTTTAGCTCTTTCCTTTGCCCGGCCGCGCCTTCCTGCTTCTGAAAGCCATCCGTCGGGCCTGATTTTAGGGGAAGGCACCACCCATATCACACACACTACTCCTGCCTCGACTGCCAATTCTAGCCGTCTTTCGCCGTCCGCGCCTTCCTTTTTCTCTCCTCTCGCTTGCTCTGCCTCCTTTCCATTTGGCATCATCAAACCCAGAGCCCACCCACCTGCACCTGCCTCCCCCCCCTAGAAACGAAGTTGCCCAAGCTCGTTCTCTTCAGCACATCCTGTTTCTTTCCCTACTAAGCTGCATCGCCAGCTTCTTCTCCTCTTCTCTTCTTCTTCCTCCTTTTCTCCAGCTCACTCTTCTTGCGTTTGCCGAATTCCCACCACCCCCGATCCCGGCACAGACTTGCGCACACACGCACACACACACAATTCGAGCGAGAGCAGCGATCTCCTTTTCCTTGTTCCTTGCCCATTTCGCCCATTGCTTTTTGTTTCCAACTATTCCTGTGCATTTTTTACGGCATTGGAACAAGCACCACTCAATCCCGTCCATTATTGTTACTTGTGAGCTATTCCGCCCTTCATCACTCCTCTCTTCCCCTTCCTCTTGTCTCTTTGCTCTGTCGCACAGTGCTGTACTCCGTTGCTCCCAAAGAAGGAGAGGATAGACAAAGCAGAGAGGACCCTTCATTCCTGCCTGCCTGTTTCTTCGGCTTCTTGCAGCTTTCCTCCGTCATCGAACCAACATCCACGAAACCGCACAAACCTGCAAAAACATTGCACTCAAGCGCAGGCGACACCTTTTTAATTTCGTGACTATCGCACTGTTTATGCTAACTTCAGACTGTCCAATGCCAGCTTCCCACCTGAAACGAACCTTCTTTGGACAACAAGAGTTTCTACCAAAAAACCCACACCCATCCGCACTTCCGGCGATCAAAGCTTTTTTGTCCCTCTCTCGTCCTTGTGTCGCCAGAGCGCCTTTGCCATTCTCCATTGCTGGCAAGTTTGACTGTCGTAATCAAAACCGAACTCTAGCACCGAACCGAACCGATTACGGGCCATCTCCACCCCTTTTCATTATCTCACGACCTAGCATGTTCGCGTTGACAAGCTATCTCTGAGACTCCCCTGACGACGAATACGACGAGGCCGACGACAAACGACGGCAGCTCGACGACAAAACAGTGCTGTTGCGTTTCGACGACTTCTTTGGCCGAACAAAAAGCGACTATACGGAGCACGGCACTCTGTCTCCATCGGCCATTTTCAAAAGACCTCACCCCCCCCCCCCTCCCGGACGCGTCCCGATCTCCCGGGGGTTCCGCCCCTATTTTTCCAGACACTTGCTCCGAGCCTAGGCTTCCAGAGTCATCTCCGGCAACCTTTCGACTTTCCTAGCACAGTTCCGCAAACCTCCGCCCATCATGGGTTTCGTCGGTGTCTACAAGGCCCTTTACGACTATGTGCCACAGTCCGAGGGCGAGCTGGCCATCACCGAGGGCAGCCTGCTCTACATCCTCGAAAAAGACGGCGGTGATGGCTGGTGGAAGGCCAAGAAGAAGGCCGGTGGCGATGACGAGGACGAGCCTGAGGGCTTGATCCCAGAAAATTACGTCGAGGAGGTAAGCACAGACAAGCTCGTACCACGATGGCCGTTTGTGGAAGCACATGCATGCATCCATGCTTGCATCCAACGTCCCAGATACTAACTTTTTCTTCTTCTTTTCCTTCGCGTCAGGCACAACCCGTTCGTCACGCACGCGCCCTGTACGACTATACCAGACAGACTGACGAGGAGCTCTCCTTCCCCGAGGAGGCTCAATTGGCCATTTACGATGCCTCCGATCCCGACTGGATTCTCGCAGGATATGAGAACGAATATGGTTTTGCGCCTGCCAACTACATCGACATGGATGGCACCGGTGCTGCCACGACCAACGCAGAGGAGGACGCGGCGGAAGCCGAGGCGCCACCTCCGGCTCTTCCATCAAGACAGGCCACATTCGATGACGACGAAACCCCGAGCCCTCGCCTCCCGCCGCGCAGCGCGCCTAGCGAGCCCAGCAGCCCCAACGCCAACTCAGCCGCTGCCACAGCACTCGCCAACGTTCTCGCTGGCCGCTCCGCTGCGCAAAGACCGGCAACACCGCCCCCTTCCCTGCCAGACCGCCCTCGCTACCTGTCCGACGACGCATCTGAAGGCGAAGATCCGCTTTCCCCGCCACTCCCGACACGCCCGCGGCCCCAAGCCAACTTTGACGACGACGCGCCATCACCGTCTCTGCCGCAGCGGAGCAACACCAACAACTACGGTGGCAGCAGTTCCGGTCGAGGAGGCAGGAACGGCGGTGGCTACGAGGACGAGGAGCATGCGTCGAACACCCTGAGCCCCGGCGGATTCCACTTGTACAACATCTCCGAAATGGTGTCCGTCATGGGCAAGCGGAAGAAGATGCCCACGACGCTCGGCATCAACCTCAAGACGGGCGTCATCCTGATTGCGCCAGAACGGTCTCAGGACGGTCCATCGCAGGAGTGGTCGGGCGAAAAGATGACGCACTACTCGCGTGAGGGCAAGCACGTGTTTATGGAACTCGTGAAGCCCAGCAAGAGCGTCGACTTCCACGCCGGTGCCAAGGACACGGCCGAGGAGATTGTCAGTGCGCTCGGTGAGCTTGCCGGTGCCGTCCGTGCCGAGGGCCTGCGTGAGGTGATCCTGGCAGGTACCGGCCACGAGCTGAAGAAGGCCGTGGTGCTGTACGACTTTATGGCCCAGGGCGACGACGAAGTTACAGTGGCCACAGGCGACGAGGTCATTGTCCTCGACGACCAGCGCAGCGAGGAGTGGTGCCAGGTCCGGCGTGTTAAGAACGGCAAGGAGGGCGTCGTGCCTCTGAGCTACGTCGAGGTCACAGGTACCATCACATCCGATATCCCCACGCAGCCGGTCTCGGCCTACCACTCGTCCGCACCGAGCTCGCCCACGACCAATAGTGCGCCTGCCATTTCCACCCAAATGGCCACCGTCGGCGCCCGGTCGACTGTCAAGCAGAACCGCCTTGAAGAAGAGCGCCTGACACGCAACGCCGTGCGCGCAGCAGTCCGCGACGAGTCGGGACGAACAAACGAGGTAGGCAACGGCGTGCATCCGCCTGAGAGGCGCAGTAGTCTCTACGCAACGAATATTAACCTTGGTGAACAGCAGCAGCGCAAGAAGGAGAATGGCAACGGCAGCAGCTCCCGCTCGGGCAAATCCCGTACGTATACAAGTTGCCCCGTACGAGACGCGCCCGTACATCTTCTCGTTATGAACACCGCTAACCACATAGAACCCGATGCATCCAAGGTGCGGACCTGGACCGACCGGACCAAGTCGTTCAGCGTCGACGCTCAGTTCCTGGGCCTCAAGGATGGCAAGATCAATCTGCACAAGATGAACGGTGTCAAGATTGCTGTGCCCGTCGCCAAGATGTCCCTGGAGGATCTCGAGTACGTCGAGGCCATCACGGGCATCTCTCTGGACGAGGACAAGCCGCTGTCCAGCATGAAGCGCAAGTCCCAGATCCAGCAGCAGCACGACGAGTCGCAAAACTCGTCCGGCACCAAGGTCGGCGCCTCGATCGAGCCCAAGACGTCCGACTACGATTGGTTCCAGTTCTTCCTAACCTGCGATGTCGCCGTCGGCCTGTGCGAGCGGTATGCGCAGGCCTTTATCAAGGACAACATGGACGAGAGTGTGCTCCCGGACATCGATGCCAGCAACCTTCGGACTCTCGGCCTCCGCGAGGGTGATATCATCAAAGTGATGCGGTACCTGGACGGCAAGTACGGCCGCGGCAAGAAGGGTGGCGATGACGGTGGTGAGGGTGGCCTTTTCTCGGGCCCCGGTGGCGCACTGCGGAACAACACCCGCCGCGGCCGCCCGACGCCTTCGACCCAGGCAAGCGATGTTGTCGATGCCAAGGCCTTCTCGCAGCAGACGACGGGTGGCGACGACAGCAATGCCACCAATGGCAACCGAGTGGCATCGCCCGGTTCCCAGACACCCACGGACAGAGTCGCCCCGCCGCCCAGGCAGACGCCTGCCGCCACTGGTGCTGGTGGCTTCGACGACGACGCGTGGGATGTCAAGCCCTCGCGCCAGCCTGCCCCCGTCGCGACACCGGAGCCTCCCGTTGTCCAGCGCGCTCCGGAGCGCGCTCCGGAGCCCGCTCCGCCACCGCCTGTTGCCAAGCAGCAGACCGCTGCTCTGACTGGCACCCTCCAGGAGCTGTCCCTGCTTACGCAACCCCTGCCGGCAGAGAAGCTCAACCCCAACCCTCCTCCTGCCATCACACTCCCTCCCCAGGCCACACCTGCGGTCTCTCTGCCTTCTGTCCAGCAGCAGCTGCTGCAGCAGCAGCAGCAGCAGCCTCCGCAGATGCTGGGCGCTTCGCCTGCCATGTTCGCCGGTCTGGCCCAGCAGCAGACCGGTCTCCAGGGCATGAACGGTCTGCAGCCACAACAGACAGCCGCCTCCTTTGCCCGGGCACGGCCCATGGCTCCGCAGTACACGCAGGGCCAGGGCGGTCTGCTGCCGCCTCCGCCCGCGCGCCCGCTTTCGGCACCTCAGTCCGCTCAGCCGAGTGCATTCAGCCCGCCGCCTTTGCAGCCACAGATGACGGGCATGGTCACTGGCCAGGTGGCGCCGGTGGGCCAGAGCCTCAACGACATTACCCAGGCACGGCTGCAGCAGCAGTTTCAGCAGCAGCAGTTCCAGCAGCAGCAGCTCCAGCAGCAGTACCAGCAACAGATGATGGCCCAACAGCAGCAACCCCAGGGCATGATGCCCATGATGACGGGCATGCCCATGCAGCAGCAGCAGCAGCCGCAGCCCACTGGATTCGGTCTGCCTCAGCAGCAGTTCATGCCGCCGCAGCAAAACCAGTTTGGCCAGCCTGTGCAGGTGCAGATGCAGCCCACGGGCTTCGGTCAGTTCGGTATGGCCCCGCCTCCCGGTGCCACGCTCAACTCGATGCTGCCGCCGGCGCTTGAGCCCCAGCGGACCGCCATGCCGCAACAGCCGCAGCCGCTGCAACAGCAGCAGACCATGCAGAACATGCAGCCCATGCAGCCCATACAGCCCATACAGCCCCAACCGACGGGTCCCTTCACCCAGGGCTTTGGCAACCACGGCATGGCCCCCACGCCGGCGCCGCTTCTGCCGCAGCAGACGGGCCCGCCGCCCCCTGTCCGTTTTGGTGTGACCGAGGAGACCAAGAAGCTGATGCCCCAGCCAACGGGCCGTCGTGCCAACCTGTCCGCAGCGAGTAAGTCAAGTCCACCGCCACGCGTCGTTGCATTTTCTTTCGCATCGTGTCCTAACAGAGTGAACAGCCCCCGATAATCCGTTCGGTTTCTAGTTGCCGCACAACGTGGTACCTTTGACGTTTCGTTGAGGCTGGCCGTCTATTCGTTTTCCTTCTTTCTTTCTCGTCGATGTTTCTGTCTTCCAGCAGGCGTCGTCACTTTTTCTTCCCCACGTCATCGTTCTTCCTCCTCCCTTTCTGATGCTCCTGTATCCTTCACCTTGCGTCTGTTTTGAGTACAAATGTCTATTGTGCGTTCTTGTTCTTTTGTTTTTGTCCCCTTTTTGTCTGCATCCTGTTTCCTTTTGGATTTATCTCATACTCCTTTTTTCAGTCTTCTGTCCTCCTTGTCTCCCTCTTCTCGTTTTTTTTTTGGGACAGAAAACTTTAGAGCATCACCATCGTATATAATTTCATCTCCCGTATACAATAATCAACATAGCACTTTTTTTCGACTTCCGTGCTTGAGGGGCATGATGAAGTCCTGTGTCTAGAGTAGATGTATGTCATGGGTCACCAACGAACTAATGTCATTTAGTGGAATATACGAGAGGTGCATGCAGCAGTGATGTTCATAAGGCATTTGTTTCTCTAAGATTATTTTTGCAATCGCATATACACATGTCATTCCGCAAAAGAGTATATACACATTTATTCATGTTGATTTTGAACTAAGATGGAACAGATCGAAACTCTGAGAGACGAAATGCAAGCCAGATCGTACGAAGAAAACTGTCGGTGGTAGAAAATAAAAAGAAGATTAAAACAAAAAAGAAATACAAGAAGTGGCGTTCTATCCAGACGCAAAGCCCCATTCATCGTCATGCAATATCCTAGACAAACACAACTTACAAGATGTGGGAATACACAGAAGAAGAAGAAAAGACAATTCCCATCACCGGCCAAAACAGAATAACCGGCCGTGCCTCGCCGGCTGTAGCCGCCCTAACAAACAAAAAGACTGCTCAAAACATGTGGCAAGGCTAGGTGCGAAGCAAGAGCAAAAAGCTCATTGCAAAGGGCGATTCTCCACAGCCCAGCAACAAAAAGAGTGGGAGATTGGGAGACCAACACTTGGTCCCCTTTTGGTGCGGCATACCCGCACAAGGCAGAGCAAACGTCGGCTCAAACAACCCCCAAAAATAAGAAGACAGATTTTGAACCTTTGCTCCAAATCTCCAACATACGCCCTACACATACGGAGAAATACGAGGCGAATCCAACAGCAGCCCCCCCCCCCCCCCCCCCAACGCGCAGCCCACCGCGACGTTCAGCCTTCTGTAGTCTGCTCTACTGAACTTCAGTGAACGAGTCATCGACCTTGAGCAGGTCCTCCACGGTGGCACGGTGGCGGACGGTGGCGCCGTCGTCCGCACCGACCGCAGCGACCGCACCGCTAGTGACGGCCTGGACGGGTGCCTCCTTGGCCTGGCCCTTGGCCGCGCCCGGCGCCGGCTCGAAGCGCTTGCGGACGGCGGAGATCATCTTGACGAACCAGTGGACATTGAGCGAGTTGAGGATGAGGTTGCTGACGACGTAGAGGACAAAGAGCCAGAGGGGGATGGGGCCCTTGTCGGCGGCGACGGCGCGGACGGAGGGGTCGTTGCGGGCGGCCGGGTTGGCGACCCAGTCCGGGGTGGGACCGTCCCAGACGGCGTGCCACATGTCGTAGTAGACCCAGAGGGACATGTAGTTGCCGTAGACGAGACGGCAGGCGAAAAAGGTGCCCAGCAGGGCGATGCCGTTGTAGAACTGGGCGCGGCCGCCGGTCATGCCGAGCTTGTCAAAGAACCAGTGGGCGTTGAGGAAGGGGGTCGACAGCTCGTACAAGATGAAGACGGGGCCGTAGTAGTTGAGAAAGGGCGGAAGCCAAAGGAGAAGACGGCCAGGGCGCTGGCGGCGTGGGCGAGCAGGCCGGGGCCAAACACGTCAAAGTTGAGCAGGGTAATGACCAGGTCCCAGACGAAGTAGCCGCAGGCGAGGGCGGAGACCATGGCGGGCGTGCCCATGTAGCCGTAGATGCGCTCCTTCCAGTCGCCCTTCATGTTCTGGCGCTCCTCGTCGACCAGCACGCACCACAACGCCAGGACGTTGATGAGCAGGCTCTGGACCATGGAGACGACATGGCTGTCCCAGTTGGCCTTTTTCGCGCGGTTCAGGGGCCTGTAGATGTGGGGGACAAAGTAGTTGGAGAGGACGGGCGAGACGACGACCTGGACAAAGGTGTAGAAGAGGGCGGCGATGACAATCTCGTGGATGTGCAGGGGCAGAATGTCGAGGCCGAGCTTGTCGGCGAACGGCTGGACCGCTTTGCTGAGGGCGGGGATCGGCCCGATGGGAAAGACGTCCTTCATGGTGGAAGGTGGAAGGTGGAGGGAGAAACGAGGACCTAAAAAGTGTAAAAAGAGAGAAAAGAGAGAGAAGAACGAGTGTTAGTCGCAAGTGCGAAAGGAGTGGTAGAAAGGAACGGACATGACGGGGGGACGATACGACAAAACGAAGCGGACTTTCGTCTTATAATGGCTTTTGTCTTGCATTTCGTCATTGTCAGAGGAGTGGAGGTGGAGGCAGCCAACCGGTCCCATGACAGGTCTGCCGGTGAGGAGAAGGGGATGTAAGCGGGTGTGAACGTTTGTAAACGCTTGGCCCTGCAGAAGGGAGGGATGACTGGATGCGATGTGACGAGAGGAGGAGTGAAGGAGAGGAAAAGAGAAAGAAAGAAAAGGCATATGGAGACCAACCTGGCGAGGGAAAGCTGTCAATCTGGGAGATATACCCAGAGAGAAGGCCAAGAGACCAACGAGGCTGGAGAAAGAAGCTATCTGCCGTAGTAAAGTGAAAGGCAAGAGCTTGCGAGATCCAAACCGTGGCTGTCGACGAGAAGAGATTTGACGAAAGAAATAGAAAAGATTCAGGCGACGAAGCCAGGCTGCATAGCAGATGAAAGGGGAAGAAGAAGAAGAAGAAGAAGAAGAAGAGGGAGAAGAAGAAAGAGGTAGCAATACAGAGTAAAGTCCAGAGGAAGAAGGGGATGCCTTGGCAGTCCGGATGCGAGCTGCGAACTGAAGGAAAAGGGTGAGGCAGAAGATGGCAAAGGCAGCAAAAGGCAGCAAACGGTCGGTTGAAGTGAAAGCGAGTGCGAAGAGGAGAGATCCAGGGTCTGGTGGGGAAGCTATCAGAGACCGTCCCTCCTCTCCTTTGCTCGCTTGCTAGCGACGGCTTTGTTGGGGAAAGGCTCGGCAAGAACGCTAGACTTTAGTGGAGCAAGGCAACAGTTGAAGAGAGCAATGAGAGCGTATCTTATCGCTACAGTTGGCACGCCTTTTTGGTAGTTCAGTGGGCAAGCTGGCGGGCAATAGTTGGGTTGGGCCTTAAGGCTTAGGCCTAGCGCTGCTGAACCTGCTGGAGGCTGTCGTGGATATATCATATCCATGATGATTGTAAGATTAACGCTGAAGAAGTACCGTTTATACTGGTAACCCAGCACTGTGTCATGCGGCTTGGGGGCTACGATTCGAAGCACGGGGCCCAGCTGACAGGCTACAAATACACTGTACACAGTGTACACTGTACACTGTACAGCCACGCGGGCCATGCAGGTCTCAACTACAGGGAAGCTACAGCGAGCTCCGGGCAGGTGAGACGCGCTGTGGCTCAGGTGGGCTGTGGCGCCTGACTTGCGCCAACGACGGCCCGTGGCCACTGTTGGAGCTGTTACTGTCAGGGTGTCTGCTGCTCTCACTGAAGCCATTCCCACCTCTCAAGATGACGACAGACGGAGTTGAGTTTGAGGAAGCACACCATTAATCCACACACACCACCCACGAGCGCCCGCCATGGCCGACCTCCTTTACGACCTTCTGGCGACGACGCCCTCCTCTACATCAGAAAAGGAATCGTCCACCTTCGGCCCCGCGGACCCCGATGCGCTCTCGTATCTCGCGACGCTGGCATCACGACCGCTCGCGTCGCTGCAGTCCGAAGAGCCCCTGAAGCTGTCGCAGTCGTCACACTCGCTGCAGCTGGCCCTCCAGGGGCTGGCGAAAAAGTCCTACCAGCCCGTCCTCGAGTCGGCCAAGCGCCATGCCGCGCTGCGCACCGCCGTGCCCCAGCTGGCCGCCAGCACCGCCGACCTCCGCCGAGCCATTCCCGCTCTGGACGAGGAGGCCCTCCGCTTCTCGACGACCTACCGTGCGGGGAAGACGACGGCGACGGCGACGGCGACGGCGTCGGCGACGGCGAGCACACTCGACGCCTCGTCTTCAAGCAAAAAGGGAGGGAAGGGCGACGTGCTGGCCCGCCGACGCCAAGCTCTGCTCTTGTCACGAAACGTCGAGCGGCTCGTCGACGTGCTCGAGCTGCCCCCCCTGCTGGCCTCGTCGGTCGCCGCCGTGCCCGTCAACTACGCGTCCGCCCTCGACCTCAACGGCCACATTCGCCGCCTGCACGCCCTCTTCCCCGACTCACCGCTGGTCCGGTCGGTCGCGAGCGAGGCGGACGCGTCCATGCGCGCTACCGCCGCCAGTCTGGTCCTGTCCCTCAAAGCGCCCGGCCTCAAGCTGGCAGCCTCGCTGCGGACCATCAGTTGGCTCCGGCGTGTCCTGCCCGACCTCGAGGCGGCTGCATCGGCCGTCACGTCCGACTCGACCCTGGCCCAAGGGCAAAGCCATGGGCACGCCACAGCCCGCACACAGCACGACAAGGCGGCCCAAGAGCGAGCGCTGGGCGCCCTCTTCCTCGTCTGTCGACTGGCCACGCTGACGGCCCTGCTGGACGCCCTGGCGCCCCTGCGCGCGCTGGCCGACCAGGAGCGCGCACGGCAAAAGACCATCGGCTCGACCAACCCCTGGTCCGGCGGGCAGCAGACCGAGCGGTACCTGAAGCGCTACATTGAGATCTTCCGCGAGCAGAGCTTTGCCATCGTGTCCATGTTCCGGAGCATCTTCCCCCAGGCGGGGTCATCCACCGCAGACGACCATGCCGAGGGGGGCGCGACGGACGCGACGGCGACGGCGACGGCGACGGCAAAGACGGTATACAATGGTGGTGGCGGCGGCGGCGGCGGCAGCGGCGGCAGTGGCGGCAGCGACGGCGACGATCCCCTGGCGGTGGAGGACCCCTCGAAGCACTACCGCCGGCCCTGGCTACGTTCCCCCTCCATCTCGTGGACATGCTCCTGGAGACGTTGCGCGAGTACCTGCCCACGGTGCGCGACCAGGCGTCCCGCGACAGCCTGCTGACGCAGGTCCTGTACTGTGCAGGCAGTCTGGGCCGGCTGGGCGGCGACTTTGGCCTCTTTTTGGCGACGCTCGATGTCGGCGACGACGCCGAGGCCGAGTGGGTCGAGGTGGTGCGGCGGCACCGGCAGCTGGCCGGGCGGCTGGAGTCCATTGTGGGCGATCCACGGGAGATAAAGTCCTAAAGCAATATAGACAACGAGATGTGAGACCAAGAGGCCTTGAGCCTCAAGTCTCAAGCCTCAAGCCTCGAACCAAAATTGAATGATTCATGAATGGAAAGCAAATACTGGCAAACTTTATCATTGCGGCGTGTCCTTTTTCCGTGTGCTCGAGAACAAAGTGTCTGGTTGGCTAGCAGACGTGAGGGGAAATTTGACGTAGTGACTACGCTCCGTCTTGGATTCTTTTCGAGCCCAGCAGGCAACAGCATCTCCTTTCTCTGCTCGTCGAGAGTAAGATAAGATACATGATGAGATGCTGTTGATGTGCAAGCGCATGTTCCGACCAGGATGCCAGTAGCGAAGGAAACCGCCTGAAGATTAGCGGGCTGGGCACTAAAAGTCCGCCTCCCAGTGAGCTTTTCCTAAGCCCTAGGAGGTTGGCTGTAGAAAGTCGTAGGACAGTTCCAGATTGGGACGGCAGCCGAGACAGCTTGCTCACCGCCTTGGAATTCACGGCAGAAAAAGTTTGGGGCACCAGTTAGCGGCAGAAACTTTTTCTGTTGTATCTTAGCAGCAGCGACGACAGCCTCCTCTATTATCGCGAGCGACGACTTTTCGATTTTTGACTTCTCTCTTTTGCTTTCCCTTGCAACCAAACTCAACACACACACCAGTTTACACAAAAAAATCAGCCCGAAAATCAAAATGGTTGCCAAGGACAAGAAGGTCAAGGCTGCGGCCGAGGCGCCCTCGAGAAAATCCAGCAGACTCTCTGAGCAGGTGGTGAAGCGGAAAGGTCAGTCGACGAGACGAATGACGAAGGAAACCAAAGAGCACAGCTCCTCACGCCTCAAGGTCATCTGCTAACACATGGGACCTGCAGCTGACGAGGAGACTGCATCCCCCGCCACGAAGAAGCGCAAGGCCGCCGAGGCGACGGTGAAGACGACGCCCGCCAAGACGACCAAGAAGAAGGCGGCGGCGGCGGCGGTTCCTTTGGAAGACGACAAGGAGAACGACGACGCCGAGGTGGCCGTGGAGGACGATGCAACGACACAAGCGCTGGTCAAGGAGATGGACGGTGACGACGACGGCGACCAGGAGGCCACGGCCGAGGGCGGTGCCAGCCTGTTCCAGCCCGGCCAGGATGTCGGCAAGGCACCGGCTGCTGGCGTGAAGAAGGCGGCTGCCGCCGTCCAGGCCAAGAACACAAAGGACACAAAGGACGCAAAGACGGCAAAGACGGCAAAGACCGCCAAGACGACAAAGACGACAAACGGTACCGTCGCTGCCGCCGCGGCCGTGAAAGCTGCCAAGGCCGCGACGGGCCAGACGGAGGAGGGCGAGGCGACACAGAACGGTGTTGTCGGCACCGCAACAGATGCCAACGGCGCCGTGTTTGGCGGCGTCGTCTATGTCGGCCGCATCCCGCACGGTTTCTTTGAGCACGAGATGCGCTCGTACTTTGGCCAATTTGGCGACATCCGCCGCCTGCGCCTCTCGCGCAACCGCAAGACGGGCGCCAGCAAGCACTATGCCTTTATCGAGTTTGCGGACCGCGAGGTCGCCGACATTGTCGCCAAGACCATGGACAACTACCTCCTGTTCGGCCACCTGCTGCGCTGCAGCGTCGTCCCCGCCGAGCGCATCCCCGCCAATCTGTTCAAGGGCGCCAACCGCCGCTTCAAGGCCGTGCCCTGGAACCGCATGGCCGGCCGCAAGCTGGCGCAGCCCAAGCCCGAGACCGCGTGGAACGACAAGGTCAGCCGCGAGGCCAAGCGCCGTGCCGAGCGGGCCGCACAGCTGCAGGAGAAGCTGGGCTACGCGTACACCGGCCCGGCGCTGAAGACGACGGACTCGGTCGAGGCCCCTGCCGAGGTCGAGGAGGAGAAGGCGGAAGAGAAGCCGGCCGAGGCCGAGGCCGAGGCGAAGACCGAGACCAAGGTCCTGGAGGCACCGACGGCCCCCGAGGACCCTGTCGCTGCCATCGCCAAGGCACCAGCCAAGGGCAAGAAGGGCAAGGCGAAGAAGGTGGCGGCATAGGGTCGTTGTGGTGTTGACAGAGGGAGAGAGTGTGCAACAAAAAAACGGACTGCTTTTTTGGGTTTCTGGGAGTTTCGATCTTTTGTTGATGTATTTTCCATTGTTTATTGTGTCTTTTTTTCGCATCTGTTCATCTATCATGACATACACTTTTTTGGCATCCAACTTGTCGAGCAAGCCAAGTACCACACGCAGTGTGCTATACGACGTACATGCAAGCACCCTCGTACCGCCTGTCTCGCATCAAGCGACGTCTTCAAGTTAAGTTCACGTCACAGGTACATGTCTCTCCGCACAACACATCTACACATGACACGCATCCTTGTCGCAAGAGACAAAAGATCTGTACGCCCGAAGCGAACCTCGCACGTCCGCGTAAAGAGACTTGGTGCTAGGATTATAAAGGGCGCTGGCGGTCTTTTCTCCTTTGTCCTCACCGAAAAAAAAGCATTTCCAGCAAAGTACCGCCCTGAAGTGAGCCATGGCAAAAGACAGCAGACAGACTCAATAAAGAGCCAGAAAAAAGCAGGGGCCGTTACTCCAGTGTGAAAACATGCATCCCCTCTGGCGTGGCTTCCAAAGAGACCGCGCGAGAAGGGGGTGTGCATGCCTTGGGGTTGACAAAGTGTTCAGTTTGAGAGAGAAAAAGGAGAGAAGAAGAGTCTAAGAAAAAGTTTCGTGAGGTTTTCTCTAATAAAGTCGGGCTGGCTTGGGGCTGTGGAGCCAAAAGTGGGGCCTCCGAAATACGTACACGGCTTAAGTAAATACTACAGATACGAGCTTCGTAACGATATCTAGAACCGTACTCCGTACTACGCTCAATCAATACGAGGCAGCCAAGTCAAGAGGTGAGAACGAGTCTGGAAACATCTTGTCTTTTGTCTAGTTTTTACTCTGCTTTCTTCTGAGAAGCCGGAGAGATCAAGACCGTTTCAAAGTCGAGACTGCCGAGAGTACTTTGATTCGCAAAATACATAGTATCGTTATAAACGACAAAGGCTCGACCCGCCGAAGGGTCCAGGTCACAAGGGACAGTGTCTAGCGAGGTCACTAGGGCGTGGTTTTGGCTTACGTGTTAGCGGTCGAGGTGCCCCCAATAAGGGACTTAGAGCATGCTCTTCTTCTTAGAGGCTCGCTAGTAATATGCGTAGTTCCAACTGGCACCGACGAGGAAAGCGAGAAAACAGGCAAGGGCGAAACAGGCCGCGCCTTCCACAACTACAGGCTTTTGCGACGACCGCGCAACGCAACAGCGCCTCGCACCTTCTCGTTTTCCATTCCACTCGGCCTCTTTCCTCTTTCCATCTTTATCCCTTTCACCATCCCTTTTCAGACTTCACACCTCACAAACCTCCCAATCTCTGCCAGAACAATAACATCAGCATCAACATTGCATACCAAAGGCGTCGATTACGTCTGCATCAGAGCACCCCGACGCCATCTCTCAGCTCCGAACCTCGAGCATACACCACACTATCCTCCTGTGTACGACGTACCCCACCGCAACGGATTAAAATATCTTACAACGCGACAAGACCACGTCCCCAAACGAGCCAATCGCCGCCGCTAGAACCCGCGTAGAGGCCAGCGAAAGGCTGTCGAAAGAAGGGGAAAAGCCAAATTGAGCACAAGCCAGCCAGCAGAAGCCAACGAAAGCCAATGCGGCAGCGAAGAGCGAAGCTTGCCTTCTTGGACCTTGTGTAATACGTGCACGCGAATACACCTGGCCTTTCGCCATCTGATAGCAACGTCCCTCGCCTTTTCGATTTTGATCCCTCGCATCAACGCCCGCATTTCAATTCCTTGCGATCCTCTGAGTTCCCCTCTCACCCGGAGGAGAGCTCTCCCACCCCTTCTAGCGTCATGCCGTTCGCTGCAAGATCACTACCGTTGCTGGCACCACAGAACGACGCCGCGCCGTCAGGAGGTTCGTCCCCCCCCCCCCCCCATCTCATCACATGCCCCTTCCTTGGACTGCTAGACAGCCAAGCGGCTTCACGATCGTTGCGACGTCTCTTTGATAGTATGGCCTACTCACAATCTCTTTTCTTTCCCCTCCCGCTAGGTGCCAAGAAAAAGAACAAGAAGAAGAAGTCTGCAGCTGCTAAGGCCAATGCTGCGCAGGCCGCTGCGACGTCCCCAACAGAACCTACCGCCGCTGCACCTGCTTCTACCACCGACGAGCCCGAGACACAGGATGCACCGAATGGTGCCGATCACGACTTCGACAGCGATGTTAAAGACGAGCCATCAGCCGACGGAGCACCGGTTGACGATGCGTCAGTGGTAGGTTCTTCCTTCCCACCCTTAGCCGTCGTGAATTACAACATACTTTGTACATACTTTGTACATACTTTGTACTGCTACTGGCCAGGCCCATGTCCCTCCCCATGTCCCTCCCCATGTCCATGCCCATGTCCATGTCTATGCTGGATAGCGATAGCTCCACCCCTAACGGCAACGCACAGCCATCTGGCCATTTGGTCATTTCGCCCATTTCGCCCATTTCGCCCATTTTGCTAACCATCGTTGGATAAAAGCAGAAGCCCGATACCGACACAGACAACACAGCAATCGCCACGCCTGCAAGCACAGAATCACCGTCGAGCCCGACAAAATCGTCGGCCAACGGTAAGGCGAACGGCCACACGCGGAACGGCTCAACAGCAAACGGCAACGGCCGCGCGATACCAACGCACCTCGAGACCCCGGCCGAGAGCGCCGAGAGCGCCGAGAGCGCAGAGAGCGCAGAGGGCGGCAGCAAGGAAAGCGATAAGGACGCCGCCTCTGCCGACCGCAATGGTGACCGGACCCTGAATCAACAACACCATCCACACCCACAACCGCTGCCATGACGACACAAGACAAGACACAAGACAAGTCACCAGACAATGGCCCCGACGAGACCACCGGCGGCGGCAGCGAGGAGCTGCGTGCCCAGGTTGAACGGCTACGGAAACAGGTCGAGGACCTCCAGAAGGCACAGGAAGCCCACGACGAGGAGACGGAAAAGCTGAAAGCGGAGCTGGAGGAGAGCGAGGCAGGGCGCGAGCACGCCGAGGAACAGTACCAAGGGCTCGTTGTCCGGGTCGAGAAGATCAAGGAGACTCTGGGCTCCCGTTTCCACCGGGACAAGCAGGAGCTCGAGGAGTGTCGGGAGCGCATCGAGGACCTCGAGGCGCAAAACGAGAGCCTGCTCCAGAGCAAGGCCGATGCCGAAGCCGCGACTGCCGCCGCCGCCAACGAGATTGCACGCCTGCAGCGGGACTTGGACGTCATTGAGAACGAGCACGACCGCGAACACAACGAGATTCGCAACCGCACTCTGCTCTCCCAGCAGAATTGGCATCGCGAGAAGCAAGAGCTGATGCACCAGCTGGAGAGTGTGCAGGAGGAGCTCGAGTCCACCAGAAACTCTATGGCAGACTGGGAGGTGGTCGCGCTCGAGGAGCGCAACAAGCTCATGGTAGCGGAGAGTAAGGTCTCCGATCTGGAGGACCAGCTTCAGATCCTGCGTGAGCAATACCAGCAGGCCTCGACCGACCGTGACGCCCAAGCCGATACCGTCGGCGGCCTGCAACGGTCTCTGGACGAGATTCAAACCGCACGCCGGGTGGAGCTGCGCAGGATGGTTCAGGAGTCCGAGACCAACCTGGCAGCGGCCGAGGAGCGTGCACAAAAGGCTGAGAAGGCCGCCGAGGAGGCGGAGGCGGAGGCGGAGGAGCTCAAGAAGAAGGTCGAAAAGTTCTCGACCATGGAGGCCGAGCTCCGGGAAAAGAACTCCGCCCTGGGCAAGCTTCGCCACGAGGCCATTGGCATGCACGAGCATCTTGTCCGGGCACTTCGCTTCATACGAAAGATGAAGCCAGATGAAGCCGTCGAGAAGTATGTCTCTCTTTCCGCTTTTTTTCCGCTTTTTTCGCTTTTCCCGCTTTTCCCGCCTCAACACTCGTTCTCCTCTTCTCCTCTTCCTTTGCAATGTACTAACAAGTCGCCAGGCAAGTCATGACCAACCTCTTGATCCAGTTCTTGCAGATCGACCGGTCCGATCCCAAGAAGTTCCAAGTGCTGCAGGTCATTGCCGGCATGTTAAATTGGAACGACGAGGAGCGGGAGAAGGCCGGTCTTGCCCGACCGGGCACGTCGCATAGCTCTCTACGGCTGCCGCTGTCGCCGTTTGGCCGGACACCTAGTACGCCGTCTCTGAATGCCGAGTTCCTGCTGGAGGCATCGGGGTCCGGCCCTGCGCCCAGCACTAAATCCCTGAGTAAGATGTTCAAGGAGTTTTTGGAAGAGGGCGCTGGCGAGGCACATACGCCGGGTCCAGCCGACGAGCCGCTGTTGAATGCGTTGCTCAACGCGAAGCCGCTGCACCCGCGACCGCCATTGCCCGAGGCGAGATCGTCGCACGCAAAGTCACCCGAAACGAAGTCGGCCGAGGCAGGGCCATCCGAGACGCAGCCCGAGAAAGCATAATTACACTAGCACACTTACTTGGAAGTGTTGAGTGCACAGCAAATAGAGCAAGAGGCGCTATAGCCTCAAACATGTTTCAACAGTATAGAGTCGTGATCCTACGTTTGATTTCTGCCTTTGCTCTGCCATGTTTCTTTCGGTCTTTGCTGGGCTGTCGGGTGTGCTCTCTCTCCATTGTCCTTTGGGACCAAGAGACGACGCTGATGTGAGAAGATATTCAAAAAAAAAAAGACGCATGGGGCTAGGAGTTATTCGTTTTTCTGTCGTTCTTTGTCTCTTTTTTATTTGCATTGTTGTCATTATCTTTCTTGTTTTGTTTCTCCATCCCGCCCTTCCCCCCTATATCTCTTCGTCCTTTGTTGTTCACCTGGTTTTGTTGGCTCTCAAGAGACAGATTGGCTTGTGATGCCCTCTTGTCTCGCCAATGTATTTTATAGCATTCTCGTTCTTTTTCGAAATCAAAAAGCACGTTTTCCCAGGAACGGATCCGGTTGTCACGTCACGGTTCTCAACGGTCACGGTCCTTTGTGAGCGATTTTGTTTCGGATGGCACAATTCACTATGGTGATGAGGGGCCAGCATTGGCGTTGGTTGTGAGTGGTGAGACGGCACATTCCAGTGCACACAAAGGAAGAAACTGGTTGCGCTTCCACGTTGCCATCGCATTGCTCTTCTCCCTCACATTTTACAGTCTACATGCCATGCCATGCCATACACGCAGGACAATCAAATCACATTGTAGGGGATAGGGGAACCGGTTTTGCTACCGTTTGAAAAAGACCACGACGTTTTTGCCTCTCCAAAGAAAAGGCCGTCCTGTTTTGTATATTGTTACATTCAAAGAAAAGAAAAAGGAAGAGTAGTAATACATTTCGGTTGCCATGCTTTTTGTTCGTCCTCTCTTTTTCAAGACGCGGACGAGAAGGTAAACAAGGCCAAGGAAAAGAAGGATGGCTAGAGGAGGCCCAGCATCAAAAGGAACTTCTTCCTTTGTTTTTAGTGGACGGTGATGAACGTCCACAGTGAGCCTCCCACCAACTCCTCCAGGGGGGGGGGGGGTATCTATTAGTTGGGACTGTGTTCTTCTTCTCGGACCCTGAAAGAGAGAGAGAGAGAGAATACAGTCTGTGTATATGTGTGTGTTGCTGGTCGTGTTTATCACCAGCAGAGGAATAACAAATAATGGTAGTAAACAAAAATAATGAAACCAAAAAACAAACCATGCGGTGGTCCTGTATAATGCCGGCCGTACAAAAAAGAGACAAAAAAAAGAGAAAATGCTAAACACGACAAGAGACAGGAGATGAATGGGAAACCATGTCCAAGAGATGAGGAGGAAAAGAGAGTTATAAGGTAGCGAGGAAAAGCAAGGGTAAAAAAATAAAAGCTCGTAATGTATATGTGATGTGTGTTCGGTGTATGGGATGTGTGTCGTGCATATGCATATGCAAAAGGAAATGAAAACCGTTTATGATGAGTGCTTTTTCTCGGCAAGAAAATAATGCTTCGCTTTCCAAAAAGAAAGAAAGAAAAAGGGGGGATGGAACAAAATGCTGAACATGGGATGGGAGGTAGTTTGTGAAATACTGATCGTACTACACAGCCATGGCCAGGGCAGCAACAATACAGACAACCGACACATAGACACCGCCGCCGCCCTCGAGGTGGTCAGCGGGCGAGGTCACCGCTGTCGATTTGGGCGCCGCAGCACTCGATGACGCGGCAACAACAGCGGTGCCGGCCGTCTCGTGGCCGCTCAGACCGGGCAGCGAAGCACTGCCGCTGCCGCTGTCGCTGCCGCTGCCGGACGATCCGGACGACGAGGACGACGAGGACGACGAGGGCGTTGTCGTGGCGCGCACGCTCGAAGCAACGCCCGAGCCACCCCCATTCGAAGAGGATGAATCACCAGACGAGCTGCTGCTGCCGCTCGACGACGGCGCGGTCTGTGTGGCTGTGCTGCTGCCACCGCCGGACGAAGCCACTACGGAGGCGGCCGAGGCCGCATTGGAGTTGGAGTCGATGGTCTGCGTGGCGAAGCCGATGCGGCTGTGGTCGACGTCAAAGACGGCATAGACGTTCTTGATGAACAAATCGCCCAGCAGCCAGGCATTGGCGACGACAGCGTGGCCGTAGATGTTGCTGGTGCAGTTGCCGCTGCCGCTGCCGTCGTCGGCCGACAGCCAGTCCTGGCTGGAGATGCTGTAGGCGACGCCCGAGAAGAAGACGGTCAGGGGCTGGTTGGCGGTGCAGGGCACGGTGTAGGTGACGCCGCCGTCCGAGCTGGCGGCGCCGGGGATCTGCTTGTGCAGGGCGGCGACGTCGGCCGCGGGGCCAAAGACGTAGGTGGTGCCCGTGTCGATGTAGGCCAGGCGGCCCGTGATGCCGGCCTTGTCGCCGTTGTAGCCCATGTCGTCCATGGGGATGGCCCAGTCGCCGCCGGCCGACGAGGCCACGGACGTGTAGGACAGGCGGCCCGTGTACTTGGCCGGGTCGGTCGCGCCAAAAATGACTTCGCCCGTGTTGGTGCCGCCGTCGACCTCGCGCCAGAGGGCCACCCCAAAGACGTTGGCCGTCAGCGCCTGGGCCGTCTGGACCGTCTTCCAAAAGTTGTCGGTGACGCCCTCGCTCAGGCTCAGGCCCAGGATGCCGTCAAAGGGGAAGTGCGTAAAGTCGTCCGAGGTGACGTTGGCCATGCCAAAGGACATGGCCAGGCTCAGCGCGGGCGTAATGGTCACGGTGTCGCTGGCCAGGTGGCCCGCCACCGTGCCGGACCCGTAGGCAATCGAAAAGGTCGCGGCGGACGTCTGCAGCGTCTTGGAGTCGGCGGCGCCAAAGGCGTTGTGCATCGTGCAGGCGGACGACTGGCACTGGGAGCCCATGACCCATGTTGTGCCGGCGCCCGTGTCCAGGAGCATCAGCATCGGCGTCTCGGCCGACCCGAACTCGGCCTTGATAAAGTACGAGAAGTCGGTGCCGTCCTGGTCGATGCCCACCGCGTTGGAGGCCGACGGTGTGGCGGCCGTGACGACGGCAAAGTTGTTTTCGCGCTTCGCCTTCTGCACCGTCTTGTCGGCCGCGGTGTTGTCGTTTGTTGTCGTCGGGGCGTGTTCCACGGCAGGGGCGTACTTGCTGGCAAGGCGGCGGGCAGCCTGCTCGACCCGTGCCTTGAGGGGTTCGTGTCTCGAGGTCTGGGAGGTGTGTTAGTCTACATACGTAAGCTGAAGAGCAAAGCAGCTCTGTTGCGTCGCCGTTCGCCATTCGCCGTTCGCCGTTCGCATTTCTGGGGAAGGGGAGGGAGGGGAAGAACATACCTTGTGGTGAGACGTCCTCCGGCCAATCTTGAACGTCACGCCGTCGGCCGCCTTGACTGGTAAAGACCGGCGGACCTCTTGTGTGGCACCCTCAACCAGATTGGACGAAAGCTGCGCTTTGCACAGCTCATTGTCTTCGGCACAGACGGATGGCGGGAACCACGGAAAGAAGGCGTGGACGGTCGTTATCCATAGGATCAATGGCAGCAGAACGGCACTGCCCAGCATGATGGGCGGATGGGCGGACAGAGGTGGTACTCGGAGCCTCCCGGTGTCCCTTGTCGTCTCCTGTCTATGCTTCCGAGAGCTGTAGTTGCGCCGTGTTCGATCGAGCGGGGGAGAGCAAGTGCGTCCACTGAAGGAGACTTGCTGTCGTGGCAGAGAGTTCAAGTTCAAGGCGTCCAAGTCAAGAGGCCGTCGAGTAGAGCTGCACGAGAACAGGCTGTAGCTGTATGGCGGAAAATGGGTTGTATGGGTTTTATGGGTTGTTTGCACGTTCGGTTTGCCGTTATCGCTGAGGGTTCCAGACGCTCAGGCTCGGCAGAGAAAACGGGAAAGCAAGGAAATCCAAATCGAAAGCTGCTGGAAAGAAAAAAACCGGGAAACAGACCAAAAAAGGAAAGCCAGGAAAGACTGCAGAAAATGAGAAACGAAAAACGAAAACACTGGCGGCTGTATCCAATAAGAAAGGTATTCCTGCTTCTCCGATTTTCGTACGGTATTGTTGTTTCCAATCTCGAAGGGTGAGGTTGCTGTTGTTTTGTTCCACAACGTCGAGAGTTGCAGAGGATGTGGAAGGAAAAAAGCAAGAGGAGAGGCAGTAGGAGAGGAGTGGGAAAGAGAGGAGAAAAACAAGAGAAAGAAAGAGAGAAAACAAAAACTCAAAGAGAGATTTGTCTGGTGGTGGCGGGAAGCGTAACGGGAAGAGCGAAGAAAGAGGAGGAGAGGGAAGCATTAAGACTGGAAGGAGGAAGGAAACGAGACGAGGCAAAGAGAGACAAGGGGAGGAATGGAGGTGGAGTAGCTTGGTAGGGGTGGTGTGGGTTGTGTGTGGTTTCTGTGTGGTTTCTGTGTGTGGTCTACTTTACTGTGAGCAGGGTAGTATCATGGAGCCTTGTAGCGCCTCTATTTATTTCTTGCAGGCGCGGGAGACGACTCTCCTGCATCTTACTGTCTACGGAGTACTTTTACGACGTATCTGAGAGTGAAAGAAACAAGAAAAGAAAGAAACGAGGATCTGCACGACCAGCCGGCGCGGCCAGAAGAGCTAAAGAGAGTTGAGAATAGCTGTAACAGGGAGGAAAGTCTGAGAGACCATAGCGAGATGGCCAAAGGCAAAAGGCAAAAGAGATACGACGTACGACGTAGGGTGGATGGGGTCTAGGGAGGAGAGCCAGGCCCAAGAGACGCAGAGAGACGAAAAGAGATCGAGAACGACAGCCCTTCTCTCCCTTCTCCACACAGAGAACAACGGGCCCCCTTTTTTGGAGTACGCTTATGCAGGAGCTAGACCACATCAGAGCACGGGTCGGCCACTCATTGGTATTGGAATTACGCTCGTACTGAGTACTGGTGCTGGTGCTGGTGCTGGACTGCTGGGCACTGACGCCGCCACGGCCGCCATGTTTTGCAGGCGGAAACTGGCCGTTTGTCTCGTTGTTGGTTGTGTTGGTGTGTTGGTGTGTGTTGTGGGTTCTAGATTTAGAAACAGAAAACGAATCGAAAAATAAACTGGGCGGGTTGTCTGGTCTCCGGAGCTACACAGTAGAAAAAAGGACGAGAGACCTGAGAGTCGGAGAGAGTACGGAGGAGACGCGGGCCACCAGGGCTACCAGGAAGCTAATACCAGGAAACGAAAAGAAGCGAGCCAAAAAAAAAACAAGGACAGGACAGAAGTACTGTGCGGGAAAAGGGGAGGAGAGGAAGAAAAAGAGGCGTAAAAATATGGAGATGGTCGAACGACAACAGCCACGCAGCCACGTCCGCAACTGTATGCTGTATGCACGCAGGGCGCCGTTGTGGGTGAAACAGAGACCAGTCTGCAGCAGCAAAGGGCGAGAGAGACAGCCAAGTGAAAAAGAAGCAATACGAGTGAACAAGTCGCAGGCCGAACAGGACAACGACAACAGATGAGAAGCCATTTGGGCCTCTGGGGGAGCCGCCAGCTGGAATGCGGAGGGCGCGAGCAAAGGGCAGAAGTCGTTGATGGGGCCCAGGGCTGGCCCGGCTTTTGAGTACAATGGTCACGTATGTATCCTCAGTTGTCGGTACCTACGACGTATGCATACTGCCGTAATAGCAGTCAAGTTGCAAATAGCTTGGAAAAAGAAGAGAAATACAGAGTATACATGTATGGATGCATGTACGCATGAGCAACGTAAGGGAGGGGGCGGCGACAAGAGGCCACAGACAAAGAACAATGCCGACGAGAGCGGAACTGTCGGATAACATGGAAGGGAGGTAAAGAGGGGAAAGGGGAGTCTGTGAGAGTGGAAAGCTACGACATTCAAAGCCTCTCAAAATGAAATGGACCGTAAAGACAAGTATGAAGCGACTCGGATCGGCCGTCGTGAAAAGGAACGAGGGCCGAGAAAAGAGGACAAGGTCCGGATATCAAAGCCAAGAGATAACACATTGACTGAGTAAAAAGAGAGATCCCAAGAAAAAGGGAACAATATCAAGTGGCTCACAGACAAACAAGCAACGACGGATCGTCGGGGGGATACACTGCAGAAGCTGGGCAACCTGGGCGGCGGCTGGTCTGCTGTCCGTGTACATGTAACGCTGTTTATCTTGTGGTCCTGGGCCCCTGCACATGTGCCTGTGCATCCCATGCTTTCTCCATTCTAAGGTGGGCCTTGGCTGGTGCCAAGAGCCTGGGTTTGCCGTCTTCCACCGCGTTTTGTTGGCAGCAGCCCTGTCTGTCTTGTCTGTCTTGTCTGTCTTGTCTGTCTTGTCTGTTCTGTTTGTCCTTTTGGGCAAGTTTCGTTTCAGTGCTGCAGCTGTCCTCCCCGAGCTATCCAGCTCCGTCCAGGTTCTGTCGTCTCGTGTGCTCTTGTGCTTTTTCATTCGTTGACCCCTGCCGCGGCTGCGGAGACGGAAGTAGAGGGATCAACAAAGTGCGGCACAAAATCAGTGAACGTGCAGGATCTGGAGAGGAAACAAAAAAGGAAGGCCAATTTCAAGAGGCGAGGCATCGACGAGAGACAAAGAAAGACGATGAAAAGAAGACGAGACAAAAACTGCAAGAGTGCATACGCAGTACAGCGTAATTGCTGAGTAGAGGGGGTTTGAATACGAGAGAATGGCTGAAGCTACGAGGTGCCAACAGCGCCGGCTGTAAAAAAAAAGTGAGATCATACCTCCGACCACCAAAGGTTCAAAAAGGCAAAAACTAGGGGCACACAGACAAAAAAAAACGTGGGCTGGTGCCGCTGGTCCAGTGCAACAACCCACATGGAGGAGCATGGGCACCAACATCCCACTGGGGGTGGGAAAAAAACAGCAGGAAAATATGACAAAGATGATGAGAAAGACGGGAGCGACGGATGAGACGGGTGAGTGACAATCTTGCCATCCTTCATCCATACGAATACGCCGCACAGTCTGTTGCTTTGTGTCTTCTTTGTTTATGTCAGATACGACGCAACTTATAGAGAACGGAGAATGTTCAAAGACATATTGACTGTAATATCTCACTTATTGTTCTCAGTGGTCGGGCTGACCAGGAAAGGGAGAGAAAATAAAGGACACGGTGCACGACACACTTGCAAATGCAGGGCCTCATAAAGGCACTCTCTCAAGCGAAAGGGCTAGACCCGGTCCAGGTGGCGGTCTGTATTTTGGTCTGTAACTGAGCAGTCGATATGCAATGAAAGAAGAGGCTGGCTGGATAATGCAACGGTGTCACGGTGTTGCTAAAGGATGGGCAATGAGCCGTCTTGACTGTCAGGTGGAGTAGATTGAGAATATTGCTTGCTTGTCAAAAGATGACGGTCCCAAGCCAGAAAGGGAGAAGCACAAATGACAAAATACCATTCTACCACGATGTTAAATTGTCCGAGATGAAGAGCTGCCTCAAAGAGCTCAAAGAGGGGAAGATGACAAAATTCCATTAAAGTCCCACGTTGACAATCATGGAAAACGGTCGTCAGTGAAGATCGTGAGAGGTCCGGCCAAGAATGTCACTGGTGGGGGGATAAAGTGCTTTTTGCCGCTCTCCATCTTAATTGATGGAGGATATGGCACAAGGGCAGGCGACGCTGTAGATAGTGTCGTCATTCACGATCGTGCCATCCACAACAAAAGCTCTGTGCGGGCAAGAAAGGGGGGCGGGCAGACAATATCCCCTGTCTGTCTGTTCATCGTATCTTACAAGTGTACATCGTAATCGTAGACGGGCCTGCCCCCTGGCCGGACTGAAAGATAACCTTCTTGTCCCCGTTGTCGTCTCTTTTTCTCTCCTCTCACCAGAGTATCTGTGAGCACGGAGAACTGAGCAGTCCGCCAGGGTGTGATGATCTCTCTCTCGGGGCCACCAAGTCAGCACGACCAGGCTTCGGAGAGCGTGTCTGTCCCGTGTTTGTGTTTGCCGCCGAAGGACTGTTTAGACCATGGGAAGGTGGGAAATTGAAGAATAAGAGAGGCAATTTCAGCAGCTGCCTTCCCCCTGGGATGGCCCGGAGCACATGTTGAACCTGGCTTCGCTGCTACCAGCATGTCACAGCCAAAAACGCTCAGAAGCTCGCAGCAGATCCTCAACCCTTGTAACGTTCTCCGCTGATTTCTGCACCAACCCCTGCAGGGGCCCAGCGAAAAGAGCAAAACGACTGACTCGGTCGATAACAGAGAGTGGCAGTACTCAGTAGAGTGGGGGGAAGAGGTGAGAAAAGGAAAAAAGATGGACCATGCCTGGCATTCTGCCATTCCTGCCCCTGTCAGCACTCCTGCAATAACAACAAGCAAGACGCGCCAGCGTGCTCGCGCTCTCTCTCTTTTGCTTTCGCGCGCCTTACTCCCTCTTCCCTCTCGCCTTTTCCTTGGACACGATGTCAGGGGTACTTAAGAAGGGAGATAGAAGAAAGAGCGGGCCCTGCTTCGTAGGGGCGACTGGGCGACGTAGCGACGGAACGACTGGCGCGAGACGCGAGAGCGTGTGCAAGAGATGAGGTTCCACCAAGAGAACAAGAGGTGCGAACGCCAGGAACGCCAGGAACGAAGCGTCCCCTGGCGCCAAATGTGATGATCGTCAGGGCCCATCTCCTCCAACTTCCCTCTCTCTTGTGTTCTTTTGCCTGCACTCACACATATCTGCACATGCCTGCATACTGAAGAGAAAATACTCCGTTCATGTACAGCGTGCACAGCCCAGCAGTCCAGCAGGGGACCTTGTGGCATGCATGCTGGAGATCTTCGCTGTGCCCAGTTTTTTGTTTTGCATCTGGCCGCGCATCGTTATTCGAATTGACCAACTCTTGAAGCACTTGACTGGTCGTCAAAGGACCTTTTTTTTTCTGTTTTGTCCTCTTTGAGAGGGGTTGTCCTTCTTTGAGGCTTCTTGACTCTTGTCAACCTTCGTCCGCTGTTTCATGTTTTTCTCTGTCGTCCCTCCTGCTTCTATGCAGAGTCCTTTTGCCGTCTATTCCCCTCTCGTATATTGTTTCTTCGTGCCAGGGTACTTTCGCCGCCTGTCGTCGTCTTGTTTTGCTCCGGTGGCTTGTCTTCAACGCGCGACACGCGACATGGAAGCAAAGAATACGCAGTATGCATGACGATATGCATTGGCTCGCCTCAAAGCCCACCCTTTCCCCCTCCTCCCTGCAGAAGAGACCCCTTATTTTGCCTAGATGACTTCTCCGCATCCTTTTTCTTCTTCTTACTCTTCTTCCCAGCCCACCACGGCCAATCTAGTCTGCACCGACGCTGCCGAACGCAGTGGATGCAGTGGACGCGGCTGCGTCTTGGCGAGAGGCTGGCCGGACCCAGCCTGTCCCCAGCTGTCCCCAGCTGTCCCCAGCTGTTCCCAGCTGTCCCCAGCCTCGCGTCGTGCTGTCTGGCTCCAGAACGTCGCCGCCAACCAACCACCGCGACCCCCTCGCGTGCAGTCCGTCGACAGTCCTCCTGCAGAGTGCATGCATGGGAGGAGAGAGCATGCGTCAAAGAGGCGATGGGGAGGAGAAGGGTGATGAAAAAAAGAAAGCAAACAAGAAAGCAGGAAGAAGAAGGAGACCAAGAAGACGAAGAAGACGAAGAAGACGAAGAAGAAGGACCAGACAGCAAAAGGAAGGAACGGTCAAAGTCGCCTCACTCGCCTGGTCAAACCGGGAGAAAGTCTTCGCTGTGCAATGTCTGCAATGCCTGCGCTGTCTGCGCCGTCTTGTCTCGTCTCGTCTTGTCTCGTCTCGTCTTGTCTCGCCTCGCGCTCATTCGCTCCCGTTTCTTACGGGGTTGGTGACGCTTCGTTCGTCTGGCTTCGCACGCCTCCCCTTGCTTGAGCACCTGGCACCTCTTTTGCTGTCTCTCTTCGTATCTGCAGCACAGTATGGGTGACACAGCTGAAGCCAACCGAGAGGGCTGGCCGATTCCGATGTCTCTCGCGGATCCTCCGTCCCAGAAAAAAAAGGCGTCTTCCGCACTTCCGTGTACTTTCTCCCCCTGGGTCGGTGCAACGACGGGCTGTGTTTATTTACAGTGACTTTTTTGGGTTATGATTTCGTCGTCCTTGAAACCTTGTTACTCACAGCCTGGTCTTTTTTTGTTTGTTGTGCACAGAACGCCCGTCCATGTACTCCGTACTTTGGGAACATCCAAGCCGAGTGCTCGGGTTTCACATGGGCTCGCCTTGGAATGCGCCGTGTCGAAACAAAGACATACAGTAGAAACGGAGCAACGGAGCAACTGGCCCAGCAAAACCAGCAAAAAAGGAGCGGGATAGGCTGGGAGGCTGGCAGCACGCGAGACTGTCGACATCTTTCGGGGCCTGCTTTCTTTTTGTTCGGTATTGTTCATTCGTCGTTTCTTTTTCTTTTTCCTTTTCTTTGTCCTTGTCCATGCCTCCGCCTTCTTGCTACGGTACATGTACAGTACATACATGTACGGCCTCTCTTCATCTCCCTTCATTTTCATTGCATGCCACAGCCGACATGGTTTGCTACCGAAATGTGTTGACAGTGGTGCTCCATGACTGTCATGAACTCGGAGAAGGCTGTTGATGGAGAGTGACCTCTTTGGCCCTCCTGGGCGAGCCAGGGACTTTCTAACGACCATTTGGGCAGGCCAACGGAGTATTGCAAATGAGACACAACAATAGAGCATTCTATGGGCTCGTTGCAGTCCATTTACATTTCTGTCTGGGCTTCCAGGGCTCGACTGGATGTTGTGTACTGTACAAAGTGGGTGTCGTTGATAAGAGATTGAGATGGGCTACGTACTCAGTACATGTACGTGTACGATAACGGCTACGCATAGCGCAAATTGGGCGGCTTTTTGTTCACTTTTAAAAAGGACTGGCAATGTTGACAAAAGAATAATAAATTAGATACTCGATAAAATATGCTGGATGCTGGTTTCCTGGGCATGTCGATTGGACAAGATGCTCACAGGTCGGATGCTGAAAATGAAAATAGATACAAAAAAAAGTAAACAAAAGGGTCATTAAAACAAAACAAAACAGAACAAAAAGACAAATCCACCAGACTCCAAAATGCAAATCGGCCTCTAGAGTCTCAATCTACTCTCCGCTCCCGGTCTCTCTTTCTTTTCTCCTTTCTCCGTTGTTTATTGCCCCTTGTTCGCACCAAAGGAGTTCCAGCTCAAAAAAGTTGAGCAGGTTTTTTCCGGGGATCCTCAATGGCACCGTCAAAAGACGCGCTGGCGGCGAGGCCTCGCTCTCGGGGGTGTGGTAGGCGGAGAAGAAAGCGGTCCATGTTCTTGGGACTCGGTGTGGAGCTGGCCGTAGACGTAGGCGACGACGGCGGAGGCGGCGCCCAGAGAGACGACGGAGCCGAGGGCTCTGTGCGATGTTAGAGGCCGGGAGGAGGCAAACAGAAAAAAGGCAAACAGAAAAAAGGCAAAAAAATAGGAGGGAGGGCTGCTTACTTGGAGGCAACTGTGGCAGACATGATGAATGTGGGGGTTTGAAGGAGTTGTGCAAGATGGCGATGCAAGGAATCGGTTGGTTGATGCAGTGTTCCGTGGACCGGGGTTGTGCAAGAGCTTGTGTTTAAAACGTGGGCTGCGGTTGATCTTGATTGATGTTTGATAGAAATTGATTGCTGGTCCAAGAATGGAAGAATGGACGACTGCTGTTGCTTGCAAGATGTTGTGCGATGCTGGATGCTGTGATGCAAAGAAAACACAGACCGGTTTTGAAAGGCATCACGACAGCTTGCCTTTTATATTGTCCCAACGCTCCTTCGTTTTCGTTCCCCGTGCTGCCCCTAGCCGGACCATTTCCGGCGGTCCATTGCCCATCGCGAAACCACCCCACCGTACCAGATCGTGATCGTGCAGCAAAATGGGCAAAAATGGGCAAAAAGACGCAGAGAACACGCCGTGCGCCGGTCGGACCGCTGGCTGCCAACGGCACGAGGCCATCGTCGCCTTCGTCACCATCGTGAGGATTTCGCCGCAAATGGCATGTTGGGGGACGCCCCCTCCGTAGGGCAGCCGCCGGTCAGCAACAAACTTGAGCAAACTGGAGCAGGCAGTGGTCAGGCCGTGGTCAGGCTGTGTGCGCAAATAGGTCGATAATGCGAGACAAGTCACCCGGTTTTTTTGGTGGCAGTCGTGTGGTTTCTGGGCGCAGACAAAAGAGTCAAAAAGTGGGGGCGACGGAGCTTACACGGAAGAAGGAATAAGCTGTTCACCTCATTGGCCAGGCCGGTCGGGCTGGAGTCTGGACTGGGCCTTGTGGTTGTGATGTATCTTATCATTTGGGGAATAAATTTGAGCCTCAAAGTACGGTACAGGTGCTGGAAACAACGGTTGTTGGAGGGGAATGACCGCTGGAGCGTCCCTTGGAATGGGCCCAGGCACCAGGGCCCAATGCCATTGACTAGCCCAGAACTGGCCGTTCGGGAATTTCAGGGCAAGAAACGAACCACCAAGAAGCAGCCCTACTGAGTCAAAAGCATCGCCAAAAGCACTACTAATCAGCCACGACACAGTCACCACAAATGGGCGCACAGCAACGAGCTGCCAGGCGGCCAGTTCCGATTGCCTCTGCGGAAAGGGCCAGGATAGGGATAAGCCTCAAGGAGAAGCATGTGACAGCGCTCTCGAGGACAAGAGCAAGATCGAGCATCTCGGGAGATTTCATTGTTCTTGCCGCCTTCTTCCCAAACATTTCCGCTGTTCTGGTTCCGTCAATTGCCTCATCTGACACTTGGTCGACCAGCCTGCGTCGTCTTCACAGATCCATGCCAGCATCACTCTTTCGCTTTCAGTGTCAAAAGCAATGGGAATGGCTGTTTCGAATGTTTGCTTTCTCATGCTTGCCGTTGACACTCGGTGTGAGATGTTGACATGTCGGTCTTCCCTGACACCGTGGTCCGACAAAGCAAGCGCTATCCTACGCGAGTCCAGGCATTCTGGTCTTTGTCTACATAATGGGTTGTGGGTAAGGCTGAAGAAGCGACTTGCGGGCGATAAAGACAAAGGCGTAAGCCGACGAGACGGTGTACAAGTACACTCAAAAGCCAATTGCAGACCGCGGAGGACGGAGTTTGATCTATGAACAAGTCTCTCCAATGTGACGTAGCTCCGTTCCTTGCGAGCGAGCCTCGACAAGTATCGACAAATCGTCTTGCTCGTGCTCGCTCTCGTTTTTGAAAGGTCTTGATAGCGTCCTGTTGGGGCCTGACCGTTGGCTTTTATTGAACGATTGACCGATTGACCGACACCTGTCTGTCGAAACTGTCTTGAAATCGTCTCTCTTCCGTCTCCCTTCCGTCTCCCTTCCGTCAACTAGTCTTTCGTCGAGTGTATTTGCATCTCGACGATTTGGCGTCCTCTTGTGTATCGTCGACCCCTGATGACTCCTCTTTAAGAATGAACTCCTCAAGCATAGGGGCCTTGTCCTATATCTGAACGTGGGGCCTACATACTTGTACATGTAACGTACATACTGTACGGCATTACGACGTCCTTTGTACGGTTCTGGTCATGTATCTTTTCTCAACGGCTCTGCCGAGGCAAGGGCGCACTTTTCCCGCTCTCTGCCTTTCACAGTGGACTCTGATCGTCCCTGTCCTCCCATTGTGTGCCGTTTCCCCAGGTTGCATCACCCACAAAGGGATGGTTTGATTGGCGGGAAGAGACAAGAGGTTACGGGCCACGGAAGTCCGCCGCACGGCCATGGCGTCTTTGGAAGCTTGGGTCCTTGACGGCTTGTGCGTTTCGTTTTGTCGAAGCTCGGGCGCATGTGGTCTCTGTCTCCAGATCCGTCATCCCTTTCTATGGCATTGAGGACGTCTTAGTAGCCATCGACGACGTAGCCATTTCTTCTCTTTTCGGGTTGACACTCTTCTTCATGTGGCCCTCCCATTTGCATTGGAAGCCATCTTTTTGTTCCGCGTGCGTTCTTGGGAATCTTTTGACCTTGGCGTCCTCTCTCCATTGTGTATATGAAAACGAGATCTGAAACACGTCTTTTCTTGGGAACTATCGCGTCTCTCAATACCGCCCATATGCTGACAGCATCGGCTTTCGTCAAAGGGCCACTCTCTATCACGTTGCCTCTGTCGTCATATCCTCTATCACGATCCCACCCCAATCTCCCGCCGCCTCAACACACACACACACACACACGCACACACACACCCGCCCACCACCACAATGGTCCAGTCACAGAACCTCCAGGAAACCATTGACCACTTTCGCCAGCAGCCGTGGTGTGCCAAGCTGCTCGACGGGCCCGGCATCCGCTGCAGCCTGCCCAGCTCCCGCTACGACCGCGACAACGACAAGACCGGCCGCCTCCTCCTCTCGCAGGACCGGCTGTTCCACCGCGCCCTCAACAACGACGAGGGCGTCCCGCAGATGCTCGTCGTCTACCAGGACGGCGACGCGCCCGGCGTGCCCCCGCCGCCCGTCCCGCCCGGCGACACGACGCTGGGCAACGGCCAGGGTCTGCGGTACCCGATCCCGTCGGTCGCCTTGCTGCTCGACCTCCGCGACAATGTCCGGGGCTTCAACGGCTACACCCACGGCGGGTTTCTGAATGCCATCATCGACGAGGCCATGGGCACCCTCATCTATACCAACTATGAAGTGCAGGCCATCAAGGAGGCCGAGGCCGAGACGAAGGCCGAGGACGCGGCCGAGGCGGCCGGCAAGACGACGTGGACGCGGGCGCGGACGCGGGCGCGGGCTCCCGGTGTGGTCGATATGGCGTCCGGCGGCCTGGCCATGACGGCCGCCATGCACGTCAAGTTCCGCGCGCCCGTGGCGACCCCCGGCGTGGTGGTCTCGACAGCCACGCTCAACCGCATTGACGGCCGGAAAATCTTTATTGACGTGGACATTCGGGACGCGGCCGGCCACGTGTGCACGACGTGCGAGGGCCTGTGGATCAGCATGACGCCGATGCAGGTCGCGTCGGCCGAGGCGACGGAGGCGAGCAAGCTGTAGGCGTACGAGGTGGGATGCATCCTTGTATCATTGCTCTGCATCTCCGTGCCTGGACATGGAATTTTTGGATAGGAGACTCTCTCGCCGTAATACCAGCGTTATTTTTTTTAAGTTTTTTTTGGGTCTGGTTGACTCAAGTGGTGTTGATCGGCTCGGACACCTTTGCCTTGCACCAGTCCTGCGCGCGCGTCAGGATCTGGCGTTCGTGGGACGCCAACGTCGACGACGTCGCGTCGACTGTGGCCAGCAGCGTCGACGCGGCTTCCTGGAACCGGCTGTACTGCTCTGTATCCATGTTGGTGA
The DNA here is from genome assembly GCA_016097115.2 of Sporothrix protearum. Taxonomy (NCBI): domain Eukaryota; kingdom Fungi; phylum Ascomycota; class Sordariomycetes; order Ophiostomatales; family Ophiostomataceae; genus Sporothrix; species Sporothrix protearum. The sequence goes on from JADMNH010000003.1 coordinate 481,871, forward strand.
GGGCGGTCCCGGTCGCCCGACGGTAGTGCTCGTGGTAGGCCACGGCTGTGCGCAGAAACACCCACACTGCCTCGCCCGTCCAGCGCAGCGACGTGGCCATCTGCTCCACTTGCGTGACTGTCTCTTCGTAGAGCGGCGAGAGCGTCGCCGGCACGGCATCCACCGCCGGCAGCGACGTCGGCAGCGAAGCAAGCACAAAGAAGAGAAACGACCAGCCGGACGTGTCTGTGTGGTTCCGATAGCACCAGTCGCGGACAACCACGACGAGTCGGAGGCGCTCGTCGTCCGCTTCCTTGGAGCCGCCGCCGCACCCGCCCTGGCCCTGCCAGTGCACCAGCCACCGCGCATGCGCCCATGCATAGTAGTTGCGTGGGTGCCGCACCGCGGCCACCGCCACCACGTGCGTCATGTCGTGCAGCAGCCGCGTCCTGTCGGTGGCCGGGCTCGCCAGGCACGCGAGCAGCCAGCGCCGGTGGCTCCAGAGCGTCGGCGACTTGGTGTGCCGGTGCAGGTGGCTCGTCAGGAGACTGTCGACGAGGTGGAGCTCGCTGGCGAGGAGCGCCGACCGGGAGGCGTCCACGGCCAAGAGAGCCGTCTGCAGGAGACGCTTGCGCGTGTTGGCGGCCGTCAGGTGCTCCGGGTCCATCAGCAGAAGGACGGCCGTCGCCCGCCAGATGCTCTTGTGGTCGACGTCGTGCACGAGAAGGGCGGCCCGGTGCCGTTGCAGCGTCGTTCGTGCGACAAGGAAGGCCTGCACAAGAGCCAGTTTGGGAATGGCCACGGCGTTGCCATCGCGCAAAACGTACTCGCCGTCCGGCAACGGCGGATGCTCACGGCCGAGAAGTTCAATCTCCAGCCGTTCTTGCTCTTGATGTTCGGCCGTCGCCGATGTCGTCTTGGTCAGGACGTCTGCAATGGCACGAAAAGCAGCCTCTGGGTCGCCGGACTGCAGTGCCGCCGCCGTGGCCTTGTCGAGGGCCCGCGACATGATGAAGTAGGTGGATGAGTGGATGAGAGAGGTGGTGGTGTTGCTTGATAAGAGCTCAGTGAGAGCTCACTTTCTCCAACAGACGTACGACGTACTGACGTTGGATGCCCATTGCTATCTTACTTGTAGCTCGTATCTTGTTATGAAAGCCTGACGTTGCTAGCCCCTCTTGCTGTTTTTAGTGGGCTTGTCCCCTGTCATTCTGGCACTACATAGTACACATTGCGCTGTGGCAGATTTGACAGCACCTGTGGCGGTGCATTTTGGCGACTCTTTTGCGGGTAAGACACCTGTACTCCGAACACATACATTTAAAGTGTGGCCCAACTTTGTGCTAACCATCACGACCAATTTGCGACCATTTGAGCTGTCCTCCTTTTTCCCTTTTCGACTGTCATCGCCACCTTCGCCTCCTGCGCGACACTCCGAACACCCAACCATCACCACGACTCACCCCTCTCCACCACCCATACGATGCCTTCCTTGTTGCTTGTCGTCTTCCTCGTCGAGCTGGCCGTCCAGGCCGTCAACTCGCTCGGCGCCGCCACCATTGCCGACTTTTTGTGGCGCATCTACAATGTCGTTCCCTCAAAACGGTCCGCCGCGTTTGCCGAGCAGCGCAAACTGCAGGCCGAGTATCTGGAGCTGCGGCGCGAGCTGCATGCCACGAGCAGCCAGGACGAGTTTGCCAAATGGGCCCGTCTGCGCCGGCAGCACGACAAGAAGTTGGAGGAGTTGGAAAAGAAGAGTGCGTTCCCCCCCAAAGACGGTGACGGCGACGGTGACGCGATGGCGACGGCCGCCAGGCCGTCAAGGTCTCTCCATAAACCCTCCCCTTCCCCCCTTGTGCAGCGGCTTTGTTGCTGTACTCGCTTTGTCAACCGTCGACCCTGCCTCTCGCTAACGCTCGGGTCTTTTTTCTAGAAACCTCCCTCGACGCCGGCCGCCGCTCGTTTGACACGGCCGTCACGGTCCTCCGCTTCGCCCTGACCCGCGGCCTCCAGTTTTTGCTCCCCTTTTGGTACGCACGCGCGCCCATGTTCTGGCTGCCGTACGGCTGGTTCCCCGGCTACGCCGAGTGGCTGGTCGCGTTTCCGCGCGCGCCCCGCGGCAGTGTGAGCATTACCTCGTGGCAGCTGGCCTGCACGGGCGTGCTGGTGCTGCTCAAGGACACGGTCCTGGCGCTGGTGGCGCTGGTGCAGGCGCCCAAGGCAAAGGCAAAGGCGACGACGCCCGCCAAGAAGGAGGAGGCGACGAGGACGACGACGACGGCATCGGGCGAGAAAAAGACCGCGGCGGCGGGAAAGGAGGAGCTGTAGTCGCGTGGTGCAGATGGACCGAGAAGGAAGATGCATACGAGGATCGCACACAAAAAAACAAACAAGAATAGACATTGGCCGGCGTTTCGGTTGCGTCTGCTGTTCACGGCGTACTTAGGAATACAAAAATGCACTCTCCATCTACGACAGCAACACATGCTACGGCGTTGGACATGGAATGTCTCTCATCAATTTGACGCAGTTGGTCTCCATAGAGGCAAAAAAGGGAGGGCCTGCAACACGATATGAGATGACTCTTGGCAGAGTAAACTTGGGTTTGCTCTGGGCAACATATTGACTCTGAAGGCCATGGAAGAGTAAAAGGGCCATCAAAGCTTCGAAAGTGCCCGTGTGTCACGGAAGCCTGTCACGAAAGAAAAGATCACGAAGTGAAAAATACAGAAAAGTCCCACGCAGCACATCCCAAAGAGCAGGAGCAATGAATGGAGGCAGCGACGTGCTCTCCATGCCCTGGAATCAAACAGTGTGCTGCGCATGTCCTTGTCTTCGTCTTCATCTTCGGAGCACGTGCCCACCGGCACGTTGGCGTGGTCGCGAGACGGTATTGTCGTTGAGGTTTTGGTGATTGTGGTTGGCAGGAGAAAGAAAGAAATTGAGATTTTCTGCAGCTATTTTTTCGTGCTGCCAAATTTATGGGCTCCTTCAGAAGGCCCACTGTTTCCTGGGTCACGTGCTGCTGTAAAACAGCTCTCATACAGAGTCCAGAAGCCAAGCATCGTTCGTAGCTCAGAACACGACCATATCAGACAGCACGGCCGGCCAGAGACTTCAACGTAGATGCTTTGCATTTACATCGACTACACGAGAAAAGACAACTAAAACAAAAGCCTCTCAACTCTGTCATGGCCACGCCGGCAGCAATGAACTCACATAGGATACGGCACAACTCTACCAAAAGCGGCTCTCATTGGCTACTGCATTCAGGAACAGGGAGACGTACCCCACTTTTCTTCCAAAGCTCCCCTTGCTTTGACTTAATTAGGACTGGGGCAAGGGCCAAGGCAGAAGGACAGCTTTGTCCTAAAGTAGCACACGTTTAACTTCACGTCTCAAAGACACGCTTTTGAATGCGCATCGTGTCTTTGGCGTTCGACTCGTTCCTTTTGCGTATTCTTCTTGGCCTTCTTTTACGGCACACTCCTTGAATGGACCATTTGCCTGAAAGTACGCAGAAACCAGATGCTTTATTTGACTCCTATTTAAAATAACAGGGGCGTCCGACCAAACATCACCATCACCCCCGACGTCACAGAGAGCCACTGAGCTCTTTGCCATCTACAGCCATGGCGATTCCATGGGGGACGTACGTTGCACCTCTTTCACAACCCAGTACCTCGGCCCGATACCCGCGCTCACCTTCCATTACAGTCTCAAGTCCCTGCTCATCTTCTTTGGGCCGATGCTGCTGCCGAAAGCCATTGGCATGTACCGCGGTCTCAAGACGGAGGCCGCCGTGCGCGCACAACAGAGCCAGCAAGGCGCCGCCGCCGCAGCCCGGCCGCTGACGTTCCGCTCCGTCCTCGTTCTGAGCTTGCTCACCACGGCGGCTCTCGCTTGGCTGCTGTCCGGCGGCTTCGTCCTGCCCGCTGCCGCCAGCAGAGCCCTGCGTCTGCCGGCGGCCCTGCGCATGCCCGAGAACGTCTTTGTCGCGACCGAGTCCCGCCTGCAAGCGCCCACGGATGTCCTCTTTGCACGGCTCGCCGCCAGCCGCCCCCAGCACGCCCTGACGGCCGCCGACGAGGCCTTGCGTCAGCGCCTTGCCAGCCTCGAGTCGCGTTTGCTGTACCTCCAATACGGCCCGGACGTCATCGCCAACTGCCCCTTTTGCGGCGGCACGGGCGTCGACGCTGCCACGAGCTTCAGCGCCGTCAACTACTTGTACTATGCCGTGATCGACCTCGTGGCCGCCCACCTCGCCAACCTGGCCATCATTGCCGTCGTCACGTCCCCCTTGCTCCTGCTGGGCCGCCGCGGCAAGTCGTCGTCGTCGTCGTCGTCGTCGTCGTCGTCGTCGTCGTCGTCGTCGGGCCACGCTCCGCCGACGGCGGCGCCCCTCCTCGCCGCCGACGTGGACGGTCACGGGGGGGACTCTGCCGCCGACCGTGCCTACGATGTCGCCGCCACCCACATCCGCCGCTGGCGCACCCCTGCGTCGCTCGTCGCGCTGTGCTTCGCCGCCCTCGACCTCTATGTCGTGGCCACGTACAACCGCCAGGCCAACGCCCGCGCCACCCGCCTCGCCGACCTCGACTTCTTTTACTGGTCCATGCGCGCCTACCGCGCCGTCGCCTGCGGCGGCCTGCTGGCGGCCCTGGCGGCCGTCCTGTACCTGGCCGCCTCGGGCCGCCACAGCTCCCCCCGCTTGGGACTGCTGGGCGTCGTGCTGTTTGGCGCCCTGCCGCCGCCGTCGCCCGCCCACCGCGTCACCGCCGTCACGCGGGGGCTCACGGGCACCAAGAGCAAGCTGAGCGCGGCGGCCATTGTCAAGAACACGGCACTGCGGGACACGGACCTGCGGGCGCGGACCCAGGCCTACTGGCAGCAGGAAGTCATGCTGGTGGCCGCGGCGATGGAGGAGCGCGAAGTGATGGAGGGGGTCAATGATGCGCTGCAGAACCGCATCGACATTCAGAAAATTGCACGGGACGCCGAGCTGTATGCACGGAATGTCGTGCCGTCGCTGGCCGTGCCGTTGGGCGCAGGTGGCAGCAGTGCTGGCCAAACCGCAGCACCTGCGCCGTCGCAGTCACAGTCGCAGCCCCAACCCCAAGTCGTTGTTCCCCGGTCGACCACTCCAGCAGCAGCGGCTGCAGGAAGTAACAAGCCCACCAAGAGAAAGTGAACGGGCACTGTTTTGTTTGCCTGTGTAACAGTGGCCGAGGGGTGTTCGATTCGCGGTCTGCGCAAGCATTTAGCTTTGGGATGGATCTTGCTCATTCTCTTGTTTCTTTTATTTTTCTTTTGCATAGCCACATTCTCGCTTCTACAGATACAATGCATTCCCTTTCCTCCAGACAATCACCATGCATGCACGTCGTGTTCGTAAAAGCAGTGTGGAAGAGAGGGACAAGTTCCCTGGCGTAGTTTGCATCGCATCACCAACGCTTGTCTATGTACTTCTATTTTGGCCTCATCCAGAGGCATGCGACAACGCCAAAAAACGACGTCAAAAAGCCAAAACAATGCGCAAAAAGGCCGAAAAAAACAAACAGAAGAGGAAGATGAAGATCAAAAGGATACAAAAGATCCAAAAGACAAAAAGCTCACCTTCACCGTTCCGAGCCAGGGACTATAGGGCGTCCCCTATAGTGCTGCCTGGCTCTCGAACGGTGAAGGCTACGAAAACCGCCCGCGGCGGTTTTTGCAAGATTACCCCCGGTGGGTAATCCCCAGCTGGTCGAACGCGTTATCCAACTGCACCATAAGGGGGACTACGCCGCACTCCTTATGGCCCAGTGGATGGGAGAAGGGAAGGAGCTATCAGCTTATAAACCGTAGGCCACTCCTCATTGGGCTTTTTTTGGGATCTTTTTGGCGTGCGAGGAAGGCACGACCGGTTGGGGTGAGGTTCTCCGGGAGGGAAGGTGCGACGGCGATGGGTGGGGCCGGGCTAGATCGTTCCTTCCGTTTTTGTCGGTTCGGGGGGGACCCAAGATCGCGAACGCTGGCGAGGTGAGGGCAGTCAAGTGGGGCAGTACCTGTCCACAGCAGCGCAATCACTGTCATGTGCTGTCACACAGGTGTAGGTGGGCCAAAAAAAAGACAGTTGAACTAACCCAGCAGCGAGAGACGCTCAAAGGCGGCAATCACGGGCGCCGCATTGGAGCTGGTGTTTGTTGGCATCTCGCCGTTGTCCTGAGCCTCACCACTAGCGCCATTCTCCACAGCGCCGTTGGCCATTGTAGGGGCACCCTGGGCACCAAGAACACCGGGAACACCGGGAACGCCAGGAAGACGGGGCAGCTGCCAAATCTCACGAATAGCAGCCTGGCACGCCTCGATCAGCTCCGCCATGAGAGCCTCAATGGCCCGCGCCCGCTCAGCCATATCACGCCGGATCAGGCCCACAACAAGACGCTGCACCTCGGGCCGTGCCCGCTCCACACGCTCAATGAGACGCCGCACGCTGTTGATGAGGTACTCCTGCTCATAGGCAGTGCCCTTGCGACCGCGGGCGCGCTTCTTCTCCTCGCGCTTCTTGCGGTTGCGGTGCTGCTGCGTCGTGGTGGTGCCGCCCGTTTGGCCAGTCTTGCCCGTGGCGGCCGTCCCAGTGCTGTAGCGAGTAAACAGGCTGGCGCTGGTGCTGATGCGCGAGCTGGCGGCAACCGAGACGTCGTCGGGCACGTCCTCGCCGCCCATGCGCTCGCCCTCGTAGAAGCCGAGTGGGTCCTCGAGTGCCTTTTGCCGGAGCTCGAGGATGCGCGGCACCTGTGCCTTGAGCTGCGACCGGCAGTCGGCCAGGAGCTCCGTGGACGACGACAGGGCATCGCCCAGACCCGGGTCGACATGCGTTTGCAGCAGGTCGGGCCGGCGGAAGCGTGCAGCGACCCGCATGGCTTCGGCAAACTCGTACGCCTTGCATAGGGTGCGCACGCCCTCGACGGACTCGAGATACTCCAGCTGCATCTTGGCGGCTGCTGTGTAGTCACGCGCCTCCAGAAGAGCTTCAACAAGGTTTGAGGCAAGCTCGCTGAGCACATCACCGGACAGCGGTGGAGTCTGGCTCTGGGCGGCAAAGAGGCACTCGCGCCAGCAAGTTACGCCGGCGGACTGATAGCAGCTCGTCGCCTTGGCAAAATCCTGCAGCGACTCGTACGCTAGACCAGCCTCGCGGAACTTGGATTGCGTGACGAGGTACTCGGCATAAGCATTGGTGATGGTCGCGAGGCGCTCGGCATTGTAGCGGTAGATACCAAGAGCCTTCTTGTAGAGACGGTGCTTGTTTGTGTACTGGAGGAATTCGTTGAAGTCATCATAGTCGGCGAGGTGGCTGAGGGCCTTTTCGTGGCGCTCGAGATGCTCATCAATCTTGAACTTGCGCCAAATGGGTTCCATCTCGTGCAGTGTGCGAATAAACGGAACATATTCCTTGGGGTCTCTCTGGGACTGCTGAGCGATGGCCATGGTGAGGTCCAGATCATACAGACCCAGAGCGTGGTCGTAAAGCTGGTTGACATCGACCAAGAAGCAGATGTGCTCCACGGCTTTGGCCGACACCGCTCTTGCTGTGGCGGTCTCGTTGTCGTGAAGTAACTGAGCAACAACAGTCAAACCATCATCAATAGCGGGTGGTAGCTTCGACACGTGCGCAGTGATGATGTTCTGCAGATTGGTCTTCTTCCGAGATGCAAGGCTGGCTAGTACAGCATCGCAGACAGTGCTGACCTTTGTAGAGGATGTTGATGTCGGTGTCGGTGCCGAGGTGGGCGGCGCCACCTGCGGCAGTCCAAATGGTGTGGGGGCACTGGTCTTCTTCGTGTCCTTGTACATGGTCTGGGACACATCCTCCTCCTTCAGGGACGACAGGAATAGGTCAATGGAAGTGACGTCCTTGAGCTGGTCGAGGAACAGGTCGACATTGGTGAGGAACTGCTGCGGCTTGTGGTCGTAAAGAAGATTCATATCGACACGCTGGGAGCGGCAGAAGGCAAACGCCTTGCCGTAGTCGAGCGCATCAATCAGCTTCCGGATACCAGCCACCACCATGGCTCGCGGGAAAATGGTCTCCAAGTTGCCGCGGGGCATCTGCAGGACGACACACAGGCTAGTAGGGATGGAGGTGACAAGGCGTGCGCCCTGCTCGATGCTTCTGCACCGCTCGTCGACTTCGGGGTCATCAAGAGGGATCTCGAGCTCGTGGACCTCGGTCAAGTGAACAAACTTCAGAAGGTGGTTGCTAGTCGTGAAGACGAGATGGTCGTCCGTCACGACAAAAGATGTACAATTTTTGGTCAGCTGCCGCTCGTTGGCATAGAGGTGGCCGTTTCTCGACAGGCCAATGGCGAACTGGGGACCAGTCTCGCCAGAGTCAACGACCTCGACCCAGGGCAAAAGGCTGGGCAGCTTTGCGTGGAAGGGGAAGGACGACACGCCCTCGGCATTCAATTGTGTCAGAGCGCCAGAAGCATTTTGGGTATACAAGTCGTGACCTTGACGGGCCGTGGCCAAAATCGAGCCACGAGCGATTGGCACCGGGTCCGCAGGAGTCAAGTGGCCACCTTCGCGGTCAAAGACGTAGGAAAGTATCTGCGTCTGGGCCATCGCATCCCAGCCAAGGACATGGACAGTGTACTGCGAGCTTTCGATGAAGGCCACTTGCAACGGGACAAATCCAACAAGATTGGCATCATCGGCAAAAGAGACCGATGCAGCCAGCGCTGGCGGTGGTGGCCGCTTTGCAGTGGCGGGCCATGCCCACGAGAACACCTCGAGTCCAGCTGAGGTCAAAACGGCGAGAGCGTCGTCTTTGGGAGAGAAGGCAGCATCAACTGCAGGTAGGCTGATAGGGAGCTCAAAAAGGCTCATTGGCGGCGGCATGTTCGTGGCACGGAGTGGTGTCAGTTTCAGAGCCTTACCATCAATGACAGCAACAGATCCATGGTCATTTGGCGGCGTCAAAGCTCCGCGGGCCGTGGAGAAGATGTATTCCGCGCTGACGAGGCCGTCGAAAGTGGATGTGACAAGACGCAGTGGCTTTTCTGGGTGCCACGCCGTCAATGGCCGTTGCGACGCTGTGACCACCTCCTGCTTGAGGTACCAGTGGTAGTTGCCCATGGTCCAGAATTGGACCACACTCTCATACGTGATGGCGAGCACCGTGGAATCCGTGTTCCAGTCAAGGCTCACGGGTCCGGCGGCAGCGCCCGTCGATGGCAGACGGAGCTCAAACTGGCCATGCCGCAGACCATTGCGCTCAAAGAAGATGATGTTGAACTGGTCCGGAGAGCTACCAGTAGACCTGCGCTGCACGGTGGCCAGGAGGTTGCCAGATGGCCGCCAGCTGAGGTAGCTCTCCAGGCCGTCAACAGGCTCGCTGGCACTGTCCAGAACACCCTCCCGGTTGTAAACACGGATGACACGCCGGCGCTTTGTGTCTGATGCATTGGCCTCCTCGACACCCTCAATTGTCTCGACTGCATTGACAGCCACATACTCGCCATCACCACGCCAGCTGATGGTCACGGCAGATGTGTCGTCTTCAGGACTCAAAGTCCCGCAGTCGATGATCTCGGGGATGGTCGGGTCACGCATCGCCTTGGCGGCGCCACGGCCCTTGAACTGCGTCTCCTTCTTACCCCAGCCAACGGAAACGTGCTTCGAGGCAGCCAGATCAGCAGGGGTCAGAGGTGTTTCTCCAATGGTCTCAAAGCCACGGCTCATCAATATCAAGTTGCCGCCAGTCGTGACCAGGGCCAGCACCTCCTCGTCGGGCGACCAGTGGGCGGCTGCGATACCAGGGTCAACCGAGCCAACAATCTCAATGTGCACAGGCTCGTGCGAGCCAGCAGTCTCTTCACGGACCATGACAATGTCGCCGCCAGCCATGATGACACAGACCGTGGCCAGGTCGCCAAAGTAGTGCAGGCTCACGATACGGTCCACGGCCAGGTCCGGGGTGGGACTGAGAGCGTCCCATGAAGCAATGTCGTGGCTGATTCTGTGAGATATAGTTAGCAAGGAAATGCAATGCCGCAGAGCAACTTCAGCCACACACACATATAATTTTTAGGATAGCACTCACAACTCGGACTGGTCAACAATGCGAGCCAACCGCACCTTGGGCTCGTCCTCTGACGGACCAAACGCTGCAATCACTTCATCTGAGCCTGCATCCCAGCATGCGGCTGAGGCGCCAGAAGCGTCGTGGCACACATCGTACCGGATGTTGCGAAGATTCCGCATGGCGGGCGGCCGGCACGGTTACGGCGCAACGGGGTCCGGAGCACGGCGTGTGTATAAACAAAAAGAGGCCGACGAGATCAAACAGGTGTTCTGTAAAGTCTTTGAGGTGGTAAATTTGGTTGCTTTGACGAAAAGGGGCAAATCGCAACTGCTATGAGTGTTTGGCAGGAGCTCTGCCAAGAGTGCGGTTGCAGTTACTCGTTTCGTCTGACTGCTCACAGTGGGAAGGCACGATGGATGTGAAAAAAAAGTTTGCCTATTGGTGATGAGCTGTTGTAGTTTAGCGGCACTGTGCGGGGCAGCTAATAGCGCAGCTCGCAGCGCCTTTAACGGGGACATTGGACAGTGCGATTGCACTCAATTCACGGACAACACCAAAAGCTTCAGAACGAGCAATCACTGTCATAATGGCTTTTGGAGAAAGGAAGATGATGTCGTGAGAGAATGCAACTCAGATAAGTCAATCACCTCTCTGGCCTCTCACTTTAGATTGATCCAAGTGACTGTCCATTTCTAAATCTGGCATTTCCGAATCTGACTGTGGCTGATTGGAGACAAACATCACAGCAAACAGGCAAGATGCTCTTTCCCTTCCCACAATCGATTGCGCGAGGCCGCCTCGTTTTATGACACGGCAGGTGCGTAAATGGCGTGAGGGAAACATCGATGGACGATGGACGGAGACAGAGCCACAAGTACGTCGTACTGTCGAACTGAGACAAACGGCCGAGGATGAGGTGAGATGCACCTCTACGGCAAGAAGAAAGAAACGTAGACATTGGATTAATCATAAGAAACTCCGAAGAGATCGATGCAAACCAGAAATACGCAGTTGGTAATGCCCGGTCGTTTGTCGTTTTGACGTGTTTCTCGCCCAGATTCTTTCCGACTTTGTTCGTCTGCGCGTGGCACTTTGGTCTTGTATCACCTGTCCTGGCCGAGGAAGCACCTGAAAGCGGCCTCGAAAAAGCAGGGAAATATGCGGAAGCACCTTCGCCAAAAGACCGATATAAGAGCCACGAACACGCCGTTTATCTGTGCCTATCGGCCCTCGGGTGACAGTTTCTGTACAGCTTCCCGTCGCTCTTGTTTAGTCTGTCTCGCCTTCCTTGCATGCAGTGTTGCCTCATTCCCATTTTATCGTTTTTATCGTTTTTATCGTTCATCGTTTTCATCGTTCTTTCCCTCGCCTGTGACTGGTGCCTGCCCCTGTTAGCGGGCGGTGATGGTTGTCTGTTCGCGCCTTCCCTGCTTCGACTGACCCACGCGCCAATCAGCAGCTCAGCAGCCCCAGCATTTCTCGGCTCCTTGTCCCGCCCCATATTCGTAGTCCACAACCCACCACCTCCGCACTTTGTGCTCTTGCTAGTGCTTCCTCCCTTTTCTCAGCTCTTTCCCCAGCCAGCCACAGTCAAACAGTCAAGGGAGAAAAGAACACGACGTTTTCCAGCGTCACTGTTGGCTTTCATCCTTTCTTCCCCAACAGACCATTGCAGCCTTTTTCCACCGCTTCCTCTCCATCTTATCGTCATCGCGAGCGTCGTTGTTCTTTTTTTGCCATCATCCAAAGCTTCGTTTCTGCACGTGCGAAGCTGCTTTTGTGTCGAATTTAGCCCTTTCTCCATCACGCCGATTGGCCAATCCACCACGAAAACGACCCGATAAAGCATATCCGATCACGATAAACCGGCACCCGGGATTACAGCCGCAGGAGCATCAACGAACAACAAACTACGTCTCTTCCACATACATCGAAATGGACCTCGCGTACTCTCAGCAGCAGCAGGCGCGCCGCAAGAACCGGTCAGCCGCGAACCTCCAGCACCTCACCCTGGCGCCGCTCACGCCACGTCTGCCTCTGCGTGACGACTACGACGGCACTGACATCATCGACAGCCATTCCTCCTTTACCAACGCCCACGCCCACGGCGGCAACGGTACCAACAGCAACAGTGCTGCTCTTGCACGGATACCTTCCTACATCCAGGGCCGCTCGGCTCCGGCTACACCACGGCTCCTGTCCAAGTCGCCGACCGCGTCTCGCTCGCACTCGCACGAGGGCGGTCGTCGTGCCCGTGTCCCGGGTGGCAGCGGCTCCCGCACGCCGGGCGGCAGCAAGAGCCATGCTAGCGCGCTGGCCAAAAGTCTGTCGACAACACAGCTTCATTTTGACGGGCTCCAGCATGTCCGCACCAACGGCTCGAATGGCACCCGTCACCATCGCCGCCGCAAGACGGATAACCACCACCACCACCACCACAACAACAACAACAGCGAGGGCGGTGACGACTGGCTGTTCCGCGCGGCCGCCATCGTGACGAGCGGGGCCCGCGAGTCCAAGGGCCAGAGCTGGCTGACGGCGCGTGCCAGCTCGACCAGTCTGTCTGGGCTGCGCAGCGCAGAAGAGGCCGAGGACGTGGCCGCGTTTGAGCGCGAGCTGGCCCGCGAGCGCGAGTACCTCGACCGCATCGCGGGCAGCAGCCGCCGTGGCAGCCGTCGCGGCAGTCTGGACCACGACGTCACGTCACCCATCGCCGCCTCGTCGGCCCATGGTCCCACGAGCAGATCGGGCAGCCGGTTTGGAAGCCGGGCCGGCAGTCGCCTGGGCAGCCGCGCCAACAGCCGTACGCACAGCCGCGTCGGCAGCCGCGTTGGCAGCCGTGTGCAGCTCTTCGGCAGCATGACCGCCGCGGGTGCCGAGCCTGGGTTCTTTGACTATGCGGACGTAGCCGAGGAGGACGATGGGTCCCGCGGGGGCACAAACAGCCTCGCAACGCCCGCGGGCCCGGATTTTGTCAACCTCGACGAGGCGCTCGAGGCCATTGAGCTACACCAGCGGGACACGAGCCTCGAGGACGAGGACCACATTCGGCGGCTTGTCAAGCGCGAGAAGAACGGCGGTGTCATGGGATCCTGGCTCGGCAGCGTGTTTGGCTGGTCACTCTTCTCCGTCCAGGAGACGGACGGCGAGGTTGATGACGATGGCGATGATGACGATGACGACGATGACGACGACGAGGTGTCTGAGGGGGACGATGAGGACGTATCCGAGGACGACGACGACGACGACGACGACGATACCGAGGCCGTGGATACCGAGAGCAGTAGCAGCGTGCTCGACGAAGGTGCCGCCGCTATCAGCAACGATGGCGAGGCTGCACCAACCATCGGCCGGCGGCGTCGGTCCCGGAAGCGGCGGTCGGCTGTAAGTTGGAACAAGCAAGGACCTGCCTGGGCTGCCAACCGACGCCGCTTTGAGGGCGATGAGGGTCACTCGACCGAGGAGCCCGTACCGCCGCCGCCCGGTGCCAACGAGGGCACTTGGCAGGATGCTGCGTGGCTGCTCAGCGTGGCATCCAAGGTGATTCTGTAGGGGAGTAGGAGAGGGGCCGAAAGAGCAAACTATAGAAAGACTGCATTTTTAAAACAATACCAGCGTTTTCCTTTTCTTTCTTTTTCTTTTCCGCGTTAGAGGATATAACAACACAATACAACCTCATCTTGCAACAACCCTTTCCCACAGCCCGGCCACCTGTGACAGATCATCTTCTGCTAGCTACAACGCTATTAGCATATGATGGAAGCCTTTGCCTATCATGGAATTCGTTGTCGTCCTCTTGTTCGTGGACTCTAAATCTACCCCACGCCAGTTTGGATAGCATCTTGCTACCATGCCCAACATGAAATGAACAAGGTCCCTGCACCCTGCATCTCCGGACTCTGTCTTCTTGCCCGTCTTCTGCCGCGGACGTATTTAATATTATCCTTCATCCTTCATGTTAGAGTCTTACCCCCCCCCCCCCCTCCCCTCCCCCGGCTTAACAAACATATTTTTATCTTGACTCCAAGAGATGCAGGGCTAGCGAAGCGAGATCCAACGAGAAACAAAGGCCGATACAGAGTTACGTTTGGCTCGACAAAGGGAGTGCCTTTCCCGTCCTTCTCCCTTTCTATACCCTCACTCACGCCTCCCTAGATTCCATCAGTTCTCTCTTTCGGGTTGCTTGCAGCTGCTCGCATCCCCGCATCACCACCTGCCGTTGCCTGCAAGACTGGTCCCCTTGACGTATGTCTGCTCGTAGTCCATAAGGGTCAGCAGCCCATGCCAAGAAGAGAGCCCCTATCCTCTCATTCTTACGTATGACCCTCGTCAATCTCTCACTAGCTTTTTCAATGTATCTTCGTTTCTGTTCCCACCGCGAGGCCAGCCCCCAAAGGGTCTGGCCAGGCCTATGGGTCTTGGAGAAGGTCTCAGAGGAGCAAATAACAAAACAGAAATGCAATGGAACGAGGGCATCCCGTCCGAGTTTGATGCACGACCGTATGTACGAAAAACAGGTTTTTGGGACAGCTCTCCCTCAATATTGTCTTGTCTACCGTTTCTCCAACTGTTCTCCGATAATAAGAGACAGGGAGAAAGAGAGAGAGACAGAGAGAGAGAAAGAAAGGTGACAGAAGGAAACGCTGTACGTTCGGTCGTGTGTCCGGATGTGCAGGAATAATTGCAGAAATAAAAGTGCTGGCTCGTCATAGAGGAGCAGTGATCAATGGGGGCGCCATTGTGGAGTTGAACCCCATCCATCAATAAACGCTCTTCTTTTACTGAGTATTGTATTTGCTGCCTTACGTACTCAGTAAGGGCGCTTGCCATGTGTCGCAACATACTTTTGTCTGCTGCCTGCACAGGGTACGGGCTGAGGACAGATCAGCAAGTAGAGCAACAGTCTACGCAGTACATAAACAATATGAGAGGCCTCACTGTCGCCGCTTGGGTGATGATGTGAGCCTGGCTCGCGTAGCAGAGCGCGGTATTCGTATATCAAGAACGAATTGCCACGATGCGGCTAGTTGTGCGTTCGTGGCAACCATCCACCTTCTCGTTGCGCGTGGCTCGCATTGGTTGCGATCTGGCAAAACGATGCGAATGGATATGCCCAGGTTCCTCGTCCTGCCCTTGTTGCCCTTGTTGCCTGTCCCAAGATCGGTGCAGCCAACAACCTCGTTTGTCGGCAATGTACAAATAACCGGGCGGCAAGCATCTGGCAGGTCATTTGTTGACTTCCATCGCCCTGTACGGAGTACAGTACATGAAACTGCGACCTGCAGGCATGGCCCGTGCTACCGTGTTCAGATTCGATGACTGAACTCAGTACATCAACGGGACAAGAGCCCGGCTCCGGCTCGGCTGGTCTCGAGAACGCATAAAGCAATTTCACTGGATATGGGCTTTTGTACTCGGTGAAGCCTCATAAAGTCACAACCTGTCAAGGACTTCTTGAATTCCGTCCAAAAAAAACGTTATTAGTTGTCTCCTTCGTCTTATCCAGTGTCAGTACTCTCGCAAAGGGGGGCCCGGCTTTTTGTTCCAGATAAGTGCACAAGGATTGAGGGAACAGCATCAGCGTGGGATGGGGAATCCTCCCAATCGAAAGGACGTACGCACAAAGAATGGTAGGGTCTTGGCAACATTCGGGAAACCAAGCCGGTGCCGACTTCCGAATGCAATGTGCGACTAACACTGTATTATATACGGTATGTTTTGCTCTCTTTATTCCCCTCACTGCTGATGGGAAAGGAAAAAGGGAATTAGGGGAATGTGAGACCAAATGAAAACAATGGAAGTTCGATTGTTGACAAGTTTCCTTCGTGGGTAGGGGACAAGCTCACGTCTTTGGGTACTGGAGGAAAAGCCCTAAACTAGACTCACAAAGAGAGAGAAAGGTAGGGGTGGCAGAGTGGAAAACGAAACGGCTCTGGGCTGGGGTGGGAAAATTGACACCCTTTGGCTTTTGGGCCATAGCCGCCGTAATTCCAATGGCGAAAAGGCGCCGTTATTTAGCGTCATGGTCTAGGAACGACGTCGACAGCTTTGGAAGGCCTTTCCGATGTGTCATAGAACGTGGAACATGGGCTTCATTCTTACTTCTTTTCTTTTCCTTTTGCCCCAATGTCGGTAGCACATGGGGCGTGTGCCTGGGGGCGTAAGATGAATCGGTATTGCTTTTTCGTTCTTCAGCCAAGTCAACTGGAACTGGGACTGGCTCCGACTACTGCTTCTTCTTCTTCCTCCTCTCCCTCTTTCCCCCGGGGCAGCCGCTTCGGCCTGCTATCTTCGTCTCTATCTGGGGGATTGGACGGGGCGCCATACCATACCATACCCAGACCAGCTCGGTGTGGTGCTGCTCTCTTGGGTGCTGGGCGGGGAAATGGGAGCTGGGAGAACGCACAACCGGAGAGCGGGAGATTGAGATGCTTTGGCTTTGTGGTAGTGGCCTGGTGGAAGAAAACCGCCATGTCGTTGTAAGGTGACAGATCCCGGCTGTATCTGATTGGTGTATCCGAAAGAGTGTGGTGGGGAAGTGAACCCCTGTCTTTGCAGCTGCAATGGAACGGCTGGTGACGCTTGGGCGGCCTAGCGCTCAGCAGCAGACTACTATGACGTCGGAAGGTTGCTCTGCGCGCAGAGAGGGGCGCTTTGGTTCCTCCTGCAGCTCACGACGTAATATGGGGCGAGAAAAAGGAGAGGACGGCACCGCAAAAATATCTTATTGCGGGCTGTGCCGCTAAAAGAACTCGAACGTACATGTACGGAGTTTTTTTTTTTTTTTACGTACTGAGTATGTCTGTTTTTTTCTTTTTGCAGAGCGCTGGCGGCTGATTGCTATTATCGTACAAGCAATATGTGAACTAGAAGGCAATATTGTGTCGGTCAGCGAGAACTAAGACAAGGAACCCGAAGAATAAATTCTTGTGGAAACGGTAAAAGTAACGTAGAAAAGAAGGAGAGAAGAAATGAAGGCAAATTTTGCAAGAAGAGAAAGGAAACGGGTAAAAATGCCACTGCTTCAAACGGCAAGCGAGGAGAGGATCTTTCTTCTTCCCTCTTCGAAATTCGCATTTCGCATGCAATCTTTTGCTTTACCCCAGCCCGAGGCAGCGTGGCCACAAGGGGTTGGACGGCGCTTTCCTCTGCTTCTGCGCGAGTGTCCTCTTCCGCAACATTGTCCCACGACGATCTCAGAATATGGGAGCTATATTGTCCAGCCCTGGCCATAGCTCACGATGAGCTCTCCATAGGCCGCCGACTGTCCAATCTGGCTCGATTTTCTCGAGGGCCGCGCTGCCGATGGCAACCCAGGGGCCAGACCCTGCATTTAAGATCTCTTGGAATTTGGCTGTGACTTCCTCGAAAGACACCGTTCCGGGCGAAAGAAGAGTGTATTTTGGGGTTGTCTCCTACCCTGTAGACCTCTGCCGCACAGGATATCCAGCAGCTTGCTTTCATCCTTCTCCAGACTTGTGAGGTGAACGATATGCAGGAGACTTCACCGCTCTTCATCGTCGCACATGAGCACAAACTGACACCGTCCGGGATTGAAGTAGAGGAGGGGGCCATTGTTTCTTCAGACTTTGTGTGCTATGGCCGTGCGGTAGTCTATTCTGCATTGGCAAGGAAATACATATACAGTAGTGCTGAGGGGAGATGTGGGCTGCGGGTCGGTCTCGCTCACGGGATAAGGAGGCTGGAAGGGCGACAGGAACTAAGCCGGTTGAGCAAGGAGATTGGCAAGCTGCGGCTGCGAAAGAAGAAAAAAAATGGGAGCCGCTCGCGTGGCCAGGTGAAGGATTGAGAGTCCAGAGTACGGAGTACCTAGCAGGGATATACCATAGAAAGCGAAGCGGGTCCGATGTATACACAGGATAGCGGACTGGGTGGGCGAGGCCAGACATGGGCGACGGGATGGATAAGGGGAGTACATGTACGAAAGGATGCATGTCTTGTTGTGTACTGCGTAGATCGTGGCGCAAACGAATAAAGACGCGGGTTCGTGAGAAGGAATATCAACATTCCCATAGGCACGAAAGAAGAGCTTTGTCCCTATCTGCCCAATCACAGAAGCCCCTATTTTTGAGCCTCTTCGCACCTTCTTCAACAGAGGGAGAAAACGTGTTACGGCGACAACAAGGGAAGGCGCATGCACTACTTCGAACACTCTCGAACGATAGAATAAGTGCCGCACCTTCCTTTTGCGATGCCCATGCTCGCAAGGGTGCAGATTTAAACGCTGCTTGTCCCACCAAAAGGGAAGGCGCCATTAGCGTCGCATCGGTGGCAGGTGCTTCTCTCCGCGTGTCCGGCTTTTGGTTGTGGAAACCATTGCGTCATAGAGTCTTATTAGGCTCGGAGAGGGGGCGGTTTACACTTTGTGCCGCTCAATCGAACCAGCCTGCCTTCTTCCGGGCAACACATTCTATTTGGACAGTGCAGTGCACATCAGACGGAAGGTGCGAGATCAAACAAATAGAAGCAGAGTAAGGAAGCAGCCCTGGTCATTTTCCCACAAGCGGTATTTCCATTTCTGGACAAAAGAATAAAAAAGCGTCGGAGGGGAAAGGGAAAGGGTTAAAATACATATAGGCAAAACCAGCTAGCTATGACCGAGTCAATTGCCCGTGGGTCTGACCTGGTGGGTTATTCGGCACGCAGGATAAAATAGGGCAGTAAAAATTGGTTTAAAGAAGAACAAGAGGCTCCGAACGGTGCTAAGCAGCAATTGCAGCGCCGATCGCGAAACCGAAGAGAATGAAGAAAATTATAGAGCGGCAGGCAGGGGCAAGGACGCCGCGGGCAATAGTGGCGGCCTGCAGGCGGGGCAGCAGGTGCGAACGACAGTGGACTACGCCGCAGAGAAAGAGCGCCCCTGGAGGCACAGGCACAAGCACAACTACAAAGGTAAGAATGAAGGTAAAACTGAGAAAGATCAATCGGCGAACAGAAATGTGTCATAAAGAGGAAATAAGAGGGCTCGGAAGGCGAAAGGGACATCTTCAGAAGCTGGCCAAATGGGTGGCTCCGGCTTCGGTGACACGCCGTGGCTTTCAGCCCTGCTCATTTTCGTCGGTGGGCGTATCTCCAGGCGTCCAGAAGAGGAAGAAAGAAACGAGCAGGAGGCAAGAGGTAGGAGACAGGCAAGAGAGCGCCTGCGATTGCATTTTATACAAGGACAGCCTATGCCGCCGGACCAACTCCTTCCTTCCTCGGCGGCCATATACTGAGATGTTAGGTTTGAATCGGGAGAATGACATTCGCTGGACAAGCGCCTGCCGTTCCCGTACAAAGGAGTCCCGAAGGAGGAAGGAGAGACCGGGGCCGTTGTCCGCGCTGCCCTAACGCAATGCATTCTCTTTTTCACGGAGCTGCAGCAACGACCGGCAGCATACTTCGTATTGGCCAACCTGCCCCCGCTTCAAAGTGTCCAAAGAGAGGCTTAAAAGACTACATAGTACCGGGCGTAATTCCCGCACCCCTGTCTTTTCTCCCAGATGTACCTTTTATGGGCCCTTTCCAGGCCATACCGTAATTAGTATAGCTGAAAAGAATGAAAACATAAGAGGTACATCGCTGAATTCAGAAAAAAATCCAGCAACGAAAAACAACGACGAAAAACAACGACGAAAACAACGACGAAAAACAACGACGAAAAACAACGACGAAAAACAACGACGAAAAACAACGACGAAAAACAACGACGAAAAAACAACGACGAAAAACAACAACGAAAACCACGAAAGCCTACGAAAAATATCACGACAACTCACCTTCGACGAATATTCTTAATTTCGAGCTCTTTTTTTTTATCGGCGGTCTCAGTAAGCTACACATTAGCCGTCAAACGGGCCAAAGTTGAAGCCAAGTCAAGCGTACGATTCGAAATTAAGAATATACCTATCGCTCCGGCCGTCCACCTTCTTTTTTTTTTAAAGAAGAAGGGTGAAAGAGTGTGAAAGGCCTGGGATACCTACCGAATTTATCGATGATATACGTATTATATAAGGTGGCCATCAAGAG
This sequence comes from Sporothrix protearum, assembly GCA_016097115.2. NCBI lineage: Eukaryota > Fungi > Ascomycota > Sordariomycetes > Ophiostomatales > Ophiostomataceae > Sporothrix > Sporothrix protearum. The sequence continues at coordinate 501,951 of JADMNH010000003.1, forward strand.
AAATTCTAGAATGTACTGTCGTTCTGATGTATCCCTTGTTTTTGGTGTATTATGCCAGTAAAATTCGGGATTAGTGCGAAAAAAGTGACCTGGCAGCGTTTCTCAAGGGGTGCGTGACTTACTGGGGGTACTGCGTACAGAGACTACGGGCTTGGCAACCGTACGAACGTAAAAGCATGACAGGTCTACAAGCCATGGCTTGTAAATAGTCGAATAATAAGAACAATCACCACCAACCCAACTCACGCTCACCCAGCATCACACTGTGTGGTATCCAACGGTGCATTGGCGCTGGTGGAGTTGGCCCCTTTTTGTGGCTGGCTCTTTCCTTCTCACACCATTTGGGCCCGTAGTGCCCTCGCTAGCCGGAGTTTGACGTTGGCCCAGCGGAAGCGCGGATTTCTAGCGGGTGGGGGCAGGAAGGAGGGGGGTTCACAGGCGACAGGTCGAGCCTTCCTCAACAACGGTGCCCCTCCAAGCGTGGACAAAATTCGTCAACTCGACTGGCCGCGCCGTTGACCTTCCCCCAAACAAGCGTCCAACAACCCAAAAAAACCTCCTATCAAAGACCTCGTCACGTCAACAACGCCACGCCGAACCACTACGGAGTACACAGTACAGCGACGTAAAAGCACGGCACGCTCAAGACCCTTAGAAGCTCATCGTCCCCTCGTCGACGGCCAGCCACAGGAGCCAAACCCTATTCGGCTTTTACCGCCAGGAGCGTCTATGTTCGTGTGCTCACACAAGCCCTCTTAACTCTTAATCCCAACTATCGTTTCCTTTCTCCGTTAGCTGCCCGCGTGCCGTTCCACTCTTACTTGTCTCGCTTGTCCCTCTTCTACCTTGTTCGGTTTTTCTTCCTCATCTTCCATTCTCTTCTACTCCCATGAACAAGACTCTACCAAGCACATCGCCTGTCAACCTCCTCCCGCCCGTCGCATCCCCATCACAACCTTTCTCTCTCCCTCTCTCGCTCTTCAGCTCCGAGCTTCCTCTTCTCGCCACGTCTACGCCACAGCAACAAGACACCGACCTCGTTTGCTTCCTTACGCAAGAGTTGCCAGCCCAAAGCAGCCACTCGACAGCTCTTCCCGAAGGAACCGTGCTTATATATCAAGGCACGAGCCTCATACGCCAGCGACACGACGACAACCGACAGTTGCTTTTTAATATCCCCAGCTTGTGCGCAGAACCAGGTGCTTGTTGCTTCAGACCCAGCAACGGCCTAAGAGCTTGAACCCACGCAGAGACAAAACCCCTTGTCTCTTCGCATACCCATACCAAAAACGCTCTTACACGCCCCCTGTCCTTTCGACAGCAGTATACAGCTTGCAAGATCCGACCAATGTGAGTTTTTGACAATGCGCTGGGCGCATATCTGACACGTCTCCATACGATTGCTATTTGGCGCAAAATTCGAAGCCTTTATACTCTCGTGTCCATTTCTACTGGCGATCGCAAACCAAGCCCATCCTGAGCTCTATCCGGCTGTCTTATGCTGTTGCTGCCCATCCTGCCACCTCACCTCACGCCGAGTGGCTGCTGCTTCCGCTACTGCTTCCGCGCAGATTTCCTGCCCGGTCGTTCTACCGCTTCTAGCTGCTTTAGCTTCCTTTTCTACCCTAAAGATGCACAGTTCTTTATCTTCCGGTAATAGGAAAGGAGTCTCAGCATGCATGGTATGACACCTGTCCTGTGTGTCTTCTGCGGGACGACTACGACTACCCCGGCTGCGTCTCTTGTTCCTCTCATACGGGTGCAGATGCAGACGCGCACTTTGGCCCCTGCCATCCTGCCTGTCTTGGCCTGTGCTTCGCTGTCCTATGATAGACACCAGAGCCAGCCCACATCTCTCTCTCTCTCTCTCTCTCATACTGGGGATGGGGACATACGGCCGTGTCTTGCCGCGATGTTGCCGCGTACAGGCTGTGACCCAGAATGACCCAGAGAACGCGGGGCTTTTGCCTTTTTTTACCATTTCCCTCCTAACCCCCTCCCTCCTCCACTCCGTCCACAACTGCCCTCATCCTTTCCACTCGTCTGCCATATGGTGTAGGTCCCACTAGCCAGGGTTGATGTCAAGTGCATATGCCCATGTTCGGGCTCTCCCGGCGGGCACAAAGGCCTTTCTCTCTTCTTAGGCCGTCGTTGTTTTATGTTGTTCTCTGCGTTTCTTTTACCCCCTTCCTCGGCTCCCCTATTTCTTCCTTTGTTTCTTGTTGCTTGTCTCCCCCGCCGCCTTTCCTATCGGGAAGCTTTTTTTATACATCTCTTTATACAAACATCACTAGCAAGACAGCCTCGTCCTAGATACCGTCCTTCACCATTTTGCCTCACCTGACCACTCCTCTTTGAGTTGTATTTGTAAAGTTTGCGCCTATGTTTGATGTCGTGGCCATACCATTTTGAGCCGTGTTTTGATTGTGCCTTTTGTTTTCATGGGCATGGCAGCTAATAGAAGATACAGAGAGACGTTTGATACGTTGGTCAACACAACAAACCCAGCAACAAACCTCCGTTAGGTTGACAAATCAAAAACGGTGCCCAACATGTCTTTCGACTTCGGTGATAGTGTCAGCGAGGCGGCTTTTGAGCAGATCCTGGAGATGGACGACAGCCCGTCAAATCGCGACTTTAGCAAAACTCTCGTGTACGACTACTTTGACCAGGCCAAGGAGACCTTCCAGGGCATGGATGCAGCAGTGTGAGTCAGCCTTGGAAGTTTGTTTTATAGTCTCGACTTGGAGATGTTCACCGCTAACACGTTCCAGTGCCGATGCTGATCTCGCAAAGCTGTCTGATCTCGGCCACTTCCTGAAGGGCTCATCAGCAGCCCTCGGTTTTGACAAGGTGAAGGACCACTGCCAGGTTATCCAGCAGTACGGCAAGAAGATGACGCTCGACGGCACCCCCGAGACAGACGAGAGTGTTTGCCTGGCCCGGATAACAGAGGCTCTCACAGCAGCAAAGGCCAACATGACAATCGTCGAAGGCAAGATGAACGAGTTCTTTGGTGTATCGTAGACAACGGTACACCAGAGCAGCGACCTTTCCGAACCCTCTCAGAGCTTTACTTTCTGAACTTCGCTTTTTCGCCTCTTTCTTCCTTATTATCCATCACGGGCATTCTCAGTACCCCTATTTGCCCACCCGCAGCCAATGCACCCTGCATCTTGCATTTCGCACCGCACCCTGAGTATGGCGTCAAAACTCGTGCCGTTCGGTAGAGCATTAGAAACGACGGCTTTACCTCCCCCGATAAACACTATGACGGATTCGCATATTCAAAACGCACCGCAGGGAACTTCGACTGCTTCTCATTCCAAAATAATTCTCGTCCATCCGCTTCTTCTCATTCGCTACACCGCTTAGCTTGAAATCATTTTCAACCCCAACTTTCTTCATCTTCGTTTTTATGTTCGCTTTACTTTTTTTTTGGTCAGCTCGCTTCATTTATGGGTTTGATTTTGTTATTTAATGGATAACATTTGCCTTTTTCCTCTTCACCTTCCTTTCTCTCTTTTCACTGCGATATCGTGGGGTTTTGCCGTTCTTAAAAGGAGGGTGGTGGTAGGTTTGTGGCTGTTGTCGTCCTCACTGTGTTTTCTCGATACTTTCCATCCTCTAGATGCTGAACCACCGCGTCGATGTTTTCGTCTTCTTCATTAGCTTAGAATTGATGGGAAAGCGAGAAAAAGAGTTGCATTCTAGATCTAGGAAGTTTCAACATTCGTTATGTGCCGATCCGTCGTCGGGGGTGCGAAAAGGAGGAAGACAGAACAGCAAAGAAGACGAGAAGACGAGTCGTGGCAGGCCGTGGAGCCATTTTTTTCTTCTTATTTTATGTTTCGTGGAACATACACTTCCATTTCTGGATGAAATATGAGTGGAAATTTCTGTACATTTTCTTCTTTCCTTCTCTCCTTTCTTCCCCCTCTAGTGGTGTGTCCTTGTCTGGGGACAATCAGAGCTCGTGGCGTGGGTCGGTCAAGAGGGTGACCAGCAATGCCGAGACCGTTGCATGCCGCGGTGGTCACAGAGGGCAGAGGGTGGGTAAGAGAGACGACAATACGACGGCAACCTTTTGAAAAAAAAAAAAAAAAAAGACTGGCGGAAGATGCGAACACAAAGCCGAGTCGATACCATCAAGATCAACAAACCCCGAACTCGGCTCCCAAGAAGAAATCCATCCTGACGAGCCCCTAGGACGACCAAAAGGCAAGCCGAGACGACAAAATGACGGACGATCCTGGCACACGGCCACGGCTTGACGGCTACTTGATCAAAGTGCTGAGCCGATGATGGTTGTTGTTGATATCAAAAGGGGGCCAGGCTGTGGGGATTTTTGTACGGCAATAACCTCTTTCTCAGGCTACACTATAAGGAACTACATATACAGTCTTGGATAAAAAAATACCACACTCGTCAGCATTACTGTAAAATATTAGTGTTATTTCTCCATAAACTCAAAACGAAATGTCGTTAAGGCTGCTTGTAAATCTCTTAAATGACAAGACACGTTTGTTGACATCGTCCATTGCAATATGAATCTCTTGTTCTCTTGTAGGTCGGGTAGAAAATTGTGTTCAAGTATGTGCTATTGTTTCTTTCTTCTTTTCCTATATACGGATGCAAACGCCGTCGTTCTAAAACTCCATCAAATAACAAAGACGAAAGCAATGTAAAGCAGATACAAAGAATAAATATGCCGTCCTCCTATCGTGAAATCAAATAGCCGCAATGTCATATCATACCCCTGTGCGTATATTGTCCTGCCAGACAAGCAACTTTCTCATTTCTGGCCTCCCATCCCTTTTTTTCTCAAGATTTCCTCCACCTTGGTATATTCTTTCACGTCGTCTTCCAGGATGAATAAAAAAAACAGCCCCTGAGAACCCGCACGGGGCAAAATCACATGTCCAAAGACTCGTTGAATCGCAACACGCCGTCGCTCTTCAGCACACCGTCAATGCCCTCGGGCAGCCGGGGGAAGGGGTCCACCATGGCGTTGGGATCCGGTGTCTCCTCCGCCGAGCGGTCAATGACCAGCGCCAGACCCTGCGACTTGATGGCGTCGACGAGGGCAGGGACCATGTCCTATAAGAAAAACGGTTAGTACATATGGGCTTTGCCTTGTTAGAGACGGAGCGAACTTGGGGGAGAACCTACCAAAAGACGCGAACTGCACACGAGACCCATAAAGTTGTTGCTCTGCGCCGTACGCACAACCTCCTTGACGGACGCCGTCCGCCGGCCGGTGCTCCAGACACCGTCAGGCACGGCGGCCGCCACAGTCGCGTCGTCTTCCCGGCCCAGGTCGTTGCACAGAAACACGGGGAAGTTGGGCTGCTTCCAGTTGATGGCCGTGCACAGGCTGGGGTTGTACGAGCTGAAGACGACGGACCGCACGACGTCGGGCGTGTGCACACGCTGGGCACGCGCGTGGTCAAAGACGACGGCCAAGATGGCATCGACGACCGTGTTGATGTCGACGTTGCCCACGCCGCCGAGACCCAGGGCGCGCTCCTCGTCGGCGCTCGGGTACAAAATCTGCAGGTTGACGTGCATGCCGGTCGGCACCAGAGCCAGAGCGTCCCGCAGGGTCACACCGGACGTGGCCAGGACGCGGTGCACATGGGACACGGCGTCGAGGGGAGACGACGACAGAGTCTCGAGGTGCTGCCGGCCGGGTGCCGCCGAGGTCGCCGCGCGGAACTGGGCGTAGTTCATGCGGGCCACGGGGACGTCAATGACGCTGCTGTCGCCCGTGACGTCCACCATCGCATCCGCACTCTCGACAAGCGCACTGCGGCCGCCACAACAGCGCACCGTCCACGTAGGCCACAGGACAGGGACGCCGTCGCTGGTGTGCTGCACATAGAGACGCACGTAGTCGCCCGACAAACTGGAGCCAGCGACAAAGCTGCTGGGGTGGCCCTCGAGCTGGCTCGTTGCCTTCCAGTAGGTCTCAAAATCGGCAATCTCCAGCGGCTTGCCCGGAAAAGGCTTGATGACCTGGGTGTGGAAGCTGATCTGGCCAATGGCACGCAGGCGGGGATCGAACAGGGGCAAACAACAGCTGCTACCCGAGCTGCCCAGAAGAGTGCGGAAGGTGCTCGGCAGGGCGACTGTCTTGGCAATGATCTTGGCACCGTACGTCGGAAGACGTCAAAGTCCAGCACGAACGAGTCGAGATTGTCGACCTGGAAGAAGACGAGGCGGGTGTCCTCCTGAAAGGGGAGCATAATGTTCTTGGGGATCAGGTCGGCGACCTTGGACGAGATGGTCAGCCGTGCCGCGGGGTATTTGCCGTCGTGGAAGAAGACGAGCGGCGGCTCGCCGTTTTGGTCCTCAAAGTTGATCTGGACCACAGTCTTGGTGTCAAGGAAGTTGTGGCCGTAACGGCGGAGAGGGATGATGGGTGGTGGCAGCTCAAGGATAGGGATCGCATCGGGGTCCAGAGCCATGGGACCGGGCGCTGTACTGCTGCCGGCGCCGTGTGCACCGAAGCCGTCCAGCGTGCCAATATCCGGCGTGGGCTTCAGACCAAACGGACTGTCCCGCTTGGCCTTGCTGCTCTTCTTCCGGCTGTAAGGCGTGAGGAGCTTCATGCACTCCAAGTGGCCCTCCCATGCGGCATAATACATGGCCGGCAGGTCCTTCTCGTCCAGAATGTTGGGATCAACGCCGGCCTCCAGAAGAGCCTTCAGGCAGGGGACGTTGCCTTCACTCGCGGCGTGGACGATCGGAGTCCAGCCGTACAACTTGTCGATCTGATTTAAGTCGGCACCGTACTGCTGGAGGAGGAGGAGGAGGGTGGGAGCACGGCCAGCCCGAGCGACGAGATGCTGCGGGTACAGGCCTTCGGCATCGGGGAGAATATTGGCGCCGTGCTTCAGGAGAAGCTGGACAATGGCATCGGTGCCGTGTTCGCAGGCCAAGTTCAGGGGCACATGGTCGGCATCGGAGATGGGGTCGACACGGGCCGACTTTTCGAGAAGGCGACTGACACAGTCGAGGTGGCCGTGGATGATGGCGTGAATCAGGGGCGTGAAGTTGTCGTGGTCGATCAGGTCGATCGCCTCCGGGCCGGCTACATTTGACGTTAGCAACGATTGCATTTCTAGAAAATAGCAATATAAGAAGGCCGTCACGCACCATTCAAGAGAGCGTCGAGCATGTCCAGGCGGCCGTGCATGCTGGCATAGTGCAGCGGCACACGGCCATAGACGTCGGTCCGAATGACGGAGACGTCGTTCTGCAGGCCAAAGTCGAGCACAAAATTGTTGCCGTAGATGGTGGCCTGGTGCAAGCAATTCCGCTCGTTGATGTCGTCCTCACTCTGAACATCGACGAGGCCCGTGTCGATCAGCACCTGCAGGGCATCCCGCGAGCCCTCGTTGATCGAAGCCAAAAAGGTACGCGTCACACGCTCCTTCAGAGCAAAGTCTCTGCTTGCTCTGCTGCTGCCATCGTCCTGGCTGTTCGAGTCTGTGACGGCAGCCTGCATGCGGCCCAGGAGGTCGCGGAGGTTGTCGAGATGACCGGCCAGGACCGTGTCCAACAAGAGCGTGTCGACATCGCCCTCGTCGGTACCCAGCAGGTGCTGGCCGCTGACAATGTGGTCGGGCGCAGCAGCCCGGCCGTCGAAACGGATCTCATGGTCGCCCTCGGCCCAGGCACCGAGCTCCTGCAGACTGGTCGTGGCCTGGTCAGACAGCTCGCTGATGACGGTGGCGTTGAAGAAGGGCTGGACCTCGACGGCGCGCGAGAGGTAGAGCTCCTTCGTCTTGGACTTTGACGTCTTATCCCACTTCTTCAGAATCTTGGAGAAGGCGGTACCGTTGATCTCGACAAACTGCTGCAGCTTGTTGAGGTCGTTGGCGAATTGCTGGAAGCCCTCTTGGAGAGTCGTGAACTTGGCAGAGCGTCGAGAGATGCCGCTGCCTCGTGCGCGGAGGACCTTTTTCTTGTCGAGCAGTGTTTTTAAGCGGACCTTGAGCTCGGCCTCCTTTTGCAGGTAGAAGGCGTTGACCTTTTCGAGCTCGCGTTCCTGTTCCGGTGTGATTAGCAGCATGCCTACGGAAGGGTATAAGAAACAGAAGGACTGGGAAGATGCCTGACTTACAAGTTGGAAGAAAAAGGTGGCTTTGTTGGCTTGCAGCGCAGCCTGGGAATCTATGGGGGTGGCCGAGCGGTGAGGGTCATCTTGGGCACCGAGAACAGGCGTGGCCGAGAGGCGTTTGATGAGCTGTTTATGAACCACTTGTCAGCAAACGTGGTCGAGCACATGGGAAAGGGAAGGGAATGAGGTGCGGCCAGCAGATCGACGGGCTGGACCAAAGGTCGATGCGATCCGATCCGTCCACTCCCACAGCAGCAAAAATTCACCTTTTTTAATGCCTTGTAGTTGACAAAGCTGGCTGCATACTCGGGCACTTCGAGCTGCCGCTTCTGAATCTGTTTGCCGAACTTCCTGCGAGGAGTGAGAGCTGTCAGTATTCATTTACGTGAGTTCAATAAACACAAGTGGGGTTGGCTCACATGGTGAGAGGCTATAGCTATCAAGCCCAAGAGGCCGGGGGACTCGCCCCAAATGAAAGACGGAAGGAGAAAAAAGAAAACGCTCTCTTTCAGAAGTTCCAATATGAGTCTCTTTCTGTTGACTAGTATTTCTGTCAGTGATATTAGATCCAACTATAGCCGGGTATGTTGTCTGAGAATGCATGGACATTCTGCGCGGTCGATCTCTGTCTTGGTCTTTTGTCTCTGTGCCACTGTGGTCTGCCGTATGATGTTTGCTTGGTGGTGAGGAGGGATAGGAAGAAGGAAGCAGTATCTGCTTGTAAGCCTTGCCCCTTGCGGTTGGTCAAACAATAGGATGGCCTCCCGCGTCAGACAGAAGCTGGCCGCTGCAAGCTTCGCCCCGTGCATAAGGTCTTCTGTTTCCCAGTAGTCTAAGCCTCTTCTCTCGCATCCGAATGTGTGGTGTGTGCGCGCATGTACTGTGGGCATACACACAGCAGCAGGATCTGTCCCTGGCCCTCGCGTGATCCAGCTCGCCTGCCCTTGTATACACCATCGGAGGGCAATGTGCCAAGGTGTGCAGATATGCGGAGACGATGGCACAGACAATAAGGCACGCGGTGGGTGATATGAAAGGTTCCGGACCGAGGAAAGGGCCTAATGGCAAGCCGGAGAAGGTGAGGCTGAAGACTCGAGTCTATTTTTGTCGTGGACGATCTCTCCATTGGGCTCGCCGACCGTGTTGGGCCAATGAAATGTTGACGGCAAATATACGGAAGACTTGCCGGGGCCGTCTTGGCATCAGTCTGTGAGTCTGTCTGGCATGATGTCGAGCTTCCTTTGTTTTCCCTTCAACTTTGGAACCGGATACAGCATTTTGCTAAGCCTGCGCTTCTGCCCGGACGGGGCACAGCACAATGGCAAGACCCCAAGACCAGCCGATACCTCGAGCAGAGATGTCTTGGGGACAGAGAAAGAGCCGAGGCACGTTGACGGAAGATCACTTCGACAGGATCCGGAGACGAGCAATGTGGCGCCGGTGAGGTCGATGGGGCAAAGACGAGCCCAATGCAAGACGTCGTGGGGGCTGGCGGCATGAGGCGGCACATGAACAGGGACAAGAGACATGGAGACAGCGAGACACAGAGACCGACGCAATGAATGGTCAAGAGGCCAGAGGGGAAAGTATGTTTTTGCTTACCGCGTATGGAGGACGATGCAAGCTCAACGCAGGTCGGGGCCAGTCACAGAGCTGGGCGGGATCTTTGTCTTTCGTGATCGTACGGTCGTAGCGAGCTGTCTTGATACAGAAAGATTGTTGCAACTCGTGAGCTGTAGGAAGCTGTCAGTTCTCGGAAATGGAGCTGGGGTGTGGTGTCGGTTGAGCTTGAGCTTGAGCTTGAGAGCAGAAGGAGCAGGCGCGCAATAAAGAAATGCGCACACACGGCCCTATAAAGAGGCCGGAGCAAGGAAAGAACGAGGGGTGTGTATCTTGAGCACAAGAAGACGAGGAAGGCACACGCGCGGTACCGAAAGTGGTAAGAGGGAAAGGGCAAAGGGAATGGCAGAGGGAAGGGGAAGGTGTGCCGTCATACCTCTCGGTCGCAGTTGCCTCGCTGATTCTCAGAGATCCGGCGCGCCGTTTTTTAGGTGTAGTACAGTTTGCGACACAGTGCGAGCGGGCGAGAGATTGATAGATAGCCTGGGGTGGTTATCGGTCGACAGAAGTTCCAACGGCGGGCGATGGTAGTTAAAAGTTCACGGCAACGGTCGCAAACAGAATGATTGCCGTATGAATGAGTAAAATGCGAAACTGAGAAGAAAGAAGAAGAGAAAGTATTGAAACAGGGAGTGACGCGAATAAAGAGACAATCCAAAGAAGGAAAGAGAGAGAGAAAGAGAGAAAATGGGGAAGGAGAGACCACTCGGTAGAGGGGTGGTAAGCGACCGACCGCGCGCGTGTGGGCAAGAGCTCTTTCCCCGAAAATAGGCTGGTGGGGTTTGAGTTTCGCAGAAACGCATCCTAGCTTGGAAGCAGCGACTAAGGCCTTTGACTCTGTCCATGTACACCGAACAGTGCAGCTCCGCATTTATGTTGATTCTCTCCTCGTGCTGTCCATACATCGTCGTTGAGTTCTCGTCCTCCAAACTTTGTTTATTAATGGGACACAGCGATACACGGCCGGAGGGGATCAATGGCAGCGGCGGCTGTCCATAACCAGGCTCCGGGCGAGACCTCTCCCCCTCTTCTTCTCACTTGATGTTCCGCCAAGACGTTGTCTCTCTTCTCACCTGTTCTCTTTTAGATGATTTTCGTTTTTCCTCTTTGTCCCTGAAGTACTTTTCACATATCTACGACGTATATGTGGTACTTTTCGCTCCGGCCAGGATCAGGAGACTCTCTCCCTCCTCCGTCGCTCTTTTCCTTGTCGAGTCGTTCCCTTGTCGAGCCGTCCAGTGACAAAGTGGACAAGCACCCAAAATGGGCAGGCAAAGAAACAAGCTCGAGGAACACGCCGTGCGATTTCGCATTTCTACGCTGTGCAAGTGAAGGTCTATTCGAGCTTGCCTGTGTTAGCAGCAAAAAAAAAAAAGAGCCCCAAAAGGGCGATCCTTGCCGCGTCCAATCAGCGGACTCCGCTGGCACATGTGCCTGTCGCTGGCCCGGCCGCTGGGTCCCATCTACAAACACCCAATTGCTGCCGCACCACGAGGCTGAGAGGGGCCCGTTCCAACCCGCAATTGCGCCGCAATAGCTACGAGATGAAAGATGGATCAAGAAGGACCCAATACATGTGAGAAAGTGGCGCTGCTGCACCGGCGGGGGACAAATCCTCTTACGCGAAAAGAAGGAGAATAAGGCACGCAGGCAATGGGCCCAGAACAAGGAAATAGGCTCGGCAGCCGGCAGTGAGGCCATCAAAGTTGACGGTCGCTGTTCAGATGGTCAGACAGATGGTGCCTGTCTATCATTTGCACAAGGCCCAGGCCGGGCCCAATTCTGCGTGCCATGTGGCTCATACTCAGTCGAGCCGCGGGTAAGGGACGGTACTGTAAACCGAGTAAGTGCGACAAAGGGAACCACCGGGAACGGACCGTCGAGAACGGGTGAATAAAATATAAAATAGATGAAAAGAAGGCGCATGACAAACACCGAGGCTATATTCATAAAGGAAGACAACAGACAAAATGGCAAAAGAGAGAGATAGAAAGAGAGAGAGAAAGAGAGAGAAAGAGAAAGGACCACGCGCGCCTGACATATATCGAGCCATATTGTCCCTGCCGTATGTACAACGTCCCCTTTGTGTGCTCAAGCCGGCACCATTTGTCGCCGCTCCGGCTGCGGCTCCTCCTCTTCCTCGGCCGCTGTCGGGACTTGAGCCGCCACCGGCTGTGTGTTTGGCGCATTGGGCAGCACCACCTTGGCAGGCTGTGGCGGTGCCAGCTCGGCCTCGAGTGCCGCCAGCTCGTCCTCCACCTCCTCTTCGTCGGCAACGGACATGCTGCCGCCCAGCATCTCGCTGACTTCCTGGAGACCGGGCGTGGTTAGCATTGCAATACAAAGGAGGGCCGACGACAGACGACCGCTTCACTCACATTCTGGTAGGCAATCGCATCGGCCGTGTCGCCCATCAGCTTCTCGACATGCGCCAGGCCGCCCATCTCCTTGTGGATTTCCTGGAGCACCTTGGTGCCTTGCTGCAGGCCAAAGACCACGTCCTTTTGGATCAGCGCAAACTCCACATTGGACGTCAGCTTCTCGAGCTGCTCGAGCTGTGCATCTGTTTTGGCCAACAACGACTCCTGGTACTTTTTCCGTCGCAAAGCCAGCAGTGCACGCTTCTTGTCGCCCCGTGCCAGCATCTCGCGGGCAATCTCGGTCTCGCGGTTCGTCAGAACGGTGACGCGGCGTTGGTACTGGTGCAGCTTGTCGCGCTGAATCTTGAGGTCGAGGATGGCCCTGGAGGGGGGTTGTCAGAACTGCGTCTGGCAAAACAGAAAAGGAAAAGAAAAAAAGATCATCCACTCATCGAGGTGACGCACTTGTCTTGGGCCGTAACCCGGCTCCCATTGTTCCCCATCGCGGCGGCGGCAGTTCACCGTCGAGGCCAGCCACAGAAGTAGGTCGGGCTTCCCCTTTTGGCTCCGCTCCGTCTATTCTCTTTGTATTGCCCCTCTCCTTGTTCCGTATGTCTCGGGTGTTTCGCTTCGGTCAAATCGCTGCCTTCTGGCTTGTCGTCAAATGTGTGCGCAAGCGCGATAAGACAGCAGCCGTGTCAAGGTCGTCGCCGGTGGTGTTGCACAAGGTCCGTCGCAAGACTGCACTCGGAATGCCGTCAAGGTTGCCCAATTGCAGCGGTCGTTGTCAGATTCGATTTGCTGGGCGTGGCAGTGTTGGGGCGTTGTCGCAAGAGAGAGGACAGAGAGCGTGGTCAAAGATAAGGGGAGTTTAGAGAGGTTGTCGTCGGTCGTTGTCGGTCGTCGTCGTCGTCAGTGATGGATGTCTTCAAAAGAGAAACAAGCTGTCCAATCGATTTGCCGCCTTGCGAACTCTGGTTGTTCTTGGCTGTGGTGTTGGAAAGCGTTGGGTCTGCGACTCGGATCAGCCTCTCTTCCGTTATCCGGAGTGACGAAGACACACAGACACACTCGGAGAGTGAGGAGTCGGGAGTACCTGAAAGGCGGGGCGAATTCTGGTGCGGGAATGGGGTACTCTGGTACAGCGGGCTCGGGCATGTTCAGACGATATGCGTACAGAGTAAGATAAGATACAAATACACACACAGAATACTGGCGCATGTGACATGTGGCTTGAGCTTGCAGCCTGTTCCTTCCCTTTCTGCCAGGCTGCTTGCGGGAAGGCGCTGCTGTCATCAACTGGAATCCAACTGCTGGCCGCCCAGGAAACAGGCGTGACGGAGGTGGCGGCCACGAGTCCCAACCCCACCTTGTCCTTCCTCTTTAAGCTGTTCCAGGCGCTCCTTAAACATTTGGCAGTGAGAAGAGATGCCTGTCAGTGTGGCGCGGCGGGCAGCAATGTGGGGCACTCTTTCCCTCTTTAGCATCTAAAACCCCTAAAGCGTTAAATGTAATGCATCAGCTCAGCTCCCAAACCCCCCATCGCTCCTTCCATAACAAGTCGGGAGCACCTACGTCGTACTTTGCCTTAATCTTAGCACGTCTGTAGTACTAGTAAGGGCGACGCGGTATCACCTACGTTTCTCCCTTCTGCGGCCCTATGCTTTAAAACTAGGCTTCCTTTTCCGACCTTCATCGAAAGTCACATTTTCTTCTCTTTCCACGCAAGCCCTCCACCGCTCTCCGCCCGACTGTCTCGACAACCCCAATCGACGCGGCATAAAGACCCTCTTCATCGACAACATCCTCCACCCAGTCTCCAACTTGGTAAATCCCCGAAAGCAAGCAAGAACCAAACTCAGAATGGCGGCTGATCCTGTATGTTTCCTGTACCCACTTTTTGCGGCTTCGCCCCTTGTTTTTATGAGCTCTGCCCTGGTGGTTTATGCGGTTACGAGCTAGATAAAGCTCTCGATTGCGCTCTCTTTCGCTTTCATCGTACTTTCGCTGCATCAACCAGTCTTTTGGCAAGCTTCGTTGCAAATCCGTACTGAAAAACTAACCGCCACCGCGCCCCAGAAGTCCCCGACCCCAGAATCGCCGACAACGGCCCGCCCTCTCGAGATGGACGACGACGACGTGAACGAGACCAGCATCGCCCCGGAGGAGACGCCCACCTCCAAGACGGGCACCTCGGCTGCCGAGTCGACGACCTCGGGTGACGCTGCCGCGACCACGACCGCTTCTACTGGAGCTTCCGTTGCTGCCGGTGCTGCCGATGCTTCCGCGACTGAGGCAAGCTCCGAGTCGGCCACTGCACCGGCCTCCGACGAGCCTGCACCCCCAAAGCCGCCCCGGCCCATGACCGAGCAGCAGAAGAATGAGCAGACACTCAAAGAAGCGTTTCCGGCTGTCGATCTGCCCGTCATCAAGGCCGTTCTCACCGCCAGCCGCGGCAACATTGAGGCCGCCTTCCACGCCCTCCTCGAGATGACCGACCCCGAGGCCGCCCAGCAAGAGCCCGCCCCGCCACCGCAGCCGCCCCGGCCTGTCCAGCGGGACCCTGTCCCGCCTAGCGGTGGCCGCCTGTCCCCCTACAGCCAGGTGATGGCCGATGAAGAGTACGCACGGCAGCTCGCCCAGCACTACGAGGCCGAGGACGGCGGCTACGAAGCACGCACCAGCCGTGGCGGCTATGGTGGCGGTGGTGGCCGCTCGCGTGGCGGCTACCAGAGCGGCGAGACGGGCCTCAAGCCCAACGAGATGTGGGGCGACAAGGAGCACAGCTTCCTCGACGACGACCTCCCCGTGATCCAGGAGAACCTGCGCAAGGGTTTTGCCGAGACCCAGACCAAGTTTAACACCTGGTTCACCGGCATCAAGAAGAAGATCAATGAGGAGTGGAACAGCGGCGAGAACGACGGCGACGAGAATCAGCAGGGCGGCCCCGGCGGCCCGTCCAGGGGCCAGAGAGATACAACCTATGCGCGCTACGGCTCGCGGCAGCCCCCGCGCCGCAGCGGCGACTATGATGCCGATCCGGAGGTCCTGAGCGACGACTTTGCCGGTATCCAGCTGCACGGCGATGGCAGTAAGTCCACACTCCCCGTCACGTTTGTTTCATGCACGACGAGACGCCCGCTAACAGATCAGCCCCTGTGCGACAGAACCCCAACGTGTTCCGCCCGCCGCCCTCGTCGACTTCGCCCCGCCCCGGCTCCGAGCGCAAGGTGGCCTTCAGCAACCGCGATGAGACGATCGACATGTACAGCGCCTCGCCCAAGCTGCCGCCCAAGGACGGCCTTGGTGGCGCCAACAACCGCGCGGCTTCGCCTGCCGCGGGCGCGGGTGCTGGCGGCGCCAAGGCCAGCAAGTGGCAGCCCATGTCGTCGGTCGACCCGACCCCGATGGCCGACAACGATCCGTTTAGCCTGGGCGACAGCGAGGACGAGAAGGACAACAACACGACCGCCACGTCGACTGCCGCCAAGAAGGCCGACTCTGCGACCGACAAGACCGACAAGACGGACAAGACTGACAAGACCGACAAGACCGACAACGCCAAGTCGTCGACCTCGTCGACGTCGCCCGAGGATGCTGAGCGGCTGCGCAAGGCGGCCGCCGAGGCCATGGCCGACAGCCTGGTGGAGGACAAGAAATAGATGTTCCGTGTGCGGAGTGGGGTGCGGGTCGGATGAGAAATTGTGTGCATTTGTCTGGGCATTCTTTCATGAATGTTTGGGAGGCTCCTCTTGCGACTTTTCTTTCTGTTCTCTTCTTTGTTCCCAAACCTGGATTTTCTATTGATTTCTTGTCTAGTTAACCTCTTGATGTCTGCGTACCGTGAGATTGAGACGGGTACACGATTCCAACTTGATACCTTTGCCTTGTATACGACTCAATAACCTGCTCTGTGACTTTACCTGATCTGTCTCGATTTTTTGCTGCCTGGTATAACGTACTCGTAAATAAACTTGTTAACAGCTATTTTTCCCGTTACACTTTGGGGTTTCAAAAAAAAAATATAGATATATAAGTAATTAAATAAAAAGACACCGATCTGTAGATAAAAAATACCGATCTCTAGAAAGGAAAAAGAGGAAATAACCCTTAATCATTTATTCTTCACTGGCTTGTAGCAAACATTCCCACGAAATAAAGTCATGTCATGTATGAAATCGCCGTGAAGGTACAAGGAACACATCCCTTAACACACAAGAGATACCGAGCAAGGATAGAAACAGAAAGGTGAAGCAACCATGTATTTTGATTGTCTATCATTATCGTGTAAATAGAAGCCCCTTTCCAATCCACCCCGCTCAACCTCTTCCACAAGAAGATAGATGCCAATGGATGGGTATCATCAAAGAACAAATCGCCCGGTTTAGACACAAAAAACCACACTGCTCTATACAACAATGCATGTACCTCCCACTTTACACCATATACAACAATCCCAAATACACAATAACCGCCAATGCTCGAATACGCCCCCCCCCCCCCCCTCAAAACCAGCAGCTATTTGTAGATGATTTGCGCTGGCCCTCCCGTTGCCACGAGGTTTCCTATTGCCCTGGTTGGTTGTTGTAGTGCTGCGAATGGTGGTGGTGGTGCTCCGGGTAGCCGCCGTAGACATACTCGCCGGGCGGCGGATGAGACGGAAACGGAGGGTAAGACGGCTCGTAGGCCGCCGGTTGCTCGTAATGATTGCCCTGCGGCGGTGGAGGCGGCGGATGACCATGGGAAGGACCTTGCGAAGAAGGTGCGAAGCTGATTTCGTCAGCATATGGAAGTAGGTAAAACGAAAAGGAGGACCTTGGTGAACTTACTGTGCCCAGCCGCCTTCAGCTGGAGGAGGCTGATATTCCTGAGGTGGACCCGTTTCGTGGTACCACACTGGCTGTCCGCGAGGCTCAACCGGCGGAGGTAGGTCATGCCGCTCGACAGGCCGGACAAACACAGGGGCTGGCTCGTAACCGCCCTGGTGCTGGTAGTGGGGTTGTGGAGGAGGAGGAGGAGGAGCAGTGTCGTATGCAGGAGGATGGTAGACTGGCCGCGGCTCTGGAGCAGTTCCATAGGGGGGATGCTGGTCATAAGCGCCCGGCCGCTCGATCCGACTGGGCCCAAGCCGGATAGGAATTGTATCCTGCAATTGCGGTGGATGGGTTCCATGATACACGGGAGGACCCTGAGGGTTCGGAGGACCAGGATAGCCTACTGCTGGCGGAGGTTGGCGGTATTTAGTCACCGGCTGTGAGCGCGTGTCTTCAGCTCGATAGGCCGGCTCCCGCCTCTCCGAGATGACGTTTCCACGGTAGTCACGAACTGGAAACGTCGTAGCAGCTGTAGGCTGGTTCATCTCCGAGTCATCTAAAATTATGGGAGCACGCTCCGACCCTAGAGGCGGCTCATACCGGGGACTCTCATAATAGTTCCGGTCGCCATCGGCCGTAGACACGGGCACCCTGACAACACGTTGCGGCGGGCGAGATGGGAGATGTGCTCGTGAGTCCCGATCGCTACGAATGCGAGGAGAGTCATCGCGCGGCCGTGCTACAGCATAGTGCACCGGCGGACGCTGCCACGCCCCGTCACTGGCCAATCGGCGCATAGGGACAGCTTCGTGGCGAGGCGGGTCACGCGGTGGATACGACTCGTCGTCCATCGGGACCCTCCTACGCTTCAAAGTCACAATTTCCCCGTTCCGTATTGGCGAGCTGCGTGCATCATAAGTTGCCCGGCCACCATCGTCCAAAGGACCTCTCGGTGGAGGGCGTGATACCTGACGAGGTGACACGGTCCGAACAAACACAGGGACGTTGGGCGGCTGGTCATTAGACAGAGACAGAGGCTCGACAGACGGCACCAAGAAGTCACGGGCCTCACTGGATCTGACTTCAACCCTCTGCGGCGGTTGCTGTGTATGTCGTGGGTCAGCATAGGGGCTGGCGCCTCTTGACAGGCCACCAGATGGGCTTCTCCGGTGCACAGTGTCCAGCGCTATCCGGGCCGGGATCGGCCCCCTTGGGGGATAGTCTAATGGATCCAGAGTGCTGCCTTCGCCGCCCCTGAGGGACTGGCGTTCCGAGCTATCATTGATGTGATAGAGACGACCAGACGAAAGGCCTCCTTCTTGACGCAATGGCTCCTGACGAGAGGAGGAGGGATGGAGGTGGTACTCGTCTGTGCGAGGAGGATGCGCTTCCAGTAAATGGCCATCTTGGTGACGAACGCGATCAACGGCCGCACCCCAGCGCGCTGATAGTGCAGCCTCATACCGCTTAAATCCTCGCCTGGCACTATGGATAGCAGGGATGGCACGCTGCTTCATATACGGGCGTTCTGATCGTGCAAAGCTGTGATTGTGCTCGTCATGCCACACCGCACGCTCGCCATGGACCAACGGACGTGGGCGGCGTAGCTCCAAAGGCTGCTCGTGGTCCATGCGCGTCCGGGAAGACGGCGCAGTTGCCGGGTAGGGCAAATAGCTCGGCTCCACGGCAAGGTCCCCAGACTCGACGCCGCTACTGTCGGCCTCTTCGTCCTCGCCATCTTCACCAGAATCATCGTCGCCTTCGTCTTCCGAGTCAGAAATAACAATCACCTCACGAAGTATTTCATCCAACTGGTCACGGCCATTTTCTTCATCGCCGCGCCACTTGACGAGCACATCCAGGCAAAGCCCCTCGACGGCTTTTCTGGCGTTGAGATAGGAAGTCTCTTTCAGGAGACTGTCGTAGCGAGTGTGCGTGTGCCGGATATGGGCCAAAACGGCCAACTGCACACGGCGGGAGAGCGGGATATCGCGGGCTAAGCCAACGAGTGGCTCGCCTTTTTTTGTTGCGCCCTACAGAGACGTCAGCTAACAAAATTTGAAGTACTAGCGCTCTTGTCCCTCAGCAGTATTGTACCTTTTTGAACGAGTGCTCGATGATCGTTTGTCGGTCAGTATTGGGTATTCGGGGAAATAGGTCTCTTATCGCTAGATCCGCCTGAGCGTTAATCTCTTCCTGAGAATCGGGAATTGGCTCCGGTGCCCCCGGAGGTAACGGGCCGTCTGAGGAGTCGCCGTTGTCGCTAACTTCCCTGCGCGCTTCTTCGACAATGCCGCTCCGTATGTGGTGGCCAACACGGTTCATTTGCTGTGATAGTCCGCCACCAACGCCATACTGTAGACGCAATGAAACAAGCAGGTTAGTGATCTCATGTCTTATTTGTTTCGGGACATTGGACTGGACATAAGAGATGGAGTGCCCATACCGATACGATGAAGATCATAGCATCACGCTCGCGTGATAGTTCTTTGCAGGCCTTTGTCAGCTCGGGATTGCCGATGGCACGAACTCAAACCCCGGTGGCGGAGTTCTCTTGCTGGTGATCTGCGAATGTTGAGCAGCGGTTAGTAGTCGATGGCGACGAAGCCATTCGTATGAACGCTTGCCCAGATGCACAACGGCAAGGGGAGAGAGTGAGGGAGAGGGACACACCTCAAACTCCAGCTTCTTTTTCTTGTCTTTGTTCTCGACGATCTCGTAGTACGAGTGGTGTTTTGATTTCAAGTTGTGGACTTCTGGCCTGGCATTCAAGACCAACGGGTTGCTAACCGTCTGGGCTCGAAGCCTCTTTTTATGCCGGTCCTTCGCATGAGCTCCCGGCAATGGGCCAGGGCCGCTGCGCTTTTCGCGGCCCATGCTTCTACTTTTTCTTCTTCTTCTTCTCCTCCCGTCAACTCTTTCTTTCTGTTGCAAGACACCTTTTGCAACTATACCCTTACCATGATGGACTTGTTTGTGGTATCAAAAGTTTTCTGGAGATGGATGTAGGATAGAGTAGGGGGAATCATGGAGGAGACGACGCGAAGAAGTAAGTAAAAAAAAAAAAAAAATAAGGTGACAATCTTGACAGATCTATGCGCACCAGAACGCGTAATGAAATGCGAGAACAAAAACTCGGCCTACCCGTCGGTTCGTCAACCACAAACGTAGTTCGAAGAACGACAGACGGGGGTGGTGACGGCGAGAACAGGATGGTAGATTGGGAGAGCGAAAGGCGAAAGGCGAAAGGCAAAGTAAAAGCAACGATCCTGCACACAAAATATTGTGCAGGAAATAAATGAGGCTGCCCAAAAAACAGAAGCGGCGGTGGCACTTGCCAAGCACACGAGGCAAGTAAGAAAAGGTAGATGGCTGCGATATGCACCTTCCCCACGGGCCGGTCTGTATGCTCTCACAGGCTGGTCAGTCCTTCCTCTCTTCTTTCCCTCGTTGGAGCGGGAAGGAGAGACAGCACACCGAACTGATGAGGCAGGAGAGAGACGGAGACGTGGCCAGGCGGGAAAGAACGGCAGATCGGCAGGAAAAGAATCACGTCTCCTTGTCCCCCAAAGCGGTCAAAACTGGAGATGGGAAGGAACGAACGCCCAATAGAAAACAGTCCACAAGACAGGCAGGACCACCCAGAACCGCTGAGAAGGGCAGGAGCGAACGACTGCAGATAAAAAAAGCCTAAGCGTCTTTCTCGGCAAACAAAATGGAAGGCACGACGGACGTATCGTGGCGTCCAAAGCGCGAAGTCCTCTTGTTTCGATTCAAACTCTCACTACCAGGGATCCCGCAAGATGTCGGGCGACAAGTTGGGGAGGGAGAGAGAAGGGAGACAAGAAAGGTTGCCCGAGTGGCTCGTGACCTCTTCACATTTGCGATGTGTGAGAGCAGACGAAACGACCAATAAATTGTTGGGTTTGGCGCAGGTTTGGGCAGAAAGGATGTATGGAGACGTATGGAGGGGTGGTCACGTGGTCAGTTTTGGTGATGACGTGTGGCGGTCACAGCGAATCTTTTTGCTGTGGCTTTCACGTGAGCCACTCAACACGGGGCGTCAACATCAACATCAACGAACGCGGTAGCCAACCGAATTTTCATGCAGGCAGCTACAAGCAGCTCTACAACAGTATGGAGCGCACTGCCTGAGGGCTTCGGCGGTGTATGGGAATTATCATCTGATTTGCAGCATTTTCACGGCACCTTTCTTGAATTCAAGCGAAGATGCCCTGTGGTCGCTGCCAACTCTACTCACAGCTTTTTTGAGAGTCTAGACAGGAGCATATCAATCGGCTCAAGCCCCCCAGGGTCGTTGATTGGATATACAGGCAGCCATGGCGGAGTTTGACCTGGCTGCGGCCTTTATCCCAGCCCTCCACAAGCCGGCTGCGCTGCTCCCCATCGCAAAACATAGAGAAAGCCTCTTATACCTCATCGAGACCGTCCCCGTCGTCATTGTCGTTGGCCAGACGGGCTCGGGAAAGACTACACAGATTCCCCAGTTCTTGGAACAGGCTGGGTGGTGTGCAGATGGCAAAGTCATTGCAATAACACAAGTGAGTCCACATCCTCCTTCGTTTCCATCAAGTCCTTGACGCTACGTCGCACACACTGACTCTGATTAGCCACGCCGGGTCGCCGCGACTACTGTTGCTGTGCGTGTTGCCGAAGAGTATGGCTGTGAGATTGGCAAAGAAGTGGGCTACTCCATCCGCTTCGAAGATGTCACGTCTTCTGCGACACGAATCAAATTCATGACCGACGGTCTGCTGATCCGCGAGGCTCTTGTAGATCCTTTGTTGTCACGATATTCCGTGATCATGGTGGACGAAGCCCACGAGCGCTCCATCAGCACGGACATCTTGTTGGGTCTTTTGAGAAAGATACGGAGGCGAAGGCCAGAGCTGCGTATCATCATCAGCAGTGCTACCCTGCAAGCGGAGGATTTCCTTGCCTACTTCTCTGCTACCGAGGAGTCAAGTAGCAGCAACAAGGCTGGCAAGGCAGAACCCAGCAACACAATCACAGATGCACCTACACGGGCAGGCGAGGAGGACGAGGAAGACGAGAACGAAGACGACAGTGGAGACCAAGAGAAAGTCGGTGCCATTATCAGCCTAGAAGGGCGCACATACCCGATCGACATACTTTACCTCGAAAAGCCAGCCGAGGACTACGTGGAAAAGGCGATAAGCACTGTGCTCCAGATACACGAGGAGGAACCTGACGGTGACATTCTCGTGTTCCTGACAGGACGGGAGGAGATTGAGCGGGCCGTGCAAGCTGTGGCAGAGGCTGTCTCAACACAGGAAACGCTGTCTGCGAAGCGCGCACTACTCCCATTGCCAATGTACGCGGGGCTCACGGCAGACGAGCAAATGTACGTGTTTGACGAGGCGCCCGAGGACACGCGCAAGGTGATCTTTGCCACCAATATTGCTGAGGCGTCGGTGACCATCAACGGCGTCGTTTATGTCGTGGACAGCGGCTTTGTCAAGCAGCGCGCCTACAACCCCACGACGGGCATCGAGACACTTACGACAACGCCCGTATCCAAGGCGGCGGCAGCGCAGCGGGCGGGACGTGCTGGCCGCACCAAGCCAGGCAAATGCTTTCGGCTCTACACCGAGGACGCGTACTTGGGCCTGCCTGACGCCAACGTGCCCGAGATTCAGCGGTCCAACCTGGCGCCGGTCGTGCTGCAGCTCAAGGCGCTGGGCATCGACAACGTCCTACGTTTCCCCTACTTTACGCCACCACCGACCGAGCTGATGACCAAAGCTCTGGAGCTGCTGTACTCGCTGGGTGCGCTCGACGAGTACGCCAAGTTGACCAAACCGCTCGGCTTGCGCATGGCCGAACTGGCCGTCGAGCCCATGATGGCCAAGACGCTCTTAGCCGCGCCGCAGTTTGGCTGCCTCGGCGAGATGCTGACGATTGCGGCCATGACCAGCCGCGAGGGCAACAGCAGCGTGTGGATCGACAGCCAAGACGGCGGACGGAGCAAAGAGGAGCGGCAGCTGGTCGAGCTGGTACGGCGCCGGTTTGCCGCCGACGAGGGCGACCACCTCACGCTGCTCAATGTGTACCAGGCGTTTGTGACCGAGGGCCACGGCGAGGCCAAGTTCTGCAAGGAGAACCGGCTGAATTTTCAGATGCTGAAGCGGGCCGTCAGCGTGCGGGCACAGCTGCGGCGGTTCATGGAGCGATTTGGATTCGAGGTTCCGGATGTTCGGCAGCCGTCACAGCAGTCACAGCAGCAGCAGCAGCAGCAGCCAGGCGCAGCCAACAAGGCAGAGCAGATTCGGCGTTGCTTGACGACAGGTTATTTTGCACATGCAGCGCGGATGCAGGCGGACGGCACATTTCGCAATGTTGCCGGCGGCACCGTGCTGCACGCGCACCCGAGCTCGTTGCTGTTCAACCGCAAAGCCGACTGGGTCATTTTCCACGAGCTGATGGAAACGGGCGACAAGACGTACATTCGCGACATCACCAAGATTGAGAAGAATTGGCTGCTCGAGTATGCCCCGACTTCTATCAAGCAACAGAACGGAGGTGAGGGAGAGGTGTTGACTCCGTACGAAGCACCATGAGGACCACGGGGTAAAACATCGCGTACGGTGTACGTCACAAAGAGAGCAGAGATGAGGGGATTGGGGAGGGGAAAGGAGGCATGAAACACTGGCTACATACTCAAATACATTCGAACATGGGCTGTGCATGCCTTGACCGTCTTGTACCCACAACGCATTTTCAAGGTATTCCAACTGTCAGAATTTGGTGCCCGAGTCCTAAATGTCAAATTACACAGTATCAAGAGTTCTTTGATTGATACCCTTGGATTGCCCCTTGTCCCTGTCAAAGGAAGGCATTTGCCACACAGTAAGGTTTCGTCGGCCGTTTCCGTTGCTTGACATCTTGTTTTGTAATTCGTACCTTTGAAATGCTTTTTTATTGTACCTTTCTTATTCATTCTTTTTGCTTGCCCCATGATTTATCTGTCAGCTTCCGGACCTGCTTGGTTTACTGGACATTGGACGAAGATGCGTTTCTTGGTTGAAAACAAGGGAGGCTCGGAGAGTAGACGTTTTATTTGCGTTATCAATCAAACCCTTTGCATTTTCGGCGTAATACAAGACGGCAATTCTCATGGATGAAAGGGCGGACAGACCTGTCTCTTGGTCTTATTGCCATCTTCTTGTCTAAATTGATTGTCTCTCACGGGCCACCCACGTTTTGCTTTTCTCTTAAAGTGAGCAGATGTTGTGTACCACCGGATGTCATCATCGCACAATTTACGACATTGTGTCATATGAAGAGTATGCTGAAAAAGAAAGCACAGAAGAAATAGATAGAAAATACTTCGTAGGCCGTGAAAAAAAAGGAAAAAAAAACAGACTAGTCCACGAAGATGCACACACAACTCGACCGAGTGCAACAATAAAATAGCCAACTATTGGCCTATTGGCTTGGACGAGGGGAACCGCAACCATCTCGACCCCTTTCACGCATTTGACGCCTGCCAACCCCAGCCTTTGATACACATTGGCTGCAGAGTATTCCTCACGACCCCCGTCGTCCCATGTAGCTAGATTCGACCGGAGCCTCGCACTTTTTTAGTTTACCATCGGACGGTTATGTACATGTACATGTACATAGGACAGAACGGTGGGTACATCTGTTACACATCCTTTTCGAGTGTAAATGACTGATTTTAATGTACATGTACTCAGTATCTGTATGATAGCACCTGGCCCCTTCTTTTGCAGAGCGCCACCCACACGATTGTGATAAAAACCTGCATAAATGGGAGTTTCTGCACTTCGACCGAGGTCGAGGCTATTTGATCTGTCCCCACTGCCAAGATTGGTGGAATCAGAAGATGGAGTGAGAGCGAGCATGAAGATTCTCCATCGAGAACATGTTTTCTGCCCTGCAATAGATCATAGTCTACGAAGTAAATACCGCAAACAGTTTGCTTTGCAGGCACAACGTGCGACGCGTTCCCGTGGCCTGCCCCGAGCTCTGTGCTCCGTGCCTGAGAAGGCTTTTTGTTGCGACGATCCACAAAAGACGACACTGGAGGCACATACATGTACATAGGACGTAGCAATACAAGTTACTTGGGAAATAATCCCTGTGTCTAGACTCTAGAACGAGGCGCAGCTGGCAAGGTCATGGCCCCTACTCCGTACTGGGACGGCCCACCGAAACAGACCATACAGAGGAGCCCTGCTGAAGTACTCCGTGATTAGCCGTTTTGATTTTTGTGCTCCATACGGAGTAGAAATAGGGGTGAAAGGCCCGCCTGCAGCACGATAAACAAGACGAAAGCTACTTAGTAAATCCGAAAGAAAAAAAAGCTCTCTGATAGTCTGGATGTGCCATGCACATTGTGCCTCTAATGTGCACTCCATTCATCCTATTCAATGCGCCGTATGCCCATTTTGACTTACGAGGTTAGCCGCTCTTTAAGGCTGCACGCGTGCAAGACACGCTCACACGCCCACACGCTCCTTCGACGTAGGCCCGCAGGGAGAACGAGGACGAGATAAGAGAGGTCTTTTCCCCAAGACCGTCAAGGCCTGGGCCTAGGCCTGTATCTGCAAGAGGCCGCAATTGCTCTCTCCCTGAATCTGGATTCATCGTCCGCTCTGCAGGAAATTGACGAGAGCGGCGGCTCGTTGACTGTTGAACGTACTGAGTACTCAACTCTCTTCTGTCTTCTGTCTTCTGTTTTCTGTATTCTGTTTTCTGTTTGCAAGGGGTTCATGGGACATAAGTCTGTTTCACAGGCTCGACAGGGGTGGCGAGCCGGTGATAAAAGGAATCTCTCAGAGACTCAAAATGATCCCTGGGCTGCTCGCGCGACGAGGCCAAGAGGCTTATCTCATTGGCACCAGAGTGAAGAGAAGAAGAAGAGAAAACTCGAAAAGGGGGGGTCCAGCAAGACGGGGTGAGGCTAGCCAGGTGAGACTTTTGGCAGCGACAGAACAAGCCTCTCAAGCCTTTCTATCCAGTTGCCCTTCGCTCTTGCTGTTCCTGGGACGTACCGGGCTTGCCTCCTGCTCCGTTGCTCATTTCGGTTGATTTGGGCTGGGTCCCGTCAGGAGATTAGCGCCGCCCCAGGGAAGCGGCGGCCAATCCGTTTTTGGAAAATTATGTGGATACCCCACTGGTATTCAGGGACACAGCCAATCAGCGACGGATGTGCCTGGATTTGGGAAACAACGATTGCCCACCCGCGCACCTTCCCGCCGCAATGTTGCTATTATTGCACCAGGTTTACGCATAAAAAGACATGCACAATACTCCAGTGCGCTGTGTTTTTCTGCTTTTACCCTCGTATCCTTTGGGTAAGCCTTGCCCGGGCGACTTCTGGCTACAAAGACTCTCGCAGTGTCGTATCTTCTGTTTATGGAGCCTGAATGCCAAATACTTATGGTAGGCGGAGGCTCGGATCGAGCGGTGTCGCGCTCGCAGTTTCCCTGCTTGACCGCGGGCAGCTCCTGCTATCCTAGTGCCGCAATGCTTCCTTCCGTCCTCAAGTCTGTTCCTTGGAAGGAGCGAGCTCTGCTGGCATGTTGCGGGAAAAATACATGTTGAAGAACGCAGAGATACGAAAAAATACGTGTAAGACGGTTTCGATAGTGACATAGTTGTCGACAGAGTGTGTTCACGAGCTGTGTGCTCACTGCCTTCCTTCGAGACGCCTCGCAAACGACTCTTTACTTCGTAAATGGCTGCACAGACACGCCTTGCGCGCCCTGTCGATTTTCTTCATGACTTTCACCTCTTCTGTGTGAACGCGTCCCCACGCCTGGGTCACGTCCCACGACCGTCCACCATAGCCCGCCCAATGCTCCCCTTCTCTGGGTTTCTTCTCCTTCGATGGCACCGCATATTGAACTGCCCCTGTGTTTGCACCACTGATTGGCCCCACTTCTGTGTCCCCTCTGTCCGTTCCTGGCGCAGGAGGTTTAGTCTACTTTGGGAAAGAGCGAGAAGGCCTGGAAGAATGCACCGCCAGGCGAAAATACTCAGTAGAGAGAGAGAGCCTGCACCCTGTTCCTGACTACTGCACGGAAGGCGCGCTTTGCCTTGCTCGCTCACACCTGCCTTGGTATGCCTGCAAGCCCGCTCTCTTCGCTCTTTCCCCTTTCCCTGGCCTCGCTCCTTCCCTTCAGTCTGAGTCTGGCCTGGTCTCCGCTCTTTTCTCACACCCGCACGCCGTCACGCCCTCCCCTTTCACTCGTGTTCCTTTCTTTCTTCTTTCTTCCTTTCATTTTTTCTTTTCACGATGCAGGACTGATTCACCTTCTTCGTCTCCCTCAGCCTCTCCTTTCACCACCTTCTACTTTCTTTTCGTTCTTCGTTCTCGACTTACATCACGCTCCTTACCAACAAGACCGACATACTCGTTTGTACCATTCTTTTTACAAACGGCGGTCGTCCACTCCTTTCCTATTCATTTTCTCCTCATTCATTCATTTCCCACTCAACCCACGATCTCTACCAAAAAGCCTGCCAGCACAGGCTTGTTCCATTCATTTTTGCACCAAGTCGCCTGATCAGAAGAAGTGAATCGAAAACCTCGAGGTTCGCGAAAGCAGCAATCATCAAACCGCTGGACTTTTTACGGCAGGACTGTGTTCTGTTGTTCTCTATTGCACACGCCCTGGATAGACTGGACTCTCCTTGCAACGCCCTGTCAACGTTCATCCCGCCATCCCTTGCTTCTCGCCTTTTCGCCTTTTCCCATTCTGGCGTTTGAGCTCAACGGCTCCCTTTCCACGAATTTGTGAATCCGGTTTCCCTCTCGTGCCTTTCAGTGATCAACTTTCTCTCTTTCCGCATTATCAGACTTGCATCGACTTTTTTGACAGCGACCCTTTACAATACCACGTCGAACGACATCGAAAATCACGAACCACGTCCCCCGTCAACCTCGACCATCCACCAAAACCACGCACGCTCCGATCGACTCTTCGACGACAACTTGCTACAATGGCGGCTGCTCAGGGTGCACTCGGGCAAGGCTACCGCCTCGGCCCCCGGGTCCCTCGGGCCTGAATAGCATCGCGGAACGGGCTACACGAGTCGTTGGACGCAACATTCCTAGTAGGATTGTTGCCCGTGCCAGCTCGTCGACAACCTGTGACAAGGATGGCGGCAACCTTTGCGAAAAGCCCGAAGGAAGCGGCTCTTTGACGCTTCCCATTGTTCTTGGTGTTGTGTAAGTCCTGGCGCCGAGCACACGGCAATACTATTCAATGTGTTTGTCGACCTGTCCTTGAAGGTAACGTTCTTGTTTACTAATACACGAGATACAGAATCCCCCTCGTGATTATTGCCTGTGTTCTGCTGTACCTCCACCGGAGAAACGTCCAGCGTCTTCGCAAGGAGGACACCTCTGATCCGCACAAGTCACTGGATTTTGGTTTGGTCATGGACACGACCAAGCAGACCGTCAAGTCGAAGCGTAAGAGCTCGTTCTTCGGCGGTGAGAAGGACATGTTCCACCCCAAGACGCGCCAGCTCTCGATGGACATGAACCTGTCAAGCCCCTACCTCCTCCCGCCAGAGCTGCAGAACTCGCGTGAGTCTCTGCACTCACTGGCCCGTACTCTGCATCAGAATGAGGATCCCTACCGCCCTGTCACCCAGTATGCCGGCAGCGATGTTGCGTCAATGCGTTCATTCCAGAAGGATACTCGTGACGGCGCTTCGATCCGTACCGGCGTTACCAGCGCCTTTGATGACAAGATTGCTTCCCGTTCCACCAGCGCTGCTGGTTCCCGCATGGCCCCTCCACGACCCAGCCGTCTGTCTGCAGGCCCCAACTCTCCGCGCACCAGATCGCCCCTGCCCTCGCCGTACAACGAGAGCAGCGACAACACGGAACAAATGCAGATGCCCACGCCGCCACCACCTGCCGTTGGTGGCGCCTCCGGTTTCAACTTCGAGCCTGCTTTCCCTACTGCCGAAATGGCTGCTGAGACGCGTACCAATGAGACCGACGGCAACAATATCCCGGCTGTTGCTGAGCTCCAGGCTCCTGAGCCTGCCGCCACCAAGATTTCCCGCAAGGGCCTGCCTGTGTCTCCCCGGCCACAGGACCCTGCTGCGACCGCCGCCAACCCCCGCTTGACGACTGGCACGGTCGACGAGCCTTTTATTTACGATTCCCCGAACCGTGGCATGCGCCAGGACTCTTCTACATACGCCGACTTCGACCTGAAACTCGACGCTCCCAAGGACAACAGAGACTCAAACGGCGAGCCGCTATCGTCATCTCTGCCGAAGCTGACGCTCGGCGGTCCCTTTGACGACGAGACCTTCCTGCCTGGCCAGGCGACTACGACTCATGATGAGCCGACGATGCCGCACATCAACGCCCCTGCCGGCGAGCACACCCAGCCAGCTGTTGTTGAGCCTCGCCAGCTTGGCGAGCTCTTCCCTGAAGAGCCTGGTCAAGAGGAGGAGGACGGCCGTGGTCGGGCACTGCACAGACGCCAGTCGTCTGAATACCCCCAGGATAGCACTGTCCGCCAGTCTGCTCTGGGACTGCCGCAGATGGACAGCCGTCGGTTGTCTGTTGGCTTCCGTCCTCTGCCCCCAGACGAGCTGATTGAGTCGGAGGACCCTGAGACGCGTGCCAACCGCATCCGTTCCTTTTACAAGGAGTATTTTGATGACTCGAAGCCCGACATGGCCGAGTACAACCAGCACTACCCGCCGCAGGGCGTCCCTGCTGAGTGGCGCGGCCAGGCCGGGAACGACCCCCACTACAACAAAGCTGCTGGCGGTGCTCAGTACTACGAGGACATTGACCAGTCGTATAACAACAACAACATGGGTGGTGACGCTGCCTACTTTGATCCCCAGTCGAACGCCTTCGTCATGCCCTACGCCCAGCCTGTTTCGAGACGTGCTATGACGCCGCCTCCTTCGGGCTCGCGCTTCCCTGGTGGCCGCCCTCGTGGTGGCCCTGGCCGTCCATTCCACGGCTCCATGGGCGGTATGGGCCCCGGTGGTCCTGGCATGAGGGGCGGCTCGCGCCCCGGCTCGTCCATGTCTAGCCAGTGGGGTCCTCGTCCTGGCTCGTCTCTGTCGAGTCGCCAGATGCCCGGAGGACGCTCTGCGTCGAACATGTCTGGCCGCAACAACAACGGGCCCCGCAAGCCGATGCCGCCCCCCGAAGATCTGATTACGCTGCCTACGCCCCACAAGCTTAAGGACGACTCGTTCTCCCTAATGGGTGCCATTGACTTTGCCCCGCCGCCGACCTTCAAGGACCACACCAGCGGCCGTTCCCAGAGCCCGCTCGGTGAGCGCAGACCGTACCAGATGAACTTGCCCGCCGCTTCGCCGCTGGTGTCCTCCTTTGACGAGATGGCCGCCCTGCCCAGCCCTCATTTGCTCCGTAAATCTAGCACATTTACGGGCCTGGACTTTGCGCCGCCGCGCAAGTTCAAGGACAGCGACACGATGAGCGATGCAGGCAGTATCCGCAGCAACCGCAGCGGTATCTCGGCCATGAACCAGGCCGCCATCCGCAGCGGTGTCGGCCGTGTGAGTCGCCTGCCCGGTGATCAGGTCTTTACCCAGGCTGCTCTGGCCGACCAGCTTAAGCCTACCTGGGGCTTCCGGCCATGAGCGATGCGTTCTCCGGCTTCGTTCACATTCTTGTTCACACACATCTGACCTTGCCTCAATGCGCGACAGTAACCTTAATCGGCCAATGTCTCTTCACTTTTTGTTATTTTCTTTGCATCATATGCCGGCGTTGGGAGGAATGTCTATCTTAATTTAATCCTCCTTCTTTGCTTTCAGAAAAAAGGAAGAAGGCCATGAACTCGATAAAGCACTTTTACATCTTGTTTCTCATTTGACTATTTTCTCTTTTTTTTTTCTTGCTCTCACGAGGACTACATAAGGGCAGGCTTGAATCTATTTCCGTCTCACAACTTTTTGTTTCCCCCCCCCCAACCTTATCATTTGCAAATCTTTTCTTTCTTACTCTCATTTTCATCCTTATTTTTCGTGCGCTGCATAGCCTACCTCCATCTTTGTTCTTACAGAAATAAAGAAAATGACAAACATGATCATTTTTTTGCAATCCTTTTCTTCTTATTCAAGATGATGGTAATGGAAGTACAGAATCGATCCAAGCTGGTCGTCGGCTGAGCTCATGACAAGCATATTTGGTTTCGCATGGGTTAATCAGTGTAGCTCGGATATGCTGCTCTTCCCTACCCACGCATGACGCATGTTGCATAGAGACGGGAGCGTTTGGGTTTCTTTATCAGTCTTGATCTGCTTATTATCTGGTCTCTTTCCATGTAGCAATATCTCTTTCTGGCCTCAAGGTTCACAAACTCAGTCTGTCGTCGTGCACCTTGTCAACCGAGATGTGTGGCAGCCATCAAAGCAATAGTGCCCTGCAACCATCTAACCCACCACCTTTTTTTGTGTAGATGCTGCCAGCCGTAATGGAATCTCCGTGACTAGCTACTTGGCTGCTTGGCAATGGGAGAGAGATGTCTGCGTAGAACGGCTGCTATTGCTGTGTGGCGACTGGTTGTGACTTGGAACAATTGGAGCACGACAGACAGGGAGTTGTTTCTTGGGCTGTGTGGCTTCACTCCGATGCGGCTGTCGTGTCTGACAATCGAAACTGCGCAAGCCACCCAGAAGAGGGGGCTTCTTCAGTACAAAGAAAATCAACAGCCAGCAGCTGTGGCTTGGCCCGCCAAAGCCTGTTGCTTTAACGTTTGAAAGGCAACTTGCCTCCCTTTCTTCCTGTGATTGGGTTCAATGTTGTAATAGCTAAGCCGGAAGAGCTTGTTGCCGGACTTCGTAGAGCTTGGGGCTGGCTGGGCTCGGCTGGGATGCCTCCTGAATGTTCAAGTAGTCAGCACACACCGCCCCGTCGTCACGCGCACAAAGTGCAATGGACGAGGCTGTCGACAGCACAGAAAGATGGGAAGCGAGCTACCGTATCTTACATTTTTGGCCCCGCGAAAGTGCAAACGAGGCTCAGCCCGCTGTTGATCTCTCTGGGGATCAACGAGACTGCCTTTGCCAGTATTGGTCACTGCATGGACGCGATCTGTCCAATGGCTTGCGGTATATGGCCCCTTCAGCATTTTGAGCCTTTGAGCCTCTCCCGTCAGAAACGGCCACTGCCTCATGCTTGTGCAACCTGCCAGCGCTATGCCGTCTTTCCGTTCTGGGTCACGAGCCTCTTTCGTCAGTTCCCTGCTTTGCACGTCGACTTGCCATCTCGAGATCGGCATCGGACTCTCAGTGTGTACTGTATGTACATAAGATCCCAAGCTACGGTACGTACATACAAATACACACATAAAGTGGGCACCGCTCTCGCTATTGTCCGGAGCGTCCGGGGTGCGCCCTGGAGGACTTCCGTTTCCGTGTGACGCCTTATGGCACCGCGAGCCCGTGTTTGTAGACTCAGTACATGTACGCATATATGCGTTTGCTTCTCCATATACGGGTTCAACGTTGCGTTCGGCGCATTTTCGTGTTCCTTGGCCTTGTTCGCCTTCTCCTTTGTCCTGGCCTTGTTTACTTGACATTGGACCTCGCCAGCTGCCTCTTTTTTAACTTTATTTGCCTCTGGCGTGTGGCCAATGCCCAACTAGTTGCCAGCTCTTCTCTCTTGCCACTAAAGGAAGTATTTTCTCTCTCTCTCTCTCTCTATCTCTTCGACGCCAATCTGGCTCGTCTGGCCACCGGCCGTTCTTTTTTTTCAGTCTTTCAAGGACAAGAGGGCAAAAAGCGGGAGGGGACCCTGTTTTGCCTCCCGGGGGTGCACCCTGCCCCTTTATGACGTGCGTCAGACGTTCGATTTTTTAATTTTCAATCTTGTCGAAAACGGGTGAAGAGAAAGAGTGGAACCGACCGGCTTGGCTTTTCCTCCTTCTTGTCGGCTTTTCTTTGCCCTTTCTCAACGTCAACAGCAGGGGCAGTTGACTCGCATGCGCTGTATTACAGAAGGCCTCTCTCTCTTTTTTTTTTTTTTTTTTCAGGGGCCCATTCTTGGTCCGTAGATGCCGCCCAAAATTATGTGCCCTTCATTCCATAATGGTCCTACAATTCCTAGGAACGAACTTTTATTGGCAAAAACAACGCAGCCGAGAAGTCAAATGGAGGAACAAAAAAGTACGTAGGCAAAATTAACAAAAAAAAAAAAATAAACAGTAAAAAAGAAGATAGACCGTGTGAGAAGCGAACTGGGCTGCGCTAAACAGGCGCCGGAGCCCTAACCCAGTCGTCACACAGCCCAGTTGTTGACGGGAAAGCTGGAAACTTGACCTGAAGTTGCCCCCCAAACGCGAACTCGACCGGCCCTACCATGAAGTAAGACCTGTTTGGCGGCTGTGTTAGTGCCCTGGTATGTCGTACTTTGTCTACTTAAGTCTTCATCTACCTCGATCTGACAACGGGGCCTGGCTTGTCAATCGGGATTACGTACTCTAATTTCTACATGTTTTGTTGCGTGTTCTCACCGTGACGCTATCGCCCGCGCGTCGCGAGATCCGGCCTGTCTCTTTTCCTTTTGTCCTGTCAACTCCTAGAGAGCCCCGAAAGCCCTAAAGACTTCTCTTTGTGGCGCAATCTGCTTGAGGTCTCTCTTTGTTTTCTTTGATCTGATTGTTGTTTGCCCATCGTTCGGGCCTGTCAATCCCCTCCACTTCCAATGCGTTCCACCATTCTATATGTCTCACTTCCCCTAATGCTCGCTGCTGGACTTTTGCGTCGCTCTTCGCTATGCCTCCACTGAAAAGCGCTGAAATGCACTACAACGCATTGTTGTCTTTGTTTGTTCGGCTTCCCATGCCCTCCTATTCCCTTTCTCCTTCTTTTGTTTGCCTCGCTGCCATGCATCGGTCGTCTGTAAGATACGCCTCAAAAGGATCCTCCTGGCTCTCTGTATGCTCTCTATCTGCCTCCTTTGTATCTCTTTCCACTGATCTTCGCCGACCTAGTCGAGACGCGTCCCTGCGAAAATCCTTCGCTGCGACCCGAGATCAACAAAAAGATGGAATAGATGGGACAAGGAGAGCGAGATAGGTCGAGACGACCCGAAAAAAAAAGGATTTCTATTTTGGTGCTGCCAGATTTGCCAGACCCTGGCTTCGTCGGCTGGCTATGGGGAACAAACACACTGCCATGTCGAACAAACAGAAAAAGAGCACAAAAAAGAGGATCAGCCAACAGCCAGGGTGCCCGCAAGGCACGAGGGTTTGCGCAATTCAGACAGACTGACAGAGTCGCGTCGTCCTGCAGGTAAAATCCGCGAGGATTATCCGTATGGAGCACATTGGAGCGCATGCGCATTACATAATGGAGTTTTTGTTACGGAGAAGTGCAACCCAATATTATCGATCGTCACCCCGTCGTCAGGATAGGGAAGGTGCGTTTGAGCGAGATGTGGAGACCCGTAGAACTGGGTGAAGAGGAAAAGGAAAGGGCTTGAAGGCCTGAGAGGCCCGGCCTGAGAGGCCTGAGAGGCCCGAGGGCATAACAGAGGTTCCAAGCGTCAGTGCTGCTGGCAGCTGCAGTCGCTGCGCGGTCGTGTGTCTGGAAAAGGGAAGGAGCGCCGGGACACCGCCACAGCCCTTTGAAAGGACCGACCGGAAAGAACTCCGTAGCAAAAGGGAAAGAATACGCATACGCCGTACGGATGCTCACTTGGAAAGTGCAGCAGGAAAAGGAAGGAACGCAGGGGAATCGACCAAAGCGTACGCTTGTATCTTACGAAGTAAGAACGACCGGCAACAGACAGACGAAATTACACACTCCCAGTACCGCACAAAGGTAACTTACCTACTCTTTTAATCGTTAGTGCCTTTCCGCCATCCGCCCCCTCATACACAGACCACCCAGTTGTGAAGAAACCCACAACACAAGGAAAAGTCCACCTAGTCCACCGTACCCACTCCCCAAAAAAACCCGCCGGCGTGTGTGCTGGACCCGCTGCCACGTCGCGCCATTCGCACTTTCCCTTCCATTTTCGCGGCTTAGCTTAGCTCGAAGCAGCCTCCTGCTTTTGGGCCGTTGGCTCCTTCCTCACCAGCTCACATTTGAATTCAATTTCTCGTATTTAGAAGGAGCGAAAGAAGAAAGAAGCTACTGTGATCTTGGCGTGTGCCTGTCGGGTGCCCCCTACCCATTTTGTCCCTGTTCTTTTTTTGTAGCTGCTGCACGCTCGCTCCTTCCAGCAACTGTCATTGCTCACCCACTGCCAAATTTTCCCTCGTATCCGGCTTGGTCTTCTCGTTCCTTCCCTTATTCTATTTTCCCTCATTCCGACGTTTTCTTTCTCTCCACGCGAAATTGAGGCTTCCATCTGGCTTTATCTTCTTCACATTCACACTTTTTGGTGTTGACGATTTCTTGTCCAGCATCGCCATTTCATTCTGTTGTTGCCTCCCGTGACCCCTTCAGCCGAGTTCCTTGGTTGTGGTACTCCCCGTGCTACGATACCTATTTGTTTTCATTTCCCTTCTTTCCGCTCGACCCAGAGGATTTCCCACTCTGTTCCAACGCACCAATTCATTCCTTTCTCCTTTTCGTCTCATTCCTGCCAAAACACCACAACCAAAAGACGAGACGAGACGACCAGAGCCCTTTTCTCTCTCTCCCTCTTCCCGTGTCGAACAGCCAACTACCCAGATCGACAGCGAATTCTCATTCTGTCGTTGAATCACGAGGGCTAGCAATACGCAACCGAAGTCAATACAACACCCATTCCGACTTCATTGCAACACACAAAAAAACGAAACGACACTCGCGAGTCTTTCGGTACGACAGGAGACCAATTGACCATCGTCTGAACGTGTGTCATTGTTCTTTCTGCCTCTTCGCCGTCGCAAGGCCAACACGGGAACACAAGGAAACGGAAACACGAGCAGATCGTACGTCTTTTCCTTTTTGACTCGAAGAACAGACAGCCAATCTTGCAGATACGCAGAGACGATCTCGTCTTCTCTTTCTCCCTGCTGTGCTTCCTGAGCTATCGCAACAGCTACCCAACTGGTCTTCATTCTAGAAAGAGTTTTTTTTCCTCTTTTTTTCGGTCGCCCGCTTGGTCGCTCTATCGCCTCTTGGCTTTCTTGGTCCCGCCTCGTTATATTGCCAGACGAACGCCCCGTACCAGGTGTCTCTCTTTTCCTCCTTCTTTTGTCTTCGCAATCCGTCCGCAATCTAGCAGCTCGACCAACAACCGGACACGATCCCCGACTCTCCAGCCACTTTTGACTTGAGTCTATCGTCTGTCCATTTTCCATTTCAGCGTGAGACAGCAAACAGCAAGCAGCACGACGAACCCCAATTCGAAGCGCGCCACACTTCCACGCACCACGCGCAACCCGCATTACGACTCCCTGTTACCAGAGACAAATAAAATTCCGACGACGGTTGACGGTTTTTATTCTCTCATTCAACTTTGGGTCGCCTCCCGCCCGCTTTTTCTTGTGTCTTTCTCTTCCCTCTTCACCAGAGACAAGATTTTTCTGGTCTTCGATTGCCAGCTGCACCTCGTTCTTCTTGGATATTCTTTTCCGACTCTCCTTTGGTGTATTTTGGAGCTTCCTCGCTTTTGTTCTTGGGCGGAAGATTTGCCTCTATTTGGCCGTTTGCCCTATTTTTATCTCGCTTTTTTCTGTCCCTGCGAGTCCTGTCTGCAAGTTGGTTTTCTTGGCCACGCTTTCGGGTCGTCCGCCACGACCGCATTCACACCGGCACATCCAGTCACCCCTGTTTTGTGTTCGCAAGAGAAACGAGTCGCGCTCAGCCACTCCCTTGAGCACTGCGTCGCTTTTGTCCCGACGCTGTCAAACCCCAAAAAAACAGCAGCTTAGGCAAGCCTGCTTGACTTCGTCCTCATTCCCACCGCCCCCTTTCTCGTGTCTCTCGTCGCCTTTTTGGTAAGAGCCTTACGAGTTTCCGCGCGGCCTCTTTTGCTGCTTCTTGATCGTTATCGACCGTCGTTCCTAGCCAAACGATCTAGTTCACAAAGTAAGTTTTTGATTTCTTCAGCCTTGTTCATCCCTTGCTTTAAGCGTTTCAACTTGCCCCTTGCCTTGGTTTGCCTTGCCTTTCCCCTCGCTGTACCCGCTGTTCGTAGCCCGGCCGCCCCTCCGGCGCTTCGCACTCCGCGATGCACGGTGCAAAGAAGATGCAAGGAACACAGGGGCAAGCGGCCAAACGGACTGCGCACAGCGACTCCTCCAGGAGTTCGTGTACATGCTGGTGTATCACCACAGGATGCGGTACCATCGCCTTCTGAGCTGTCCCAACATCGGGCTCGCGCGTGTTTGTTCGATTCGTCCAATTCGTTCCGTCTGTTCCCCAAATCTTCCCTCCCTCCTCTCCTTGTTTTCCGCCACATGCGGCCTCCGACGGGATGATCATTGTTTTGCGTTTAAACGCGGGCACCTCTCGCCCTTCTTCCACATTCCTGTCTTGTCTCGCGTTGCCATGATGCTTCGCAAAATTTTTTTTACACATCTTCTCGCTTTGTTGCTGCCATGCTACCACGAAGAGCGTCAACTAATAAGGCTCTCGCTTACAGGAGACTGAGTAGATTCACAATGTCTACCAACAACAGTACGGGTGATTCGGGGGCTGCTACCACGACTTCGGCGCCGATTAGCTCCCTCGCTGCTGAAGCGAGTACCACTTCTATCAACAGCCCTTCAGCAGCTTCGACGACCCTGGCGGTGAGCAGCGAGCCTACTACGACCCCTCCTACGTCGTCTGTGCCTACAACTTCCACGACACCACCCACCACCAGCACGACACCGCTGACTACTTCGGACGCCCCGACGACGGACGCCCCGACGACGTCCTCGACGCCAGTTGCGCCGACCACATCATCGACACCGACAACAACGCCCATTGCGTCCTCAACCCCCGACCAGCCGACGACTTCCTCCGCCTCCCCTTTGCAGAGCACCACCTATGTGACGCCTTCGGACCCTGGAACCAGTACTAGCTATCTTACGGTCACGCAGAGCGCGACGCAGAACCCGACGACTTCCTCGACACACACGACAAGTACTGGCACGACGACCACGAGCGGTGCTGCTGTTGGCCCTACTGGCAGTTCTGGTGGTGGCGGTCTCTCCAGCGGCGGCAAGATTGCTGTCGCTGTTGTTGTCCCCATTGCCGCTGTTGCCCTGCTCCTTCTGGCTGGTATCTACTTCTGGCGCAAGCGCAAGCAGCGCAAGGATGCCGAGGAGGAGCGTCGCAAGGAGGTCGAGGACTACACATTCAACCCCAACGGTGACCGCGACTTGGCCGCCATGGCCGCGAGCGGTGTTTCGGGTGCCAACGGCTACGAGATGATGAAGGAAGACGCCAACTCCTCCGGCTACCGCGGCTGGGTACTACGACTCTGGCTGGCTCGACTGGCCGCAAGGCTTCGACGACCATGTCTGGCGGCGCTGCTGCTGGTCCCGCCTTTTCTGACGCTACCTCTCCCACTCGTGGCGGCCCTTCGGACGGCCGTTCTGGCGATGTTGCGTACACCGACGGCACGGAGTCCCACGAGGGCGAGATTCTGGGCGCTATGGGCCCGTCCGCTGGTGCCAACCGCGCCGCCGATGTCCGCAGAGGTCCCTCAAACGCTTCGTCTTCGTACAGTGCTGGTGCCCACTCGGACGGCTCGGGCGATGGCGGTGTCGCTGGCTACGCCAACGCTTCGGATCCTACGTACTACAACCAGTATGGCGGCAACAACCCCTACGTCGAGAACCCCTATGGCAGCCCGCCGCGCCCCTCTGAGCTGGCTGGCGCCCCCGTTATCCGCGACAACCCGGCACGTCGTAATACCCGCATCGAGAGCCCGGCACACTACCCGCAACAGAGTGCCAACGTGTCGCAAAACTTCTAGATCTAGTCTTTTGCGACACTCTTGTTTTTTCTTTTGTTTGGGTTTGGTTCTCTCTCAATTCTCTCAATGACGTCCTTCTTTTTGCATTTGACCTCTTTCATTTGTTCATCTCTCTTCTATAGCGCTTTAACGTCTCTTAGTGTCTCTTCTTTCCTTATTGTCGTCACTCTCACATTATCACTCTCTTATCACGTCACACATACGGTGTGCCTCCTCCCTAATACGGCCTTAATTTCTGTCTCTTTTCTTCGTCAATATCCATATATACACGCAATTTCCGCACACCCACAGCTCAACATACTGTCCCCCACAAATGACGATAAAAATCACACACCGCATTTTCGGAATGTGTGCCACATATTCAGAAAACTTTGCTTTATTCTTTTTTCTTGCTTATTTGTTTCTCTGCACATTGTTACTTTTCCTTGCGTCTTTTTTGTTTTGATCTTGCCTTTTTTTATATTGTAACCCGTTGATGTAGCATCTCTTGAGTGCTTTCTTTGGTTATCAGACGGGGGAAGAAGACAAAAGCTGTTTCTTTTTTTTGGGTACGTGGAGGGAGCCGTTAAATACCCATTTTAATTTGCATTTTTAATCACTCTCTCGCTACACAGTATACTTTTGCAACGATGCGTATGTGCAGTCACGTATATTATGTGGGAGATGCTTGCTATGTTCTGTACTGCCACGTCCTTTGTACATGCAAACCATATCACATATGCCTACAAGCGGCTCTGAACGACACTTCGTTTGGCACCATAGGCATCCCGATGGCCATCACCCTCGCTCAGCGCCGCCCGGTCCCACCAGAAGCGGCACTGCGCCAGTTCATAGTCCGACAGGCTCCGGAGAGCCGCCGTCGTGCCCGGTTTGGCCTCCGATCCGCCCGTCCGCTGCTCCGGCGGCACCCGCTCGTCGTTGCCCTTGCCAAACACCATCAGCGCGCCGGATCCCGCCGTGCGCGCCTGCTGCGCAAAGG
Organism: Sporothrix protearum; assembly: GCA_016097115.2. NCBI lineage: Eukaryota > Fungi > Ascomycota > Sordariomycetes > Ophiostomatales > Ophiostomataceae > Sporothrix > Sporothrix protearum. The sequence continues at coordinate 541,789 of JADMNH010000003.1, forward strand.
GCGACACAAACGGCGTCCACCCCAGATCATTGCCCTGTCCGTTCGGGTCCCCACTGACGGCAAACCGCACCCAGGCACCATGCATGGCGTCGGCCACGGCCAGCAGGCCCGGGTGGCCCCGCAGCGCCGCCATGCTGTGCGCCACACACGACTGGTTGTCGCCGTGGTTGGCCGTGTTCCAGTGCATGGCGCGGGCGGCGTACTCGTAGAGGTAGACGGGCTGGTGTGTGGGTTGGGGACCGACGACGACGACGACGACGAGAGACAGTGAGCCGTCTGCACGACGGGGCCAATGTAGGCATAGTGGGCATAGGCGGCCTCGAGACGGGCCCACTGGCGACCGGTGACGCCCGGTGGGTAGGGGTGGGGCATGACGTAGGGCGAGTGGTCCGGGTCCGTCACAGGGTCCGGGTAGACGCGGGCGAGCTCGTCCAAGTCGTCGCTGGTGAGCCCGGGCACCAAGTCGGCAAAGAACGTGCGAAAATGGGCGTCGGTGTCGGCACGGGCCGTGCCACCGGGGACAAACATGGTGCCCTCGTTGGAGTTGAAGCCCGTCATGATGGGAATCTGCGGGGTGAAGCCGCTGGCCCAGGTGCGCAGCGGCGCGCGAGGGATGACGTCGCCGTCAATGACGGGCTGGAAGGGCCAGCAGACGCTGGCGGAGTAGGCGTTCCAGACTTTGCGGGTGGCTGCAACGATCGCCCCCAGGGGCAGGCCACGCAGGTACTCGAGGATATCGCGGTTTTCGTGTGCACTGGCAGATGTGCGCAGGCTGCGCTGTTCGTGCGAAAAGCCGCCGGCGGCAGCCAGGAACTCGCGCAGCTGCGACTGCGGCCGTGGGTGCGTGGGGCTCCAGACGGCACGGGCCGTCGGCGCGCCCGATTCAAGGATGGCCTTGTGGAAGGGAGCCTGGCCCGGCTGGTAATGGAGAATGTGGTGGCCGATCGAGTGAGCACCGGCACTCAGTCCCATGATGGTGACATTGTTGGGATCCCCGCCAAAGAAGCGAATGTTGTTTTGCACCCAGGAAAAGAGGGCCTGCTGGTCCCGCAGGCCGAGGTTCAGGGGAGCCGTGTCCTCAGCACGGAAACTCTCATCGCTGTCGTCTTCGGCCGCTTTCTGCCATCCCAAAAAGCCAAGCGTGCCCACACGGTAGTTGAAGCTTACGCCCACAATGTCCGACTCGGCATACCCAACGAAGCTCGCCATGTCCCGCTCCACGCCCATGCCGTTGTTAAAGGCACCACCGTGCACGTAGACAACGACGGGCAGAGGTCCGACCGGCATGCGCTTCTCCTGGTCCGCCGTCTGGCTCGCGGCGTACGATGGGCGGTACACATTGAGGTTAAGACAGTCCTCGCCCTCGGGACGAAAGGATTGAAAGCGGTGCCGGGGCACCGCTGGCCGAGCCGTGTGGCCGGGATAACGTGGCTGTGCTGGTCGCCGGTACCGCGTTCGTCGACCGTCATGGGCACAGGTGCGCGGAACCGGTTCTTGCCGGCGGTCGTTTGCGCATAGGGAATGCCCAAAAAGACGTCGAGGGCCTTTGGCAGTGCTGCCTGCTGTGGTATTGGCAGAGGACCTGCCCCGAGTTTTGGTGTTGGTGTCGATGGTCGTGGCCTATCCGACCCGACGCCCAAGCCGAGGCCGGCCGCTTCGACGACATTCTGGCCGACAGCGACCACGCTGCCCTCGTAGGTACCTTGGGGGAGGCGCACACAAGGCGGTGCGACACCGGCCGAGGCAGCAGCACCAACAGCTGCTGCGACCTTGTCATTGATGCCAGGCAGAGGAGGGGAAGGAGGAGGAGGAGCCATTGTGTGTCTGCTTTGCTGCTGTTGAGCTCGAGTTGTTCGCTGTTGCTGGAGGTATCGAGCCACGACTGCGCCTGTGAAAGTGATGGACAAGAAAGTCCAGGGCCACGGATTAAAGGAAGAGTCCATTGTGAAAAGAGAGGCAGGCCGCTCTGCGAAGGCGGATTTGGACTGGTTATATGTATGTCGCAATATGCGGCTACCCGCAATGGGGAACGGGATGGGGATGGAGCTGTGGTTGCAGCAGCAGTGATCTCCTCACGTCCCGCGTGTTGCGTATTGCTTGGTTAATGGATGGCTAGTCCGCTGGACACTAGTTTGGTGTAATTTAGTCCGCACCTAATGTGTATGTAGTTGTGAATTCTCGGCTCTAATAAGCCGGGGCGACTCGGAAACTTGGAATGACAGACAGCCTTGTTACCTTGTCAGTACATAATTCTCCGCATATAAACTCCAATTTTTTTGCCTCAACAACAGTATCGGCAAGCATCGACAGAATGTCGACCGTGACACAGGAAAGTAAACAAATCAATCAATTGCGTAGACTGAATCAATCAACTGTGCAGACTGTTTCAATGCAGACCCAAAAGTATTCTCAGAATGGACAAGCTCCAAAAAAGACTGAAGGATGAACAAGGCTTGTGGTTTTTCACTGGCAAGCAACCAGCCCTCGACCTTCACCGTCGACCTTGGCCTCGTTACACCATACATGCCTTGTCTTGTTGGCCGGCTAAAACGCCCTCAAAAATTCAATTTGACAAAGGAAATACGCGCGCTCACTCTCAGACTTGAGAAGAACTGCGACGCTGCCAATAGTGAATGCAATAGTGAATGCACCAACCATCGTTTCCCAGATGGGTATTCTGATGGAAGCAACAATAATAAGAAAGACAAAGCCAAATGCTTGCTCAAAGCAGATACCAAAATAAGATGAGAGAGAGACGAGGAGAAAAAAGATGATGAATGAGTGTGTCGTCGTTAGTCATAAAAGTCCTCATAGGACTCGCTTGCTCGGCCGTCTTCACCGTTAGCTGTACTTGTCGCTTCATGCCGTCGTGGCCGTCGTGGCCGTCGTCGCCTTCTTGGCCTTTAGCTTTTGCTTTTCAGCCCACTCCCGACTGAGTGCCCTAGACCTCTCAGCTGCCTCCTGGCGGGCCTGCTTAGCAATTGCCTCCCGTTCCCGCTTCTCGCGATCCCGGTCCGAAGACAGGATGCTGTCTCGCTGCAAAATCTCTCTGCCCCGGATCTTTTGGTACTGCACATCCTCCACCGAGATCGTGCTCCGTTTTCCGCTGATGCTACCAGTGGATGTCGATGTAGCTCTGCTCAGCTGCCCGGCAGCCGTAGGCGACGATCCAAGGGTAGGGCCACGTCCACGAGGCTTTTGGCCCGGCCCGTTGGGGCGGCCTGCCGAGTCTGACGATATGACCGACAGTCGTCTGTTGGCCGGTGGTGCAGACCCAGGCACACTCAGGCCGCCGCCTGTAAGAGCGCTTTCGCCGATGATGGAGGCTCGATTCGTCCGTGCGCGGCTCGAGATCGTCTCCCGCGGCACCGTGCTTGGGGTGACGCTCAGTCGGATGGGTCTCGCCTTGAACTCGCGCCGCTTCCGCTCTTCCTCCTCTTGCCGCTTGAGCTTGGCCTCATGTTCTTCTCTCTTGCGTCGTGATATTGCTTCTCCGGGAAGCTCAAAGGTCGGGATCGTCGGCGGTTTTACCGAGCGAGCTCTGCGTAGCTGTCCAGCTCCTGGCTTTGTCGCTGCAGGCTTGGTGGCTGTAGCCGCGGCTGCAGCGGCTGCTGCCATACGAGCCTCGCGCTGCTCTTTGAGTCTGCGTGCAACGGCTTCACCTGGAAGCTCAAAGGTCGATGTCGTGGGCGGCTTGCTCGACTTTGCTGGCGGTTTCGGTGGGAGCAAGCTCAAGGGACGGGCTCCACTCAGTCTTTTCGTGGCCATGCTCGGCGCTGAGGGTGATCCCTCGGTGGGCTTCTTTGCTGGCTCCGCTACTCCGGCTGCTCTGCGGGCAGACGAGGTGCGGCCCAAGTCGGAGGTTCTCGAGCGAGCAGTGCCTGCCTTTGCGGCGGGCTTTTGGCAGCACCTGCACCGACCTTTGCAGCTTGGTGGTCACGGACTTCTTTGTCTGGCGATGCCACGCGGTTGACACGAACCATACGATGTACCGCTTCGAATTGATCTTCCAATTTGTCCAGCTCTTCGAGAGTATCTTCAATGCGTGCCACAGAGCTACCGGGCGAGCGGGGTACGGACTGTGCTCGTTCAAAAGAGCCCGAAGTAAGAGATGCACTAATGGCCTTTGGCGAAAAACCGCCCAACTCAGGGGCCATCATACCGGTAGCATACGACGGCGCGGCGGTACCAGGTGGCAGGAGTGTATCAGCCATGGTCTCGGCCGGTGTGTCAACGTCACCCAAGGGAGTGGCAATGAGGGTGTAGATGTTGGCAGCCCGGTCTCTGCTTGTGACAGAGCTTCTTGACAACGATCTCTGGCGCAAGACGTTGCAGCCAAAGTAAACCTTGCGGGTTTGGCTGGCACTATCAGTCAGGTCGGCAGCCGAGCAAATGCGGCGCAAGTGCTTACCCCTAGCAAAATTGCCAGCGTCGCGAGGAAATGAGAGAATCCAGTTAAAGTTCTTTGCGTCGTGCCGTTCAATGGTGGACTGGATGTCGGGCTCGGACATAAGCTCAGAAAAGGACTCGTGCTTGACAGAAGCTGAAGCATTGCATGTCAATTGCCGGGCTACTTAACAAAGAGTCCAAAGGTAACTACTAGCCAATTGGCCAGTCACACATACTTGTCAGATTGTTCGACTCCTCGGCGCTGTTGCAAGGCTGTTCGGGAAGCGCAAAATGGGCGTGTTTCGCTTTGTGAGTCGATTTCTGCAGTCGAGGTGTCCGAGGAGAAGAAGAAGCAGGGACGTCTTCCTGAGTCTGTAGTAGTACGGCGGCGGTGCCGGACTCTAAAGTGATTGCTTCCTTTTCGGGAGGGCTGTAAATATGGAAGTTGCTCAGATCTTCGGCCAGCGAGTCTGGTGTGACGACATCGACTTGTGCTGATAGACGGTTGACTGCACTCTTGGTCTCGAGATGCTGCTGCTTGTTGCGAGGCGTGGTGATGCGCGCTAGGTTCTGGACATTCTGCAGCGCTCCAATGTTCAGTTCTTCAAGATAGGATGTACGACTGGGCGCATTGGGGTCCTTGCGTTCCAAGATTGCATTACTCGCAGGCGAAGAAGGCGTTCCGACATGCCTGGAAGGACTGACGTTCTCGGAACCCGTCACATTAAAGTCGAAATCCGCACGATTTCTGGCTTGCAGTTGGTGGGCCATGTGGTCGAGGCTTGTTCGAGGGTACACGCAGCGACGTCGCCCTTTTCTGCAAGCAAGCCGATTAAAGGGGTCCGGATTTATTCTTCAGAGGGGTCAGGCCAGACGATGGGGGTGGAATCTCTGAAACAGCGAGCATCAACCACCGTCGAACGCGGAAAACAGCCAAAATGCCAATGAAACAGGACACGAGTTGACTGGTCCCGGGACCTGGGGCGAACCGCTTTTGGCGTAGGAGTGGCTAGGCCTTTTCACAGAGACAAAGAAATGACGGGCTGTCGGAACAGGGGTGTCAGAGAAAGGTCACAGTGGGCAGCAATTTCGTGAGCGATGGAATTGGGAAAAGCGCAAATTCGGGAAGCCAGGGGTGGTTGCGAGTCGCGAAAGGACCTGTTGCTGAGTTTCGGCGGTCTTTATGTTTTGGGGAGAATGGCGTGGTTGATTGCTAGAACATGAGGCTAAAACGGTGTTGTGTCATGGAGAGTTGAGGTGTGGACGAGAGAGTTGAGAAGAAGAGAAAATAGAAGGGAAGAACGAGCTGAGATGGAGATGGAGATGTTTATGCGTTTTGTGCGTTGCCCTTCCGGCCGTACTTTTGTTTATTTGTATGCAGCTACGAGCTGTTTGCTCCTTCCCTTTTCTTGCCCCTCTTGCACATTTTCGCGCACCTTCCGTGTGCGCAGCAAGGTGTCGCGTCGCAGGTGCGGGAAGGTGCAGGTGGGACGCCAAGTGCACCGGGGAGCGAGCGGAGCAAACTCAACAAATACGAGTGCACCGTTGCTTCCTTCCTCGTTAACCAAAGACGGAGCACGCATGCTAACTATGAGGAAGGTGCGACTGAGCTGATTTTATCTGCTCACGGCGAGCTGTCAATACGGCACAAAGTGGATACTATGAATTCATTTATCTTCCTCATTCTGAAATTGACTCGGTCATATATATTTATCGTACATTGTAAACTTTCCCGCTCGTTTCTATGTGCTTTTATGTGATTAACACCCGGTGCAAGCTGGTGTGGTTTTGTGTGGCAGCCCAAACTGTGTAAACACCCACTCTGACTAATAAACGCGTTCTTGACGCGACTTGCCACTTTGGCGAGGTGCTGTTGGTTTGAGCTTTCGAAGAAAGTGGGGCGGGTTTGACAGGTATCTAACCACCAAACTGTCAATAAACCTTTTGCCGTTTTGACGACGACAGCGCGACAGACGGCGACCCGTGCCATTACGGAATGCTGCACTTGTGTCCTTTTGTGGCATCTGTAGTCGACGCGGAGTAGCACGCAGCTGGTGCAGCATTACCCGCGCTGGGTGATTCTCGATAGGCAATTTGATGGAGTCGCAAAGTTAGCTGACATTGTCTTCACGAAGCTTCACCCTCCTCTTCAAGAGCGGCGGCGGCAGCAGCAGCAGCAGCTTCGTCGGCTTGTGCTTGGAGAGTCGGAGCGTGTTCGGTTGGGATGCGCACGAGCATTTGTGGGAGAGCAATAGAGCTGTCTTCTGTTTCTGTTGGCGCTCTCGGTAGTTTTGCTAATATGTGTTAGAATCAAAGTTGGCAAAATTTGCACTCGGCAAAGTGACAGTGGAACATACTAGATGCCATGTTGATTGCCCGCAGCACGTTATGCCAGTTGGCCATGACAGTCGCAATAGCTGTGGTCAAAGTTAGTCGGAAGGTCTCTATCTAAAAATCGAGATTGTTCTTCTTCCTAATGCGGCCCACAACATACCTTCGGTTCCGTCAGATAGTGTCGACAGCTTCTCCTCAAGCGCTTCCATCTGCGAGGCAACAGCAGCACTAAGGTCGCGGAGCTGCTTCAGATTCTCGAGCTCCTCGCGCTTCTCATTGACGCGCGCTTGAAGCGACATGCCGGTCGATGCGCCGGGGACAGACGTCTGGCGCAGGTGCCCAGAAGGCATCGATCGTGAAGAATAAGCCATGGTCGTTGAGGTCGAATTTGTGCTAGGCTCGTTGTAACTTGTGTCGTATTGGATGTCGTCAAATGCCGTTGAAAGTGAAAGTGACGGAAGTTGGCAGATTATCCCATACAGCTCTGGCTACTGGTACGAGTATGCGACAGGTGGAGTCGCTGCCAAATGGCGGGGCATTGTTGATTGACATGTGGCTTGTGCGTCATAAGCCACATTATCAACCCAAACTATGTCAGGGCTGCCCGGCCAACCCCCCTGCCTAAATAAGATTGGCGTAAACAACACACCAAAATTAATCGAGCAGGTGCTATTGGCACCAAATACCACATATTGCCGGTGACAGAGCAAAGGCGATTTGGCACAGAAAATTTACGGCTTTGTTGTTTGCATATATCTGACAATACTACCAAAACAGCTTCCCGTCACCAACTTTGTCGCGCGACCAGACCTCGCCCATCTCGACCACGACGACATCCATTTCCCAAAGCCCTATCTTCCTCCGGCATCGCAACCCCCGGCATTACCGCACATCACGATACTGCTGTCCTCCTCTTCCACCCAGCGTCGGTCACCTCACCGTTATGAGAGATGGCGCGACTAAACGAACCCCCGGTGCTCGTTGATAGCTACGACAACTGTGCGTGCAGCTTCACCTTTCCTGTGTTCTGGCCGTGTTGGTGCCTCTCGAGTCGTCTACCTTGCTAACCGAAGACAGTGCGTCGCAAGTTCTTGCGCCAGAACAGAGACATCGCCCGTGTCAACTCCAACCAGTCACTTCGCATCCGCGGCCTTGAGAACGAATGTGCAAGGCTCCTGTCCGAAAACCTCGAGCTCCGTGGCCAGGTTTTACGCTTAGAGAAGGAAATCGACGACGACAAGTCCCAGCGTGTGGCCGACCATGCCCTTCAAATAAAGCAGAAGATGGAGGCCCAGCTTGTCGAGCTGGGCTCTCTTCTCGCCAGCTTCGGCCTCGAGCCTCCGACCAAGAGACAATCACCTGCTGCTGTTCCACGACGTGCCGAGAAGCCTGCACGACTGAGTCTCTCGAGCGAGACCATGTCGCCGCTGCGAAGAAATCCACCACAGCTCTCGCCGAGTGAGGCAGAGAGTCTTGCTATCCAAGAAGGCCGTCTGCCACCCATCTATGAAACTAAGACTTTCCCACGAAAGACATTGAGGTATGTCGAGAATATGAGAGCCCGGCATTGTCTCTACTGTTTGCATTGCTGACCAGCCTGTAGCCAAGAGGAGATACTTGCTCTCCAGTCCGATGATTGCGAAACAGCTGGTTCCCCCATCCTTGGCCCACCGCCAGTCTCCCGCCTCCTCAGTGACCCGACAAAAAAAGCCGACAGCCGGCTCTGTGCAGAAGACTGAGACCGCACCGAAGGCCAAGGCCATTGCTGCTGCGAAGGAGCCGACCAGAGACCGCAAGATGGAGGAAGCCTCGTTGGTCAAGACTGTACAAACGGCGCCGCCTCTCGTCGCCGCCAAGTCGATGCCCGAGATCGAAAAGAAGGCAACTCCTCCTCGCAACACCACGACAGATCCGAAAGCGACATTGCCCCCCGCGGCAGCTCAGAGCTTTGCTGCACCAGCTCCGGCCCAACCTACCGTTCCTGCCTCTGCATCTTCAACCCCGTCTGCCAAGCCTGCTGGAAAGAGAAAGTTTGCCGTCAACGATGAAAACGCTGCTATCCGTGGCATGAAGGCCGGCGACGCAGATGCCAAGGCCTCAGCACAAATCAACGCCAATGCCCCAACCCGCGAGTTGAAGAACCCGAGAAGCATAAGAAGCCTCGTCAACAGCCGAAAGGAGCCGAACGAAAATCAAAGTGAAGTCAAGACCGCAGCTGGGGGAAGAAAACCCCTTGCCGTAAAGAGCACAAACGAAGATATCTCATCGCCACGCAAGCAAGGTCGACTTGATGCTTCCGGAAAGCCCAAGGGCAAAGACAATGCAAACGCAAGCACTGACAAAGCGGCGAACTTGGGAGGCCGTATGCGGAACCGCATGAAGTCACCATTGGTTGTGGAAACTCCGGACGCGCCACCGCCGACCACCGTTGACATCACGGTCGACAATGATACGAAGAGAAAAGACACCAGCAAGATTGCAAAGCCTTTACTATCGGACGACCAAGCACCACCACCGCCCACCGATCTTGATAGTGAGCCATTGCCCGAACTCGAAGCAGAAACCTCGTGTCCTCGCACACCGACCCCAGCAACAACGACAACAACGACAACAACGACGACAACAACAACAACACTTCTCACCTCTCAGCGCCTCGTCCCTACTCACGCCGAGGGTCGTGACACTCCACCGCCGGCTGACATCTCCTCTCAGGGCGAGACGTCTCGTCCTAACAGACGGTCGCGCGCCTCAGTGAGCTATGCAGAGCCCAATCTCCGTGACAAAATGCGTCGCCCGACAAAGGAACTCTTTGATGCTGTCGCTGGAGAAGGCAAATACGTCCAGCGTCACAGCCATGTTCATCAGCAAGACGGCCAAGATGTGGCAGTGATCCCGCCGCTTGCCAAGGCAGATGTCGAGGCTCTCCCGAATAGAGTGCAGCAGCCAAAGGAGGAGGAAGAGGTGGAGGCAGCACCTTCGGCTAGCGAGCAAAAGTCGTTTGGCAAGCCCGCGCCTGCGGCCGAGGATGCGAGCAGCTCGGCCGGCGATCAGGACCCATACGAGTTTACTGTTTCATCGTCACCTTCCCAAGAGACCGAAGACGAGGAATCTGAAGCCAGCATGGGAAAGGGGAGAGGTGGGTCGAGAAAGTCAACATCTCGGGCCCCTCCCAAGACAAGTCGGAGGACATCTGCAGCAAGCACACGAGACGATGGCGTTTCGACGGCGGACAAGCACACGCGCCCATCAGCAGCACGTAAACGCGCGTCGATGGTTGGCATGAAGAGAGGATCCATGCTTGAAACTGACGAAGACGATGCTGCCGACTCCTCCTACGAACCACCAGCAGAAAGAGACGATGGCCAGGCGATCGAAGGTCGGGCACTGTCGACAAGAGACAGAATTTCACGGCGGCGGAGTATGATGCTTTAATGATTGGGACGACGGAGTAAAAACACCACACGACTGTGGTCCCACGCGAGCGTGGTGTATCAGTGCTGTCTTTCTTTCTTCGTTTATATACTCAGTCCTTTTGTTCGTTTTGCTTTTTCTTCTCTGCCTTTGCGCCTCTTGGCCTTTCTTGCATTATTCTCTTTCCCTGCGTTTGGACACTGCGACAGCGAGCGGCCGTTTATATTGTTTTCAGGATATCCTATTATTGTCACTCCTTTTTCTTTCTTCAATGCAATGCCGATTGGGCAAGCTTCAAACTTTCCGAAACTATGTCTCTTTGGCACACCCCTTGACATAAGCAAAATGTCTCTTTGAGCATGACTCCCCTATTCAATAATTCAAACTGCCATTGATGTGATAAGGAGTTGGTATATACAGATGTCGTCACCAGAATGAAAGTAAGATAGCAAGCTACTCATGTCTGCTACAAAGAAAACAAGGAAAAACAAACAGCAAGCACCAAAACAAAAACAAATCTGGCAACACGTGCTCTTTGCTCTTTTTCACCACAGTGCAACTGAACCTATGACGCCGAACCTGTCGGCTCCACCGGCTTTGTGTATGTCACCTTCTCGACCGCAACGCTCTCCGTGCCGTTGGCGTCTTTGCGCAGCTGGTAGACGTACAACGTGAGCGAGATGCCCTGCACGTCCATGAGGCAGAAACTCGGCACCACCTCGTCTTCGGCTTGTCGCCGTCGCCGCCCCAGCCCGAGAAATACGCACCGGTGGCACTGCCCGGGTTGATGAAGAACTTGTCCATGTACTCAAAGCACTCAAACTTGTGCGTGCCGCCCCAGCAGAGCACGTCCACGTCCAGCCGGTTGGCCTCGGCCAGCAGCAAGTCCGGCTCGTTGCTGACGAGCGTGAACCCTTCCAGAAAGCCAACACGGACAGCGCCGTGGGTGACGACCTGGGTCAAGGGAAGCGCCGTGGCCTCCACATCGAAGCGGCCCTTGACAATCTTGAGATCGGGGGCGACGGAGCGGAGGTACTCGTACGTGTGCTTGTCGGTGAGGTTGCCGAGACAAAGGGTCTGGCCAATCTTGCCGGGTGCGAGGAGCTTCTTGAACTGGAGGAGAGGAGAGGAAGAAAAGTAGTGTGAGTAGGGAGGTGACGCAACAGCAGTTTGTCAAACAGCATCAAGAGCTGGAAGCATACCTTTGCTGGGATGTCCAGAGCCCGGTCTGGGATGTGCAAGTCGCCGATGACGAGAATGAGGAACGCCATGGTGACAAGAGGGAGGGAAGGTCGAGCTTCGATCAATCACCAGCTCGTCCTCAGCTGCTCCGAGTGCGCCGGCAACGGGGTAGGATGGGCCGACCAGTTCACAGTCGCTCCTTTTCGTAGCCGATCGCGGTCGAACGCTGGGCGACGTTCCGCAACGGGTCCAGATGGAGCAAAGGGGAGGGGTTGCAACGTTTAGGGCCGATTGTTTCGTTTGTCGTTAATCTGGATCGTTTTGCAGGGAGAAGGCTCTCAATGGTGGCGGTAGAGGTGCATGAGAATGAGAGGAATCTCCCGTCGCATGCCGTGTGTCCCAATCGCTCCTGCCTGGCCTTGCGCTTGCTAGTGGGAACGTAAGCGTCAGAGAGCGGGAAAGCGCAAAAGAGTGGCTGGGAATCTTTTGCTGCCTCTTCAGGAAAGCTTTCCCAGAACGGCAAGCTCCAGCAACTCCACCTTGCACCTTCCCTTTTCTTCTCTTTTCCCCAAAACGGGCACCAGCCACGGAAGCCACCCAAGTTGAAGCCACAATTGGCAGCACAACCACCCCCGAAAATCGGAACTACTCAGTAGGGGCGTTCAGTGACAAACCCCTCTTGGGCGGGGCTGTCGTCTTTTATGGAGCAGCACAGGGCCGCACAATCGCACTCCCCCGCCGACTGACCAGATCCGTACGATAGACGATAGACATAAACTTTGTAAAGAGAGCCAGGCGGCCAGACAGTGCCGGGGCGGCACACGGCGTTCGCTCGGAGATTTAGGGCCAAAACTGTCGTGAAAGGGGAGTCACTAGAAGGCAATATACAAATACAGAACCATAAAAAACTCAAACCCCTAAAGGCAGGCGGGCAGGAACGACCCCCAGGACAAAGACGAGAAGGAAAGAGCCACCGTCCAGCGAGGGAAGGTAGAACTCTACACTGCTCACCGCACCTGCCCGCACCTGTTTTTCCGTGGAACAGCAGCGCCGTGCCGCCCAGTTGAGGCAATTCACCGATTTTTTTTGCACTGCATCCCCGTGTCGTCTCCGTCGTCTCGTCTGGTTTTTCTCCGCCTCTCTCTCTTCTCTCTCCTTCACAATGCAGCATCTCACCATCATCCGCCGTGCACGCTGGTCTCGTCCCTTCCTGCCGAGTCGCCAACAGAGTGCTTTTCTTAGTGGTTGGTCGTCTTCAGCCAGTCGGCAACCAGCATTACTAAGAAAGGCAGGAGCAACTGGCACACCAATTGCTGTTGCAGGTAATCTGACTCCTGGCACAGTGACGGCAAGAGCCAGCGAGGGCGGAACCCAACGCACCTTCTTCCACAACGGCGCTACTGCTCCCACTCCCAGAATTATGGCCCCCCCTCATCGCCATATCACCGATGGTAGCCCCTCTGTGCATCGGTTAGCAGGGATAGCTGGGCACCTAACTGCCTCCTCGGCTCCTCTGTCTATTTCTACTTATTCCTCCCCTTCCTCCACCCCGTCGACATCAACAAACTCCCAGTCGCTCTCTTCATACCACATCTTCCTCCTCATCGCCCAACATGTCGTCACAGCCGGATCACCCCACACTGCTCATCCCGGGCCCCATTGAGTTTGACGATGCCGTCCTCAACTCCATGAGCCACTACAGGTAAAGCTCGACTCCTCTCGGTGTTGTTTTCGTGCCGCGTCGGCGGTCTCCGCATGTGATTTTTGTCACATGTAGTGTTGTCGTTTTGATATTTTGCAGTTGCTCCCTTCTGTCTTGGCAATTCCGTCTCTTTTTGTGCTCTTCTCTCGTCTCGCTCATACCAACCCATGCTGTCCTTTACTGACCTTTATTGCAGTGAGAGCCACGTCGGCCCTGCATTCGTTTCGGTCTTCGGCGATGTCCTCTCGGGCCTCCGCAAGCTCTTCCAGTCCACCGACCCGGCTGCCCAGCCTTTCGTCATCTCCGGCTCCGGTACTCTTGGTTGGGATATCGTCGGTGCCAACCTGATCGAGAAGGGTGATGCTGCCCTCGTCCTCGGCACCGGCTACTTCAGCGACGGCTTTGCCGATGCCCTCCGCGTCTACGGCGCCGATGTCACCGAGCTCAAGGCCCCCGTCGGCAGCCGCCCGCAGCTGCCCGAGATTGAGGCCGCCCTCAAGGCCAAGAACTACAAGCTGTTGACTGTTACGCACGTTGACACCTCCACCGGCGTCTTGAGTGAGCTGCGCAACCTGTCCGAGCTCGTCCACCGCGTCTCGCCCGACACCCTCGTCATTGTTGACGGTGTCTGCTCCGTCGCCTGCGAGGAGATTGCTTTCGACGACTGGAAGCTCGACGGTGTCGTCACCGCCAGCCAGAAGGCCATTGGCGTCCCCGCCGGTCTGTCCATCTCCTTCTTCAGCGGCCGCGCCATCAAGGCCGTTGAGAACCGCAAGACCCCGCCCGCCGCCTACTTTGCCTCCATCAAGAACTGGCTGCCGATCATGCGCAACTACGAGGCCAAGAAGCCGTCCTACTTTGCGACCCCGTCCCCGCAGCTGGTCCATGCTCTGCACACCGCCCTGGGCCAGATCCTGTCCAAGCCCCTGGCCGAGCGCTTCGCCAAGCACAAGGAGGCGTCCGACAAGATCAAGGCTGCCATCACCAAGCTGGGCCTCAAGCAGGTCGCTTCGAAGCCCGAGGACCAGGCTCACGGCATGACGGCCATCTACCTGCCGGAGTCGGTCCAGATCTCGCAGATCCTGCCCAGCCTGGGTAAGAAGAACGTCGTCTTTGCCGGCGGCATCCACAAGGAGATTGCCACCAAGTACATCCGTTTCGGCCACATGGGTGTCAGCATTGTGAGTTCTCCCATGTCTCCGTCATATTGTCTCCTTCATTGGTATTGAACAGTTTTACTAATCACTCTGACAGCTGGAGCCCGAGAGAGGCCACATCGACCGTGCCCTCAAGGCGCTCGAGGAGGGTCTGGCCGAGTTTGGTTACCAAAAAGCGTAAGAGGTGTCTCTATAGAAAGTAGATTCTATCCTTCTAGAGTTTCCTACCAAATGTTTTTTTTCTTGTTAAATTGCTTGTTTAAATTGCTCAAATGCAAACCCGACGACAAAAGGTCATGCTTCTAAATTCGTCTGATGTGTAACGGCGCGCGGCAGATTGCAAGGGCCATCATCCTTTGGGAAAGCTGTGTGATTGACTGTTGGCGGCTACCAGCAGTCTGGCGCCAGCTGATATCCTCACAATGAAACAAATACAGCCAAAAACCCATTTCCATTAAGACTATTCACGCTCTAAGCCTTCCCTGTCGCCTGTCTCGTTTCGTGTGACAGGTCGCCGACCACCAGCCATTCGCCGTGGCTGTACATCGTATGAGCGGCCGGGTCTCTCAGCCTCAAAATGTCAAATTACTAATGGCGGGAATGATGCGAAAGCGTTAAAAAGCGATGCGAAAGCGACGCAAAGGCGACGTGAACCGAAGCTGAACGCGAGGTCCAGGCGGCGTTGGAAGTTGAAGTACATTTGTATGTAAATTTGCGGGTGAGGTACATCCACTCCTTGAAGGCGAACAGCCCAAACGGCCTAACAAAGTCCCAGCCTTTCGGCTCAGAGCTCCCCTCCATGGCAACCGCGCAAGGCACCTCGACAGCAACCATCGAGCCCCCAAAACACAGCTCCAATAGCGCCTAAGGGAGGTTGCTAATCAAACAGCCATTTCATGTGTAAATCGCGGGGCTGCCCAAGTCCAAAGCTGCCGGTTCTGCCTGGTTCACGGCCTGGCTTCTTTCTCTTCTCTTGTAGACTCGTCCTCCGTAGCCCTGCGTTGTCTCCATACCGGGCCTCCGCCCCTCTCGCCTTCCCTTCTCGCCTTTTCGCTGCCTTCCTTTTTGCAGCGTTTTGCAGTGTTTTGCAGTGCTGTGTTGCTGGCTCATGCTGTGTCTGTCCCGCAATAACCGATTCTCTCTGCCTGTGTCCGTCGCGCTTGCCTCGCTGCTGCTGTGGCTACCGCCTTCCCTCCTAGGAGACCCCGCCACCTCACTTTTCCTTCCCCCATTCTCTCGCCTACGCACGACGCCTCGCTCTTGCCCTCTTCTTCCGTCCCTCTCGATCCTTCCCTTTTCCACCCTCTTCCTCTCCTTTGCGCACTCTTTTGCCGACTCTCCACCTGCCGACGACATCATCACAAAGGCTACCCTTTCCCACATCACCGAAACTCCCACAACAACTCGAATTTGGATCCTCTACCGTCACACTTTCCCACCACAAAACGTCCTAACAGCCAAGGAAAACGAAACGCGAAAGACATCGAGCGCGTTGTCTGTCTCACCGGCTTTTCTGACTGTCTGCTATCGCCTCTTGCACACGAACCTGCTGTACCGAAATCTCCTCATTCTCCTCTTTTGTCTCCGTTCTCAGTCTTGTTTTTTGAGCGAGCTTTCCGGCTTTCAGCTTTTCAGCCTCGACGTTGTTCCTCGCAACCTCGAACCGTTTTTTTCTGGCCATTTGCTTGCTTCACAGAGCTCCGCCCAAAAAGCAAAAGCATCCACCCGGCAAATCCTGTCTCTCCCCACTCCGACTGCCTTCTTTCAAACGACAAAATCTCCCCACCCTCGAGCTTGTCGGGCCTAGTTCTTTTCTCCTCTCCTCACGTTCACGTAACTGTACACAAGTCGATCAACTCTCGCCTCGACTCGACCTGCATCTGGCTCCCACAGCCTTGCTGAATCACAGATCCCAACTCAACTGCAGCCGGTTTGCTGGGCCTTTTTCCTGGCAAACACCTATTACCGTCTCTGGCGAGCTCCTTTCTTGATTTGATACATTTCCCCTCAGGGAACATCTTTCACGATGGCTCCCACCGTAGCAGAGCTCGATTCGGTCGTACGCGCCTTTTACGAGGGCCGTGGCGAGCAGGTTTGTCTTCCTCAGCGTTGTGCTTTGTTTTGTTTTTTTGTTTTGTTTGGCTCATGCTCCTTGCATCGCTTGCCGTATCCTGAAATGTCCGTAGCTAACGTATGCCTCTTTCTTTTTTCCTTTCATAGCAAAAACAAGCCGAGAGCGCCCTCAACCAGTTCAAGGAGGACCCCGATGCATGGCTGATCGTTGACAAGATCCTCTCCGAGGCTACCTATTCTCAGACCAAGTTTCTTGCCCTGCAGGTGCTTGACCATGTCATTATGACGAGATGGAAGGTCCTCCCGCGGGACCAGTGTCAGGGCATCCGCAACTTTGTTGTACAATTTATCATCCAGTGCTCCAGCTCAGAAGAGGCCCTGCGTGAACACAAGACCCTTCTGAACAAGCTTAACCTCGTCCTGATCTCGATCCTGAAGCAAGAGTGGCCTCACAACTGGCCCACGTTCATCAACGAGATCATCACCGCCTGCCGCTCCAGCTTGTCAATTTGCGAGAACAACATGATTATTCTGCGTCTCCTCTCCGAAGAGGTCTTCGACTACTCCGCCGAGCAGATGACGTCCACAAAGACCCGCAACCTCAAGACCACCATGTGCGCCGAGTTCTCGCAGATCTTCCAGCTCTGCACGGAGATTCTCAACACGGCCACCCAGACTAGCCTTGTCAAGGCGACCCTCGAGACCCTCCTGCGCTTCTGCAACTGGATCCCTCTTGGCTACATCTTCGAGACCCCCCTTATCGACACCCTCCGCACACGCTTCCTCGAAGTACCCGAGTTCCGCAATATCACCCTGCAGTGCTTGACCGAGATTGGCGGTCTGCAGACATCCGGCCCTGGCCAGGTGGGCAACTACGACGAGCAGCTCATCAAGATGTTCACCGAGGTCCTCACGACCATTGCCACCATCATCCCGCTGTCGATGGATCTCAAGACGACCTACCCCCAGAGCAATTCCCGGGACCAGGAGTTTGTGCAGAATCTGGCGCTCTTCCTGTGCAATTTCTTCACCATGCATCTCAACGTAAGTTCCAGCGTGTACTATCACGGAATGTAACCCGCATTTTCATGCTACTGGGGTATACTAACGTCCAATCCTCACCTCCAGCTTATCGAGAACCTACCAAACCGCGACTTCCTCACCCACGCGCACTTCTACCTTATCCGCATTTCCCAGATCGACGACCGTGAGATCTTCAAGATCTGCCTCGACTACTGGCTGAAGCTGGTCCAGGAGCTGTACGAGGAGATGCAGTCCCTTCCCATGTCGGAGGCCAACCCCCTCCTCGCCATGGGCACCCTTTCCTCCAACGGCGCCCCCAACCCAGCCCTCCTTAACAACTACCCTCTGCGGAAGCACAAATACAAGGAGATCTTGTCCAACCTCCGTATCGTTATGATCGAGAAGATGGTGCGTCCCGAGGAGGTTCTGATCGTTGAGAACGACGAGGGCGAGATCGTCCGTGAGTTCGTCAAGGAGAGCGACACCGTGCAGCTTTATAAGACCATTCGCGAGTGTCTCGTCTACCTTACACATCTGGACGTCGTCGACACCGAACAAATCATGACGGAGAAGCTCGCCCGCCAGGTTGATGGTTCGGAGTGGTCGTGGCACAACTGCAACGTGCTCTGCTGGGCCATTGGCTCCATTTCGCTGGCCATGAACGAGGAGACAGAGAAGCGTTTCCTGGTCACCGTCATCAAGGACTTGCTGGGCCTTACGGAGATGAAGCGCGGCAAGGACAACAAGGCCGTTGTTGCGAGCAACATCATGTACATTGTCGGCCAGTACCCTCGCTTCCTCAAGGCCCACTGGAAATTCCTTAAGACGGTCGTCAACAAGCTTTTCGAGTTCATGCACGAGTCGCACGAGGGCGTGCAGGACATGGCCTGCGATACCTTCATCAAGATCGCCAAGCAGTGCCGGCGCCACTTCGTTGCCCTCCAGCCTAGCGAGCAGGAGCCGTTCATCGATGAGATTGTTCGGAATCTCCAGAAAATCACCTGCGACCTGACACCACAGCAGGTGCACACCTTCTACGAGGCCTGTGGCTATATGGTTTCTGCACAGGGCAACCGTAGCCAGCAGGAGCGTCTGCTTTCTGACCTGATGGCGCTACCCAACAGCGCCTGGGACCAGATCATCAAGTCCGCCACCGCCGACCCGTCGATTCTCCAGGATTCCGACACCATCAAGATTATCGGCAACATCATGAAGACCAACGTTGCCGCATGCACATCGATCGGCCCTTACTTCTACCCCCAGATCGGTCGTATCTACCTTGATCTGCTGCAGATGTACCGCGCCACCAGCCAACTTATCTCGGAGGCTGTCGCCCGCGACAATGAGATTGCACCAAAGACGCCCAAGGTTCGCGGCCTGCGGACCATCAAGAAGGAGATTCTGAAACTGATCGAAGTGTTCGTCGACAAGGCCGAGGAACTCCAGGCAGTCCGCACACAGATGGTTCCGCAGCTGCTGGACTCTGTTCTCGTCGACTACAACCGCAACGTTCCCAACGCCCGCGATGCCGAGGTGCTCAAGGCTATGGCAGCTATCATCTCCAAGCTGGGCAGCCTGATGGAGGACCAGGTGCCGATCATTATGGAGAACGTGTTTGAGTGTACGCTGGAGATGATCAACAAGGACTTTTCCGAGTTCCCCGAGCACCGTGTCGAGTTTTTCAACCTGTTGCGGGCTATTAACCTGCACTGCTTCCCGGCGCTGCTGAAGCTCGATAACCGGCAGTTCAAGTTTGTGATTGACGCCTGCCTGTGGGCCAGCAAGCACGACAACCGCGACGTCGAGGCTGCCGGTCTGGGCATGTGCTTGGAGTTGATCAACAACGTCGCCGAGAAGACAGACACCTCGACCGCCAACGCGTTCTTCAACCAATTCTTCATTCTCATCTTGCAGGACGTTTTCTATGTGCTCACGGACACCGACCACAAGGCCGGCTTCAAGACACAGTCGTCCCTGTTGGTGCGGATGTTCTACCTTGTCGATCCGGCCGACGGCTCGGCCGCCAAGATCCAGGGCCCAATCTACCAGCCCGACCAGGCGCAGGCCGGCACACCCAACCGCGAGTTCCTAACCAACTACGTCAGCAACCTGCTGCGTAACGCCTTCAGCAACCTTCAGCCGTATGTTGCCCTCCTCCTCCTCTTTCTTTTCTGTTTTACGCGAATTCCGTACTAACATGATGCAGTGCACAAATCCAAGCTTTCGTCGAGAGCCTCTTCACGCTCAACACGCAGCACGACAAGTTCCGGTTGAGCTTGCGTGATTTCCTGATCTCGCTGCGCGAGTTCTCGGGCGACAACGCGGAGCTGTACCTGGCCGAGAAGGAGCAGGCGGAGAGCGACGCCAAGCAAGCCGACATTGAACGGCGGTCCAAGGTGTCCGGTCTGCTCAAGCCGTCCGAGCTGGAGCAGGACGACGAGCTGTGACTGGGTGAAGAACTCAGGACGGAGTTTGCACCTGTATACTACACGGAAAAGGCGTCGACGACAACAACAACGACGGACACAGCGACACTCGAAACAGCCGGCGGCAGCAGCGCCCAAACCAACGACAAGAGCGGCCAGGGCCAGGACCAGGACGGCGACTTTGATGCTTGGGAGTTATACGGTGTCTAGACTTTACGGTAGCATCTCTCCCGGCCGTGTGCATTGCATTACGCCTCTTCCGTTCGCAGAACCACCCCCGGGCAAATGTGTCTCCCTTTGTCTACTAGTTGCCATTGCGCCTCGTTCCGTTTTCGACTTTCATTTTGTCCGATCCTCTCTTTTATTTTTCCTTATATCTTGTCACATTTCCTATTCCTTTTTATTCTCCTTTTGCTATTGCTTCTGTTGCTATTGGTACTCTTCTCTTTTTTCGTTATTGTCGTGTCACTTGCTCTGTTATCTGCTTTATTGATTCTTGTGCCTGCACATTTCAAAACTCTTTCGAAAAAACTGGAAGGAAAAAAGGGAAAGGGAAGGGAACAAACAAACCAGAGAGGCGATACCATTTAGAGGCTGTGGAAGAAAAGGAAGGGATGAATGAGAGAGGAGAGAACGGTGATTGTCGGAGATGATTACGAAAGTCTTGATGGGGTAAAAAGAGGATGTGTAAACAGAGAAAAGAAAAATAATATACGTCCTACGAAACTCCAATCTCTCCTCTCTTTAATCATGTCAATCCGCCCGTGCGTAGAAATAAAATAGACAAAATCTTAAAAAACAAAACAATGTTCAGTGAACGACGAACAACCCAGGATCTGTCATCGCTCATTGACACCAGCGACCTCATATGGCTTCGTGCCACAATATATTGGGGCACACTTGTTAAGGTGCTTTTGCCCAAGGCTCACCTCTTTACGAGTCGATGCCGGGAACATGTGGAGGTTCCAGGCCATCTCATCCAGTTCAATTCAAATCGATAGACGTGTAGCAGCCTTGTCTCTCGACTACGGAGTCCCGTAATTTTATTGTGTGCCCGCATTGCAACACAAAGAAGAGATGAAGCCTCTAGCGTGGGACTTTGCCGAAAATCCTCTCAAGCTCATTGTCCTCGTATGATTTGCAAACAGAACAACAGCAACAGAGTTGGGGGCGGTTGCTCGTGGATGGATTTGGCATCTGCATCCTACTGCTCCTTTGTTTGCCAGGCGTGCCGGATGTCTGCTCGAGGTTCCATCCTGCGATACTTTACCCCCGTTCTCCCCTGAATGCGCGGCCCGCTGTTCTGTTTGCAGCTCATCAAAAGGGGCGTGGCGCCGGATGACGATTCCGTTTGCTGTTGGTCTCTTCTTCTTTCGTCCTTCGCCTGGACCAAGTACAGGTACGAGATAAAGAGAGACGATTCACGTGGATGAGGAGGCGGCTACGACGTGGAAGACTGTATGAGAAAACGAGCGTGTGTCAGTGCTTGGCCCGATTTTCCTTTCGTTCTTCTTGCCGCTTCGCAAATAGACATCCTTTAACCAAACCCCGGAAAACAGCCCCTTCTGTCCCCTCCCCAACAAACACACTCGACGTGGCTGACGATGTCGCCCTGTTTCGACGTGTCCGCATTTGGGTGATTTCAAGGTTTCCCCTTTGTCATCGCAACAGGAGTAAATGAATAGGCAAGATGAGACAAAGAGGTCGGAGACAACAGTTGCCGCCGACGAAGGAACAAAAAGAGACGGAATCACAAGGCCGCGCCGCCAGGGAGGGTGGCGGGATGCCGAGAACGCCTTGTGCCCTCCTCTTCACCCAAACAAGGGGCTGACATTAAGAGGCCATGAAAGAAAAAATCAGACGAATAAAAGAACCAACATGATGCTTCTCTTTTCTACCCCCTTTTCGTTGCCAACGTGATTTGCTGCGAAAACTGTCCGAAGCTCGGCGTTCGCTTTGGACTCATTCAAGGACAAACAAAAAGATTGTCGACGCAGGTCCCAGATCGATTGGACATTTTGTTTGTCTGTGGCGACAGAGTTCTAGTCAAAGCCCCCATGTTTTTGTCTTGTGTTTTGTCACGAAGGAATGACTTTGCATCCTTCGAGGCGCGTCTTTACCGCGTTTTCTTGTCTCACTCTGTCGCACTCAATCACGCTCGTGCAAAACGGCAAATAGTCAACGGCGGCAATGACCGTTATCGAGGGATGCTCGGGGGTGGGGGGTTTCACGAGGAGGGCCTACGATCGTCTGTCCCCTCTCTGCCCCTTTTCCACCCTTCTTCGAGAAAGTCGATCGTGGTCAGCCCGCCTATCTCTTGGGCTGACAGGTGTCTTGCCGCCCTTGCACCGAACGGGCTCTGTTTCTTCTACGTCGTCTTGGGCTTGCTCCTTTCGATTCGACATGCGCGGTCCCGGGGAAGTAATTGCAACCACAGACAAAGACAGTATTTTCGGCATAAACATTGTGATTGCCCTCGTCCGGCGCTCTTGGGTCGAATGAAACATGCATCAAAGCTTGCAAGAGAGAGTGCACGCATATACGGTCGCGATTTTGAGATCTCTCTTCCCCTCACCTCAAAGATTGATTACAATAAAGGCAATCGAAGAAAAGGAACCATGCATGGCTATTACATGCATGGCACTCTCGCTATTTACAATTCGCAGTTTGCAATTTACTTTAACCTTTGGGATCTATTCGACGCGCGCTTCATACGAGATGGATCGGCCGTGATGGTGTGAGCGGTCAAAAACAAAACCCTGGTCGAGCTGGTAGTCTTTCATCTTCTTTCCCCTTGTTTGATGTCTCACTTTTAGAGAGGCTTCAGACCGTTCGATGCATGTGCATTGTCTTGACCTGTCTCTCTCTTTCTCTCATTACAGCGTACCTTGACAGTTTGCCTGCATGTCTCAATTGGCATAACAGACCCTGCCGAGCTGATAGCTGGCAGCTTGTCCTCGGGTCTTTCCCCTTTTTCTTTTTTTCTCTTTTCTTTTTTTGGTTGTCTCTTTGTCTTTCTTCTCCCCTGCGTGTCTTGTCTCTCCGCCAAGCGTCCCGCTCCATCCCTAATCACTCCTTGACACCCCCACAAGAATTATCTACCGTTATTATTCTCTCCGTTCTTTATCTAGAAGTTCCAAATTCCGTGTGAAGTGTAACGGCTTACATCATCAAAGGTTTCTTCTTTTTTTTTTCCTATCAAGTTCTTACCCATTGCGGTTACTATGAGCAGGTACATGAGCAGATGGGGCCTGGGATATGCTTTTCTTCTCCTTCTTCTTCCACTTTTTTCTCTCTTTTTTTCTCTGTTTCTCCTATTTTCCGGTTTAATTTTCTCCTAGTCTCCCGTCCACCTTGACTATGTAAGTACCGTTTTCTCTTCCCTCCCTTCCTCCCGGCCGCCTTCCATGCAGGTCAAGCCTCCCAAGCCGTCCAACCCTGTCCTGTCAGGAACCAAACGGTCGATGGATCATTCAGACCCAAAGAATTAGCCCAACCCGACGGCAGAAAACGGGACCGATGTGCGGTGTAACTGCATGGGTGTGGGTGAGCTGGTGTGTGTGTGCGTGTGTGTGTGTGTTTGCAAGCCTCCTGTGCGTTCTACTTTGCTGTTCCTGCTGTGCAGATTGGGTATGATTCAACGTCACTCGTTTGGCTGCCGTGGCTCGCTGGTGGTCCAGCAGGTGGCCGATTTGTGGAGACAGTGGATACGCTCCCTCTGTTCTCTTGGACGGAGGACGTAGCAGTGTGGCAGCTCGGGAGACGGGAATGGGCGAGAAAAGGCGCGGGCTGGATGGGCTGGATGGGCTGGATGGTGTCGCATCGGCAGACACTACGACGCTAGTAGGAAAAACTAATATCTTACATGGGACCTGGACTTGACTGACTTTGACCTGACCTGGGACACTATGAGTGGTTGTTGCAGGCTGCGAATGGCCTGGACTTTGGGCTAGTGATGGCCCTCGGACATCAGGTACGTCATAATACAAAGCACACACATCGACCTTTTGCTGGCTGCCAACGTCGATCCCCATACGCTGCACAGAGACCTCCTGCGTATGAATAGCTTCCGCGCACCAAACAACGTCCTTACATTCTACGGCTCTACATTGATAACAGTGAATTTATTAAGGAGCGTCGTACTCGAGAAGATATACGAGGATTTGTCCGAGCACACGTCCCTACACACTACAGGGCGACGTCGCCCTCGTGAACTAGGACGTCGCTCTTGCTGTCAAGATCCACTGCTTCTACCGTCGCGCCAATGACGAAAACGGCGAGAATAAAAAAGAAGACAGACATTCAAGACGTCAAATGGATCTCTTCTCCGATGGAGGCTCGCGAGCTGACCAATGCTGCTCGAGCTTTCTCAAGAACAAGTGGACACGGACACGCTAGTCGCGGTTGGCGCCAAGAAGCTGATCTGCTCCTAGGAAGAGGACAGCGAGGAACAGAAGGAGTACGTTGCGTACTTTGCTCCGGCCGGGGCATGTCCCTTGACTGGCACACTGCTGGACGACAAAGAAGAGGGAGGATATCAAACCATGGTGTACGATGTATACGCGGACTGTTCCTTTAATTTTATGACAGTGCCCCGAACGCAGTCAGAAACTTTCTCGCATGGTATCTCCTTAGGGCCGAAAATATGACTTTTTTCAGCCGCATCTTTTAATTGGTTATAATCCCTGTCATAGATCCACAGGTACTTAAGAGTACATTGCCCCGCCACCTAAAAATAAGTCATCCCTAATCTCCTCCAGCGCTTTTTTACCCGCCTCGATGCCATCTCTCCTAACAGTCCCTTTTTAAATTTTTACACAACGTAACGCCGTATTACTGGCAACCCGAATTAATTCGTGCCTTTTAAAGTGGTGCTTTTATTAATTAAGGCTCGGAAATTAAAAAATTTCGTTTTTCGAAGAGTAGTAGGCGTAAAATTATCGTTTTAAAGCTTGATTATAGTGTTTATATACGGTCGGCCGTGATATTTCGTAGTACTCCGTTTAATTTACCGTACGTTATAGGCGACTTTTTAGTTAAAGCGTGTGGATTTACCGTACTCTGGTATTCGTATTCGACTATACCGTAATCCTGTACGACTTCCTAGATACGAGGAAGCTATATAATTAATCTGGTGGTAACGTGTTTACTTTATCTAGGAATCTAAAGCCACTAAAATTATATATAAAACCTTTTTACCCACGAGTATAATAATACGTTACCCCTAAATGGGTGGATCCGGTCGGATGTATACGGTGGTATTTAACCACCGCCTAT
This sequence comes from Sporothrix protearum, assembly GCA_016097115.2. Taxonomy (NCBI): domain Eukaryota; kingdom Fungi; phylum Ascomycota; class Sordariomycetes; order Ophiostomatales; family Ophiostomataceae; genus Sporothrix; species Sporothrix protearum. Next base: position 566,763 of record JADMNH010000003.1, read on the forward strand.
ACCTCTTAGTTATATTACTTTTAATTAAACGGAGTAATATTAATTACCGGTATATTTATATTAATATTAACTCTTTCTTTTAAAGTCGAAATATCGTAGTATAATATACCGCTCCCTCTCTCTCTCGTTCCCTCCTTCCGGGACCGTTTCTTCGACTCTTAATATTTTTATTAGTACCCGCGGGTACTTCGTATTCGTCGTAAGAGGTTAAGCGTTTATAAGGGTTTAAATATTACCCTTTATATTTATACCTCCTTATATTCCCGTAAAAGTTTAAATATTACCCTCCGTTACCCTCTTTACTTATACCTCTTTTTAAAACTCGATAAAATTCGTATTAACGAGCTTTTTTAACGTACCGTTATACTTCGCCTTCGTTATAACGTCGGCCGGGTTATTAATATTAAAAATTTATTTAATTTCGGTTATCTCCTTCCTTTTATACGATTAACGTAATATCGTTATATTAATTATTAACTTTTTCTCCGTTATCGTTTTAAACTTTATAACGGTATCGAAGACGTTTTTATTATTTATATATATTATAAGTAATACCTTTTTCCCGTAAATTTAATTTATAATAACCTTTATATAATTTATTAAATTAAATTTATATATTAAAGCGTATAATTTAACCGTTAATATAAACTTAATAACGCGTTTATACTTAATAAATAATTAATATATAATATTATACCTTTTTAACGTATCCCGAATCGTAATAATATAATTAATTTAAGAGTTTAAATCCTTATTATTAACGAACGTACCGTTTATAAAGATTATTATTTAAATAATCTTCTCGTCGAGCTTTACGAACTTAAAGTTACGGTACGAGTTTTTAATTTATTATTAAAGCCGGGCGTTTAAATTAAAAATTTCTTTTTTACCGGGCTTCGTATATTATACCGTTAAAAAAAGGTCGAAGGCGGTTTCCGGTTAATATATCGATACTACGTATACGTTACGAACGCGTTAAACGATATATTATTATTACGGGCCGAGAGGTATTAATATACGGCCTCGCGTACCCTTATTAATTTACGGTACGTCGATAATTAAGTTAATATTATATACTTAAGTTTTTTACGAGAGTAAAAGCGTACCGTTAATTTCGATTTAAAGTACGCCGCCGTTAAATTTAAAAGGCGAAGTCGGCGTAAACGTTTCCCGAGGTTTAATTAAAAAGTTAGCCTTTTAAAGGGCGTTTTACTTTAAAATAACGAATTCGTCGTTAATAAGGATAAACGTATTATTAATTTATAAACCGATAATATTAAAGACGTTATTTATACGGATTATAAAGTATATATTATAAATAAATTAAGTTATCCTTAATACCGTAATATAATATTTAATATAAGTAATAAATTAATAATTATTAACTTTTAATATACCGTATAACGGCTTTTTAATATATAAAACCTCGTTATTAAATAAAGTTAAGATTTCTTTTATTATAAAGTTAAAATTAATATAAAAGTTTTTAATTAAATTTATAAAGGCTTAAACGTAAGTTTACGAAATATTACGTAATAATAATTATATACCGGGGCGTAATTTATAAACCGTAATAAAAAGTAAAAAACGTTAATTTATCCGTTAAATAATAAACGATTAAATTAATATAACCGTTTTACCGAAGTCGTTATATATTTATACGACAAAACGACTCTTTTTAATTATTTATACGGTATTAACGTACTTAATTTTATTAATAAAACGGCCGTTAAAGAGCCGTATACCGCGCGGTACGTTAATACGGGGGATTAACTCGAAAACGCCTTTTTTAAATAATCCTAAAATCTTTATACGCCGCGAATATTTATAAATTAATACGGGCGGTATTACCGTTAAATAAACGGTTATAATATTACCGATTAAATATACGAATATAACGGCCGGGGGCGTACGGCGCGGACGGCTTTTACCTCGTCGGGGAAGTAATATTACGGGCGTTATAATAATTTTATTTTTTACCGCCGGTACGGTTATAAAAGTTTAATTAAAGCCTTTATAAACCTTAACGAAGGTATTACGGAAAGTACCGTTAATACCGTTACCGTAATTTATTATTATATCTTCGTTTATAATAACGCGTATACGGTACGGGCCGGTTTAACCGGCGTCCGTATTACCGCTTTTAATACGTTAAATAAGTATTTAATCCGTTAAATTAAGCTTAATAAGGTCCGGGTTATTACGAAGGCGTAAAGCTTTTATAATTTAACGGTTTACGCGCGCCTTTTTAAAGTCTCGTATTATTATACGAATTACGCGCGCGCGTTACGTAATAGTAAACGAGGGGCTCGCCGTTAATATTATACGAGGGTAAACACCGAATACGAGGAGGGTTAAAATAATACCGTTAAACCTTATAATATCGTTAATAACCTTAATCGTTATTTATAAAGCCGTTTACGGGTTTAAATTAAGAGCTTCGCGCTTAATTAATTTATAAGCCCGTTTAACGGGCTTATAATACCGTTTAATTTTTATTACCTATTACGAGGAAGGTAATTATTAATTACCTTCCCGTACGATACGTAACGGTTATACTATTAACTATTACGTAACGCGGCCTTCCTAGGCCGTATTAAGGGGTATAAGTGGCTTTTCTCCTATACGTAATAATCCTTTAACTTAATTATTAATTATATATTATTTTACTTTATTTTTTAATCGCTTATATCGTACCCTTATATTATTACGAAGTCTTATAAAACCGTTATACCCTCGCCTTTACCTTATATCGCCGCTACTTAATATTTCGATATTAACCGTAACCGCGCCTTGTACGTAATATTTAATAATAACTTTTTTATTATCTTTAAGTAACCCCGACCCCGAGTTTATTTAAAAGCCTCGTAAAAAGTAATTATATAAAAATTAAAAAAAATTTTAACTCCCCGGCACCGAGCTTAAAAGTATTAACTTCGATAAGCCGTTTAAAACCGATTAAGCGCCTCCGTATTTAACGAAGTAAATTACCGTACCGTTAAACGGCGTACGAAAAAACCGTTTAATATTAATTAAACGCCTCCGTATTTAACGGAGTAAGTTACCGTACCGCCGAGTAATATATAAAGAAGCCGTCCGTAATTACGTAAACGCTTTTAATAATACGGAGTAAAATACCGTATTATTTATCGTAACGTACGAAAAAGCCGTTTATACCTTACGAACGTATTATTAAATAATAAACGAAAACGCGCGAAACGAGAGTTTATAACCCTCGCGTACTTATCGTTATAATTTAATAAACGCTTCCTTATATTACGGACTTAATATATTACCGTATAAACTTAATATATTACCGCGTAAGCTTAAAAAAGACGGTATTAACGTAAAGTATACCGAGTTTATTAATATACTTCGTAAATTTAAAACGTTAACCGTTAATAAAGGCGCGGTTAAAGTTTCGCGAATTTAAGCCTCGTTATTAACGGCCTTTTTTAAAAGTTTTTAACCGAACGCCGTTTTTAACGCCTCTTTACTTATTACCCTCGACGATAACGACGAGGAAACGTTTTATTCGGCGGACGAGTAATCTTTTTATTAAATATTTAACGACGTTTAAAAAAAATTATTAAAAGTCCCCTTTTTTAACGAGGACGACTTAACTTAATAACTTAACCGTAAAAATAATATAATTATATTAAGTTTACTCTTTACTATAAAAGAGACCCGGCTCTTTACCTTTAATAACGAAAATAACGAACCCTCGAAAACCTTTAATTTACTTATCCTTCATAAAAACTACCGTCGAAAGGCTTCGAAAAACTTTTAAACTCCGGATCCGTAAACTTTTAAAGTTAACGCGTTTACTTCGTACGCCCTCCTTACTCCGTTAACCGAAGCTCGTTAAATAATAATTAATTTTCTTAACTTAGTTTAAGGTATTTTTACTCTTCGCGATATTATATCGGGCTCCGATTAAAGAGGAGGAGTTTAAGACTCCGTTAAACGAAAGGGTACTTTAATTAATATTACGGTATCGGCCTCCGAGTTTACCTTTAATATTAAGACTTTTTTTAATAACGTAATATTATAAAACGATATTAAAGTTTAACACCGTTTAACCGTAATTATAATTATCCTTAAGAGGATCCTTTAATTAAACAGAGTATTTTTATTAACCGAATTTTAACGTAAATAAATAACTTTATTTAAAAAAGTAATTAATAAAGGCTTATTAACCGACTCTCCTTTAAACCGGCTTAATTATCTTACCGTACCGATAAACGGTACTTTTATTACTCGTAAGTAATTTATTAATACCCCCCGTTTAACGAGTAATATAACTCTCGTTTCCCCTCCGCGGTTTATTAAACCCGTTATATTAAACCGACCGTAAATTAATAAACGAAGTTATAAATATATAAAGCTTTAATTAACGTTATCTTAACCTTATAAAACTTAATTAATTTAACTTTTAATTAATAAATTAACGTACGCGCTTATAATACCGTTAATAATTTAAGCTTATATAATATTAATAACCGTTAATTTATTTTAACGGACGTTATTAATTTAACGGATTATTATCGGATCCTTATTAATAATACTAAGGCCCTTTAAGGTTATTCGACCGCTTTAACGCTTAACCTCGTTACTCGTTACGTATAATTACCTTTAATTAACGGTAATTTAACGACGACCCTCCACGTCCTTTTTCACTAGTTACGGTACCGCGTAACCGGAAAACGGGATTAAAAATCGACGATAAATAAAATATTATATAATTACTTTCCTTTTACCCGTCGTAACTTAACTTTACGGTATCTTTAAACTATAATAATTCCTTATACTTCGTCGAAGAATTCTTTAATAATATCGAGGTATAAAAAGCCCGAGACCCGTTAAGTATTATCGTTAACCGGCTCGTTATAAAATTATAAACCCGCTTAAAAAACGAAGTTCGCGATTAATATTATAATTAACTTTACTTTAACTTTAAACGTCGTTTTAAAACGGACTTATAACTTTAAAAAACCCTCTTAAAAAATCGCTTTTAAATTATTAAAATTAACGTATAACGTTAATTAAATACTTATAAAATCGACTTTAATAAATACGATAATACTAATACCCTCCGCCGTAACTTTATATTAATAATCCGTTACTCGCGAATTATCGTCGGATAAAACGATATTATAATTAAATATTATTTATTTAATTAATTTAACCCTAGTTTCGCTTTTACGGTTTACTTACCGAAACGTATTAAAGATTTTCGTAAATATTAAAAAAAGGTTTATTAACTCGCCGAGTTAATTATTAATATTATAAAATTTAATAACCGGTTAATATTATTAACTTTATTACCCGCCGCGTTAATTACGAAAGGCCGATTAATTAATAAGCCTTTTTTAACTTTCCGCTTATTACGTTAATAACCCGGCGATAATATAACGTTATAATAAAGTCCTTCGCGTACCGATTATAAAAACTATAACGCCGATATTAATAATAATCGACGGTACGATCGAGGCCGAAATTAATCTCGCGAAGATATTAAACGTTATAAATTTTACTCTCAAAACCGTAAGAAAAATTTTAAACGTTATTTTTTTAACCGCTTTAACCGCGGCTCTTTACGTGACCGGTTATATAATAATTATTAAAACCGTTCGCGAAGCTTTAATTATAACTACGCCTTTAACCGCGGATATAAACGAGGCCTTAAAAACCGTAATAAAAATAAAGGATACTATACTCGATTTAATAAGGGTAATTTTATTAATATTACTTTTAAAAAAACGATTTAAAAAGTAAGCTTTATTTTCGTCGTTTTTACGATTAAAACTTAACTTTCGCGGACCGCGTATAATAGTTACGTTAAAAAGGTTATAACTTCGTCTTCGTTATAATAATTAACTTTAAAGACGATCCCGTTATATTTATATATTAAACGGCGGATTAATTTACGGTTATTAACTTTAATATAAACGAATAAGTATTACTTACGACCGTTATTTTAAACTCTTCGGCGGTATTATATTTCGATACGTTATACGAGCTTTAATATTAACCCCCGCCTTAAACGTAATCGTATACCGCGCTCGTTAAGTTTATAATTAAATACTCCTTATAAATAACTTTTACCGGCGGGATAATTACGGTATTAAATAACGGTATTTTCGTTTACTTTACGTATATTAATACGGTTAAAATATCCGCGTTTTTTTTAATATATATAATAATAAAATATATAACGCGTTAACGCGCCCTACGAAAACGGTATTGTAAAAAACTTTAAACTTATTTAATAAACTTACGAAGCGCCGAAGTAATCGAAAGCGTTATTATTACCCGGATAACCCGACGTCGAACTTAATACCTCGATACCCTTTATAATCTTATATACTTTTTAATAATAAGTTTAATCCTCGAAGTATACGTTAATACGGGCGCCTCGTATTACTTAATTAAACGCGCCTAAGTCGAATAATACGGCGTTAATTACCGATTCGAGCCGTTTTTAAATTCCGTTAAAATTATTAGGAGCGAAGTTTAAATCTTTAAGGCCGTTTATTTCGACCTTTACTTCGTCGAATTAAATAAATTAATTTTAAAGCTCGGTTATTTTAATATTAAAATAACGTCGTATAATCCCTCGGCCCCGATTTATTAATCGGAAATAACGTCTTAAAAAACCTTAACGTTATTATGAATATAATTATAATAACGCTTCGCTTACGAGGAATACGTAATTTACTCGTATATAATAAAATCGAGCCCCGTATTATAAACCTTCTAGACCGTCGGTTAAGGATTATTAATTATAAGGTCCGTATAACCGCCACGGTATATCTCCCACTACGGTCGGCCTATACGATATTTATTCGTTACCCTAATCTCCCTATTAACGCTTTAAATAACCCGTTATTATTATTTAACGATTATTAATTCACCGTATCGTAAACTTATACGCTAAACCTCACTCTCTCCTCCTTTATTAATAAAAAGTTCCTAATATATAACGTATTTAATTAAACGGTTACGATAAATAACGGTACCGTTATTAACCGTATTATATTATTAAAGTAAATACGATTACTAGTTATTATTTTATTTATTTTAACGCCGCTTATTAAGTCCGTAAATAAAGTTTTATCGATTTAAACGACGATATAAAATTTACCCTCGAGGTTTTTATTAATCCTTTAATAACCCTTCGTAAATTAAAACCTTCCTCGCGTTATATAACGCCGTTATAACCGGCGATATACCCTTAACGATATCGTTAAGTTAAACGATATAACACCGTATATAAAGGTAAATATTAATATACCGTAATATAACTTAAAAATACTTAAGGGTATACCGATTATTATTATTACCGATAATACCTCGATTTATACGAAAGATAACGAGTTTACGTTAAAAATTAACGCCTTAATTAATAAATACCGTAAAATATTTTAAGACCGCGGTATCGTCCTTATAACCGATAAGTATAAAATACGTATTAACCTTATCGAGGGATAATAAAATTAAAAGTAAAATATTAAGCTTTACCCTTTAAGTTTAAAAAATAATAAGCTCGTTAACGAACGTTACGGGAAGTTTTACGAATAAGGTAAAATAAAATATCTCCGTTAAAGAACCCTTATTACGTACCCCGTCTTCGTAATTTAACGTACGGTAATAATAAAAAAAAAGGTCGCGTTATTATAAACCTTCGCTCGTTAAATAAGTTTACCGTCCCCGATATTTATCCCCTTCTTAATTAAAATAATATTATATAAACTATTATTAGTAAAAGTCTTTACTCGATATACGATATAACCGTATTCTTTTATTAATTACCCGTATACCCGAGTTACCGGTAACGATTAATTATTATTAATAAAAGAGGTCTCGAATACTCGAACGTAATCTTTATAAGCCTTCGTAATACGCTTACCTTTACTTAACGTTATATAAATAATTTTTTAAAACCGTACCGCGGTTTCGTACGTATATATATCGACGATATTATTATCTTTAGTAATAATATAAACGAATATATTTAATATTTCGAAATTATATTCCGGCTTTTTATTCGAAACCGACTTTATATATTAACGTTAAAAACTTTCTTCGGCTTTACGTTAATCCGTCTCTTAAGATTTATAATCGACGATAAAGGTATTACTCGTACGGAAGACCGTATTATAATATTTAAAAAAATCTCCTTCCCCTCGAATTTAATAAAATTATTTTATTATTTCGGTATAATAAGTTTCCTTCGCTTTAATATTATATAGTTCGATATTAAAGCCGAGCCTTTATAAGCCTTTAAAACCGCCTTATTACGTAAAGGTATAAAGGAAAGAGGACTCGTTAATAGTTTAACGTAAAATAAACGTAAAGCGATTATTAAATCCTTACGTATTAAAGTCTTTAATACTTTATAAGAAGGCCTTTATTAATAAATAAAGCTTTATTATTACGATATTAACGTATCCTTATTCCTTAAATTAAATATATATAAAAAAGGTATTAATACCGTAATCTTTTAATTATTAATTTTATAAAACGGTATTATTATTTTAAGTAAAAATATTAAATAAAATTAAATTCGACTTTTAACCTTTTTATTTCGCTCTTATTTATCCCGCGAAAAAGTTTACGGTATAATAAAGTTAAAAGTCGTAAATATTACTTAAGTATTCGTTAAAATACGTAAAATAATATAATTTAACCGAAACTTATTATCGTTTTAACGGATTATACCCTAATTAAAAATATTATTATATATACGTCGTTAAAAACGATAAACTTAAATAAGGTAAACCTTAAGTTCGTATCGGTAACGAATTATATATCGTAATTTAACTTATTAATCCTTTATATCCTTAACCGACTTAATATCGTCCCGAATACCTTATTATCGGCTTCCGACGTAAGTTAAAAACGATATACCGGTTAATAACGATATCCTCGAAAAAGTTACTTATATTAAAAATTTTATCGTATATTATATTAAAAGCTTTTAAGTTTATACGTTTAAAGAGGAAATAAACGTACCGCCGTTTACCTTACTCCTTTTAATAAAGGCCGAATATTAATACCGGTATTTTATTTCCTCGTAAATAAATAACGAGACGGTAATATAATTATTAAACGAATTTCGTTATCGTTTAATTTTAATATATAAAACCGATCGTATCTTCCGTCCTTTACGAAGGGTATTACGATACGTTACCCGGGTTAAAAAAGTGAAAGCCGTTAAAGCCGTTAAAAAGTAATTTTAATAAGGAGCGTTATTAATAAAGGATATTATTAGTTAAGAATTAAATTAAATAATTATATTAATCCCGGTTAAAAAAAACGGTCGGAACGTTATTAAACGTTATAACGATTTATTAATCGACTACTTTATTACGTTTCGGAGTATAATAATTTAACCTTATATATACCCGCGTTTATAAAAAAAGAAATCCTTAAAATAATTTACGATAATACGTATTATTTCGGCGAAGGACGTATAATAATATTATTCGATAATATTTTTATATACGGCGTAAACGTAAAAAAATACGTACGTATATTAATTATTACCCGGTATATTAAACGAATTAAACTTTAAGATTACGCCCCGCCGGGTAACTTTAATTTATTACCTTTTACGACCTTCTTTATTATACCGTAATTATAAATTTATACTTACTTTATTAAAAGTACCCGTTATTTATACTTTATAATATTTAAAAGGCTTTCGATATATTAAATACCCTTTATATAATTACTTATAAATTCTTTAAAAAAATAATTCTCGTACCCGGAAATTAATATTACGGTATTAACGAATAAATAATATAATTACTTCGTAAATTTTTAAGAGTAAATTAAGGTATCCCGAAACGAATTATTAATAATCGCGATAAAAAATTCGTTTCCGACTTATAAACCGAGCTCTTTCGACGGTTTAAAGTATCTTTATTAATATTTACGGTATATTACGTTTAAATAAACGGTTTATTTAAACGAAAGAATTAAACGGTAAAAATCGTTATTCGTTTTTATTATACCGAGTATTTTAATACGCCTTAAACTTCCGTTATCCCCGTATTATAATTTTAACTTAATAATACGGCTTCCTCTCCCTTTAGTTATTTACCGAACGAGTTTATCCTAAGATTCCGTCCCTTCGGTCTTATAAACTTATTAACTTTAGTAAAAAACGATAAAAGGGTCGCGGAGGTTTAATAATTATAACGAGAAATCCGTTAAAAAAACGTAATAAACTTAATCGATATAATAAATTAATAAGTTAAGTTTTAATACGATAAAATATATCGTTTAATAAAATTTAATATTAATAATATAATCTTTATTCGTTTTTATAAAGGATATTACTTATTTAATAAATTTAAGAAAAAACTTTTTTAATAAAGGGCCGGGTTTTTTAAAATTATCGAGAAGGTCGGTAAATAAATATACCGCCTTTAACTCCCGTAAATATAACGTATCCACTTAGTCTTTAACGTCGAATATTTATATAAGGCTTCGGAAAGAAAAGACTTATATAACCGTACGTAAAAGCCGTTAAACTTTATAATTTAAAAGAACGTTAAAATAAACGACGAAAACGTAAAAAACGACCGTTTTAAAGTCGAACGTCTCCTTATATATCGTTTACGTCGTACGCGGGTATACCCTACGGTAAACTACCTAGTTAAATAAATAAGTTACGGATACTACGATAACTAATAGGTTAATAAAGTTATATTACTCGACGGATCCGAGGAACTCGTTAACGAATACGACGTTAATTACCCCGATATTATAATTTACTTATAAGGCGTTAAACACCCCGTAAAAAATACTCCGACTAAGGAAACGCTTACGTCGGAGGATAAAACGTTCGCTTTATAACTACCGTAACTACGCCGTAAAGGGCGCCCTCGTAAGGCCTTCGTAAACGGTAATTATATTAAAGTAACGGAGGTAATAAAAAGTATATTACGCCGCCGTAAACGGCCGTTAAAAACGGTTATTATACCCGATATCGAGGCTTCGAGGTAACTTATACGTAAATCCCCCGACGGTTATTAAATATTAATCGAACGGATTACGTAATAATAATTAATTAATAAATTATATTACTCCTTTTATTTATTTCTTTTATTTATTTTCTTTTATTTATAATTTTTACGCCCCTTTTATTTTTTCCGTTTACTTTACTTATATTATAACCTTATAACGCGTTATTTTACTTATTATATATACTCCCCGAATAATAATATAATCCCGTTTATTATAAATATAATAACGAAGCCTTTAAATACCGCTTTACTCGGCGAAGTTATTTAAGTAATACCTCCTTCCGTATACGTAAACGAACGTACGGTCGTTCCTTCTTATTTAATATAAATAATAAATATACTTTTCGGTTATATATAAAGCCGTATATAACACCGTATAAAATAATAATTAAATTTTCATCTCTTATTATTTTATATATAAATAATACCGAAGTCCTTAAAAACACCTTATATTTATATATATATTATATACCGTCGTTAATTAACGGCCTCCTTATATACTTAAGACCTTATTATACCCGATACTAAAGATTCCCCTTACTCCTCCCGAGTAAGCGTAACTAGCTTATTAGAGGTTAACTATAAAATCCTTACTATTATTATACCCGAGGGCGAAGACTCTATTATAAAAAACGTAACCGACGCCTTAAAAAACGACGAAGAAGTAACTTAAGAGGTCGAACCCGAAAACGACTAAGCCTCGTAATACGAGGTAAAGGATAATAATAATAACGAGGATATTATTATAAGTGCTTAAAAAGTATAAGTATCGTTTAAGCCCGCCGCCTCACCGATAATTAAAGCGGTTAAAGGTTAAAAAACTTATTAACTTACCCTTTAAAAAGAGCGTACCGATATTAAAGTATACGACGCGGCGAAATATAATTATAATCGTTTATAAATTTATAAGTAAACGTTAACCGCCTTAATATAATATTCGATAAATTCTTAAAGTAAAACTTAAATATTAAGGTATATAAAACCCCCCGCGGTGAAAGCGGGTAATTCGTTCCCGGAGGTAAACTTTTTATTTTTAAGAAAAGTAAATAAGTATAATAAATAAAGTTAAATTAAGGGATAATATTTAAGGGCGAGTTATTTACTCGTATAAAGGTTTTTTTTACGAGTATTTCGTAACTTACCGTAATTAAAGTTTTTTAATACTTAAAAGAGGTACTCGAAAATAAAAAGGCTTTCTCTTAATCCTTATTTACCCGTCGTTATTATACTCGTTATTACTCGGTCGGTAAAAATATAAAATTCCGGGCCTTAATTAAAGCCGTAAAGCCGTTTATATACGCGATAATATTAATTACGCGTATCCTCGACGAGGCGTTTTAATACCCGGCTTTTATAATTTAAAACTTTTACGAGAGTAAAGTTTAATCGTTCTTTAACTTTCCGGACCGTTACGGTAACCCTTTAATAAACGCCTCCGAGTAATTAAAAGTTATCGTCGCCGTTACGTAAAACGTAATTACCGTATTAATAACCGTATATAAAGGATTTACCGAATAAACTTTAAATACGTATTAAATCGGCCGTCGCGTAAAGTATTATACCCGTTAAAAAGGATTTAAAAAACGTTATTAATATTTTAATAATTAATCGGCCGTACTTTAAAAAATCGGCGAACGAGTCGTTATAATAACTTCGGTTACCCGTAACCTCGTTTATATACGCCGTTAATTAATTAATATATAATAAACGGTAACCGAATTAATAAAACGGGTAAATACGTCGGGACTACCGTTAGTCGCCTCTTAAAGCCGCGGTATTTCTTTTACCCGAGTACTTTAACCCCGTTAAGCCGGGTTACCTTTTTAACGGTAACTTTATTAAGCCGTTAAACGATTACGACGATACGCGCCGTTAATATTAATTAATTAATTAAAAGCGTAACGGTTTTAAAATTAACGCTTCGGCGTTTTAACTCGCGTAATCGTTTTTTTACGGTACTTATTACGCCGGCGACACCGAAAGTACCGTTACGTAACGTTAAACGTACCTTTATAACACCGATAAATAATATTAATACCTTTATAAACCGCGAGATATTATTCGTTAACGACTTTATAAATTAAAATAATTTTTAATTAACGATAACGTATTAAAACTTTACGAAGGTTTATTTAAATTATTTTTATTATTTTTTCGACGTATTATTTATTTATTATTTTTATTTTTTATTATTAAATTTCTTTTATATTTTTTTTTCGCTTAATAACCGTTATAAAAGGTAATTATTCGGTTTATATTTTCCGTAATAAAGAGTTTTTTCTTACGTATCCTTTACGGTAAAATTTTAAAACGGGACGGGAGAATATTTTTTCCGCCCCCGCGGGAGATATTACGAAGAAGGTAATTATTAATTACCTTCCCGTACGATACGTAATGGTTATATTATTAATTATTACGTAACGCGGCCTTCCTAAGCCGTATTAAGGGGTATAAGTAACTTTTCTCTTATACGTAATAATCCTTTAACTTAATTATTAATTATATATTATTTTACTTTATTTCTTAGTCGTTTATATCGTACCCTTATATTATTACGAAGTCTTATAAAACCGTTATACCCTCGCCTTTACCTTATATCGCCGTTACCTAGTATTTCGATATTAACCGTGGCCGCGCCTCATAATTTTATTAACGGTATAATAAGCCTCGGTGGGTACCGGCTTAATTTTTATACTTATTAAGACCGCGTTATTTTAAAACTCTTTATTCGTAAAGTTAATACTTTAATTATATACGATAAAATTAAAAGGGCCTTAATATACGTCGATTTAATATTCCCTAAGTTTATCCCACGTATATTAACTCGTTATATTATTAAATATACGGGCCGTTTAAAATCCCGTAACCTTATCGATTACGTAAATATATAATTTACCGTTAAGGTAAGCTACGTTAACGATAATAATACCGTTAAAAACGACGTTATAATCCTCCTTAATATTAAATTTAAAGCGTTTAGGAGGACCTTAGTGGAGTTAATAACCCGTATAAAAGTTTCTAATCTTTTATAAATCTTTATACGTAACGTTAATATAACCGGCCGTTTATAAAAGCCGGTATAAGCGGTCGATAAAGGGGTGGTTAAAGCGGCGGTATAGTTTTTTAAACTCCGTCGCCGTTAAGTAATTATAAGAGCCGGTAATATATACCGTTTCCGGGGTATTAATAAATACGTACTTAAAGCGTTTAATTACTAGTATATAACCGGCGGGATTAATTATTAAATCCTTCGTATTATCGAAATAACACTTTAGGCGGTTTATATTTACTAGAGAAAGTAAGAAAGGGGTATTAATAAATATTATATAAAAATTAACGCTTCTTATCGGGGTCTCGATACCGTAAAATTCGATTAATTTAAACTCTCCGATACCGAACTTAATATTTACGGTGCTTATAATAACGGTATTAAGTATAACCGTTAAGCGAAGTTTTTATAAAGCTTTAAATTACGGTAAACCGTAAGTTAACCGTTTTATAACGCCGGTATTTACGATAAAATTTAAAAATTTAATTTAATTATATTATAAGAAGTTTACGAAAAAAATAACCGTATTATCGGTTTATTAATTAAAGGGTTAAATATCCTCCCTAAGGGCCTCCGGAATAAACGTATATAAATACTTTTAACTATTTAATACGTTTATAACGGTTAGGTTACCGGTTATTAACTAAGATTAAAAGGCGGTATAAAATTACGTCGGTTACGTAAAGTCGTTATCGCCGTCGTTTTTAACGTTTTAATCGGATTACTTAAAGTTACTTTCGGGACGTTATTCGCCTTTTAAATCCGTTATTTAAGTAAAATATTAAGTTATAATACCGCCCTTATTATTAACTTATACCTTTTTATAAACCGCTTTTTTAACTTTAATATATAACCTTTAACGGTAACCTTCCTTACCGTATATAAAGTATTTAAAAATACTCCCGGGGGATTATTTATTACCCAAGTCCTTACGGCCGTAATACCGGTTAAAATAATAAATAAAGGCCGTACCGGAGCCGGACGTAACGCGTTCGTCCGCGCGTACTAAGTTATAAATAATACGGTATAAATTATCGGGGCCGCCGTTAATTAATACCGCCGTCGTAACGTAACGCGAGGTCCGAGGGTCTTACTCGTTAATATTTATTAACCGCGCGTATAAGGCGGGTAATATATCTTCGTACCTCTCGAACGCTTTAAGACTTTAAGATAATCTCGTATAAAGGTTTTTTATAACCTCCGTAAACGTTTTATTAAACGATACCGCCGTAATTTTAAAGAGTAAAAGAGCGTATTATTTATTACGTTTAACGCGTAATATAATATTTCCCTCGAACCGTTATAATATACGCCGAATAATTAACTTTTAATCCCTCGTATCGGCCTTAATTATATTATAATAATTATAAACCTTTTTAATTATTATTATAATCGGGAGTGTTTTATAAATATAAGCCTTTTTAAACTTTTAATCGGTAATAAAACGGATAAATTAACCGACTCGGAAAACGAGGCTTATTTCGTTATTAAAGTTATTATATTTTATTTCGGCCGGGAAAAACTTTTAAATATTTTTAACGATACGTAATTAATCTTTATTATTAAATTACGAATCGGGTTAATAAATAAAATTAATAAAGTCCGCGTTAAAGGTTTAATTACCTTTATTTCCGGGTATACCGTATAACGATATAAAAGTACCTTAATAATAAGGCGGACCGCCGAGGCGTTAACCTTACCCCTAGCTTTAATATTAACCGTACGAGGAAGTTTTAAAGTTTTTAATCGGGAGTATACCGGGGTATATATTACCGTTATACGGTTACGAGATATTATCGTTAAATAACGGGTTATTATAAGTTTAATTATTAACGGGTACGGGAGCCGCGTCGCCGCGTAAGTTATCGAGTTCGACGCCGGGGCCCGGGATCGGGAGTTTACGGGTAAATATACTTTTTTCGTTATTTTAATTATCGTTAACGGGCGTACGATTAATATTAACCGGGGTGTCCTCCGGGCTAGCCGTAATACCGGGTACGACGGGTTTATCGTTAAAGTAAATTAAACGGTATACCGGGTAAACTTAGTTAATAAGAATTAACTTTTAAATCCTTTCGTTATACGTCTTTATAATTATAATTTTAACGAATTATTTAAACGAGTTAATAAGTTATTCGCGTACGTTACGAGTTTAAAGTACGTTAATTAAAACTTATATAAAGTTATTATTATTATTACGGTAATTTTTAACGTAAATACCTCGTTTTATAAAAATACGTTTAAGGCCTAGTAAAGCCGTAAAATAAGCCGTAATAAACTCGTCGACGGTAACGCTTTTTAACGTTTCTTCGAAAAAATATTAAAGGTTATTATTAACGAACGTATAACCCTCGGTCTCGTTAATAAATACGCGAATACGCCTTTCGACGTTATTAAACTCTTAATTAAAAGCTTATTAATCGACGTAATCGGTAATATCGTTTATTTTAATTATTAAAAGTAATCTCTTAATTAAGGTAGTTTTCGAAATAATTTTAAATAACTTTTAAATAATTATAAAGAGTTAATATTATAATAATATAAAAAAACTTTATTAATTAATATAAATTTACCGTACTTTAATATTCGTATTCGATTATACCGTAATTTTATACGACTTCCTAGATACGAGGAAGTTATATAATTAATTTAGTGGTAACGTGTCTACTTTATTTAGGAATCTAAAGCCACTAAAATTATATGTAAAACTTTTCTACCCACGAGTATAGCGATGCGTTACCCCTAAATGGGTGGATCCGGTCGGATATATACGGTGGCATTCAACCACCGCCCATACCTCCTAACTACACCACTTCTAACTAAGCGGAGTGCGCGTATACGTATACCAACTACCGGTGTATTTATACCGATAAAGCGAATAAATATCTCTTCGAATAATCGTTTTCGAAAGGTGTTATAGTTAATTATATCGTCTTCGTTATTATACCGGTGTAAAAGGTATATATTCGAAAGAGATATTTTAAAAAGAAAGAAGAAAAGAAGCGTTTATTATTTACCTCGTTTTATCCGCCTTTTTAATTAAAATCTAGCCCGTAATTAATTACCGATATTTACGTTATTTATATATTAATTATATAAATTTATTATATATAGTATTATAAGTTTTTTTATCGTTTCGTTACCGAAAGGTACGCGTACGGTCCTAGCGCTTATAAATATTTTTATTAATTAACGACGAAGCCGTTCGATAAAATCCTCTTAACCGTTAAAGAAAGTGTTTAAAAGTAATACGAATACGTTATTTCTTAAAGCCGAATTATATAATATCGTAATCCTTATACTTTTTAGTATATACGGTGCCTTATAAGATAAAATCTTTACTTTTATCCTCCGTACGAAGTATTAATATTTACTTCGAGTTTATTCGATTTTAACGCGTAGTGTTAATAACCGAAATACCTCTCTCTTTTAACGTTTCGAATAATTATAACGATATAAATAAATTATTTATATAATAATAGTAATTAAATAAAGAAGACGGAGGAAGTAGTAAATAATTAAGAAGGTCGACGACGATACTTTATATAGGTGTAAGGCCTTCGTAAGCTTTATATTCGATTAGTCCTTTACTTTTCGAATAAAAAGACTATTTTAAAAAGTAGTTAAAATCGGCGATAACTTAAATTTTATAGCCTACTAGTATTAGCTTATTTAATAAATATATAATATTTTTTAACCGGCCGGTGAATCGAATTATAACTTCGTTAATAATTACTTCGTTAAATAGTCGTTAATACTCCGTCGAAATAGCTTAAAGGTAGTTACTCTAACTTTTTATTTTTTCGAATATCGTTAATTTCGTTTTATTTAGCGTATTTTAAGTATAAAAACGTTTGTATAAACCGATAAATTTATCCCGTAGTATAAATTTAGTAATAGGATGGATAGTTAAAGTTATAAACCGGTCTTAATATTCGTTTATTATCGGTAAAGTAATATATAATATATAAATTAAAATACTAAAGAAAATATATAACTCTTTTATATATATAGGTTATTAAACACTAAGCCTTTTATTATTTATAAAAATAACTTATTCGGCTACGAAAGAGGGAGGGTAAAAGAGTAAAAAAAATCCCGAAAATATTACGAGGTAAAGCGGCGGATATCTCGCGTTTAAAAGGCTTTATTTTTATACGGTTAAACGGCGAAAAAGGATATATAATTCGGCGAATATCTAGTATATTAAACACTCGTTTTAATAATAAAAACGGTATTTTATTTCGAGCCTTTTTAACCGGTGTTTTTACTAGTGTTTTCGTAATATTTATATCGTCATCTCCCCCGGTGTTTTTTCTCTTTTTAGGAGGCATCGTAGCTTGATTTCTACGAAAAAAACAATACAGGTGTGTAATAGACGCTGTCCCATATAAATTAATATGGAAAAGCGTCGCGCGTGGACCGCGTACCCCTGTCACCGATATAAACAAAAGTCTTCATGTGCCCACGCAGGGCCCACTAAAAAAAGTCATATTTTCGGCCCTAAGGAGATAAGTGGACGAGGAAGGCAGTCGGGACTCCAAAGTTAGGTTTAACACGCTAGCGCCAGTCACGGCTTATCTCCTTAAGGCCGAAAATATAACTTTTTTCAGTGGGGCGCACGCAATAGTTGGCTACAAAGGAGCGTGGACGTTGTGGCCTGTGCGTTATTGACTTGGTTGTTTACATAGTGATCACTATGCGAGTTTTGCTGGCCAAATCCTGAAACGCGAGTGACTTCGACTTTTGCCTGTAGGGCAGAGTATTTCGAAGTACTCGTGGGTCAAAGACAGGGATTAGAGCCAATCACAGCGTGCGGCTGAAAAAAGTCATATTTTCGGCCCTAAGGAGATAGACAATAACACTTTGATCGAAGATGTAATTTAAGAAAGATAAACAGAACGCTTCAAGTGCTTGTACGACGTAAGCAGACAGTCTATTGTATTGCGGTCGCTGGAAGGGGCCCCGGACTCCGATGCCTCGTTGTCTCCCTATGTACCCGGTTGCTCGTCACTACCCCACCCACACTTGGTAGAGATGAATGCCAGAACGTCGTCGATCTCGTCTGGGATTTTATACCAGTGGCCCTCTCCCGCGTAGGCGCGCCATTGCACATCGAATCCGAGCCGGCGCATCGTGCGTTGCGCTGCTTCGCCCAGCGAAACCTTGATTTTGTCGTCGGCCGCGCCATGGCCAAGAAATACGGGGGTTGATAAGACTGTGTGCGCGCCGTCAGAGACATTGTCCAACTGCAGCAGCTCTCGTACGTAATTTATACTGTTAACCAGGGACCTGCCGTGGTCCTGTTTCTCCGTGTCTGCCCCCGTAAAGATACCAAGTTCCGGCCCGTCCCCGGCAGCTGCTCTTGCTTCAATCTCTTGTTGAAACGGCAGCCAGCCACTCATCCCGATAAATCCACCAATGGGTCGCTCGAGTGCGATCAGGCAAATGAGCGCCATCGCACAACCCTGGCTCAGCCCGCCGAGAATAATATTTTGTCTTGGGATGCCCGCGTCGCCGCACTCTTGCTCTACGACGGCGAGCGTCTCGGTAAACGACTCGCGTAGCCCGGCGAGCTGCTTATAATTACGGTCGGAAGGATCGTCGAGCGATGCGACGTCGAACCACTGCGTAAGCATAGACCGGCGGAAGGCCGTCGAGCGCCGGCGCCGGGATGTTGGGAAAACGAACTTTGCTCCGGGAAACCGAGATGGCAGTCCAAGGCCATCAGAGCCGATCCCCGTCTCCAGAAGCTCACGGCCGAATTTCTCACCATTGGAGCCAAGGCCGTGGAGGAGGATAAAGGTGTGGGTGTGGTGTGTGGTTGACTCTACAACAAACGGCGGCGGTGCCGGCCGGCCCGATATTGACTGTGTCGCCATGAGGACGTAGTGAAGAAACAGATGAATGTCCTCTAGAGAGTGTAAACGATGCTGCGGGCTGTCGTAAGATTATATGAATTGTTGTGTCGAAGATTGAAAGGTGCCAGATGTAGGCATCGAACCGTCGTCCACTACGCGCCCCAGACTATTGCCCCTCCCGTGCGGGGTTAACGCCCAGTGACTGATAGGACCTGACTGCTATTGCAGTACGTCGAATAGTGGGGAAATTGGGCATATTTAGTGTCCCCTCGGTGCCGTCTTTTTTTTTTTTAAAAAAAAGGGAATAAACGTCAAAAAGGGAAGTCTGTCGGTACGATGGCACCGTTGGTGGTGGTGGCGATGGCGTACACTCTGGCTTCGTCAGAGGTGTGTGGCTGGAAGAGGCTGGCGGTGGCTGAATGCCACCGAAGGCTTCCGATCGGGACCCAGACCAACCTGGGGGAACGCATCGCGGGACCATAAGGAAGAGATCTGTATGGCGTTTTTGGTGCATTTAGATTCTTGGAAGAGACAAGACACGTTACCACCAGATCAACTGTATAGCTTCCTCATAGCCAGGAAGTCATAGGATCACGGTACAGTCGAATGCAAACAGGAGTCAAACAACAGCTTCTTTTTAATAAGTCTTCAATTAAAAGTACGTAATAAATTCAATAAAGGGTTTTTTTATTATTAAAGGTAGTGGTTGATTTCGTTAAGAATCTTAACTAGTTAAAAGTTGCTTGACTAGTCTAAGAATTGTGTCTTGCACCCATCGTATGTAGATAGGGCTCCTTTCTGGTCTCTGATTAGAGGCACGTAACAGACCCAACAAGATCCGGTTGTACCAGGATCCAGGGGGTGTCAAGATGCCTAACGGCCGGGTGGTCCAGGTCTACTCAGTACGCACCAACAAAGGCCGCTCTCTGAGTCAACGAGAGAAAAAAGAAGAAAAAGAAGAGGGAGAGAAAATATTATCAGCCACCCAAGAAAACGTAGAGGGGCATGTGGCTGCTTAACTTTTCCTCCAGCTTCCTCTCCTTTCTTTCCATCATCTCTTATTTTCCGTCTTTTCTTCTTTGGTGTTGTTAATGTATCTTTCTTCGAGGCCCCTCTTGTGTTTCTTCATTTTCGGCGGCCTTCTTCATTCTCTTTGTTCCCCGCGCTGTGTGTTGGTTCCCGTGCGTTTGCATTAAACTACGCCCTTTTTTTTCTTTGTGAGCTTTCTCAAAAGACACCTGCAAATGGACAGCTCCCAAACCAACGAGCCGGGTGTCGATCTTGGCTCCGTCGAGTGGCAACTTCTACGGAGGTGTGAAAACGAAGGAAAGGGAAAGTAAAAAGAAAAAAAAAAGAAAAAAAGAAAGCAACGATTTTTTTTTTCAGATCGCACCTATCCGTTGGCAAGATCAAAAGAGCCACACACCCCTGTCCTCGAGGTGGCAAGCTCTGACTGGCTGTGGCTGATGGATAGAGTGTACGGAACAGGAAAGGCTAGGACATGGAAGGAAAGGAAAATAGAGAAAGAAGAATTAAAAGAAAGAGAGAAAAAACGAGAAAAGAACCCTCTCATGAGTAAGACCAACGGCAGTTTCGTCCCATCTCAACGTTTTTGCGTGTCTCCGAACTCTCGTCTTGTCTCGCATCGGATGCTCTTCCCTGTTCCTCGTCCGCCTCTCTTTTCCTCTTTTGTAACCCCCCTTTACGAATTTCTTCGTCGATCTCCCATTCGCCTGGTCATTTTTACGCTCTTTTTTCTCCAACCTTGCCAGTCATCTTTTTTGCTCTTCTTTCTGTCTTCTGTCTGGCCTTCTCTTTTTCATCCCTTGGGGAGATCCTCCCTTCATTTAATTTGCCCTGAACAGATGGCGCAACTAGCGAGAGACAAGGACACGGCCGAGAAGGGAGGGGAGAAGATAAAGAAAGTGAGAAAGGAGGGGAGAAGACAAAGAAAGTGAGAAAGAGAAAAAGAACAGACGAAAAAGATGTGCTAAAAAAGAGATTAAAAAAAGAAGGGAAAAGGGAGAGAAAGAGGGTAAAAACACATGGTATTGAGGTACTTCTACACCGCACCTTTCACCGTACCTTTGGCAAGTGCCACTATCGCCATTTGCCCTTTCCCTCTCGACCTGACTTGTCTCGTGCTAAGTCCTTCAAGCCGATGGAAGAACCGGGCGGATCCGCTGTGTGCCTTCCGTCCTTTTTTTGGCTTCTTTTTGCTCGCTCCTTCCCTCGTGGGACAGGCCATCCTACATCCGTCGTGCGTGTATTATTTAGTACGTGTACATGTACCTTGCATCCCGTCCGCTGTTCAGGTCGAGCCAAACCAAGTCCAGCTCGAGTCGGCCACACTTTTTCACCCAACTTTACATACATTGCCCTCCACCTCCAGACCCCTGCTTGTTAGCGTGCTAGCGGTGCTAGCGTGGTAGCGTGTTAGTTGTGTCGGTGCCCTTTCGGACTTTTTTCTTTTTTTCTTCTTTCTTTTTTGGTTGAACGCCGCCGTGCCGTCCAGTGTCCACGTCCCACGCACCCACGCACCCACGCAGCCCACGACCAGCTTTGGAACGTCTTCTTTCTTGTGTGGATGTCGTGGTCGGGTCGATCTGTACGAAGTACGAGGACGTCGTACGTCGTACTCTGTATGTGCCCAGTCCCAAGCGTGGGAAAGAAAGAAGCATTTGTCAAGGGCCGCGACCGTCGACTATTGACCGCCGAGAAGTCGGCCGTCTTGCCGCGAGTGTTTTGCTGTCTCGTCGTTTTGTGTTTTGTGTTTTGAGATTTGCGTTTGGTGTTGGGTGGAAAGGTGGATGCTGTCTGTTTGTCGTGGCTTGCATTCATTTTGCTCTTCTTCTTTTCCTATGCCGAGCCCCTACTGACCCTTTTGTCTCTCCCTTTTCTTCCTCGCAACTTTTTCAATTTTCACCTCCCTTCTCTGACTCCTTTGCTCCTCCCTTTTACTCGAACTTTTTTTGGTTCTTTATATTATCTTCCTCGTTCCCGTTCATTCCTTTCCACTCCCCATCGGCGTATACCCTTTTGTTTCTTTTTTGCTCTCTCACCTGCCAAATGTTTTAAACGGCATTTTGACGTCCTTCATTATACGTCACACGTCACACTCTTACAATCCTTGCCTTACGCCGTCACAAAGAACACAAAGACGCAATACAGATACATACAACAGTACACGGCAGTACGCAACCTACACTACGAAAACAACTGCACAAATACGAGGGCATCACACCTTCAGAGCAGTTCACAACAATCAAACAAAGCATCTTTGCTGCACAGCACGCACGTTCTTTTGTCACACAATGACGCTGCACCGGTTCAACAACGTCGGTGGTGGCGGTACCAGCAACCTCCACCAAACGCCCAGATCAACACCCCAAATGTCGGCTTCCAACCTGTCCTCGCCTTCCTCGACGTCGGTCCTGTCTGCGCCGCCGTGCTCGCCTTTGCCACCCTCCACCAAATTGACGTCCCCGCCCTCGAGGTCCTCGCCCACGTCACCCTCGCGGTCCTCGAATCTCGTGGCCCTGCGGTACGAGGAGACTGTGCAGGCCAAGCCGCCCATTATGGTCACAAAGACGCGCAGCTCTGGCAGCAGTACGACGAGTAGCTCCGCGTACCTGGCCCGCTCGCGGTCGACACTCAGCACACGATCCCTGGCCACGTCGGTGCCGCTGCTGACGCCGTCTGTGTCGCCCACTTCAACGGCGGCGACGACGACGCCGTCCCCCTCTTCGCCGACTTCTTCGTCGGCTCCGGCGACACGCTATCCTCTGGTGATTCTCCGCCCGCCCGGTTTGATCGTGCCGCCCACGGAGCAGCACCCGGCTCTGCGCACACCGACGTTTCACCCCATCGTCGAGGAGGGTGGGGAGGTCAATGAGGAGGAGATAACGGCCGCGCGTACGGTGGCAGCCACCACACTCCGCCGAGAGCGTCGGTCCACGACAAGCACGACAGGGCGGACCCGAGCAAGCGGGACTCCATCCTGGCCTCGTCGGCAGCGTCGACTGTCTCCATGTGGCCGGACGATGCCCAGGAGAGGGGGGAGGAGGCCGACGTCGACGCCAAGGAAGACGTGCGCGAGACGCAAGTCCAGCACGCCGAAGACGAAGACGAGGACGAAGGCGACGGCTATTCGAGCTGCATGTGCCGCAGTGCCAGCCGCCGCAGCAAAGTTGCCTCCGTAGTTTGCCCTCCTGCACCCGTCCGTGCGGCGCCTCTTCCTCCAACGGAGACAGCGACGACAAACGTTGGGGACGTCGCCCAGGACGTCGTCCAGGACGTACACGAAGACCCCGCGCCCGCGGATGCAGCATCCCGTGTGGAACCCCGAGCCTCCATCTCTGCCAGACCGTCCATGGACATCACTGCTGAGCCGTCTTCGATCGTCGCCCGCGAAAGGAGCTGGCGTTTGCCCCGGACATCCTTCAGCTTCCGCGCCAGCACGTTCCAGCGCAACAGCAAGAAGAAGAACAAGCGGAGCGCGAGTGAGGACTCCACGGCGCTCGCGCCTGCTGCTGCTCCAACAGTCCCAGTCCCAGTCCCAGTCCCAGTCGCTCCTTCCACCCCCGTCCAGTACGAAGATGGCCTCCTTCCCGTTGTGGTCCCAGACACAACAGCAAACGAGAGTGGGCACGAGAATCGCAGTTGCACGGCAGGCGCGATGGGTGCCTCACGTACCACTGATGCACGGCCCAATCTGCCGGCTTTCACCGCCCAGGCACCCTTGCCTCCTGCGGGGCCTTTTCAGTTTTCAGCTGGGCCTCCAGGTCCTCCAGGCCCTCCAGGCCCTTCAGCTCCTGCCTCCCCTCGCTCCTCCCCTGCCAGACTCACTAAGCCCAATCCGGTTTGGCCGCCGATGCTAGCGTCACAGCCGCCGTCCCAGCAGCCGCACGCGCCCCCCTCTGCACCCATCGCGCCTTCCTCCCACTTGCACTTGCCCCTTGGGACGAACGCCCACCCGCTTCCGTCCATTTCGTCCATTTCGTCGTTTGCCTCGTTTCCCACTCCGTCCCTTCCTATTCCAGCCATTGAGTCTTTGCTGGAATTCGACGCAAACAACGCAAACAACGCAAACAACAGCTCAGCACCTCCTGTTTCTCCCCTTCCTACAACCCAACCGCATTTTCTCCTTCGCGTCTTGTCCATGGCGGATTCGCGCCAAAAGCGCCAGCAACAGGTGGACTGTGACGCTGCTGACGGGGCCGCCAACACGAAAGACGCCATCCCCAAAAGAGAAAGGGACGAAAAGGAAACGACGACCAAAAAAGTCACAACGCGGGAGAGAAACGTCAATGTTGTCGTCGACAACGCAACCTCGCCTTCTCTGACGACCTCGATTCCCCTCCTCGACACCGCCATTCCTACCGAGCGCTTGCTGGAGGATGACTTTTTGCAGTCCCTGACCTTTTCGAAACGCGGAAGCCTCATGTTTGGCGGCAAACGCGCCTTTGCCTCGTCTGCTTCGGCCGCGTCGTTTGCCTCTGCCTCTGCCTCGACATCGTCTTCTCTTTCGTTCCCTCCTCTCCTCCTCCGCCTCCCCCATGGACCTGCCGCCGCTGCCGCCGCTGCCACCACTGGCCCCCGCTGTCGAGCGCGAGTCGCTGCAGGTGCGCTCGCTCTACGCGTCGGGTCAGGGTGCGAAGAGTGCGAGTGGCGCACCGGGCCCTGGCCCTTTTGAGGAATCGGAGAGTCGTCATGGCGAGACTGTGACCGCTGCTGCTCCTGTGTATGGACCACCTTCCACCACTCCCTTGTCGTTGATGCCGACCACCCTGCCACTCGTCAAGACGGGCGTCTGCTGACTGCCGTGCTCCACCGCCGGTGCTGGTGCTGGTGTACCCACCATCACCACCGGACACGATGTGCGAGTTTCCATCTGCAGTTCCAATCCATTAGCACCACAAAGCGAAGACAAGAAGACAACAGAACAAGAAAACGAGACAAACGAGACAAACGAGACAAACGAGAACAATGAAACGGCCGAAGAGACACTGATACCCGAAAAGACGATTGGCAAACTACCACTACCACCACCACAAGCCGAAGAGTCCGACCAACAAGCACCGTCGCAAGACGTTCCACAACCACCTCAACCTCCTCAACCTCCTCAACCTCCCCAGACTCCACGAGAATCAGCACCGCCCGACGTGTCGTCTCTGTCGCTCACTGATGTTCCCGCGCCGAACGTCGCCTCCCCCAATCACTTGCGCCCTGACGCCGCTGCGCGTGCCTCCGCTTCCAACAATGACGCCCGCACCTCCATCATCTCCGCCACCTCGGCCACCACCGCCTCTACGGGCATCGCATTGACAGAAGGAACAGAATCGTCGCTCTCCCTGGTGCCGACCACCACACCCCAGCCGTCCGAGCCTCCGTCGCCCTACGACGCGCCCGCGGCGTCTACCAACGCCACCACCTCTCCTACCACGTCCACACTGTCTCCCGTCCGGAACGCGTACGAGCTGGCCGGCGGCCTCGAGGACTGGAGGACGTCGACGTCGCCGATGTCGACCGTTTCGGCTTCATCCACGTGCGCCGCCCGCCACCGGGCACAGCCGCCACGGCCGGTGGTGACGCGGAAGGCCATGCCGAGGAAGAAACGGCCGATGGGAACAGCCAGAACGGCAACGACAAGGGAGCAGCCGTGGCGGCCTTGCCAGCGGCATTGGCCGCCACTTTAGCCGCCGACAACGCTCGCCCTCGGCGCGCCGCCTCAACAAACGCTCGCACACCGTTAACACGGGCAACGGCATGGGTTCGCGCTCCGTCTACACCAGCCGCTCCACGTCGACAACCGCCACGGCTGCTGCAGCCGCAGCCGCCCGCTCCACCATCCGCTCGGCCGCCAACCAGCTGCCCCACAACAAGGACCGCCGCTGGATCGACGAGGCCGGCGAAATGCTCACGCTCGAACCCGGTCTGGCCGATATCGCCGAGGACGAGGATGCCGAGCGCCTCGCCGACATTGTCAAGCGGAAAGAGTGGGAGCGTGCCGAAAAGTGGCGCCGCATGGCCAAGACGGTCCAGCGCAGCAACGAAGACGGCGGCAAACCCGGCGTCAAACCCGTGGTGGGCACGGGCGCCGGCCTGGACTTTGAGTTTGACCTGCAGCACCCCAAACTTGTCGAGCGCACCTGGAAGGGCATCCCGGACCGGTGGCGCGCGCCTGCCTGGTACTCGTTTCTGGCGTCGAGTGCCCAGCGCCGGCTGTGCTCAGCGGGTGCCGCCACTGCCACCTGCCGTGGTGAATGCAGCAGAAGAAGCGGCGGCCGGAGCCGGAGCAGCTCCTCCTGTCGTAGCTCTACCCGCCCCGCCTGTCCTCGACGGCGGCGAGACCGACACACAAATCATCGCCGCCTTCCACCGTCTCCAGGACACGGCCTCTCCGGACGACGTGCAGATCGACCTCGACGTGCCCCGCACCGTCAACGGCCACGTCATGTTCCGCAAACGCTACCGCGGCGGTCAGCGTCTGCTGTTCCGTGTCCTGCACGCGCTGTCGCTCTACTTGCACGCCACCGGCTACGTCCAGGGCATGGCCTCGCTGGCCGCGACCCTCTTGTGCTACTACGACGAGAACGCTGCTTTGTCATGCTCGTCCGCCTCTTCCACCTGCGCGGACTGGCGCGGCTCTACGAGCCTGGCTTCGGCGGGCTGATGGAAGCTCTGGGCGACTACGAGCAAAAGTGGCTCGCCCGCAGCAACCGCCGCGTCGCCCAGAAGCTGGCCGCGCTCAACGTTGACGCCGCCACCTACGCCACGCGCTGGTACCTGACCCTCTTCAACCTGTCGGTGCCCTTCCCGGCGCAGCTGCGCATCTGGGACGTCTTTATGCTGCTGGGCGACGCCCGACCATGACCTGTTGGGCGGCGGCGGCGGCGCGCCAGCAGCAAGCGGCCTGCTGTCCTCGTCCTCGTCCCGCCCCGGCACCCGCCCCGGCACCGGCTCCAGTACGCGCCCCGGCACGGCCGTCCCCGCTGCTACTGCTGCTACGGGCGTGCCTGTGGAAATGACGGCCACAGCCATGATCAAGGCCAGTGCGCCCGCGCCCACCGCCCGCCCAGCCAACCTGGCCGTCCTGCACGCCGCCAGCACGGCCCTCATTGACGGTCTCCAAGAGGTCCTGCTGGACGCCGACTTTGAAAACGCCATGAAGGCCGTCACCTCGTGGGTGCCCATTAAGGACGAGGACCTGCTGATGAAGGTCGTCCACGCGGAGTGGAAGCGGGTACCAGAAGAGGACGGCGAGACGGTAGTCTCTCGTATGCACAGAGAAGGAGAGAAGAGAGAGAGAAGAGAGGGGAGAGGGAGAGGAGGAAAGAGAACAGACTGGAGCAACTTATGGGGGCCAAACTTGATGGGACCAACAATCATTTCTTGATTTTCCTTTGTTTTGGTTTTTGTTTTCTCTTTCGACTTGTGCGTTCTGCCACGATGGAAAGATATAAAGGCGTTTCACCGACGTTAACGTCATTTGTTCTGTCGTTCATTTTTCTTTCCTTTGTTTTGGTTTCTCGTTTTGTTTTTCTCGTTTTCCTTTTCTTCTTTTCTTCGTTTCTTTCGTTTCTTCCTTTCTTCTTTTCGTCTTCTTCACTTCCTCTTCCATTGCCCCTTTATAGCTTTTCGAAATATTCCCTACAAGATACCCCCCTCGGATTCCTTTTTGTTTTTACGGGATTATATAAACTTCACGCCACAACCTTGTTACTTTAATTCTTTATCATTTTTTTATTCTCTTTTCAATACCAATCCCACCTGATACACTCCATGGTAGCGTTTCGCTTATTGTCACACTCCAAGACGCGTCAACAACACTACATAATAAAATGTCACTCAAGAAGGGTAGCACTACAAGCCAGCCATCACGGCGGTTAGAAAGGGAAGTCAGCAGAGTAGAAAGGCGAAAAATTGGAATAAATGCTCCCGTATGGATTCCAATACATTCCCCCGTCCGAGCCTGTTTGGTTTGTTTTGAGTGAACCCCCAAAAGAAATCCTATTCCCAATGGCATGAGACCGCCGATGCGATTGTCCAAGAGTTACGTCGTAGAAAGAAATGAAATAAAAAGAGGCCCAGAAAAGGATGGAAAAAGAAATGAAGGGAAAATATCGACCCAAAACAAAAGATTTGGCACCGCTTTATTCGGAGACAAAGATGCACACCAAGGGTAAAGAGATGCAAGAAGGCAAGATCGCCACCAGCTCGTGCAGGAAAAGATAAGCCGCTCTTCAGATCCTGCGCAAGAAACGCAGCAGTGAGAAGAATGGAGAAATGGAGAACAAAAGAAGTAGAGGGGAAAAGGCCCCAACAGGAAGAATAAGAAGAACAAAAAATTGAAATGGAATCGTTTGGAGATGTACAAATACAATATACAGGAACAAAGACCCGGTCGTCAAAAATGATACAGACAAGAATGGAATTCGAATGAATAGTGTCGCAAATGCCACAGCTGCTCGTCCAACAAACAGGGGAAACAGCCACCGCCAATACAGCTCAGTTCGAGGCGCGAAATTGGATGTCGGTCTGGCTCGGTCCTGTAAAATTGATTTCGAGTGAAAGCGGCATAGCGACCTGGGGCAATTCTACGCCGTGGTTCGTGGTTGGCGGGACCCCCTTTTTTTTGTCGATCGCGATATAGGTCAACCGCCCGTCGCGCGTATGGCAATTAAAGCGTACCAAGCCAGAGGAAACAGGAAAGGGAATAAAAATGGCGTGGTGTCCCCGTGGTGGAAAAAAAAAAAGAGAGCAGACGAAAAAGGGCCAAAATGGGTTCGCCAGAACCATTGAGAGACAAAAGGTTTGGTTTCAGAAGCCGATGTTTGTTTCTCTCCCACGTCGCATCCAAGGCCGATCTTGTCGAAAATGCGGTGCTACCAGACGGCTCTTAGAAGGCTCCGCTATCCTATCGAACCGGCATGTAGTCCTTTCCGTTTGGCGCATTGAACGGATAGTCAAAGTTGACGAGAACCCACTCCATGAACAAACACGGCCTGGCCATGCGCGACCATGGCTTCTCTAGTCGCCGCCTTCGCCATGGCCACCGGTTGCGCTAACCTCCCCTCTTCTCATCACCTTGACGGTGGGGTGACCGACGGCGCTCCGCTGCCACGCGGCGAGCTCTGGTCTGGTGCATCACGGTGCCCTTGGCTATACGGCCCACCGGACGACGAAACGTCTTCCGATAGCAAGGACGATACGGTATGTCCCCTCCGCTCCGAGGCTGTGAAAGCTGCTGCTGCTGCTGTTGTTGTTGTCGTTGTTGTTGTTGTTTTGTTGGCGGCTCGGCCCCCGCCCTCCTCCCCTCACGCAAAGGAACCGGTAGCGGATGGCGGTGTTGATGAATATGGCGACGGTGACATGCCTCGAGGATGCCCGCTACTCGGTCCGCCTCCTCCGCCTCCGCCTCCTCCACCTCCACCGCTTCCATAACCGCCTCGGCCTGCTCCCCTGTATGACGACATATCGCTACGTTGACGGGCGTGCCCCCTGTTACGTCGACCGGCCGGTGGGTTTCCAAGCGAGCCTGAGCTTTGAGAGAAGGGTGGCGATCGATATCGTTGGTGTGAACTGGGCGGCGGCGGCGCTTGCTGTGGTCCTGTCGCTTTGCGCTTCTTTGGCGACTCGCTCACTTTGAACACGTCATGTTAGTGACCACGTATTCAAGTCAATCGTCGATGGGAATATTGCCGCCGAGACCTACCTGGTGCTGTAGCCTCCCTCGAGCCACCACCGCTCCCACCAGCACCACCTCCGGAACCTCCGCTGCTGCCTCCCACTCCACCACTCCCTCCTCCGACGCCGGGAGGTTGCCAGTGGTGGAACAGGATAGGTGGAGAGGCTTGCAAATCAAGCTGCTGTTGTCCAAAGGTCCCGTGAGCGACATTGGTGTTGAGCGTGGGCAGGTTGGAAGGGACACCGCTGCCTCCGACTGTTGGTACCGGTCCCCGCTCGGGTCGCCCACTGGACGTGGGTAAAGTGTACCCGCGTTGGCGAGTCGGTGACGGTGGATTTGGCGGCATGAACACCCCGCCTTGAGAAGGGTTGGGTCCCGGCCCCCCTGCACTGCTGCCAGGCCCGCCTCCTTCCCGGCCTCCAGGCCCATATTGCACCTGTCCATACGGCGATTGCAGCTGATGTTGCTGTTGTTGTGGTGGCAGCGGCGGCGGCGGCGGCGGCGGTTGTGCTGGTGGATGTTGTTGTTGAAGGTCGGGTCGTGGGGACTCTTGCGGATGGTGACCTCCGCCACCAGGGCCTGTCAGAAGAAGTTGCTGCTGCTGCTGCGACTGGTGCTGCTGCTGTTGTTGCTGCTGCTGTTGTTGCTGCTGCTGCTGGGGATGTTGCTGTTGTGGCATATTGTGCTGTGGCGGCGGCGGCGGAGGAGGAGGCGGTGGTGGTAATTGTGGCGGCGGACCGTGCGGAAACATGAAATGGTGAGCCCATTCCAGAGCGGCCTGCGGCAAGTTGCCGCCGGCCATGCCGGCAAAAACGACCGGATCATCGGCGGTGGGATTCCCCCGGCGAGTGATGTCCGGAGAATTTCATGCTCGGCTCGTCGTTGTTCGAGGCGTAGTGTCTCCTGTTGCGTTCGTTCCTGTTCGGCGCGGCGTTTTTTCTATCTCGGACTTGGCCAGTAACCAGGCGCGCATCGTCTCGTCCCCGCCATGTTGTTGCCATGGCGGTGGTGGTGGAAGCTGCCGAGTGCCGGGTGATGAGAGGTGTGGCGACGGTTTGTTGCTGTTGTTGGGGCGGTTGAGGCTGGTGATGTGGTTGCGGCGATGCTTGTGGCGGACCCGGCGGCAGTGCTTGTTGAGCCAGCGTCATGGCCGCCGCTGGAGGCAAGCCACGCTGAAGCGCTGACATTGGCTGACTGGATAGTGTCGGACTTTGATGACGGGTACGACGAGAGTAGTGTTTTGGAGTGCGTCCCGGACCCAGGAAAGGAGGGGCGGTGAGGGCTGGGAGGTGTTTGGCGGAGTTGGAAGATCATTGACAGGCCGGTAGCCGTTGTGCAAAGGCTGTTTTATGGTAAGCATCCTTGTTCGTGAGAGGGCAAAGCGCGGGCGGGAAGAGGATAAAGTGAGAGAGTATAGGAATGAAAAAGGAATGAAAAAGAGGTATGAGAAGGAGTGTTTGGCGCCAGCAGGGTCCGAACAGTACACCCAAGCGGGTGGAATTCAGGTGAAGGAAGGGAATGACAATTGATAAACAGAGATCGATGTGGTGGCAGGCAACGAATACAAGAGGGGAAAGGGAGGCAGGGGAAGACAAAGACGACAGGAAACGGGAGCTAAGGGCGTGGTGGAGGCGGTCTGGATAGAGGGACAGGGCCGATGGACGAATCAAGACGACAAGCAGCTGGAATAAGTATCCCAAGCGCAAAAATGGTTGGCTTAAAGGCGATGAAGACTTGTTTAGAAAAAGAAAGGCGAGTGCAAGGGGCCGCAAAACAGCCAGTGACAGGCACGGGCAGGTACAGGAGACAACAAAAAGGTGTAAGAGTACGTTGTAACCCAAGTGGGCAAATAAAAAAGAAGAAGAAAAAAAGAGAAAGAAAAACACGAGACCAGGCACGCGTTCAGCGAAGAGGCATGGAGACAGAGGATACAGAGACACAAAACAAAAAGAGGCAAAGAAATGGGCCGGTCGGTCTTGGGGAGGGGGGGGGGGGGGGAGAAGGAAATTTAACAGGGGAAAACCGGCAAGAAAGAGAAAGAAGAGAGGGCAAGTTGCTCGAGCGGGATGGGGATCTTTATTACCTTGAAATAAACAAGCTCAAGGTGGAGGTGGAGGCGGCGGCCAGCTCAGGACGGAACGTGTCGAAACGGCCGGGTGGATGATGGTTGAAAAAGGAAAGACGGCGTTCCCTGGTCGAGACTCATGTGGACATCGAGAGAGACAACATAAAAACCGCCGAGAGAGATGGACGCAGGCAATGGCTGAGCTGTCCAGTCCGGGACCACAGTACGATAATTCGCTTTGGATTTACTGTCGTCGAAGGGTCGGATTCCGGTATTGATTTGATCTCCTTGTTGATCCTTTTTTTCTTTTTTTTTTCCGCTTCCAAGGAAAAAGACAAAACAGCAAATCCACAGATGGCACGGAAGGGAGCCGTCGAAAGGAAAAGGACTGTAAGCGAATGCGACCGGTGTGGGAGTGGGAGAGGCGAAGAGCGATGCTGTGGGCGTGAAAGTGTGAAGTGTGAGGTGTGAGGTGTGAGGCGTGGGACCATCAATGAGTTTCCTAACTGAGCTTTTTGATGCGCTTGACTTGTCGAGGGGTTTTGTTTTCCTTTTTTCTGGTGCCGTCACCTGGCTGTTAGGCCCGGAAGCGGGTTCGAACGGGGAGGGGCCAAGCCAACGGCGGCGGTGGTGTGGATGGCAGTG
The DNA here is from genome assembly GCA_016097115.2 of Sporothrix protearum. Lineage (NCBI taxonomy): Eukaryota > Fungi > Ascomycota > Sordariomycetes > Ophiostomatales > Ophiostomataceae > Sporothrix > Sporothrix protearum. The sequence continues at coordinate 600,112 of JADMNH010000003.1, forward strand.
GATGGTGGCGGCGACTAACAAGGCCCAAAATGGACGGAAATGGTGAGGCAAACAAGCGTGAACGAGAGACGAGAAGATACGCAAAAGTCGAGAAAATGTCGAAAAGAGGACGAAGAAGCGAGCGTGGGCAAGAGAGAGAACGGCAAGGTGCCGCTGGAGAAGGTGAAACGGCTGGAATGACCGGGCTGGCGTCTGGCGTGAGCTGAAGTTCGCTGGTGGCCGTCAGACAAAAGTGAGCGAGCGGAAGGGAGGCAAACGAGAACTGAAAAACGAGAGGAGGCGAGAAGGCGAGAAGGCGAGAAGACGAGAAGACGAGAAGACGAGAAGGCGAGAAAGAGTCAAAGAAAGTGCGGAGGAGAAAGGCGGGTTGGGTTGGGAAACAAAGGAAACGCGAAGCCGCAAAAGTTGCAAAGGGTGAAGATTGGGAGAAAAGAAAACAAGAGGAGGATCGTGTTCTTTTTTCCGGCCTCGTCCCCCTTTTGCAAGGTTTCCTAGTTCTCTTCTTGGTTGCTCTTTCCTTTTTTGTTGTCTCTTTCTCTCTCTTTGTTTTTTTCTTCTTTTCTTACGCGGCCTCTTTCCTCTTTGGTCTGCGTGTGTCAACTAACTGTTAAGCCTCCTTCGTTTGGCCTGTCCTGCTACTACCCTGGCTGGTGGCCCTGTGGCCAAGGTCGAAGGAAGGCGCGATGGAGTGGTTGGTGGTGGAGGGCAGGGGGGGTGTGAGTGTGAGTGAGTGTGAGTGTGTGAGAGAGGCAGAGAGGGAAGGAAGTTGTGTGCGTGAGTGCAAGTGAGGAAAGAGCTAGGCTCGGCTTTGCCTTTCCTGCCTAGTTGGGCGTATGTGCGTGGCGGCTACTCCTTCCTATCGAAGATATGTTCTGTTGTTTGTTATGGAACAGTTTCCGTATGTCCAAAGCACGACGCGTGCCAGTGCACCGCAACAAGAAGAAAGCTATCTAGGAGAATGAGAGGGAGAGAGACGGTGACAGTGCAATGAAGCAACAGGATTGCTAAGAGATGGTTCAATAAGGATGGCTTTACAGAAGGAGACGTGAAGAGAATTGAAGGGAACTGAAGAACGGGTGGGGAGGAAGGAGCGAACGAGAAGTTACTCGTGGGGAGAGGAAGGAAGCGAAGGAGAAGGAAAGAGCGAAGGAGAAGGAGGCCAATGAGATCCAAGCCGGAAGAGCCACTGGTGATGTTGTGAGTGCCGTGGCTCGTGAGTGTGTTTGTGACTTTGTGTGCCCTCAGTTGAAAGGAGGCACCTAGTGTTGACGAGGATCCAGCACATGAACGACAAGAGTGCTGGTGTGAGTATCGTTAATTGCGTGAGCTTTGGGTCCAGCTGGAATGACTTTGATCGGCTCGGCCGAGGCTTGCCTTTTGACCTGGTCCATGCACTGGGCGCCGGGATCAGGAAAGAAAATGTGGACAACTTGACAGCCGGTGTTCGAGCAGATGGCAGAGCCGACGTTTAACTGGCCTGTCGCTCTGGCAGAGCTTTGACGGGGTATCCAGAGGGGTGTGTGTGGATCGGGAGGGAAGAGATGACAAGGTAACAAAAAAAAAAAAAAAAAGGAGGTAAGAAAACAAAAAAGAAGAAGAAAAAAACGGTATCAGTACGAACGAACGAGAACGTACTCGGTAAGAGACGTGGCACGGAGAAAAGATGCCAGAGACCCGACCAAGAATGGACAAGGACTGCGAGGCAGCACGGACTGCCGCCGGTAGGTCGGGTTGTGTTGATTTTTCTGTGGGCTGGACTAAGATGCAAAGAGTGTGATACAGATTACCCTAGAGCAGGGGTGGAGGGGGGCAAAAAAAGACACAGACGGCGAGGCAGAACCAGTTGAGGACGGCGGTGGATTTTACTTGCCAGGGTGAAGAAGCATAGCAAGGGGAGTGGGCAGAGAATGGGGAGGGGGTGTGGTGAGAACGGAGACAGTGAAGTGCAAGAGTCGGGGCAAGGAAAGCAAATAAAGAGTGAGAGGTGTGGAGGAAAGAAAACGCGGGTTGACGACGAACGCGGTGAAAGGTTTATGCAAGTTCAAAGTTGCAAGAGAAGACACGGACTGTGGACTGGGACGGAGAAGGTAGAGGGCCCTTTGTGTTGGCTTCTTCCTTTTATGGCCTTCTCGTAAAAAGCTGTCCTCGTTTTGAGTCTTCGGTCTTCAATCTTCCTCTGCGCCTTTACACACTATGTACGATGTCTGTCTTTATTTGAACTTTTTCCTCTACTCAGTATTCTTGCCTTCCGTTTTAAAACACTGTCACTTGCCCCTCTTATTTTCCTTTTATTCCCTTTTTGGCTTCGTTGCGTGGTCCTTTGATCTTGATTTTCCTTTGATGCGTGTGTATCTGGCCCCTCCTGTTGTTGCCCTTTCTTTCCCCTTTCAAACGACCGCCGCGGTTGGCGGACACACCAAAGATTCCCACGCGACCGGGAGAGACAAGGCTGGTTTCGAGATTGTCGTTGTGGGGTGGAAGAGGGACGAGGGGACAACACCAGAAAGAAGGTGGGTAAGGGGGTGGTGGGTGGGTTGGAGATAGAACAGTTGTGGCCCAGCCAGGCCTGGCCAGTATTATCTGTTTTATGTTTTCGGGTCCATGAAAAAAGAGTGCGCTCGGCAGCCCTAGTTCCAAGTCGGCTTAGTGGAGGCACCTGAGCTGGATGCGTGGTCTGTGTCGAGTTTGGGGGACAAGGGGCAGACGGGCGACGGTTGACAAGGATGCTAGAAGCAGATCTCTCCAGCGCAAACGACGTACACGGTACATGTACCCGGCAGGGGACGAGGTGGAAGAGGGATGGGAGCAGGGGAGTGTACATGTACTGAGTAAGAATATGTACACGGATGGGGAAAGGAAAAGCATAAACAACAGGACAAGAGGTAGTGTCAGAGATGTAGACAGAGACAGCAAAAGAAGATTGACAGAGTGCGGCCGCCGTTGAGAGCTGAGCCACGACCTTTTCGCCGTGCCGTAGACGTGCACAACGTCGAATGGGGCAAAAGGCGGGTGCAATGCGGCTGTTAGACGCGGCCAGCGCCTGGGGAGAAGAAGATAAGAATGGGAGGGAAAAGGAGGAAAGGGAGGGAAAAGTAGAATATCCAGCACACGAAATGTCGTGAGTCTAAAAAATGCGCTGTGCTCACAAGATACGAGTATCGGTAGCTTACAATGTGGATGAGCACCACAGCAAAGAATGGGCCGCCGGTGTCAGTTGGCGCCATCCTGCCGGCCTAAACAGGACATGCATTGGATCTTACACGACGTCTTTGCATACGGCAAACCGCCTCACACGCTCTGCAGAGGCTGCACGTCCCGGCGTACTCGTCATGGCTGTTGTGCGTCGCTTGGGAGTTTGGGGATTTGGGAATTTGGCATCTGCCATGGGTGATGAGTGATGAGTGATGAGTGATGGGCGACGCGAGGCCTGTCCTGTGAATGTTTGCTGCCCGCCTCGTCTCGTCTTCTCTGTGCTTATGCCTTATGCAGCCAAGCCCTTGTTTGCTTTCCGTGCCCGTAAAATAAACAGAGTAATCAACAAAGTGCATGGGATCCTTATGTAAGATGCCATACTTTGTCGCCGGGGATCCCAGTCTCGGGCTTGGTCCAAGCGGGTGGCGGCCATGGCGGCGAGCAGACTCGAGAGGCAGGCAAAGAGAGACCCATCTGGCATCTTACGGGCTTGCAAGTATTTTCCTTACTAAATAGTGGAGGCAGATGTGGCGGCGGCGTGGTGGTACCCGGTGCGAAAAAGTCACAAACTACGTACATGTACGTTGTACCGAGAGTTGTAAGATGATTTCTCGCAAGGTGCGTGCACGATGCGTGACTTGCTGTGCCGTATATTGTACATGTACGATGTATGTGCAAGGAGTCCGGCGAGGCGTGCGAGGCGTGCGAGGCGTGCGAGGCGTCAGATGTGCACCCAGCTCTTCTCCGGCAAAGCTGAGGCTGGCCTGGCTTCGTTGAGACAACAGAAAGGACAAAAAAGGAAAAGGCCAGAGTCAGGACAAGGATCATGATTACGTCGTAACTAGAGGGAGCTCCTTTTTCCGCAAAGGCATGCGCATGGGGTGGAGGAACTTATGTCGTTACCGTAGCTTGCGGTGCGGAGATGTGTTGTTTTGTCGGCTTAGTGCTCGTGTTAGTTGAGTGTCTTGTTCCGCCTGTTTGTCGCGCATCCGCGGAAAGAGCTGGCGTGGCGTTGGCGTGGCGTTGGCGTGGCGGCGGTTGCGGAATCCACAGACGGCGGTCTGTAAATCTGCAGCGATCTCGGTCAGCACGCAAAACGGGAAAGAGGAAAGAAGCAAGTGTCCTATCCCATTCGCATTGCGGAAAGGGCAATCACTGTTTATGAATTTAAGGGGCTGAACATGTACTGAGTGGGCAGGCAGGCACGATTGGAGGGGGGGCGGCATATCAAAGGATGGGGCCGTCGAAAGGAAAGAGCCAACGAGGCTGAAAAAGTACCTGTACATGTACTTTCTTCCTACTTGGCAACCAATATATTGAAAAGGACAAAGAAGACAAGAAAGAGCGGCCAACGCCAGCAAGAATGCAAGCACCGACAAACGACAAAAGAAGAAAACAACGCCCCTAGCCCCTAGCCCCTAGCCAAGCAAAGGCCCAATTGGGAAAGACGGAGACCACACAGCGCATGTCTGGGACAACCTGGCAAGCAAGAGAGATGAAGGGGTCAAGAGCGGACCCTTGCGGCTGCAACTGCTAGGGTTTAGCTCTGCTCCATAGCTGTGTTCCTGGGCTGCGGCTGCCATATCTGTGTGTTTCGAGCTCTTTCCTAGTTTTTCTGGTCCCAGCTGTGCACTAGCTAACCTCGAAATGTGGGTTGTGGGCTGTCTTTTGGGGAAGCTACGAGTCTGAGTTCGGCGTGCTTCCTGTTGCACGGAGCGTGAGCGCCGCCTGTGAGGAATACGGCATACGCATATTTGTCTGACAAGGAAGATACAGTATGGGTACATGTACATGTACATGTACAGATGCACATATTTTACGAGGCAGATGCTTTGTACATAAGATACACAATACAGCATATCGCACATGAGCTATGAGATAAGCTACGAGCTATGAGTACCAACGCCCAACTCTCTTTACTCGACCACGATCCCTTGTCTCACCCGATAACTGCATTCCGCAAAGAAATGGGACCGGAAACGGTGGAAGGGGATAGAAACAAACACAATGATGGATTTACGAATCCTCGGAAAGGAAAAGAGGGACAAAAGGTGGGAAAGAAAGCTGATGTGCAAAATGGACAAATCAAAGAGCTAGAAAAAAAGCTCGAAACATAATAGAAAAAAAAAGCAAAAAAGGCACAAAAGCAAGTTGGTCTGCCCTCCACGCCGATGCCACGCTTTTTTTCACCTGCTAAAGTCCTTGCCAATTTCATCGCGCAGCACACGCGGGTCTACACGCGGGTCTTAACCTTTTCGGTGTGGGTGGTTGTCAGATGGAAACGCCGCCGTTGGATAAAAAGCACCCCCTGCAGAGAGACTAGTCGGCCAGTCCTTTTTAGCTATTTTTTGACTCTAAAATTCTGTGCTGTCAGCCTGTCGCTCTCTCATCCGATGGTTCCCCCGGAATTTTGTTGTGTGGTGGGAGTATGAACCACGGAACATACAGATGCGGAAATGGCGGGAGGCCAGGATAGACATGCCTTTGGTTTGTGTTCCCTTAACTTGAGTGTTGTTATTTATTCTTATTTCGTTATTGCCCAGTGCTCAGGCCATGCATAGATTAACGAAAACAGAACTCGAGGGCCAGAGTCAACGTGCGAGGCCAAAATGGCGACCTGAAGGCCCAAATCGAGGCATTCATAATCAGTGAATGAGCAAGGGGACGTTGTATCGTCACGGGAGAAAGGTACGCGACTTTTCCCGGTGCGTCCCAGAGGTTACAGCAGTCCGATCAGGGCTGGATGGGTGAAACCATGCGGCAGCCGGCCAGGGCACTGGGGGTGTGGGCAGTTTACGGAGTAGGAAGTGGCAGGCAAGAAGTGGATGAGAACGAACAAAGGCCTCACAGGCATCAAAAACGATCAAAAAGGGAATAGAAAGGAAAAGAGATCGCACCGTACGTCGTATCCCACGAACGGTGCGGAAGAGTTTGTGAAAAGAAGAAAAAGAAAAAATGCACAAAGTTAGGCCTGACAATATCCACATTTGTTTCCCTGTGACGCCGCCCCAGGTCCAGGTCCAGGTCCAGGATCAGGATCAGGGTCAGGATCAGTCAGGCCCTCGGTGCCTCACCCTCCCATTTCTCCATTCAAACATTCCCCTGATCGACCCTAGATCCCTGTCAGATGTGCAGCAAGAAAGGGCCAAAATGGGCCAACATGGGCCAAAAGCGAGCGTGGCTGGCACGAGCACACCTGGACGAGCACATGGGCAGGGCGCTCAAAAAACTGGACTGAAAATGGGCTAGCAGGGATGAGAGAGCCCAACGGCCAGTCGCTGACGGAGGCGTCCGTCTGGAACGCGCTATTGTTGTTCATTCTCCATCCACATGTATCAAGGTGAGAAGGAGGGGAAGAGATCGTTTGCAGAAAGCGAAAAAAAAAAAAAAAAAAAAAAAAAAAAAAGAGAAAGAAGAGGGCGAGAGGAATGGCTACGCTCGTTTGGAGTCGCCTAAACAGGCAACGAGCTACAAGATAAGCTTCTCCCCAGATGGGATGGGGAAGAGAGGAAATGATCAAGGGCGGCAGGGAGGGACGGTGATGAGGAAAATGAACGGGGGGGATGAGAAAGAATGAAAGGGACATAAACAGTAACCATCACAGGGATATGAAATCAAAAACAAATAGATCACACAAGGGCGAAGAAACAATGAAGTACGACGTAATTACCTCGTAACTCAGATACGATGGCAAGCCACAAAAAACAACAAAAGTCCATGCAGGACAGCCCACTGTATATGCACTGCAACTGCACTACCACTGGACAAATGCACGCACAGAAGAAAATTGGCCCAACCGCATATTTTGGCCGTCATCAACAACAACACACACACACACAAAATGAGGAAGAAGAGAGAATGCCAAAGACGCAACAGCCCGGGTCTCCGTAATTTTCGTCACTTCTCCTCTACATACCCTGGACGAGTATCGCCCTCTTCTCCCCCCCCTATTTCAGCTATTCTAGGTACATTTGTAAATGTAGACGAACAACGCACATCAAATTACATCACGCATCACGCCGGAGACGCGAGATCGGATTTCGATTGCCCGATTGCCCGATTGCCCGATGACCCAATTGCCCGCCAAAATAAAACCGGCGCAGGACGCAGGACGCAGGGCGCAAGGACGCAAGACGCAGGATGTCTTGCTTTGACGCCATTTTTTATTCCGGGCCAATCTGGCCAGGCCGTGGGTCCATGCGGCAGGCAGGCAGATGGAAGAGATTGGAGGAGGGCAAAAAGAAAAGAAACAATGTACGGAGTAGAAAAAGGACGTAAAGGAAAAGATAGCGCGCTCCACAATCTAGCTTGGCCGTTGGATGATCGATAACAGCGACACGCGAAGGCAAGACAACCATCGACGCGAGGGGAACGTGTACATGTACTGGGTATGACTCTGATCGAGTTCCTGTAAGTCGTGACGAGCACGCGGGAAATAGGAGGGTCCATTAAAAAAGCAGTGGTATGAGGAAAAAAGGAAGCAAGGAAAGAAGGAAAGAGTGAGACAGTCCGGCACATGGTGTTTGACTAAGACATTCTGTGTTCTTGGTGCACTATGCTCTCTCCAATGCGCCTTTTTGATGTGCATTGTCTTTGTTCATTTTGCATATTTTCGTCTTAGTAAAGGCAGGCTGCGACATTGCTATGGCTGCGTACTCCGTACTGTTGGATTGTTCCCACAACTAGTTGATGAGATGACTTTGGTATGATTTACTGGCATCGGAAAACAAACGCTAACTGGACTTTACTTTCATGTTCTTTATTTTCTCACCCTCTTTTTCATTTTATCTCATTTCATCATTTTCCCTCCCTTGTAGCAGCGGATACGTTTATTTTCAATTTAATTTTATTTAAAGAATAAACACGTAAACAAATAAGTAACAGTCTTGAAACCCATTTAATATACATTCAATCATGTATTGACACTCTTCCTTCCCGTATTACCGCCGGTCTATCACCGGGTCTTGCTTATCACACGCTATTAGAAGCCGGCCGGCAGCTTCTTTTTTTCCTTTAAAAATCGGCAAGACCCCTTGTCAATCTTTTGGCCTTGCAGTTGAACCTCTTGAATATCGTTTTTCCCCCATCATTGTCGCGGACTGCAAGCGCCGGCGTGTCAGACTTTATGCATAGTTCGTCCCGAAAAACAGCCGCATACAGTCCCCTTGTAAGCATCTTTACACAGTGACAAGCAAAGAACCGTCATTGTCGTGCAGAGTCGCATTCACGGTGTAGGCAACGCGGCAGCGCGAGGATATAAATAAATCAGTCAGACCGAAAGCGGGAGCGGGAAACGGGCAAGAAGAGGCTGGCGACTGCTTTGCCCAAATCCGGGCCCGACAAGGAGGAAAAAGACAAAAAGATCCCAAAAAGGCAAACTCATGCCACCCTCCACTCATAAGAGGACTTGCATAAGAGACAACACAAGTAAAAAAAGGGCCCAGGGCCCCGCGAACCTTGGTACCGATCATTTGCCGTGCACGAACGGGTGACGAGGCCGACAAAGAGTGAGTGATGAACGACTTTAGGGACAAAGATGGGGGCTCAAAGTCCAGGCTTGAGCGGGGTCTGGTTAAGTAAAGTTGATTTTGGGGGTAGGGGGGGGGGCAAGGCATAACAAGACAAGATACGACAAGATTGCGGTGGTGGGCGGCTGAGACAATAGGACGAGGACGATGTGATCCGTGTGTATTTTGGTAGTCAGGGTGAAGAAGCAGAGTTTCTCGTAGAGAGCGCACATAATAGCAGCGTGGAGAGAAGATAAGTTTGCAACAGATGACCCATACGTCGTAGTTAAACCCTTTTCAGCCTATGTTTCTCTGTGTTCTTTGTTTGATTTCATTTCGATCGCCTTAAGCCCAGACAGGCCCTGCTGTGTGCGAAAGCAACGTCGACCGTGTGGTCATTATTATTTTGGTGCGTCTGCAGTTCGCGGCGACCATTCATCGCCAGAGTGTCACAGTCGTATTAATAGCCCAGGGAACATGGGAGTTGTGAACAAAAGCGTAAAATAAAATAAGAAATACAAAAAGGATGGCCCGTGCAATCGGCTGGGGGGAACACCGAAATCTGCATCGGCAACGCACTAGACACAGCACAGGACACAGGGCAGGGCACGAGAGGCGGGCGAGCCAACGTGGGCGAGATGAGATAAAACAAGGCTTGATTTTTCTGTACATGTACTTGCAGAGTAAAATGGGCAATGACGGAGACATAAAGAGGAAACAAATATGTTAATAGAATCAAAGCACATCCTCTGACTCGTGATCTACAACCTACAACACGAAACGGACGACCTGCATCTTATGATTCTGTCACAGTGACTCTTGCCAGTTCTGTGAAAGGGCAAGAGTCACCAGTTCTGTGAAAGAAAGAAAATAAAACAAAACAGGTCCAGAAGGAGGGCGGCAGACAGGCTTGAACTATTTCCAAACACCACCAAGATGTGGAGCCTCTGATTTCCTCTTCAAACTTGAGTTCAGTCCATAATTTTATCAATCTTCTCAGTGTTAATTCGTCAGCCACGCCGAGAACCACAAGGTGTCTCTGCTGCAGGCATTGTGTCACAATAAACCGTTTTCTGGGAAGACAAAAAACCTGAATCATAAAGAGAAGGAGGACATGCTCCCGTGTCCACTTCTTGCCCACCATCTTTTTCCCTTTTCATTCCTCCGGCGCCACACCGACGGGCATCCCAGATGCCATTTCTCCCCATGCCTCTGTTCCACACGAGCAAAAGAATCATCAAAGTAGAGATAGAGAGGTAAGAGACGTACGACTTTGTTACACACGGAAGATTTTATTCTCCGCACGGCACCGAAAACAGGAAAGAGAACGAGGAGGCAGCTGTTCGGTGATAGGCAAAGAGAATATTCTTAAATGCATGATTACGAATCCATCAAAACGTGTGAATGCCGCTTCACAGATGGCCTTTGTCCTATTTTTCTTAACTGAAAAATACGTGTCTTTAAAAATGTGCAGAAGAATAAGATGGATTTGTGTACTGACTTTAGGTTTGTTCTTGCTGCTCTTGCTTTGAAGCGCGTATCATGCATCGTAGGACACCTTCTCTGAACCTGCAAAGTTTGAGCCCTCACCACCGTCATGCAGCCTTTGCTCCGTTTATGTGAAGACAGTCAACCAGACGTTGCCGCTGGAGAGATCATCAGAAACAGAACAGCCACCTGTAAAAAGTAAAACTTGTAGAGCCGCATCTCTTCTTTTGCGTGCCGTGCATGTTGTCTACTTCACGATTCAGTCCATTTCATTGCATCTCAATCCGGCATTTGACTCGTCACCAAAGATCTCAGGACATAATGAACAGTGCATTTATCCTTCCACTGCACTTGCAAACCCGTCCCGCGATCCAGCAGGCCACATATTCACTTGATAACAGGCAAAAATATGGAGCATAATGGGGTGTGATGTCGTGCGCCAAATTGGGCCATTGTTGGCAGAGGCTCGGTTGAGGCGACCTGATCGACGAGCGACAAGGGAGGAGGTGTATATTGAAGCAAGTTAAAGAAACGGAAAGGGATATTCATTCAATGCCTATTTCGAGTGGGAAATGCGGAGGGAAACATGAACTAAACATGAAAAACAAAACCGCGGCCACGGCCACGCCCTAGGTAAACACTATGGCGGCCAGCAAGGACACAACTATATGTATGCAACAAGCCGCGTAGGCTCGCTCTGGCTGTTTGTGAACGCGAGAACATATCTGCGGCAAAGTGCATGACCGCTGCAGAAGCTGATACAGTGCAGAACGCCCTCGCCCCTTCACTTTTCTGATTTGTCGTCGACTGTGCTTGGCTGGCTTTACGTCTTCCCGAAGAGGACGCATTTTCACAGATGAAAGCCCTAGGCACGGCCACCCTTCGGTCTCATTCTCAACTTACGAGATGATCAGCCGCCAAACTCAATATCTCATATGTTATTATTTGATTTTACTCGTATTTTTATATTTTTCAACTTGAAAAGGCGCCGAGCAGCAAAAAAACTTTGCTTGTTGTCCAATCTCTAACCTCGCATAGCTCCGGGCTGTGTCCAGGTAGCATTTTGCGCTTTCCCCTTTCCCCTTTGTTTGCATCGCCCCCCCTCCTCCTTGCCCTCCTTCATCGTGACCCTACCAGACGCCAACTCGCCTTGCCCTGTCTTGAACAAAAGGGAAAGCAAGGCCGCTGCGGGCGGCTAGGCCCTGCAATATATATATGTATCTTACAAGTAATACAGACCATCGTACGTATTGCAGTCGGAGTTTTCCCCTTGTTTTTGTCTTGTGCATGCCTTGCACGCACCACCCCTTCCTTGTCCAGTTTTGGGATGCCGCCGGGCCTCTCCTCTGGGGTCCACATCGTCCATGACAAGCCCAGCGAGAGAGGGCCAGCTGCAACTCTCTTGGGACTCTGGGACAGAAACACGTCGTAGCTCGAGAGCTCCGTTGGCACGCTTGCCTCCGGTCTCCAAGTCCTGGTTCAGCCTTGAAAAAGGCCCAGGGTGAGAAAAAGGCTCTATCGTCTATTTTTTATTACAAGAAAGGGAATAAAGAAAAGTTACAAGAAAGGGAGTAAAGAAAAGCACGCCACAATGACGGCTGTGCTCCCCATTTACAGACATCACGGGAGGTGACCAGAGGCATTATGTGGAAGGTCTACAATGAGAAAAAAAGACCAGGGACTCTGCTAGAGCTGAGTCTGGGCCGGCCTTTTTTTCTTAAACAATCTCTCATGCTTTCTTGCATTCTCATTGACGCTTTTGACAAATGCCAGCAGTGTTCCGTTGTAAGAATAAGCACGAGACAGCTTCCGGAAACGTGTAATGTATCTGAAAGAAGGGGGACCTGAGACTGAGCTGGGCGATCTTGACAGAAACGAGTGTTTTGTTTTCTCAGTACACGGAACTTGCCCCAAAAAGCAAAGAGGACGTCTAAATGATAATAGGGAGCTCAAAACGGAGACACATATGGAGCACATTTTGTCGTCGGCGGGTAGTATTCTCGATTGGCATTCTCACGCTCTCCTGGCTGTCCACCACCTCATTCTCAGCTTCTGGCCTTCAGACAAGGGCCCTGGTCGTCCCGACGTTGCGCTTGGCCCGATGCGGCCCCGACCTGAAACACTTGAAAGATGTCTCTCTCTCTTTCTGTCTCTCTTATTGTCTGTTCTCTGTATTTCGTTGCTACCCATTTGCAATAATCCGTGATACATGCGTCGTACATCGTACTTTGTATCGTTGCAAAAGGTACGCCCTCATCGCCGACTTTACCAACTTCTTTTCCCCGTGAAAGTGTACGAACGGGAAGTGTTCCGTTTCTGGCACTCCCTGTTTCGATCCTTCTCCGCCAAAACAGGGGCAAGCATTCATACTTGCTTGAACATGCACATGTACGTCGTATGGGGGAAGCATCATACGTGTATCGTATTTGGGGTTATCCTCCAAACGAGGAGACTCGAGCAACATGATGTAAACGTGGCTCAAATAAGGAAAATGCATACAGCGGTGCAGAAAATTGGCCTCACGAAAGGACGGCTAGGAGAATCTGTGTCGTAGATCGACAGCATACAGGCAACAGAGGTTTTGCCAAGTTGGCACCAAGTTTCGGTTTTGGGAGTTCTAAACTGTTTTGTTTACCGCTTCCTTCATTACCCCCTTTTGTCTCCGTGGAGAGATGTTCGATTGGAGGATGCAAGGCGTCGGCAAGGAATCAGTGGGCCACACGCATGGCCAGACGCAGAGGGGTAAATAACAGTGTGTGGGATACCGGGAGGACTGATTGATTTCTCCGTTCATTACTACGGACAAACACTCCTTGTCGAAATTTGTCGAATTGCAGGGTCATACCCAACCAGGTTTGTGAGGGCCCTTACATATTGACCCCATAACGGCTTGCATCTGTTTGATTCTTGTGGCTTGAAAATCGAACGAAGAGAATCGAGAAGAATGACATGGAACTTGGCTTGCATCTGAAGTTGAGAAATTATGAAGATTTTTTTTTGGGGGTAGAGGCGGTATTTTCGCCGCCACCTTCTGTCTGTACAACTATTTGCTTTTTGAAACTATTTCCTTTTGAAAGACGTAACTTTTTTTCTCTCCCCCCCCCCCCACGCACGCACCGTAGTCTGTTGTGGCGCTTGTTTTCATGCAATGGTACGCTGCAAGCGAATACGGAGGCAAGTCCGCTGGACAAGTGCGATGCAAGTCTGCTAGACGTAAAGATAGAGACGTGCAAGACATCGACAAGGACAAGAGCTGACAGGACTGTGACATATGGCGTGGCGCAGACAGGCCGGGAGTTGTACTCCGTAGACGTTTTTACACATGCAGTTCAGCTGCTGCTCCTTCAAGGTAGGATGAGTCCGGGAAGGCGTCCATGAAGATAAGAAAGAGAATAGGCTCGGAAATGAGTTGGAGGAAACAGCACAAGCAAAAGACACGCAAAATAGTCGGGCACTAGAGGCCACACGAGATGGACCTTAACAGAGACAGGCTGCTCTCAAATGCCTTTAGGCCCTGCCGTGACATGACAGGCATATGGAGAAAGCACCGGGTGTCCAGAAAAAGATTCAAGTGGTACGACATCTCAAGATTCAAATTTTATGATATCTGAAAACCAAAGAAAGAGCCTAACATTAACCTAGGTTAGCCCTGCCTTGATGGCTTCCGGTCCATGGAATAATAAATGGGCTGAAAAAAGTACAAATATACACACCTGAGCGGGTAGCTGCCTTGTTAGGCAGTTTTCTGTTTGAGGGTAGCCATATTAAGCAAACTTCCCATGTCTTTTACAGATATTGCCAGCCACCATTCGAGCCACTTCGTTGGGGTTTGAGTTTCTCGCTTCTGAAGTTGTAATTATAAGCAATTTCTTGATATTATTTCTCTAAAAAGACAAAAGTGAGCAAAGTTTCGCTTAGTGGAATATATCCTCAGTGCGCCGATCTGACACATACGGCAAAGGTTCTCAGCGTGCCTTCGTATGTATCTTACATACTGTAATACAGGAACATGGCAAAACCCACTGCACTTCACAGTAGTCCATCAAGCACACTGACGACTCGCGGTCTTCCCCGCTGCTGAAAACAGTCAATGCGCCTAAAAACTTACCTGTCCGGGCGTTAGACGTCCAGTGAGCACTTGAAAGAGCATATACTCGGCTGCTGTTGTGTTGTCGAATTAGGCACTGCTTTGGCGTGTTGTTGCCCGAACCGTTTTTAGTGGTCCGAGCCGGCCGCGCACTCCTTCCAAAAGAAGCAAGTGGGCACTACCGCTACCTCATGGACTTCATTGGGCTGGCGATGGGGATCCCACACAGTCAACACATTCAGAGAGAAGGCCAAATTGAGAAACGGAGTCTCCCAAGCAGTTATCATCTCGTAAAATAAAACACTTACTGGAGACTTCAGAAGCATATGAATGCGCCTCAGGGCTCTGTATAAACGCCTTAATTGTTGGTAATTTTGTTTCTGGCTGTCTCTTTCCATCCCGGCCGCAAATTGTACAGACCAAGAGCCACGATATCCCGTAGAGTGGCGCCCCGTGTCGGTTATCTGGAGATGCCGTGAACTCTCGTCCGGAGGCCGTGCGTGTCTCACTGCGGTGGACCTTTCTTTATGTCGCGTACTCGCTGTCCTCTGGCTTCTCGGCGACCTTCTCTTGCTGCTGCTGAGACTATCTTCAGTCCTGCTTACCGATTTCGTTTCCACCGTGCGTTTTCAGTACATTCTACTTTCATTCACGCGCGGGATTAACGCTGTTTGTCTGGGTGCTCTACCACGTCTTGGGCTCCGACTATGTCTTCACGTTCTTATGCAAATAGAAATGCAGTAGGCCGGTCCCGAGACGACCAAAGAAGCCGAGACAACAAAAGGAGCCGGGACCAAGGAGACGATACAAAAAAGCAACAAGTGGAAAAGTGCGAAGCGAGAGTAATGGACGCCAGAGACTGTCCCGACAGATGCAGGTGTCCCAAGGAAAGGTGAATGTGCATCCATTGTCTCAGGGACGAGCACATCTCGATCGTGATCGTGTCTGTGGCGCGAACTCTCCATTCGACGGCCTCATGCCACAGCTCGGCATATTACAAAGAGCATGCCATCCAAGATCTCAATCTCCTACTTCCATGTCCGTCTTTCTCCCCATACGAAACCAAAGTTGAATGATGAAGCTGGTTAGGACCCGCTTTGTGCTGTAGACTGATGTGAATGATGGTCGCGGGCCACAAGAAGCCCTGCCGTAAAGGTGGAGGAGAAACGTCCGGAGTCACTGGCCACGACACGGGCCATATGTCGAGCTTCGTTTTCTTGAGGCCACAATTCCTTATCAAGCCAGGCATCTAGATCGCAAGTAGACGCCACTGGCCACCTTTGGAGAATCAGAGCATTTTGGCCGTAGTGGTATATGATCTCTATTTCTAAGCCAACTCGTATAGGCATTTTGCAGCCCTAAGAGCCTCGAGTCTGATCTTCACCTTTCTACATCCCACTCGATGTCGACAGCCGTTTCCGTTTGTCAAATTTTGGTATGCAGCCATCCACCTTTGGAGCTGTGTGGTGGCGCAAGAAGAAAACAGACTACCAAACGTGGAGTGCATGGAGATTTTCCAAATCGGGGTGACGGACAGCGAGACAGTCTCCCTCGACTCCATATTCTGTCCAGAAAAGAAGCAAAAAGGAGCAAAAAGAAGCCAAAGAGCAGGAGCAAGGGTAGTAGGAGATATTATTCGAGAAGGAAAAAGAAACGAAGAGGAGCCTCCTATGACCCATTTTGGCATTTTAGTCAACTGTGACGTTGAGGCCTCCTTCTTGAGAGGTGGACACTGAGCAAGGCTGCGCCATGCCCGAACCAGGAACAGAGCAGACAGACAGACAGACAGAGGGTCGAAGAAACAAAATTGTGCCACTTGTGCAGGTCGCGGCTCGGGAGCAACTAGTATTGCGTGGGAAAGGGGGCCAGATATGAGGCTACAGGCGCGGTTGTGGCAATATAGAGCATAGCATGCTAGTGTACGTTGTCTATTCGATCGATTCCCTTTTCCAGTCGTGATGTGATTCAATATTGAAAGAAAAAAAAATGCATCCCAAGACTTACAGTAAAGAGCAAGGGAAAATAGATATGCGCTGTGGCTGTGGCTGTACTGGAATCATCCAATCAAGGCACAAAGTAAATAAGACAGGCCCGCACTCATCCGAATCAGGAAAGATGGCATGGCCGGACGTGCTTTTGTCCCTTTTGTGTAAGTGAGCCTCTGGATCCAGACTGTCAGCTGATTCGGCGAACGCTTCTTGTTCTTCTTGCCGCTTTTCTACCATGTATTTTATTTCTGATAATGTGCGTTCACATTGACCGGAATGGCCGTATCGGGGTGCGTGGACCTTCAAATATCAGGAGACAGCTGCTTCATGTCTTACATGGCGCCCTCTTTTGATTCAATGAAAAGCCTCTCAAAAGAGAAAACGGATGGCTCTGCAGCATCCAGAAAGGTATTTTAAAAAAAGAAAGTAAAAAGGTTGAGCGGACTACGGGAAAAGCGGGTGGGCGGGAGGATGAAGGAGACGCTTCACCAGCCGAGCAACGCACATAAACTCCAAGTAAAAGAAGACAGGCCAAGCAAGAGGCCAGAGTGCCCAAGAGTAAGAGGGCGGAACAGCCGCACACGGGACGAGATCGACGCGATGCGAAAGACAAAATGAGAGTTTAGGGGGGGGGTCGGAGGGAGATCGGAGGGAGGAGAGGTAGGGCACTGAAAAAGCGAGAACAGAGAACAGAGAACAGAGCAGAACAGAAGAGGACGGCACAGCACTACGATTCTTTGATTCTCCTGCTTTTGGACTGTATTTCTTCCAATCTTGACCTGCATCTGCAAAAGTTATTTTCTGCATGCAATTTGGGCCTCTCTTTTGGGTCGCCCTCTCCACTATGTAATTCACTAGAAATGTATCCGCTGGGACTGCATTAAGCTGTATGCTGAGCGAGGACGCATGCGTTTGTTGTGCTCTAGAAGCTTTTGCCATGCATACTCAAGAGAATGCGGCACAGCTGGAGACGCATGGAGGCTGCTGCCCTGTTGGTTTGTGCATTCAGCTTCTTCTTCATGGACCTTCACGCGGGAATGTATTCATGCGTGGTCCAAAGCGAGGTTGCCAAGGTTGACAGAATTGGCGAAAAGAGGAGGCAGACTGCGTGCGTTGGCGATCCATGCACAATGAGTTGCAGGGTTTCTTTTTTTGCCTCTTTTGTGCATGTATAGAGAGAAAGAGAGAAAGAGAAGCAAAAAAGGCCGACAAGCGGACGGCAGGCGGCACGAGGGCATCCACGACGCCCCCCTCGGCACAGGCCTCTTTTGGGGGTTTCTTCTTCATTTTCTGAGAAATAAAAAGTGTAATAACGTCTGGACATGCACACTGCACACTGCACACTGCACACAGCACGAACGCACAGATACACACTGCCGACGGCGATGACGAGCCCAAAGGCACGACAAAATGCAGCACACGGCGTGCGGCACTGCAGATCAGATGTAGAATTGTAGAACAATCGATGGCACTGTAAAAATCAAATTCTGCACGAACCAAAACGGCGTATGCGGCTGCAACCGTTTTGGAAAGAGGAGAGGGACGTATGAGCTTGATTTGGACATCGCTGCTCAATTTGCAAGCTCTCCCGTGCATATACGAGACGCAGAGGCACATGAGGACAATTGTCAAACAAATGGGCAGCAGGCTGTTGCGTCACTGGTGATGCTTCTTTTTTGTAAAAAAACGAAAGGCTGCGGTGATCGGCAGACATGATGGTGATGACAATAGCAGCTTGTTGTGACAAAAGCATTATTTACTATGTTTTTGTTTTCAGTACTTGTTTCCTATGTTGCCTCCGTCCCCGGTAGCTCCTCCAGATGGCTTCCTCTCTCTCCTCGGCCCCTTATCTTTGGAGCTTGTACAACAGATCCGACAAAAACAAAAGACAATGCTACCCTCCTCTGTGAAAACATATATATAAATCCCATATGTGTGCATGCGCGCGAATGTGTGTCCGTGTTGCCGTACTTTCCCTTGGTTTTCTCAAAGGGGGTATACCGATCCTAGCTTTATAATGATAGCCCGCGCACTCTTTTTGCAAACAAAAAACAAAGCCAAGTGTAGAGAAGAACAAGTGCAGCAACAGCAAAAACATCAAAACAAAATGCAAATGGTCGTATACACCGTAAAAGACTCCGATTGGAACTCCAAACGAGAGAGACAGGAGGTGAGGGAAAAAAAAAGGAAAGGGAAAGGAAATTAAGAGGTTGGAATGAGGAGTCTGAAAGAGACGACACTCAGTATCGACGGAGGTGCTCTAGGACGACGGCGAAGTGGTCCCGTTGCGAGTTCCGTTGAAGCCAATACTCTCGCCGTTGTTGGCCGCCGAGCTGCGACCTCCGTCCATGTTGTCCGGGCTGTGGCTGCTGCCGTGACGCTTGACCAGGGTCTTCTTTTGCAAGACAGCCGGCGCAGGCTTGGGTCGTTCTAGGTTGCTTGGAAGTGCAGGGGCTGCAGCTGCAGCCGCAGCCGCAGCAGGCGGAGGCGAGGGGGTGTGAGGAGATGGGCCAGAGCTGTTCATGCCAACATTGCCGTCACTGTTGGCGCGTGCCTTGGTGAGCTTCTTGGACTGCCGCTTTGTTGACGACGATTCGGGTGCATTCGACAGGAAGCTTGGCGGAGAATCTACATCGAAACGCACAGCGTGGTGTGGGATCGGAGGTTGGGGCGACGTAGAGTCAGAGGCAGCAGTGCGGTCACGGCTTGCGAAGCCGCCGTTGTAGCGGACCTCGTGCGGTGTGGACAGGTCCTTTGTCGGGTACGGACTGCGACCCGGTGGCGTGGAGATGTAGGCATCCAGCTTGCTCTTGAGGACCTCGGACTTGACGGGCTTGGCGAGATAGTCGTTCATGCCGGCGGAAATGCATTTTTCGCGGTCGCCCTGGATGGCTGACGCGGTCATGGCGATGACAAGCACTTCGCGCACCTCCTTGATGGGGTCCCGGCGAAGCAGCTTGGTGGCTTCGTAGCCATCCAAAACGGGCATTTGCACGTCCATCAGCACAATGTGATACGGTACACCTTCCTTGGCCTTCTCCCGCAGGGCTTCGACGGCCCTTTGGCCATTGTCGTATGCATCGGCAGTCTTGTAGCCCAGCCGCTGCACGTACTGAATTGCAATCTTGCGGTTGATGGGGTTGTCTTCGGCAATGCAGACCCGCAGCTGGTCGTGGTCGATGTGGCTGAGGTCCATGTACGGGTTTGTCGAGACCACCTCCTCGTCTGGCACGGCTGCAGGAATGGTCCGGAGCGACCGTGGATGTGGATGCTGGGACGATCTTCTCTGCAGCGCCGGGTTCGTCAGGGCTGACTCGAGGCTGAAGTTGGATGTGATGGGGCTCGATGAGTTGCCGTCACCGTGAGGCGACGAAGCTGGCACTGTCGCCGGAATGTCGCCCGCGGTGGCATTCTCTTTCGCCTTGTCAAAGGTCACCGTGAACCACGCACGCGTACCCTTGTTCTCGGCGCTCTCCAGGTAGATCTTGCCCTTCATGATCGTCTCAATGAGCGACTTGCAGATACTGAGACCGAGACCGCTACCGCCGTATTTGCGAGCCGTGCTGGCATCGGCCTGGCTGAAGGGCTGGAAGAGCTTGGCCAGCTGCTCAGGCGGGATACCGATACCAGTGTCCTCGACCCAGAAGGTCAAGGTCACTGTGCCTTCGGTCTCGGACTCGACGCGCGCTCCGACGGTGATGGTGCCGCGCTCTGTAAACTTGATACTGTTGCCAATGAGGTTGCCGAGCACCTGGTGCAGCCGCACGGGGTCACCAAAGACAAAGAGGTCCGGTGGGAGATTGATTTGCTTGATGATGTCGACCACACCCGCCTTGGTCTTGTCCTGGTTGCGGTATGAGGCGGCGCGTACGACCTCCGGCATCAGCTCCTTGGGTTGAAGGCTGTGATGTAGAGCTTCATCTTGTCGGCCTCCATGCGTGAGAAGTCGAGAATGTCATTGATCACAATCAGCAGCAGATCGGCAGACAGCCGGATGGCCTCCGCCATTTCTTGCTGCTCGGGTGTCAGGTTGCTATCCCGCAGCAACTCCGAATTGCCAATGACGCCGTTGAGCGGTGTCCGCAGCTCGTGCGAGACGTTGGCAAGGAAGATGGACTTGGCTTTGGTGGCTTCCTCGGCGAGCTTGACATTGCGTTTCGCTTCGGCTTCGGCGGCCTCCGCCAGAATCACGTTGCGCTTGGCTTCCTTCTCGGCGGCCTTGGCCTTGTTCTCGGCCTCGATGGCTTTGCGCAGCGCCGTCTTTTGCATGGTCACCATGGACCGGTTCTCCGCCGAGACCTTCTCAATGGCCTTGATGGACAGCGCGTTCGAGTAGCTGATGCCAATCTGGTTGACCAGGAGCTGGAGGACGGTCACGTTTCTATCGGTGAACGCGCCCGGCAGGCCCTCCAAGTACAAAATACCCAACAGAGGGTTCGACGCATGGCAGATGGGGATGGAGATGACCGACTTGCTGTGCGGGTTCTTCTGGATCCAACAGTCGCTGACGTTGCCGAAACGCTCGTCACTGATCAAGTCGGGCACAAACACGGATTCGCGGAACCGCATGCTATACAGCACGACATTCTCGGCCACAATGTTCGTGCCCTTGAGCGGAACACCGGGCCGGTGGGAGACGGCACCCTTTTCCGGCTCACCGCTGGCCGCGACACACCAGTCCGACGCCGAGCCGTCCTCGTCCTGGACGACAATGGCAGCCTGTGTTGCCGAGCCACCACACGTCTGCAAAATCACATCGCACATGGTCTTGAGAAGCTCGTCGACACGGAGCTCCGACGAGATGATCTGGGACGACTGCAGGATCGCGTGCAAGTCAATCATGTCGAGCGCCGGGAGGCCCGCGGCACCTCTCTCCGCTCTCTCCGACTCGGCCTGCATGGCGCCACGCCACACGCCAATCCGTTCGCCCTTAATCTCTGCCATGCTGGATTCGCCGCCGCCGGTCATGACGTCGCCGGTGGGCTGGCCTTCTTCGTTCTCAATGGCACGGTATTGGGCAGTGGCCGTGTCGGCGGCAAAGTCGGTCTGGACACCTGCGTCGAGGGTGCGGAGATTCCGTGTTGGCCCGCGAAGCAAAAGACTGTGCTCCTCCTCGATGTGGTCGGCGACACCGACGGCGGCAAGTTGCCGGTAGAGACCGACAGCATCGCGCAGAGCAGAACGGGCCGACCGCCGGGCGCGCTTTCGAATAAAAGTGCCCGCCATCAGGTAGTTGCCCAGGGCCTCTTCAAAGAGAAAGTCGTGCTCTGCGGCATGGTCCAGCGCCTCTTCGTACTGACAAATCGCACGCCCACAGTCTTGCGTGAGCTCCGAGACCTGGGCGTCGAGAAGCGTGTACCATGCATAGTAGTTGATATTGGAGACGGCGGCCCAGTCGCGAATGGACTTGCTGAGATCCTTGACCTTGGCGATTGTGGACGCGAGGTGGCTGGCTCTCCGGTTGCCGCTTTCAACGTCGGTTGGCTGCGGGTAGTCTTGCTGGCGCAGCTCCATGCCGGCCAGGGCCAGGCCATAGAAGAGCATGACGAGACGCGTGTTTCTTGCCGACAGAATCAAGTCCCGCCGTTCCATGCACCGCTCACTCAGCTCAATGACACGGTCGTAATGACCATACAGGTACAGCGGGACGACCTCCAGGGTCTCGTAGAGGAGCATCGCCCGATCTACGTTGGATGTGCCTGAAACCAGCCACTCCTTGTAGTCCTCGGCACAGTGTTGGTCGTCGTCCATGATGGTGAGAGGGCTCGAATTCTTGGTCTTGCCCTGCAGAGCACGGCTGGCTTGGCCGACGGCGATCAAGAGCGTGCCGCCCTGGGCATCCTCCTGCCAGTTGGGTATCTCCTCACAGCAGTATTGGCAAAAGGCCTCGAGATCGGAGCACACCTCGCTGGCAAAGAACCGCATCATGGCCGTGAGACCGAATCCGAGGATAGCAGTAACGCGGTCTCCAGCCGATGCGCCGTACTCCATGGAGCCCTCCAGCTGAGTAACTATCACGGACAAGGGGTACTGGATGTGCCCCACCAATGTCGCATAAATCATGTAGCCGCGCGCCATCGTGAAGGGGTCCCGGAACCGGTCGAGAAGTTCCAGAGCCATGGTGCCCAGGTCGGCGCCGAAGTGGATCTGGTTGAAGCGGGAAATGGCCACAATGGCCATGTGCAGGAAGCCGATGCCCGACTGCGGGAACGCGCCCGAGTCGAGGTGCATGTTCACCATGACGATAGACAGATGGTAAAAGTAGATACCGTCACTCCACCAGCTGATGCTTGCCGCCTCGGCCAAGACAGCTCCAATCGAAGCCATCATTGGGTCGTCTGAGCTGGGCGGGCTTTGCAGGTCGAGCCTGTCCATGCCCTTGATGCGCGCCGACAGCTTCTCGAAATCCTTGTCGCACTGCTCGTACGTCGGATTTTCAATGACAGAGATACCGAGGTCTTTAAGGCACTCCTTGAGGCGGCCCAAGGCCTCCTTCACATTGCCATTTTTGCGCCTCTATGCGCGATTGGATGATCCAAGCTGGTGCCTTGTCGATGGCCAGTTTTGCGCACCTGTAGATGGTTGCCAGGATGCCGTTGGCCAAGGTCTGATGGCCGACGTAGAGGTAGCACTCCGCACAGCGGAGGTACAGCTGAAGTGTCTCGTCGTAGGTGGCATCGACGCCATCGTCCTCCCACGGCTCGGGCTGCAGCAGGGCAATGGCGTTGCTGTAGAATTTGGCGGCCGTCGGACGTGCACCATTTTCCGTGGCGATGCGGCCGCATTCGGACAGCAGCTTACGGTACGCCAGCCGTCTCGGAACGCGGGCCTTGATAATGTCGATGGAGTCGCAGATGTGGGCAGCTGCTATGTCCCGCATCCGGAGATCGTCGCCAAAGTACTCGAGAAGTGTCCGTGCAATGACGTAGTGCATCTTGCGAGGGTTGCAGACCACCAGCTCGTTCGAGGCTGCAATATACCGGTCATGGGCAAAACGGAAGCCATCGTCCGTCTCGCCCGAGGTGAGGATGCATGCCTGGATGGCGACCTGCAAGCCCTGCACAGCATCGTCCTGCGAGAAGGCGACGTGGGAGTGCTCGTTGAGGGGCTGGGGGCAAGTACTGTCGAAGAAGATGAACTCGCCGCTGAGGAGGTGGCAGATCAGGTCGAACGAGAAGGAGCCTCCAATAAGAGCCGCCCAACCCAGAATGGCGCGCGACGCTGCCGGCAGCTCCATCAGACGGCTTGTGATGAAATCGGTGTTCAGAAGATCATAGTCGCTGTCACCTTGGAACTGCTCAAACACGCGGTTCAGGTCGTATCGCCAGACGCTGTCGTGGTAGTCATACTTAATGCACTTTTTCCGATAGCAGGCGCTCAGCATCTCCCTCATGAAGAAGGGGTTGCCGGCCGTTTTGGCCTGCAGCACCACAGCGAGCGCTATGACTTCTGCTTCCGGCCGGCTTAGCGTCAACGACACATATCGTATGATTTGCTCTTCGTTGAGAGGCCGCAATTGAATTCTAGTAATTGTCGGACCTCCCTTCTTCTTCGCGTCATCCGAGTCGGGCGGACTGAGAATGTTGGTCACCTTCTCGGGCGAGATCTCCTCGGGGCGGTAGGTAATCATAATGACCATCCGTAGTCGGGCGCCGATGATTTGGGTAATCAGCTCCAGAGACTCGTCGTCTGCGAAATGCAGGTCGTCGATGCAGAAGCAGATAAACTTGTGGCTGGTAAACATGCGCAAGATGTCCAGGACCGTGTTCATAAGACGGATGGACTTGGTTGCCGCGCCGGCACGGAGGAAATCTTGGTTGGCGGGGTTCGACGACCGGATGCTACTCGGTGCCGACCCGTTCTTCATAGGACTGAAGGTCGAAGACACCGACAAACCAGGTGACGATCCGCGGCGGCGAAGCTCCGCCGTGCGCGATTGTCTTCCCTGGTAGCTGCCCGACAGGTGCGGACTGGATACCCGGGAAGAAGAAGCCTGAGAGCCCTGCTGTCCTCCATCGGGCGTATTGAACATAAACTCCGGCAGTCCAAGAAGCTGGTGCAGCATGGGCCAGACCGGCCACACGTACTGCTTCAACGTTAGGTGGAACGGCGTATCGGTGTTCCGCTCACCCCAGACCTGGCGGAAAAGCGACGACAGTAGGCCAAGCAGGGGGCCGAACGCCGTCTTTCCCGCCTTGTCGAACTTGGCTGTCGCGCAGTAGCCACGTCGTCTTGCGTCATTAAGCACAGACTGAACTAGGAAACTCTTTCCAAGCCCGGCGGCACCCTCGATCGTAACAATCTCACAATGGCCGTGGCGGCGGAACTTGGCAGAGCCCAACTGGCGCGACAGAATGCCGGAATCAGCCGTCAGCGAGCCACCAGTAAGGCGTGAGGAGGAGCCCTCCCGTTCAGCGAGGATGCTGTCCAGGGGGCTTTTGCCTTCAAAGGAAACAGACGCATTGCGCTCCCAAGATCGTTGAGGCAGGCGAGCAGGCGGCGGATTGGACTGATTCGACGACATGGTGTCGGCCGAGATTGTGTGCGAATCGGCAGACTGAAAGGAGGGGTGGAAACTAGCCCGGAAAGCCCTTGGGTCGGAAGCAATAGTATGAGCGAAAGAGCCGCTCCGGGCATTACCACCGTCCAGCGAGCTTCCACCACCTTCACTTGATGCATCAGCCGTATCCGGGAAGTCGGCCGACAAGCTCAAACCATCCGAGAACCGACTGCCACCGTACTTGTGACTAATGGCATGGGTCTTGGCCACACGCTCAATGACCTTAAGCAGCTGCTCCCGTGGCTCATCGCGGCCAATCATGTCGGTGGGCAGCATGAAGAAAGACGAAACGTCCCGCGAAGCAACCTGCCAGTCCTTTAAGGAAGCCAGGTCACCGTTGGTCAGAAAATTGCGCACCTCCACCAGGTCGTGACGCAGGCCACTCGCAGAGTGGTAGCGGTCATGGACATTCTTGGCTGTGCACTTCTGGACAATGCGGCCAATGGCGTCGGGCACGTCGAGGCGGACCGTAGACACGTTGAAGATGCGGCGGCCCAAGACGCCCTGAACAATGTCCAGGGCAGCTCGCCCTCGAAAACAGGCTGCTGCGTCAGCAAGGTCCAGAAGAGGACACCCAAAGAATAAATGTCAGTGCGGGTATCGGGTTCCGCTGGCATGCGTCCGGTCTGTTCGGGGCTGATGTACATCAATTTGTTCTTGGCACCGAGCTCCTTAGACAATGTTGACCAGCCGGTGCTCATCAGGCCGTGTTCGAACGACCGTAGGCCGGAGCCAAAGGAAACCAGCTTGACCTTGCGGGTATCTGGGTTGAAATGGAAAGCGTCGCCACGGATCTCGCCATGAACAATGTTCTGGCTGTGGTGGATCAACTCGAGGCACTCTGTTGCGCCAATGGCAAACTCCAGAAAAAGCTCAAGGCTGATGGGTGGTCCAAGGTTCATGTTCGGTTTTATGTACGCTTCCCATGTGTCACCGATGTGGCGGGCATAGTAGAAGGCCGGGCCAAGGTCGATGAACTTGGACATGCCGCTGCGTCCGGGGCTCTGGTAGATGGCGACTGTGAGTGGGCCGCGGTCGCTGGGGTGTGGTGCCAGGCGCAGCAGGTCGACGGGTTTCGCAATATGGTCGCCATTCGGGTCGACGCTTTGGTTCATAAACTTGATAATGTGGAAAGACCGTTCCTCCCGCAGCACATGATAGGATATCCGTGCTACCACATCTTCTTCGATGAGGGCCTCGTTGAAGGTGGTGGCCAGAGCGCCGGAGCTCGGCGCCGGAGACGCGCTTCCAGTGAGAATGTCGCTCGTTGGTTCGGTGGATGTGGGAGAGAAGAGAGAGCCGTCAATCGGGGAGGTCCGGTTCGAGACCATGCGGCCGATAGGCGATGGGCTCGAGACATGGCTGGAATGGACGGTAGATATTGAGGATGTCGAGTAAGGGGAAACGAATCGTGTGCCAAAGACATGCCTGGGGGTCAGCACGTTAGTATGCAGGGCCACAACAACGCAATGACGGCACACTGTGGCTGCCTCTGCAGTCTCTGCTGCTTCTGCTGCTTCTGCTGCTTCTGCTGCTTCTGCTGCTTCTGCTGCTTCTGCAGTAAACCTACCAATTGTCGTAGCTTGTGTGTAGTGGTCGTTTGGTCTCGTCCCATGTGTATCCGGCAATCTGGCGAAGTCGATCAAAGATGCGCGCCGGGGGATCGAGTGAGTCGTCCACGGACGGTCCAGCGCTGCCGTCCATGATGGGCAAGCGTCGAGGGCCGTCGCGGACTGGTTCTGTGGTGTGGGTGCAGCGTGCGTGTCTGCAGTCGTCGGATTGCAAAAGGAGCGGCTTGCTCGGGCTTCCGAATGGGCGAGGAAGGTCCCTCGAAAGTGATTCTAGTCGCTGCCGGTCTGTCTTGACGACCGGCGTGGCTGCATCGTCGTTGGGTATCGGCAGGGGTCGGCCGGCAAAGCGGGTTGGCTGCGCCGGACGCGGGAGAATGCGTATACGTTTTTGTCGAGAAGGAGGGACAAGACGCCGGTCGTGCTTGGCGGGCGTGTCTATCACGGGCCACGGCGTGTGCGTGTGTGTGTGTGTGTGTTGTGTGTGTGTGGTCGATGCTTTAGTTCGAGGATCGGAAATGGGAAACGAGGAATCGTGAAGGCTGCGATAGGGTTGCAGTGGCTGTGGTGTTGACGTCCCGAGAACGGTTGGCGATTCGATGGGCTGCAAGCACGACGCACTCGAACAGGTGGCTGTCGTCTTTATTGCCTTGTGATGCGATGGGGAGGGAACGTGCGCGTGCGCAGAGGCTCTCTGGTCTCGCTGTTGCAAGTTTGGTTCCTTTGTTCGGGCCCTCGAACAAGCGGGACGGGCGATTTGGGAATAGGAAAGTCGATAGGCAGCACCAACGAATGCTATGGAGAGGCGAGCGCTTCCCAGCACGGAGGTACGGCAATTTTGGGAGCCACTTCGAGCCACTCTTGGGCAGGCCTAGTGCCGGTTTGTGTCTTTTCCTTCTTCACCTGCCTGCCAGAACGCCGTACTCAATAGAGGCCAGGCGTGTGAGGAGTCTTTCTCTCCCACTAGATCGTAAGGAATGCCCACTTGACTCAGCGAGAAAGTGGGCGGCGCTAAAGTCGTCTGGCTCTGGCCGTATTGCGTTTTCGTGTGCCCTTTTTGTTTTCTCGATGGTGAGCAGTCAGGCGAAACGGTTCGCATTCCGTTCAGGGCAATGGGCCGTAGGCGTTGTTGTTATTCAAAGGCTGCTTGGTAATTTTGTGTCGGTGTGAAGCTTTTCGAAGCTGCACGTCGCGGTGCAGGTTTCTTACGATTGCAGCTCACGATCGAGAAAAGTAAGGCCGGTACGGGACAAAAAGGCAGGTGCATTCAGGGTGCACGAGCCATAAAGGCAGGTGCGAGGGAAAGGGAAATAATACGGTCAACAACGGGAGGGAAAGGTGAGGAAGGTACAGGAGACGCATTGAGCGTATCGAATTGTGTATCTCCTTCCCTCTCTGGACAAAAACAAAACACTGTACTCCGTTGTTTGTTTGTTTGCTCGCGCTTTTCTAATGCGAGCCAAAAATGTGGGCAAAGGCAGTCACAGAAACAGGGAAAGAGCAAATCGAGCCCACGACACATCGCCCAGGCAAGTGCGTGAGTATCACGTCTTCTTCTTGACAATCGCTCCTTCCCTGTTTTGTTGTGCCTGTTGTTCCCTCCTTCCGCTAAAGATAATCAGTCAAGCCTGCTTTGGTGACTGAGATGGATGGCTCCGGAGCGGAGAAGACTCTACTGAGGACTCTCCCGCGAAACAAGGTCACAAACGGGTGGTATGTACCCTTGGTGTAGCCCGCTACGCGGACTGCACGCTAACAGGTACAGCCAGGCTACTTTGTGCATGGCGCCCTCTCCCCTGAAAGGCTTGACCCCCCCTGTCGGCCGTTTTTGACTTGGAATCTTCAAAAGAAAGCAACGGCAAGGCAAGGCAAGCAAAGCAGCGCAGAAAGCAACATGATGTCAGTGGCGGCATCAGGAAACAGCCAATCGCAGCGGGCAAGCCAACTCTCGCCGGGAATCTGGCTTACACTGCAGCAATGCAATCTGGGCTGTGTACATGTCGACGTACTGAGTACGCCGAGTGCTTTGTGCGAGCGTCCACAGCTTTCCTGGTCACTGCCATGGAAGAAGTTGGCTGGTTCAACCTGGCCACGGCTGCGCAGCCCAATACGATGCTATATTTGGAGAGAGAAGAAAAGGGGCTGACCAGTGGCTTGCGTATGCGATATCTGGCTGTGTATGTGTTACGCACACAGCCTTGGCTGCAAAGGTGAGGCGCAAGCCCAAGGAGCGGGATCGTGAGAAGGTGGATTTCTTTCACGCCAGGCACAGCAAGGCACACCAGGGAGACACAAAAGGCCACAGTAAGGGAAAACAAAGAGACAACAAAGTGACGACGCTATGATGAGAAAGTGTTGGGCAGTGGCGATTAACACTGTCAAATCGAGTTGTCGATTTGCAGCGACTGAAACACGCGAATCGAGTTGCGATTTGAAACACACTGACGACAAGGAAGAGAGGGAA
Source organism: Sporothrix protearum (assembly GCA_016097115.2). Taxonomy (NCBI): domain Eukaryota; kingdom Fungi; phylum Ascomycota; class Sordariomycetes; order Ophiostomatales; family Ophiostomataceae; genus Sporothrix; species Sporothrix protearum. The sequence continues at coordinate 628,966 of JADMNH010000003.1, forward strand.
GAAAAATACACATTTGAAACATTGTTATCTATATGGCTTGTGGCTTGAAGAGGCGTAATTTCTGTCACGCTGTTTTCTGTACGCAACAGGACACAATTTTATAGAAAGTTAAGTTGAGTAATCGCGCAGTACGAAATAATAAAAAATCCTTCAAAAGACTCGAAGGAATGTGCTACATGCAATCAACGTGACATACTAGTGGTATCGCCAGTTTGCAAACCGGTGGCCATTTGCTGTCATGCCCCGTCTCTCATAGCTCTTCCAAGGACTCTGGACATATAGGCGACCTGAACGAGGTTGCTTTGCAGACAAGAAGAGTAGACGTGCATGAAGTTCAGCCGTAAAGCAGTTTACTCTGTCAGCGTCCGGTATAAAAAGGCAAGCAGATTGAGAGTCCTCCATTAGAGGGAAAACACAAATCAGCGCGTTCTATTTATCCACTTGTAAACTAAATCAAAGTAATCATTTCGCTCGAGTCTTTTCTTTCTGAGCACCAAATCGGTATGCTCGCATGTTCCATTTTGTCCCTTTTTTGACTCTTGCGAATATATCTCGCTGTCATTAACTGGATATTATATTCGTCCCATATAAAGCATACTCTGGCTGATCTTCGCCTTCGCGCGTATCGCGTCTCGCCGCACACCGTTCACCCAAAATCGCCGCTCAAGGGCTTTGACAGACCTTAACGCGTGGGAAGGCTGGCCTGGGCACCAAAGGCAAAGGTCTGGTCCAGACGGCGCTCCGTGTTCTGGCGCGAGTTGACAAAGTCGGGGTAGTTGAGCGTCAGCTCGACGGCACCGTTGACAATGTGGTCAACGGCCTCCACGCCGAGCATAAATGAGTGGTCCTGGTTGCCGACCTCGTAGCGCCAGCTGCCGAAGCGGCCGCGAGACAGAATGTCCTTGGCCTGCAGCTTGGGCAGCAGCTCCTTGAGGACGCCCTCGCGCTCCAGAGTGGGCGTGGGGTAGCCCTGGACAAACTTGCGGTGGTAGGTCGACACAATCTCGTCGGTGGACTTGATCATGTCCGTGTTGATGAGGCCCTGGATACAATCCTTGAGCAGGTTCTCCTCATCGACGGGCTTGAGCGACGACTGCGACACCTCGAGCATGACGGACCAGTACGGGCCGGCCTCGGGCTCGCTCGACGCAGGCTTGCTGCCGTCGGCGTGGTAGAGAGTCGGCAGCTTGACGTCGGCCTCCGGCTGGTTGTACGGCGAGTAGTTGGAGAAGATCGTGGCGCGGTAGAACGGGCAGTTGTCCTCGGGAAGTACAGCTGGGGGAGCACGTCAGCAAAAATGAAATCGTCTAGTAATAAGGGAAGGGGAGGGAGGTGTCTTACCCAGCACTTGTCGCCAATGCGCTCGGGCGCTCGCCACGCAGACCCACACCAATAACGTGGGTCGACGAGTAGAACAGACCCTTGGACAGGTCGACCAGCTCCTTGTCCTCCATCTTCTCGACGAGCTTGTCAACAGCCATAGTGTTGACCAGCTTGCCGTAGCCGACGGTGGTGCCGTCGCCCAGAGTGACAATCTTCTTGTCGGCGTCGACCTTGGTCACCTCACCCTTCTTGCCAAAGACCTTCTTCTCCTTGGGCAGGGTCTCGGCCACGGCGATCCAGATGCCACCGGTGCCGTCGCGGGCAGGGAAGCGGAACGTGGCGTTGGGGCCCCAGTTGCCTGCAACCTTGTTCAGGACGACGTTGCGGATGGTGTTCTTGACGTCGGGAGCAGCGACACGCTCGCCGAGCCACTGGCACTGCATCTTGGTGGTGGGGACAGCCCACACCTTGTAGTTGTAGGGGCGCATGAAGCAGTCGGCGACACCCTTGCCGGTCATGCGCAGGATCCATTCGTCGAAGTTGGCGGGCTTGGTGTTGGCAACGCGACACTCGAGAGCAGCATCAATGAGGCCGTCGATGCACTTGACCTGGTCCTCCTTGGGCAGGACAGAGATGTTGTTCTGGAAGGGGTAGGGGACCCAAAGCTCCTTGTAGCGGACGTAGGAGATGCGCTGGTGGGTGTACCAGTCGTCCTCCTTGGGGAGGGCCTCGTCGAGGCAGTCGTCAAAGTACTTGTAGTGGGAGAAGATGACGTGGCCGCCGACATCGTAGAGCTGTAGGCATGGTGAATGGTTAGAGCCTGATATGGCAAAGCGAGAGTGGAAGAGGCGAGGAGGATGGGCGCATCACGTACGAAGCCCTCGGGGGTGACGTCGGTCGAGGCCAGACCACCAGCCTTCTCGTTGGCGTCAACGATGAGCCATGACGGGCCGTTCTGAAGGAAGTAGTTAGCATTGAAAGCATTAGGAGGGCAGACATGCCGGAAAGCTGCAAGCACAGGCACTGCGAGGGTGAATGAGGTCAAAAGGACGAATACTCACGATGTGGTTGAGACGCTTGGCGGCACCGAGACCGGTCGGGCCTGCACCGATAACGAGAACGTCGACGTTGCTGCAGACGAATTAGCAAGAGTCAGCCCTGACGTCCTGGGGTCGATTGACCAAGCAAAAAGAGCATAGAAGACGTACATATCAGCCATTATTGCGGATTGTTGTCTTCGTGGTTTGTTGAGGGAGAGAAGTAGGGGAGAGGGGTAGAAAATGGGGAAGAAGAAATGCAAGAAGAGCGGTAAGGGGGATGCAAGGCTGGGGAAGCTCTCGACTGGAGAAGAAAAAAAAGGGTCTGTTGACAAAGAACCTCGACAAAAGCAGGGCAGGGAACAAGCAATGAAAGATCGGCCGCACTGGCTCTTTTTGTTGGATGGCCGAAAGCTATTCCTGGTTTGTTTTCTTTGGGGCGTCAATTTAAAGGAGTCAAAATCAAATCATAATACTCCGTAATGATACTGTGCACAGAATTGAAATAACGTGCTCCCATCCGTTCGCTCTTTCTCATCCCCCTCTCTCAATTCGTTCCTGCCCCCTTGTGTTGCAGCCAAAAACAGAAAGAGCAACCAAAGCAATCACATCCAATGTGCCCCCCCTCCACCTTCCCTGGCGGCCAAAAGGCCAGGCCAGGCCCAAAGAGGCCTTGCGCCCACCGCCGCTTCTGCGTGCGTGCTCTTGCTCCATTTGCGATTGGCGGGGCGAGCAGTAAAATTGTTACTGAATTTCTTTTTTTTCTTTTTTTCTTTTTTGGGTTAAAGCCGTCGCCAGGTCCAGGTCCGCTCTTTCTCTCTTCTGTCAATTCGTCTCTTTCCCTCCTTCACAGTCGCCCCTCACCCTCGCCCTCGCCCCTGACCCCTGTCGTGTCTCTCTTTCTGTCCAAAAGCCTACCAGTGCGCTAGTGTTAGAGAAAAAGGGTTGAGTGGGGGCAGCCAAAAAGAGAAGAGAAAATGAGTGGGAAAGAACGCCTCCGAGAGCCAGAGAGAAAGTTCGGGTAACCACAGACCGCCTCTTAAATCCTCTAAAGTTTTGCTAGTGCTGTCACAAGCTGGCAACTATGAAAGGGTGCTATTTCGAACGCTACTATTCTGCAATCTTGACACCAGATCTCAGCACCGTCTAGTCTTCTGTGACTGGATCTAAATCACGCTGCGCTCCACCGTCCAATTTGGCATTGGGCCGGTAGCTCCTACGGGACGAAAGAAGAAGAGAGAAGGTCTGGACGGCAGGCTAAAAAAAGTCGTCGTGAGATACGGAGTATGTCCAAATGTTTTTTCTTTTTCCCCGGTCTTCGTCAAGAGTCTTCGTCAAGAGCTTCGATGATCTGGATGTTATTCAAGCCTTGAGATTTGAGAGATATGGGACAATTCCTGAGGACCAAATTTGGGGGGGGGGGGATAGAAGAAGAAAGGGGGTAAGGGTAAGGTAAGTCGTGATATCCGATCAAACAGCCGCCACTTATTTAAAAAGCAAAGAGGAAATTACAGCTTTTACCGTGGACGCAAATCATGGGCAGGGAACGTGGACAAAGAGTGTGCTCACCTGTTTAATTCGGTAAGATAGACGGAAGAGACACTTAAGTTTCAATAAAAAAGGTACCCGGGAAGAGTGGTGAAGAGTTCTCCCGCAACCCATGGCGCAGTATATCAAAGAGGCTCTGCAACTTAATGCGTGTAAAGTCAACGCACGATGCGTAATATGCTTCGACTTTCTGCTAACGGTCAAGCTCTCCTCTTGGCAACCTAGGAAAATCTTCAACAGCAATATCTCCAAGATACGTCGTCGAAGTGCACCGATGCCAAGCGTAAATCGTATCTGCAAATCATCGTGAACGTGAAGGGACAGACCCTGGTGGCGTTTCTACCAAGGTCCCAGGGTCCGTCCCAACGCCTGCCCGTTGAGCAATGGGTTAGGTGCGGCAGAAAAACAAAAAGAGACGAGGCCAGGCGAGGCCAGGCGAGGCCAGGCGAGGCCAGGCGAGGCGAGGCTGACGGGCCTCTTCCCTCCTCTTTCTCGAAAGGCTTAGCCTGGCCCTGGTTGATTTTTGCCAAGCAAAAGCACAAGATGAGACAAACCGGTGTCACTTTGATCTGTGCTCTTCGTGTCGTGTCTATTAGCTTGGAAACGGCCCGGTTTGTCTGTCGTCTCGTCAACGGGTTGGACATGCCGTGACCTCTTTTGGGTTTTGTAACGTGCAACTACATCGTACTAAGTACTCGGCCCAACGGGAAGCGGCAGGGCCCAGGCCGGCCGTTGGCAATGTCTATCAATCCAGATGGCTTGTGCGATGGCCAGGATATCCCGAGATGGATACGCCTCAGTGCACATACGCAGTATTTCGAGCTGGTTGTCTGCGAGCTATCACACCAGATCTCATCTTTCGTTCCGTGCACTGTTTCCTGTCACGCCTGATGAATAAAGGCCTGACCGAGACTCGGGCCATACGTTGCCAAAGCGTCAGCCGCGCGGGTGGCAAGCTGACACGGACGATGAGCGCATGCAACGCACACAATGCGGTCACAGATACAGATCGTTTGTGGCCCGTCAGCAGTATTCACAAGCTACAAGCTCGCGGCAGTTGCTAGTCTAGAATGCCAATTGAATTTTTACGTCAGCGTGCAGCGGCACTGCCAAGATCTTCCAAGGCTCTTGGCAGAAGAGCTTCTCATCTGGAGCAACAATCAGATGAAAACAATTTTCTCCATAGTTTTCCAAGCGGGCGATTGCACAATAACTCCGTCCAGATTGTAAGGCCGCCATTTTGATGACTGATCTTGAAGTTTTGCCCGACCAACAGTATCACGTAGGACAAAAGATTGCAACCCCTCTGTCGGACAGTTGCGTCAAAAAAGTGCTTGTATGTATTTGCATGTACAGGCGGTCTTACCACAAGCATCTACATCGTAGTAAACTTATCGCCGAGGTGATTAAGGAGCTAATTGATATTGCAACAAGCCCCATTGCGACAAGAGGTCCCAATTTATCGATCAATTTTTCCACTTCAAAGCCTGGCAAGTATCTCTGAACACAGGCTCGACAGGGAACAAGATATTAATACAGTGGGCTCGCGTGGGCGATCTAAAGTCCTGCAATCCCAGTCTCGCCCAACTGTCCTACGGTGCTCTTTCTTTGCGTCCACAACACAGCTGGATAGCAGAGATATGAAGATCTGCACCTGTTGAAACAGAAACTGCCCCAGGCAATACATCCAACAGAGTTACTGAGTATCTGGAGATAATGTCGAGATAACAGCAGCAGTCCAGCTTGTATCTTGCCCACTTTGTTTCGGTTCTCTGAATTTCCAACTTCAAATATATACACAACGCGGATGCGTTTCCACTTTCGGAATCATTTTTAGATCCATCCAGCGAGCTTCGTGCTGGCGTTGCATCTTGATTCCTCCTTCGCCTTGCCACCCCCCCCCCCCTGTTTTACAAAGTGCACTGGGGCACTCCTGTTTATCGCAGGAAGAAGGCTATCCAACAGGCTGGCTTTTCGTCTGTGCGGCCTGCTCATTGGCTCTGATTTCCTAAAAAAGAGTGCTCGACTTTTTCCCACTTCCACCAACGTACTTTCACTGTCGACATTCCATTGATATATGTGTCCACTCAACGGATTCTAGTGCGGAGCGCTGCTCCTTCTTTTGTCGTGGACCTGAAAGAAGAGCCAGTTGCTAATCTTGCACCCCCCTGCTCAAATTGACTATGGGGATGCAACGCTTTACGAAAAGTTAAGGAAATGTCGACAGCCAGTGCAGTTGCACCAATGCAATGGTACACAATAAATTCGAAAGAGAATAGCCGGCGGACTGTAGCCAAGTGAGACGGCACAAAAGGTACGAACGACCAGTGTTACGGACAGCAAGACATTTGTATGTGTGTAGATCGCGACAGTCTCGTACGAAGTAGATACGGCTCCCTGCGTCCTTTTCCGCAAGACAAGGCGAGCTGCTTGAACACCAGAGAAGACTCTGGGTGCCATGCAAACTATTATCTAACATCAGGCAGTGGCTTGCCGATAGCAGAGTACCTGCATTCTGACCTGCAGGTGGTGCAAAGTATCTTTCCGCGCTAAGAGATAGCAAATGGGTACTTTATGGCCTATGGGCCTGGCCTGGCTCTTTCCACTCTCCTTTTAACCTGCTTCTTATTATTCTCTCTCCCTCTTTTTATTAAATCATGGCTGTGCAAACGCACGCAATTTTCCGCTCCCGCTGGCCTCTGTTGTACCCGGCCGTTGGCCGAAGCCAATTTCCCAAGCTCACATCACTTTGTGCTTTCGTTCATGAAAGTCTATGACAGTTTTTGTAAAAGGCACATAGGCGTCCGACTGCGTGAAAGCTCTTTCCAGGAGGGATAGTGTGCCCAGCGAGAGCAGGAAGGAATGGCTATCTTGCCACCAGTATTGAAGAGATGTATCTTACAGTGCCTTCCCAAATCCTGTCCTTTTGTTCTTTCCATCTTATTAGGGAACTTCAACTCCGTACCTGTCTTGCCTACTCCGTAATGGCTCCTGCTGTCTTTTCTTTCAGGGCCCGTCTCGCCTTCCCTTTTTCTGTTAACCTTGTTCTAGTGCCGGTTCCTAATCTCTCCTTTTCTCTTAGTGCAGCCGAGCAGAAATAGCGAGAAGCGACAGAGGGTGGCAGTGTCGTTCGCTCCTACTCTGTCTTCTTCCCGCCCCATAGTCGCATAGCGCACCTGCCACCACTCACCTCCTATTTTCTTTGTAAGATACCCCCCACTCCTTCCCCTTCTGTGCTCCGTAATTAACGCGTTTCCTCTCTATTTTTTCTCTCCCCTGGGCTACATCGGTCTCGACCAATCTTTTTGCCAACCAAGCTTTTGATTCGTTTTTTGTCTCTAACTCTTGTATCTGTTAAACAAACGCCAGATTCCGGCCTACCACACGGTCGTATCAGAAAAGACGCACACTAACGCATCGCTTGCCCCCCTTGTCTCCCTAAAAGGACCCAAAAAGAGCAAAATTAAAGCCGAGAGAGAAGCTGCAAAAAGGTGCCACGCCTCGTCATTGTCGCGGATCGACGCGCAACACGCTGCAAAAGAGCAATAGAGCAAAAAAACTGCGCCAGATCCCCCTAATCCGGAAAAATAGTTGGTGCCTTCACGCTCTCTTCCTCCTCCTCGCCCATCGCCAACCGCATCCTATCTTACTCTTCTGTTTTCTCTGTCTTTCATTCTTCTTTTTTTCCCCTCTGCTATTGGACTCTTGACCTCGACCTTCGACTCCTTTCGAGACCAGCTGCCAAGCATCTCGCTCTTCCTCGAATTTTCTTCACGCTCTTCCTCCCTATCTCTCTATTCACCCACCATCTTCGCACAACCTCACAATGAGCGACGAGAAGTTGCGGACATCGGGCGAGGGCCTCCGTGAGGCTGGCTCCAGCTCGTCGGCCCCCGTCCTGCCGACTGTCAACCCGACGCCGAGAAGTCGCAGGCTCCCAAGTCTACGATTCCTGCCGCCGCCTACGTGGTGTACGTCCAAGACAGCCGCCCCAAATGACTCTTGACTCGTCCAGCAAACTGTTTGCTTTTGCTAACTCGCCATCTCGCAGTGCTTGGATCAGCTTGAGCTCGTCCGTCATTCTCTTCAACAAGTGGATTCTCAGCACTTTGAACTTCCGTACGTCGCCATCTCCTCCTGCCAATGTGCCAATCTTTGGACGGCTGCTCCCGAGAGAGCAAAGAAAAGGGACGACAATGCCAAGAAAGTTTGCCATATACTAATGTTGTACCTATCTATCTACATACAGGCTTCCCCGTCATCCTCACCACCTACCACCTGATCTTTGCCACGATCATGACACAGCTTCTTGCCCGCTACACCAACCTGATTGATGGCCGCAAGTCCGTCAAGATGACCGGCCGCGTCTACCTGCGGGCTATTGTCCCCATTGGCGTCTTCTTCAGCTTGAGCTTGATCTGCGGCAACCTGACTTACCTCTACCTCAGTGTCGCTTTCATCCAGATGCTCAAGGCCACCACCCCCGTCGCTGTGCTTCTGGCCGGCTGGGCCATGGGCATCTCGCAGCCCAACCTCAAGGTCTTCCTCAACGTCATGGTTATTGTGTTCGGTGTCGTCCTGGCGTCCCTCGGCGAGATCCGCTTTGTCATGACCGGTTTCCTGTACCAGCTCGGAGGTATCGTCTTCGAGGCTCTGCGTCTGACCATGGTTCAGCGTCTGCTGAGCTCCTCCGACTTCAAGATGGATCCCTTGGTCTCGCTGTACTACTTTGCGCCCGTCTGCGCCACCATGAACCTGATTGTTGCGCTGCTGTGGGAGGTTCCCAAGGTCACCATGGAGGACTTCAACAATGTCGGCTACCTCATGTTCTTCCTGAACGGCCTCTGCGCCTTCCTTCTCAATGTCTCCGTCGTCTTCCTCATTGGCAAGACCTCCGTTCTCGTCCTGACCCTGTGCGGTGTCCTCAAGGACATCCTGCTCGTCGCCGCTTCCATGCTCATCTGGGGCACCCCCGTCACCGGTCTCCAGTTCTTTGGCTACGGCGTTGCCCTGTCCGGCATGGTCTACTTCAAGCTGGGCTACGACACCCTCAAGAACTATGCCGCCGAGGGTGGCCGCAAGTGGGCCGAGCTTGGTGCTACCCGCCCGGCTCTGCGCAAGGTCATCATCGGCGGCACCGTCCTGACGGCTGTCCTGCTGGTCTTCTCCTGGGCCAGCCCGAGCAGCCTGCCGGTCAACCTGCCCGTCCGTTTATGATCAAGTCACGCCCCTTCCTCAACGCAACGTTGTTGTTTTTTTCCCTCTCCTCTTTTTGCCAAGGCAGTACAAAACACCATTTTGACTGCACCTTTTTCCAAACTCTATTCTCCTAATCACGCAAGTGTCCAAGCCTCTTTCTTTCTTCTTTTGACAAAGTTTCGATGAACACACTGCCCCCCCCCCATTCTTGACACTTGCTGGGAGTACACTCGTATGACTACGAACAACACCAAAAAGCCACATTTTCAACTGCGGGTTGTCTCGGCCCGCGCTGAACATTTGGAGTATATATTACTTCTTCACCACTGTTTTTCTCTTCTCCATTTCACGCGTATTTTCACTCTTATTAGTTATTATGTCCCCTTGTCCCCGATGCATCTCTGATTTATTTTACGCGGTGCAATATGTTAGGTCTACTTAATAGAAGGTTCACAATTTTTTTTCAATTTTCCCTTTTACTGCTTTCACTTGTACGTTTGTCGTTCATGAATAGGCTGGTGCGAGATTACGATAGCATCACGATGAACAAAGTTGGCGGCGATAGGAGAGCACAAGCCAGGAGGTTTTTAAGTGCGGACGCTGTGTCCTTTCATCGAGTTGTAGATGGCTGAGAAAGACAGTCACGGAGCCGCGGTACAGTCTCGACTTGCTATATAAATACCAAGTCTTCCGATTCTGCAAAATAAATTACCAGAAGTACCGTATGATGACACACAACCTCGGATTCGTCTTACTTTCTTTGGACGTCACATCTCAAGACAGGCCAAGAGGGCGAGGTGGTGTTGAGGTGGTTGTTTGATTTTTTTTTTTTTGTATCATTTCAAGTTTCTGGATCGTCCCCGTCAAGTCCAGAGTGCTGATAGACACCCCTCCCGTCCGCACACTTTTATTTGTTCCTGGCAATCAATCAAAATGCTTGGACCATTCTGACGCCATTCCCTTGCCTACGCTTTTTTCTCCCCATTGTTGTCCCGTCCCCTTGTTTTCCATGTTTGAGAAAGCACCTTTGCAAACGCCACTCTTTCTGTCACTCCAACATTGCCTGCCATTGCCGATACATCCATGCAGGTGAACTAGAGTGACGTGAACTATCTCCCTTGCCCATGTCCATGCTCGCGCCGAGTCGTTGGGTGTCCAGGCCAAATCGTAAAGAGTTGGAGGGAACAGATGGCGTATGCGTTGAGAGGATCGTGGTGACAAAAAGGACAGAAGGAGAACGGTGTAGAGAAATGAGAAGAAAAAAGATCGGCAAGAGAGCTTTTTTTGGTTTAAAAATTTTCTTTTTGGTTGTTTTTTATATGACCGGTTTTTGTAACAGACGTTGGATGGATTTACAACATCATGACCCTCCCGCAAGATGACAAAAAAGAGGAAAACGAAAACACAGCGCGAACCCTCGTGACATTTAGAATTCTGCGAGACAACCAAGGTTAGTATGTGATTGTCCATGTGATTTTGTGCATCCAGGACTTGTTGTCTCGCTAGAGAATGACGAGTGATGGAGTGAAAGGGAGGAAACTCACTCAGAGGGGTGAAGAACCACCGGTTCTTGCCGCTCGTGTACCGCTCCTCGAGGACCTTCTTGACCGTCTTCTTGGCCTCCTCCCGTTGGCTGACCTCCTTGAAGGTGTCGTTGGAGACGACGCCCTTGAGGCCCTCCAGCTCCAGGGTGTAGCGCGTGGGCATCAGGTGGTTGTAGTTGACGACCTTGATGAACGGCTTGACCTTGCTGCGCTTCTCTTGCCGGGTCTTGGACATGCGGCGGGTGATCTTGGACGGGTAGCGCTCGATACCGGCGACCAGGGCGTGGCCGTAGGGGTGCAGCTTGTTGCCAGCATCAACGGGCTGGATGATGACGACCTGAGGAGGGAAAGCAGAGTTAGTCTCTTGGCCCCACCGGAAAATATGATTCTCATTCTCATCCCCAGACAAGAAGCCATTCTCTCGTGCCTCGACCAGTCCAACGATGCGATGACGATGATGGCTCCAGTCTCCGTCGTCCCTTCTTTGAGACTCTGCCTCCATCTCTCGAATCTCCAATGCCACCTCGTCCATTTCGACTTCGAGCAGCAGCGTGACCGTCGTGTTTGCCGGTCTTGTCGATTCAAGTTCCGTAACTCTTCTCTTTCGGCAGACCAGAAACATCCAGCTCTCCCATCGATCGAAAGCCCTCTGTCGTCGTCGTGCTCGATTGAGGTCGCAGCACCAAACAAAAATGCAGGATTCGAGGTGCGCCGAAGAAAAAAAAATCCGAGGTCGGCGTCGTGCTGCTGCTGCTGCTCTTTGTTTCGTGTTGTCGTCGTCGTCGTCGTTCTCCCGTCCTGTCTCCCTCTCCAGCAAACCGCATCGTTCTTCGCATCGTGGACCGTCCCTCATCAAAACATCTTCTCGCTCGTCCAATCTCGTTTTCCCATCAAAATCTTACCTTCTTGCCGGCGTAACGGCCGCGGGTGATGATGGCAACACGGCCAACCTTGAGGAACTTCATGATGAATTAAGAAGAATAACTGAATTTCCCTTAACTCGGAATGGTGACGGTAGGTTGGGTGGTTGAGGGGGGAAAAAGGGGAAGAGGCTCGACTGTTTTCGTGAAAATTGGGCGTCGAAGCGAAAAAAGTCGGTTTTGTCGATTGTGGTGCACAGAGGGAAACTCTTACCAAGAAGGGCGGAGGGGAGTGGAAAGGAAAGAGCCACCCACACACCGAGCACAAGAGCGCGCACGTAGTGGTTAGGTTTTTTTCCCCTAGCGCACCCTGACTGGGCGGCGCGCAAAATTGCGAGAAAAAAAATTAAAAATTGTGTGGGCAAAAAATTGTTCGCAGAGATGTGGATCTTGGCACCTCATTGGGCAGTAACAATGACTAAGATAGAAATAAATGGGTACTCGTATAAACGGGGGGTTTGGGGCCCACGCAGCTTAAAGAAACTCACGTGATGCCTCCAAAGGCCGGATTCTTTGTCAGCTAGTGTATCTCCACTTTTCTTCCGTCCAGCCAAATTGGAGACACTGCCTCTGATTGGCTCCTCGGCCTGGCTCCCAGTTCTCCGGAGATCGTGGAATGAAGCTGAGCGTCCGAGGCCCTTTGGAAGACCGCAAAGCAACACACACGAAGCGCAGTCGACGAAAGCAACTCCAAAAAAACCGTCAAGACTACTCAGTACACACTACACAAGATGCCTGCTCCGACATACATTATCTCCAAAGTCGCCGATCCCATCTTCGCCGTATTCATTGGCGTGTCGGCAGCGGCGACTCGGATCAACCGGGAGCAACAGGAGAAGGGGAAGACGGCACAGGATGCGATTGATCTTGTCAAGAGGTATGTGCAGGTTGGGGGGCGCGTGCTTTGGTATCGAATGATTCATTATTGATGCTACTATGTACATGATGGTGCTGTGTCTTTTCTATCCTACAACGTGGGTATTTTGTTTACTAACTCTGTCCCCAACAGACGCCTGACAGGTGCCACGAAGACGCCGGCAGCATAAGCAAACAGGCTGTTGAGTGCGACAACCTTCTCTTTCAGCATCGCCATTGAACGTCGCACCGACTCAGATCTCGGCCTCCGCCCCGTACTCACCCTTCATCATCTGCTGCACCATCTGGCCGCACAGCTTGGCCGTTGGGTTCGTGCCCACGGCCAGACCGCGAGCAATCTCGTTGCCGAAACGGCCGCCCATGGCGAAATCCCGCGACGCCGCTTCCTCGAAATTCATCTTGTTCCAGCGCGCCTCGGGGCGGTCCACCTCCGGATTGCAACGCCTGCTGCCGTCGGCGAGCTGCTTGGACGTGGCATAGTAGATGGCAGCGCGCTGAGTGAAGGCGAGCGACAGGGTCTTGGCGGCCGTCGGTGCCATTGCAGCCGATGTCATGCGGGCGGCTGCTGGAGGCATCAATAGGGCAATGGCACGGTCGAGATCGGACAGCACGGTGACGGCGGCCTGTGTGCGGTCCTTCTCGTCCGCCGCGCGGCCCGTCAGAATGGCTTCGACGCCCCGCTGCGGGCGAGGCGACCCTAGAGCGCCGGGCAACGGACCATCCACTAGGGGCTCGAGAAGCAGGTCATCACCGTAGAGGCGGCGCAGGGCCTGGGCGCGGTTGTTGCGGGCGCTGGCATACTGCGGATGCTCGTCGACGAGCTTGCCCAGACGCACGACACATGTCCGGTAGGCCTCCACAGGGTCTTCCAAGGTCTTCTCTTTCAGGCCGGCCAGCTCCATCTCGGCCTTCTGCATGGACAGGACGAGCTCGCGCTCGCGCTGGCTGATGGCGTCGTATTCGGCGGCGTCGGTGGTATGCGGGTCCTTGGGCAGCGAGGGGTCCAGCCGCAGACCACTCTCTGGGTTGGATTCGGGATCACGGATCTTGCCGAGGACATCAATGTCCCGTCTACTGAGCGCGATGTTGCTGGCCATGTTTGTGCGTGGCGGTGTTCGGATAGCCTTGCAGACGAGGTAATAAGGTAATGAGGTAACTCAAATATCAAAGGATATTGATAATCGAAGTCGACAATCGAAAACGAATCTGCAGATGATTGTTTATGCAGAAGTATCGGGAAACAAACCGCTTGTAAGATAAATCAATCGACAGTGACAATGCTTGTCATGAGAGCTTCGGTTTATGATTTGAAGTCATCGGAAGGCAAAAAGTCAACGGCCCGCGGATGGAAAAGTCGCCCAGTCACGGCGATCGGCTTTCCTTTCTGTCTGATATCACTGCGCGTCTGCTATTTGCGCGTGAGGCTCACTGTTGCATGGCCAAATCAACTATCAAGCACTTGGAATGCACAGCGCTGAGCACCTTCCCAAAGCGACACACGCAGTGGTTGTTTGCGGCGAGCACGGGGAGGTGTGGGGCCAACGGCACTGTGCTGAGATGCAGCGTCTCACAGGGAAGGAACGAGGGCGGAAAGCAATCTTAGTGCGGCGGCCGGCAAAAGGCGGGCGGCCAGCGTCGGCATGGCGCGGCTTCCCCACACAATAGCCCTTTGTAAGTCCGCGATAATGGATAAGCGGCAGGCGGCGAGCGTTCCGCGACAACTAACAAAGCCGAGCAGCAACCACAAGAAAGGGCCATACCGACCAAGCTGACCAAAAATACAACCAATACCCAGGCCAATATCGTCATCAAACCCGCTGATAACACCAGCGAAAGGGACGGGGGGGATTATGTGTACAACGGCAATCTTTGCCGCTGATGGTCATTCTTGCATATACGAGGTTGTTGGACGTGCTGACCGGGGATGAAACAGCCAGATTACAGATACACCGGGCGCTTTTGGTCTGCTTGTTGGCGATCATCTGCTTTCCATTCCGGAGAGTGTGATTTGCCGGGGAGAAGAGGTACCTGAATGAAGTACGTCGTACTGGTGCTTGTATTTAATATATCCAAGCCCTTCATCCAACATTCACACATTCCTTTTGCCTCCCTCTTTTTGTGACTTTCTGGTTTAACTTTCAATCCATATTCTTAATACTCCTTTCCTCTCTCTTGGCACTCTTCCTTTTTTATATCACCAGATATACAACAGCAAACAAAAATACATCGCAACCCTCTTCACACTTCCACTCACTCCCAACGCACCATTTTGTGTCCATGTCCCCGTCTGCCATCTCCGACTCGCCGAGAAACTCGGTTTCTGATCCGCACAGCGCGCACGGGAACGTCTTTGGAGGAGCCACCGCAGAGAATGGAGCTGCCATCGATGCCGCCGTGAGCGCTGCTGCGGGCGCGCCGACCTTCCACGGCTATGACCACGTCACCTGGTGGGTTGGCAACGCCAAGCAGGCCGCCAACTACTACAGCACCCTCTTTGGGCTGCCCACGTTTGCCTACCGGGGCCTTGAGACCGGCAGCCGGTATTTCGCTTCGTACGCCGTCGGCCACCACCGCGGCAGCGGCGTTGTCACTGACAGTGCTATCGAGGACGACCAGGACAATGTGTGCTTTGTCTTTACGTCGCCCATCCGCTCGTACCGCCACCTGCCGGAGGACGAGCCCATTTCGGATGCCGAGCGTGCACTCTTGAAGGAGATGCACGACCACCTTGAGCGCCACGGCGACGCCGTCAAAGATGTCTGCTTCACCGTCGACTCGGTCGAGGGCGTCTACGAGCAGGCCACCGCCGAAGACGGTGTCTCGAAAGACGCCAAGGTCGTCGGCGTGCAGCCCCCCACTCGGGTTCATGACAAGCTGTACGGCGGCAGCGTCACCACGGCTGTGATCCGCACCTACGGCGACACGACCCACACGCTGCTCAACCGCGGCGATTACCAGGGCCCCTTCCTGCCGGGCTTCCGCGCCACGGCACCCCCCAAGGCCGCGCCTGCGGGAACGGCGACCTTTGCGCCCGTCGTCATGGCGCCTGCGCCCCCCGTCGGTCTCCAGCGCATCGACCACTGCGTCGGCAACCAGGACTGGGACGAGATGGAGGCGGCCTGCGCGTTCTACGAGCAGCGTCTGGGGTTCCACCGCTTCTGGTCCGTCGACGACACGCAGATCTGCACCGAGTTCAGCGCCCTCAAGAGCATTGTCATGTCCAGCAGCGGCAACGCCGACACCGTCAAGATGCCCATCAACGAGCCGGCCGCCGGCAAGAAGCGCTCCCAGATCGAGGAGTACATTGTCTTCAACAGCGGCGCCGGTGTCCAGCACATTGCCCTGCGCACGCCGGACATTGTCCAGGCCGTGTCCAGTCTGCGCGCCCGTGGCGTGCAGTTTATCGATGTGCCGCCGACCTACTACGAGGCGCTGCGCGAGCGGCTGGCCGCCAGCGCCAACGGCACGGGCGCCAAGCTGGCGTGGCACATCAGCGAGGAGCAGCTGGCCATTGTGCAGCAGCTCAACATTCTGATTGACTACGACGAGGGCGGCTACCTGCTGCAGCTCTTTACCAAGCCGCTGATGGACCGCCCGACGGTGTTTATCGAGATCATTGAGCGCAACAACTTTGAGGGCTTCGGTGCCGGCAACTTCAAGAGCCTGTTTGAGGCCATTGAGCGTGAGCAGGCTGAGCGTGGTAATCTGTAAGGGAGAGAGAGGGGGTGAGCGTTGAAGAAAATGGCACACAAATTGCTACTTATGACGATTATGAGACTGTTTGTTTTTTCCGGCTGCAAATAATTCGGTTGATAATCCAACTAGCATTTCCCAAGCTAAGATTGACAAAAAAGTGATGAAACATGTTATCACGACGTTTGAGTCTCAAAATAGATGTCCGGTATCCAAGGTGATTTTCGAAGCAATTTCCCCCAGTCTCTATGCTAGCCGAAGTACTGAAACAATTTCCAATCTGTCGAAGTCTTATCAAATCGGCACAAAGTTAGACAAAGATTCACAGATGCTGTTTAAAGATCGAGTCGTCAAGGTATTTTGATATGATGCTTCTGTTGGCGTAAATAGGAAAAAGACACTGATCTTGTGCCGGTTTCTACAATGCTAGCCCAACTAAGTAAGAGTATCTCTCTCATCTCGTCTTCCACACTCGCAATTTTTGCCCAACCCGGCCCCCCATCTACACCTCCTCATTTTCCCAGTCCTTCTCGCCAAACATGGGCCGCCGGTTGCCGTTGTTGGCGTTGGACGTCTCCAGCTTCGCCAAGAACTCTGGTGGCAGTGTGGGGATATACTTGTGCTCGCGCTCGCGGTTCATGCCACCAAAGCCGGCACCGTACGACACCAGCATGTCCGTTGCTGAGGGCAGCGTGAAGGGCAGCATCAACGCCGGGTCGAGCAGCAGGTGCTTGGGCGCATCGTCCTCCTCGTCTTCGTCGCCATCGTCGAGCCTTTTGTTGCCGGGCGTGGTCGTCGGTGTTTGGCTTCCCGTGCCGCCGCCGCCGTTCTTGTTCTTGGCCGGTGTGGAGGGTGCGCCCTTGGCGGCTTGTGCGGCGGCCTCTGCGGCCTGAGCCTCGTTCAGCTTCACGGCCGCCGAGCCCGCGAAATCGGCCATGGCCGGTGGTGCGCCGTAGGCGGTGGCTGCAGCGGACGCAACGGCCTTCACCACAAACGCGGGTGCTTGTGGTGCCGGCGCGGCCGTGGGCTTCGACAGCTTCTTGCTTGTACTCGTCTTCTTCGTTGGCGGCGTTGGCGACATGGTCTTGCGCCGGTTGCGAATCTCTTCGCGCCGCAGCTGCGCCTCGCGCTGGATGGCCACGAGGTACTTCATCGCGCTCTTGGGCAGGCCCTTCTCGCCCACCTCGGGTCGGTAGTGCTCGGCCGCGTGAATCAGCTGCTGCGGGCTCAACGACTTGAGCTGCTGAAGCGTGCCGACGAGTGCCTCCAGGTCGTCGGCACCCAGCGATGAAAAGCATTGCAGCCACTGCAGCAGCTGGATGACGGGCTCCAGGTGCCGCCGTGCCGCCTCCATGGTGGGCTCCCCGGACGAGCGCATCTCGCCGTGCTCGTAGTGCTCGGGCATGCGGTTGTTGGTGCGCGCCCAGTCCTCGAGGATCGAGACGTTCATGCGGATCTGCATGGCTTTGGTGCGGGCCAGGTACTTGCGGTTGGACATGATGCGGTTGAAGAGCTCGGCGCTCAGCCAGTACAGCAGTTGGGAGATGATTTGTGCCGTAATGACCGAGTGCACGTCATACAGGTCGAGCACAAAGAGGGTCGACGACAGCAGGGAGGTGACGTTGCGCGGTGCCGGCTTGGCGCGCTGCTTGGGCGAGGGGGACGCATCCGCCGCTCGAGCGGCTCCTCCTTGATCTCCTTCTTGCGCTTGAAGATCTTCCACTCGTTCTGGAAGGTAATGTCCTCGAAGCCGGGGATGATCTCGTGGTCCAGCATAGCCGCATCGAGCACCTTGTCGAGTCGGCGCTCGGCGTCGCGCACAATCAAGATGAAGATTTCGTTGATAAGCTCAGCCAGCTGCGCCTGGAACTCGGTCGTGGCCTCGACAAGCCCTGCGTCCTTCTTCAGGTAGTGGAGGAGCAGGGTCGCGTTGGAGATCCAGAAGGCCAGGATCGTCATGTCCCACTGGTGCTGCTCGACGACATCGTTGATCTTGTCCATGGCCGTGAACAACAGCTTGGCCAGTAGGTCTTGGCTGGCGTGGTAGTGTGCATAACGGGCGCTCAGGAAGATGACGTTGGCTGGCACGGGCTTTTGTGTTGGCGACCGCTGCGGCTGCATATTGGTGATGACAATGTCGAGGATGCGGTCGAGATCGGCCTCCTGAAAGACAAACATTTGGTCGTGCAAGCAGCGAGACCAGTCAAACTCTTGCTGCTCTTCTTCAAACTCGTCCACCGGCTGCTGTTTTGTTAATAGGGGGCTCGCTACGAGCAGAATTCTGCCAACGTCTCGGAACACTTACATCAGGCTGGTCGTCAATACCGACGTTGCCGAGATCCACCTCGAGATCGCGGGCGCTCTCCATCATCATTCGTCGCCGCATCTCGTTCTCGGCCATCTCCTCCTCGAATCGGTCCTGCGAGAAGCCCGGGTTGTAGAAATCGTCTGTAACGCCCGCGCTGCCAATGTTGTAGCCGCTGTCGTGCAAGTAAAAGGACATTTCGCTGTCTGGGGGCACAAAGTCAAAGGCTGTACGTCCGCTCGATGTCTTTGTGTCTGTTGCCGCCCCGCTGTCGAGCAGCAGCTTTGCAATGTTCTTGTGCCGGTTTGTCATGGCCCACATCAGCGCGCTCCAGTGGTTGCGGTCCTGCCGGTCCACGTCGGCGCCCGCGGCAATCAGCGCCTCGACTACGCCCTCGTGGCCGAAGCAGCTGGCGTATATTAACGGCGGCGTGCCATCCTCGTCGGGCACGTTGAGGTCAATGAATGGCCGCGCCTTGCCCTCCAAGATCTTGCGGACCTGCGCAACGTTGCCGTTGCTGGCGGCCATGTTGAAGACGCGCTGCAGGGTCGCCCGCTTCTCGTCGTCGGACAACTCCTCGCTGGACGCGACGGCATCCTCGTCCTCGGCAATGGCGGCGGCGTTTTCGGAGAGGGCCGCCTGCGCCGCCAGCATCTCCATAAGCCGTGTGTCGCTGTCGGTGACGGGGCCCTTGGTCAGGTCCTCGCTGTAGTTGGGGTCGTTGAGGGTGAGCTCGCCGAAGCCGAGCGGTTTCGCAAGCATGGGGGATGTCAAAAATTGTGATGATCCTGGAGATATCAGCATCATCGATAGCAACGATAACAGCACCCTCCTCTGATCTACGGGCAAAGAACTTACCCTGCCAGCCGTCGTAAAGTTCTGTCTCGGGCACAAGGTCGGTTGGTCGTCGCCGGTCATCCAGTGATTTGGGAAGATCTAATGGCAGCTCGCGCGGCTTCTTGCCGTTGCCGTTGCTAGTGCTCTCGTCGCCCGACGACGCGAAGCCGCCGCCGCCGAAAGCGTCGTTCTCCACATCGTCTGCATCCATCGTGGCCGGTTCTGTCGGGCCGGAAAAGCCGCGATATCACTGTTGAAGCTCCCTCAGGAGTAAGGCGGTGATCGGAGGACGCGGGGTGGAGAGGCCGCTGTCCACACCACCCCGGGGGTCGAGTCGTGCGTTGAAGAGGGGGGGGGGCAATGATCGTGTGCTGCTGCTCGTCTCTCGAATTCGCAAAAAGGGGGCTGTCGCTGCTTTGTCCCTCAGCGCATCGCCTGCGTTTTGGATGGTTTGTTGAGTTTGGATGTCAAAGATATGACGGAAGAGACGAAAGGAGGTCCAAAGTTTGCGGAATAGTCGGTCGCACCTGCTTGCCTTACTGTTGGTGACGGTCGCTCTTGCTGTATGTCCCTCAGGCGGTGGTGCTGGTGGTGCTCTTGCCCTGCCCTGGCTCGTTGTGTGGCGCGGGGCAATCGACTAATGGGCGGCGTCCGCTGCAAGGGAAGGAGCAAGGGAAAGTGAGCGGCGGTCGTCGGTATTCTGCCACGCGGTCCTTTCCCTTATTCTTCGGAATCGGTGGAATGGGGGCAAGAATATCAAGACAAAAGAAAAGGAGAGATCCAGCTTGCTTGTAGAAGCAGCAGCTCGCTTCTGTCTATTCAACAATCTACCGATAGGTGCCTGACAAGGGACAATGCTCCATGCTGGGAAATTAGACTGGCACGCAGCTAGTTACTGTGGACATCAAGGCCGCCGTATTGTGGAAGCTCGATATGACGTGCGATAGTCTGGAGCTCGTGATGCATCACGTGATGTTACGACCAGTCACCAACCGTCAGCCAGCAGACCCTAGATGACGATCTTTGGCATTGATCTTGATGACAATGAAACGATAGCTGTCAAGGTCGATTGATTTGTGCGGTAGTGTCCTGTGTTTCGTGTGTAGATAGTTATGTTGATTTCCTGTGACGAGGTGATGGACTAGCAACATCTCATCGCCCTGTCATCCTCTGTTCCACTTTGCTTTCTTTTCAATTTTCAAAAGTCGACAGCTTTTCGGTCTTACATTCATTTTTGGGCTTGTTTTAAATATAAAAATAAAAACTTGGACGTTAAAGGTACTTTATCTGCTCACCAGCCTTCCCTTAAACGGCTCTGGTGCCGTAGACGCGGATGCGCTTGACACCGCCGTCGGGGATCAAGACCAGTTTCACGTGCGTGGCCACCTGGCCAGCGGGCAGCTCCGACTTGAACTCGTGCTCCTGGTCGGGGCCGCACTTGGACGCCGACACAGCATCGACCCAAGAGGCGTCGTCGTGCGCAGGCTCGGAGCCAGCAGGGCCCTTCCACTGCAGTGCCTCGACCTTGACCTTTTGCGGGAAGTTGCCACGGAAGAAGGCAGTGTCAACGATAAAGCGCTGGATGTTGCAGGCAGCGCCCAGGCGGATAATGGCCCAGTCGACGTGGCCCTTGGTGCGCGAGCGGGACGTCTCCCAGCCGTCGCCCATGTCCTTGCCGCGACCCGGCAGCAGCAGGTTGTCCTTGGTGCCAAAGTGCTGGTCGCTGCAGGCGACGGCGACACCACCGTTCTGGGCAGCAGCGAGATCAAAGACGGCGCTGGCGTCGGCGGGAAAGACGGGCACGGCGTGGCCAAAGAGGCGGAAACGCGCAATGCCGCCGTCGGGGTACATGTTGAGGCGCACATGCGTGTAGGCCTTGGTGGTCTCCGCGGCCAGCTTCCAGCCGTGGCGCTGCGAGGGCCGCAGGGCTGCACGCCCAGGATGGTTTCCCAGCCGCCGCGGCTGCCACCCCACGAGACGACATCGGCGTCGTTGTCGCTGACGCAGCCTTCAACGGAAATGGCGGGGGCCTCGTTGCCGCTGAAGAAGGCGGTATCAACCTCCACACCAGTCACGGTGCCCGAGGCGACGCCCAGGCGGATAATGACCCAATCAAAGGGCTCGGTGTTGTGGCGGCGCGTCTCCCAGCCGTCGTACCAAGCGCCGCTGAAGACCATCTTGCCAGCCTCACGGATGGGCGGCGTGGGCGTCAGCAGGTTGGCGGCATCGGCAAACCATTGGTCGGAGAAGGCGAGGACCTTGCCCTCGAGGCCAGCAGAGACGAGATCTATGACGGAGACGGTCAGCTGCTGAGCGATTTGATGCATGCCGGGGTGATCTAGGTGGAATCTGGACAGATCTCAAGTGAACCTAGGCGACTCTGGGCAGAGAGAGGGACAACGTGGGGGGCATCGTGCAGACGTGCACTGGCCAGCGCAATTTGCGCCTCACATACCGATGCTGTTAGAGCGGAACGTTGAGTCGATGTCGGCGGCGGCAATCTGCGTCGCCTTGACGTCCTCCAAGGGGTACTCGGCCGGCTCCGACATTTCTGGATGTGTGTATGGTGGGTATATATGAGAGAGTGGTTCCCCCTTCTTTTGACGTTTGACTTTGAGTTGTGAGTATGGGTTGTATCCAAATTTGAGTCTGACGCGAATGTCAACCGTTTTGAGAATGAAAACTTGGGTGAGGATCAAAGTATATAACCAAAAAAAAGGATTCGATGATGCGAAAAGGGAAGAAATGGGTTGCTTGTGATGGTGCTCCACAAAGCTTCTTGGCCCGATAGAGAAGTTAGGTAAAAAGAAAAAAACGCCGGTTTTGCCACGAGGGACTTGTATCTTTGTATTTCGACTTTGACCGACCAGAACAGAGCTAGAGCTCACGACAACGGGCTATCAAGATAACCCAACGCAATGCTGGCAACGGCGTTTGTTTCGAGTCCCGTTTTTGACACCCTTTGGAGTCTCTCAGGATCACGTAGATTCGAATGTCCGGCCGGCCGCGGTCGGGCTCAAGCTCCTGCCATCGGACTAAGCCGATACCGCCCTGTTCGAACGGCGATAAAGCAATAAAGGGCAACAAAGGTTAGGTTGTAGTGGGTTGGACAGCGTTGTGGTAGGGGTCAGAGGGGCTCTAGAAGGTTGAATACTGTGTAGAAATTCTCCCGTTACGCGCCAATCACTTTTAGGCGATGATAGCCCACCAACGAAATAACGTAATAGCGGGCCGCCACGCTCCTTCTGTTTGCTGTTTGGACGAGACGAAACTTAGGTAATACTTATACGACAAGGGACGGTAATTCCCAATTGGACAGGCAGGTGCGCATTGAACAACTCGAAAAACGAAGGTGTGTCTGAGGCTCTTGCCTTGCATTCTAAAGCATTCGTTTGTTAAAAACTGCCCGAAGCGGAAGGAGAGGCCGTTAACCGTTGACACAACACGACTGGCTGGCCGCAGGCAAGAACGGCCGAGCCAACCTGGAATACGTAATCAAGCAACGATTCTACGGTGCGGTGCACAATGCGGTGCACAACACAACCAGACAGTGCGGGGAGACGGCGCCAGGGCCTTGTTGGAAGGTGCAACACTGCAACCCCCACTAGGCCAATCAGCCCCTGCACGTTAGCAAGCACGTAACGCTGGATCACAGTGCAATTTATCTTCCACGAGCTTTTCCCCCTCTCAAGCAGCATCGCCATCGGCCCTCTTCGTGGCGCAATCAACGGCGAAATGGTCACTTCTTTTGTCGTCCTTCACCTCATTAATTTTGCGGTGTTCTCTTGCCGACAGTAAATCTCTTCCTTCCCCAGAACTTTGTCAAGACATCGACATCAGACCTTGGCCGGAGGATTCCGACAACGATAGCTGGAAACCATTTGGCTTTTTGACAAGCTTCGGCCGAGCTCATAGAGAGGTTATCATAAAGAGGACTTCGATACAGAGCTAGCATCAAATCGGGGCACTATCGTACTCGTTTGTGGGGGCCTCGTTTTGAATCGATTCGCTAGCATCAACAACCAACGGGACGATATCTTCAACGACCCAATCAACACAGAGCCAATGGCATCCAACGCAGAATCACCGCCCAAGAGCCGATCCAGGGCAACGGCGACCGTGTCGATGAGTCGGCCCCGCTGCTGGGACAGCCGGGTGACGTTCTCCAAAAGCCGGGCGAGAGCATCTTCTCCAACTTCTATACGGGTGCGTTTTGCGTATAGCATGTATCTTGCCTCCATTCATTCCTCACAAGCTCTAACAACCCCCCAGGCACTGCATGGCTCGCCCAGGCCGGCGCTCTCTTGCTCGTCGTCCTCGTCTGGGTCGGCGTGTTCCGACACCCGCCGCTGCTCCCGCTCTTCTCGCCCCACCCGCTCCTGCAGTCCTTTGGCGTCTTTGTCGTGATCCAGGCCATCCTGGTCCTGCAGCCGACCGCGGCGCCCGGTGACAAAGTCCGCGGCGCCCATGCCCACGCCGCCCTCCAACTGCTCTCCTTCTTGATCTTGATCGGCGGCGTCGCCGTCATCGAGGCCAACAAGATCAAGTCGCATGGCGTCCACTTCCATTCGACGCACGGGTACCTGGGCGTGCTGACGGCCGTCGTGCTCGTGGCCCAGTACGTCTTTGGTTTCGTGGTGTGGCTGGCGCCTGCGTTCCTCTTTGGTAGTGGGCCCGACCGCGTCGACAGGGCCAAGGCGCTGTGGAAGCAGCACCGGTGGTCCGGGTATGCGGTGGTGCTGCCGCTGTTGCTGGCCACGGTGGCCACGGCCACGGCGACGGACTACAATGTCAATGTGCTGGGCATTCGGCTGTGGGCAGTGCTTGTGGCCCTTGGTCTGGTGATTGCGGGCGTGTACCCGCGCATCCACATTCGCAAGCTTGGCCTGCGGCAGTGAGGGCAGCTGGCAAATGAGACAGCAAGTGAAGAGGAGGATGGCAACAGCAGAGTTGGAAAGCAGAGTTGGAACACAGAGATGGAAGAGCTGAGGAGGGGAAATTTGACATGGAGAGATGTGCTAGGAAAACAACATACGGATAAGAGCTCTCAAAGGCGTGGAGCTGCAAAGTGCAAAAGACTGACATCCATGCTGTTTCTGTTTGCTCATGGCCTGTTGGATTTGGGGTATCTTTTCTTCTTTTCTTCTTTTCTTCTTTTCTACTTTGATTCTTTTTTTTTTTGCGACGTCCAGGAACTGGATATGACTAGTTTGCATTTTGGCCCAAGATGCCCCCGACAGATATCAAATGGCAAAGTTGCATCGACTTTCTTCTTCACAGCCTTGCCCAACTCGTCGTGCGTCGGATTCGCTGATCAGCATCGTCTTTTTCTGCCGCTCTCCCGGCAAACCTGGGGACGTGGCGCCGTTGGTTGGCAGGGATGGAGACCGTGGGGAGATCCGAAACGCGTGCGTCTGCTCAAAGCTGCATAAATGCCCACCTGGTATGGTAAACAGCCATTTGGCTAGCAAACGTTCCAAACACTCTCAACAGGCCACCGACAAAAGACGACAAAGCTCAGTTTGTCGAAGCATTTGACAAGAACAGCTCAGTCCCAAGCAGACTTTGGCAGCCAGCCAATCGTTGGAGCCTGTGTTATTGTGTCGTGCAGTGCCGCTAAAAGTAGATTTCTTTTCTTTGCCGGCTTTGGGGTTTTGTGAGAACCTGAGAAGTGAGCCAAGCGGCAAGCAGGTGACGCCAGCCGCTAATTGGCCGGCATGGCACGCCACTTTCCGCATTGGCTCCCGCTCCTACGTCATAATCCTCAATCTTGATTTTCCGTCGGCTTTGGACAAGGTCGTATTTTTGTCCGCTTTTCGTGTGATTGGAAGCTAAGACGGGGCTCCCCTCAAAAGGAACGACGACACACGGTCAACACGCTCCTCCTGCAGGACGATCGTGAAAAGCTTGGAGAATTGAGACACGTGCAGAAAAAGCCCACCGACTGTTCCTCTGTGAATTCGGAGGAACTTCCTTTGCATTTTTGACATGAACGAGTCGTGCGTTTGAGGCCGGCGGCCCTCTATGCTCAAGAGGACAAGGATTTGCAGTTCTGTCTTGCATGGCGCGCACGTCTTCCTTTGTTGAACGCCAGTGAGACGAGTAAGTAAACACGAAAAACTGCAACGTCGCAGTAAGCAACGGACGGGGCTTGGGGCAAGGCCAGGTAGGACGGACGAATGTGGCACGGAGAAGAGAAGGGAACAGTCGTGGGATAAAAAGATCGACGAGAGTAAATAAAGGAGAAGGATGAAAATACGTCGTAAAACTAAAGAAACAAAAGCAAGAATATAAAGAGACAACGGACCAGACGGCACAACGGTCAGAACTCAATAAGCAGAGTCGCAAATGTCGGTCAGTCCCAAACAACGACAAAGCCAGAGAAGACAAGACATGCATTGACCGTACCCTTCTGCCGGTGTACGTCGTAGTGCACTGGGTATTGGACGGCTCGATGGGCGCTCGCTCGTTCCACACGTAGAACGCTCGATGTTACTGACAGCAGAGCGAGACAGATCGCGCTGAGTTTGCCCGTTGTGGCAGTTGCGGTCTGGCTTTGCCGCTTTGCACGACGTCAAAACCGGGAAGGAGCCTGGCTGTACGGGAGACGGGCCAAGAGAGGCAGCTGCGCGCACTGACTCGTTTTGCACGACAATGCACAGGTTAAAGACAGGAGCATCCCTCGGCCTGCTCCTCAGCACTAATACTAACAATAGTAATAAATAATAATAATAGCAGTATCGTGAGACGCCTGGCCACCGCGACTCAGCCTTGGCTTGGCCCACCGGATAGCTCCTCTTTTTGCTTTGCCGTAAGGTGGAAATCTCCGTGGATGTCTGGAGCTCGCGACTCGAAAATCGCCAGAGCGTCCGGACGTTTTGCACAGATGGTGCCCTCCATTCTTGCCACCGGCGCGTTTTTGTAGCGGAACGAACGCCCGCAATAAGAAAATACACAAAAAAAAGGTGCGCTCGGCGCAAACTGGCGGCGAACCGACAAACCCATTGTGACTCTCCTCTTTGCCATAGCGGCCGCCACAATTCATTAATTTGCCCGCCCCATTTGGCAGCATCTCCAGAGAGAAGGAGCACGAGCTCCGTTGCGTGTCCGTAAAACAGACGCATCCGATGACACGACGTATGTTCCTTCTTGAGACAGACCAGACTGCTAGACTGCTACCAGACAAAAGGTGCCCAGACAAACCCAATTGGGACAGGCTTCACAGGCCCGTCCAGGCCATGCACGCCCATTTCGTCGGCCCACCTAAAAAACATGCGCTACGCTATTTTGCCTGCGCGCGCGACCACCTGAGAAAAAACTGCAGCTGCGAGCCCCCAGCCCCCGGTTACGTCATAGGGCGATCGCCAAGTTTTTTTCGCGGCCTTGTTCCCCATGAGCCATTCCTCAATTTGCCTTCTTCGTCGCGCTTCCCCCCAGCCAAACAAGCCCAGACAAATAACACCCAAAGTCTGGACCAAACGGCCCCAAAGCCCCCAATCCTGCCTATTTTGAGACCTGATTTTGCCCATTGCCGTCGTATCTTACACTACGCCGCTTCATCTCTCACGTCCTGATTCGTATCTTACGGTTGTCGCTTCCTCCCTGTGCTCGCACGCGCCTTCCCTCTCGAGCCTCCCAAGCTTCTTTTCCCCAGGCTTGTCATCCAGCTCCCCCCACTCCCTTGCCCACTGCACCTTCCCCCTTCAGACCACATCCAATCTGTGTCTCCCTTGTCCTGTTCTTGCCCTGCATTCCTGCCTCCTGCCGTCTGGAGAGATCTTGGAGTACACACTGGCTCCTGGCCCGGCTGAACAGTGTTGGTTGCTCTTTCTACACTGCACACTGGTAGTCTTTTTTAGCTTGAGGGCCTGCAGTAGCTTGCCCAGCCGGCTCGCCAAACAGGACCTGGCCCTTCTATTAGCTCCTTCCTCTTCAGCCAACAAACAGCCCTGGCCTTGAAATCTGTCCGCATCGGACGCTCCTGCTAGTTCTCCGGCGACCCTCTTTCCTTCTCCTCCCCCCCCCTAGCCTGCTTTGTAGCTGAGTCGTCACTGCCCGCTGGAAACACAGCGTGCCTTGATTTCGCCCTGCTGCGTGCTTTCCGAATCCGCTCTTGCCTACTACCATCACTCTTCCATCATCCCATTGCCTTGTCTTCACCCCTTCTTTGCACTTCTCTTCTTTTTGTTTCTATTGCTCCTATTTTGTCCCCCCCCCTACAATTTCGACGCTGTTGGCCTAAGCGTTCTCTTGCGTCTGCCCTACATTTCCTGTTTTGCGGTTCCGTCTCGCCGGTTGAATACTCTTCCAGCCCACAAACTATACCCAAAGCGCGCCCTCAGGCTTTTACCAGAGCCAGGGCTTGTTTTTTGTTCTCTATCCTCTGCTTCCTTATATCTTTTCCCTGTTCTAGACTTCCCCACGTTCTCTACGCTTCCCCCATTCTGCTGTCTCGTTCCATTGATTGCCGGCCTGCTCAGCAACATACCCATATAGGCCGTGTTCAAGAAAGGGAGAAAGACAACGCGCGCAGCCAATACAGGCTCCAGGCAACAGACGCCGATAGCCCTCGTCCCCGACAACCACGCACGCCGCACGCCGCACGCCTGCTTCCTCCCTTCCTGGATCTCGACGACCATATCTGCTGCCTGCAGACTCTTTACTCGAGCTTGGACGATCTTTGTGGACCTACCTGCCGACAAGAGGAAAGAAGGATATTCGCCAACAGGTCATCACCACCGGCAACGATCCACGAGCGATCATTCGGCTCAGCATCCAAGGCTCGACATCCCATCGACATAATTCGACATAATTCGACATTGACAAGTGACAAAGCAGCACGTGGCCTGGTCGACACCGCGGATGGTCTTCGCACTTGGTACGGCCTTGAGATGAACTGCCAGCAATGGCAAGCTGGGCGAAGAGCGGACGAGGAGGCGCACCTTCACCTCAACAAAGTCCAACATCTCCTGGCAACGGAGCCACCATGCCGTCGCCATCAGAGGCCATGAACAACAGCAGTGGTCTGCAGCAGCAGCAGCAGCAGCAGCAGCAACAACAACAACAGCAACAACAACCAGCGTCGCCCACCGGCAAAGAACGGAGATCGACGTCTAGACCAACTTCACGCGGTGCACGATCGAGCAGCGGAAGCACCTCGCCCAACACCGAGAAACGCACAACAAACACCCGCCGGACATCATTGAGTCGAGACGATGACAGACATCGCCAACAACACGGTCAACATCAACACCATCATCGCCACCACTACCAACAACAACAACAACAACAACAACAAACAACAACAACAGGAGGCAGAGCAACAAGTGTCTCCGCTTCAAGACCCCACGAGCCCACAACATCAGTTGAGCGACTATCGCCAGCGTCTGGCCCGTGAGATGTCGGCACGGGTCAACAACCAGACGTCACCAGTGACAAGTCCGTTTGCAAAACGCCCATCGCCCATCGAGGAGGAAAAGTATTCCGCGTCAGGCTCGCCGTCGGCACCGACCGCATCACCAACGAAACCCACCGCCCTCCCCTCCGTTCCTCCCCCGTCCCTGGTCTCGAATCTCTCTTCAGCTCCACCTTCCGCACTACTTTCCACATCATCTTCCGGCACAACGGCCTCCACCGACTCGACACGCACCGTGCGAGCGGCTGATTCTGGCAAAGGATAACGGCACGGACACCATCATATCCCTTCCCTCGGATGGTAACACCTGGTGCCGGAAAGAATTCATTTGCATCAACGGCTGCGCGGTCTGCACACGCACGATCGTCACAGGCTCAGTTGCAGACAGACCGCGAGAGGGGTGCGTCTGGCGAATCAGGCCAAAAGTCACCACAGCCAAGACCGGGCCCGCAGCACGACAAGTCTTACTCCAGTTTACGATCCGACCAGGTTTTGTCAAGTCCCTCGACACCGGCCTCCGCCATCACATTCTTGCCGAGCAGTGCCCTCGGTAGCGGCCGTGGCGCTCTTGGGGAAACCGGAAACTTGGGTGCCCCGAGTGGTGCCCGCTTCCTCGACCAGCACGAATTTGAAACTCCGAATTTATACGATCTTTCTCTTGCTTTGTCGTCGGAGCCGGGGCTGGATACGTGGTGGAACACTGTTGTCCACATTGCCACCCAGTGGTACAAAGCCGAGCGTGTCGCTCTCGCTATCCCATCTGATTCGACCGACGTTGAGAACATGCCATGGGGCCAAAAGGCGACGTTCAAGGCGCACGAGAGGGACGACGACCTCAGTTTGGGCTATATGGGACGTGACGACAGTCTTGGTGCGGGAACGACAGACCTTGGCTCCGATGCCACGCCACTCTTGTCGGCTTCCGGTATTCTGTCGCCGCCTCCTCCACCGGCTGCATCTCCGGCCCCAGCTGAACAACTGCGTCGCCCAAGCCTGACGGCCCGTTATTCATACACAACGTACGAGGAGCAGAAGGAGAACAACGAACTCGACGAGGCCAAGCCTGCTGCTGTTACCGACCAATTCGCCGCCGGACCGATTCGCCCTTCACTGTCAAGATGCCAGACTTCGCAACCTGTTGCAACCCAGCGCTCCGATATTCCCAAGGCTGATCCGCCGTCGGGCATGCTCCCGCCAAAGCCATACACTGCGCTGAAGCATTCTGCCCTTGAAGAGCACGATGCCGTGGAGGACCCGCACGGCATCAGCTGCGCGGCTGGATCCTCGCTCCAGCAACAGACCGATACCCGAGGCAGAGTCTTGCCCGTCCTCCAGGCCCTCGACTACGAAGCCGACCCACTGATTGATCACAACGGCGTACAGCGTGTGCTGGATCGTGGCCATGTTGTGGCCCTGACTCGTTCCTACCCGTACATTATGCCCAAGAAGCCGGAAGCACCGGCATCTGCGCCGACCGCCACGCACAGCCAACACCCACCGCCTGCCGAGAGTGAAGATGAAGAGACGGTGGCAAACACCAATCTGTCCAAGCTGGCCAACGAACTTGCCAGCGGATCCAGCCAGCGGATTCAGCACGAATCCTCTCTCAAGCTCTCGGCACTTCTCGGAAACAGCGGCCTGCCTCACACAAAGGGGAGCAATACGAGACCAAGTGCTAGTTACATGAGAAGACTGACGGGTGCCAGCATTGCTTCAAAGCTGGAAGAGGCGAAGCCCCAGCGCTTAAAGTCGCCATTGTACGAGGAGTATGAGCAGATGCCGCCTTCGCCGTGGGCGCAGTCTCCGGCACCGTCTCCAGCCATCCGCCAGGATCCCAACGAGAATCCGTTCTTTAGCGATGCGGTGGTCGATGAGGACAGCTTCAACCCGACCCTGTCGCCAGAGGACTACAAAGAAACACGGCCTTTGCAGGCCATTGGTTTCGACAACTCCTGCACTGTCCTGCACATTCCTCTGTACCACCCACTGCTCTCCAAGACAGCTCTGCCGTTTCGCCTGGATAAGTCAAAGATGGAGCGGCGGTCGTCGCCGAGACGGGACAACGATAAGAGCTCCGACAATTCTGCCGAAGCGTCTCCAAGCCGCCCAAAGCAGATGCCCATTGCTATCCTATCCATCTTGAGCCCCATCATTCCCTACCCATCCAACCTGCGCTATTCTTTGGAGCACTTGGCCCCGCACATGGCTACGTCCTTCTCGCTTTGTGTCCACTACTCGAATCTCGAAGCTGAGATCAACGGCCTGAACCGCCGTCGCCACGAGGTCGGCGGCTTTGGTGGTGTTGACACGGAAGGTCACCCCCTGCCGACCACAGCATCTGCCTTTGTGAACACACCCTACTTGACATCGGAGGATCCCATGGCGCACCGCTCCCAGGCCGGCAGTATGACCAGTTTCAGCGACTACTCGGCAAGATCACGAAGCATTGCTGGCTCGCCTGGTGGCACACCTGGCTGGGACTCGGCCGCTCTCAACATGTTCTTGGAACGGCGCGCCAACCCGGGCACTGGTGTCAGCCCTGGCATCGCCTCGCTTGCTGGTGACGGCTACTTTGGTATGAGAACGAGCAACATGAGTGTCTTTGGCCGGCCGGCCACCACACCCGGCGGCACACCTGGCGGTACTAGCAGTAGCGGCGGCGGCGGCGGCGGCGGCGGAGTTCCTACGGCCAGAGAACGAGGCAGAAAGAATTCGGTTTCGCATAGTGAGAAACGCCTGTCTGCGCTTCGTTTGCCCGAAGTCACCCTTTCAGACGAACGCGTGGGCAGTCCTAAGCCAGACCTGTCAGTGACAGCAAATCTGCCCGCCGCCCTCTTGTCGCCTTCCATCAGTCGTAACGAAGAGCCGCCTGCCACTTCCCAGCAAATCCACAGAGGCTCTGGCGCAACACCGGTCGAGTCTGGCATGGGAGGCTCCGCAGAGGCTCTTTCTAGTTCGGCGAACAGCCGGTCGGCTCACTTGGCACCTGCCTTGGGTGGTGACACTGTGGCCGCCCCCGCAGCCGATTCGAAGAAGCGGCCCGTTGAGAGGGACGCAGCCACGTCCGACGAGCCGAGAATGGCGATTGCGGATCGAGCGCCTCTGTTCAGCCCGATGCTGCCCACACCCGGTGGCACGCACCACCAACGCCATCCCCGTTTCCAGCACCAGCACAGTTACGGCCCCGGTGGGCATAGCCAATTGCACTCGTATGGCGCCGACTTTGCTTCGACATTTCCATCTCTGCCGCCCAGTGGCACGGTTGCGGTCAAGGGTGCAAGTGCCGTCATGCTTCCCCCGACTTCGGTCCCATCTCGCGCCGGATCGGTTGCGTCATCGAGCCCTGTCGATATGCCACCTCCCTCGGACCGACTCAAGGGTCTGATCTTGGATTCTCTGCCAGCCCATGTCTTTGTTGCCATGCCCCAGACTGGAGCCATCGTTTGGGTCAACAGCCGCTACCTAGCCTACCGTGGCCAGACTGTCGAAGGCTTGGCAGAAGACCCCTGGGGCAGCCTTCACCCGGACGACTGTGATGAGTACCTCAAGGCATGGAGCCACTCTGTCCGCACCGGTGACCAGTTCTCGAGAACGGTACGCATCCGCCGCTTTGACGGTTCGTACCGCTGGTTCCAGGCACGTGCAGTGGCATCGCGCGACCGCCGTAACAGCATCATGCAATTCCTAGGCTCATATATGGACATTCATGACCAGCACATTGCCGAGCTGAAAGCCGCCCGCCAGGAGGAGATTGAAGCGTCCGAGACAAAGCATCGCATTCTGGCCAACCTCATTCCGCAGATCATCTTCACGGCCAACGAAGAAGAGGGTGTCACGTTTGCCAACGAGCAGTGGCTCTCGTACACCGGCCAGAGCTTCAAGGACCTGCTGGGCCTCGGCTTTATGGACAATGTACACCCGGACGACTTGGCCAAGTGCAGCTTCCTCCCCGTGCCCGCACACTTGCAAGAGCGCCGCAAGCACCTGTTGCAGTCTGTGTCCTCTCCACTCTCTGCGCGGGGGCCAACAGCGTGGGTGGTGACCGGACCCAGACGGGCGATTCGGGTGGCGACGACGAAGAGCTGAGCGAACTGGCCGAGCTCGCACGCCGCGGCATCATTTTGGTGACAACTGACGACAACGGCCGGCCATCCTACACGACCGAAGTGCGTCTGCGGTCGAAGGCGGGCGAATATCGCTGGCACCTGGTTCGCTGTGTGGAGACGGGCACGGTCGACTTTGGCAAGGGGTACAACTCGTACTTTGGCTCGGCTACGGACATCAACGACCACAAGCTGCTCGAGACCAAGCTCAAGGAGGCCATGGACTCCAAGACACGTTTCTTGAGCAACATGTCGCACGAGATTCGCACGCCTCTGATTGGTATCTCGGGCATGGTCAGCTTCCTGCAAGACACGGTCCTCAACGAAGAACAGCGCGACTACACCAACACCATCCAGACCAGTGCAAACAGCCTGCTCATGATTATCAACGACATTCTGGACTTGTCCAAGGTGGATGCGGGTATGATGAAGCTGAGCTTTGAGTGGTTCCACACGCGGTCGCTCATTGAGGATGTGAATGAACTTGTCTCGACCATGGCCATTGCTAAGCGCCTTGAGCTTAACTACATTGTCGACGATGACGTGCCGTCCTGGGTGAAGGGCGATCGTGTACGGATTCGGCAGGTGCTGCTCAACGTCATTGGCAATGCCATCAAGTTTACGGCCAAGGGAGAGGTCTTCAGTCGCTGCCGCGTCGCCAAGAGCAAGAGCAGTGCCGGCGCCGACCAGATCGAGCTTGAGTTCTCTGTCACGGACACGGGCCGCGGCTTTACAAAGGAAGAGGCCGACCTCATATTCAAGCCTTTTAGCCAGATCGACGGCAGTAGCACGCGCCAGCACGGTGGCAGCGGCTTGGGTCTCGTCATCTCGCGGCAGCTGGTGGAGCTTCACGGCGGTACGATGAACGGCTCGGCCGTGCCCGGCAAGGGCTCGACGTTTACGTTTACGGCCATCTTCAACCTGCCGACCGAGCACGACCATCCCGACGGTCTTTCGACACCGTCTGCCGACGCGAACCTGAGAGCGCCCAACCTGACCTTGACGGCCATGGGCCTCGCCACGCCGTCATTCATGGACCCTGCCGCCATCATTGCTGCCGCCGCTGCATCCGCGACCGGCGCTGGTTCCACAGCCGTCTCAGGCGCACCGGTGGACGTGGAGCCGAGCTCGACGGCGTCGCCTGCGGCCGCCTCGAGTGGTAGCTCAGACCCATCGATCCGCTCAAGCAAGTCGCACTCGTTCTCCGAGCGTTCTTCGTCCATGTCATCGGTCAACACCGGCGGTCTCGCGCGCTTCAGTGAGGCGGCTCGTGCCAGTGGGCAGGACTTGTCGCACATGAAGTTCCGAGTGCCCTCGGACAGTGACGACACCCCTTCGCCTCGATCACCTGCACCGTCGTCACCCAACAGCAGCGATACAACAACGACGGTGACAGCAGGAACAGCGGCAACAACCACAAAGCCGGCCACGGTCAAGCGTACGCCGAGCCAGCCGGCGGCGTTTTCCATCTTGATTATCTGTCCGCAGGAGCACAGCCGCGACGCGACTCGTCAGCACATTGGCACCACGTTGCCCAAGGATCGTCCGCACCGGATCACGGCCGTCGCCACGATGGCCGAGGCACAAGAGCTGATCCGCACCGAAGCCGAGCCGTTTACGCACGTGGTGGTCAACCTGCCCTCGCCACAGGAGATTCTCGAAATTGTGGACCGGCTCGACCGGTCCACCATGCTGGAGACGGCGCACGTCCTGGTGCTCTCCGACTCGGTGCAGCGCCAGGCTGTCAACAAGCTGGCGGCCGGCACGCGCTATGAGGAGCGGCTGGCCGAGGCGCGTGTGCAGTACATCTACAAGCCGGTCAAGCCGTCGCGGTTCGCCGTCATCTTTGACCCGAAGCGCGAGAGCGACATCAGCATCGACCGCAACCGGTCGAGTGCACAGCGGCTGGTCGAGACGCAAAAGCAAAGCTACATGGACCTGTCGCAGCGCATGGGCAACAAGGGCTACAAGGTGTTGCTGGTGGAAGACAACATGGTGAACCAAAAGGTGCTCACCAAGTACCTGCAAAAGGTGGGCGTGGACGTGGACATGGCGGCAGATGGTGTGGAGTGTACGGACATGGTTCTTTCGCGGCCTCACGACTACTACTCGTTGATTTTGGTAGGTTTCCTCTCTGTGCCCTTTTTTTTCGTCTTCTGTCTTCTTTTTTCTTTCTCCTTCTCCTTCACCGCTAACAGAACAGTGCGATTTGCATATGCCGCGCAAGGACGGATACCAGGCGTGCCGGGAGATTCGCGAGTGGGAGGCCAAGGGCAACTACAAGAAGCCGATTCCCATCATTGCGCTGTCGGCCAATGTTATGTCGGACGTGTACGACAAGTGCGTCGAGGCCGGGTTCAGCAAATACATTACGAAGCCGGTCGACTTTATCGTGCTAAGTCGGGCCTTGGCCGAGTTCTTTTGAGTTGAGCCGGAATGTCGTTTGAGAAGTGGAAGTGTTTAGAGTTGTAATGAGGCGAGGGGGTGAGATGAGAGAATTTGTTTTGTTTTGTTTTGCTTTGGTTTCTTTTCTTTTCTTTTTTTACGAGGGAGATAATGATTGGATTCAACGGACCTCAACCAGCCGGCGTGCTGATTATATGAGATGAGCATTTGCAATTAATTTCTGTGTTACCAAAAACAAAGCCGACGGGAAGCAAATGGAGGTTGTGGACATGTATGTAGACGTAGGATGTACACGATGCACATAATACCAGATCTTTCAACGTTTTACATGGCTCTTGTTGAGAATTTAGTGTTGTGTTTGGTGCTCGTATATACTCGTATTTACTGGTGAGTTTGCCGCTTTTAGATCCGTAAATGCGCCTTCCTGGGCTAACAAGCCCCCAAATGTTCAGATCCCGACTTCCTTGAGTGCGTAGAAGAGTATGGAAAACCGTCAGAATTACACGATAGTAGCAGGGCGTCTTTTATGTGTTTTTCTTTACTCTCCTGCTGCTTTCTTCTTCCTCAAATAGAAATGAAGATCATTGGTTACAGTACGACTACTCCGTAGACAAAATGGAAACCACGACTGACGCTGTCGTTCGCAACTGCCTTCTAAATGCTTCCGCCGACGTCTCGGCCCCAGTTTTCCAGTTGCCCAATCACAGCGCAGGTAAACCAACTATGATGTAAGATGGTTTTTGCCTTTGCAGTTTTGCGCCGCTAAGCTTTCGTCAGCAGGCGAATGACACGCGCCGGAGCATTGAACTGGGGGAAGGCATGAGCAAAATACAGAGGGGCCGCCGGAGTTACAGTGGGTAGCGGCAATACTCGGCCCTTAAAGTATGGGGCTTACCCAACTTTGGCATTTCTAATCCTCAATTGTGACATTTTGAACTTTTCTTTCCTTCAATTTCTTTTTCTCAATCACGACGTCGTGACACCACAGACGAGCGATTTCGACACACGATAACGATCAAGATACCCCCATTACCAAAACAACATCATGACAAAGTCGAGCCTCTCGCGCGTCACGGCCACGGCCGCCGCGACGGCCATGCGCCCAACCTTTTGTCGCCGTGCCCCTCGCGTCGCTTTTGCCTCTCTTCCCGTGACGCTCAACTCGTCGACCTCGACCTCGACCTCGACCTCCTCCTCGACTCCCTCTGCGCGTCGCGCCTACCACATCTCTTCCTCTTCGTCGAGCCGCCCACGGCCACACGGCGCCACACCGACACAGCCCACCTGGTCTCTCGCTGGCCGCGGCCGCCGCTCCATCTTCATCCAGACGGAGAACACTCCCAACGCCGACGCCCTCAAGTTCTTGCCCAACCACCAGGTCCTGCCCGAGGGCATCGCCGCCCCCTTCATCGAGTACCTCAGCCCCCGCGCGACCATCGCGCCGCCCTACCCGTCCCCGCTCGCCGCGCAGCTCATGAACGTCGACGGCGTCACGGCCGTGTTTTACGGCAGCGACTTTATCACCGTGACCAAGGCCCAGGACGCCAACTGGGCACACATCCGGCCCGAGGTGTTTGCGCTCATCACCGAGGCCATCACGTCGGGACAGCAGATTGTCCGCCCCGCCGCGGAAGCGACCGCCAGCGCCGCCTCGGGCGCCAGCGGCGAGGCCGGCGGCCCGCCCACCGAGGTCGACTCGCTCCAGTACGACGAGAACGACAGCGAGGTCGTCGGCATGATCAAGGAGCTGCTGGAGACGCGCATCCGCCCCGCCATCCAGGAGGACGGCGGCGACATTGAGTTCCGCGGGTTCGAGGACGGCACGGTCAAGCTCAAGCTGCGGGGCGCGTGCCGGACGTGCGACTCGAGCACGGTGACGCTCAAGAACGGCATCGAGAGCATGCTGATGCACTACATTGAGGAGGTGGAGGCGGTCGAGCAGGTGCTGGACCAGGAAGAGGAGATTGCGCTGTCCGAGTTTGCCAAGTTTGAGGAGAAGCTCAAGACGCAAAAGGGCGCCGCGGTGCCGCCGGCGTCGGCGGCCAGCAAGCGTGCCGACGCGGCCACAGCATAAGGGGCGTTTGGACACACGATGGATACGATTTTGGGGACTTTTCTTTTTGCACAATTCTTTTCATACGAACGGTCAATGCATTTTTAGGGACAAATTTTCATGGGACAATGCTTTTTTTGGGATTAGATTTTGGGTTGGTTTTTTCATATGCTTCGACTTTACAAAATGGATGATATCACACATATTCCGTTCACTTGCCAACAAGGTACTTCACTTTCATCTGCTGTTGTCCTGTCCCTTGAAGATGACTATTGCCTGGAGAGGGGCAAGGGTATCTCTACCACAGCACGGCCTTCATGGTGGGTATGCCGAATCTGTTCACATATTGCTGCTTCCTCTCCCGGGGATCGCATGACCAGGCCTTGCTCTCTCGCTTGCGTCTCGAACAGACATACTGAAGGGCGGACAAGGGGTCGAGGTTAATTGTGCAGCACTCAATGGGACAGAGCAGGGTCGTCCTTGCCTCTTCTTTTCCCCGAGTCCCTCCTTCCTTGGCCAGAACTTGTTGGCGTTCCTGGGCGACCACACTCAGGCATCGAGCGGCGGTTGGGGGAAAAGCCACTGGTCTTGACAACATTCAGAGCCAACGGAACTTCTCTTAGACACCAACCTGCAATAATTCCTTTCTTAACACCATCGACATGGCTTCTCCACTACATCGTCGCCAGGCATCTCTTGAGTTCATACTTGAATTTGCGATAAGGGAAGCAGTATTTACAAGCAGTGCGGCACGCGGCCATGCCACGGCCCTCTTCGCGGCTGTGTTGCAGCAGTTCGAGGCGGCTGAGATCGAGCAATTGGCAGTCCCTTTCCGTCGCGTCGAGATGGTGAGACAGATCTACCAATGCTCCCTGAATCAGCAGTCCAGCGACGCATACTTGCGCTCTTTTTTCTCCACGATCGGCATCGACATGGCTTCACCTTTGGCCACTAGCATCGCCACAGCTGCACTCTCCGGCAAGATCGTCCAGTTTACGGATTACTTGATCAGAACCTTTTTTCTTCCTTGTTCGTTTTCCGCCTCCGCATACATCAGCATGCATAGCTTGCTTCATCGCTGACCTCATTCTTCTTCATCACAGTGAAAGCGTGCGCGGCCAAAACACCTCAGCCGACACCGGCTCCCCTGTCCATCCCACAATACCGGCCGAAGACGTCCTCCCTGGGTCCCGTGCGCGCGTCTCAACGCTTCGACGAGACTGCCTTGTCCGCGACAGGCACCGCTGCGTTGTGACACGCAAGTTCGACAAGCAAGAAGCACGGCGCCGCTTCGCGGAGCAGGGTCAGAGTGCCATTGACGACGATGGCCAGATCCTTGGCTGGACCGACAGAACTGCTTTTCAGACGTTGGAAGTGGCACATATCCTTCCGCATTCGCTCACAGATCTCGAAGGCAGCCCGCAAATGGTACGAAGCCGTTTTGCTTTCAAACTTATTGCTACCTCTTCTCTGACGATCTTCACAGACTGCTGCCCGAAAGAATGCACTGGATATCCTTGACATGTTCGACATGGACGTTCACCGGCTGATCACCGGCACAGACATTGACCGGCCTTCGAATGCGCTCACCCTCACTCGAGAGTGCCATGAGGAATTTGGCTCGTTCCGCATGTACTTTCAGGCTGCTGGCCCGCCACGAACATACCGCATTGGATCCTATGACTTGCCCGTCCTGAGTGCAGTTCCGCAACCTCTGACGCGGACCCTTTTCCAGTCACCGACAATTGACTCGCCGCATCCGAGGCTGTTGGCTGTTCATGCTGCCATCGCAACGGTATTGCACAAGAGCGCTGCAGGCACGTATTGCGATCACATCTTACGGGATACCGAAGAGGCTATCTGTGTCGAGTCCGACGGCACGACAAATCTCGGGACGCTTGTCGCGCTGCGTTTAAATGGTTGGTGGAATGGTGTTTTGGCCTGATGGATGATGAAAGGACTGACTGTACGATGCATGTATTAATACACGATCTCTCACGAAATAAACACTGCCTATTAAGTTCAATTGTCTTTGAGCGACTTCAAGCATCTTCATCCCCAAGTCGGACCCCGGCTCTGAAATATTGCGTTGATTCCGTATTTGGCTCGGCCGGCGTCTTCGGTCAATTGTGTCAAATAAGCCTTCATTGCATAACTCTTTCCGGAACGAAGCTTCTTCCACCGAATTCATTGATGGCCCCTCCAGCAGCGGCTCTATGCGCATTTGCCTGTCGAGGCAAGCCTGGGCGACTGGCGCCAGACTTTCCTCTGACTCCCTCCGGCCTCCTTTCTCTCCATGCACACATTCCGGGGTGCGTTTGTGTCGTGGCAGCGGAGGTGGCATCTGCATAGCATGCAAGCCCAAGATCATATGCTCTGTGTGCGTGCTGTAAAGAAGCGGTATAGTATACTCTTCTTCGTTTCATCCGAATGCCCTTTATTTCGTCTCGAATTACGTCACATACGTTGGCCAAGCCGATTGGATCGGAAAGTTAGGTGTACTTGTGGCCTTTCACTCGTCGTACGTGTCACATAAGAGAAAGGAGCGATGGGGGAACACAAATGCACAAACAAAGGCACACGGCATGTCCACAACTCACATGACTTTTCATAGAACTCCATGACAGCGTCACGATCGAGGGCATGCAGGGCGAACAGAGGCATACTGCGTATGTCGCTTCATCGAAGAACGATGCGCCTGCATCGCAGTTTAGCCAAATGGGTCATGTGTGTGGTACCATAATCTTTTTTCTTCTGTAACCCCCTCTTCAGACGAAACCACCACCTCTGTTGTCCCCTTTTCTCCATCTCCGTCTTCTTACCTCCTCGCTCGCCCTCGGCCGTGTTCGACGCTTGGGCCCGTAGCCCCCAGCTGCTGTAAAGAAAGGTGAGTTCCCCTCTCTCTTGTCCTCTTCCCGTTTCTGTTTTCATTCTCCCTCCTTCGCTTCGACCACCCCCTCTTCCCTTGAGAGTCTATTTGATGGTGGTGCGGGGGGGGGAAGAGACATGCACACACCAACACACACACACACACACACACACACAACGACATACAGGGTGGGATTGAATGTAAAATCGCCTATTGAGGGAAACGACGACAGAATTGCAATCACGCGGGCAAGGGAAACGGTGGGAGAGCAATTCGAGCAACTGCCTATTTTCCTTCTTAGCCGAGAGCTCGAGGCACTTCGGTTGACTCTGGTACATACATATGCAGGTGTACAGAGGACTTTGTTGCTGTGGTTTGCTGTGTACATGCACGGTTATGTCGGGCTCGTTTCTGTTTCAACATCGAGCTCGGTTTGGCCGCCCGTTTGTCTATCCAGGGGTCCTGCATTGTCCGCCCACATAGAGTCACATAGAAATCCGGGGAAACCCCAACATGCATTTTCTTTTTTTTTTCGGGGACCTTACGCTCGGGCGTCGTCCTCCCTTGTTTTTTGTTGGAGGAGCACCGTACACGTAGGCCGTCTCTTTGCAAAAGGGAAATAATAGGGTAAAAGAAGGAGGTTCCGGGGCTCACATCCGTGATGCGCGCACGCCATCTCCAAGATGAAAGAAGGCTGACGAAAAGTGAAATATGAAAAGTGAGGAGGTCAGACCAAGAGCTGTTTGTGACCTCAAGTGCATCTGTGCACGTTTAGCAATGACCGAAAGATGGGTTCGGACGGCCGTCATCTTCCCTGGAAGTGGCATTGCGTAAGATCGCCATTGCATCTGTCGGGACCTTTCTTTGATTCTTTTGGTCCCTTTCTTTGCCCCTTTCTGCTGGCCAGCGTTGACGGTTTCGAAGACAAGTGTTGGGTTACTTACGAAATGTACAAGAATCAAATTAAAGGCATTGATACTACACTTTGCTCCGTGCCATTCGAGCAATGCTATTGGCGCGCATGATTCGAGGCAGGATGAGGTTACAAGATAAAAGGGCTGACAGCAAAAGCTGGAGTGCAGCAAATCACATCGTCAAACTCGACAAGATGGAAAATATTATGCATCACTTGTCGTCAGCTCTTTTGACTCTTTGCATTGCGTTTTTCCAGTATTCACATTTGTTCCCGCACAAAGTACGACGTACGGGTGTCTGCACAAATACCACCAGGAGGTGCGGGACGATGCACCATCCACCCCCCCTTTTGAGCCTCGACAATTCCCTCGGACTTGGGGGTGGTCTTGTCCCGTTGCCAGAATGGAAGGGTTGCTTGCTGCTCCTTGTTGCTCCCTTGCCCGTCTCTCATAATTGGACGGGCCAGGCCTCCTTTTTGGGACTGTCGATTGCCAAGACCAAGACACAAAAAACAAAAGTCCAAGGAAAAAAGGATGGGAAAGACGGAGAATCCGATCCTCGCATATGCGGTCAGAGCAGAAAGGAAGCTGGACAGCTGAACAGCTGAACAGCCGAACAGCTGCAATATACGCAGAAAAGATGACAAGTGGTCGAGAGTGGTTCTGCACCGTTGTACTGAGTAATGATATTAAAGGACAACTGCAGAGTAGCTTTTAATGCTTTTAATCAAAAGCACATGCACCCAAAAGGAGATGCAACAAAAAAAAGACGCAAACAAGAAACAAAACGGAGGTGCGAACGGCTTTCGCGCTGCACTGGCCACCCCCAGAATCGAATCCCCTGTTCGCTTTATTGACACGGCCCAGCAAGGCGTTTTCTTGTGCTTGTGCGAGGCCACCAGACAAGCCTATCTGATGGCCTTGTTATATACTTTTCGTTCTGTCGCTATTATCGTCCAAATCTCCAAGCCTTGTCTGTTTGACGAATCACAGCCTCCAGACTGGTGGCTCCCTTTGCACTTTGCGGCAAGCAGGCTGGCATAGAAATCAAAAGGGTGTCCCAACTCCAGAACGAGGCCACCAAATAGAGACGAAAGAGGCGCACTCTTTCTTCTGACTGGACGCCGACCATGTCTTCTCTCTTTCCCACCCTCTTTTGTTCTCCTTTCCTTGCATCCCAAGTCACCCCCTGTCGTGCATCTGCAAGTCCCATGTCGTACTGTATCTGCACTCTGCATTCGTTCGTCGTGGTGGGCTGTTGCTCTGATGGACCCCTGCACGGCGGGCAAAGGCATGCGTCTTTCTTTTATTATCGCGCTCTTCACTCTGGTACTGCTCACAGCTTTCCTCTTCCTAGACTCTGC
This sequence comes from Sporothrix protearum, assembly GCA_016097115.2. Lineage (NCBI taxonomy): Eukaryota > Fungi > Ascomycota > Sordariomycetes > Ophiostomatales > Ophiostomataceae > Sporothrix > Sporothrix protearum. The sequence continues at coordinate 671,372 of JADMNH010000003.1, forward strand.
CGACAGGGGTGGCAAGGACCATGGCGATCAATTCCATTCTCTCCTTTTTTCTTTTCCCTCGTTCTCTGATTTCTTTTCAGTCTCCTCCCCACGTATGCCGTACTCAGTACATCGTACGTAAAAGAAAATGTGAAATGTGATGATTCAAAAAGAAGAGGCGGACAACGGATCAGTCAATGGATCTTGATACTGGGAGTCCTGGACTGCAGATTGCTGCAGAGTCCAGGGGGTGAATGTTGTGCTTCTGTCTGTCTGTCTGTCAGTCAGTATCTGCCCAGAACACAGCTTCGACTTGTGCATCGGTACCGCCAATGCGAGCTGCTCCCCCTTGGGGCAAGTGCACGCCGCTAAGAGTCAACTTCGTCCGCCTGTCGGCTCTCTTTCATGCACGCAAGGCGGGGAAGCTCAGAGAGCATTAAGCAAAACATGCCAATGCCAGCCTCGCTCTTGAAAGCCTCCCTTCCCTCCCCAACGGCCAGAACCATTGACCTGGGCTCTGAACTCAGTCAACGAATCACAAACGTCCAGTTTCTCCCTCCATTGCAGATCTGGCGAGAGTCTCGTGCTTCTTTTTTCATTTTCTGGCCCCCGAGGTCGAGAGGCTGGTGCTGGTCTCCGAGGTCCCAGCTGGCAGGCCGTTGCTTGGTACTTGTGCAACCACCACCGAACGACGTATCACGCCGGTAAATACTCTGTACTGGTCCCGAGACCTTGCTGCTGCTATTCAGTATCCAAGATTCAGTACGATTGATGCACTCGCACAATTGCATCACCTTTTCCTTTCTCGAGTCGTCCCACCTCGTTCGCGCTTTCCCTCTCTTTCGTCTCTTTCGTCTCTTTCGTCTCCTTCGTCTCCTTCGTCTCCTTCGTCCCTCCTTCCGTTTTCCCTCGCCGCCCCACCGCCGTTGCCAAATTCCACAGTCTTGATTAGCGCCCCCAGACAGCAATGTGAGAGCCCTCCTTGACCCTCTTTCTCTCCTCGAGTGTCCTAAGGCTTAGTCCTCAGACCCTACTCACTACCCCAGTTTTTGTATCTTATCTTGCGGCGACCTTTTCTTCTTAGCTTTGGGGGCCGAATGCTGCATAGCATTGCTAGCCTTCCAGCACATTAGAAGACAAAAGAAATACACGCTAATTTCTCCGCATTGGAAGGCGCGCGAAGGCGCGCGAAGGTCGCACTAGCGACCCTCTACTTTAACTGTCCGGGGGAAGGAGCAACAGGGGAAGAAATCACAATGAAAGAGAAAAGAACCAAAAGAGCAAGATCGTAAGAAAAGGGAAGGGACCACCACTACTGTAGCCGCTAGTTTGGGACGGATCCAACAAATTGTTGTCCCAAGCGAGTGCCAACGGACAGTATGTTGTCACGTTGGCTGGCTGTTGGGAAGGAGCGAAGCAAGCAACACGAATGGCGAGGAAGGGGCGAACCAGGCAAGGCAAGAAAGATCGTCGGCCATCGATCACCAGAGACGCACAGATATCCAGAACTCTAATGGCCTAGTAGGTGGGCATGTATGCACTCCGTGCTCGTGAATCGAAGTGTCGCAGACACAATGCGCCGAGAGGAGCAGAGAAAAGTCCGGGGAAAGGCGTTGTGGAAGCACACAGAAACAGCCAGCCACCCTTGTGAGATTCTTGTGCTTCTCCTCTCCTTCCTTGTGTTCACTACTTTGTATTGTTCATCGTCACCCCCCCTCTCCTCTCCCCGCTTTCTCCGTTCGCTCCTGCCCTGTCCTGGCAGCTGGCACCTGCTTCGACAGGCCTCTCAATGCATCCCACCGTCCTGTCCACCCTTCCTCTCCTTCCTTTCTTCCCCCATCCCAGCTGCATGTCCTGCCCACGCTGCCACTACTGCCGCCGCTAAAAACCGTAGACTGCTGTGCGCTCTTTCCTTGCCCTTCCTTTCCGGCCTGCTCCTTCCTTTTCTTTACGCTTGTACTGTGAGAGAATTGCCTGGCAAATTCCAGGCAGCTCGAGCTATTGTTGTCACGAGCCCTATCGTCGCCTTCCCCACAGAAGCTCTTTCCTCGCTCTTCGCCCCCTCGCTGTTGCCCATTCAGACGTTCCTGCATTGTTTTTGCTGTTGCTGTTGCTGTTGCTCTTGCTCTTGCTGCTTCTGTTGTTCTTTCCCCTCGCTGTTCGTCGTGTCCTCCTTCTCCCTCCTTTCCAGTTTCGCTCGCCTTTCGTCCCTTGCCCTTCCTCCTTCAAATTGCTTCATATTCTTTTCCCTCCTTTTCTTTTTGCTCCCCATCTTGTTCATCTTCGTCTTCATCCACCCACGCCATCTGCCACTCGATCAAGCTTTCTCATCATCGTTTCCCATCCCCACAAACCGATACGCCCCATCGCCAACTACTAGTCAACTCCCCGGACTGCACATCATCTCGGCGCACGACCAAAGCAAATACGCTGCGTCTAGGATGGGCCGCGCATAAGGCCAGACCATTCACAGCCAAGGCAACTTCTTGTAGACTCCTTTTTCCTGAACACACCCTACCTACCTACCATATCGACACAAAACATTGCCTCTCAATCAACGTCACCCTCTTCAGGTTCTCTCCGCCTATCCCTTCGTTACAGGACCCCCTGTTCAAGATCGTCTCGTCGTTCGGATTGAAGAAAGGAAAAGAGACACGGCGAAGAAAAAAAAACCTGTGCAGAATACCTCTAGCCTCTATTTTTGCTGCTCTCCGACTCATTTAAGCGTTTTCATACCATTGCTCTTCATCAGATCCCATTGCCAGACCTTTTCGTTTCCCATTCGAGTTTTTCTTTCTGTCCTCTTTGTTGCTGTCTTTTCTTCTTGCTCGACCATTACATATTTTTTGTTACTGCTGTCTCTCTTGTTCAACCCTTCGAGTCTTTTTATTTGTTGTCGATATTTCTTTTTCCTCTCCGTCATCCCTCGAACCTCGCTCCTCTGTCGGTCTCTCTTACTCGCCTTTCTCAGCATTTTTGCTCCGCTCTAGACCCTGGACCCTCCAAATCTCCTCCTCCGTTGTGTGCGTGTCGTCAGCCAACGGCCAGCAAGTGGCAACTTCAACAACCACGCGTGCCTCCTTTGAGAAGACCTTGTGTCGCCCTGCCAAACGCCGCCATCGACTCGGCTCGTTACGCCTGCCATTGACCAGTCCTCTTTGATTCGATACTCCTGCTCTTTCATTTTGACGGCAAGCTCAATTTCTTTGCCTTTCCCCTCTTCTGGCGAGCCTTTTCCATTCTCCACCAAGACTATCCATTCATCGACACTCCTCCTGGACCCCCCTTGCCAACGACTTAAGCCCAAAGCCACAACCCTCCTTCTGCAAAGCAATACCACGTTCAGTCTCCGCCTCTGCTCCCGTCATCCCGAGTTCCACGGAGACTGCATCTGTCGTCACCACATACAGCTTCTTCGAGACATCTTCTGCAGTATCACCAGCGTCGACAGATTCTTCGACGGAAAGACCCCGACTCTCCATTTTCTTCTGCGTCTGCTTTCTGATTCATTGACGGACATCTTGAGAGCATCCCAAAGATTTATACACCATCCACCCACTGTACCAGTTTCCCACAAAGCAGAGAGAAATTCTAGGCGTTGTGCTTGTTCTCGTCCAGTCCACACCTTCTTCCCCAGGTAAGCTACTACTTGTACTTCATCCAACTCCACATTTTGGTCTCCTCTTTCACTCCTAGTCTGCTTGCTCCTCCCACCGTCGCGCGTCCGTCTGTCCTCGTTTCCCTTCGACCCCTGTCTGAAAAGCAACTCCCCTTTCTTCCCAGGGACTTGCTGCAGCTTTGTTCCTTTTTGCAACTCCAGTTGTGCTTGTATCTTTGCGGATCAAGTCCCCACTTCGTAACTGTCCTTCTCTTTTGCTCCGAGCCGGACAAAAGCTGCAAGCAGTTACGAGGTGCTGGGCCTGCAAAGTCTCTTGATTGTGTGCCCTCTTTTCACTACGTTTTCACCTTCACTCGCATTCTCTTCCATCTGACGAGCTCTATTTTTGGGCCTGGCCAGCCCCTCTCCCCTCTCTCTTTGTTTTGCATTGCACGAAAAATCCCGTTACTCCTCATTCTCCCAAATTTCGAACTCACCGCCAAATCTGTTGGGCTGGTTGGCCCTTAAAAACAATAGCCAAAGGCAAAAGGACCAAAAAGCTAGATTTGCTCACCTGACCTTATGGCTGTAACCTGCCCGCTTGTCCACTAAACCTTTCTCAACCCACACCACGCCATCCTTTTTCGAGACCTTTGGCCCCTTTTGTCACTGTTGTTCCCCTCTTGTCCACCTCGTGGAAAAGATACATGGGGAATAGAAGGACCAGGACACTAAGAAGCTGACAAGGCCACCATAGCAAGCTTTTGTCTCCTCTTTCTCCTCAACTGCGTCACGAGGCTAACCAATCGTATGCAGGTCGCGTCCGGTCGCCACTTATCCCATTAATTTCCCTTTTCCCTCTTTTTCGCAGTTTGTTGCAGCTTTCGTTTCTTTCGTTTCTATCGTTTCTTTCTCTATCTCTTCGTTTTCCTTCCCGTCTATTTTCTTTTTGCGCCGGACATCCTTTTCGCGCCAATCGCTCAACGGCCTTCTCAACCCGGTTTGCACTTGCTGACGCCAATTTCTGTATTGCACGGGGCGAACGATCTTGCTTCTTGTTTCGCGACCTTTCGTCTCGTCTCTCACATCTCACGCCAAAGCACCTGGTGACCGACCACCCACAGCCCGCTGTGGCCTGGCCTGCTCAATTACGAGGCCCCAACTGCCACCTTCATACACTCACGTGCCACATTCACCAGCCCTCTTTTTTGCCAGAAACATCACAACTTGTGTTGTGCCCCAAAGAAACGGCAAGCCGAGAGACTGTACAAAAGACATTGGGCACCCTACAACCCCGGCCGTTTCAGACACGGGAGACGATTTCACGGTATCACGCCACTGTTCCCCATCGCCCATCCGTCGTCCTCGGCACATATTGCAAAAGTCAACAAGACCCAGAAACGTTCAGCGTTCCGCGTTCAGTGTTCATTGTTCAACCGTGCCCCGGAGACAGCTCTCTCAGGTCCGTCTTAGACCCGCCAACAGGACCCTTGCCAACAGTACATTCTTTCATCACCACGCCCGCCCTGCACCGCCCAACAACAAAATACACTGCCTCTCCTGACCGGTTCGTGTCTTGAATGCGGCACAGGCGGATCTAAATCTCTTTTTTCCGTCCAAAGACCCTTTGCAACAAGGACCTTACGGATGATGAGCGCCGGATTTAAATCTGGCCTACCCCCCAAGCTGGGTCATAGCGGCGGACTCTCAGCTGCAGCTCCAGGTAGCCAAGCGATTTTGCTCGACAAGTTAAATCGCCGGTCTACCCCCGATTCGGAGGCCCTGGCTAGCTCTGATGAAGAGACCGATATCAGCCTGAACAACAGCCGCTCAGATTACCACAACGACCATAACACGGCCGCTTCACTAGCAGCATCAGCAGCAGCCGCCGCCGCATTTAACGCCACTACGGCGACCGCTACCTCCACACACATGAACCAGGGTCAGCAGCAACCCCTTTCACAGGTCCAGCCGCCACAGCCTCAGTCTCAATCCCAGTCTCAGACCCAACAGCCACCGAAACCAGTTCGCCGTGCTTCGTGGCTCAACGACACCAGCCAAGGCCTCGTCCGACCGCGGAACGAGTCGTTCAACAGCGCATCCATGTCGCCTACTGCGTCGCACCCGAGCACGCCAGCCATTGATGCGAGTGCTGGTGGTGGAGCTGGCGCCTCTTCTGGTTCCGCCGCTACCTGGGGCACGCACGCCGCTTCGTCTGCCGGCGTATTGAACCGCGCCCACTCCAACACATCCGCCTCTTTTCCCTGGGGCACGGCCATGTGGAATTCTGAGCGCAAGGATCCGCCCTCGAGACTGTCCGAGGTGCTCCCGTCCCCGACATCAGCCATCCCGCCAGGCTCGGCTGGTGGCTCATTCTTCAGCGGCGGCAATGCTGCCGACAGCTACCCTTCGCAAACCTCCCCAGCGACACGGGACGGCCTCAGCACAACGTCGCAGATCCCCTTTGCAATCCCCTTGCATCCGACGCCTAAGACGTATCGCTCGCAGTCCTACTCGGTTGGCCAGCTTGAGCCTGATGTGGCTGCTTTGACTGGCTCGGCCACGTCGCCATCTCTGACCTCTTCAATTGGAGGCGGCTCGTCGCTGCTCGCCGGCTCGCGCTCGGGGCGTCCGATCTCTGGCCTCCAGCACCGTCCCTCGCGGCCTAGCATGCTTAGCGAGATGTCCAACGACGGGGGCATGCTTGGCAAGGTCAAGGAAGTCGATGACGATGACGACGAGAGCACTAACGATTCGCTCCAAGGCAGCCAGCACCTCACGGCCGAGGCCAAGACCATTGAGATACTGACCCGCGAGAATGCCATGCTTCGCCAACACGCTAGTCAGCAGTACCACAACGCCCGCATTCGCCCGCGTGCTTCGACGGGTGCTGCCTACCGCCTAGACAACGGCTATGGACTCCAGGAGTCGGTTCCCGAGGAGTCTTCCGACTACGCCATTGACGAGCTGGACGAGATCAACGACGGCGACTTTGGCACCGCGGCCAAGAGAGCCACGGCTCGCAGAATGAGCGAATTTGCGGCGCCTGGCTCCTTCCGGTCGCCCTTCTCTGTTGAGAATCGCAAGCTCGAAAGCATTAAGAAGGCATTTTGGCAGACCGCGCCCGCCGGCTTCTCTGATGCCTCGCCCAGCCGCCGCCATTCGTTCGCCGACATCCCGACTCGCCAGGCCTCCATCAGCTCCATCAGCGAGGTTGTCCTTGCGCACGAGGCAAATGCGCAGGAGCAGCAGCAGTCGGGTGTTATCGAATTCACCTCGCCCTTTGACAATGCGCACAGCTTTGCTGCCAAGTCCGCCGCTGCCGCACAGTCCATGTATGGCAACAGTCCGGGCGTCCCGCCTGGTGCTTCTCAAATTAGCCCTCAGCAGCTGCTTCAGCAACAACAACAACAACAACAACACCAGCAGGCTCAACAGCAGCAGCAGCAGCTTTCCGCCAGCGCCGCTTATGCTGGTGCGGGCGGTGCGTACCCGTCTTCCTATGGTCTGCACCCTCCGGCGTTCGCTGCGCGCCCGACATCGCCTCAGCGTGGCATGTACGGGTTGTCGCAGCCGAACCGCTCAACCCCGCTCCATATCGTCCTCTTCAAGTGCGCTCGTGCCGATGTTTTTTACATCCAGGAGGGCACCGGCCTGACGGTTAAGCCGGGTGACCTCGTTATCGTGGAGGCCGACCGCGGTACTGATTTGGGCACCGTTGCTGTCGACAGCGTCGACTGGGTCGAGGCACGCAGACTCAAGGAGCACTACGCCGAGGAGCAGTACAAGTGGCTTATGATGTACTCTCAGAATGCTGCGGCGGCGCAGGACGGTGTCGGCGCCGGACTCATGGCCTCATCCACGGGCCTTCAGGGGAGTGCTATTGGCGGCATGGGCCCGCCCGGCCAGCACCACGTCCAGGAACCGAGCACCAGCGAACTCAAGCCCAAGCTCATCAAGCGTCTCGCCCAGAACCACGAGATCCACGCCTTGCGGGACAAGGAAGGAAACGAAGCTAAAGCCAAGCGCGTTTGCATGCAAAAGGTCAAGGAGCACGGCCTTAACATGGAGATCCTTGACGCTGAGTTCCAGATGTCAGTTTTTCTTTTCTAAAAAACCTCCCCATCACATACCATCGCACACCACCACATTGGTAGACACGTACTAACAAGCACAGGGACTGGAAGAAGCTTACGTTCTACTATTTCGCGGACGCCTACATCAACTTCAACTCGCTCGTCACCGACCTCTTCAAGATCTACAAGACTCGCATCTGGATGTCGGCAATCAACCCAGCGTCATTCGCCAGCCAACCCCTCGGTCTCCAGGCTCCCAGCGGCATCGGCCCAGGCGCTGTTGGCGTCAATCGAGGTGCCCCGACGTCGGAACGCCGCTCGCAGCAGGGTGGTCAGGTCTCGCCGCCTCCGCCACAGACTGCCTCTCAACAGCAGCAGCAGCAAGTGCACCAGCAACAGCAACAGCACCAGCACCAATCTGCTTACTTGCCCGTGCCATCGAACCGTGGCTACCCCGGAGGTGTCAGCCCACAGCCGCCTGCCATGGCTGGCCCCGGTGGCGGTCCCAACGCCGGCTACCCGGGCTCATTTCCCTACAGCCCCTATGCTGCGTTTGGAAACGTCCCTCGTGCATCTGGTATGGGTTATGGTGGCCAGGGCATGGGCGGCTCAGCGCCTAACGAAAGCTACGCCATGGGCTACGCTGCTTCTGCAGACTACCATATGATGCGCAACCGGTTCCCGGCTGGCCAGCCTGACATCAACCAGAATGGTCAGGGTATGTCGCCTCTTGCGCCCTCTGGCGAATGGGTCGGTGCCTTCCAAGGCCTGTCCCTCAACACGAGATAGGATCACTATCGCCAGGAGCGCCAAGAGCCCGGCCTTTGAATACGACCGAGACCAACAAACAAAACAAACAACAAAAAAAGAAGGCCACCCAGAGAAGACAGCCACTCCTCCGCCAAGGACGAATAAAGGAAGAAGAGAAGAGAAGAGAGAAAGGCGGCTCAAGATGTCCGTCAGAAAGAACAAAAAGATGGGAGGTCTCCCTGTCCACTGATCCTTGACAGCAATTTGATTGCTCTCCTAATGTTTTGATTTTTTATTTTTGCCTTTCCTTCCCTTGATTTTATACTGGTTTTGTTCTGCTACCCGGTTAGACAGCAGAATGCTTAGAGTGCGTTTTCTTTCTTATCCAACGAGGACACGACGAAAAAAAAGACAAGGCCATGTGTTTGCATACAACGACTTGCTTTTCTTTTTTCTCATTTCATTTTCAACGTTCACACTCTCGCAATTTCTCGACACTGATTTTTCCAATATACAAAAAAAGGAGGGCAAGGGCTACGGCAAACAAAGACAATGGATTTGGCGCAGGGCATTTCGTGGAGCAAGCGGGCATGACTTGACTTGCTCTCCGTTGAGTTCTGTGGCGATCTGCCTTCCCATTTCGCTTTTTAGAGGCCATCTTTTTGTTTTTGAAAAAAAAAAGGGTCGACGCATCTTCCCGTCATGATTTGTATTTGCCTTGTCTACACATGCGATGTTTTATTTCATACCTTTGTCGCTGCCGTTTGTTTTTACTGTTCTTCTGACAATCTTTCGCGTCGTTGCTTTCCTTTGTATTTCCTTTGTATTGTGCTTTTTTGTTTTGTTTTGTCTCGTTTATTGCCTTCGTTTCTATAATGGTCTTCAGAAGCTATATTTTCCATGTGGACGCATCTGTTCTTCTATTTTATTCTCCTGTTTACCTGTTCGTTTACCACAATTATGACCCAAGGGAAAGAGACAAGAGACTTAGGGTCTGAGTCTTTTATAACGGAAAAATCCCCGATAGATACAAGAGTTTTGCTTTGCTTTCCGATTTACTACTGTCTGGTTTGCTTTTCTGTGTTGTTTTGTTTCTCCTTTGTATTTCTTCTGTTATTTAAGGACAACCCAAGATGTAATTCGCTTTTTCATAAACAAGGTCTCATCTGTTCTGGTACATTTACCCCTTTTCAGTGTGCATTTGGCGCTTTCTTGTGACGATTTAATTTATAGAACTTGACATTATACTTTTTCGGTTATGAAGGTGAACCCTTTTTTCATTTTTTTTTCTTTCTTTTTTTCGGTGGATAGTCGTCGAATATATTATTTTATTCGTTTGGTTTTCTTAAGGCTGAACTTTTTTTTATTTTCCGAACAAATACACGAGCCAGCCCTGCCAAAAAAGGCAAGTGCAATGGTGACGAGGGAAGTCGTTCCTACCTCAAGCTCAAACTTGTTGCATCACGACATTGTGCAACGACCTCCATCGCTCCTTCCTCGAACGTGCATTCGGCAGGTGAATAAAGGAGTATAAATGATCAAGATGGCATGCTTTCACCCCTTTTCCTGGCCTCTCTTTCGAACTTCTTGCACCGAATCCCCTTTCAGCCCTCAACTCCCTTCACAACTAAAGAGCACCAGTACCAGATTTTATCTCAGACGTCCACAACCCCAACAAACATAGATGACATGGCGCCAGCAAAGGGAAGAAAGAGAGCCTGTAAGTACTCTACCTCCCTCTATACCCCCAGCACGGCTGTCGTGACAGATGTACTAACAATCGTTTTCTCAACAAACTAGACTCCAACGTCTCGGTGGAAGACTCGGAGCTCGACGGGTTTGAACAACACGATGCCGGCTCTCCACAGCGGCCGGCCAAGGGCAAGAAGACCCGCAGCACAGAGTAAGAGTGTTAAAGCTCCTTTGTGCGTTCAGATCGAAGCCCCCATCTAACATCCCAGCTGGTCCTCTGTTCAAGCAGGCACCCGCAACCAGGAGGCCGACCGGGTCAGGCAGTATGTGACCACGTTCGAGAAGGACATTGTGGCGGCCGGGCGCGACAAGGCCCTGGCCGCCCTCCAACGGGGCGAAGAGGCGAAGTGAGTTGCACACTTCCCACGTATACGACACACCGAGACGCAGCTAACAAAAACGACAGGGCCCAGCAGGACAAGAAGGACCTGGAGCGCATCCGCGAAGCCTACGACACCGCCTCGGCCGGCACCTCTCTGGGCGTCGCCGACCACCCGCTCCACGTGGCTGGCCGCGAGGTCCTGGCGCTCTTCCATGCGACGATTGCCCGCTACGACGAGGCCAACAAGGCCCTGGAGGAGGCGTTCGGGGGCGAAGAGGGTGGCCCCACAAAGAGCAAGAGCAAGAGCGTCGGCAACGTCCAGGACGCGTGGCAGCAAGACCGCGCCGAAGCCCACAAGCTGCTTCAGTACGGCCGCGTCTACGGCGACAGCCTCGTGCACGAGATTATCGTGCCCAAAACGCCGCCCTACGTGGCGGGCGGTCCCGTTGGGGCGGCAAGGGAAACGAGACGACGGCGTCTGGCATCGCGACACCAGAGAGTGGACTCAACCAGACGGGCCGCTCAGCCCTCGCATGTTCCCCCGCAGCCGCGCGACGGTGGCTCGTGGCCAGACCTGGGCGAGGCGGCCAAGTCGCAGGTGCTGGCGCTCAAGGGGCTGCTGAAGACGCTGCCGGGCGGTGTTGGCAGTGGGTATGGAAGCGGACACGGAGAGACGAGTGCGCGCAAATCGGTTACATTTAATTGTTAGATGGCTGTTGGGGCTTGATGCCCAACATGTTGTTTTGTCAAGTTGTTGTACGTGTCTTGAGTCGTTGTACGGAGTAGTCGAGAGTGAGAACTGCCAACGGCGGTGCCAACGGTGCTTGTTGGCGCACATAACGGAGTAGCCTCGTCGCTCCGCTGGTTGCACCCCACCCTAGCTCCATATTGAAGAAGGCCTGGAACCAATCAGGAGATAGGGACGGCAGCTACCAAAAAAAAAAGTTCAGTATCAGCTTCATCGACTGTCGTTTTTTCGAAAGGGTGTGTGATCATCCAAAAAAAGCCACCAAGAAAACAGAGACGACCACCAATTGCGACTACCCCGGTGTTTAGGTCGTCTTCGAGAGCGAGCGGACTCCATCCTACCACACATATCACGACTACCTTCACCATGGCCACGACGCAGCACGTGCTGCTGTCGCCCGCCGAGCTGGCATTCCTGCACACATCGCTCGCACAACAACCACCAATTCGGCCTGATGGACGCACACCAGCGCAGTTCCGCCCTCTGCGCGCCGAGACGGGCATGCTCCCCGGAGCCAACGGCAGTGCTCGCATCTGCTTCTCGGATGGCACAGAAGCGATTGTCGGCGTCAAAGCACAGGTCGAGCGGACAAGACGAGGCGAGGGTGGGCAGGGTGCCGATGAGGCCGACGATGACGAGGAAGACGAGGTGGAGGACCTCTGGGGCGACGCTGCCGACGACGACGGCGGTGACGGCGAGGGCACAAAGGGCGGCGCCAAGAACGGCGGTGGTGGCGCTGGCGGTGCAGGCGGCAATGCATCCCCGTCGTGGGTCGAGGTGACGGTCGAGATTCCCGGTGTGCGCGACGACGATGCCAGCACCGTCTTTTTGGGTGCCCTGCTCGCCGAGGCCCTGCTGGCCGACGGCGGCCTGACACAGGCGCTGCGCATCAACCGGCGGTTCCACTGGAAGCTGTTCCTGGACGTGCTGCTGATCTCGCCGCCCCTGTCGTACCCGCTGCCCCTGCTGTCCTTGACGACGCACCTGGCCCTGCTGGCGACACGGTTGCCCCGACTGGTGTCGGAGGGGGACGAGGACCCGTTCTTTGACGACGACTGGGATGCGTCGACCTTTTTGTATGCCAAGGCGGGCGCGACGAACAATGCGGCTTCGTCTGCCAAATCGCGCCCTCCCATTACACTGCTGGTCATGACGGTCGGCGACAACATTTTGTTTGACCCAACGGCCGAAGAGCTGGCCGTGGCCAATGCCGTCTTGGCCGTGTCGGTCGGTCAGGTCGCCTCTCCCTCTTCTTCTTCTTCTCCACCATCTTCCTCCCTCCGCCTCCTCGCTGTCCGCACAATCGACCCGCCTTCTCGCTTGACAGCCCCCGGCACCCCCTACAACCCAGACGCAAACAAGCCCAAGCCGGTGGTGGCCGCGACACCCACGCCAGCATCGGCAACGACAGCACAAAAGGACACGACGACACGCCTGGCATCCGAGACGGAAGAAGTCTACGGCGTGTGGCGAGCCCCCGCGGCGGTGCCAAAGTGGCCCTGCTGGCGGCGATGACACACAAGGTGTTGGAGAAGGGCGGTGTGGCCGACGAGGTCTTTGCCGGCCTCGACGGTGTGGAGATTGTGTAGGAGATGAGGAGGGAATTGGTATTGTCATTTCTTTGTTTTTTTCTTTGTTACATCTTTGGCATTTATGGGATAGGAGGGCCACAAAATTGTTTCCTTTTTTCTTTACTTTTTTTTTCATTTGGGATTACCGGTTGGGCGTCAGACTCGTCGATTTGATATCCGTTTTTCGCTTTCCTTTGTCAGATAACATGTCACGGCATACATTTTCCGTTCTTCGTGTCTTTGTGAATGTACTTCTCATTTTGTCCGTTTTGTCATGTTTATATTGGTACACTATACAAAAAGGGGGATGTGCCTCTGGTTTATGAGTGTGATGTTTGGAGATGAAAGTCACACTGGGGCAACCTAGAAGATGCCCAGGAACTTCTTCTTCTGGCTGGCCTCGGGGGCAGGTTCTTCCACCGGCGCCTCTTGACGGACCGGCGACGCATCGTCCACTTCGTTGCGGGCCGGCGGCACAGGGCCCTGGTTCTTCTTGCCGTCGCTGCCACCACTGAACCACCCGCCGTTGCTGCCAAACCCGACCGTCTCGTCCAGCCCGTGCGCCTTGCGGTACATGGTCCGCTTCGCCACGTCGTCCACCCGCATCTGCCGCCGCTCCGCAATCTGCGCCACGCGGTGGTGCTCCGTCAAACGCACCACCTCCACCGCCTGGCGCGCCGCCAGAATCGGGTGCTGCATCGCCTCCCGCATCGTCGGCAGCATGTCCACAAAGGGGGAGGTGCGCCGGAAGTTCTCAATGACGGTGAACACGGCCAGGGCCGCCAGCGTCGTCATGGTCACGCCCAAGTGGAACGCCCGGCTCGTCCAGAACCAATGGGCCCATGTGCCCGGCGGCGCCATCATGCCGGGGTACTGGCGGGCGCGCTGGGCCGCCTTTTCGGCCGCCGAGAGGTCGCCGCCGTAGTGGGGTGTGGCAGGCGCATTGTTGCGACGCGGCAGACGGGCGCCGTGCGAGGGCGGGTTGAACTTGGCCGGTTTCTCGAGGATGTTGGCGGCGTGGCCCGACGAGGACGTGGTGGCGGAGGCACCGCTGGCGCCCGGCTTCGCCGGCCGTGTCGAGGCATGGCGGACCCGCTGGACAATGCCCGTGCAGCCGTTGGTCGTCGAGGTGGTTGTCCAAGGCCGGACGGCGGCCGGCCGAGATGCTGTCGCAGCGAGCTGTGTGGCGAAGGTGCGCTGTTGCTGCCACATGGGCCCGCGCTGGGGCAAGAGGAATCGTGGAATCGTAGCCATGATGGCGGATGTGGCAGGTGTGGCAGGTGTGGCAGGTGTGTTGGTTGTTGACCGTCGTCTGGTGGTGCGCGGACCGTGGCGAGATAGGATGTGAGGGCAGAGGGGCACAAGACGCAAAAATTGGGAACGACTGATCTTCAGGCTCGCCCCACCAAATTCGTCCTCACTGACCACTTTGAGAGTTGGTCACGTGCACCACGTATTGGTGAGAATCTCGATACGAGTCGATCACGATCCATGCTCGGCATTTTGGTGAGAATGTTAGAGGTACTGCAAATGTCCTCCTTGGTCTTCCCCACTCGATGAAATGACCATCCTCGTCAACTTTGACTGTCAACTCACGCAGGCGCATCGTTGTTTGTATGACGGCCTTTGCTCGGAGACTGTCTAGGAGTATGACGTTAAACGAATACAGAAGCGGTTAGAAGCATATTAGTGAGCCCAGAGAGTCGGCTTTGTTTATCACCAAAAATTGCAATCCAAGCTGTGTGAAGCTTGTCTGCAACACGCTGAGTGCGACACGGTGTCAGAGCCGCTGCAGTCCACTGAGTATTTGTACAGTACTTTGTATGCACGTCAAAGCATGCACATGCATCGTACGATCTGACATTTTAGCAGTCGCTAGGAACTCGGTGCAGATTCAAGGCCGAGTTTATGCCTGGGTGCCTCAGACAGCAAGTAGAGGACGAATGGGCGGTGGGTTAAAAAAGACAAACGTAAGAGGGTAAAAAAAAAAAGGCTGCCGATGAGCCTCCCTGTCAGTCTTTTTTGTCCTTTTGTCCCTGACTGTTCCTGACTGGCCCATGGAAGAGAACGCTTGCTGTGAAAAACAAGTGGTTCGATTCGCCAATCCCGAGGCCCGCTGTGAACATGTATACGCACAAAGTGGGAGTTGAGATGTGAAAGTGGAATTGTGGAAAAGGCGGTGTTTGAGCATCTTGTGAACTGAAGAGCTCATCGAGGAATTCTCGTTTCCTTGTTTGTCGTTGCAAATTAGCGTTATTTTTCGTTTGCCGCTACTGGCCTCTCCCCTTGTTGCGCCTGCCCTTTCAGTGAGCTCTTTTCCTCTTTTCCAGAATTTTTTTTTTACCGGCGTCTCCCGATTTTTGTGGGTACCTGTCTTTTCTTCTTTTTTTGTTCCTTTTCGCGCCTTCTGTTTTGGCTGGCCCTCTGTCCGATAGATTCTAATGCGCAGCCGCTGATTGGCTGCGCACACACTAGCCCCGCGCCCCGAGACATGTCCGCCACTGTCGTAATGCCCTGTACGGAAGGAGGGATGTGCGGTGTTTTGCTATTTGCGCAGTGCTATGTCATTGGAAAGTCCCCCCAATTAACGACGCAGGGAAGGAGCAGCCCATGTCATTGTCACTCGTTCGCTGCGTTTAGTATGCGCGCGACACGCTCCTTCCCACTGTCGCCGCCCGCCCCTTCCTCGCCTGGGAGGCCTGGCCTAGTCATTACGACGTACTCTGTAGGGCCAAATCCATTCCGTCACGCCGTGCGTTCATTCGTTCGGCCTTGCCTGGCGAGCCTGGCTTTCTTCCTCTCCTGTTTTTTCCCGACTTGTTTTTTCTCGTCTTCCTTTTTCTTTTCCCTCTCTTTTTCTCTTTCTCCTTTCTTCCTCCACCCACTCTCACCACACTTCAATCTTCAATCTCACTTTCTTCCTCTACTTCTTTCTACCCCCCTGAACCTCACGACTTTAGACAAAATGCCTGTCGGAAAGGGTAAGTCGTTTTCTCTTCTCTCCTTCGACTTTCTTCTCTCGAGCAAACAGCAGCAGCTTCGCTTTGCCGCGGGAAGAAGTCGTGAGGACAATGGACCAGCCAGAAACAAGTCACAAAAGTCGAAAGCTGCCGCCCAGCAGCAACGTCATGCCACAATTGCGCCCCTGCAAGCTCGCCGTCCTCGTTTGCGCTCACTCGCTGCCAATCGTCTCACCGCCGCTCCGTCTCTCGCTCAAAGCTTCACGTCACCGTGCAAACACTCTCAAACTCCGAGATCGAGCCATTGAGTCTGAAGTTTCGTGAGGACTTGCACAGCGAGAGCTCTCATGAACTCTTCTGTTTGAAGCTTGGACTTTTTGGGGGTGCTTGCCTTTTGCGACGCACGACGGCGTGGAGGGGAAGCTTTCAGACAGTCGCACAGGTGGAAGTGAGGATCACAAGGAGCAACTGATGGGCCATCCTGTCCCAATTGCTCTTTGTGGCCCTCTTCTGCCCTGTGGCCGGCGAGAGCTTTACCTTGACGACTGAGCGAGCGATTTGGACAATTGTGGCGTGAGAGACGGCTGATGAGAGACGGCTGATTGGGCTAGCTTTCGCTTTTCACTGTTCACTTTTTCACTCTTCACTTTTCGGACTTGACTGGCTTGTCTCGCTTGCTTCTGACGCGCATCAACTACTAACACAATCACAAGGTGACTCCAAGAAGGGCGCCAGCCTGTTCAAGACCCGCTGTGCCCAGTGCCACACCGTCGAGAAGGACGGTGGCAACAAGGTCGGCCCGCTCTGCACGGCCTCTTCGGCCGCAAGACCGGCTCCGTCGACGGCTACGCCTACACTGATGCCAACAAGCAGAAGGGCATCACCTGGGACGACGACACTCTGTTCGCCTACCTCGAGAACCCCAAGAAGTACATCCCCGGCACCAAGATGGCCTTCGGTGGCCTGAAGAAGGACAAGGACCGGAACGACCTGATCACGTATGTAGCCCCCGATTCTTTGCCCTGCTTTTATTCTTGTCGACGTCGAACGCACCACTAACAATCTCTGCAGCTTCCTCAAGGAGTCCACCGCATAAGCGGCCTAAGAAGGACGGCGATCGATGGCGTTGATGTGTTTAATTTATTTTGCATTTACGGCCAAGATGTGATGATTTTTTTCAAAGAAAGCAAATAAAGAACCCACCCCTTTTTACCCTCCCCCCCGGCGCGTTGTACGAACAGTGGCGATATAGAAGACGGAAGACGGGCAACAAAAAAGAAAACCATTCCGCACCAAATATACACAACCAAATATACACACCAAAATGACTCCCGAATAGAGCTTGGACCCCGAGAAGAAACGGAGGCAACGCACGGCGAACACGAACGCATTGCGCATCGCATACGACCCGCCCGTCGGGCCACCTTTTGTCTCTCTCGGACCGGCACATGGGGAACTCGACCATAATAGACAGGGCCGAACAGCAGACGTGCTCGAGACATGAGAAAGGAGGTCCTCGTGGCAAACGGCCGGATCTCTATACGGAGTTGGCAACAACTATATAGAAGGACAGACGCTTCTCGAGGGAGACAAGGAACGGAAATGTCTTGTTTGTACCTTGTTGGACTCCGTCTCTTCTCTTCTTCTCTTGTTCCCTGCTCTTCTTCTTTTTATAGAGTGCTCTTTTTGCTTTCATGTTTCGTTAGACGGTTAGACCTAGAGTTTGTTCTCCCATGCCTACGGGCCATGAATGACTCCTGTCTTCTTTGGCTCACGCATCTTAATCGAACAAACAGCATATTCTCTCCTCTCTATCCAAGGTTCACCGACTCAAGACCTGTGATGTCAGATATGCCCTCGTAATGCAATGTAGATTTCTAATGTTATATATGTACAGATAGAGATAGCAGCACACAGCACTCAGTGCAGCTTCTCGTACCGCCGCAGCTCGGCCAGACTCGTGCTGGGCTGCGTCTCGGCCAGCGCCTTCTCCCAGTCGTCTGCCGTAATCTGCGGCATCTCCGCACTGTGCAGCCCCGTCCGGTCCAGACTGTTCTTGCCGGCCGTCCGCAGCAGATGGTCCAGGTCGGCGCCCGAAAAGCCCGTGCACCGCTGGTCCAGCGCCACGCCGTGGATCATCTCCATCGTTGCGGGCATGTTCTGGTCGCCCGGGATCGCGTTGCGGTACAGCGTCTGCAGGATGGCCACGCGGTCCTCGGCCGTCGGCGGGCCCACAAAGATGCTCTCGCCCAGGCGACCGGGCCGCTTGAGCGCCGGGTCGATAATGTCGGGCCGGTTCGTCGCGCCAATCACAAACAGACCCGTGCGGTCCACCACGCCGTCCAGCTCGGTCAGCAGCGTATTGACAATGCGCGCGCTGCCGTCCGACCGCGCGTCGTCCCGTTTCGCGGCCAGCGCGTCCATCTCGTCAAAGAAGATGATGCAGGGCGCCATGGCGCGCGCCCGCTCAAACAGCTCACGCAGCGCCCGCTCGGACTCGCCGACCCACTTGTTGAGCAGCTCGGGCCCGCGGATGGAGATGAAGTTGGCCTTGCTCTCGTTGGCGACGGCCTTGGCCACGAGCGTCTTGCCGCAGCCGGGGGGCCCCCACAACAGGATACCGCCCATGGGCTTCTGGCCGACGGCGGCGTACTTGTCCGGGTAGCGGATGGGGCCAATGATGGACATTTCGAGCTTTTTGCGCAGGACCTCCATGGCGCCGACCTGCTTCCACGTGGTGTTGGGGATGGTGCTGAAACCCTCGCGTTTGGCGGCGGGGAGCACCGACAGCGCGGCGTCGCGGAAGTTTTGGGCCGTGATGCCCTTGGCGAGCGCACTCGTGGTGGTGGTGGTTGTGGTTGTTGTTGTTGCTGTTGTAGTTGTTGTTACCAGAGTGCCGTTGATCTTCTGCGTCGCCTCGTCGTCGCCCGACACAGCTGTTGATGCAGCTGTCGAGACGCCAATGGCAGCGGCCGCCAGAGACCGCTCGTCTTCGTGCGCGTTCAGCAAACGAATGTCCAGCTGCACATCTGGCACATCCGGGACATCTGGCAGTGCCTCTGTGTCCTTTTCTGACGACATCAGAATGTCTTCTCCCGCACCGCCCGCCCTTGACTCGGGGCCATTGGCACCACCGTTCCGCTCCGGACCAGCCGTTGACCGCAGCCGCGTCAGAACGGCGTCCAGCTTCGCATCCATGTAGTTGAGCTGCGCCGTCTTGACCACATTTTGCAGGTCACCGCCCACAAAGCCCGGCGTCATCCGTGCAATGTCCTTGAGGTCGACGTCCTCGGCAAACGACATGCCCCGCGTCATCGTCTGCAAGATCCGCTCGCGCGCGTCTTGGCTCGGCATCCGCACCGCAATCTCCACGCCAAACCGCCGCCGCACCAGCGGATCGAGACTGTCCGCCTTGTTCGTTGCCGCCAGCACAATCACGTATTTCCCCGTGTTGCTTTCCGCATTGAGCCGGTCAATGCAGCTCGTGAGCGTGAGCGCCATGCGCATCTCCATGGGGCCTTTGCCCGACGCGTCCTGCTTGCTCGCCAGGGCTTCGATGGCGTCCAGGAAGATGAGGGAGGGCGCCTGCCGCACGGCCTCGTCAAAAATGGTGCGAATGTTGTTCTCGGACTCGCCGCTGATGCCGCCAATCAGCGAAGGGCCCGACACCGAAAAGAAGGGCACGCGCGCCTCCGCAGCAACGGCGTGGGCCAGCAGCGTCTTGCCGCAGCCCGAGGGGCCATACAGCAGAACGGCCTCGTTGGGCCGGGAGCCACTGTCCTTGAAATCAAACCCGCGCCGCAGGGGCATCCACACCAGCCGGATCAGGTCCCGCAAGATGTCGTCCATGCCGGCAACGTCGGCAAACGTGGGACCGTCCGACGACAGCTTGGTCGGCACAACGGCGCCCTTCTTCTTGCTGTTGCTGTCGCCGTCGCTGTCGCTGCCGTCGTCACTGCTGTTGTCCTCGTGCCGTCTCCGCTTGCGTTTCCGTAGGACGCGCCCGCCGCCGCCGCCTTCCGAGCCAGCTCGCCGTATCCGCTTTCTTGTCGGTGCCGCTGTCGCTGTGCCGTCTGCTCCTTCTGCTGCTGCCACTGGCGCATCACCGCCGTCCGGTGCAGCCACGACATCCGCTGCCGTATCCATTGCAGTGGTATCGTCTGCTGCTGCTGCTGCTGCTGCTGCTGCTGTGATGGCCGAGCCAGAGGTCGGTTGTGTTGTCTTTGTCGCGGATCCTGTCGCCGCCTCCATCGCTTCGGCTGCTGCGTGCGCCTCCTTCGCCGCCAACATGGCCTGTGCCGCCATCGCGGCCCCGAGCCGGTCGTCCAGCACTTTGGCCGCCAGCGCCTCGAGGTACTTTTTCTTTTGCCGCGCAATCGCGTGGTTGCGCATCTGCTGGAGTCGTCCGACCAGAATCGAGACGGTCGGCCGTGTTGCGCCCGGCTTCCCCGCCTCAAAGTCGGCGTACAGCTCCTCGGCCACCTCCTCTGCTTTCCGCTCCTCCTCTCTGCGGAAAATGAAGCCGTTCTT
This sequence comes from Sporothrix protearum, assembly GCA_016097115.2. Classification (NCBI taxonomy): domain Eukaryota; kingdom Fungi; phylum Ascomycota; class Sordariomycetes; order Ophiostomatales; family Ophiostomataceae; genus Sporothrix; species Sporothrix protearum. The sequence goes on from JADMNH010000003.1 coordinate 691,658, forward strand.
CCCGGCCGGCGGCGGCATGGTCGGGGCGGTCGATGGAAAAAGCTTGTCCGGTTTGTGTCTCAAAAATGAATTGTCGTTGAAGTAGATTAGGTGTGTCGGAAATGAGTGAAAAAAAGAGCGAAAATTCACCGTCTCTGTAGCCAAATAGAGCGCCTTCAAATGTTTCCGTCGCAACGCCGGCCAATTGTGGTGAGGTTGGAGAGCTACCAGTTTTCGTCGCAAAAAAAGGGCAATCTCCAAGTGAACTGAGACGGAGAGATGGCGAGCCTTATCCAGACTTTTTTTTTGCAGGAAGCAAGCTTATCTCTTATCGGTTTATCAGCACGTGACACGCACCAATGCTTCGACTCACCTCAGCCTTGCTTCGACTACGAAGAATGTGAGGATACAGCCACTCTCGGGCTGCCAGTCCTTTGCACAGTTTCTGATGGATGCATATCTACAACTTCGTCGAGTTGTTTGGAAAAAATGGTTTGAATCTGAAAGAAAAACTTAGCTGGCCAAAATCTACGCTATATAAACATTGCAATCTAGAGGAAAAGAGACGAGGCTATTGGCGCTATTCTAAATGATATATGAGGCATGATCTTGGTATCATCGTCATGCAAGATTGGAACAAAATGACAAACGGTGGAGAGGCAGTGGAAAAAGATCCGAGCAGTCTGGTGGATCGGAAAAGCTCGGAAAAGCAGAATTTCAAGAAAGGACACAGCAAGCGGCGCGTTTAGTAGACACTGCCGTGGATGCTCTTGTCCTCCTCTTCGGCGAGAGCCAGGTCCCGGTCGACGTCGGTCTCGTCGTCGCCGTTGTCATCGACAACAACGAGACCCGAGCTCAGAAGCTCGTCAACCATGTCGAGCTCGTCGGCGCCCAGGTCGGTGGTGTCGCCGAGAGTGTGCTCACAGTCGCTGCAGTGGGGGGCATCGCCGAGACGATTGGCCATGTTCTTGGTGCGCTTTTTGCGGATGTTGCTCAGGTTGGGCGAGCTGCCTCCTGCACTGCCGGGCGTGGCGTTTCCACCATCGACTTGTGCTGTGACCAGCGCAGCTACGACCTCAGCCTTGCCCTTGCCGGACGAAGTGGTAGTGGCAGCGACAGCATCGAGCGTGCCACAAAATCGATCGCTGCTGTGGCTATGGTTGTGGCCGTGTCCGTGTCCATGTCCGTGTCCGTGTCCGTGGCTGCGAGAATGTTGTGCGCCCGACTCTGTGGCATCGCCAATGTTCATCTTCAGGCGGGCCATGCGGTGCCGCACACGGTCGTCCTCGGACGAGTCGGCGTCGCTTGTATGGCCGCTGTACGTGCCGCCAAAGTCGCGCCCAATATGCAAAAACGGCTTATGCAGGGGCGGGGGCGATCCGCCAGGCGACACGGTGCGCTGGCGGTCCTCGGGTGTGATGAACGAGGGCGTGGCGTCGGGCGACGAGACAATCTCCTCGCGAGCGCGCGAAATGTCAATGTGCGGAGGCACCAGCCCACCACCCGTGCTGGCGGTGCTCTTGTTGTTGGCCGTGAGCTTGGTGGTGCTGCCGCTGGCGCTGGCGCTGGCGCCACTGCTGCCAAGGGACTCTTTAGGGCTCTTGCTAGCCGTATCGTGGCTGGTATCGTTCGAGGCCTGCGAGGAGGGCCGGTTGTCGTCGTCCACCTCGTCACCCACCTCGTCACCGCCATCACCACCGTCGTCATCGTCGCTGTAGCCGGCCACCTGGAAGCGGCGCACGGCCGTGACCCGACGGCTTTGCAAAGGCGGGGTGGCACTGCTCTTTCCGTGGCTGTGGCTGTGACCATGGCCGTGGCTGTGGCTGTTGATCGCCGACGCTGATCTCGAGCTACGCGGGCTGCCGCTGCCGCCGCCGGAGGGGCTGTCATAGACGTTGGTCCCGTCGCGTTGTATCAAATCGGCGAGCCCAGGGCGGATCTTGAAGTTCTTGTCGTGATTGCAACCATTGGGACAGCCGCCCCAGCGTCTTTGCGGCACCAATGTGGAGGAGGACGGGAAGGAGGATGACAAACCAGATGCAGCCTTTTCCAATTTTGCGCTGTCTTTGTCTCCCTTCTCAGTCTTCTCCGTCTTGTCCGTCTTGTCCGTCTTGTCCGTCTTGTCCGTCTTGTCCGTCGTATCTTTGGCGGCTTCTAGGTCCTCTTTCTGCTTGAGGAGTGCGGCTCGTTCGCGCCGTAGCTCGGACCAGGTGCGGAGTTTGCTTTCCAGCTTATACTTGCCGCTGTCATCCTGTTTGCGCATGATGAGAAACTCGCAGTGGTTGACGTTGCGGAGATCCTCAAAGTACTCGACGCTAAAGTGGTACCACTTCATAAGGAACACGCGTGACATGAGGCCATGGGTGACTGGGGTGTTAGTTTGCTGATGATCAACGTGTGGGGACGATGCAGGAGTGCAGCCCACAAAGAGGGAGAATGGGGAGTGAGACGGACCAAGAACGCAGACGCTGGGAAAGTCTGCTTCGCCGAATTGGCGCCACAAGCTCTCGTTGAAGCCGGAGACACGGTCGTAGGCATCGGCCGCGCTTTCGCCGTTGGGGATGCGGTAAAAGAAGTGGCCGTAGTCGGCCCGCTCCTGCCACATGCGCTCCATCTCGGCGCTGCAGGGCTGGAAGTTGCCGAAGTCCTGCTCACGGAGACGGGGCTCCTCGTAGACCTTAATGTTGTTGCGCTTGAAGGGGGATGGCCCGGGGTTGTCCGACGTCAGCGTCTGTAGGATACCTTCCGTGGTCTCACGTGTGCGTCGATACGGCGACGTGAAGAACTGGATGGTATCGTCGGCACGCAGAAGCGCGCGCAGCCGACGACCGGCATCGTACGCTTGCTGCCATCCTTCACTTGTCAAGCGGACACGATGGTCCGGGACGGTCTGATGGATGTCGCGGTTTTCTGTGAAGAGTCAGTGGGCTGTGGAAAGTGTCTCGAGGAGAGAAGGCATGCTTCGGCGGCGGCGGCTTACTGTTGCCTTCAGACTGGCCGTGTCTGACGATAATGAGGAGTCTCGGCTTGCCCATGGTCGGTGTTCTCTGTATCTTTCGCACGACAAGAGTAGAGATAGTGAGGGCGCGGGGTTGGGCGCGGACGAAACTCGAGGACGGATGAAGGGATGCGGGCGCTATCGGGTGTTGTGTATGCAAAGCAAATGCAAAAGCGTAAAGGTTGAGGCGAGGTACAAGAAATTATGAAGACGAGAAAAACAAGGTGAGAAGCCCTCAAGCAAGTGATGCGTCTGGGAGAAAAAGAGGGGGTGTGAGGTTGAGATGTGGATCTCAGGCAGGGTCGTTCGGAGAAAGAGAAGAATGTCTCGACTTGTTGATGAATTTCGTGGCAACTTTTGCGTCTGGGCGGCGTCTGGGCGAATTCTGGGGGCGACTAGTGTTTGGGGCTAGGCTGAGGGAGCGGCGGTTAGGGAGGGGAACGGGTCTTCAATAGCCTGGCTGTCAGCGCCAAAGCCGCCTGGGAGGAGCGAGGGGAAACGGAGGGGAGTTGGGGCGGGCAGATGCAGGCCAATGTGAAGCGAAAAGAAACAAGAGAGAAGAAAGAAACAAGAGGGAAGAAAGAAACAAGAGAGAAGAAAGAAGATAGGGGAGAGAAAGAATAAAGGGGAGAGCAAAGAAGAAGGAAACCAGCCAAGCGATACACACGACGCAAATAAGAAAGAACGTTTAACCGCAGGGGGGGAGGGCTGTAAGGTGCGTCGATGCACGCTGGTTGGCGTTGGTTGTCGAGACGAGGGTGGTCGAGGGAAGCGTTGATGGTTTGAGGTGGTGGTCGTTTGTTTGTGTTGTTTGTGTGCTTTGTGTGTTGGTGATAGTTTGAGTCAACGTGCCTGCCGTATGCAGAAAACAATCTATCAAACTTGATACTAACTTGCCGAGTTGTGTTGAACAAGGAAAGAGCGACAACGGGAACAGATGCGAGGAAGGAGCTGGGACAAGAGCCGGCAGGCGCAACCAACCAGAACCGAGCAATATGACCATCTGAGGGAAGGTGTGCCTGGTTATGGTGTTCAGGCGCCCCTGACCCAGCAGCGGCAGTCAATCACAGGAAGGTGCAAAGGCTCAGATCGGAGTTGTCGGGCTGAAGCACTGGCGCGCTTTGTTCGGCGGCAGTGGATTCAGGCAGAGCGAATGGCGTGGTGATTGTGTGATGATGGGCCAAGCGCGGGCGGCTACTCTGAGGAATACAGGGGTCTTACAGGGGTTTTACAGGGGCCAGCCGGTATCTTCAGCGCGTCTCGGGCTGGCCGTTGTCGGCGCTCTCCGATGTTTCTGGCTATGCAGGAGAAGACGGCCAAGAAGCAATGTGAGGTGGAGGGCAATATTCGGTGCCCGGAGATGGCAGACGCATTATTCGAGATATACCGTGCAGAGTGAGGTTGAGAGTTGTGACTTCGAGTTGTGAAGTCACTGAAGGATAAGTTCCGACTCTCAGTTGCTGTGATGGCGGGATCTCACAGAAAATAGTCTTTACAGGGAAACAAGAATCAATTCTTACTCCTCTATTATTTCCAGTATTATGAAGCCAATTTCTACTCTACAACACATGTCCCTGATGAGTGGACGCTGTCAAGAGAGACACAAGGTCGACTTACACGCCGTTTTGGTGGTGTCTCCATGAGGCTAATGCGGACTCTCTAAGACGGTCACGTGCAGCTCCACAAGGCTAGAATCTCCAAGCGCATTTTCGCCTTTCTGCCTGCTGAAATCGCGACGTCAACATGGCAACTTTTTCGACAGTCAACAATTCGTCATTACGCTCTCGCATCGTACCCCGGTACTCTTTTCGACACGCCTACAGCCCAAACACACATTTCTCCAGTATTGCGTATTGCTGCCCACCATGTCCGGCGAAGGCCCCGAGTCCATCCCCACCTCGGCCGACCGCCGCTCCAAACGGCCCGTCAAAAAGCGTGCCCTCACACCCGTCTCGGCGCAAGCGGCAGGGCTCGACGCGCTGTTTGCGAAACCCGACCAGACGATCAAGGTGCCCTTGCCTGCGGACGTCGCACGATTACGCGGCCCGGGCGGCGGCGCACCTCCCGAAATCATCTCCAATGTGCAGGGCTCGAGCTCTGGTGCCGGCAGTGGCGAGTTCCACGTGTACAAGGCGAGCCGGCGGCGCGAATACGCACGACTGCGGGAGCTAGACGAGGAAGCAGCACGCGACAAAGCCGCCGAAGAGTTTGAGCGGGAGAAGCGCGAGCGCGAGGCGCGCGACGACGAGAAGACGAAGCGCAACCGGGAGAAGCGGGAAAAGGCCAAGGCACGGAAAGCCAAGGGCGGGAAAAAGAATGGCAGCGGAGGAGGAGTTGGAGGAGGAGGAGGTGGTAGTAGTGATGGTAGTGGCGGCGTCGGCGCATCGACAACAGGCACAGCCCCAGCAAAGCCGGTTTTACCAAAGTTTGACCGCGACGACGACGACGACAACGACAACGACAACGACAACGACGCAAAGGATGGCAACACAAAAGCCAACGGCGGCGAGTCGAGTAGCAGAGCGCACGATGTCAATGGACAAACAAATCAAACAAACAAGCCGACTGCGCCAGAACCTATCCCAGTTGCCGAAGGACCGGGCCTGCTCATCCAAGACGACGACGATTGAGAGGTGTCTGCACGAAGTGCACACTTCTTGAAGCTATACTCTCTATACCCCAGCGCCGGCGCGGCCCTCAAAAGGCTCGCGCCTCGACGCCATGTCCATGCCGACACATGGCACTCGTCAGGGATCGCGAATGGCTTTTTGCAAAGCTTCTCAATTACGCGATACGAGTTGCATTAGGATACAAGGTTTAGAAAAGAGGCTGTAGGTCTCGTACGGAAGCAACACCAAAACGACGGTAGACCTGCCCAATGAAGCAGTAAGAAAGGGTATGATTTTTTTCCATCTGAGACACCAACAAAGCTGTCCCTCCCATACATACATACATACATACAGCCAATTTTGAGAAAAAATTCCATTATATTTTTGTCTTTCCGGTTGTTCCTCTTTTTCAACTCTTGTCCCATGTCAGCCTTGAGGCTGGTCTATACAACCTTCTCTGCTATCTGCGTCTCCCTTCCCACCCACGAGCTAGCAACTCAGCTGACTTTTGTCAAGTGAGGTCCTTGTTGCGTCTCGTCGAACGGATTGGGCGACGGTATCTCCATCTCTGCTTGGATATGCTACTCGTCGCCACCACCACCAGTGCCCACGCCCGGTTGTGCCTTCTTGGCACTGCAGATGTCGTCGACTCTCAGCAGCAGGCAGGCGGCCTAGGGAAGAAAAGACGTCAGTACGAGTCACATAGATAGCACAAAATAAAGACAAAACAAAGACAAACTCAAAACAGAAACATACCTCAATCGCCGTCTTGATGCTCTGGACCTTGATCGCCTCGGGCTCCCACACACCGTACTCCTTCATGTCCACGAGCGTACCGGCATCGCCATTGATGCCCCAGGTGCTCTTGCCCTCGGCGTGCTTGGCGCGCAGGTCGGTAATGACACGCACGGGGCTCTGGCCGGCGTTCTGGATCAGCGTCCGCGGGATGACCTCGAGCGCGTCGGCCACGGCCTTGTACGGCCACTGCTGCACACCCTCAACCTCCTTGGCCAGCTGGCCCAGCCGCACGGACACGGCCATCTCGGTGGCGCCACCGCCCGGCGACAGCCGCGGGTGGAACAGGACGTTGCGGGCGACGCCCATGGCGTCCTGCAGGTTGCGCTCAATCTCGTTCAGAATGTCCTTGGAGGGCCCGCGCAGCAAGATGGTGCAGGCCTTGGGGGTGGCGCACTTGGTCAAGAAGGTAAAGTACTCGTCGCCGATCTTCTCGATTTCAAAGAGACCGCACTTGGTGCCGACGTCCGACTCCTGCAGGTCCTCGACGCGGTTGACAATGGTGGCGCCGGTGGCGCGGGCTATTCTGTTGTTGTCGGTCTTGCGGACACGGCGCAGGGCGGTGACGTTGGCCTTGAGCAGGTAGTGCTGCGCGAGGTCCGAGACGCCCTTCTCTGTGATGACAATGTCCGGGTGGACGGACAGGACGGCGTCGCACATGGCCTTGACCTGCTCCTCCTCAATCTGCAATATGCGGTTCCAGTCCTCCTCCTTGGAGATCTCAATGTTGGTCTGGGACTCGCCCTTCTTGTACTCGAGCGGGCAGTCGAGCAGCACGATGCGCGGGTTCTCAATCTTGCGGCGCATCTTGGGGTGGGTGATGTCCTTGTTGAGCATGACGCCGTCGAGCACGCAGCTGTCCTCGATCTCGCCGCCGGGCACCTTCTCGACGCGGGCGTAGCGCTTGATGTCGACCTCAGGGCGGCCGCCGTTGCCCACGTCCCAGACGACGGTGCGGACGGCCTTGAGCGCCAGGTCGCACATGAGTTTGGACCAGCGCGAGACAAACTTGGTGCCGATGGAGGAGTTGATGAGGCCGTACATGGCCTTGTCGTCGTGGACGTCGATGGGGAGGGAGATGTCTTCGATGATTTCGAGGGCGTCCTTGAGGGCGCGCTTGAAGGCGGAAATGATGACGACGGGGTGGATGTTGCGCTCGAGTTGTGGCAGGGCCTGGGCCAGAATCTCGCCGGCCAGGATAATGACCGTCGTTGTGCCGTCGCCGACCTCCTCGTCCTGTGTCCGGCTCAGCTCAATCATGCTCTTGGCCGCGGGGTGCGACACCTCAATCTCGCGCAGAATGGCGTGGCCGTCGTTGGTCAGGACGATGCCGCCCATGGGGTCGAGCAGCATCTTGAGCATGGCCTTGGGGCCCAGGCACGAGCGGATGATGTCGGCGACGGTCTTGGCGGCCGCGATGTTGGACAGCTGTGCCTTGCGGCCCGTCTGTCTCTCACCGCCTCCGGTGTCTGTTGGAGAGGGACAGAAGAACGTTAGTTGTCTGGTTGTGCATTGCCACAGAAGGGCAAAGAATGGGAGATTCTGTGAATGCAAAGTAGCCGTCTCGGTGGTCTCGACGGTCTCGGCGGTCTCGTGAGTGTCTCGATGCAGCTGCCCCTAGAAAAAGAAGGGGAGCTCCAACAAGCTCTCCAGAAGCTCTCCAGAAGCTCCGATCGACCTCACGAGTGTCTCCAATGGTCGCAATACATACTCATCACCAGCACGGGGCCTGCATCTTTGTTGTCTGAGAATGGGGGGTTGTCGAGGGTCGTGGAAGTCGGTAGAAGGAAGCTTTGAAATAGCTTCAAGCCGGGAGGAAAGCCGCCTGGGTATAAAACAGGTCGCACTGTCGAGACGAACACAATGCAGCGGTGTAAAATGTGTCTGGTGGAAAAGAACGAGATTGAGTCTGCAGGAACACAAAATAGGATCAAGGCAGGGAGTGTAGGTGCTGTCTTGAACGTTGCGTCTCGATATGCGTTTGCCTAGTTTCGATCGCGGGTCGTTGAAAATAATAGGAGAACTGGCCCCGCCGAAGCCTCCAGACGCAAACTCCAAAAAAAAAGTAATTCGCCGCCTGCCAAAAGCTACCGCCTTGCTTGCCCCCCTGAGTCTGGCGCTGGCTCCAAACCAACAGAGAGGGTGGTGGCGGATTAAAGGTACGTCCGGCGGCCGCTGGACCCCGCCGATAAGATAGGCGATAGTGATAAGGCGATGAAGAGACGCACGTTACTCGTCACGTGAGATGCATATTTTGTCAATAGGAGCCTCCGGAGTCGCTCCTGGCCCGGCTGAACCTTCCCCGTTAGGCAGGCATGCTACTTCCCCCGCCGGCAAAGTGCGTAATCGTCATCGGCGTTTTGCTATCTTTTGGTGCGGTACGTGTGTCGATTCGCTGGACTTTGCTAGACTCACTGGACTTTTGACACAGTTGGTCCAGGCTGATCGGCCACGTTCCGACCATCGCATTGCATCTTACAGACTATTCTTGGCTGTCTCCGCAGGCCCTGGACTCGTATCATTTTTGGCCCAAACGGCATGGCTGACTTCGCTATCTACCTGAACGCCGGCCGGCCATTTTGCGCTACGACCGATTCATCAAAGCAGAAACGATATACTGCACAGCAAAGACAGTACTCCGTACGCATAGCTCCGAGGCGGGACTCTGATAAGGGACTCTGATATAAGTCGACCAATTGCCCGTTGAGGTGGTCACAGGAAGAAGGCAAGAAGAAAGGAGACCAAAAATAGGCCGGCATCTCGCAAATCTTGCAGGCATCCAACAGGGTTGATATCGGCAGTCGCAGGCTTCACTTCTTTCTTCTTCTTCTTTTATTTTTTTGCAATCATCTCACCAAACGAACTTCATCATGGCTCCCTCAGCAATCGTCGAGGACGGCCCCGAGGCTGCCGGCAAGACGACCGAGAAGGAGATGATTGTGTCGCCCAGCCGGGCCATCTCCCACGGCGACGAGATGCCAGGTTGGTCCCCGTCTTGTTCTCCGTCTTGGTCTCCGTCCGTTGTAATCCGGGAACGAACACCACAACTAACCACCCAGGCATTCCCACATTCCCGACGTTTGCCAAGGCGCGGCGGCACACCCTCATCCACATGGCGGCCACGTTCCGCACCTTTGCGCGCCAGGGCTTCGTCGAGGGCCAGAGCGGCCACATTTCGGTCCGCGACCCCGAGTTCCCGGGCTGCATGTGGATGAACCCGCTCGGCCGCCACTTTGGCATGATGACCGCCGGCGACATGATCCTGCTCGACATCCAGACGGGCCGTCTCGTGGCCGGCTCCGGCAACCCGGCGGTTGCTGGTCGTACGGCCAACGCGGCCGGCTACTTCATCCACCGTGCTGTCCACCGTGCCCGCCCCAACGATGTGCACGCCGTCTGCCACGCACACACGACGGCCGGTCGCGCGTGGGCCGCGTTTGGCCGTCCACTGGACATGCTGACGCAGGACGTGTGCACCTTTTACGGCAAGCACGCCGTGTATGCGCAGTACGGCGGCATTGTCTTTGCCGGGGAGGAGGGCGAGCGGATCGCGGCCGCGCTGCAACCCGCGCACCGCGGTGCGATCCTGCTGAACCACGGCCTGATCTCGGTGGGCGAGACGGTCGACGAGGCCGGGTTCCTGTTTGGCCTGCTGGACCGGTCGTGCCAGATCCAGCTGCAGGTCGAGGCGGCCGCGGCCAACGGACTGAAGAAGCAGATTGTCAGCGACGAGGAGGCCGCGTACAATGAGCGCATGGGCGCCGATGCCCACGTGCTGTACCGGGAGGCCCAGCCGGACCTTGAGTTTGAGATTGAGGCCGCGGGCGGCGAGGAAGCCGTCGCCAAGGGCTTTGAGCAGCTGGTGCTGAATCTGGACTAGACGAGGAGTGTCCCCTGCAAACACTGACCAGCAATGAGGCACATGATCTTTGGGCAGTTTGGCTTTAGCGAATACACACTCTTTTTACACACTCTTTTTACACACTCTTTTTCTTGAATACACACATCTCTGGGACGTGTTGACACGACGATCTTATGTTTTGGACTGCCTCTGATGAGCTGTGAACTTTGAGCTCTGTGTCTCGAGGGGCCTGCAACACAACAACAGCTCCAATGATTCACAGGCAATGTCACAGGCAATGTAAACCAGGCTCTGGCCTGAGTACCGATGCAAGCCTCCAAGCCCATGTTTGGCCGCTCGCGTGTTGCGGACGACAAGACGCCGTGCATCTGTGACCAAGACCAGCCATATCTCCACCTCTCCCTCTTCTTCTTTGATTTTTTTCTCCCTCCCTTGACCAGCACGTTTTTTTTTCGATCCGACACTGGCCTCTCGTCCACGACATTTCCACGATGCAACGCAAGCGCCCCAACGCCTCAAAAGGACCACGGCGACCACGGCACGCCCCATCACGAACGGGCTTCAGGTGGGCCGCTGGTCGTACAGACGTACAGTCGTACAGCAAGGATCGAGGTCTTGCAGTCTTTTCTTTTCTCTGCTTCCCTTCTTCCTCTTTTTCTTTTTTTTCTTTTTTTCTTTTTTTTTTTTTTTTCTCACTCTCTCTTTTTATTCGTATGTCTGCCTATTCAATGGCCAGCAACAGCAACCCAAATCCAACATCCACCAAACACAGCACGGGGATCGTGGCGCAGTTGGCTAGCGCGTAGGTCTCATAGCGATATGAGCCGTATCCGAAGATAGGCACATCCTAAGGTCGTGAGTTCGAGCCTCACCGATCCCACATCTGTTTTTTTGTTTTTGTCTTTTTGCAAATTTTTGCGACGCCGATCTATGAATTATATAACGTTAGCTGCTAGCGGCACATATTCTTGTGTTTGCCCAATACACCAATACACAAGTATCCACGTTGACTTTTATCTTGACGAGAGTCTAGATCCTGTCTCGCGTTGATGCTCGTCGTTCGCGATGCTGCTTGGTCGACAATACTCGATACACGCACCGCAGGCCAGCATGGTCTTCCACGGAAAAACAGCAGCCGACCCAGCACACGCTTGTCCGCCACTCGTAGCAGTCGGGACTCTGGAACAACAAGCAGCTGTACACTCCACGATACGCGCTTCTCGCAAGATAAGATACAAAGGACCATGAGAAGTCCACGACAGTTGGGGAGCAAGGCGTTTCCGGCAGCACAGGCCAACCCGTTGGGGGTAAAACCTTTGCCCGCGGTCTCGATGCTCTGCATGTTGTTGTTCCTTGCCACAATTTTGTCTTCTTGCAGCTAGACCTCACGTCTACGTTCTGCCGTTGGTCCAGCATTTGGTCGAGCCAGCCCAGCTGTATCAGCACACGAACTTCGCGGTTCGCCGAGAGTCTGCCCTGAGGAAGGACAGGCAAACAATTCAGTCTCGACAAGGCCTGCAAAAGCGGCATTTTTTTTCTCTTTTTTTTTTTTTACAAATCTTCGTCTTCGATTCTGAACGCTCTGTCCGTCCGTTGCTTTGAGCTTTTTCGGCAGGAACAGACAGCTCGACGTGGTAGAAGAAGACAGGGACATGGACAAGGAGCAGGGTCTGTATGTCTCCAGCGAGTCGGACGCATTCCTGTACCATCCTCTCTCCTCTCTCCCTTTCCTTCTATCTCATGCCCACGTTCAGATGTTCAGCCACCCCCGGGGCCTATTGAAAGCCCTCTTGTTCTCTTGTTGCCCTCTCCACTCACCCCGTGCACGATGCGAAACACGGTTGTGCCACAAAGGAGGGACGGCTTCAGGCAGGAAACAAGACACACGCTTGTCCCAGAAACTCGTCCTCTCTCTTGCCCCATACAGTGCGTCCATTGTATGGTGCAACGAGCACACGACAGCACAACAAAAGACAAAAAAAGACAGAGCACAGTCGGTCGCAGAGAGACCGATTTAAATCCCGCGCTTCAGAGACGGTGGCGGGTTCGGGGACACAAGAGCATAGGAGCACAGAGCACAGGAGAACAGGGACAGGGACACGAGTATAAAGTACGCAAGGAAGGATGAGAGGGTCAGGCCACGGCACCGAAGCCGAAGCCGACACGGGAGAGAGTGGAGAAACTGAAGCAAAAAGAGCGGAGAGCGAAGAGTGGAGGGCGGACACGAAAGCACGAGCGAGCGCAAAGGCCGTCCTCGTACACGCAAAGAGGCGACAGAGACTCAAAGTGTACATGTACGTAGGGTACAGTGGTGACAAGTACTTTCGTGGGCGTGCGATGCGGATATACGGAGCCAGAGCGAACACAGGCACGAGCACGAGCACAAGAGCACAAACGGACGCAGCGAGGCATAGAGGTGCAGGCGTACGACGTACAGACTGACGCACTGAAGGAGCACAAAACAGACGCAGGGGGCGAGGACGGACGGGCTCCGGGAGGACACGGCATCATCGCGTGGTTGGAGGGCGTACAAGTTGTTTCCTTTTGTGTGCACAACTGTCAATGGTGACAGCGACTGAGCCTACCCTTCTCCGGCTGTCCTCCGTAGGCTTGCATGGCCGTGTTTGTGATGGACTTGTGTTGTTGTTCGCTGATACGGGCAAAGTCCACGTACACGCATATCGTATAAGCAGATGCACAGCAGTGGATTCCTTTGGGCATCTGGGCATAAAGTGCTTTGCTTTCCACCTGCTGAAACGGCCGCCACGCAGTGTATGCATACATATATGCTTCCTTCGTATCATATATGTAAACTTGTTGGCCGAAGCTGCGTAAAAAGACGCATAACTCGCTCGACGCATAACTTGCAGCGTCGTCTACTGCAGGCCAGCCGAGCCAGCCCAAACGAGGAGACACGAGCGATTCCGTACGCATCAAGCATCAACAGCCAAGTGCCGAGTATGCCACGCACCTTGCATCTTCGCTCCAGCTAGTGAGCCAGTCAGCCTCCCTTGGCTTCGCTTGCCTTTTTTGCCTTGGGCGCCTTGTCGGGCTCGACGGCTCGGAGACAGACACGTCAACTCTGTTCCAACAGGGACAAATCAGGAACAATGGGCCTGTCAGCACTAGAAACCTGCCGAGCCCTGCGAGGGACGAGAAAAAAAAGAAGCAGATAGAAGGCGAAAACGATTGCAAGAGTGGCTCACGCAGGGTGACCATCTTGGAGGGCGCAAGGATATTGACAGGGGTACATCTCCCAAGTTATGCCTCATGGAGGGCGGCCTCTGCGGGCTGTGATTTGCCACACGGAACAAGAATATGCCCAATTCAGGCCGTGCAAAAGTGCAAGATGCAAGAAAAGGGCAGTCAGCCAGTCAGCTACTACCACACGTTGCACCCTTGCACGAGTCTGACAGGAACAAGGCATCAATGTCCAGCATAGAAGGACAGAACAACAATCGGAATGAAGGGGACCAACAATTCAACGCAGTGGAAAAGACAGGGCGCGACACAGATGGGCAAAAGCGAGAGCCATTGTCCACCCATTTTCTCTCCTCTCTGTCCACAACGTATCACTGTCCCTTGCACTACACCCTCCACGAAAAGAGGATCACAAAAGGCCCTTGGTGGTTCTCTTGTCGAGTCTCAAGGCATACCATCACACGACACTGAAATCGTTCAACATATATGTAAAACAAAGTACTCGACAGGGCATACCTCGTCGAGGGATCTTTCTGCCGGCGCTCGACCATTCATGTCTGGTCCGGTTTGTGTTTGTGCCGTCCGCGGCCCTTCCGACAGAGAACACGGCAGAACAGAAAAAAAGACAAGGCCGTGGAAGACATGGAAGAGACGTCGTCAGATCGTCAGGCCGTTTCGTCAAATAGCGTAGGACGTTGTTTGAGAAAAAAGTGGATACACGGGCGATCAACGACCAAACAACTGGTTCTCACCCAAACAGCTCTTGTTGTTGTACGTCGTACTCATGCATGCTGTCTTTCGAGTCTTTGTCATCCTTTTACTCTTTTGCTGCCTTGGCCGTGTCTGAACCAATCCTTGCTTGGGCTTGGTGATGAAAAGACAAAACATGGGAGAGGATCCGACGAATGAGAATGAGATCGATCCTGGGTGCAGCAAGAAAAACGGAATGGAACCCAAACGTGGAGACTGACGCGGCCCAGCATTTTCAAAACGATCGAACTCTCAACTTCTTCTTTCTCGTTTCTCGGCTTCGTAGAAATTTACCGCATTTGCGCATGTTTGGGCAGTTGTGGATTTCATCAGAACACGCTTTGATGCGTGGCACCAGAGGTTGAACGCGAAGCTTTGCCTCTCAAGCTGCCCGCCGAAACAGCATGGGGCATGCCCCATCCTTGTCCCCATCCTTGTCCCCATCCTTGTCCTTGCCTCGCGGCCTGCGGCCCTTCCAGAAGAGCAAGGGAAGAACGGCCGGTTGGGTCGGCCGGTGGGAGGATGAGAGCAGACGAGAAAGAAGGGAGAGAAGTGCAAGGGCCCGAGGGCCCGCCCGCGGAACGGCAAAGCCTCTCCCCTAAGGAAGCTCATCCTTGGTCGGACCAAACAACGATTTTAAAAAAAAGACATTATCGGGTTTATTTTTGCGTTGGCGATTTATTTTGGTCGAGATTCCTTCCACCTCATCTTGCTTTTGAAACAGACCAGCGCAGGTTTGGTTTTCTCGGCACGAAAGTGGGAACCATGGCTCTTGCTCTTCACACAGAAGAAAAAGAGAAACATACGTAGAATGAAGGAAGGGAAAGCTGTGAGCATGGAAGGCGGAAGAACGTGATGCGAAGACAAAAGAGAAAGGTCATCCGTCCGTGCAAGGAACAGTGCATATTTGCACGGTGAACAAGCAGACATGCAAACGAACAACACACCCCCCCCCCCCCCCCCGGCCCCCAACGATGCTTAACAGGCAGCAACATAAGTGGACAGTGCGAGAAGCATCTCGAAAATGCATCTTTCAGTTCTATTTCCTCACTCCTTTTTTGTTGAGTCCTCACGTTTCAGGCAACGGCGTTGTCGCTTCCGGATGCGTTGTCCTTCACTAGGAAGAGCATCCTTTGAGCCCCATATGTGGATATCTTAGATAAAAATGAAGAAAATAATAAACAATACCGAAGAGCTTGCTTCAGCGCCTTCAGCGTTCACTTCTTTCCTTTCGACAGACTCTGTATATTTAGTGGGTCGAGAATCAATTACGCATCCTCGTATGTTTGTTGTATTCACTCTGTTGCATTCTCGTTTCTTCTGTTTAATTGAAGACTCCGTCCGTACCAAAAAGGCACGGGCGGGTTTACGACGTGGAGAGGGAAAGGATGTCGTCTTCTCTCGTCCTTCTCCATATCGTTGCAGTTGTCCGACTTGACATGTCAGGTTGCATCTCCTCTTCTGCCCTTCCGGCAGTCCGTAAAATAAGAGAGGCAGGGATTTAGGAAGAAGGGCGACGAGAAATGGATACTGTGAAAACTCTGCCGTCGCTTTGCAAGGCTCATTTACTTTGATGCCATTCTGATCTTAATTGGCATGCCCTGTGCTCTGTGCTTTCTTTTTCTTTTCTGCCTTTTTACTCCGTACTGACGAAGTATTCTCTCACCGTCCCAGCCGCACCCTGGTTGCAGCAGAAACCAGCGCGGATGCGCTAGAATGTGTAAAGGAAGCCTTGGAACTTGCAGGGGTTCGCAACGTCGAAACAGGAACATGAAGAAGACAATACTGTGAATTGCCAAGGCGACTGAAAAACGAAGTGATACATAAATAAATAAAGCGGGAGAAAAATGAAATAAAATGAAAATGAAAACCCATCTGCCCCGTACCCTCGCTTCATCTGCAGACCGCAGCGGGCGTCTGTGCCTGCAAAGTTTGCAGAGTCCACAGAGTCCACAGAGTCCGCAGAGTCCACAAAAACTCACCTGCACAGAGTCGGTGTGTGTGTTGCTTGACAAGACTACATGTACTGACTACACCTCTTTTGCAGCTTCTCTTTTGGAGCTTCTGCAGGTTTGCAGTGACCACGTTTTGTGAGAAGTCAGAAAGGCAAGTCTCATGGGAATAGATTGTCCCCTGATAAACGTAAAAAAAATTGCAATAGCATGAATGGGCAAGGCTTGGGCATAGGAATGGCAGATGAGACCTTGTCGGAAAACACAGTACGACGTACATGAGATGTGAATGGTGTGAGAATGGGCCAGCCCAGCCCAGCCCTGTTCTTTCTGTCTCTGCTGGGGCCTAGCCCGTCCCGTTTGGGTATCGGAAGCACGGCAGGGCCCAGCTGAGGCCGAAGCTGAGCATGCCCCGGACGGGACATCCGCCAAAAAGTCTTCTCCCTGAGCTCCAGTTTTGCGTTCTGCTGCTGTGTCAATACTCATTCGGTGCAAAATGAATAAGTGGGCCTTTGATCCCTCCCATCGCTCGCTGTCATTGTTCTTCTCATTTATTTGGTTGCTTCTACTGAGTACATGTACTTTTCACCGTCTTTTCTATTCTTAAACAATGTTTCACCGACATCTGGGATCAAGAGTGAAGAACAGAGGGCGTGTGCTGGATCTCGCTCGCTCCGTAGTGGAGCTTAATGGATCGTATGGATCGTACATGTACATTACGGGGCTTGATGGGACAGACGGAGCAGACATACGATGTATGCGTAAAAAAGAAATTCACTTCACTTTGAAAAGCTTTGACCTAGGGCGTGGGCAGATGAACTCACAATGAACCAGCTTCATTCTTTTGCCTGTTCTCGCTTCTCCATCTGCTGTGCACTCATCCACATCTCGATGGCAACAGTGAAAATTTTTCAATGTGGAGTGCTGGGCATCAAGGCCTGAATGGGAGTGAATAAGGGATAACAGGGCAACAACAAAAACCTTTTGCAGGGTAAGAGGGTTAGACAATATGCATTTTTTTCTCCAAAAATCATTAAAGCAGCCTAGAGCAAGGGATGACAGTCAACAAATCCCAAAAGGCACTACGGACTGTGTATTGGGTGTGAGATTTAGAGACCCTCTTGCCAATTTGTACGAATTCCACACTGTTCTTATTTGAATGCTCCATTCAATGAAAACATCAGAACAAGGCAAGGAGCATCGAACCAGACAAGAAAACAAATGTCCGAAAGCAAGCCACAATAATGGGACAAGGCAAGGCACGGGAAAGTAGATAGGGGGTGGGCCTGTTGTGAGGTGTCCTGGAAGATGTCACAGAAAATGTCCTCAAAGTTTCTGCCGTCTGCCAGTGCAGACGCGTACATCGACTGAATATCAAGGCTTCATCGAATTCAGATAGATTGAAGGAGGATTCGAAAGTAGTTGAAGCCCACCTCATTCCCTGCATTTTTTTTGTTCTTCGGGAACGGCTTGATATTTGCAAGACTCTTGAATCTCCTCGCAATTTTGTCGTGGACTGCAAGTGCATACAAAGGACCGCATCTGCCTCGTACAACTTTCTCCTTGACACGGCCGTGGAACGCATGAACAAGGAGGGGAGACGCACGAAGCATCCCGCCTCTGCAGGCCGTGCAGGCCGCGCAGGCCGTGCTGGCTTCGGCGGCTTTGCAAAGATCACTTCCCCGGCTGATATGGCTCTGCATAATGTGTGCAGTCGTGTTATTACGCATATTGGCCATATGGCCAGACAGGGCAGGTTTGAGAAGAGACAGCAAAAGGTTGGGTTTTAATTGCATCAGATAGATACGGTCCTCGGATGAAAATTGAGCAAGGATATTCAGAACATTTCAAGATGTGAGACGATGGGCACAAATTTGACTAAAATTTCTATTTTGAAAGTTTGTCGTGACATTCCCCGTTCCCTTGCCGTGCCATCATATAGAGTAGGACTTTATGGGCATTGACAGCCACTGGGTGAGCTGAATGTGCTGTTCATCTTCTTCTTCCTATGATTCCTCTCTGCATCCTTCATCGGACTGAAACCGGGCCTCCCGTTCATTTTTACTTTGCGTCGGTACTTGTTTACTCTGGGTTTTGTATATTGTGTTTATTTGCATGAATCGATGGTTTGTTTCATGCTTCTGCCGAATAATATCATCGACTCTTGTTCTTTTCATTGGGTCCTGCAATTTCAGCAAGGGAAACACAATTCCCTTGGCGTGAAGTGGACGCCGTTGTGCTACCCGAGGCTGATGGCCGGACGGGTGCTAGCAACGCCTCCATCGTCCATCAACAATGCAAGAAAAAGTCAATCGACACAACGGTACTTTGCATCTTGAAAAGATACATTGTTGGGAGCATCTAACGATGGTTTCTTATGATTACACATTGCCCGATGGAAACCGTGATTGATCGATTGCTCAATTGCTACGGTCTCTCCACTGAAGAGGTCTTCACTTACAGTCTTTCACCAGGCCCTGCTGCGTTTGCAGCTCGACTACCTCCTTGGGCAGACTTTGCAACGTCTGGAGCAACGTCTGGAGATTCGATGCATCTAGGCCATTTGGCCCATTGTGGCGAAATTGGTGGAGGCACACCACCATTTCATCACCACCACCACTTTGACCGTTAAGACCAAGACTACCAAACCACCAAGAACCACCAAGACCACAAAGGCCACAAAGACACAAAGACGCAAAGATGACAAAGGCCACCAAGGCCACCAAGACCACCATGCCCTCCTACGTAGTACGCGTATAACCAGGGGCGTGCAACGACTTTCAAACGCGTGACACTCGATGATCGCATGTTCCTCCGATATAGGCCTCTTTGCGTTTTCGTTTCTCGTTGGTTCTCCTCTATCTCAGGGTCTTTTGGGCTTGACTGAGCTCGAGCTGGGGATGTTGCCACCTCTGTTGGGCCCCGGGGCCCTTATCGTTTCCCCTCCCCAATTCGAAAAGGGGGTCTGTCACGGTGGCGGCCAACAGACGACAGATCAACAGTCGACCTTCGCCTGCACAAAGGGAGGCTGTCGTCCCCGTGTACCTTTCCCAAGTGGAAGTGATGGTTGCAGCCGATTGTCCAATGGCCGTTCTGGGACAGCTTTGCCTCGTCAACTCCCTCTTTTACGGCGTGATTTGTCTTGCTCTCAGCGCCCTTGTGCTCCGTTCTCGGCTTGTGATGGATTTTGTCGTTGAGTGTCGTTTTGTCGGTTCCGTTGTACACGTAAGATACGCTGTACATAAGCAAACTTTGTACTTTGAACGGCGCACTCCGTGGCCACACTGTAACGCTATACCCCATCTCCATACCCCGTGTGTCCGCGGTCATCTCTCTCCGACTGAGAGGCAGCTTCCTATTACGTGCAAGAATCGCTGCGATCGGGGGCATGACAAAGAATGCACGAAAAGGAGGCAAAAAAGATGAGGTTACATGAACATAACCTTTAATTTACGATACACACCTGAGAGCTCCACAACGCAGAATTTTAGCAGCAAAGTCTAATCCTCTGGCCTCGTTCGTACAATACAAATATATTTCATCTTTTTCGTCTTTCTGATCGGCTCTAGAACGTTCTTCCCTAACCGTTCTGCGGGAAGAGCTCTCCTGCACTGGCCTGGACCGTTCTCGCAACGGTGCCTTTCCCTTTCGCTCTCTTTTGCTTCCTGCTTCCTTTGTGTCTCTCCTTTAGATTTGCTTCCTTCTAGTCCAATTTGCTACGACTTGAAGCAAATGGTTAAACGGCAAGATACTGCAAGCGAACAAAACTGGAGACAGGAAGAGGCAAACTGGATACGAAAGGAGGAGAAGAGGAGCCCCATTCCCCAGTCTCTTTACCCCAGGCGGTATCCTCTCTGTCTTGTGACTACGACATATTGAAATTCTTTCTCATCTCAACATTTCTCTCATCCTCTCCAGGGAGTATTTTCTGCACGATGATACCCTCTTACCTAACAAAGAGGCTTTTGTAGGCGAGATTTGGATATTCCCCAGAGTCCTATTGCTCCGTTCCCGTTCTCCTCGTCCTCTCTCCTCCCCCTATTAGTCTTTGACCATCGTCTCCTTATGAAAGAAATTTTTGGCAGTCTTGGCTTCTTCTCCTGTCTCCTCCTTCTCCTCTTTCTCCTCTCTGTAGCCTCCACTTCCGTCCACCAGTATTGCCAGTCCACTGACTGCACTACAAAATCCCATCGTATTACGTTACGCGACGAGGAGAAAGGAGACTGCAGTCGAAACTTCGTAGTGGGCTCGAGTTCGGGCTTTACAGCGCCAGAGTGCGTAGGAGACGCTGGACACTGAGAAGAGTCCCGTGGAGTACGACGTACATGTACGCATATTACATCGTACTCTTCGATAAAACACCGCCCCCAGACTCTCGACTCGAGAGTGACCCCCACCTGAACAGTAGTGCCGGACGCTTCTGGCAGCCAAGGAAGGCGCTTTCCCCCAGTTGAGTAAAGTCCGCTTGCTTCTCCTCCTTTGCGCTCTCTCCTCTGTGTTGTCTGCCCCCTATGCGTAGAGTCTTTTCCAAGGAAGGAAAGGGGGGCGGGGAGGTAATAGTCTAGGTAGCACTTTCCCTAAAGAGGTGCACCAAAAGAGGAAGTACTCAGTAAGGTAAAGAAAAAAAAGAGGGGAGGAGCGGTCGGCGCAGTCGGCGCAAGCGTGCCTTTTTTCCCTTGAAAATCTGGGGGATTGCCCGCCATTGAAATGGAAAAAGTGACAAAGAAGGAAGGAAGTCACAGCAATCGCTGGGACACTGCTGAAGTTGGGTGCATGGAACAAAGGGAAGGCGCGACGAAAAGGGGCAAGACCCGGATGGCCATGTACATCCCTTTTGCCCCAGGTTTCTATGCAGTCGGTTGGGGCTGTTAGGGCTGTGTTTTTTCTTTTCTCTTTCTTTTTCTTCCAGTGTCTTCTCTTTCTCCTCTTTCATCTCGCCTCTTGTCCTGAACATCATTTCTCTTCTCTCCTCACGATTCGATTTAGCGCCAGAAGTAGCGAGCAACGTGACCGACCCTTTTTCAGACCATTTTCCAAAGGAGGGAGTACCCCTCGAGGCTGTGAAAGAACATAAATCCCATGTACTGAGTAGAAGAGTAGAGTTTCTAATACTCCTTTCTTATGAAAGCCACGAGCGGACGATCAACTTGTATATGCACGTTGGAAGCAACAAAGGACGAGACACGGACGAGCCGGCCAGCCGTAGTTCTAAAACACAGCAAGGGCCCAACAAAAACATAATAGACGCGCAAAAAAGTCCTCGAACACGGGAGACGGGGCAACGAATACGCCATAACCTGCGCCCTGGGAATGGTTTCTTTTGTTCTGATTCTGTTTTCTGTCTGTTGTTAGAAGAATATGTGCTGTACTCGAGGCCCGTCCTCATTTTTCTTGTTCTCAACCAACCGCAAGTCCGCTTTTGGACGTCTCCACGCCACATCGACAACGAAGTATGTGCAATGTCGTGCTCCCTCCAGTGCACCATGTATCTATTTTCTTTCTTTCTTTCTCGTTTTGCCCCATCCACCGTTCAGCCATTTTGTTTCTAGCAGACCGTAGACCGCAAGACCGCAACCTTCGGGGCACTTGGTCCACAGCTCTCGTGCCGGTACCGTTGTGCTTTTTGCGTGTAATGTCGTCTGTGCTAATGTTTGCTTCACCCTTCCTAAGAAGTCGGATGATTGAATACCAGCCAGCCTTTAGGCAGTTTTTTTTGCCTCTGTCGTGTTTTTCTTGCCCCGGCAGCCTCTCTTCTAATTCGTCTGTCCGGACCACCAGTGACAAACTGCCTCGCCAGCAGGAGCAGAAAACCCACCAGAACGGGTTCAACTTCCTAGCTATTGTCACGGAATTGCAGAGAAGGGGGGTGTCGAGAAGGGGATGTAGAGAAGGGAAGATGCAGAAGAAGCCCAAAGCTGGGTGCAAACACACCCCAAAAAAACTTAGCAAGGATCCGCATATTGGCTTCGACCAGCAATGCCTTGCATTCTTTATGCTTTATGCTTTTTGTTATTTTTATTTTATTTTGCTATCTTGTCTTTTTCCTTTGCTAGTTTCTTATTTCCTACTACTGACTCGCGCTGGGTTTCTGCAAAAAGAGCGCCAACCCCCAAAACTTCGCTTTCTCATCGAGCGCCAAATTAGGGAGAACGTGATCGTGATGGAAGTAGTATCTTAATTCAGAAAAACTGTTAAATAAACAGGGAGACCAGACACAATGGGTCTTGTTATGGGGCAGCAGCGGGACAGCAGACGGGGCAAACTGGTGGAGCCTCACCGTCTTCCTCTCTTATTTTTTTAAATCTAAAAAAAAGCGGATCGGGAAATGTGACTACGCATAAACTTTCTGTTCTCATTTTCCTAAAGTCTTGCCTCATCTACTTTTTCCCTCCCCCTATCTTCGTGAAGACCCATCAATCCGAGTTTGCATTTTTGCGCCATGTTAGTCACGTCAAGGAGGCAAAAGACAACAGAGTCGACAAGGGCTTTTTCTCATTTCTATGTTGTTGAGATCGTTGGCTCTAATTGCTCCCAAGTGACTGTCTGGGAAAAACGATCGAAAAAAATGCGACAGTCTGGATACTTGCATCTGGCAGACTACGTCATACAGAGTCTAAGTATCTTTAGGTCGCATCCTCCATCTCTGTTAGCTTCCGTGGCTTGCCTGATCTGGTATCTCTGCAGCTCTGCAAGCTCTGTTGGTGGCCGTTAGCAGTTGAAACGAAAAAAAAAGTCTTCGTCGCAACTGCTCCAACTCCTTTTCCAAAAAAGGGTTTGGCACTAACTGAGCCCTCTGCTCTGCCCACTTGTCCATCGTCATATATTTTTGTTAGTGTCGTGACTTCTGGGCCGGCTTGCGTCTTTTGTAGCTCTGTACTATTTTTTTGTCTTTTTTTTTTTTTTTGGCGCTCGTCTTACCTAACCATTTTTCTCGCCTAGCCCCTCAGCCCAACCACAACTACGTCACCAGCTCCTTTCGGCCACAACGCAACAGCTTTCCAGACTTTCCGGATGTTTCGACCCAAAGACGACAGTTACTCGATAACCAACAACAATTACGCAAACAACCCTCTCCATCGCTGTATCTGTATGCTGGGATACTTTTTCGGTTGAGGAGGCAAAAAGTGAGAAAACGCATAAAGCAATGTAGAGTACTTTACAGCAGCTCACACAGAGAAAAAGAGAAAAACTCTGATAGTGGATACGCATTCCAGTATGTACTCATTGACAGAACACGTGTAACAGGAAACATACGACAGAGGACGGAGAAACGACCGGACGCCGACCCAGAGTTCTGCGAGCCTTCCGAGCCCGCATCCACACTTTTCAGGCACGGGCACGCAAGGACCTCGAAAATGTAGAAGAAAAGTCAAAAATAGACTGGAAAATGCCCAGTTGCCAAGCAAACAAGAAAAGTGTACGCAGTACGATGTACGAGTATGAGGCGAAAAGCGGAGACCTCTTATGGATCCCCTTTATTCAAACGACTTGTTTTTCTCGACCACGTCGTACACGCTATGATTCTGAACTGGTGCAACCCGACCACTTCACTTGAACTTCGTGTTTCTTAAGAAGAAAAAAAGCTGCTTGGACGGCAAAGGAGCGGGTCGAAAAGAGAAGAGAGATCGAAAGCGCTCGACAGCTCTTTGGCACCAACTTTGTAGGGACCCAGCTTGTTCCGCCTTGGCCCGCCGCGCTGTTCGCGCACAACAAAAGGGTGGGGGCCGGTAAAGCAAGAAGAGGCCGTGAAGAATGCCGTCAGGGGGAAGAGAGCTCCATGTATTGTACTCAGTAAGACATCGTCTCTGACCTTGTCCATGTACCTGCCATCGTTACAGCCGCAGGGCAGAGTTTTTTGGTTTTGTCTTTCTTTTTCGTACGATGTATGTCTTCTTTTTCAAAGAGAGACAACAAACTCGCACGCCCCCCCTGACGAGGCAATAAGGTTCGATACAACGATTTTTGTGGTCTTCTTTACAACGAGCCATGACTGTTTTGAGCACATTCTTTCCCCCCTTGGGGAGAGCTGTTTTGAGGAAGAGAGAGCAGCTCACGGTAGGAGAAGAATAAAATATCAAAAATAAAAGAAAAAAAAAGTGGAACACAGAGCCCAGAGCTCCAGACGCTGAGGCGAGGGCCAAAGAGACTTTTTTTTAAACGTACTTTCTCGTAGCCGAGGAAAAGATGTCATAGTATTCGTTTACAATCCCGTAAGTGTTTGTGCTATTGTGTCTTTGATTTTAGTGTTGTTACAAAGAGGCGCACGCTTAGAGACGGATAAGAGAGCAGAGTATGGTAATGTAAAATGATGATGATATTTTGAGTCAAGGGGAGTGATACGTTGTCCCTCCTTGCCCAGTTTGAATATTTGCGCCTTTTCTCCCCCATTTGTAGGATGAGAAAATATGTGTGTACCTAATGCTGATATCGTGATTTCCCTCCCAAAAAATAACCCGGGCTCAAGACATGCCTGGCCCAAATTTCCCAGAATAAAATAGCAAACAACATGATGTTAAACAGGTAAGGTGGAAACAGGCTGTATGGTGGTATAACATGTGTTGGTAGAGAGAAAAAGCGACAAAAAGAAATAGCGAGAAGAACAGAACAGAAAAAAGAAGGCTTGCAGTTGCGTGTTTCCCGAAAAAATGTTTACCTGTGTTCCCATGAAAATGCTTTGTGTGTGTGTGTGTGTGTGGTATGTTGTTGATTGTATGGTGTGTTGTATTCCGGATATCCCTTGCCGCCCAATTGGTGTGTGTGTTGAAAAAAAGAAAAAAAAAAAACAAGAACTTTTTTATGATGCTGATTTGAATAGAAAACTCCTCCCCCGAGGCGGAATAGCAGAAACGGCCGCGCGGAGGTTTCTTGGCAAAATAACAAAGGGGGTGAAAAAAAAAAAGGAGAAAAGAGGTTGGAAGTGTTCATGCTCGTGAGGGAAATAAGACGCTGTCGCTTGTCGTAAAGAAAGGGAGAGAAGGAGGAAGATGTGAAGATGTGAAGGTGTGAAGATGTGTGTTAAGAGAGACGACAGTCGTCTAAGTCTAGTAGGACCGCCGGCGTTGCAGCTGGCGCTGCAGCTTGCCCTGCTCCAAGGAGCTGGCGTACTTGCGGAGCTCGCTCCGGACCTTTTCAGACAGATCGTTGTTGTTACTGCTGGTGGCAGACGAGCCGTAGCTGGTCTGGCTGCTGGTGGCGGAGGACGAGGCGCCGGTGGCGGCAAAGGCGCTCAGGGCACCCAGGGCATTGCTGCCGGTGGTCGAGCTCATGCCGCTGCGCATGGAGCTCAGACTGCTGTGCGAGCTCGAGGGCGAGAGCACATGGTGGTAGGTCGTGGCCGTGGTGGCTGTCGTGGCCGCGGTGGTGGGCGAGAGAGAGAAGTGGCGCGAGGAAGAGGTCGAGGACGAGGGCATCATGGTGGGTGGTGCGGGCTGGCGGGTGTAGTTGTAGGTGGACGTGGACGTGGACGTAGACGTAGACGAGGTGTAGCCGCCCGATGCCGGGCCGTAGTAGGGCTGGGCGTTGCCAAAGTCGTAGGCAGGCGAGAGACTGAACAGTTGCCGGCTGCGAGCCGAGGGCGCGCCCATCGCCCACTTGTACGTCGACGAGCCCGAAGGCACCCAGGATGGAGAGCCGGGGCCGGGGGTGGTGCGAAGGAGGTGGCACCCTCGTAGTCGGCCAGGCGGCACGATTCTGAGCAGTAGGCCGGGCCGTCAGTCTGCACGTCGCAGGTGAGGCAGAAGTTGTGATCCCACATCAGGTCGTTGGCCATTGTGAAGGTGTTTTGGTTGTGGGAGAAGAGGGAGTTGGTTGTGGTGCTGGCAGTGCCGTTTTCCAAGTCAGGACGTCGAGTCTGCTAGGACAAGGGAAGAGACAGGAGCTGCCGGGTGTGTGTATTGGTTGTTTGTCTTGTTACAATGTCGAGATCCTAGATCGTGGAGCTGAAGGAGACGAGAAAGAGAGAAGAGTCGTAGTCGTTGGTACAGAAGAGAGACGATGATATAGAACAGACAGTAGTAGCAACAAGGAGTCAGGTCGAGAAGAGGTGGACGAGTTCAAGTAGTATGAAGGGAGCGATCAAGTTTGAACAAGTGAAGAAGTGAAGTGAAGAAGTGAAGAGGCTGAGAAGAGGCTGGTCGGCAAAGATAGAGAGGAAGTTGAGAGATCTTGTAGTCGGGAGTCAGAAAGGCGAAGGAGAGAAGTGAGGTGGGAGAAGCAACTGTTTTGTATGTTTGGACAGTCATACTGAGGATTCACGCAAAGGTGCAAAGGTGCAAAGGGCCATAATGGTGCAATGGTGCAAGAGTGCACTTGGAGGCATGTACTCCAGTCACAGAGTACGTACCCTGGCGTGCTCCATACACAAACTGACCTGTATGACTTGGTGGCCCTTGCAAAATCGTCCTCAGTATGGCCTAATGCCGTACACCCCCCCTCTACCCCCAGTTTTTACGACGTCCATCTAAAAAAAAAAAAAAAAAAAAAAAAAAAAAAGAAGAAGGGCAGTAGCCTCTCTTGGCGATCTCCACTTTTTCTGCTGTCCACGCCCCCTCCCTTCCCTGTCCATCCGTACCCCTCTCCCCTGGTCCCTTTGCTCTTTCCCTTTCTCTGTCTCTGTGAGTACGACGTACGGAGTAGTGACTCTCTCTTTCCTCATCCTCTCCCACAGACAAGGACCCACACATGCATGTCGTGGATGGCCAGGTACGTGTGCGTACTTGTTCCTTCTCCCGCTGTGCCCATTTTTGTGCAGGAGAGAAAGGCAAGAGCGTGGGAGGGGTGTGTGAAAAGAGGAAGGAGAGAGGACGACAGCGAGGCCACAAAAGGTGCAAGCGTACGACGTACAAAGAGAAGACAGAAGGCAGAAGGCACGAGGCAAAAGCATATCCTCACCAAAACGGAAAGAGGAAAGAGAAAAGAGGAAAGAGCAGAGCACGTTCAGCACGTTCCAGGACAACCGCAGCTTGCTGGGCCAAGGCCAAGGAAGGAAAGGGGGACCTGGTGACTGCACAAAACCGAACAGCTCCACTGGGACTATGGCCTTTGTGAAAGAGAGCACGTTCTCAGGTTCTGGCGTCTCGAACAGCGCCTGAGTTCTTGTTTCGTAACGCGAAGCCTGTTTTTCTTGGTGTGTTTGTTTGTACGTGCGTCTTGGTGTCCATTCTTTGCCCTGTGTGGCAGTTGTGTGGGCGCTGTTTTGACGGGCTGGTCTTGGGGGCTGCTTTCCCCTCAATCTGGCGCTCTTGCGCTAAAAGTCACACTTGAAGCGAGAGCACGTCGCCATTTACGTCGTACGTTACGAAGTTAGATACTCAGTAAGATACTCAGTAAGATACTCAGTAGGGCCATGCCTGAGGCAGACAGATCTCACTCCAGGCGCCCTATGCGGACTGGCAGGGGATCTACTCGGTACTCTGTAGCTAGTCTGTCTCTCTCTGACTCCTATGCAGTAGTTCGAGCCTATGATCGATCACGATGTGAGAGAAAGCCAGATGAAGGTCAGAGGTCGTCATAACCTCTGGTTGACGTGCGATCGGGTACATGTACATGTACTAGCATTACCTTCGTCGAAAGGAAAAAAAGAAAAGAAAAGTAAAAATGATCCACTCTAGCGCTAGCGCTGTCTCCCTTCTCTGTCTGTGACTCTGTGTTGTCTCTGTTGTCTGTTCCAATGTCCACTGTCCACACAGCACACAGGCCTGGACTGCTGTGTTCTGTGCTGCGTTGTGGGGAGAAAGGAGAAAGAGAGGACTTCGTAGGGGCGTGGGTCTAGATGAGTCAGATTGGCAACAGGCAGACAAGCAGAAAATTTCTGTTCAGTGGACCACGGGCGCCTGACTGTTCATGTAATTGTATCTTACATGTACCGTCGGATGGCATTCCTCGCTGTCCTGACGCCTTCCAGCACACGCTATACGCTGTATTTCGTTTGTTGGCGTCGTACGGTCGTGATTTCGTAATTTGCTTCAGGCCTTCCTTACTGCGCGGAGGGAAAAGGCGGGTGAAGGCATGCAACACGCCTCCCTTTGCTCGTTTCATCCACTGTGTCCCTCAGTCGACCATTCTCGCACCATACGCACCATAGCACCATAAGCACCCACACAACCACACCATACCTGGGGAGTTTTCCGTCATCTGCCCACGCCATCGGCACAACGGGGAGGACGATAATTAGTGGCAAGCCCATCGACGGGCGTCTACGGGCGCCTACGGGCGTCTACGGAGAGCTCACACAATCCCGTGCCGTTCATTCACATCATTTGTGGTCCATCTTGTCCATTGTGCCATCTTGATCATCTTGTCCATCTTGTCATCTGGTGGCCATTTGTGGACAATCTGAGGGCATTCCTGACGATGGACTTGCTGCTGTGCCATGTTTACGTTTACCCTCCTTTGCCAATGAGTCTTTCTCGCTCTGAGCCAAAGAAACAAGAAAACGCAATGGAAAAAGCACGTCGTCGAGAAAAGGGGACCAAAGGGGCCAATGTCCATACACAATGGTCCATGGCCAAATACGGCAGTGAAGTCGACGATGATGAGGCAAAGTCGACGATAACATTGAGAGACGCACGTTGCCATTGACTTGCCATTGACCCGGTTGAGTCAATCGAGGGCCAATTAAGCCGTTGATTTCCGTTTCCTTTGCTGTTTCGTCTCATCATTCTCTCTCCCCTTTGCGTCGTTTACACCTTTTACTTCTTTTTGCTTTTCTCTCATCTTCTTTCCTTCCCTTTCGTTTTCCGTTGCCAGGTAGTTTAATATGAATTATGTGGGATCATGCTTTTTTTAAAAAAAAAAAAAAAAAAAAAAGAGGAATTGGAAATCTCCCTGTAAAATCTTTGCGGCTGGTGCGTGCACTTCTGCAGAACGGGAAAATCTTCAAAACGAACAAGAACACAAAGGAGTCAAGCAAACAAACACGTAAACAGACTCACCCAGTCACGACCGTCCATGTCCTCACGAACAGCGCAATGGCGCCATGTTTGGAACGAGGCAATAAAAATATTTGAAAGAAAAAGAAAGAAAGAAAAAACCCTTCTTGCTCAGTAGTCACAGCAAAGGGTAACGGCGTGTTGTTCAGGTGCAAGGCGTGCAAGATCGTGAAAGGACGGCCCACGCCCCCTTCGTTTACCCCCAAAAGATTGGCGTTCAATAGCCCGCCAGCCGACCCTTTCTTTTGTCCTGTTGGTGGCTTGCCCAGGCGCACGATAAACGATCCCAGGGAGGAAGCGAAGCGAGACAATTTGAATATGCGTAGAGAGAAAACTTTTTCAGGCGTTATTTACTTTTAGGGGGAGGGGGGAAGGGCCTATGGGACCTGCAGGAAGGGGAACGGGCGACAAGGTTTGGTCCCAGGTTCGCCTACCACACAACAGTACGGCGTGTCCGGATGGGCAATTTGGGGGTTCGTTTTGCTTTTGCTTTTGTGAGTCGTGAGTCGTGACTCGTCAATCGCTCCCCATCGCACAATCTCGCTTTGCTGGGGTTGACTGGGGGTTTCTTGTTTCTTTGTTTGCTGATTTTGGCGCCCATTCCTCTCTCGCCAAAACGAGGCCATTGATTGCATTCTCGTGCTGCCCGTCCGGCTCAAACACGAGTGTGGTGCCATCTTACGTCTGTTTCGAGACAGGTTCAACCGTCATTTTGTTGTGCCGTTTTTTGGTTTTCTTTTTGTGCAGCAATGTTCATCTGTCCAATAGTCAACGAGACGAATTGTCAACGAGACGAAAGTACCGCGATACGAATGCAAAATAAAAAGCAACAAACCCACCTAAAATCAAACGAAAAACAACGAGTATTATACGAAAAAAGAATGGGAAGAGTGACCTCTTTTTCTTTGTTCGCTCTGCTACTTTACTGTCACCGGATGCAATGGCCTTGTGACTGCCTCTTTGTTTTGTTTCTCGAAGACGAACAAGGAGGAGGAGAGGATAGACAACCCCTTACAAAAACCACAAAAGTGTGCATCGTATTGCCAGGCAGGCCTCCTCATGAACTACACGCCCCCCCTCGCCCCCTCGCCTCCTCTCTTCTCTTCTGTCCTCTTCCAAGACAGAGTGCACGCATGGTGGGCTTGAACTCAAGTAGTCGGAGTATGCGTACAAGTAGGTGTGATGATAAGGGAGGTGGGTGGTGGTGAAGGGGGCGTCTACTAAGGACAGGTGCTGAAGATGGGGGCGCATGTCCGCTCTGTCGACTACTTAGTACTTAGTACTGAGGACGGAGAATTGAATCGCGAAGGATTGCCAGGAAAGGCGAGAGCGCAGGCAGAGAGAGAAAGCGGGAGGGTGTGAACCAGAGACACTGAAAAGCTGGTCAAGGTCAAACCGGCAATGTGATGCCTTGTTCTTCGGTCGGCCAGTGGGAGTGGTGTCCGCTGTTCCTTTTTGGTCTCCGAGTGTCATGAATGGAGCGTGAGAAAAGGGCGATAGAGAAAGCGACCCGAAACGAAGGAGGGCCCCAGGCCGAAAACCGCGTGGGGGTCAAGTCAAGTTCAGAGTGAGAGATGGATGGAGATAATGAAGAGACGAGAGACGCCTCGAGTTTGGAAGGAGAAACACAGAATCGCATTGGGCGGTTCCCCTATCGTCGTATCTCCTAGCCCTGCAACCCAAGTCTGGCTTGGACTGGACAGCTGCCACTGTGGTGTTAGTGAGCTGGCGTGCGTTATCGTGAAAAAAAATTGGGAAAAGAATTGACACCCGACAGATGGCCTGTCCCATCCCTATGCAATTTGGCTCAATGTTGCCCAATCTCCCCATCCACTGTCGATATTTTTTTTGTTGCCAGGGGCCTCTCTCCCTCACGCGGCGATGTCTTATGTGAGCTCTTGACTTGCGTGCACATCTTTCCTCATCGTCCGTTTTACAAAATTTTCCAAGTGTGGATTCCATAATATTCCTGTCCCAGCAAAGCGTTGTTGAGAGCTCCAATAAAAGGCTCCAGAGTTTTCCAACGATCCTATGCAAGGAGGCTTGAGAACGATCAACGGGAAAGAAAAAAAGAAATCACAACCCAAGGAAAAGAGGTAAAGGCTTGACGATTCCAATAAAGCTGGACGGAGGAGTTTGTCAGAATGTCTTGCAATGGAAAACTCTGCTCTCTTTGTTTACAATGCAGGTCCACAGAACAAATTGTTGGTTGATGGTGAGAGACACAAAAAAAAGACGAGTTTACAGTAGTGCAAAAGAAGAATGAGAGGGCAGCTGTAACAGGGAGACGGGAAAGGAGGCTGTGCCCGTTGCACCGGGAAGCAGCCGTGAAATGGACATTGTTGAGAAGGAAGGCAACGCAGGGCGAACGAACGATGACGAGCAACAGACAATTGAAATTAATTGAAATCTGATACGGAGACTGGAGACTGGAGACTGGAAACTGGAAACTGGAAACTGGAAACGGGAAACTGGGCACTGAAAAAGATCCAGCCTTCTGATCGCATCGAACGGTTCGGCGATTTCGGGTTCGATACGAAATAAGAAAAAGGAAGAAAGCAAAGAACGGCATGCCGCTCGGTGGGGGTTTCTTTCGTTCGGTGTCTTCAATCTGTTCGATGCCAGGACCTTTGCATTCTTTGCCTTGGTTGTGATGTCAGTCCTCGGTCTGATTCATCTGATTCCATGGCCATTTCTCATCTTCTCATCAGAACCGATTACGACGGCAAGGCTCTTGGCTCTTGGCTCTTTTGCGCAATGTCGCCATAACTTGCAATTTACTCGTAACTGAGGCTCAGACCTCGTCATCTCACCATCTCACGGCATCGTATCGTTTTGACCAAGGAGTCAGCGCGGACGAGAGACGAAACCCGTTTCCAGCGTCCAATGTCCTCTCCCCTCGAGGCTCTCATAGCTCTCAAGGCTCCTTCTCCCCAGGCCTCCTCACCTTCCTTGAGTTCGCCTTCCTCATCAACGGCTCCTTCCCTCAAAGGGTATCAGCCCTTACTGGCCCGCCAGACCCGCTTGTTTTGTTGTTGTTTTTTTTTTTTTTTTTCTCTCTTTTCTTCTCTTTTTCTCCTAGCAGCAACGTGTGCTACCTCCCCTTTGTTCTGCCCTTTGTATCCTCTTTGCCTCCAGGCTACCCGTTCCTTCCCTTTCACTCCGCTCGCTCGCGCTGGAGATCATGGGGAAGGCGTAAGGCGCCATGGAAGGTGAACTTTGAACATCGGCCCTAAAATAAGAAAAAAAGTGGTCTCTTTCTTTTGTTGACAGGCGATGTGCACAGCCTTATCTCATTTTGGCACCTGGCCGTGAGGTCTGAGCCGTGAGATCCCGTCAGAGAAATGTAGTGTCTTCAAGGCATCCCTCAAATTTCTTTTCTTCTCTTGTTTTCTTCTCTTCTTTTCGCAGTCTCTTTTTGGCTTCTCTTCTTTCCGCATCCTCTTTTTGGCTTCGTTTCAAACCAGGCCTGCCGATTTGCACGTATGCGTAATTTTGCAGAGTACATGTACGGAGTACGTCGTACTGCTTACATCGTACGCTTTCCCGTCGCCTTCTCCAGTGGTTCGTGGCGGTCCACGGCTATTTTGACGCCACAAAAACCACAGGCGTGGTGTGAAATGGTGTGTTTGAAAAGCGTATCGCCATTGGCCCGTGGGGTCCCTTTCTCTCTCGGCTGTTGCGCCTCGCCCCCATGTCTGTTTCTGTTCACTTACAATGTATGCAGCATGCTGTTCACTGCCCTTTTTCGTTTGCCCATCCCCACACACATTTCCGAAAGCTCATACGACGTCGAGATAGAAAGGGGAAAAGAGAGAGGAGGGAATGAGGGAAAAGAGGGGAAAGAAATGCCCCCAGCCACCTTTGCGACCTGATTGGCCATGTCCTCGGTCCTCGACATTGGCCATTTGAGTACTTCGTAGGCTGCCTTTATTTTTTTTTTATTATTGAGCCTTTTGAACGAGCCCAACTTGGTGGCAGCAACTTATGTCCTCTTCTAGACATATTGTCTTTTACGGCATCCTCTATTGATGTCTTTCTCCTACCAACAGCCCAGGCCTGTCCCAAAGATAGATAAGTAAAGCATGTGGACAGTCGCTTTTCTTCTCACTGCCCCGGCCTTCTTATCCATGGGCTTTGTTACGTCGTGCCCCTTCCTATTTGAGCCTTTTGCTGCTGTTTGCATGCATTGCAATATACATGTCAACATACATGTATATTGCAGAATGTATATTGCAGAAAGAGAGAAACAGAAACGCTTGTTGGGGATTGATCACGGTTTCCGCTGGCTAGCTTTTTCCAGTGTGGGCCATTTACACACACTCCCCCTGGTCTTCGGTACCTGGCATTTGTCAATTCAAGATCAAGCAGGCTTCCATATCTTCCTGTTGCTCTGTATTGTTACGCCGTACGCATACGTCGTACTCGTGGCCCCTCCCACACTTTCCCACAAAGCTCCTGATAGGCTCCTGATGGGCAGGCCTGGAGAGAAAGAAAACAGAAAGGCCAATGTTCTTTGTCTTTGCTCTAAGCAGTACAACAGGCAACAGGGGCCACCGCTTCCTCGACAATTTGTTGATGCAGCTTGCCGACCCCCGGTGTGGGAAATAATTGAACAAAATACAGAGAAAAGTGTCGAGGTTGCCCTGCCCGATGCAATCGTTGTCCGAGAGGGATGCCCTACTATACGATGTACAGAGTACAGCACAAAAGACATGGAATTGCCCAATCAACGTCAGAAAAGATTGACAAAGGAAGCAAAAGGCATCAAAAGAGAGTTGGAAGTTGGAGAGATGGGAGAAAGTTGTCACCCCCATGTTGACCTTGTCCGTTGCATGCGGAGCAAACACAGCGGCAAAGGCCAGGGCCAAGCTTGGAGATCAAAAGACCAAGCGCTACTCAGGACAAGCATGCCTGCAACGTCCCCCTGGCTGTGTCTACCACGTCTCAGCTTTTGTTTGGTCTTTTTCTGTACGGAGGATGCATATGCAAATGGGCAAGGCTGGGGTGGGGGCATCTGGTTTGGTGTTATGCTTCTCTTATTTCTCTTGCGCACTCGACTAGAGCAACTGCTTGCATGAAAGATAGCTCGCCTGCAAGCTGAGCTTTTTTTCTTCGCAATTCTTTGGTTTCCCCCCTCATCGCCCACACCATCTCATCCTCTCCGGGAAAAAGAAGAGAAAAGGGACGTGTGTCCAGGGCACGGATGACGGAATGTTAATGTGCAATTGAGGAGTGAAATGCTCTGGCAAACTCGAGTCTGTCGAGTGTTCTGCAGGGTCATGATTCGTCCGATGCGATGCTTTTCCAGGGCCAGCCCCATTGCAATTCATGTATCAGGAAAGTGCTCTCTCTGTTGCTACTCAACACCATCCAAACGCGGGCATATCTTTTAGTTTTCTTTTTTTCTTTTCCCCTTACGACGTACTTCTTCCGTCTTTTCTTGCCCCTTACCTTCAACGTTTTACCACGCGTCGTTTTCCTCCGTAGCGCCAGTCTTGCTCGCATTTATTGACGGGCATGCAGATGTGGAGCCTTCCTTCGTCTACGCAGTATTTTCTTATTATTTCAGTGAGACAGAGCTAGAACTGGCTGAGAAAGATTGGAACTGTGAGGAAAAGGAAAAGGAGCAAGCTGTTTTGTGAGACAAGGCAGTTTTACGAGTACGAAGGATAAGAGACAGCAAGTAGATAACAAGGGAGCAGAATCAGCAGGGAGATTACCAAAAAAAGGAGAGAATGAGAGACAAAACAGACTAAACCGACAAAAACAGACAAACGGTCCCCGTGAATTCCAATGTGGCACTCGGCCCTCGACACTCGTAAGATACATGTACATCGTAGACTCTGACCTCAAACAGTGACCACATGCCGTCATGGGCATGGCCTCAGCCGCGCCATCTTTTTCTTTTATTTTTATTTTTATTTTTTTATTTTTTTTGCAACTGACTGCAATTGCATATGACCCGTCCTGTCTTCGCTTCGGTTTGTTTTATTTGGTCTGCTTGGGATGCTTCATCTTTTGCTATTGTTCTCGATGGTGTTTGGGGGCTAAACAGCCAGAAAAGAGGGGAAGAACCCCCCAAAAGGGCGAAATAATGGAAACCCGCACTGCACCGCTGCAAACAATGACCATGGGGTCCCTCTTCTTGATTAAGCGAGATACTGAGCGTCTCCTTCTCTTGCACTCTGCACTCTCGCTTCATTCGAGAGGAGCTTCGGTAAAAATAGACCCCTCTAGTGTGCATACGACACAGGCAGGTGAGGTGGTCAAGAGACCAACAGACTGGAGTCTAGGACGCCGATGTGGGGGAAGATCAAAAGAAAAGAAGAAAGGAGCAGACAAGGGCGTGGGATGACCAAAGTCACGATCGACCAAAGTCACGATCGAGGGCAGTCGTATCTTACGAGAACGTCGTACTCTGTCGAGAGAAAAGGAAAACGCACAACAACGCATGTTCCTGACCTTTCTTTTGTCCGTTGTCCATTCCCCCTCCCCTCGTCTTCAAACAACCCCTGTCCCTGTCCTTTCCCCCAGACTTTTGTGCTTCCTGCCCCTGGCTCAGCAGCAGAGTTTCCAGCCAAGAAGACTGTGCAGCATCTCAACCACAGACGGCGAATAATACATGACAACGACGAAATGGATGGGAAGAAAGGGCAAGAGACAGATATGCACTGCAACACACTGCCTCCAATTCCTCAAGAGTCCTATTTCGCTCATTGCATTCATCCCACTCCAATGCCAAAGGCTCCCGCCATTTTGAGTCCTGTCCCGTCGTATGCAGTTAGACGCTGTACGCAGTTTGTGTGTACGATGTCGTCCACGGTGGGAGATTGGGAGGGAATAAGAAACCAATACTCCGTACTCCATAAACAGGAGATAAGAAAATGGAAAAGGAACACATACAGATTAGGGTGGGCGACGGGAGGTCAACCACGAGGGCAAGAGACACGAACTCGACAGAGAGATAGCGTGGGGATGCTTTCTTTTTCCTCTCTGTCCGGCGTTCTGACGATATTCTGTCATTTTTCACTTTTTGCTGCTCTGTCCAGACACTTGTGAGTGGCGTCTTGGTCCTCTTTCTTTCTCATTGTGAGGTTGCATTGCGTCCCGGCGAAGCAAAGAGCTTTGATTGGCTGTTGGAGGGCACGTCTCTCGTTTGGGCTAAAGCTACATAAAAGCAAAAGAATTGACGAGTCGGCGAGTTGTGCCCTGCCTCATCCTGGCTCTCTCTGCCCTGGGGCTGGGCAAAACTTACTAGCGCCATGTCCGTGGTGTGTTGCGTGGCAGGATGGAGGGCAAGCGAAGGGGAAAAAGATTAAAAGATTGAAAGATGGAAAGATGGAGGGAGGGAGACGGCCTCGGGGCAGGCGGCTTGGTTGCTTGTTGGCGTGCTGCCCTCTCTGCCCTCCTGCTGTGCCTGGGAGTTGCAGCAAAGATGCAGTAAAGATGCAGCAAGCCCAGACGCAGGGAGCAAGCTGCCTTGCGAGAGAAAGGTGCTCCAAGAGAACGAGAGAGCGAACGAGAGACAAAGGCTGAAAGGCTACTGCAAAGTGCACACCCTCTCGTCCTGCAGCTGCAGCTGCAGCCTGCACCCTCTGCTTCTTTTCTCCCCTCTCAGACTTACTCCAAGCCCAGCTCGTCGGCGTCGTATTGCGCTTCCTGCAGCCAGCAAAGAGACAAAAGGAAGCCTCTGCAAGGAGTTCGAAGGCCACGCAGACGTCAGACACGGAAGCTAATCAGCACATTATTAGAGTTCCATCTTTCTCTCGTCGCCTTCGTTTCGTCGCCCTGGAATCGAATGCAGGCGGCGGCTGTCCATGGGCTTTGAGCTTTTCAATGCACCCACTCCTTCCCAGAAGAATCAAGTCCTGCATGGGCTTGGGCTGGCTGGGTCGACTGGTCTCTTGTCTTGCCTTCTTGTCTCCTTAGCCTTTTCTCTCTCTTGCCTTCCAATATCGCCCCCTTAGGCCCCTCCTCTGACATATCTCCTCATCGTCTTGTCCATCGATCGTCTCTTCTTGCCAATTTTTGATTCACTTGTCCTGGCGCTACTAAAGATATCTTGCATATTACATATTTTGTGCTATCTGTGTGTGGTCTCTGTCCAAGTCCTGTCCCTCTTCGTATCTTCCTAGCTCTTTGCCTTTGGCTACGTCGACTCCCGTCCACAAGATGCAGAAAGTGATGGCCATTTGGATGTACTTGTACTCCCTCTCCGTTCTCCGTTCTCCGTGCTCCGTCACCACGAAGAAAGAAAAAAGAGCAAGGGTTCACGGCAGTGACGGGAGAGCGGAAGTGGATGACAAGCCATCTGAGTGCTTCTCCTCCCACGCCTCCATGTGTCTTCCGTTTGCTTTCTGTCTCCGTACGAGTACGACGTCCAAGGTCCTCATTTTTCGTCGTCAACCGCCACTGTGCTTGCTCGCCTTCGCTCGCGCGCCCGTGTTCGCTTGTTCGGTCTTCTGGTCGTAGGAGTTGAAAAACCAGCCCGGCGAACCAACAAAGTGTGGATGGGGACACCAAAAGATACGCGTACGATGTACTGATAGATAGACCAACGACATTCTCCACTTTTCGCGGGCCGTACGGACACAGCCAGCGCTAATACTGGCCGGTCTTGTTTTTTGGGGGCCGCCCTGTGTCCTCTGCTGGTCGAGGTTTTGTCTTTGCTGGGCTGTCTTTGCAGGTTCGTTTGCGTCGCTCTTGTGATAGCTCGGGTGTTTTAGTACAAGGGGCGACAAGGCTTCCCAACAGACAGGACCCCTGGCAGCTCAGAGCTATGGCGTTTACGATGTGCGCAGTATGAACTGTGTTGTAGCAGAAAGCCAAGCCTTCGAGCAAAGCACCTAAGCACTGTCGAACTCGAACACCCGCGCCCGAACCCCGGACTCGAGCAACGACCCGAAAATTAAGTGAGAGAGAGAAAAGGGGACATGCAAAGATGGAGACAAGAGCGTTTCAATATTGGCATGCACCTTGCCATGCAGTCCAAATGGGGATGCAAAGATCGAAGACAAAAGAAAGGCGGATAGGAGAAGACTGAAAAAAACAAAGACATCGTGACTCTTTTTGACAGCCAGAGAGTGTCTCGCTATTTTCCGAAATACGAGTGTTCCAAAGTGTCTAAGATGCCAGACCCTGCGCAGCTGATGAGAAAAGAAGGGGACATGGAGGCAAAGGGGACGAAGAAGAAAGGCTACTGAGTATCTTACGCATACAAGAAGACGACAGGAACGAACCGGCCGAAACAAAGCGCCATTTGGCGAAGAAATGAGGGAGGCAAACGAGGGACGACGGATAGACATGGAACGGAGCAAAACCATGACCAAAACACGCGACGATTGGCAGTCGACAGTCGACACCACCTTTTTGTCGCGAGACCTCCCATGCTGAGACAGCTATTTTTCTTCTTCTTTTCCCTTTTTTCTTTTGTCTTTTGTTTCTTTTTCTCTCTAGCATTCCTAGAGTCTTGATAGGCAATGCAAGGAAACAAGAGAAGCACCAAGACACGGCAAGACACGTCGTAATTGGGAGGGCGAGACGCGTGGTTTTGATCATTGGGTTGTCTTGTCTGGCACACACCAAGTACACCAGTTGCCACACGGAGGACGACGTACATAGTACTCAGTATACACGTTCATCTTCATCTTCACTTGACCTCGACAGAACACAAGAAGCAATCTTTCTGAATGCCATGCCGTCCCACGTCCCGGCTTTTCCACATCACAAAGCTGCACGCTACGAAGTCTGTCACAGATAATAATACATAGTAATGCGTGAAAAAAACCAGCATTTTCACCTCGGAGTCTGTGAAAATAAGAGGCCGTGTTCAATGCAACTTTCCCCGGATTCTGGAATCTGCTTTGAAGGTGGAGGGCCAGCAGCAGACACCCAAAAGATGAGAAGGAGGGGGCCGGCCGCGCGCCAGAGTCCGCCCAGGGGAGGGGGTGTGCAGGGACGGCAACTCAGTATTGATTATCCTACTCGTTCGTTCGAGCGAAGAGAAGAGAGCAGGAGACAAAAAAAAATAGGAAAGAGGGAGACAGTGATCGACCTCCCATCTGCCGGTTCAGGAGAGGCAGGCAGAAGAGAGAAGATAAAAGAGAGGGTGTGTGCCATTCTGCCAAAAGGACAGACACAACGACAACAAAAAGACACACAAAGTACGGAGGACGACGTACGACGCTAAGAGAGAAGAAGACACACCAAGGAAAGCTGCAGAAGTGACAAGGGGGTGTGTTAAGAAAAGGGTCGAACCCTGGTTAACGCGGCTAACTGGAAAAAGCAATGTCCTGTGGAGTAAAAAGGCAAAAAATAAACAACAAAAAATCCAATAATAAGAGGCAGCAAGATGCAGCAAAAAGAAAGCAAGACGCAGGAGCTGATACAAGAAAAAAGACAAGTGACAGAGTATTGGTGGAAGACTAGGGCAAAAATGAAGAAGAATAAGTAAACGAGATTGCCAGGTCGCTTTTTAAGGTCGCCTACCAAGCATAAACCCAATGAAGGGGAAGGTACAGAATATGCTATGCAGGTCGCCCAAAATGGACGAGAAAGAAGAGAGAGGCTGAGAGACATACGTACATGTACTCCGTAGAGAGAAAGCAAAGAGCCAGAAAAGAAGAGAGAACAGCGTGCCTCGTCTGCGTGGCCGATCCTGACAGGGTTTTCGATCTGGAAAACACAGAGAGGGGGAATACGGGACAGACAGGCACAAGCAACAAACAGCCTTTCGGCGATTTTCTGCTCTGACAGCTGTTGTTTCAGAGCACAGCGCCTGTGGGTGGCCTGTTTTTGGACCTGCTCTGGGCCGACGTTCAGCGCTGCGCTGTATCACAGAGCCATGCAGAATGAGACAATGTTTGCAGACGGACGAGCTCCGCGCTTGGAAGGATGGAAAGACAGGAAGCACAGCAGGCGACAACAAGCAGCAGAGCAAGGGAAGGCAGAGGGAATGTCTCTATCCTTGGCTGTCGGGACGCAGGAGAAACGGGACATCCTGTTGCGGGAAATACTTGTAAAACATGGATGCATGTCTGAGGTGATGAACACATGGGACAAGAAAAAGAAGGAGAAACAAAACGAAGGAAAACGCTCGACAGGTGGCGTAACAGGAACATGCCAGTGTCATGAGGATGTGCAACAGCAGACAATGGAG
Organism: Sporothrix protearum; assembly: GCA_016097115.2. Lineage (NCBI taxonomy): Eukaryota > Fungi > Ascomycota > Sordariomycetes > Ophiostomatales > Ophiostomataceae > Sporothrix > Sporothrix protearum. Next base: position 731,894 of record JADMNH010000003.1, read on the forward strand.
AGACTCTGTGTATGTGTGCTCAGTGTGAAAGAGGAGAAGAGGAGAAGAGAGGACGGGGAGAGGCCGCCAAGTGCGACGGCAACAGCAGTGTGCTCTTCTGTTTCGGGCTCTGCGCATTGATTGTCATTTGATGAGCCAGTCTCTCGTTTTGATTGTCTTTCTGCCACCTACGAAGCACTCGAACAGTGTGATACAGGCCACGCGCATGGAGACGCTTGGCCTTGACGACCAAATTGGAAGCGAACAGCTTGGCTTGGTCTTCGAAGCTGGTTTTGGCCGGTGTGCATGTGCACTGTCCACCCTTCTGGCGTCTTTTTTTGCTAACCTTGCTGGCCAGCGTTGCAATATTCAAAGTAGACAAAGGGTTGATGGTGGGAGACCACTGAAAAAGAACACCCAAGAGCGACAGTCGATGGTGCTATTTACCCTATCACAAGGGAAAGACAATCCAATAAAATAAACGGACGATAAAGCGACGGCCAATGCGATGGACAGCAGCCGGCTACAAAGTAGACGGACAGCAGGCGGGTTCCCCCACGTAAAAGTCGAAGAAAGGAGAGATCATTCATGAGAATACTTTCTTCGCAGCACGACGTACTCACTCTCTTCTTGACAGGATCGAAGCCAATGTTTCGCGAGGATCCTCGGACGAGACGTTGATGCGGATAGAACGGCCATTGTTTTTTTGTTTGTTCTTCTTTCCCTTGCTACCCTGCCACTTCGGATATTGAATGCACCGTACGACGTAATGTGCATGTACCGAGTAGAAAAACAGCACTGCTGATAGTGGGCCTAACAAAGGGAGGAATGCACACGAAGGGAGAGAAGGGAAGGCAGAGTCCAACGGCCATGCGAACGGAAAACCGTTTTCAATGACTTGTCACAAAACATGGCCTTTCTGGCCGAATGTTGTGAGTGTCTCCCTTTTTCCATTTCTCGACAACTGTCAGGCGTTGAATAAGAGGACACCTGCAAGTCAGAAAGCATGGGCCAGGTCGAAGCCAAGCCAGGCCCTCCCCCCCCCCCAAAAAAAAAAAAAAAAACACCAGCCTCGACGAACAACGACCAACACCCAAGACCCAAGACGGCATGTAGAAAAAGTCCAGGTGCACTCTCAAAAAGAGGGCAAAAAGGCAAAACAGCAGAAAGAGAGGGGGGTACCTAGCACGTCAATCACTGCTCCTTTGGTGTATCTATCCGTCTTCTCCAGCGTCCCGTTCCACCCGAATACCGAATAGGGGCTAAGGAGCTCTATTGTTCTAATGAGAGACAAGGTCCCTGCTGTGAGAGCACGTTTTTCTACTGTCTTGTCTTGCCATCTTTCGATTTTCCGTCAGATATGGAGGAGAAGATGAGCTGCTAACGCTCTTCGATTTCGTGCCCTTGTCCTTTCCGCTATCTCGACCTCTACGATATATTCTGTCTGCCCTTACCCTGCTCGGCCTCCACCCCGTAGCGCACCGAGCTCACAGAGCTATTGTGGCCGTTCCCCCTAATTGCGCATCTCCCGTGCTAGCACGAACAGGAAAACCGCACGTTTTTGTTTTGATTTTATTAAACACTGAGATACCGGCTCGGCATTTGGAAAAGTGACAGAACAACAGCAGACGCCCCCAAAAGCCCCATAAACAGGGAAAAGAAAAAAAATAGTAAAAACGTACGACGTACGATGGTCGGGCTACATGTACAAGATTGAGAACGATCCCCACAAAAGACAAAGAATAATAGGCCGGTTGATTGCCACGATGTTTTTGGTTTTGTTTCATAGCGATGGGTGTTTGTGGACTTCATCTCCGTTGTCCGCTTTGAATCTCATCTCATTGGAATCAGACCCCACGATCGTACTCCGTACATTACATGTACATGTTCAATATATGTACTTGGGATAGTCGAATAATGAAAAAAGGGTTGGAAGTGATGCAAATGAAGTACCGGCCCCCAACGTCCTACGCCCAACGTCCTACGCCCAATGCCCATCTTGTTGCTGGATGAGCGATGTCACGTCGTCCAGTCGGCGCCGTTTCTTCGCCCTTTCCGAGGGAAGCAACAGGACGAAAGAGACGGCAATTGACTGGCCGTCGTCCTTGGAACAGTCGAGGGAACACTGAGACAAATGGGACACGATCCTTTCTACCCCCACTCACGACAAAAAGCCGCGGCATACGTCGTAGTAAGATAGCGAACTGAGCGCCGTGAAAAAAGAGAGAACAAAATATAGAATACGATTAAAAGAAATGAGGGCGACGACGACTACACTTTGCTTAACTTTGGGTCGGCCGGCTCTCGCCTTTTTTCCTTCTTCTTTATCCCTCTCTTTGCTTTTAATTCTGCGTACATGTACATCGTGCGTTTTATAACGGACGATTGTATGGCCCTCAATGAGATACGTCTTAACTAGAATTTGGTGTCCTTATTCCCCCCCTTTATCGCCCCCTTGCTAGTCCTCTTTCTTGTTAAAGAGGGCTACGATGCGATTACGACTGCGGCGGCGGAGATTCCTCTCCGTTCTGTGGGAGATATGAGTATGGTACTGTTCGGAAAATCAGACACCAAACACCAACAGACATCACTTGCACTTTTCCAAAGATAAGTACATGATGCCAGAGCTGGTTTGTCTCAGCCCCTTCTACTTCGTATTGGTCTCCGAAACAGCGGGTTTCTTCCTTTCGTGGCCTTCCGCAAGACAGAAAAATGACCATGAGGACGGCCTGCAGAGACGGCCTTTACAAGTGAAGATGCCAAACCGAAATTCGAATCCAAATCAAATCCAAATTTAAATCCAAACAAAGACGGAGGTCCGAGCCCGAAAGATCCGGTGGCTCTTCTTCCGCCGTTCCGTTGACTGTATCTCGGACGGAAGTAAATAACGCGTGTGTGGACAAAGAAAGGACAAACAAAAGTATGATACGAAAAACACAAAGAACGCACATATCTTCAACCGGTCAGGCCGGCCCTCCCATCGCACGGCATCGACGGATCGCCCCATGGCATAGTGCAGGGCCAAAATGACACCGTCCCCTTCTTCTACGCATTAATTTTTTTTTGGGGGGTTTTTAGTGGAGACTTGACCGTAGCGGGCTCTGCTCCTTCTTTTTCCTTCACATTTCTGAGTTCCTGATCCTTCTGCTTCTCTCTGCTTGGACGTCGCAGTCTGGCAGTGCAACGACGTCAATAAAGGCACTCGGGCTGACGTGAGCTGGAAACGAAAATTTAATAAAAATAAAGATAAAATTGAAAAGGGGGAGGGGGGACAGCAAAAGCTTTGACGATCCCCTTCTCTCTCCTCGGTGTGTCGTAATCTTGGGGGCAAGGGCCAATAAACCCTCCGAATGGAGGAGATGCGACGGGTCTTTTCCTCCACGGAACCCAAATATGATGTTTCGATCGACGAGACGGAGAAGAACAGAGTACACTTTTCTCTTTACAAATCCGTCCCCTGACCAGTGATCAATCCAACGGGCAAAGCGAGAAGAAGAAAGGGAGAGGGAAAAAAAAGATGTACGATGTACAGACCGAGTCTGTCCACGGATCCGTCGGTCGTCGTCCGTATCTATCTCCTAAACACCCTTCTCTGTCTCCACTTGACCCTGCCGCGTTGCTTCTGGTACCTTGCATCCCCCAATCCTGCAACACACGAAGATCAAGATACGGCGAGAAGGCAAAACAAAAACCGGGCAGGACAGGGTTGGTTGATGTGATGGACACACACACACACACACACACACACGCACACACGTAGAATGCGGCACAGGATGCAAGGACGGCAGGTTATGCCCGGTGTCCATGTACGAGGCGTTACAAGCACACAAAATAAACAAGGAATGAATGCAAGATGGCGAATCTTGATAACGATACAACAGCGACGAAAAAAGAAAGAAAGCAGGAAAAGGGTTGCACGGAGACGTAACAGTTGATAAGGACAAGCCATCAAAATCCCGAGATCGACATCGACAACGGGCGAAGAGAAAGAGAAAGAACACTCATCTTGATGGGTGCCCGGCTTTGCCCTGATTGACTCTGCTGCCTTGGGTTGTTTTTTTTTTGGCCTCTTTCACCCTGCTCTTACGCAATACTGGTTGCAACGTACTGAGTACGAGAGAATGCTGCTATTTTTGTTCACATTCAATAGCACGAGATAAACTATTGCAAGAAAGAAAAACAGAACAAAAGAAGAAGAAAAGTCCCACGCCCCAGTCTCTGACAATCTCGCCATAGTCTTTATATCGCTTTCTCTTGCATCCGGTGATCCTGCGTATGTGTGCGAGAGGATCGAGGGATTCCTCGGTGTGTGTCTGGGGCAAACACATAAAAACATAGTACACAACAAAAAGGATGGGAAAGTGGGAACAGAGGGGGAGGGGGGGTTGCAACTTCGAAAGGGGATAGTGATGAAGGTGATTGAGAAGAAAGGATGCGAGCATGGACAAGGGCCGTGGCAGTGGAGCGGCACAGGCGGGATTGGCAAGGAACGGGCAAGGAGGTTTTGGATGAGGGGAACGAGGATGGGAGCGGAGAGGGGGAAAGGGGGGGACGGGCAGACGTGAACCGGTCAAGAGTCACAGAGCAAAAAGATGGGGGCAACAGACTGCCAACAGTGGCAGGGTGGTGAGGTGAGGACGAGGGAGGTGGTCCAAGTTTCCCTTCTCTTTAACGGGCTAGCAGGGGTACTTCCTACAGATTCTTTTGGCGGTCGGGTGCAGATGACACCGATAGGAGGCATCTCCGCAGGCTGTGCGAGTGCTGGAGATCAACATTGGTTGTGAACGCCCCCTCTTTCTTGTCACGACGGTACACGTGAAAGATCTAATTGGATGAAGACTTCTGCAGCCTCATTGATCATCCCGTCATTGGTTGCCAGACCGGAGATGGCCCTTTTTTGCTCTTTTGTGCTCTTGTCCCCTTCTCGCTGAGAAAGCAAGAATGGCAGGCCTTTCCTCCTCTGCAATCTTACTTCGAAGGCGGTCTGTAAGAGCTTACCTGTAGTGCTCATCTGTAGTGTACTCGTACTCGTAAGATGGCTCGAAAAGCTCCTCTGTTTGGAACCTATTTTGACAGGGCAAAAGACCTAACAAATATCTTACGTGCTGACAGGCAGCTCCTGACATGCAGCTCCTGACATGCAGCTCTCGACATGCCTTGCAAATACTTTCGGAGAAGTAGTGTATCTTACAACTATCTTACAGGCATCTTACAGGGTCGGTGTTACGAACCTCCCAAAACGTGCAGGTCTTAAGCCGAGAGAAGATAGGACCCCACACTCGTACTAGCTAAGCCGTGCCTCAGGTTTATCCCACTGCACATCGTATCTTTTATTTGTTCTCGTAAGTTTCTTAGCTGTCGCATCCGACTTGCAAGGACCGTGTTTCATTGTCGGGAAGGATCTCGAGCGAAGGAAGCTCCAGAGAAGATCAACATGGAAATGTAAAAAAGAAGGGCTCTCAACGGGGAGCAAGTGGTGTACTGAGTAAATAACGATAATTATGACACGACAGACGAAATCGAATTAAAGCAAGGTCTGAGGTCATTTGCCGGTTCTCATCACGGGAGGATGGCATAGAGCACAAAAACCTGTTTCCAGGTCCCAGGACACCATTGTATTTTCCAAATAATGTGCCACACCGTACACGGTGGTCAACTTCCAGCACTTGTCCTGCGATAACGAGTCTGGAATATGTGAGAAGAACAAGAAAATTCCGGATTCACAAAGTATAAAAAAGGTCGAGGATAAAAATATAATAAAGCGCAAGGCGACCAGTGAGAAACGGGTAGGTAATATAAAACAAGAAGGTGTGAATATGTCTCAATAGCACCCTGAGCACGAATACGAAGTACGGGCATACAAATAAACAGGCGGGCCGAGAGATGTCGAGGCACAGGATCACACAAATGACACAAAACGACACAAAACGACACACATGATACTGAAAATACAGTGATGCTCCTGTCATTGACTCTATTCCTGTCTTGTTATCGGCGCCACATTAATCATAAGTAAAATGGGCAACGTCTTGATGATATCTCTTGCATGTGCGGCCCTTTTTTCTGAAAGGGGAGACTACGCATGGCCCAGCCAACAGAATAAAAAAAAGAAAGTACTCCGTAAAAGCCAACAATTCCAACAAGACCAACAGAATGTCAGACGGCCCTCTTAACGGGCAGATAACCGGACTGACCAGCCAGGATTTGAAAAAGACCATAAGGCTCTGTGTCTCACTGAGACGAGCAGTACGTCGTATTATTGACGTTGCACTCCTGTTGGTCGCCCTCTCCCATAACAATATTGGCTGCGCCACCCGCTCACAAGGCTCCTATCTGCAAGTCATTTCTGTCTTCTTCTCTATCTACTGAGTACTGAGAACGAAGCAATGGCAGCCCCAAGGTCCACAGGCTAAAACAAACCACCTGTCTCTTAGAGGCTGGGCGGACTGTTGGTGCAGCGTGTCAACCGCGCAGGATTTCATCAGTATCAACGTTGACAACGACAAATATAAACACACACCAGAACAAACACAGCAGCATCCCATGTCGTGCTCGCTTGTCTCAGCAGCGTGGCAGATGACCACCATTAGTAGCATCTGTCTTCTTCTGGCCTTGTGTTGCCATTTCGCACGTTTTTGTTCGGAGTACCCGTTGTATTGCGTATTTTTCTCATGGCTCCGTGCTTTGTTTTGCTTTACACTTGTTCATGCTCGTTTCCTGCGCACAATCTCATGTTAAAGTTGTATGTAATAAAAAAGACAGCCTGCAAGGCCTGTGGGGAGACGGCGGGCGGCAGGCTCGGTCAAGAGCATGAAGACTCGAGGCGAGCTGCCACGGGTGACCACGGCGCCTTTTCCCAGGGCGCACAAGCCACAAGGCGCACGAACCACCCCCTTTTTTTCTGCATCCCTAGTGAGACGAGCTGTAAGCGATGGACTATGGAGGCCTGTCAGTCTTGTCAACTCATCAATCTGTCATTGTCATATGGTTTCGTGTTTGTGTGTGTGTGTTGTGTTTGTTCGAGATAGGGACTATCGTGAAGAGTTCTTGTCAGCTTGCGCGATTTTTCACTTGAAATGAGCGTGTACATGTATCATGTATGTACTCCGTACGTCGGTACTTTATCATACTTCGTAGGCGACTGTGGGAGCGGATGGTATGCTCCTATGCTCTCTCAAAAAAACGAGAAATGAAGATGGTCACGGCGTGCAGCTTGCATCGCACCTTTACCCCCATTGCGCTTTTTGGTGGCGTTTTGGTGGCTTTTTTGATGCCATTTCGTATCGTGAACCACTCACATGGGCTTCGTGCCTTTTCGCACCCTTTTCGCCGTCTTCGCCGTCGCCGATGCTGAAAAAGAAAGAAAGTCACGCCAGCTTCCAGGGCCGCATGCGTGTCAGAAAGTCCCTTTGACCTTTTGACAGCAGACTGTAGCGCCTAGTACCCGAGCTGAAGACAGATGCAGCTGAGCTAGAACGAAGAGGAAAAGGTGAAGAGAGAACGAAAAAGAAACGAGAAAAACGAGAAAAAGAAATTTGCGCCCGATCTGGCATGTCTGCGTCCAAATTGTCCAAAATGGGCAATCCATTGACTCGACGCTGCAGCTGAAAAGGAATATGGCGTCGCGATGCACAGTACTTTTACTCCGTAGTCTCCGCATTCTTTCTTTTCTTCTTTTCTCGCCGGACGAGGAATACTCGTGTATTGCACTCGACCCTACTCCGAAGAACGGCGAACACGCCGGGGACCAGAAAGTTCGTGATGATCAGAAGCAGAAAAGCGATGAAGGCCACAACCGCACCCGCCCGAGGCCAGTTGACCTTACATGTACAGAGACTGAGTTACAGAGACCAATACACAATGCACTGTACATGTACTTGCACGTTGGAAGAATGAGGACGCCGACCACGCCCATTCCCCGAACAAGCCACGATGCGGAGGAGCTTTGCCAGGACTGGTGGAAGTTCAGAAGGGTCCAAAAAAAACGCCAGAAACGCCAGGAACGCCAGAAACGCCAGAAAAGCCAGAAAAGCCATAGAAGCCACCCGAGGTCCAAAAGAGTCTGGACTCTTTGAAAAAGAAATAAGAATACCCGAGAGGCGCTCTTCCCGACATAGAGGATCGCACTGGTATCTCACTGCTTGCACCCCTCCCTCATCTCACGATATACATTGTACCGATGCGCCTACGAAGCACGAAGCACGGCTCTGCTCAAGGACCAGAAGTTGGCGTGCTCGGCAACATACACACCACGTTGTCGAAATGAAGCTTAATTCGGATAAGATAGAAGGCTCCAGCTAGAGCAAACACGGGCAAACTTCTCGCTTGATTATCATCAAGGTCTCCAATTGCCCAATCGCATCAAGCACCGGTTTCGCCTTTTTTTTTTGGGGGGGGGGGGGGGGGGGGCTCGTTTTGCAGTTGTTATCTTCTCTCCTCGACGCCTTTGGACTTCTCATTTACACTATCAAAGGGACGTCTTTCCTCTGCTTGTTGTCTCTGTCGTCTGCATCATTGCTTTCAGGCACGCTTCGCAGAACCCCCACCAGCATAGTCCGTCCTGGCGGTCGATCAAAAGTTCGGAGAATGTTGTGCTTTTGTCCCGTCTTTAAGCTCCCGCTGCCCCCTCGTCTGTTATTGCGGCAGCAACATTATCACCAGAGAGCACAGAGGTCCCGAACCAATGTTCATGGCCTTTTGTCCCTCGGTTCTCTGCCCTGTGCTCTGCCCCCCCCCCCCCCCCCCCCCCCCTTCTTGTCGAGCATATATGCAAGATTTGCATCGTATTTGCATCGTATTTGCATCGTATTTGCATCGTATTTGCATCGTATATTGTTTTCCTCTCTCTCCCGTGTCCATGGATGGGTGGTGTTTTGTGTGTTTGTGCGCTAATGTCTCTTCCAGAAAAAGGCAAAGGGTGTACTATGCACGGCTGCACATCTAACTGTACGCAATAATGTGCAAAGCGCATCGTATGCCATGCATCTTAAAGCATCTTAAAAGCCATGCTTTCAAATGGCCTATGGACACTTCGCAGACGCCGGATTCCTTCCTTCTCTGCCAATCTCACTTCATTCTGCAATTGTTTGCAGTCTACAACGTATGGTGTATTCTCGTCTTCTATTGTTGATTTTTGGCCTCCACCAGCCTTGCCCGTGCTCGGACTACTTGCCTTCCTATCTCAGCAGCCTGCATGCCATCTTTCCTTTTATCTTCTGTGTGCCTCTCTTCGCTTAGCCGGTTGTTTGCTTCATCGGTGCTAGATGTTGCCTTATTCTGTCACCAAAGTCGACACCAAATCCACGATACTTTCTTCAGCTTTGTTTTTCTATCCCTCTTTGTCTTGTTACTGTCGCCTATCTCCCTCGTCTTACCTGTTGTCCGCCTTTCTGACCTGCCTGGGCGTCTCGCCCGTTGATCTCTGACCACTGTCAGCCTGTCAGGACAGGGCTGTGCAAAACAGCACTGACCAGCCCTGGCCAGCCCTTTGTATTCACACCCCCCTCCAACTCAAAGGTATGGTCTGAGGTCTGTGGTTGATTTGAGTGCTGGCCTCATCTTTCCGCCGTCTGCTTGAGGCCAGCCACAGCCTGATCTGTGTGTCCTCCTCTATTTCGTTTGTTGAGATTCAAAAGAGTGGCCGTCGTGTATGGAGTACAAAGTGTGTACTCCGTACTTCAATGCGATGTAAGCAGAACAAAGCTGCCCACGCAGGTGCGTCGTCGATCACAGGCAATCACTCTTCCAACAGACAAGTTTTCTTGCCCTCCCCCCAAAAAACCAATATTTGTTTATCTTGGTCTATTGAGTTCAGTAATCAACATGTGGACATCAATTGCCTCCCGAACTTTACATCTTTCATCTTATTTTAGCCTCAAGCTTCTTCTGCTCTTGCCGCCAGCCGAGTTCCTATCGCTCAGGCTCCCGCTCCCCCCTGCTTTATTTTATTACCTTTTTTTGTACATCTTGCTCTCTCTCCCTTTATGATGCCACAACATCTACCTCTTCCCTGCTTGCTGCCTTCTTTTTTCCGTGCAATGCGACGATATACTGTGTATGCATTGTAGGTTACCATGCTATCAAACTGCTATTCGCCAATTCAGCCCAACTCCTTTCGTTAAACTTCTTTCCTCGTCGGATTGGCCAATGCAATAAAGGAGGTGTAGCAGCACAAGGCGAATGTGCAAGAAGAAAAAAATTCTTTTCTCGATTCTGTGTATCGATGCAACCACCCGTGAAGCTTTGTCGTCTGGCTGCTGCGTTGTCCGGGGCTGCCTTGCCTGCTTGCGTCCCAACCTCGGGAGGCAAATATGCAAAACGACGAATGTGCAAAAGTGCAGGCGGGCACAACTGTAAAAAAATAAATGGCAACCCTTTCAAACCTTGCACAAGGCAAAAAAAAAAAGATGAATGGACACCCCATAAAAGATTGCGACAAGGCAGAACAACCTGCAAAAGGCGACAGGGCGTGAGAGGCAAAACCCTCCTTCACCGATCACAGCGCCTTGTACGGGAAGACGAGATGGAACAACATATGGGCAAACAGAGTTGCCGTGTTGCAATTTTATCTGTGTGTACAGTGTGTTGCCTCTTGATTCCCTCCTTTTCATTTGCAGTACGACGTGTGTACGACGTGTGTACGACAGCAACGACGCAATTGAGAGACACAAAATGTCAATTGACATCAAGAAACCGACATGTTGAGGATAGTTAGTGGAATAAAGATACCTGCTGGCGACAGCGGATATCAAAAATGACGACATGAATGCATAAAGGGGATGCAACGAGGGCCTCCACAACTCTGCACGAAGCTCGAGCGTCAGTCGAGGAAGAACAGAAGTGAAAGAAAGTCGAAAAAGAAATCCCAAGGAAACCTCAAAGACATCTCAGAAAAATCTCAGAGAAATCTCAAAGAAACTGCTTGACAAGCACTCCCTGCCGGTTGCATCCATACTATTCACCAAGAATCTAAATGCGAGATGCGGAGAAGGTGTTTTGTGTTATCTCTCTCTGTCGCCGAAAGCCAAAAATAGGAGGGCTCTCAGGGCTCTGCGTCGTATGGCCTTGCTGCTTCATTTGCGGTGGACTTTGCCGGCCAGCACATCAAATGTTTTGCAGTGTTGTCGACGTTTGTAAGTTACGAGAGAGAGAAAAAGGCCCTCACAAAAAGAGAGAGGACTCGTGCAAGTTGGAACAAAAACAGAAACGAAAATATTGGCACTCTCCAAGCCAAACTCCCTAGCTCCGTACCGAGGGAGTGTCGTAAATTATTTTCAGTAGTCTGAAGTAAAGATTGAAAACGACGGTACCCCGTACGACGCACGGGGCACGGGGCACGGGGCACGGGGCACAATGGCAATGAGAATGAGAATGGGCAAAAGAGCACAGAAAAAGGAGCAAACCGAGATGTCGCTTTCTTGCCCAGGCCTCGCTGAAATTACCAATACTTTGTACATCGTACATGATATTCAATACTGTGCTCCGTACAGAAAGATAGGGGCTCGGGGGGGAAGTATGAGTGGGCAAAGGGGGTGACGATCTCTGATGATGTCGGTGCAACCTTGTTTGGCTTTTGTTGCGATAATGCTACGGCATCTCGTGGGGGGCGCTGAGGACGCTGAGAACAAGGCCAGGCTCTGCCAGACTCTCTGCCCTGTCGGTCCTTGCCCCTCGAGGAAACAGACCGTGAGCCTTGGTTCCCTCTTCTTCTTGCTGTCCCTTGTCCATCCCCCTTGTCAAAGCTCCGCTGTCTATTTTCTAACCAGCATGGGCAAGGCAAAGAAGCACAGAGAGAAGACTGAGAACAAAAGGACGCCATGCCGCATCTGGTATTGTCCCGTATGGAGAAGAGCGGCTTCAAGTGCTCCATACAAACAGGGCAGACCAGCGAGACCAGCAGGGGAAAGAGACACTGGCGAGACGAACGCGGACGTACGAGGATAAAAACAGAAAGGGTTCGTCGAGAGTTTTGCGTCTGTCCTGTTGTCGTCCTAACATGCTAGGACAGGCTGTGCCCGTGAAGGATGCCCTGAGGTACCAGGAGGAGGTAGAGTGAGGAGATAGAGAGAGCAAAGTGGCCCATGCATAGAACATTTCAGCAGAGCTCTCCAGAAACTCGCTCTTCGATACGAATACGCAATACGAAGACGTAGGTGTGTCGATCGATATCGTCATTGTGGCCTCACATTCTACATCGTATCTGTATTTTGCCTCTTCTTGCCCAGTCCGACAAAGCCCCTAACGATCCACAGCAGGACTGCCCGGCTATGGAGAGAAGAGGCAAAACGCAAGCCGACAGGGACTTGCATTGGCAGGCTCGGCAGGATGGCTTTTTACCGTACAGAACTATTTCCCTCTACATGGTCTCTCACTTCATAGACTCTCCCTCGAGCCCCAATGCACGTTCTAACTCCTCAAATTAAGCACGCAATGGCTTCATCGACGTGCTAATAGGGCGAGGAAGATTTCTGGCTAGGTGAAATGGTGGTGAAGCTGACATGCTTTACATCTCTTCTTTCAGCTGCAGTATTACTGTACTCGTCATTTTCATTCCCATGTCTTTCACTTCTGCCCACGCTCCAACACACGATCGGTAGACGACCAACACACCACCACCACCTTGGCAGCACATACTCAGTAGTGCACAAGTACGACGTATTCGTACACTACACTTTGGTAGTGTGAAAATACGCCCAAAACCCCGTGAACGAGGCGGGCGTCGACTCGCCAATGAATGTGACGGTAAAAGGGATCGTGATACTCCGTAGAAACACACACACACAGAAATGGAAAAAGAGAAAGGACACGGAGAGAAGAGAAAGGACACGGAGAGAAGAGAAAGGACACGGAGAGAAGCGATAGAGGACACATCACGAGGCTGCCGTCCTGTGCTGCAGGTCGCTCGGTTTGGGCATCTTGCCATTGCCACTATCAGTAGCAATGTCAACAACCAGCAACCAGCAACCAACAAGCATGTTGCGTCGTAGTCGTTTTAGAAATCAAGCACATGCATCTTCCTAAACTTGAAGGCGTGGGACCGGTTCAATGAGAGTCCATGGAAAGCCCGCCTCTCATTGAAGTACGACGTACTGCCAGCTTCGCGAGACGAACGCAAAGCGGACAAATCGAACATCCTTTCTCTTTCGCCGAGTCGACCGATGTCTCTGCGATCGTAAGCTGGAGCCGGCGGGGAGATCGTTCCGCCGTTCTCTAGTTGCTGTCGAAAAAGGCGGATGTCGTTTCGGGAAGATGGTGCTAGGAATCTGTTATGTTGATAGTGGCGGCCGGCCTGTCCATGACTGTCATTGCGTTGTGCACCGGTCTTTACTCGTATTCGGTGCCCTTCTGCAGGATGGATCGCCAAAAGTCGAGCCTTAGGACGGCCCTCCTGGTCTTGTGCTCGGACGGACAGAGGCAAAGACACTGCAGGGCCAACCTAGTGAGGAGACAGCGACACTGATGATTTTCTAGGGAGGTGTCCCTCATATTGGCCGTGGCTCTAGTCGCGTCTTCTGCGTCTTCTTGGTGGCATGTCCTCGCGATAATGAGCAAGGCAAGAAGAACAAGGGAAACGCCAGTTGGGCCCTTTGCTCTTTGTTTTTCTTCCATTGCCACGGGTGGAAATACAACTGTCATCGTCTCTCAATGCCGCAGCTTTACCTTCAAGGCACAGTGATAAGACGGCATCACAGCGAGCCATTTGAGCTTGTCTTTTGCAAAACCCTTGGGCGCTGCTTCATACAAGGAGCCACCTTTGGTAAATTTTTACAACAAGAAACAAATGGGCTTGTGGTTTAGTGGTATAATTTTCCCTTAGCATCACGTGACGAGTCATGTGTTCCTAAACATTGGGAAAGGTCCTGGGTTCGATTCCCAGCAAGTCCATTTTTTGTTCTTTTTGCCATTTTTTGTCGTTATTTCGGTGCCGGATGCGGTTCATCATACTGAAATTGTGTAAATACAGTCCTATGCCTACTTGGAAAGACGTAGGCACAGGCTGGAGGCAATTTTTGGTGTGACTAGGTCTCCTCCTCTTCCTCTTATGGAGGTCGGTTGGTGAGAATGGAGGACGAGGCTGGACGGTATCACGAGCCAAGGAGGGTGTTTTATGAAGATGTGTCTATTTTAAATATACTGGGAAGGTTCAGATGGGGAGAGAAACACGGTGCGGTTCCCAGTCGGCGTTAAAGACGACTCTTTCCCACACTCTTTTGCTATTTTTTTGTCTATTATTTCTTGATTTTATTTTTTTCTGCAAATAACCGAGGCAAAACAATAGTAAACAAAAACAAAGAAAGAAAGAAAAAAAGAAACCATACATACACGGAAAACGAAAATAAGTAGACAGCCTGCTGACCATGTGAAAACTCCCGCCTCTCCTCGCTCGTACACTTCGAGCCTTTTCTCGCTGTCGCGGAAGAGTCCGGCACCAACAACGAATCCCGTATTTCAGTGTGAGGGTGGTGTTCATGCAGCACCCAATCTTTCCCTCAACGGACGTCCAAGACATTGGGAATCTTCAAATGGTGGCCCTTGCAAGATGATTGGTATAGTGCGTGGGGGTGGTGGTCAACTTGACTGTATAGAGTCGGCTTTAGCCTTGGTCATACGGCTCTCTTCCCTCGTCTTTGTCGACTGTCTTCAGCTCGTGTTTGTCCAGCAGATGTGCTTACAACCAAAGTAGAAAGGTGCCGAATTCTGGTCATTGGCCAAGCTGTTGCCGATCTGCCCTTCACGACGCTCACCCTTCAAAATGCATGACGTCGAACAATAGAAACGCAAGCCTCGTGATGGTTGTGCACAGCCTTGGCGCGCAGCCCCTTGGGAAGAGTTTGGTCTCACAATACCTGCCGTGAAGATGAGAAAAAGAATCGAACCAGGCCACGGAGTGGTCGTCCAGCCAGCTTCGTCTTTTGCATGTATTTTTTTTTCTAATTTTTTGCAACGTGTCAGGCCCTGCATTTGTAATTATGGCTCTCGAGGCCTCTTAACTCCCCGTATTGGCAGGGATCGCGAAGAGCACACAGGCGGAAATTTCTGCCGGGTGCTCCAATAAACCCCTTGGGAGTTTGGATGAGCGACAAGTCAAATTATGTGCGTTACGATACGTCAACACAAACACACGAGGAGCACCATCGTTCGTAGTGATCCAGTCTGTTACCGAGAGCCAGGCCACGAGCGAATGTTTGAGGGAAAAAACAACGTAGACACAATGGCACTGCCAATTGATTCAATGGAAGAATGATGAAGATGACGCTTTTTCTGTATATGATTTTGGGTGGGCTATAGCCGTGTAAATAAACATAATGTTGATGACCATATCGCGGCATGCAAAGATGGAAGATGGAGTGTACAGGAGATAGATGGTGTAAAAGAAAAAGCTGGACTATCTTTATTGCACCACCGCCGTGCTTTCTTTAGTCAATCACCATCCCGTCGGCGGGCGGTGCCGCCGATCCGCGCCTTTTGAGCAGAATGCTGGTCTTGGGCCGTGCAGCCGCATGTCCGGACGAGGACGAGCCCGACTCGGCGCTTCCACCGGATGCTGCAGCTGCTGTCGCCGCTGCTGCCGCAGCCGCCGCCGCCGCCGCCGCTGCTGCCGCAGCAGCCGAAGCCGCAACGGCTGACACTTCCGCCGCAAACGCTTTGGCGTCGGCGTCCTTTTCGGCCTGCGAGCGCGTGTCGCTCTGGCAGCCGGGGCAGTTGTGGACGACCTCGTGGGCAAAGACGTCGCAGTCGATGCAGAAGTGGTGGCCGCAGACCTCGCAGGCGTAGCGGCTGCTCTCGCTGACGCCCTTGAGCTGGTTGTTGAGGGCGGTGGTCGCCGGGTCGGCGGCGGCGGCAGAGGCGGCACCTCCACCGGCACCTCCACCGGCCCCTCCACCGCCGGCGTCTTTGGATGTTTGCGCGGCGGCATGCATCTCGGCACCCCTGTACTGGCGTGGCCGGCATCGGCGGCCGCTTGCAGCTCGCGCAGCTTCTCGGGCGGCGGCAGCGGGGGAAACGGTGCGAGGCAGGCGTGGCAGGCCGTCGCTCCACGTGTGCGCACGGCGGCCGCGGCGGCCGTCCAGGGAACGACGGACCAGTTGCGCAGGGGGAACAGGTGGTGGTAGGAGCGGGCCAAGTGGGTCGACAGAATCAGCGTCAGGCCGCAGGCAGGGCACTCGGCCGGCAGCCGGCACACCTTGGTACGGCAGCGCGTGCAGGCGTAGCCCTCGCGGACGGGCTTGTTGTGGCAAGCACACACGCTGAGCCCGCCGCCGCCGGCAATGTGGGTGTCGGCAATGGCGCGGCTCGGAAAGCCCATCATGAGCAGGCTGGCCGGGTTGGCCGCGGCGGCGGCTGCGGCCGTGGCCGCACCCGAGGATGCCTGGGTGGCCGGCGGGGTGGTTGCCGCCAGAAACAGCTCGCGGAAGTGCACATCGTGCAGCGCGACATTGTAGGAGCGGTCGTCGCCGCCGTTGGTGCGCGTGCAAATCTCGGAGCAGATGGCGACCTGGGCGGCCAGGCCAACAATGGACACGCGGATGCGGTCGGCCAGCAGGGAGCCAATGGTGTCGTGGATGTCGCCCGGGTCCGAGGACAGCAGGGCGCCAAAGACGACGAGCACCTCGCGCGTGCCGTGCGAGGGGGTGTGGAACAGCGCGCCGCGGCACATCTCCAGGGCATTCTGCAGACTCGGGTGGCCCTGGGGCTCGACATTGTCCCACTCGTGCAGCCGCTCCAGGTGCTCGGCCGGGTTGCCGCCCATGTCGCTGACGCGCATGGCCACGCCGTCGCGCATGGCAATGATGGCGAGCTGCGAGATGGGGTTCTGCTCAAAGTAGGCGCGCACAAAGGCGGCCGCGCACGACAGGGAGACGCGGTGGCAGGTCGGCAGGTAGTCGCGGGCGGCCATGGCGAAGCTCATGTCGAGCACGAGGACCATGTGGCGGATGATGCCGCGCTGCAGCGGGGTGGTGTCGCGCAGCACGCGGCGGCGCTTCTCGGCGGCCTCGAGCAGCTCAATGCCCACAACCTGCCCATCCTCGGCCTCGCCCACGGTATCCCACGACCGTTTGACCGTCTCCCACGCTGCCTGTTGCTGCTGCTTCTGTTTTCGCCGTGGCGGGCCCTGTCCTTGTCCTTGTCCTTGTCCGTGTCCTTGTCTGTGTCCTTGTCCTTGTCCTTGTCCCTGTCCTCCCTGCTGTGGCCGTCGTGCATCACCGGGTCTGCCTTGTTGCCGATGCCGTCCATGGCGCTGTCCGCCCGGCTGCTGACGATCCTCACCGCGCTCCTGTGCCACATAGTGATCGTCGCCGCCGCCGTCGGAGTGGCCGTCCATGTATTCACCGTCCGAGTCTGCCATCGTGTCTCGGTCGAGCTAGCGAATCGGGAGAAGAGGGTAGCAGGAGCAGGATTGTCGTGCCGTGTCTCGTGCCACTCGTCAACGCTCCACGGAGCTCCCTTGTCTGGGGGAAAAAAAGCCAAAAGTTCCCCTCCCCTCGATCGGAGGGGGGGAGACGGAGAGAAGGGAGACGAAAAGGTTGGTGAGGTGGAAAGGGAAGACGGTCGAGTCGTGACAGGCGTGGCGATCTCCAAGATGGCAAAGTTCGGGCGAGGGTGAGCCAAGGGATGGATGCGATTGAGATGAGAGAGAGGCGTGAAGCTTCAAAAGGTCGAAAACAAGAGGATCGTCGCACGAGAGCACTTCTCGTTTTTGGTCTGAACTGGAGGTGAAGTCGAGCTCGCCGAGAGGTGAAGAGAGGAAGAGAGTGTGGTTCGTGATGATGGATAGACGTTGGACGTTGCAACGTGAAAGCGGAGCGGCAAGCTCGATGCGGGAGGTGGCAAAAGAAGAGCAGTTGGCGTTGGTCGTCTTTCGTTGGTCGTCTTTTGCGTTGTCAGCGAGGCTGTTGGTCAAAGAGCCGTTCTTGGTGCTCTTGTTAGGAACTACGCGAATCGTGTGGTACTCTCTTTTTCTTAGCGGATTTTAGCCCAGCTGGCTTCGTTCCCCAGCCCAGCACGGCACTACTGCGTCCTGAGCAACATATTCGACGTTACAGCACTTGCCCATGCCCGTAGCCTTGCTCTTACAGTGGTAGTCCCAGCCAATCACAGACGCCAGATTGGACAAAGCTGACTTGGAAGGGCGGCGTTCGTTGAGCCACATTAATTCAGTGACATCACGCACATTGTCACTTGACAGGTGCATCACTGCGATTTGCTTCTGGGAGAGAGGATCTTGCTGAAAAGCTGTCGGTAGATTTTTCTATCTGTGAGTGTTGGACTCGACTTGCACTGCGAGACCAACCTCTTCCAAAAAATGGGTATACTATATAAAAATCAAGAAGAAGCTGCGGAAAACATATGCAAAAACGTCCACTCTCGAGACTCTGCGTCTCAATTAGTCCAATAGTCCAATAGTCCAAAAGTCCAAAAAGCTGTCTTCCGATGCACTTGCTCGGCCTCCAGCTAGACACTTGCCTAACCTTTTCCCTTTTCCTTGCCATTGTTCCAGACGGGATGCCTTCCTGCAACGTCGAGTCCATTTGCGATTGTGTGTGTGTGTGTGTGCGTGGCTCGGAGCAGTCTTCATCTCGCCTTGACCTCGCCCTCGTCTCGTCCTCTAGTCTTTCCTTCTTTTCCCTCTCCACCGTTGCTCATCGCCTGTTGTGTTGTGTTCGTCGTTGGCCATTGGGTCAGCTCTGTCGTATGCGGTGCGTTGAGGAATGGATTAGACATCCGCATAACCCTTTGCTGGCCCGTTTTCCATCACCTAGCCTCGCCGTAATGCTGTCGCCCAGAAAAAAAAATCAAAAAAATCAAAAAGATTAGAAACCCATTTTCGCGCCTCGGGGCACCTTGCCTGTACTCGGCCCCGCTGATATATGTTTCCGTTGAAATGCCAAACGAATGTAAGAAGAGAACGTAAATCGAAATCGAAAGCAAAAACAAAATCAAGATCGATCGCAAATGGCGACATCGAAATAAAGGAGGGCATAAAATAGAAAAAGGTAGCCAAAAAGCCAAAAAGCCAAAAAGCCAAAAAGCCAAAAAGCCAAAAAGCCAAAAAAAACTCCCGACACCGGTAAAGCTCCCAGAAAGATCATCAAGTGCGTAAAATGCCGTTGCTGCAGTCACACCCTCGCCGCGTTGCCCATTGGCAAGTTTCATGTGTACGAGGGGGGCATCGGCCAATCGTCCTCGGTGATGCTGGACCAGAAGACCCAGACCATGACGACCGCGAGCAGGGTGAAGAGCGTCTCAAAGAGCGCACCGTCAATCTTGCCGTGCGTGCCCGTGCAAATGTGTGGGCTGATGACGTAGTTGAAGATCTGGCCAAGGGCAAACAGGATGGCCGCGGCCGTCAGGTACAGCAGAGGCCGGGTCTCGCCGAGCACGCTCAGGACCAGGTAGGCCTCGAGGACATAGAAGGCGACGAGGAAGACCAGCGGCGCCAGCTGGTACAGGACGTAGAGGGCAATGTTGCGGTTGGTGCCGTCCGGCGGGCCGTTGAGCGACGAGTCGAAGTGGCCGGTCCACTGGAAGCCGGTGTCGAGGGTGATGTAGCCCGTGCCAATCAGAAGAATGACGGCCGAGACAATGGCCAGGCCGAGCGAGAGCGGCGTGCCGTCGTCAATGATCTGGTAGCCAATGATGGCGTTGTACACGAGAATCCATGTTGTTGCGATGATGAAGCCAAGATGGATACCGGTGAAGGCCTACATTTGTCAGTTTGTTGGCGCCAGACAGGAAAAAAAGATGGAATCGAACAGGGCGCGCGCGACTTACAATGCGGACTTTGCTGCTGAGCGGGAACTCGCCGACAGTAAAGATTTCGCAAATCTCAATGATGATGTAGCCGAGCAGAAACAGCTGCATCTCTCTCCGGCCCACAGCCGCCTTCTTGCGGTCGGACCGCAGTATTAACAACGCAGAGACGACAATGGCAATGCCGGCGAGGATGATGGAGCCCAGGTTGCCCAGTCTCCGACCGCCGCTGAGGGTATGCCCGTCAGCTCGCAGCCGCCCCATGGGCCGGTCTGGTTGTGAAATGGTGAGAGCACATTGCACACTGGTAATGTGGAATCGCGACAAAATCTCTGTGAGCGAGAGGGAGGTGTATGTTAGATATAGCTCGTCGGACCCGAAAAACGTGAGAACAAGAAGCATGTGAGAAAGGGGCTTACGTCAAAGTTGCCGAATTGTGTAGAGCCCATCGCGACGGGATTTGTGCGGTCGCACAAGGGGATTTGCGCGTGTTGCCGACAAAGGGCAAGAGAGTTTGTTTTGGGGTGAGAAGATTAGGCTTTTGCGCAGCACAAGACGCGATGCCCTCGGTTGGTTCTGAAGCAAGCTCGTGATGTGGCAGAAGCAGGCTTGCAAAGCGGGTAAAGTTGTGATTTGGAAATGGACGAGACCAGATAGCAGGATGTCGAAGAGGAGAGAAAATAGACACGATCTGGAACAGTTTGCGTCGGAGGCTCGCTTGTCGAGTTTGTCTGGATCCCGCTGATTTGCGAAACGAGTCTGAGAAAAATACGGAGGCGGGAGATCGTACGGTAAACGGTGGCGCGTTCAGTGGAGAAGCCGAGTACTTTCGCGAGGACGAAAAGGGCAAAAAGGACGAAGAGGACGAAGAAGTCGAAAAGTGAAGAATCGGCTCGGGTCAACAATTGTCGTCGATTTCGTCGATTTCGTCGTCTTTGTGTCTCGCGGTTGCTGTTTGTACGTTCGCGTACGAGATCGGTCGCCCAGAGTGATGGTAGTTGCTTCGTTCACTCTTTTGATTTGTCGCCGGAAAGCTGCTATAGTGTCGAGGGATTATCAGAGCGGAAAAGGTCCAAAAATCCAGATGTCCAGAAAAAAGAAGACGAGATGTGCGTTCGCTCGTAAAAGGCGTAAGAAGGAGACAATTATGCTTTGGGAACAGGAATGCACGGGAAGGGAAGGATGGAGGAGGTAAAAGGTGGAAGAACGGGAAGGAGGGTGGGTGAAGAAGAACGAGGAAAGAAAACGAGGAGACGACGAGAGGAGAGAGGGCCGGACAGGGAAGGCGGCACCAAGGAAAAGAGCAAAAGAGCAAAAAGAGCAAGAGCCCCCCCAGCAACCAAACGAAACTGAGGTGTAGAGTGGAGCACTCTGTCGGATCTGCTAATTAAAGCGTCAATGCTCACTTTTGGGGGGAAGGAAGGGGGCTAGAGGAGGGCAGGAGGGTGGGGATGTGGGCGTTTTAGGCTGTGGGAAGGCCCAGAAAGGCAAGAGCAACTGAGAGCAATGTGCATGCAAAGGGCAAGAGCGTGGAGAGAGGCGAGTCGCAGCAATGCCACTATCACACGATTACGGAACGGAAGAGAGAGAGAGAGGGAGAGAGAGAGAGAGAGAGGCCCAAAAGGGAGGCGGGCAACGATTAAGAACGAGACGGAAGAAAAGACTAGACGAGAGCGGCTACAAGTGCGAGCCCGCCGTCCTGAGTGACGATCACCAGCCATCGGACAGAGCACGACGTTTCTCACGGGAGAACAGGAGACACCCCATCGTCTGCACCCCAAGATGAACGGCCGAGGACAAGCACGCGACAACCAGTGCATTGAAACTCTTCATCGGCCATTTTGCTGCGCAGAAAACTGTTGTGCATACTGAGTACATGTACATGTATGTGCTTGCTGGCAGGGCTTCTGGCCAGCACAGCAAGGCGTGGAGAGGCAGTCTCGCAGTCTGCTAGCTCGCTCGCCGACCTTGTTTGGTAGCTCTTTCCCTCTCAGCTGCCCCTGGCCCTGCCACTTTCCTTTTCCAAGAGACCCGCTTTTCCACCGGCCCCATCCATGCATTCATACTATGATTGGCCAAATGGCCGACTGCCCCTGGAGCCAGTGCTGGTTTGGGAGGGGACAGGGGGGCTGCCAATCCCTTCCTGACGCCGCCCCCAGGCCATCTGGTTGTCCGGCTCTCAGGAAAACGGCGCTACTGCCGCCGCCTGTGCGTTATGTAGCTGCGCGCAGATGGCTTGGTCGAAACGGAGAGTACGCTAAAACGGATACGAGCAGAGGAAAGCGAGAAAAGCACACCGAAAGGAGTCAAAAGGACGAAAATCAGGCCCGTATTCGTTGAATTGAAATTAGCCCTTCACAACTTGGCAGCAGACGGACGTGGTAACGATGCGATCATTTTGCATGCGCTGGAGGCGCTAGGCCAGCCACGCTGGAAGTCATTTTTTTTTCTATTGGGGGGCAGGTTGGCAGGCAGGGAATTCGGCTGCATTGGGCCTGATGTCATCTGACTGGAATGTGAAAATGCGTGAACACCCACTGAAAGGGCCCGCTCAACCTGCCAAATCGGCCACAAGATGAGCGACCCTGCTCCCTGGATTGCTGAAAACGGCTCCTTCCGCGGATTGTTAAAGGCTAAGACAAAGCCAGCATGCCCTGGAAAAGGCTGAGAATGGGGGGGCTGTTGCCGTTGGAAGGCAATCTCTCTCGCGATGTTGATACAGCTCAGGTCACAAATACGGTTTATTGTTCCTGCCACCACGTCAATATGCCTCGGGATGTGTACTCACTTCGGCCGGTGCCCGAAAATTGCCACACGCCATGTCAACACGGTCGTGTTCTCGATCGTGTTCTCCTCCCATTTTCATGGTGGTGGGTTGCAGGGCCAGCTGGCGGCGGCCTTGAATGGGCCTGGCAGAGCCAATCGACACCATATCGCTTGGGCGGCCAGGCCACGCAGCCATGACAAGTCGAGGCTGGCTGACCGTGTGGGCTGCAGTACGTCGTATTTGTGCAGTACTGTAGTCGGCTTTGCCTTTCCTTGCCTTGGTGCCATGCACGATGAGCTGGTCGCATGTTTCCTTCCTCAATCACCTTCCCTGTTCCTCGAGCCCACTACTTTGTTCAAAAACGGCGTGCGTGCAAGGATATACCGCCGTCGAGAAACAACGTCTGCTCACCGTATCCATTGATAATGGCGATGCGAGCCAAGGGACAGGCTGCACATCGCTCAGAGCCTCTTTTTTCCGATCGCTGGACGGCACAGGCAGACTGAGCCAAGGCCCCTTGTTCATCGTCCCTGCTGCGGCGCAGTTCATTATTTAAAGGGAAGAAGCAAATAAAGGAGGGGAAACGAGGTGCTCATTTCTCATCATGCTCGTACAGTACTTTAGTATTTGTATTTGTATCCCTTTCTCATATCACAAGCGCACTGTCCTTTTTTGCATGCACGCACTTTGGCTTCCCGAGATCTTGCCTTCCCCGCTGTCTGGGCGCCGATGGGCCTGTCTGCGCCTGTGCCGTGTGCTATTCTATGCAAAGGCGATCATTTTATCACTTTCTAGGAGCTTTTGCATTGCACCGGAGCACGGAGTATCTAGCTGTACATGTACGGAGTAGGAGAGTCAATAGTGCACCGCGATACAGTATCATATTACTGTCGATATTGGGATTGTCTGCGTGAGAGGGCTCTGCTCCATCTTCTGTCTCAGTCTGTGCACACTTTCTTCTTAGATCGACAAGAAAGTCAGCCTCCTCCCCAACCTCCTTTCGTCAAGCACGGGACAGTCGTGACAGCCAACAGGCAAATGACGAACAAGCAAAGGCCCGGTCTCTCGTAAAATGATCATCAACGACGTAGATGCAGCTACGCGGCAAGGACGGCGCGGTGGAGGCGCGTGTACGCTGGGGTATCGCGAAGGCGTCAAGTGAAATGTACGATCCCCAGCTAGATCACTCAAAGTACAGACAGCTTTCAGACAGAGTACTGCCAATGCGACCGACTACTGAGTAGAACCTTGGAAACTAAACGGACGGACAAGAATAGTACGACGTACCACGGCTATGCATTACTTTTCAGGGGACTGTTTCACTGTTTCACGGCAGTATTCGAGAGGAAGAAAAGGAAGGAAAGAAGAACAGAGAATAATGAAAACAAAGCCGGAAATGGCATGCATGGCACTGTAAGATACGGTGACACAGACACGCCCGAGAGGCGCGGCAGGACTCAACGATATTTTTGACGAGGCCGAGGTAAGGTCAAATTAAAAGGGAGATGGGAGACAAACAGCAAGGCATAAGCATCAGAAAGCGAGATGAGAGAAATGGTGGAAAATACGTCGTACAGCGACAGACGTGAAAAAAAATGCTGGATGCGGGACTTGTCTTGCACCGTTTCGGGGAGACGCAAGGGCCTGGGTTCTATCCAAGGCTGGTGAATAGCTGGGCACTGCGTGGTGGAGGTGTAAACTACGTCGAGGTTCAGCCAGCAGATGCATTGTACCACGGCGGAGAGAGAGTACGGATGACAAGCAGCAAATATCGGAAAGAGGGTGACTTTAGGAACGAGCAGTTCATAATGCAGTACTTCCACAGTCAGCGGTTGTTTCTGTCTTTGAAGAACTGAAAGTAATTACGACAGCAAAAGAAACTAAATAAGACAAATCAAACATCGCTCAAGGGAGACGGGAGAGTCTCAAGACAGCAAGCCACCTGGTAGCATATGAAATGACGGCAATTTGGTCCGCTCATTGCAAGGGAGAGAAGAGGCCGCCCCGGACGACGCTGAAGTACCGTCATATCGCTGTGCGATTGGCTCAAGGGGATTCGAGAAGCAATATGCTCATCTTCTTTTGTTCTTGCTTTCATTTCCTGTGGTCTGGTTGTTTCTCCCTGTGGTTGTGTGCCGTCAAGTGAGTGTACACTCTCTTTAACTATTTGCGGACTTGTCCGGGCTGTTGGCCAAAGTGGCGTTTTTTCTTTTTTGGGGAAACCACTCTGGAAAAGGGATGTAATGCCGTTTGAAACGGACACCCATGCTCATTTGACGCAGTATTTTGGGATGTTGGATCGATTTCTCCCCCTCCCCCATTTCCGAGCCTCGACCCTTGCAATTTCTTGACCTGGCCTCTTGTCAAAGAGAGGCGCGCCTTAGCATGAAGGGGGCGCTTTCGTTTTGTGAGAACGAGCATGACTCTCCGTTTTGACGTGCAAAGGATCGAGATGCCTGTCCTCGCGCTGTGAACTCGAAATTCCAGTTTCGCTGCACGCTTTCCCTAGCACTGTAACTTTATCGTTCTACTGTCCAGTCGCGCCAGTGACGAGGAGCGGAGCAACTTCTGAAGCAAACCAAGAGAGACACAAAGGAACGAGTATTGGAAACAATGTCATGTCCCTTTAAAACTACGGAGCATGGCCAGCCATCTCACACCTGTGGCTGTGCGATGAATGCTCTGCCTCGAAGGCGGACTGTTCCCGTGACTGGTGCAAAAGGAGAAGGCGCACGGTGAATAAACAGGAATTCATCACCGTCTTCCTTGCATCTTTCGCCCTTCTCTCTACGTCGTATGTACATACGTCGTACACAGCCGTCTACTGCTTTCGGCTTTGTGTTGCAGAGATGCGTTAACGACAAAAATGTAGCTCCAGAACCAGCCACACTCCAAGGCAAAAGTGATGTCTCCGAGCGGCGAGACATCGTATCAGCCGATCACAAACATCTCTTGTAGTATAGTGGTCAGTATACGGGCTTGTCACGCCCGGGACCCGGGTTCAATTCCCGGCGAGAGAGAATTTTTTTGGACTTTAGTTTGCTGCTTTCTTTTTACTGCCAGGCTGGTTTTTGAAGATAGGGCCCGCTTGGCCGTGAATCACTTCGATTGTGAGTTCCTTCCATGGGCAATTTGGCAATGCCTTTTTTTGCCGCCTCCATGGACTCATCGAGGCCTTTTAAACCATCCACATATGAATAGATCAAGACGGAAGCCATCTGGAACATCAGCCAGCAGACCAGGGAAAGAAACAGCCTTGGAGGCAATCACAAGAAGCTTGTCTTCCAACTTTGGTCATCCAACTTTGGTCATCCAATTTTGATCATCATCCAGCTTTAGTCCAGCAACGAACCGACCCGCAGAGGGAAAGGGCACAGAAACAGTTGTTGCGGAAGAAAGGAACAAAGACTGCTTGGATGCATACAAACTGCCCTTTGCATGGCCGTCTTTCCTTTTCGCCGCTATTGCTTGGTTGTCGAGAACAGCCGGCAAAACGTCCGGTGGATGTCCGGTGGATGTCCGGTGACGCCAGGACGGGTCTCGTGAAAAGGGAAAAAGCGAGCGCGGGGCCGCCTCATGTGCGCCTGCGCGCCTGCCCTGGCAGGTCTGCACACCACACCTTTTTGTCGTGCTTTCTTTTCGTGCCTTTTTTCGTGCCTTCTCTTTGGACAGCGGCGAAACCCACCCCACTGACACGGTGGAAACGGACATAGACTGGGAAGGAACTACGTCATCTCTCGACGATTGAGCAAGGGAGTGACAAGAGAGAAGGAGCGAACACAGGTAAACAGACAGAGACGCGACACGTGCGTTCCGTTTGCCGGCCGAAAGATCAGTTCGTCACGAGAAAAGACGGACGGCATGCAATTTGTTTGCAGACATTAAAAAGTGCGATTGTCCCAAAGATTTCGGTGACCCCTTTGCCCGCAAGAGGAAACACCAAGAAGACCCTGGACACTTTGCCTCGCGCCAGGTTGCGCCTGTCAGGTTTTCCTTCCAAGCGTGGAGAGCACTAACTGAGAAGCCCCCTATTTGGGTACCGTGTAAAGCATTGCAAAGGCAGATATACACTGTATACGTAGTCGGGTTTTTGGCTAAGAGTCTGCCCGAGAGGCTGAGCTGCACAGTACGAGTACACTGTTCTAATCTTGGCGTACGCAAAGTACATTCCCGCTCGTTCGCGCCTTCCTGGTATCTTGCTTACCTCTTGCCTCGTTTGCCCTTGCGAGGACAGCTGTTGCCCTTTCTCCGTCCTCTCCTTCCTTGGATGCCGTGCCTGCCTGCTTCGTCCTTTGTCCATTGAACTCCTACTTTCCGTACGGCTGTTTCTGTCATCGTCACTTTTCCCATCGCATCTCGACAATTTGACACATTCAATGCTCGATTGCCGTTGAAGAACACTCCTGGGTCGGTACATGTACAACACGCCAACTCGACGGACCAGCCGTGTTTGACGCCTCCGAATCGCCAAATAGTCAGCAACGCCGAAAGTCACTGCGGCACTCCAACCGCACACTCCTTTTTGGTCTCGTTTTTGGTCTTTCGATCGACCCTCTTTTCGCTTAAAACTTATTTTTGTTGCTATCAAAACATTTCTGCTGCCTCAAAGCTGCACTCTTCCCCGTCCACACACGCAGCCGCTGCACAAACCACATCGACGGTCCGGTTGAGATCAGAGGCCACGCACATGCCGTCCGCCGGTCATCTGCTGTTGATGCCTTGATTCATTCGTTTCCACCCTTCGCTCCTCTTCTTTCCCCACCCCCAAGCAGCAGCCTTATCCACACTTGGGCATCCCGTGCCAAAGTGCCTTGGTTTCTCCTTTGCTCATCTGTCATTCTCTCCATCTTTCTCCTCTTACCCTTACCCTCCCCCCCCTTCCTCCGCCTCCTCCTCCTCCGTCCCCAAAAGACCCTTCCGTCCCCTCCTATCCTTTTTAAAGAGTCGCGGACGGGCGCTGCCGCTTCACAGCCCCCATCTCCTTCAAGATTCCCTCCTTCTCCAGCTCGGGCCGACTTCCGTCCAACATTCCTCTCCGTGCCCTCAACTCGCCGGGCACCGCTTCTTTTCCTGCATCGTCGGCGTCACGCGCCCACGCTGACCGGCAGTCGGGGACTTCCCTCCTCGCGTCGTCCGCCGCCGCCCGATCCGGTGCTGCCTCCTCTTCTTCCTCCTCCTCACATCCTCGCCCTCTCCCTCGACAACACCGCAAACGCGAGTCTCTCTCTTCAGCCGGTGACTACTCCGAGAACGACTACTCCTCCGACCCCGAAGACGACGAGTCCTGGCTTGACACGGCCGACATTGCCGAGCAGCTTGCCGAAGACGGTGACAACGCCCCGGCCGTCCGTGCCCGTCTCTACGACAATCTCGACCAGGACACGCTCGCCGGTGTCTTGAAACAGAACCGAAACGAAAACCAAGACCAAGCCCATTTCACGGCCGCCGGGGACAAGGCCCGCCGCAACAACAAAAACAAGAAGCGCGTCCACTACGACGACGGCAGCGATTCTGACAGTTCTCCACGCCAGAGTCACCACGCCCATCGCCCCTATCACCACCACTCTGGCGCCGTTAATAAGGAGGCCATCCGCATCCCCGAAGCTGCAGTCCGACGCGTCTCCGCGGTCGAACGCATCCTCGCCTCCATCATGTCGGGCGGCTCCTCCTCCATCCATGGCCTTACCGGCAAACCCCTGATGTAGGCACCCTTCTTTGTGTTACAAGATCGACCCGCTCATGGATTCGTACTGACTTTTTGTTTGCCAGCTACTTTACGAGCATTTTCGTGTCTCTCGGCGTGTTCTTGTTCGGCTATGATCAGGGCGTTATGTCTGGTATCATCACGTAAGTTCTCTTGTGCTTGCAGATGGCATTGTCTCCTTTTTGGCCCACCCCCATGCTAACACCCATCCAGAGGTGGCTTCTTCATAGACTACTTTGACAACCCCTCCCGAGCGCAGGTGGGTACTATGGTGGCTATCCTCGAGATTGGCGCCTTCATCTCGTCTCTCGTGGTCGGCCGCGTCGGTGACATTATCGGCCGGCGGAAAACCATCATGTACGGTTCCATCATCTTCTTCACCGGCGGCGCTCTGCAGACGCTGGCCACGTCCATGGCCATGATGATGCTGGGTCGCATCATTGCCGGTCTGGGTGTCGGTATGCTGTCCACCATTGTCCCGTCTACCAGTCCGAGATCTCGCCGCCCCATAATCGCGGCAAGCTCGCCTGCATCGAGTTCTCCGGCAACATTATCGGCTACACCACCTCCGTCTGGGTCGACTATTTCTGCGGGTTTATCGACAGCAACATGTCGTGGCGCATCCCGCTGATGATGCAGTGCATTATGGGCGCGCTGCTTGGTCTTGGCAGCATAATTATTGTCGAGTCCCCCGCTGGCTGCTCGACAACGACCACGACGAGGAGGGCATTGTGGTGATTGCCAACCTGTACGGTGGCGGCGACATCCACAACCCCAAGGCCCGCGACGAGTTCCGCGAGATCAAGATGGACGTGCTGATCCAGCGCCAGGAGGGCGAGCGGACGTACGCCGAGATGTTCCGCAAATACAAGAAGCGTGTGCTGATTGCCATGTCGGCCCAGGCCCTTGCCCAGCTCAACGGTATCAACGTCATCTCGTACTACGCACCGTACGTCTTTGAGTCGGCAGGCTGGGCAGGCCACAATGCTGTGCTGATGACGGGCATCAACGGCATCACGTACTTTTTGTCGACCATCCCGCCCTGGTACATTGTCGACCGTTGGGGCCGCCGTGTGATTCTGCTGACGGGCGCGGTGGCCATGTGCATTTCGCTGTCGCTCATCTCGTACTTTATCTTTTTGGATCTGCCAACGACACGTATTTACGTGGTGGCCTTTGTCATGATTTACAATGCGGCGTTTGGCTACTCGTGGGGCCCGATCCCGTGGTTGTACCCCCCGAGATTCTGCCGTTGAGCATCCGCTCCAAGGGCGCCAGTCTGTCCACCGCCACCAACTGGGCCTTCAACTGGCTCGTGGGCGAGATGACGCCGATTCTGCAGGAGTGGATCGCATGGCGGCTGTACCTGGTGCACGCCTTTTTCTGTGCTCTCAGTCTGGTCGTTGGTATGTCGCCCCGTCGCCCCGTCGCCCCGTCGCCCCGTTGCCCCCCGACGGCCGTTTTGCTCATTTCTCGTTTTATTGTTTCATCGTGTTCATTCAGAAACTAACGTACATAGTGTACTTCTTCTACCCCGAGACGTGCGGTGTCCGCCTCGAAGAAATGGATTCGTTGTTTGGCGATGCCAGCACGGCCATGGGCACGCCGCGGTCCATCGGCACACCCCTGCCCGGCGACGCCGAGTCGGGCGCGCTGCTGGCGCCCGGCTCGCCGGTGCCGTCGCTCGACCTGCGCGCGTCCCGTGGTCAGTTCGGCCCCTCGAGCGCCATCCCCGGTCTCAACATTGACCCGCCGTCGTCCCTGCACGAGGCCTCGTCCTCGTCCTCGTCGGGTCGCCACGGTGGTGTTGGCGGTGTCTCTGGTGAGGGTAGCTCGGGTCGTGGCGGCGTCACGGGCTGGCTGTCACGCGTGGGCGTCTTCCGCGGCGGCTCGTCGTCCAACACGGGCCAGAACGGCGGCAAGTACGCGCCACTCGACCAGGGCGAAGAGTGAAACGGTGTCGGTCGACCTTTGTCGTGATCTGTGTGGGTTGTGCGCTTGCGAGTTGCGCGTTGCGCGTTGCGAGTTGCGAGGTATGAGTCAAGCGAGCAAACGAGCCAAGCGTTGGCGCCGACTTTGCTGGGTGTCCATTTCCGATATCTTGTCGTTTTCCATAATCTTTTCTATCTTTTTTCATTTTCTCCTTTTTCACTTGGTTCTCCTGTTTGTTTGTTTGTTTCTTTCTTTCCTTCTTTGGCATATAGACGTCCGTCACACAGGCGTTGTTGTGGCAGCACAACGCGCAGTATCGACGAGGGGAAGGTGGTTGGCGGTCCCGATAGAGAGGGGCATTTGCCGGGTGTTGTTTCTTACGGTTCTTAGGCTACTTACGGTTTTCCACAATGAAGAGGCTGAGGAGGGCTTCGCCATAGAGTGCAATTCTCAATAAAAAAGAGTCTGTTGTTTTAAGCGACGTTTGTTGCTATGTCATCACTTTCTTCGATCGGATGTGCCGCCTGAGGGTGGAAGTTGTGAACCACATAAAACATTGAGCTCTCTGATTGGCTGAGGTTGCTGTGACGAAAGGACGAAAGCGCAAAGACCCACAATTCCTGGACGCCTTGTAAATTTCGAGAACAGCTACGGAGTACGACGAGGCTACAATCCGTTCGGTCGTTGTATGTTTTGACACGACTCGAGCAACACCCCTTCCCCCCCTCTCCCGACAATGTCCAGCGCCGAAATCGTCCAGGCGTATCGACGCATCTACCGCGCCGCCCTCCGCGCCGTGCAGTACTCCAAACCCGCCCGCTACATCATCCGCGACCAGTTGCGGGCCGCCTTTCGGGGCGAGCGCACAGCTCTGACGAGCACCGCCAACAACGAGGGCGCGCAGCCGTTTGACGCCGAAGCCATCCGGCGCACGGTCTGGTTCCTGAACTCGGCGGCCGAGCACCGCGGCATCGAGCACAAGATTTTGCAGAACCTGATCAAGACGGCCTATTGGCGGCGGCGGGAGGCGGAAGCCCGGCGAGCGTCGTGGAAAGTCATCTACGAGAAGAAGAAGAAGCCGCGAGAAGAGTGAGTAACGACCGTCTCTTCCTTCTTCTTCTCCTTTATTTTTTTTTTTTTTTCAAAGAAGCCTCTTTTCATCGTAGACTCTGGCTAACTTGTGTCTCCAGTGACGAATTCATACGAACCGCCTACGACCACTACGACGAAACGATCATGATGCTCAACAAACAGATGCGACTGTGCCTCCGTTGACACCCGCAAAGAACGAAACGACGATCCGAGCCACTGCTTCATGTTGTCTGCCGATGCAAAAGTTGTGTGCAGGGGCTACGGCAACCTTGCCTTGACGAACCCACAAACGAAACGGGGCGTTTGCCAACGCCACTTCTTCCCCCGTCTCCCGCCGCCGGCGGCCACTTTACTCGCTCCTCGACACAAACCTCTCCTCCCAGCGAGCAGCAAGATTGTGCCGCCAATTGAGCATGGACGAGGCAGCGTAGGACGTGCCTATGTGCCTATTCTATACAAAGACAACGGCAAGTTCAAGGGCAAGGGCAAGGGCATTCAGCGGAATCATTGAGAAAGCAGCGTCTCTTGCGCTCTGCCGATGCGAGCTGGGCACCAATCATGGAAATTGCGGCCCATTCGATGCAGACGACCGTCGAGCCAGGCTGGGAGATGCAACGGCCCGCTGGCCAACCAAATTTGACCTGGTTCACTATCAAAGTTGCAGCTTTCGACTCTACATTCACGAGAAGAAGAGGCTACAAGCCTGACGGCTTTGGCATGATATGCACGGCCCACAAAGCCACGTGTTCATACATACATACACATGCATTTTTATGTTATATAACGACGTTACGAACAGAAGCAGATCCACCTACAAATTTTGAAAAAGATGGCACTCGCAAGTTTTCCCGGCAGCATACAAAGTACAAATATCTGTAGACCGACTGCGGGCACAGTGCACAGCTTATGCAGCTTCACGTGAAAAGCGCAAGTTGGTGTGTCGTATTTGCTGCAATCTGCTGCACTACCATAGTACTCGTAGACAGCCGTTTGGCGGGGAAAGACTCTGCTGTGATTGGACGGGCGTGGTACTCCGTATATAACAAGCCAGCGACAGCTTGGACAGATGACGTCGGCCGAACCAGCGATGCATTGCAAATCACGAAAGACGACGTGACAGCGAGTTTCTGTGATATCGGTGTTGGGCCCGCAGAAGAACCGCTGCCAGCCGCTGCATACAAAAGGAATATGCCCGGCCAAGAAATGGAACGAGACAGCGAGTTCTGTGTAGCGACAGTCAGGGCATCTCAGGTATCTCGGGCAATTCAGGGCATCCCTCTTCCGATGAAGCTGCTAGCTGCTGGCTACTGGCCGTTACAGTTGTTTTCCGGAAGGTGTCCCCGATTCCGTCTTGTTCTTGTAGGGCTCTTCGGCTGTAACTCGGCTGCGCGCGCAACGTTCTTTCCCCCGGAACTCTTTATTTTCGTGCCTGCAGTTTGGGGCTTTCGCTAGAGGAAGGAAGCATCCACTTACCCACTTAGGCCAGTCCCGCCCCAGGGGTCTTTTTACCTACGATGATAGCCTTCTTGGTATTGACTCTTCTTCGACTTTTTAGCGAGCCGTTTCGGCCACAGGCGCCAGCAACGGGGGGCAGACAGACGAAGGGGGCATAAGAGAAATAGCAGGAATAGCAGAATGATCAACAAGAAGATTGACAGAAACATCGCGACCACAACAACACAGTGAATGCGTGCTATTTGCGTGGTTCGTCGTGCCTTCCTTTATATTCTTCTTTGTCTTTGAGGCCCTGGGGCCGTCCTTTCCTCTTTCTGTCGCATTCGGCTTTCGTGCATCTCACTTGCCTTGACTTGCAGAAAAGCTGCCCCGCAGCCCATAGCTCTTTCCCTGGTGCCCTCCCCAGACTCATATATGTATGATTCCTTCCTTCGGCTTGTGCAGCGCAGGGGCCCCTCTTTCCTCCAACCTTTACAGCAGCTTCGTGGGCCGGCTGGCCAATCATAGAGTGCATTTTTGTAGCAGTCCAATTCCGCCAAACAAGCGGCCTTTCCTAGTACATCTTTCTTCATACAACTTCCTTCGAAAAGCGGAAGAGCGCAAGCTTGACTGACACGCTCTTTCCTCTTTAACTGTTCCACTTTGCCTTCCTTTTGCTCCCTTTTGTTCCATTCTTGCCTTGTTTTGTTTCCCTCTTCTTTGTCATCGCGACGACCTTCTCGTCTCTCCTCGTCTTCTTCTCGTCTTCTGATCCAACTTTCTCACTCGTCTTCTTCTCGTCTTCTCTCGCCCGTGTGCTTCATCAACTCCCCTCCTCCTTTGTCTTCTCTCACACCCGCACCGGCCAGAGCTAGAATAGACCCACCCCGCCGAACTATCGTCCGACTCTACTCCAATTGCCTCCTGTCGAAACAGCTCCTCAGTGCAACTGGCTCATAAGCCCACGTTCGCTGTCAAAGTCCCCCTTCTAAGTGGCCCGGCTGCGATATTTTGGATCGAAAAAGCTGAGAAGCTGCCGCGCGCCTCAACTTCCTTTCGTTCTGTCTCTGTCCGTGCGCCCACTTGGCTTTTGACACGACCTCGGCCCATCCATATCTTGTTTCTTCTACTCGTACATCGTAGAAGCAGACTGTTCCTTTGCCAATTCGATCCTGGTACAGCACGAAACGAGCACCAAACGAGCACCTAACGGCACGCAAACGACACGCAAACGACGACCACCCACATCCGACCAAAGCAAACTCAAACGAACGACATCTGCTCGACCAAATCACTTCTCGCCCGACTCCCGAACGTTTACACGTGCGCGCATACCGACGACAGACGAGCCCGCGTCGACGTCTCCCTCGCTTTAGCCACGCTTCTTGCAAAGAGCATTCTTGATATACCGCAGCGAGGCAGCCTTGTCGACCACGAAATACTGCTTTGGGCGCCCTCAGTCTCTCCCGGACGATACTACTCCCTCCCACTTATCCGACGACTGTAGCCCCCGACCCGCCCTCTGCGACCACGGCGCGCCCACTCTCTCCGACCGCCGCCTCCTTTGGGGCACCCTTCCAGCGCGGAGCATGACCGCCGACCCTCGTCGAGCCCAAGATGATATTACGGTCTCACACCGCACCTCCATCATGCCTACGCAAGGTGCAGCAACAGCAGCAGTGGCGGTGGTGGCACCATAGCCTCGACCCAGGCGCCGTCCCCGGCTCCGTCCCCGACTCCGTCCCCGACACCCTGTTCTTCCCCTTCTTCGTCAGCGTCCTCCTCCTCCTCCTCTTCATTACCTGTACCCGCGCCGACTCACTCAAAAGAAGCACCGCAACGATGGTCAAGCGGTACCGGACCGAAGTCAGCGCCAGCTTGTCCAGCGGCATCAGCACAGCTTGTGCCTTCCCCCTCGACAGTGTCAAGACGCGCATGCAGACCTACAAATACGCAGGCTTTGTCGACTGCCTCAAAACGACCTACCACCAAGAAGGCCTGCGGGGGTTTTTCCGAGGTGTCACGGCACCGTTGGTCAGCGTCACGATTGTGCGGACCATTTCGTTTTCCATCTACCAGCGCGCCAAACACATCTACTCGGACTGGCTGAGCAAACACTTTGGCTTCGACGTCCTGAAGCACGTCAACACGCCGGGCACCTACCCAAACCTCTGGTCGGTGGCCTGTTTCGGTGCCGCCGGTGCCACGGCGGGGTCCTGCATTACGCTGATTGCATGTCCCTTTGAATTGACCAAGCTGAGCGCCCAAGTGTCGGTCCTGCTGTCCGAAACGACGAACTGCCCAGACTCGCAAAGCCGCGCCGTGGCCTCGAGCTACCAGAACAAGGGCACCATCAAGACCATGGCCAACATTGTCCGCCATCGCGGACTCACCGGTCTCTACACCGGCTACAAGCTGCACTTATGTACGTTGATGCTTCTTGAAGCTTGTTTTGCACAACGTGCCCCCCCTTGACTATCAACGCGTGCGTTGCTAACAATCACAGTACGAGACACGCTCGGCACGAGTCTCTATTTTATCACCTACGAGAGTAGCAAACAGCTCCTGACGACGTTTGCCGGCGACGCAACAAAATCGAGCACACTGCCCGTCTTTATTGCGGCGGCCTGTGCGGCATCGTCTCGTGGTCGTTGATTTGTATGCCCATCTGCCTGCTGCCAACGTAGTAAACCTAAATTTCTTCTCACCTTCTCGGCACGCTAACGAACATGAACAGACCCCATCGACTCGGCCAAGAGCATCTACCAGCGCAACGCGCTGCTTTACTCCAAAGGACAAAGAGTGAAGCCCGTCAAGATTCACTTCTTCCAGCGGCAAATGTACCGCGGCCTCGGCGTGTCCATGTCCCGGTCCTGTCTGCTGAACGCCATTTTCTTCTCGTCCTTTGAGTTTTGGAAGAAGCGCATCGACAAGCTGGAGGAACACCCGGGGTGGTGACCGCAGTTGTCCCGGAAGGTGAAATCTGATTTTCGCACGCTTTTTGGGTGATTTTTCGTTCTGCGTAGCAATTTGTTTATTATTTTTTTGCGGTCCATTTTCATTGTCTGTCCTCTGTTTATTTTATACATACCACGTGTTATCCACGACGCGAAAAGACACAAACACAAACACAAAACATGGCTCTTTACGGCTTGGGGAACCGGTCGGAGGAGGGGGTTACCATGCATCATACTTTTGTCACGGCTTGTGACCGGACGGTTGGGAAACAATAGGCGGAAGAAACGAGGCCATGATTACGTTCTGGCCTGCCGGCTGAGATTTCGGTTTCTTCTGTTTTCTTTTTTTCTTTCTTCTCTACCTGGCGTTTCTACTTTATTTTTGGCATTTTCAGAGATTCAGCATGAACCGCGACCAAATTATAAAAGAGGTTCATTCAATATGGAAAGAAAAGGAAGCAAAGTGAAATGAAGTCAAGTTGAAGTCACTGAAGCGGTTTGGCGCATTTGCGTCATTGCAGTGAAGCTTCAGGCTAGGCCCCAGGGGTCATTCCAGGGGTCTGGGGTAGGCCGACCGATAAGAGAGTGATACGGTGGCAACTGCTGCCACGCTATCGTGATAAGTCAGCACTTTTTCTCAAGAGGAATCCTCCTGCAACGGTCAAATCAGCCGGACAAGCTCTCCATTCCAACGCAACGACACAGCACAACTCTTCACCAACCGTTGGTGACAACATCAACGACACAAAAAAACTACTACAGAGCAGACGGTGCCACAATCTGATCGGCTCAATCTATGTGTATTTCAGGTTCAACGAACGATATATAGCCACAGAGCGTGACATGCAGCATCGTTGCGCCCATACTCTGGATTGAACCACTCACAATCGAAGAGCACAATCGAAGAGCACAGATCATGGCCTCGCCAGCGCCAGCAGTCGAGGGTGGCGAACAAGGCCAGCAGTCGCCCATGTCTCATGCTAGCAGCGAGACCGCAGCGGCTGCAGCTCCACCGTCGACAGACGCAGTCCCAGAACCAGTACCAGAAACGGTACCACAATCACCAGCAAACGGCAAACGATTGGCACCGATGAGCCCCGACCGGATGGAGGAAGACACGGTGGAGGGTCGTGCCGTAGCGGGCACAGGTGCAAATGGCCAAGAAAAGACTGCACTAGGTGCGGTCGCGGACGAAACAGCAGACGCGGACGACGCCAACGATGCCGACGACGCGGCAGTAAAACCGCCAGCCAAGAAGCGCACCATCTGCGGCGTCTGCAACAAGGAGCCCTCCAAGTACAAGTGCCCACGGTGCACATTGGCATAGTACGGCCTCGCCACTCTTTTTTCCAGCTTTTTTTTATTATTATTATTTATGTACGTAGACTGACCACCGCAGCTGCTCCGTGTCGTGCTCCCGCATCCACCGCGACAACCACCCGCCCGACAGCCTGGCCGACGAGAAGGACAAGGACGCAAGACAAACGTCGGCCCTGCCCGGCGCTTCGTCCGTCTCGTCCGTCTCGTCGTTGCCGCCCAAACCTGCACCGCCGCCACCACCGCCACACCCTTTCCAGGTGCTCGACGACGCCCCCGAGCTCGAATACCTGTTTGAAAAGTACCCGGCCCTGCCGGCCCGCCTCAAGAAGATTTACGAAGCCACGCAGCCGCCCGCCGCAAGAGGTGGTGGAGGTGGAAACAAGCCAAATATACCCATACCGGGTCTGCCGGCACGCCTCCCGAATAAGGGAGGCCGGGGCGGCCGCAACAACAACAACAACAACAACAACGGGATCTGGACGAAAGAAAAGGGCCTCCGCGAGGGCCAAAAGGCGCTGCGGCGGGCACGTGTCGACCCCGGCGAAGACGGCGATGCCGTGCGGGCGTACTGCGAATTGGTGACGCACCTATTGGCAAGGGAGGCCGAGGGTGGTGGTGCCGGTGGTGGTGGCGGCGGTGATGGAGGTGCAGCTTCTGCTGCAGCGGGCGCAAGTGCTGGCAACAACACCGGCGCCAACGGCGGCGACGTGACGGCTCTCGTGCGCCAAGAACTGGCCGCCGAGGCCAACCAGGTGATCAAGACGCTTCTGGATGCCGAGGGTCGGCAGTGAGGGCCATAAGGACCCAATCTTGGATACCACTTTTTTGTTTCATTTGCAGATAAGCGAGGCGCATTGGTGCGCATTGGTTACGGTATGTGTTCTCTCCATTTATGTTCGCATCTTGCCTTTTCTGTTGCATTTTTTTGGGTTTGTTTTGAATCAGATATTTGTATTCTGTTCTGTTCCTCCACCTCTACCTGCTCTTATTACCACCAAAAAAAGAACAAACGATCGGTGTCCGCAGACACGAAAAAGAGGACACGCAAGGCTATGCTAGAACGCTGCAAAGAACTGGGAAAGCAAAAAAATCGCAAAGACAAGAAAAGAACAAAAGAAGAAAAAAGAAAACAAGAAGAAGAAAAGAACAATTTCAAACTAATGCTTGAACAAGGCCAGGAACGACGACGACTTCTTCAAGGCCGCCAGCGACAGCACCGACGACGAGTTGGACGCCGGCTCGGCAGCGGTCTCGGCCTGGGCCTCCCCAGCCGTGGCGCCTTCGGCCTGGGCGGCCTCGACAAGCGTGGCCGCCGGCGTCTGCGCCTTATCCTCTTTGGAGACGGTGGCGGTGACAGTCGATATTGCAGGAACGGCAGCCGGTGGCGACGGCGAGCGCTTGTCCCTGGAAAAGCTACTCAGCCGCGCCTTAAGACGCCACAGAGGGCGGCCTTGTGCCTCGTCGGCAGCACCAGCAGCACCAGCAGCACCGGCCTCCTGCACGGCCTTCTTCTCCCGCCTCTCGCGCTCCTTCTTCTCCTTTTTCTCCCCCTTCTTCTCCTGTTTCTCCTCCTTCTTCTCCTCCTTCTTCTCCTCCTTCTTTGCCCGCTTGCGCTGGCTTGACGTCTCCATCTCGTCGCTCTGCGTCCAGTCAACACTGTGCTCCTGCACAATGCGACTCATGTCCGAGGCCGTGACCGGCTTTTTGTTTTTATTGGTGGTGGCGGCGCAAGCGAAAGCGGCCAAGGCATCCTCGAGGTCGGTCTCTCCATCGGCCGTGGCCTCGTCGTCTGCCTCTTCGCCGGGCTCCTCAGCGGCGACGACGACCTCCGCCACTGCGCCCACCTCTGTCTCCGGCTGCGGCTCAGCACCCGCCTTCATGCTCGGCCGCCGGCCGCCCGGCTCGGCCAGCGCGTCCTTGAAGGCGTGCTGCACACTCGGCACGCGCGCCGACACCGGCGATACCGGCGACACCGGTGATACCGACGACTTGGCCACCGACTGGTTGTGCGAATAGCCCTCCCGGGGCGGCGACCGCGGCTTCTGCAGCATGATCGACTTCTTGCGCGGACCACCCGCCGGCCGCGTCGTGCGCTGGAACTGCTGCGCCGCCTGGCTGGGGATGTAGGGTAAGCCGCCGCCGCGCAGGTTCACCTGCTGCTGCTGTTGTTCTTGCGGCGACTGCGACTGCGACTGCGACTGCGTCCGGTTGGTGCGGGGCAGGATCTCGTCCATTGGGGGCGGGGACGCCAGGCCAAGACCAAGGCTCTTGACCCCGTCGATCCCGTTGACCCCGTTGACCCCGTTGACCGCCTTGGCCGCGTGCGCCGCCTTGTATGCACTCAGGCTGTGCGGCGCCGAAAACGGCTGGCGGCGCATCGTCGAAGCGTCGCCCGCTGTTGCCGTGGTGGTGGGCACGATGGGCGCATGGCTCGCGTACACGGCGCGCAGGTTGCCCGACCCGCGCGAGCGGATGCGGCCGCCGGCCGGCTGCTGCTGCTGCTGCTGTTGCTGCTGTTGCTGCTGTTGCTGCTGTTGCTGCATCCCCGCTCGGCCAAAATGGCCTGCAGCCGCTGGGCCAGGTCTTTGGCGTCAACCGGCCCGCGGTTGCGGCCCACCGGGTCCGCCTTGTTGCGGGCGGGCGGCTTGATGGACGCGGAGGAGAGGACGGTCGTCTTGGCCGCCTTGGCCTGTGTCTTGTCTGCCTTTTTGTCGAGTGCCTCCGCCTCCTTCGTCTCGCGCGCCATCTTGTTGTGCTTGCTGCTGCGCAGCGAGAAGCCCGAGAAGAGGGGCATGCTTGTGGTTGCGGGTGCGGGTGCGGGTGCGGGTGTCTCGTCCTTGGTCTCTGCCTTCACCTCGGTGGTGGTGGTCGTGGTGGTGGCAGCCGCCTGCTTTTCTTGCTTTACTTGGACGGCCGCCAACTGCTGCTGCGACGAAAAGGACGACGACGACGAGTGCTGCTGCGACGACGGCGGCGCGGAGGGCGGTAACAAGTGAGGGCGGCGAAGGTGCCGTGGTGATGGGCGCTTCGGCAGCACCTGCACCTGCGGCTGCACCTGCGACTGCGACTGTGACGGCCGGCGCTGGCCCTGGCCCTGGCTCTGACTCTGGCCGTGAACAACCGGCTGATTCAAGACCAAGTACGGGTTGTTGAAGGGCAGCGGCTGGTAGCTGTTGACGCTGCCGTGCAAGAGGTTGTGCATGCGCTGGTGTTGGTAGGGCAGCTGCTGGGGATGGGACATCTGCTGGTGCTGGGGCATCTGTTGATAGGGGATGATTTGGGGGTAGAAGAGGAACTGGGGCTGTGGTAGTTGGTGTTGCTGGTATGGTTGGTAGTGTTGGTATTGTTGATGGTGCGACTGGTGGGAGCGG
Organism: Sporothrix protearum; assembly: GCA_016097115.2. Classification (NCBI taxonomy): domain Eukaryota; kingdom Fungi; phylum Ascomycota; class Sordariomycetes; order Ophiostomatales; family Ophiostomataceae; genus Sporothrix; species Sporothrix protearum. Next base: position 772,202 of record JADMNH010000003.1, read on the forward strand.
TGGCGGCTCGAAGATGTGGTCGCAGCGCTGCCTCGGCGGTGTGGCTGCGACAAAGACGAGCCCGAGGATGGATGATGAGGAAGAGAAGGACGGCGCGAGGTGGACGATGACGAAGGAATGTTGGGCGGGTTGTAGAAAACACCGGTAGGCTGGTCCATCCGGGGCGCTGCAATCGTGGTGGGGCCGGCCATCATCATGGGTGACTAGTAGCGCATTTTTTCCAGGCTTTCAAGCAATAAAGCTTATTATCTGGATTGTCTAGATCTCTCTCGCGTTGCCTCTCGCTGCCTCTTGTTGCCTGCGCCTTACTGGGAGACCGTGAAGCTACTGCTCGTTGCCGTTTAGAGCCGTTTTCTTAGCGCCAAGGGGATACAAAGATAGCTTTATCTGGTGTGTGTAAGGGGGGAAACGAGCGAGAAGGATGGGAAGAGGAAGAGGAAAAGAGAAGGATGTATTTGAAAGTCAAGGCGGAGCGAAGATGGTGGTCTCGTCTTCAGTTAAGAAGAAAAGACTGTGAATGTGAGGATATAAAATGGATGCACGGGTGGTTCCGAAAAGGGCGAATGCGGAAGAACGTAGCCGTCGCACAGGCAAAAAAAAGACGTAGTGAGATGGTGGATGTGGGTGAGTAAGAGGGTGAGTACGTTGGAGATAACGCGTGGACTATAGGTTGCCACGGTATAGTTGGACCTGTGTTGGTGACTGTGATGATTTGCCTTTCAAAAAGCAAGGATGAGAAAAGAGAGAGGAAGACTGGAGAAGACAAGAAAATGAGGAAGTGAGAGACATGATATAGGCTGATGGCAAGAGAAGAACAAAAAAAAAAGACAGAATCAAATGCGGGCATGCGATGTTGAGAATGAAGACATCCGACTGAAAGAGTGCAGACGTGGGCGAGGAAAAAGAAAGGAAACAAGGTCTCGCATGCCATACAGCCCATCGTCTTGTAATCTGTTGGCCGTTTTGGGCGTTTTTGGAGGCATCACGGGCTGTCTACGGGAGGCTTTTGCATGGGAGATCAGAGTCTACACAACTGTGGACGTTTGCAGCAGAAACGGCTGTCGACAGAGACATTCAGCTTGCTTTTTGTGTCTCTCCATGTCTTGCCTGTCGTTCCTCTCTACAGTGAAGATTCACATGTCCTCGAGCTTCTGTGCGTGTTCCATCTCTTCCAGCGCTTCTCTCTCTGCTCACCGCGTTTCTCTTGTCTCAGTTCTTCTGCCTGCTTTGGGACTAGAGGACGATCATTCGTGCTGGACAACCTTCAAAAATGGCCGAAAACGGCTTAGGGCTTAGTTCGATAAGGCGGTTGACGAGGGCGGAAGCCCGATAAAGGTGTGTTCCTGACTGAGGAACGAAGGGAATTAGAGACATCTGCATTCCAGTGAGGCTTGACCGGAGGGTAAGTTGACTGCTAAATAGTGTACATACGACGTACTCGGCGGGCAATCAATAAAAGACGAGCGGATGAGGTAACAAGTGAGACACAAAATTGGAAGAAACGGGCATCGGAAGGAGGAGAGAAAAGGAGGGGGAGACTAGGCGAAAAGGAAAAGATGTGACCGGCGAGTATGCCCTCCGCGTAAACGAGTGAGAAAAAGAAACTGTTCTGGCGTTCGTGACAGTGAGAGAAGCAGCAAAATAATTGTCGGAAGATAAAAAGAAAAGAAAACTCAGACGAGAAGGGCGGCTGTGATGATGTGATGCTGTTTGAAAATAAGAACACAGATAGGGTCACGATGGGGATGTCAGTAAGTGTCCGGATACAACGAAAATAGGTCGTGAACGGCAGTTGACTCGATTTTGTTCTTGAGCCTCCTCGAAATCCCACAATTTAGATCTTACAATCTAGATCTCTCGATCCTATTTTCATCGATATCACCTTCCTCTATTTGAATACCGCCATCTCGAAATTCGACACGATACTACGGCATTCTGACCCGTATAGGGAGATGCTAGGGTGACAGAGGACCAAAACGGGACTCGATGGGACACGATGAGCCGCTAGAGTGGCTTAACTGGCTCGACTGGCTCGACTGGCTCCGCTCAGGCTGATCTGCTGGGGCTACCGTGTAGACTATCGTCACTGCCGAGAGTGTACTTGTAGTCAAAGTCAGCAGTCAGTGCAAAGATGATTCGGTGTTCTCTTCTGCCCAGTCGAGACTACATGACAAAGAACCAATACTTCTCGCCAGGTGCCTTGCCCTGCAGTTCTTCATGGGTGCGGCCTCATACCACGCCGAGCCTGTTTCAGAGGCAATCAAGGTAAGGACGACTGGAAGATGAGGACGAAGACGAGGACGAAAACGAAAGACTAAAAACGCGGTCAACATAAATGCGACTGGCGATCAACATCAAGCCACTCCGGAATGTCCCTTTCGAGCTGTCCCGAGGCATGGAAACCTCTCTATTTTTGCTCGTCTCCCGTTACTGACAGTTCGTGCTCGTTGGAGTGTTTGGAGCGTCGCCTGCTATTATTTTGATTTTGATTTTGATTTTGATTTTTCCCTTTTATTTCCACTTCACATATCACCGCGTCGGCCTCGATGCGCCTCGCATAGTACGCCCAGTCTATTGGCTCAAACAGTTCACATTAAAAAAAAGGCGACCCGGCAGCTGACATCTGGCATCTGTCTGGCAGGCCCCAATGTTGTGTTTCATTGACGGGCAGGAATACCCGTGATCACAGAAGACAAAAAGTGCCGAGCGTGATCCCGTCATAGCCGTTTGTGATCAGTTGTGATTGTTTGTGATCGGTCGATCAGTCGTGGTCGTGCGCCCATGTCCAGTTGCTCATAGCTCCCTGTGCTCGACCTGTTTGCATATGCATCGAGCAGTCGACCCTCTTAGCATCCACAGGCAGCCTGCGCTCGAATGAGGGCCGTCACATAAGGGACCTGTCGTCGGTCGGGTGACATGCCCAAGAGGGAGCGCAAGAGCTCTAAATATAGCTCAAGGCCTGGGCTCTTTGATCGTCTGTCAGTGCTCTTTCTCCCCTCTCCTGTCCCACGGTTCTCTCTCTTCTGTTTGGACACCGTACGATGAAGCTCGGAAAGGGTGATCAGCGAGTAAACACGGAACGACCATCCACTCATCCACTCCACGGCAGAGCCTCTTGTGTCAGTGTGACTTGGTTGACATAGCCCCGACTGGAGCTGGGCTAGAACATCAAGCTAGATTACGTCCCCTGCTATGGGGCCAGACCATTTCCTCAACAGGCACAGATGGCCGTCTGCTTCCTTTTTCCTGTCTGTTTCTTCCCATCTTTCGCCGTCCAACCGTTTCTCTGCTGGCTCCTCCCGCTGCAGAAGATACAAGGCTCCCGGTCACGTCAGCTCTTCTCCCCCCTCTCCCCCCCTCTTTCTACTGAACCTTTCTGCAGAAAGGCTCATGTGACAGGCAATGCAGGGTTGACGCCGTCAACCGCACCTGTGCTGGGGATATCCTAGACCTTGACTGGACTGAGCAGTAAAGTAGTGCGGTAGTGCGCCTGCGAGAAGAAATGCCGGGCTTTTTGCGGCAGACCGCAAAACAAATCAATGATCAACCGCAAGCGAGGAGCTCTCAGCTCTGCTAGAGAAAAAAAGGAAAAAAAGGAAAGAAAAAAAAAAGCCTCTATGACGAGCCAGACAAGAGTGAGAGCTGAGCTGCTACCCACATTTTCCAGTACATCTCCAGGATGAGCATCCCCACGTGGATGAGGAATCGGAAAACGAAGCTAGGCCTGCCCGAAGAGAGGCCCATCAGCCAGGGGAGAGACGACACAGAGGACGTTCACTTACTCGAACTTTGAGGGACGCCGTCGCCTGCTTACTCGTTTTGAAAATGTTCTTGCCGTGTCTACCGTGTCCAGCAGACAGTGGTGATTGCCATGATTGTGCCTTGTTTGTGCTATGGCCCTTCACCTGTCCCTCCTAGTCTTGCCCTCTTTGTCTGTGAAGGGACGCTTTGCTGAAGACGGGACATGCTGGGGCCCAAAAAGAAAGCCGCACCAGCTCCGCCTATCGTCAATAGCGCCGAAAGAAAGAAAAAACCAGCCGCCTTGGGTCGCAATTGCGAGTTGGTCTCTATCTATTAGGGTTAGCTCTTAGCTCTTTGGCTGGCCCTGCGGCTGGGCGGCCCAAGCACCTGGTAACCTAGTAAAGGGGATGGAGAGAAAAAGGAAAGAGGGGATAATACGTCGTTGTGGGAAGGAGGGGAGGGGATGGATGGACCCCTAGAGCCCGAAAGCCCGTAGGTCGATCTCGGTTGGAGCCAATATCCGATTTCCAAGGAGCAGGTCTGAGCGAAGTTTCGATCGTGCCTTCCCTCCCAGACAAAAGTCCCATGCAGCTACCCTCACAGCAACACTCGTGCTTCAACGATCGCACCTTCCTCGGTGAGATACAGAATATATAATATATGTCCTCCGTGCCTCGTATAGTTGTCGAGTGTATGGCCTGCCAATGCCATCTCAGCATTTTCATCATTTTCAGCACCGACGCCAGCACAACACTTATCGAGTGCCGTGGTGTCGTCTTAGTGCCCTCCTGGTGTGCTCCTGGTGCGGCGTGCATGGTCACTTTACGCGTCCGAGGGTCAAAATAAGTCCCCTTTCGGAAGTCGCTCTTTCCCTCCTTGAACCTTGAAATCACTCCAACAGACTCGCTCCTGCCTCGAGCATGCGCAATAACTCCGTAAAATCGTAGAGCTCCCCACTCTTCTCTCCGTGTCGTCTGTGTCTGGACCTCTGGAAAGTGCTTAGGACGTGCTGGGTTGTGCTGGGTCGTCCTTGCCTCGTTTCTGCCCCCTTTCTCTCCGCTTGACTCTATTTTCGTGTGCTTGTTCTGTGTTGCTTGTTCCCTTCTTCCTTCTTTCTTCCTTCTTTCTCCTTCGTGCCTTCCTCTTTTCTCTTCTCTTTCTCTTTGTTTCGTTTCCTGCATCTCACCTGCCGCCTGCATCGCGCCTGCATCTTTCTCACCATCGCATCGCCCCTCCCCTCAACCTTCTCCTTCTCCCGATTTGGCTTTTCTCGTCTGCCATCTGCCGTCTACCGTTTGCCGCTTCCCATTTCATCGCCAAGGTTGTTCGCTGCTTCCCTCCTCTCTCGACCCACGACCCTTTCTGTCCTTTTTGTCTCCTTCTGCCGTCGCTTTTGCTGCATCGCCCTTTCCAGTCCCGACTCCTCGCTTCTGCCTTCCTTCCATCTCGCACTCGCCGTTCCCTCGTGCGCCCCTTTTTTGACCGAAACTCTCCTCATCCACTCTGAACCTCGTCAACTCTTTCTCGTTTCATATCCTGGACGCTCTCTGTTTACTTTACAGCTACATATGTCGGCTGCCAAGCCTGATTGTTTACTGTTCTCGCAAATCGCCCACAAACGCCCACACGAATTACACCAGTCGGAGAATTGCGACGTGCGACTTCAACGCCCAAAAGGCTGTATTCTTTCGGCTTGTCAAACTCAGCTGGATAACTGTCTCGGCATCTTTTTTGTTCCCTCCACTGCGTGATCAATCGCCATCACATATCGGTTTTCTGCTTGAACTCACTCGATACCGAATTGGGACCGCATTACGGAGCACGTCGTCAAATTGAGAGAGAGAGAGAGAGAGAGAGAGACAGTCGATAAAGAGACAGAAAAAAGCAACTCCATCCACCGAACCCACAACTTGTCTCACCCTGCCTGGACAGGCTGCATATTCCCCGAACAAGCCTTCTCAAGCGCACCCTGAACGAGCAAGGCATCGCTACATCACAGCAAAACCCCTGTCAAAGCCTCTGGTCAACCTGACTGGCCCGGTCACCGCATCATCGGATACGTGCGCTCGTTTGCGGGTTCTCTTTATTTTGCTTTGCTCTTTCCAACACCCCCACAATCCGGCCCGTCTCCATTCGCCACAAGAAACAGAAACAAGACAGGAAAAGAGGCACAGCAAAGGGGGAAAGCAGGGCCAATAAAAGCAAGAGACACACATGCCGCGTTGTCTGCACACTTGCTGACCTGAACATCTGCACATCTGCACACTTGCAAAAGCCTGCATACTGCAGGTTCTTCGGTTCAGCAGGAACGCAGTTGGAGCCAGGGGAGAAAACGGAAAGAGATTGAGTGACCAAACGAATCAACAAACGACAATAAAGCAAAAGGGCGAGCAAACGTCGGGTATCGAAAATCCAGGTCTGCCGTTAATTTTGCCAATTGGGCGTTGTCGTTTCCGCACATCTGTTGGGCGGCTGGCCTGTCACACACACACACACACATACACGTTTTTCTATTAACACCGCGGTGTCGAACTAAGTAGGTGCGTTCTTTTTCCTCTTTCAGACTGAATGTCTACATGTACACAGCTTCACATGTCACATTACACCCGGTTCCTTTACAACTCTACATTTCAGCCCTTACACTTCTCGACCGCCTTTTTCTTGCCGCCTCCCCCCCTCCCACCTGCATTTACTTGCACTTGCATTCACCCCACTCTCCACGATGACTCCATCTACAAGGTACAGGTTCGAGGTTACATGCTTGTCTTAGCACCTTCCCAAGCTGCCTCTAGTAACCCTCCTGTGTCTCTTCTCTTCTCCCCTTGTTGATCCCACCGCCTTGTTCCTCCGTTCGAACTGCTCGAACCCTCACTCCACTCACTGCAACGCCCGCATCGCATCTTCACATCCTCGCCCCTCTCAACCATCCTGCCTTCTGCACTCGTAGTTGACGAGCATGGCCCCTGCATTGCTTTTTCTGCCTTCATATGTTGCGGCCGTCGACGCCGTCCCGTGTTGCCTGGAGAGACGAACGAATAAATGAATAGTATTCGCACTCTCGTATGTCTAAGACAAAAATGCAGGCCGTCATCCCGCAACTTGGTACTGGTGGGCCCTGCGCTTGCATCTGCTTGCCTCGTCTTTTGCTTGGGAGCGCTTGGGAAGTTGCTTGACCTGCCTAACCTGCCTCTGCGCTCGCCGTCCCACCCATCGACTGCGTTAAACTTTAAGCCCACGCCCTAAAAATTGCCCTGTCTTTCTTTAAAGCCCCCCTTGTTGTCTGCTTTCTTCTTCTTCCTATCCGGCCCGCTCCTGCCCTTTTTTTGTGGTCTTTTGTGGCCTCTCCTTCGCTCTCTCTTCTCCCTCTCTTCCTATTTTCAAGTCGAGCCTTCTCTTGTGTATCTGTTTCGTTTCCTTTCGTTGCGGTGTGTTTTCGTTGTGTTCTTCTATTCTCTCTTCTCCTTTTTACCCCCCCTCTATCTTTTTTTGGTCCATTCCGTCATTTCGTCATCTTCGCTTCTTACCTCCCGCTCCTTATTTTTCATTTCGTCTTTCGTCATCTCTCCATTCCATCTGAATGCTTCCCCACCGCCCCTCCTCCTTCGACCACCACCACCACCGTTGCCCATCATGTCGTCGAATCACCCCGGGCACGAACTCACACGCTTCCAGACGACCGCGCCTTGTTTCTGTGGGGTGGCAGAGTTTCGCGCCGCAAGAGCGCTAGCTCGCTGCCGCACGCCGCTGCTGCTGCCCAGAACCGGCGCCGGACTCCGTCAGCCTCCCATCCAAGCGGCGCATCGCCCGGCGGCATCAGCGCATCTGCCGCCTCGGTCTCCTCCACCGCCTCAGTCGCTGCATCCTCATCTTCGTCGCTTCCGCCTCAACTTCCGCCGGTTTCTCAAGCTCCACAGCTTCCACCACTCGCGACGAACCCCGCTACAGCTCCGACAACACCTTCCATACAGGCTCCAGTCGTCACACCGCTCGGTCCGTGGAGCGGCACCTTTCTCGACGCCGACCCCGACGGTGACGCCGACAGCGACGACGACTTCTACGACGCCCCCGAACCAACATCCGACTCGGACGCGGATCTCATCTCTGCCTCTCTCCCCGAGCTCAGACAGCAACGGCATACACCGCGAACCCAGTCCCTGTCGCAACCGTCACAATCGCGAGCCTCGCCGCAGCCACCACCCTCCGCCGCAAAGGACGCGCAACCGCTCCCACCGCAAAAAGAGCCTCCGACAACCCTCCCGCCTCCACCTCCGCCCTCAAGCAATGTTCGCGACTCCTTTATCTCCATCCTAGACGATCCCTTCTTCCAGCGCTATCACAACTCTAGCACCGACTGGTTTGGCGACGACAACGACGGCGACGATCTCCTTGACCCTGCCACTCCCTCTTTACCTGCAGACCCTCCGGTCTTTTCTTATACCACATCTCGCTCCGTCGCCGGTTCAGCCGACGCGGACCCTATCAGCCCCGGCACGCAGGACAAGCCACGCAATGACAAGTCCGCCTGGCCGCCGCCTCGAAGAGAGTCTCTGACCGTAAATGACCAAGGTCTTAGGGTAGGACGGACGTCCGTATGTGTATGTATTCGGCTTTCCTTTCTAACTTCTTTAGCCCCGCCCCCAAGGAAAATGGCTACCGTCAACATTGCCGTCATCGGTGCCGATGGTGTCGGCAAGTCCGCCTTCATCCAACGGGCCATGCGCCTGCCCAACCCGCCCACGGCCGGCATTACCGCGATGCGCATTGATGTCGACAGGAAACCCTTTGTTGTTGCCCTGATCGAGCTGGATCTCGAACACTTCGACGTCGATCCCAAACAGAAAATCCACTGGCCCGAACGAATCAGCGGTCACATCGTCCCTCACATTGACGGCGCATTGGTGCTCTACGATGTAATGAACAAGGACAGCATCCGGGAGCTGCCGCCCACACTGTGTAAGTCGCTCCAGTCCTGCGTTTTTCTCTTTTTGTTCTCGTTTCCCCCCCTGTCACGCTATCTCGTGAACCCTTGTGCACCTTGTGCACCTTGTGCAAGTGTAAATGCTGGGGTCGGGCCACCGTGTGCATCTGGTACATCGTTTGTGGTCCCTTGGCTCGTTGGTCCTTGCTTGCCACGAAACGATGCAGCAGCGCAGGTGGAGCTATTCCCTCTTTTTTATTTGCTTCATCTCGTGCGCCCGGCACCTTTATCTTTCATTCTGTGCTTCGTCTTTCATCGTTCATCTTTTAACCCTTTTTTGTCTTCTTTTCTTCTATTTTTCTTCTATCTTTTGTCCATGTTATGACCCCCATCGCGAATTTGCCCTCATCTGACCATTGTGGGAACACAACAGCGGCCCTGCACAAGTCCAGTCTCCCTACCATCCTGGTGGCCACCAAAATGCGACAACCCTGAATCCTCCCGCCAGATCAACGCCGATGGCCTGGCCACCGTGTTCCCATCCATCCTCACCGACTTTAAAACATCCGCCAATAGCCCGGGCAACACCCGTGACTGTCTCCAGGCGATCGTCCTGGCCGCCGTGTACAACCGACAAGGTGCGTTTCTCGTTCTTTTTGTCTCTCATATTTCTCCGCCTCTTCTGGACCGCCTCGCCTGTTTTTGCGCGTTCTACATGCAATGTCTCGGCTGTCTGGCCGTGTCCGTCAAATCGTCTCTCGTCTCCCTTTTTTAAGGTTGATCCTCCTTCAGTTCCGAACTTCCATACTACCCTCTGTCCGCCTTATTCCACTTTGGGCAGCCTACCTCATTTCCGTGAATTCGCCCGTCGCTTTTGGCTGCCGCTCCTGCTTCTCCCTTCTCTCTCTCTCTCTCACACATTTCTTTTCTTTTTTTATTTTCCTTCGCGGCCCCGCTTCCGTCGCTTCCCTTACACGCAGTAGTGTCTGTTTTGTCTCGCAGCCTCAAGCCACTTTCATACACCACGCAGCACCGCACACACCACAAAACAGGCACATACACTCTTTCCTCTTTTTCGCTTTTTTGTACTCCGTATGCAGCTAATCCTTCAATCCTACGAGACATCTTACGTCTGCACTCTTCTCACAATCCTCAATTTTCAGTTCCCAATTCCTCCCTAGCCCGTTGCCTTTTCTCCTTCCTTTCCTCACATGCCGAGTGGCGCTTGTATTTTCGTCTCCACGGAAGCGCATCCATTTTTTTTTTGGTTTTTCTGCTTCTCTGTTCTTCTATTACTTTTCCTTCTGCCTTTTCCCGTATTCTTCTTCTCTTGGCTCTCAAGGCCCCTCCCAATCTCTTTTCTGGGGCCAATGGGGTGGTGCCACTCAACGTAGCAACGCTTGAACGCCTTGTACCAATGTGGCCTCCTTTTTTGCTCTGCATTTTAACGGAGAACTGCTATGCCCCCCTCTGTCCCACTCCCATGTTTCTTGGTTTGAAACACTCAATGGGCTGGCGAGGCCAAGACGACACGGGGAACCTGCAAAACGAGAACAAGACATTGTCCTGTCCCTGCTTTCCGAAGAAGTGGGCAAGCCATACCCACTGCCACCTCATTCTTACGAACTGCAGGCAGTCTATTACCCTATATTGCATCAGCCTTATATCCCCCTCATCCACCTCGTCCACCTGACTTGTTTCTACCTGCATATCCTTTCCTTTCTTCCTCTCTTTTCCTCTTTAATTTCATCTCTCTTCAATTCCCCAATTTTCGTTTCTCTATTAATGTTTTTTTTTCCCTCTCGCTCCATTTGTTTAAATGCAACGGAGCCATGCCGTCATTAACACACTCGCTCTCTACCGGATAGGCGCGGAGAAGTCGGACAATTACCATCATCACAACCACAACTCCTACTCCTCGTCATCAGCCGCCAGCACGACGACTGCAAATACCAAAGCGACCGCTGCGACCGCTGCGTCGAACAACACTAACACGACCACCACCACTACGCGGCGGCGTGCCGCCTCGTCTGCTGCCCACTTGGACGCCCCACCCGACAACGTCAACAGCCGACCCCACAGCAGTGAGCAAGGCAGTGGAAAACACAGCCGCGCAAGCTCCGACCTGTCCCTGCTCCGAGGCGGGCCGATGAGCAGTTCGGCAGATCGGGACGGCTACTACCGCACGCAAAACTCGCGGTCATCACGCGTCGATTATCATCCCAAGACGCCTCGTCAACTCAACAACGCTGCGTCCAGCTTCGGTGCGGAAATGACCGATGAAAAATCATTTCAAACCGTCCACGGCATGCTACGATCCACCGGCGTCCGGCTCGATGCGGGGCAGGATTCCTTTTTGGACATTGAAGAATCCGACGCCGAATCCCTGCGCCGCTTCTCGGAGGACGTCCCCATCCTGCAGCGCCACGACGAGAACATGTTCGACAAGCCGGCCAAGGCAGCTGGTACTCCCTTCAACGCGCTTGTCGATCGCCTTCTTGCTGCGCCCATGACCCGCGCCGACACCAACTTTTCCGATGTCTTCCTCTGTCTCTACCGCAAGTTCGCCGCGCCACACGAACTTTTGTCCGCCATCATCGCCTCTCTCACCAAAACCTGGGAGGACAAGTCCTCCCACTTCCTCGAGCGCACCGCCACCCAATTTCGCTACCTTGAAGTCCTCAACCGCTGGTGTCGCTCTATCCAGGCGACTTTGCGCGCCCGGCTTCGCGCCGGCAACTTGAGGCCCTCGTTCGCCGCCTTGCCGACGAACCCATCTTCACACTGTCCGCACAACAGATCAAGGATCATCTCGACAACGATGTGGCCGAAGACGACGACACATGGTGGGCCAAGTGCGACGACCCGCCCAAAGACGAACCGACTGCAATGGGTGTCGTGTCCTCAACACCGGGCAAAGAGCAGCACCCGTCCGACAGCGTGCGGTCTCTCACGCTCCAAGAATCACAACACTCGTCTGATCGGCCATCCAGCGAAGCCGGCAGTGGTGGCGAAAGTGGCGCACTTGCTAGCGGCTTCAGCTCTGGACGGAGTGCCCTGTCGCATTTCCAGTTTCACTCGTACGAGGACTACGAACGCGAAGCTGCCACCATGGTGCCCATGGCGACCCTGCCCCTGAACAAGTTTCGCTACCACATCTTCATGGACATGGATGCCAACGAGGTCGCCGACGAGATCACGCGCATCGACTGGATCATGTTTAGCAGCATCCGCATCCGTGACCTGGTGCGCCACGTCTCGCTGTCTGGCCAAGACAAGGAGCGCTGCCGCTCGCTCAAGAACACCGACCGCATGATTGCGCACTTCAACCACATCGCCAAGTGGGTGTCCAACATGATCCTCATCCGCGACAAGGCCAAACACCGCGCGCCCTGTATGCAAAAATTCATGGTCATTGCCCTGCGTCTGCGCCAGCTTCGCAACTACAACGGCCTCGCCGCCATGCTGGCCGGCATCAACAGCACGGCCATCCACCGCTTGGCCCAGACGCGCGCCCTCATTGACCCGGGCATCCAAAAGAGCTTTGCCGGTCTCGTGCTGCTCATGAGCACGCAAAAGAGCCACTTCGCCTACCGGTTGGCGTGGGAAAACTCCCCCTGCCGCGCATTCCCTTTATGCCGCTGCACCGCCGCGATCTTGTCAGTGCCGAAGAGGGCAGCCGCACGTTTGTGGGCCCGCAGGGCGACCGCATCAACTGGAAGAAGTTTGAGGTGCTGGGCGAAGTGCTGCTGCCCATTATGAAGAGCCAGGGCACGCCCTACCCGAACCTCAAGAAGCACCAGGCGTCGCGCGAAATGATTCTCGACTGCCGCATGCCCATGGACGAAGAGGACGTCTACCAGCGCAGTGTGCAGGTCGAGCCCGTCGGCAGTGGCGCAGATCTCAAGAAGAAGTTCCTCTGGCTGCCGAAATAAACAGAGCCTTCGCCACATAATCCTCCTCGCACGATCTTATTTACACGACCCCATCACTCTTAACGTCTCTCGTCCTATTACTGTCTAATATCCTAACGACTCATTTTGCACATAGTTTATTTTATTATTTTGGGGGAATATATTTTTCTTTGCGCTCCTCCTCCCATTACCTGCAGTGTCGCTCGGGACGATACTCCTGCCTTTACTTATGATACGGGAGAAACTATGGGCCTCTGTCACGGTTGTTTGTTTGGATAAACTCATTGTCACTAGTTTTCAGAAACCGGCCGTCTTGGAGAGAATCGGGTTTTATTTTGGTTCGTGATCTACTTTCTCTATTTTGCAAGCCCATACCATTTACAAGGCACATATCTAGTTCATTTAACTCCCTGTGGGATAAAACAATCAACATTGGAATATCAAAATATATATCTTCTTCTTTCTGGGGCCTTTTTAATATTCTTGAACCCCCTAAAATGTGTTCTAACTACCGCAACATCCCTCGTTTGACTCTTTCCCTCTCATCGAGCACATTATTACGACACAGGCCAAAATCGCTACGAACAACACGTGCCTCGTTCCTGCCTCATTTGGCGATATGTTAGAACCCATTGTTAAAACATTGGCAGGAACGACACCAACGACATCAGTCTGCTCCTTCCTGTTCCAAATAGAAAGGCACGTGCCAAAAGCATCATGTTGCAGAAGCCCCTTTTTTATTTTTTATTCCTAGACCGCTCTCTGACACCCTCTCTGACATCCTCTCTGGCATTCCCTCTGCCCATCGACATCGCCAGAAAGACAGAGATGGCGTCAATATCTACAACTGCGATACCACCACCCCCCGCCCCACCGACATCATCGACAACGATTGTCCATTTCCCTCAGCGCCAATGGACCACTCTCGACACCAAATGGACATTGACCCTGACGGTCACGGCCGAGCTTGCCTGGGACGCACTGGACAGCACGGCACAAGAAGCAAGCAGCAGCCCTGGCATCGTCCGCAGCAAGAGAGTCGCTGCCGCCCGTGTCGTTGATCTCGTCCGTGCCGGCCGGCTATGGATCGGCAGCGACGGGCGCAGTGTGGACTTGACCGTGCGGCCGATGCTGGGCGGGAGAGATGTGGGTGGCAGCGATGACACTGAGGCGGTGCGCGAGCTGTTTTACGAGACCATTCTCGCGTGGCCGTCGTGGGACGACAGGCTCGGACTGCGGGTGCGGCGCAGGGGTCGTACCGAGTTGCGGCCCGACTGCGACACGAGCCTCCTCTCCTTTGCGGTCAGCCACCCACCCGCGCCCGGCGGCCTGTATGCACCAAGCCGTGCGGGTGGCGGCATACCGCAGGCCCGGCTGCAGCGTGTGTCGTGCCAGATGGACCTCAACTACTGCGCCGAAGGGGTCAAGATGCCACGGGGGTAGCAACCACAAAAAAAACCAAGCAAACGACCAAACCGGCGCGCAAAGCAACGGCCAAGTCAAAGTCGACAAAGTCAAATTCGACAAAGGCAACGAAGAAACCACCGCCGCCCCCTTGTCGCCATTTGCGACCTCGACACAGCGAAGCCGTCCGTCGCCAGCAGCTGCAGATTGTCAACGACCCGCGAGATGAGTTGGTGGTGGGGAGTGTCGCCTGGCGACAAGCCACAGCCCTCGTCACGATGGCTCTTAACGCGCTTGTGGGAACGGCTGGCAAAGCACCCCCGGTGCCGGGCATTCGACCGCTGGACGATACGTCTTCACCGACTGGCGCACCGTCCTTGGTTGACGTGGCGCCGGCCGTCTGGAGCCACCCCTACTTTACGGTACGTTCCTTTGCGTCTGGGCCCCCCTTGTCCTTCTTTTTTGTTGTCACCCACCTAACATGGCAAGGCTGTCTCCTCGCGAGCGGCATACATACCGTTGATTCATCGGTGCCTGGCGAGCTTCACCAATGCACAGTCGCCGAGCTTGCGACGCAAGGCGAGGCGTTGACTCCAGGGGGTGGGGACGAGTTCGGGCAAGGGACGGCACACGATGGGAGGGCGCTGATGACGAAGCTGGAAGAGATGCTGCTCACGACGGCGACCACGACCACACGTCCACCGCGACAAAGGAAACCGGCGTCGCGACCCCCAACCGGCTGGACGGTCCGAGGCCAGCGCGTGCCCCTGCGTACCGGCCCATATCGCCCGGGCCAAGCGACGAAGCGACACCGGGCCTGCCGTATTCACCAATACGTGAGCGCCCGTCCGATGTCGGCGACGACGATGAGCAACAGCTTGTTGACCTTGACGATGCCAATCTGGAGGCCATCTTCTCACGCTCACCGGCGCAGGAAGGCCGGCAGGCGGACCGGCCACCTCGGGCGGGGGACGACGACGTCATGAACGGGCAACTGGGCGACGAAGACGAAGGCGAAGACGAAGACGATGACGATGGAGAAGCGCAGGACCTGAGCTGGGAGGACATTGACGGCATGGACGCCGTATCGGCCCTCAACGCATACGAGACCAACAGGTATAGGTATAGGATCAACGAGTACCTCGACGACGACGAGGACGGCAGTCTCTTTGAGGACATTGACGAGAGCTGGTCACCAGACGCGTTGGTATACGAGGAGGGCCACTACATGAAGGACGTCGAGTTGGGGGAAGAACAAGTCCAGCGAGGCCTCCGTGGAGACCCCTATGGAGACCTCTCCGAGGATGAGGAGAGTGGCCCAAGTCTTTGGCAAGAGATGCAGGCATGGCAGCTCGACGAGTTGCAGGAAGAGGAGGAAGAAAGCCAGCCCATGTATGACGGTGATGGGGGCTACATGGACGACGAAGACATGGAGTTTGTGGACATTGACGAGCAGGATCTTGACGAGGGTGTCGGCCTTTGGCGGAACGAACATGATCTTATGGAGGACATCTGTTAGATTGTTTTATGACTTTTTGTTTTGGTGAAAGCTCGCATGTGTATAATAAGTACATCAATAAAAGAGAGTATATAGAGAATCTGTTTGTGTGTACATGTATGTGCTCGATGCAGCCTGCCAGACATCAGAGCCAAAATGGCAGAAGAATAGAAATAATAAAAAAAGCTCGCTCATCCTCCTCGTCTTTTCCCAATAATCTCGGCTCCCTCAATCCGAAAAGGAGAATTGTATGTACAGTGTATCAAAAGAAAAGAGAAAGTAAAACAATGTAGTTTATAGGGTATGTGTTTTGTTGTTATTGTTGTTGTTGTCGTCGTCTTCTCCGCAGCCTTTTCATGTGACAGACGTTGTTTCATCTCCTTTAATCGCCCGCTTTGAGAAAAAGGAACAGACAGAGTCAAGTGGAATAAAACAAAGTCCGGTGAGACTTGTCTGGCGGGAAAGCAAAGGTGACACGACGAGGGCTCCAGACTCTTTACGAGAAGCATGGCCCAGTTTGAAACGATGGCCTCGTCCGGTAGCAGGGAGCCATGCGTTGTTGTCGTCGTAGTCGCCGTAGTCGTCGAAGTCGCCGTCGTCGCGGCTGCTCAATCATGAGTCTGCCGTTTGCCAATTGCGCCAGGTGCCTACTTCTTTGCCGGCGGCTTCTTGGCGCCGCCCTTTTCCTTCTTCTTTTTCTGTTCGGGCTTGAGGGTGGCGTGGTGGATGAACCAGATGAGGGTGCATTCAACGCCAATGGTGGCGAGGACGGCGAGCAGGATGAAGAAGAGGACGGGCTGGTCGTTGAGGACGGCGACGGCCTCCTTGGTGGCGCCGATTTTGGAAAACCAGTCGAACTGGCCCATTTTGGCGGTCGAAGCGGGAGGGGGATTGGGGGAGTTGTATTCAAGAAACGTCGAGGTGGAAGCAGAGAGAGAGGGAGAGAGAGAGAAAGACGTCTGCCCTGCAGATGAAAACCAGTCGATTATTTGTCGCGTCGAGTTGAGAAAAAGTCGAGCAAAGGAGCGAAGACGAAGAGGAAGTCGAGAGGCGAAAAGACGAAGAGAGAGAGAAAGAAAAACGAGACCGAGAGACACGATACACGATGCTAGATGGCGAAGAAACAAAACAATAGTCGAGGACGAGGAGGAAAAGAGGAAAAGAGAAGACACCGGGAAAAGAGAAAAGGAAAAGAGAAAAGAGAAAAGAGAGTAGAGGATAAGAGAGAGTAAAGGACAAAAAAATGACAAAAGAGAGAGCCACGGCCCGCCAGAGCGGTCCACGGTGCTTTCTTGTCCGAAACCCAAGATGTTACGTCGAGCCTTAGCCAGCTTATCGGTAATCCATAGACGTCCCCACTGCCATACGATGTATTATCGTCGACGTTTGTTTGGGAGAGAGCAGGGAGGTGAGACAACAGTGACAGGACGTCTCCTCTTTGTTTCTGTGCGAGTTGCATTGGTCTCCTAGCAGGCAATGGCCGGGGAGGTCCTGGTGTCAGTACAAGATAGCAGCGGCATTGTTCTGTGCATTGTTTTGTTGCTGCTTTACATTCTGGTCCTCGTGTTTCCCCTTTGATTTTGATGTTGATTCAAGGCAAAAGGCAAAGATGAAATACAAAGTAAGCAATCGCCGTGCAGCGAGAGGATGATGAGAAAGAAGGGTACACACGGTTCCGTGAAGGAAAGCACTCTGGGGAAGTACCCTCGCTCCTGCCAGTAATGTCCCTGTGCTCATGCTCCTGGAACAAGGCTGCGTTTCAGGTGTGCGGCAGAGTCGACTGTTTTGGCCGTTTTGGCCGTTTTGACCGTATTGGCTGTTTTGGGGGGTGGGGGCTGCCGCCAGGGGAAGAAAGGTGCGAATTGCTGTGATTGCGTGGCTAAGGCCCAGGGGTAAAGGCGCTAAAACCACGGGGTAAACAGGCAGGAACCAGATGTCGTACGTGACGACGTCACATGGTATAGCACATGACAACACGTGATTGCGCCCGACAAGACAAAGTTGGGCCAACCAGATTTTCCGACGACAGGCCCGAAAAAATTAGCTGTTGTTCCGAGAAAGGACGGCCGACCAGCTTCGTTGCGAAAAAGCACGCGCTCAGCCGATCGGACGACAGACGACAGACGACAGCGCAACTGTGCGACTGGCACCCACAACGCCAATTGAGATTGACTCGGAACGACACACACCTCTCTTCCGAGAATGAGCTTTGCACGGACAACGGCCGGCGGTGCTCTGCGCCGTTTGGCGGGCGGTCCGGAGGCGCGGCGATGCACAGCAGCGATCCAAGCAGCGACACAAGCAAAAGCACCATCACCATCACACGCAACGACGACTTCCACACACCCGACCTCCTCCGCCTCCGCCTCCGCCTCCTCCTCCACCTCGTTTCCCTCCCCCTTCTACATGCAGGCCAGCAGCTTCCACACATCAGCGTCGCGCCCGGCCCGCCGCCGACCGCGCTTCAGCAACGTCTCGGCCGTCGAAATGGGCCTCGTCGACGACCCGGCGATTGCCAAGTTTGCCAAGGAGCACGTCCCCGGCCTGACAAAAGCCGAGAAGAAGGCGATGAGCGAGAAATACACGGCCGCGCAGATGGAGGCGGTCCTGGCCGGTGAGAAGGCCGTCAGCGCCGACGACATTGTGAAGCAGGGCCGGCTCCGCGACGACCAGGAGGCCACCCTGGCCGGCATCAACTACTACGACGACTTTAGCAAGATCCAGCCCGTCATTGACCACCGCTTCAAGAGCGCCAAGGCGGCGGAGCGCGTGCCCGTGCGCTTCGACGTCATGGAGAACGAGCGCTTCGTGGCCGACCTGGAGCGCTGGCTGGCCAAGTTTCTGCAGGACAAGAACATCAAGTGGGAGGAGCTGTCGCTCCAGCAGCGCGCCGAGCTGGCCAAGGAGTACGGGCCCAAGGACATGGACGTGTTCAAGTACCTCTTCAACCGGCCGGCCCTGGTGCACGCCAACGACCGCTGGCGCGTGCACCCGCACATGACGGGCAACTCGAGCCTGGCGCCGGGCACGCCCTACAACATCCCCGGCATGAGCGACGAGTACACGCGCGCGGTGACGCAGCCCGACCCGGACGACGAGGGCCTGGACGAGTCGGGCAACTACAAGGAGCTGACGGAGCGCACGGGCCTCAAGGTGTCGGAGATCTTCAACCTGGCCACCAAGGAGATTGTCGTCCGTCTCGTCAGCAACCAGACCCGTCTCGGCAAGGTCCGCAGCTTCTCCGTCATTGCCATTGCCGGCAACGGCAACGGCAGCCTCGGCATCGGCTCCTTCAAGTCCACCGAGTTCGCCACCGCCCGGTCGCGCGCCCGCGAGGTCGCCATCCGCAACATGCGGCCCATCCCTCGCTACGAGAAGCGCACCATCTACGGCAATGTCGAGCACAAGATTTCCGGCACCGTTGTCCGCCTGTTTTCCCGGCCGCCCGGTAGGTTTCTCCCCCCCCCCCCCTTTCTTCCCCTCTCCCGTCTCCATACTGACTTGTGTAGGCTTCGGTCTTCGCGTCCCCCACCACATCTTTGAAATGGCCCGTGCCGCCGGTCTGCAGGACCTCGCTGCCAAGATCCCGCGCTCCCGCAACCCCATGAATGTCGTCAAGGCCACCTATGCCGCCCTCATGAACCAGCGCGACCCGGAGCAGATTGCCATTGGCCGTGGTAAGAAGCTGGTCGATGTCCGCAAGGTCTACTTTGGCGGCGCTGTATACTAGAGAGAGAGAAGAGGGGGGGAAACGGGGCGGAAGAGCGGAAGAGAGTACGAGCGGAAGAGAGTACGAGCATCGAAAAAGAAACAGAAAAAAAGCAAGGAGAGAGAGAGCGGCATGTATATTCTGTTCAAAACAACACCCCATTGTATCTTATATCGTACCAAAGCATAAAAAGAAGTAAAAAAGCCAAAAGCCACAAGCCAAAAGCGAACAGCAAAATAAAGATATAAAATTAAAAAGATAAAAAGACAAAAGCATTCGACTATTTGTGACGGGCTACCTCTGTTTTTGTGTTCCTGTGGTTGTTCTCAAAATGACGCAAACGACGCGCGAGAGGGTATCGTCGTTTTGTCGACCATCACCACCACCACATGCTGCCTGCACACCTTCCAGCTTCCCCCTACCCCCCCTCCCCCCCCACTACTGCTCACCACCGTCAATCTGGTGCTGCAAGACGATGCTGTACACACTCGCCTTGAGCAGCGTAAAGACCAGACTCGTCTTGCGCTCCAGTTCGCGCAGGCCGTCGAGGGTCTCTGTCGCCGGCCGGCCGGCCAGGTCGTCCAGGAGGGTGGCGAGCTGCACAGTCAGTGGCGGTCCCGAAACAGTTTGAAAGAAAAATAAGAAAAAAAAGAAAAACAGGAAAAAAAAAGAAAAAAAAAAGAACAAATGCACGGGACAGCAGGACGGCTACCTTCTTCATGTTCTCGGCCAGACGCTCGTACTCCTCGAGCACGGCCTGTTCTTTGGGCGTCAGGTCCTCGTGCGAAGGGAGGCCGCTCGCGGCGGTCTCCGCCGACGGCGCGGAGAGAATCTCGGCCGTGTCGCCGTCCATGTCAAAGTGTTTTGGTTGGAGGGTGAGTATGAGACGGTGCGAAAAACAACAACGAAAAACGGCAAACGGTACTGGGGTGTCGTCAAATGCAAGTCGAAAAGACGTCGGTTGGCCTGCGGGGATAATATGATGGTTGCGAGTACAGAGTAGTTCTTGACGCGTCTCACAATCGCTCCACGCGTAGAGGGGTTCGGGTGTGGCAGCCACTACTACCACTGTCCGCCTCGACTAAGTACCTTCGCTGCAAATATAGTGCTAGAGATACATTGCGCATATAGGCCGCCCCCTATTTTAACCTTCGCCCACCACATCCGCCGAGCCTCGAGCCTCACTTAAACACAAACTCCAGACATATAACAATGCTCTCTTTGAGCGCTGTCCCGTCTTCCGTACGCCTTTTTGATCCTTTTGATCCTTTTTGACCCCATAAAGCAAAGCCCCACCGAACTGTTGATACAATAAGAAGACTGCCCTCGCCACCGTCCTCTCCTCAAAATGTCTTCCGCTCCTGCATATGTACAATCTCCCGAGATGCCTTCTAGGCGTCTTTGGGTAGGTGATAGCCGACCATGGTCTTGAATGCACCCGCCCAGCCAAGCTGCTGACGGCGCCATGCGGCCGGCTGCAATGCATCGGTGCTTTGCGACAGCAGAATCGTCGGACAACCAGGCGCCGCCACATTGATACCCGACGGCGGCCGGCTGAACAAGTCAGCTGTGCCGCTGTCCACATTAGGTCGGGCAACGTCAATAACCACCGTCTCGCCCGGCGGGGGAAGAAGACCTGGCTCGACGTCGGCAAACCGGCCCTGGCTGGTTGGCTGCGACGGGTGCTGTGACGGACTTGACGACACTGGCGAGTTTGCCTGGTGGCCGCCGGTGCTGCCACCAGGCAAGATGCGCCGCAGGGGGCCCAGAAGGCCGTGACGGGGGCGGGTTCGGGCCTGGTGGAGGGCGACTGGGATGTGGATGTTGGGCCTCTCAACAGCGCCAGGCCCGGACAGCGGCTCTTGCTGCTCTGGAACCGAGGTCACGGTGGGACTCTCTGCCTTGCTCGGCAGATCGGCCAGTCGGTAGAACGTCGGCCCACCTGGACCGGACTTGGTCGTGACGCGGACCTTCGCCTGGCGTCCGTCACTGTCACGAGAATTGATGGGGCGAACCGCCGCTGTCACGGGCTCTGTCTCAATCTCCGAGTCTTCATCGGCGGAGAACTTATCAATGACTTTGTCGACAGCGCGTGCGAGACTCGCCGCCGCGCTTGCGGTGACAGCTTCGCCTCGATCGATAGCCTCTTGGAGGCTCTTGTGGCTCATGGGCCTCCAGATGTAGGCCCTTCGGATGTCGTCCGCGTAGATGATGGTCAGTGTGAAACATGTTATGGGCAAGGTGATGACCCAAAAGACCCAGAACAGGCGGTCGCCCGGCCCAAACGGATCCGACATGGAGAGAACGCCGGCGATGATAGAGAACGGCAGCAGGATGCCTCCCATGTACGAGATCCGCCTCAGCGCAACTTGTCCCTGAGGCGTTTGGCAAAAGGGCGTATGCGATGGGTCGTTGATACCGCCAGGAGGAGCGCCGCCCTTGTGGGTCGGTGTCCCGTTGCCAAGGCCAATCTCTGGCGCACTGCGGATGGCCACGTCGCCATTATCGGCAGCGGGGATGCAGTCGACGGTATACGATGTGTCCGATACCATAAAGCGAGTCTTGGTGCCGACTGTGGTTGGAGAGAGCGCGTTGCGGCCCTGCAGGGGAAGCAGCGCAATCATCCGTTCCAGACGAGCGAGAAGCTCCTTCCAGTCGTCCGAAGTTGCGAATTGCTGGCCATCGTAGTAGAATTGAGCAACCTTCTCGGCTGGGAACCGGGGGGGCGCATCTTGTGCCTGCTGACGTTCCCGCTGCTGCTGCTGCTGCCTCTGCTGAAACTTCTTCTCACACGTGCGAGCCACCGCCAAGTTTTGCTCCAGGTACTGCGACATGCCCCAAAGGAGCTTCCTGTTGATTCTGCCGTAGTTGGCTTCGCGGTTGCAAACACTGAGCGTGTCAACAAAGTCGAGCCACTGGTCGTAGACAAGCCCCGAGAGCGCATTGTCCAGAATGTCCGCCGACGCTGGCAGTTGCGACTCTTCAGTGCTGAGGTTCTGCCCCACATTGGGTTCCCCGGCAGTGCTGTCCAGAGCTTCGAGGAGAGCATCCTCAAGGGACGTGGAGGACGGATCGCGGTCGAGGAACAGGACGTTGGCACGTGGGCTGACCCAAAGGCTTCCACGGCAGAACATGACGACCGGGTTGCTCCGCATCTTTGGCTTGGGACCGTAGATCAAGGAGCTCACCGGGCCACGGCCGGAAGCATCGAAAAGCTCTGGTGCCTTTTCGTTGACATCTCCGACTGCACCGTGAAAAGCAGAGCGTTGTGCATTGGGGCCCGCTCCGTCCAGCCGAGTCCTGCTCTCGCTGTCACGAGGGGGGTCGTCCGGAAGTGGCTGGCTCACGGTGAGGGTCAATGTCTGCGGGTAGACGTAATAGCACGCCGAGAAGTTGGCATTGCCACCCATTCCACCACGCCAGGGGCGGTCTCGAGGCCGGTACCGCTGGCCAGTGATGTGAGCCGTCATAAAGGCCGGGTCGACATCAAGGGCAACGCAGAGAAGGCGGTTGGTGTCCTCGTCGCCCGTGTCACGAAGGACAAACAGCTTGCGAGACGGAGATGTGGCGGTTGACTGCGCGTCGCACTGCCATGCACGGCGCAAAAAGCTCACACGCGAGGAGCTCTTGCCCGTTGCACCGCCTGTGCCTGACGAGGCCGCGACACTGCTGGCCACGACCTCTTCAATGTCGAGAGGGGTGCGCACACAGGACTGCTGTGGGCCCCACATGAGAGTGTAGGCGGCAGGACAGGAGTCGAGCAGGACAGCAGCATCTGCATCCTGATCCTTGCCCTTGTCGGTGCTTTGATCGCTGTCGTACGCAGCAGCACCACCACCACCGCCGCCACCAAACAGTGGCTGGTACGATGCCGGTATGCCTGCACCGTAGCGCTGAGGCTCTTGGTGGGAGGAGGAGGAGCTGCTCGCCCGCTGTTGGCGGCGCTCGCTTCCTGTAGGACCGGTGTGACTTGATGTCGGCCTCGCTGCTGTGGAAGCTGACGACGATTCAATGCGCATAGGCGCAGAAGCTGGTGCTGTTGTAGTTGCAGCACTGCTCTCCACCTCTCTGGCCGACATTGCGACGGTGTGAGGAGGGAGTTGCATAAGGGCTTGGCTGGAATAGGGTGTTACTAAAAAATAACCTAGAAAATAAAGGAAGCTGGGCCAGAGGTAGTCTCGAGTGCAACAGCAACATACAGCGAGTAGGGTACCTGTCAGGAAGGAAACAGAGAAAGACGGCGGAAATCTTGAGGATCTTGAGTCTCTTGGTCTGGGGAAGAAAGAGAAAAGCAGGTCAGAAAGGAGTTCAGAAAGGAGGGGGGGAAAGGAGGGCGTTGAGATAAAAAGGGGTATTTAGAAAGCACAATCGTGATAAGAAAGAAAGAACGACTGCGGCACGAGATCGAAAAGAGAAGGAGTGACCGGAAACATTACAAGAGCAAAAAAGAAGGAAGTCGCGAATGCTCACTTGCAGCTTCCCAGCGCGCCTTCCCACCTTGATTGGTACAGCAAAGCCCTGCAAGGCTGATCACCAAAGCCGACAAATCGAGAATTGGTCACAGACAGCATGGAATTAGACATACTGATCTGCAAAGGGGCGTTAAAGTGCCGACGGCTTTGCCAATCTCGACGTTGCTCACGTGGCAATGGCATGGCGAGCTCGCTCTTTCCCCCCCACACGAGCAAGTAAACAGACGTGCATGGTTGCTCCTTCTTGTCCTGATATGATAAAACGGCAGGAGCTACGTCAACAGGCAAGTGCAATGCCGCTTATTAGGCCACATGACCAAAGTTGTACGCTGTTGTTGCCTCTTTCCACTCCACCGGTCCCGAGTTCATGTAGTGAGGTTGCACGTTCTTGGAGAGCCGTGGAAGTTGCGATCGTGGCATAACAGTAAGACAAGTTGCCGATATTTGCAGCAAGGAGGTATCGTCGGCATCTGCAGGCGAGCACAGCTTTGACTTGAAGACGTTTATTTTGTATGGGAAAAGCAACAATGCATCAGAAACGGAGATGGACACACCTCCCACTTTCCGTCGTGACGCATCTCAAACTCGCATGAAAGGACACGCATTGAGTCAACAGACTTGTTTCTTTTTTCTCCCCGTATCTGATTTCTCCTAAAAGAGAGCCAAGCGTCTCTCGAGTCGCATACGCAAGGAAAGCAAAAAAAAGGAGAGTGGAAGAAGTTTGCAAAAAAAGGTACCCTCTATGAGATGGGAGGAAAATGTTGTTTGAAAAGAAATAATGCAGAATGAAAAGATGCACAAGAGCGGGAAAGATACAAGCAGCAAAACAATACCAAAAAAGCATCAGCCGTCCCAAAACGATAAAGAATGAAGCGAAAGAGTTTCCCGTAAAGATGAGCAGAAATGAATGGCGCAGCATGAAATGGACAAAAGGACAAAAAGAACAAGGAGCCGGAATACAGATGCCGTATATGCCAAGACGAAGAAGAAAAAGAAGGAAAGAACTCTCAAAACCACACCACGCAACGCAACGCACGACGCCTGAAGTGAAACCCACCTACTGCGAACGACATGCTTCCCCCTCGTGCCGCTCCACGACCGTCGCCGACGCCTCCTATGATCGGTCGTAGCTGTTGTCGTCGTCGCCGTCGTGGTGCAACGTGACGCTGTTGAACTCCTCAAAGGGGTCGACGAGGATTTCACCGGGTGTGGCGAGGCCGCTGTCCAAAGGCACACCCTTGAGCTTCATGGGACGCGAGCCGCTAATGTCGACACTCTCGCTCTCCTTGACGTTGCGGAAGTTGAGGGTGTCGATGGCTTTGCCCTGGTTGGGGACGATGGGCGGCTTCATGTGGCGGATGAGGGCCCATTGGGTAGTACGGAAGAAGGGGTGCACCTTGATGTCGGAGGCGCCGGCACGGGCACCGAGACGGCGGTTCTCATCCTTGATCAGCAGCTTCCGAATCAACGATTTGCAGAGGCTAAGGGGTGGGGGTGGAGGTTAGTGAGCCGTACAGGATGGGGCACTGGGAGTGGGCGAGGGAGGACTCACTTGGAAATCTGCGGTGCACCTGCGTGGTCGGGGAAGGGAATCTCTTCGCGCAGGATGTTGGCAAACGTTGCGTTTCTGTTCTTACCCTTGAAGGGCGTCGTGCCGTAGAGCATTTCGTAGATTAGAATGCCGAGGGTCCACCAATCGACGGCACTGGTGTGCCCGCTGCCCTTGATCACCTCGGGCGCAATGTACTCCTCGGTGCCGACAAACGAGTTCGTACGGAAGTTAGCGATGCACGACTTGGTGTCGATGGTCGGGAGCGACGAGGTGCTGGCGCCGTTCTTGCCGATGATCATGGTGGGCTTGCCGCCGGTGTCGGACTGTTTTGAAAGATCGAAATCAGAAAGCATAATGTGACCAGACTGGTGCAGCAGGATGTCTAAACAAACAAGTTAGTATGCAGCATTGGCATCAAGGCATCAAGGCATCAAAGCAGCAAGGCATCAAATAAGAGTGTGGGCTGGACATACTCTCTGGCTTCAGATCGCGGTAGATGAAGCCCATCAGGTGGAGGTACTCCAGAGCAGCCGTGACCTCGGCCGCGTAGAAGCGGGCGTCGTCTTCCGGGATACACTTGCCCGGACGGGTCTGTAGTGCGCGGAAGAACTCGCCGCCGCTGCAGTACTCCATGCACAGGTAGAGGTAGTCTTCGGACTGGAACGAGTGGTAGAGGGTCACGATGAAGGGGTGGTTGCTGGTCGCCAGAATCTCCTGCTCGGCGAGAGCACGCTTGATCTTGTTGCGCTTGATCATTTCCTTTTTGCTCAGGACTTTCATCGCATACAGACGACTGCTCTTCTTCTCGCGCACCAGATAAACCTTGCCGACATCACCCTTGCCAATGAGCTTGATCTTGTCGAAACTCTGCGGACCGACCTCGACGTCGCGCACCTTGATCGAATTGGAGCTGTACGTTCTCCTGAACGCCAGCGGCGAGCGGCCGGGCGGTGGGAGCGCACCTAAGACGTCCTTGTCGATAACAATGCCACCAGCGCTGCCGCTGGCAATGTCGCTGGCCAGGGCCGGGCTGCTGGACAGCGAATGCACACCAGCCACGCCCGCCGAGCCGACGAAAGGCTCCTTGCCGAACTCGGCGGTCTGCGGGCGCTCCTCGCTGTCCTTGCCGCCCAGGATAAAGCCGTTGTTCGGGAGAGGGCCGCCGTTGGCGAGAGCGTTGGCCGCGGCCGCGCCCTTGTTGAACAGGCCCTGGGCATTGGGAGCGCTGGCCACGCGGCGCAGCTTGCGGGCCAGCTCCTCCTTGGAGGCGGCGGTGGTGCGATCGCCGTTGGCGGCGGCCGCAGCGGCGTTGGCGGCCTGGCCGGCACCGGGGCTGCCAGCACCGTTCGCGGCCAGCACCTTGAGGCTCGGGGTGTCTGGTGGGCTCGGTGGCTGGGAGCCTTCATTGTGATGGCGGATGCCGGGCTGGCCCTGGTGGGCAAAGTAGGGGTTGGCGAGAGCGGTCGGGCTCAGCGACTCCTCGAGGATGTTGCCTTCGCTGGCGACGGTGTGCGACCGGAGCCGGCCGACGGAAAAGAACTTGGACTGACGGAACCCCCCTGTCTTGCCCGTGCCGTTGCCGTGGTGGCCGTTGCTTCCGCTGCCGGCATTGCTGCTGCTGTCGGTGCGGAGCGACAGGACGCCCGGCTTTTCGCTCTTTTCGTGGTGGCTGGCCTTTTCGCTGCCGCCGCTGCCGCTGTTGCCGTCGGAAGAGTTGTTGATGCGGAAGAAGTTTTTGAGTTTCTGGGGGAAATGGCTGTTGCCATTTCCGCTGCTGCTGGTATTGCTGTTGGAAGTGCTATTGTGGCTGTTGCTGTTGCTGTTGCTGTTGTTGTTGCCGCCAATGGCGGACTTTGCGTTTAGGGACGGCATGGTAGGAGAGGCGCCGAGCTCATAACGCCTGGGCCATGTCGTGCGCGCCAGTTTTGCTGTGGGAGAGGATAACTGGGATAGATGAAAGGCAGTCGGGTGCTGAAAAGATCGCCGAGCGTAGAGAGAGAAAAGGTTGCCGCTTTGCAGGGTTCGAGCTCCGGCGAATTCAAAAAGAGACAATGGGCCAGGGAACGCGGGCGTCGGTGCAAATAGCCGGAAAGGACGGTTACTGCACTCGTCGAAATTGCCAACGTGGGACAAACGAAGCGAAGAACGAGAGTTGCGCCGGAAAAGGGAGGAGGGAAGCAAAACGAAGTCGGGACAATGACGCAAGGTTGACAGGCGAGACAATCGGTGCGACTGTGGTGTTAATTGTCGTTGGGGGAAAAGAGGTCGTGGTGGAGAAAGAGAATGGAGAGAGAGAGGAAGAGGAGAAGAGAGGAGGCAGAAGTCGAAAGAGGAGATGGAGTGGACGGCGTGAGAGTGAGGGAAAGAGCGAAAGACGGGAAGGCGGTGCTGGCGTTTGTTGGTAATGGCGATGGCAGTGGCAGTGGCAGTGGGCTGGAGGGCAGGAGCGATGGGGAGGGAAAGGAGGAGGTGGCACTGGCGTTGAGTTGGAAAAGGCGCTGGGGCGGGCGTTCTGGCCCTGGCGTTGGCGTTGGCAGTGGTGCCAGCAGGTGCCAGCAGTGGTGGCTGGTGGTGGACAGGCAGTATGAGATTAGGAGACCAGGAGACCAGGAGACCCGAGCTAGGTGTTTTAGCAGGCAATGGCCCACTTTGTGCGGCGAAGGAAAGGGAAGGAGCACCAGATGTCGCTGTGGAGCCGTGTCGGGCAGTGGAGATGGGTAAAGGGCCAAAAGGTGGACTTGCCAGCGGCGATAGTGGCGGCGGTTTTTAGGCGTTGGAGAGAGCACGCCTTATTTTACAGCGGTTTGAAGAACAAACGTGGGTGGTGGCTGTGAGGGCCAGGCTCGAAAAAAAGGAGCCGCTAGCGTGCCTTCCCAAAAGGTCGTCCAATACGATGGCCAGCTAGAGCGACTTTTGAGGATCTCGGCTGCTGTTCTCCGAGTATACAAAGGGGCGATAGAAGAGAAGAAGCCCCTTGCAGAGGAAAGAAGGAGCAAATGGGGGAAAGAAAGAGCGAGACCGCAGACTACATCGACGCAGTCGGATAAGGTGACAATGGAATGGGAGGTGAGGTGCATTCGTGCCTCCTCGACAAACGAAAAAGGAAGCAAAACTAATCGTATGGGCTGGGCTGAGTGCGGAGGGCTGAGGACGTGGCTGAAGCCGGGCTGAAAGAAAGCAGGAGCGCATTGGTATCCTCACATTGGCTGCTCTCCGTTTTGAGCCTTGAGGTCTCTTCACGACATATCTCAGACAACTCTCACGTACAGTCATTGCAGGTTTGGTCACGTTTCCAGCACTGGCAGCGCTTTGTCTTGCATTTGCTGTTTAATACTGTAAATTCATGTACATGTACGCCAACGACATTCCCGAGACACGGAGGTCGAGAAGGCTGCCCGTTGGGGCCGCCGAGTTGATTTAGGCCAGAGTCTCGTCAGCGATCGCAATGGCAGGAATGCTCTCCTCCGTGGCGACGCTCTTGACCCTGGGTTGCCATTCCGAGGCTTCCATTGCGTTTGCTTGCATTGCAGTCGTGCCCGGGGGCTGCATTGACATGCCTTGTCGTCTTCTTGTCATCTGTCGTTTCGTTTCGTCGGGCTACTCCACAGCGGCGGGAAATCGGCGCGCTCAGGGCGGACTATGGCGAGGGGTAATAGGGGGCAAGGAGGGTGCCGAAAGAGCAGACAGAACAGAATAAGGAAAGAGTCTTGGCTGGACGGCGCGCTCTTGCGTCTTTCCAGGTCGAGGCCGGCCTAGTCTAGCGTCGCGTTGGCTTCCAAAGGGGGCCAGAAGAGGAGGTGATATTGCGTTTTGTTAGGCTGAAGGGGAAGACGGGTGAAAGGGATAGCCTCAACGGTCGACCAACTCAAGACCACACAAACGACAGACGTGCGGCGATCCTTGGAGCGTTGTGGTTCGTTACCGTTTTTCTTTTGTGCTTGCGCGAGAAAAGAACCCTTGATAGAACGGAGCAAACAAAAGAGCACATAAGCAGCCAAGAACTACGGAGTGATTACATGTATCTCATTACGAGCGCTTGTAAGGCCAGTCGTTCCTGCCCGTTTCCACGCCCTGTTGGCAATTGCCTGTTTTGTAAGATACTCTGTAAGTCTGTAAGATGCGTCGCAGCATACGGAGAACAGCCAAAGCCCGTCGCGGCTTCTGCAAACGCCTCCCGCCCGACGACATCAACTTCCAAGGAAGCAGCGCCCCATCATGGGCTGTCCATTCTCGGGCCCCTCCACTCCATCGTCTGCTTCCCCCGCGTGCAACCCAGTGCACCTTCCATACACGGACGACTGCGCGCACTTTATTGCCGCAACCTCTTCAACGTGTATGTAAAGGGTGCCTTTATTCCCTCGCTCCTTCCCCTCTTCTTTGATCCACGGCCACCACCGTCCTTCTTTCCTCCGTAAGCCGCAGCCCGTTCTCTTGAAATGCTCCGGGCTTCGTGAAAGTTGCAGGTATCTTTTCCGTTTGTGGTCTGCGATCCATTGAGATATAAAGTAGTGCAAAACCTTAAGCGTAGACAAACCCGATCTGCCCTTTTCCTGGCGTCTTGGTCGTGCTTGCTAGACGCAACCAAGAACGCAACCCACATACCCAAGCCGCTAGGCCGCTAGCAACGCGCTGTGCCTCCCCCCCCCGAACGTTTCCTCTTGAAATAGTTCTCAAGTCCTCACCATAATCTTGTTCCCTTTTCTTCTTTTGCGATTGTTCCACTTCCACTTGGCGCTGGAAGGTGTCGTCGCGTGTCTTTCTCGCGTACAGAACACGTCGTGAGCATGGACGGAGAGAGATGTCTGCAAACATCTGAAGGGAGCCTTTCGCCGGCTGGACCCGGCTGACAAACGTATAAAATGTACTTTGTACGATGTACTTTGTTCAAGATCCTCCACCGCTTTATGACCACCGCATACCGCCCAGAAAGCGAAACCCCCTAACCCCTTTTCGATCAAATTCGCGAAACTGATGGCATCTCGCGAACATCGCTACAAACCGATCGCGCGAGTCACTCCATATTTGTCTGTGCTCTCGCCTTTGGTTAGTGACATGCCGTGAAAAGAGATACTGACTATGTATTGTACATGTGCGCAGTAGTCGTCAACAACTTGGTCGAAAGACAAAGTGCATTTTTACATTTTTTTTAGGCCCAGACAACAGGAAAGGGGAGTTACTTGAACCTTTCATCTTTTCCTTCCAATGGTGATCAACCTCCTGTTTGAAGATGCAAATGTCCTGTCCAGTCGTACCGTGGCATCCGACAAAGCGGACAATACGAGAAGACGAGCCTTGCGGATTTGCGCCTATCCAGGAAATTTGCGGGCAAAACAAAAAAGGCCGAAAAAAGCAGGAAAAGAAACCGTCGGTCCCAGTTTTCACGTTTCTATTTATATTTGCTCCCGATTTTTTTTGGTCAAAGACTACGCAGTATTGCCATTCCCCCTCTTCGTTGCTTTCCCTCCCGCCTTTTTGTTCCTGCACATCGCCATATGACGTCAAGTTTGCGCGCAACGGACTTTGTAAAAGAGAAAGCCCGTCAAGGCCCGTTTTTGCTTCCGAGCCTTTTCTTCGGTTTCGTCTGTCTGCCCATCTTATTACGAACGGACCCTCCTCTCTCTGTCCAGATGAGACGACCAAGACGTTAGTGACAAGGCAGCTGCCGTTTTCTTCTTGTCCTCTCTTGTTAGGTGGGACCCGGCAACTGTAAATGTAACAAAAGGCTTAACTTGCAAGGCCAGGGAAAGACAAGCTTGACAAGATGTCCCGAAGTCCAGCCATCAGTGGTGAGGGAGAGGGGGGAGGTATTCTGACAGAAAAGGTTCAAAATATAGCTGCCTGTTCAAGTCTTTCGACGGCGAGGGACGGATGTCAGATTTGGATACACTTCAATTCTGGTCACCCCTCCGTTCCAGACGATCTTCTGTCGTTGCCCCTGCGTCGATCCGTGTGGAGGAGACAAACAGAAGGCTCCAGAAAAAAAACTGGCTGCTGGTTTCGATGCTTCGATCTCAGGGCAAAAATCAATATAACGTGCCAAGACAATACATCATACCAAGCGATTATGGAGCCATCAATCAAACGGCTTCCTTGTGCTCCTATCTCGGCCATGCCTACCATAGTATGCGTACATAGCACGTCGAAGTCACCAGTAACATTCAATGAGAATGTTGTATTCTTCACAAACTTGACTGCGAGACTGCTCCTCACTCGTACATACGTAAAACTTCCTCTCCGCCACATCATCAGTGCCTCTCATCTGGTATATCCGTCTGTAAATCGCCGCAATCCTTGGGTGTGGTATGGTGCCTTGACGCTTTTTATACGCAGTATACTCAGTAGAAGACGCCTGCGCCTGCCTGCGCCGCCTTATTCCCTTATTTCCATATGCATCCACTGTCTGTACAAAAGAGTCTGTCGTCCATGGACAAAAGCGCCATCATCGTCTTCCCATCCTGCCGTCCCATCATACAAGCTGACTCATACCCCGTTCAGGCCGCTTGTTCATATTCTGTTGACACTGCCGGTACAGCTCCTTGAGTCGCCGGCCCTGTTCTTCCGGCGTCCAGACAAGTGTCGACGACTCCAGCAGACTGTCGCGCAGCAGCGGCGTCACCTGCTTGCCGTCGGCGTCCAGCAAGTACCGCGGCAGGTCTTCCGTCGGGAGGCCATCCAGGCGCACTTCGGGCGCCCAGTGCGACGAGCCCGTGTCTGCTGGGGGCCCTGTACCCGTAGTTGTCGTTGGCAAACTGCTGAGGGCCTTGCTGTCCCCCCCCGTCTTCGCCTTGCTTGCGTCTCGTGCCCTTGCCTTGGCCCAGAGAACTGCGGCGGCCGGCAAGTCCGGCGGCCCGATGTGGCCGTTGTTGACAAACCCGTCGCCCCGGTGCCACTCCAGTGGTGCCAGGTGCTGGTACTCGACGTGCTCCAGCAAGGTCCGGCCCTCGTTGTCCGTGTCCGTGTCGCCCATGTACAACGCAGGCGGGTCTCGTCGCGAGGCGCACTGCCGCCATTGACATGTCTTGGCCGCGCCCGCGGGCCGCCCGTGCACCACCGCCACGTGCTTCCGCAACGTCGCCATGTTTTGCAGCTCGGCCCGACACCCGGCCCACTCGCACACAAAGGGGGCAAAGCACGCCTGCTCGCTGCAAAAGATGGCCCGCTGGACGGCCGCAATGGGCTGGATGGGTGGACGGCCCACCCTCTTGTAACCCAATGCACCACCCTGGCCACTCGGCTTCGGCCGTGGGCCCCCGGGAAGTCGTGGTCGTCCGGGCGGCCGCCCTGTCTTCTTGGCGCGAGGTGGCATCAAGATCTCGCGCGGTACGTTGGGGTCGTTGGGGTCGACGCCGGCGTTGCGGAGTGCCACTTCACGGTACGTCATGCCGGGTTTCCAGCCCTTGGGCCGGCCCTTGACGGGTTGCACGATGAGGCTGGTATCGGAACGGCGCCCGACGGCGACGACGGGCGACTTTGTCCTTGTTGCGGACGGCGGTGGTGCGGCAGTCGTGCCCGCTGCTGGCCGTGACAGTGCATTGCTGTCACCACCGGCACGACCGCTCGCCTTGGGGGTATAGAGTGATGGTAAAGAGACTGACACCGTCATTGGTGTCGTCCGTCCTGGCGGATGAGGAGGTTGTGTTCGTTGTGTAGAAGGTGACGAGGCGGCCAGAGGGATGCTGACCACTGGCTGCCGTAAAGGCGTCGTCGTAGTTGACATTTTGGTCGTGCCATTCGTGCTCGACGACGACTTGTGTGGCGTTAGCGGCGGGTGTCGTATGCTGAGGCTCGGCGTGTGCGTAGGTTGTGTCGGTTGTGTCGGTTTTGTAGGCTGTGTAGGTTGTGTTTGTGATGGCTGTGGTGGTGACTTCTCGGGTGTAGCAGCCTTCTTTGCGTATCGTGGATCGAGGTCCGACATGACGAGCGGCGGCACGTCCGACTCTTCGTCGTCTTCCTCCGTATTGGCCAGCTCGTCAATTTCCATGGCGGACGAGTTGCTGTGGTTATTGTTGTTGTTGCTGTCGTTGCTGTTGCTGTCGTTGCTGTTGCTGTTGTTGGCCGCGTAGCTGCTGGTCGTGCCGAGCTGGCGCATGCGTGATGGGTGGGTTTGCAACGCCGATTGCTGAGGATAAGCTGAGGAGGAGAGTGAAGCAGTGCCCGTTGGCCTGCCGGATGATTGTGATGATTGTCGAGACAGAGGCACAGTATGTGCCGGAGAGCCTCGTCGGCTGTGGCCAGCACTACTCCCGCCGTTTCGTCGATGGCCGCCTTGTTGTGATGAGGGTGGTAACATGTATTGTTGATGGTGGCTCAGCAGTTGCTGAGACGCTTCGTCCTGGTCGTCGTCGTGTTCGCCATAGCCACCGCCATTGCCGCCGTAGCCGCCATAGCTGCTATAGCTGGTCCTTGAGGAAGGATTTGCGAGGGCAGGGACAGGTGTCCCAGCGAAGGCGAAGCCCGTGCCCGGAGCCTGCCCCGGAGCCGGTATTGGGACCGGAGTGTTGGCCGGTCTCTGGCTGGGACTTGGGCTTGGACTTGGACGTTGACTTTGCCGCCGCACCCATGCATTGAGATCCGACTGTCGTGCATGGAGATCCGGCTTTCTGGGGCCCGTGCTGGATGGCGGGCCCGCCTGTTCGAAAGGCATATCGGCTCTGAGAACGGGTTGCCAGAATCATGAAAGCCGGCAAAGGTGTAGGAGTACCGGCGCTATGCCTGTCTGTATCAGCGCGCCAGGCACCCATAAAAAGTCAAAAGACCCGCGATCTCACAAGATGCTTGGTCTCTTCATAGCTTCGTTGCCTGCTTATAAGTCAGCAGGATTGCCGCTGTTGGGGAGAAACAACAATGATATGCATCTCAAAACAAACAACGCTGGTAGAACATCCCGAACCTTCTCGTGATCTTGGGGCGGTGGGCTGTTGAGTGGGAGCCGCACGTGTCGCAAACAAACGAGCACACGACGCGTTCTCAATTGAGAGGCGGATGCGCTTTCCACACACAACGAGCAGCCGCAAGGGAAAGAGGACGTTTAGTGCACGGGCCAGTTGGAGGCCAGATTGGGACTAGCCCCTTTCTTGTCTCCCATCGTTCTTGCTTGTTGGGGGTCGTTTTGGCTTTTGTAGCTGCTTGTCGCTAGCCACTACCGAACACACCAAGAGTGACCTCTGGGTACAAGGATCAAGTCCCAGCACAACTCCCGCCGCCGCATTTGTCAGTTCGGGAGAATCTGCCACCATTTTGTCGAGCTTCCCCGGAGTTCGACATTTTGCATAGCTATGGTGCCTTATTTCGTAGCTAAGAGATCCTCCAGTCTACGGGCATTCTATGGAGTTCCTCGGTACATGGTCCAACGAGCTACGTAGGCAGCCTGCAGACGTCGTCAAAAAGGTACCTGGAATTGTGATCATTTGTTCATGTATGGCATTATCTATTAGTAATTTGTCGTTCTCGTGATGCCGAGAAACAGCATATAAGGCAAGGAGCGACCCGATGTGAAGAACTCGCTTTTGACTCTTGCATCTCCCATCGTCATCTTCATTTCTGTCCTCTCTCCTCCCTCTCCAACTAGCAGACTCTGTACAAGGACCGTCTTACATCAGCATTGCATCTTCATCTCTTCATCTTGATTAATGATCACTCGCCCGCTTCACGAGTCGAATATAAGACTGCAAGCTATCCACTCACAACTAGAGTCTCAAGCATCACTTCTCACCTCTGCAATCACATCGACATCTGCAATCACAAACATGGCTACCAAGAGCTTCTATGCAGTTGTTGCCGGCGTCGGTGCGGGCACGGGCCGTTCGGTCGCCCTCAAATTCGCCAAGGCCTACCCTGTGGTCCTGCTCGCCCGCAAGCCGGAGAGCTACCAGGACATTGTCACTGAGATCAACGAGGCCGGTGGCAAGGCTGTGGGCATCACGACCGACGTGACGGACCAGTCGTCTGTGGAGAATGCGTTTGCTGAGATCCAAAAGACGGACGGCTTTACGGGTGCCGGCCTCGCAGCAGCCGTCTACAATGTCAGTGGTGGCTTTGGCGGCCGCAAGCCGTTCCTCGAGACCTCACTGAACGATCTCGACGCCTCCCTCGCCGCAAATCCGTAGGCCACACACCCCCTTTCCCGTCCCTGCTACTGCAAAGTGATCTTCGACTAACATGCCGGGCAGACGCGGCCTGTACCTCTTCGCCAAGAGCACGCTCCCGCTGCTGCTCAAGTCTGTGCCCGACTCGCCGAACCCGCCGACGCTGATTGTCACGGGCGCCACGGCTTCGACGCGCGGCAGTGCCTTCTTCTCGGGTTTTGCGGCCGGCAAGTTTGCCAAGCGCGGCATCGCCCAGTCGCTGGCCCGCGAGTTCCATCCGCAGGGTGTGCACGTGGCCCACGCCATCATTGACGCCGTCATTGACATCCCGCGGACCAAGGGCTACAATGTCAATGGCGGTGCGCCGGACGGCAAACTCAGCCCGGATGCGGTACGTCCCAGGTCCGACTCGTGAATTGTGTTCTATTCGAAGACGTACACTAACAGACTAGATCGCCGACGAGTACTGGCACCTGCACACGCAGCACCGGTCGGGCTTCACGCAGGAGATTGATCTCCGCCCGTACGTGGAGAAGTTCTGAGAAGGCGGGGCCTCAACGACGTAAACATGACAAATTTGTATGCACAGGGTATGATAGTATAGTCACATTGATCGGGATTCACAGAATGATACGGAAATGACAATGGCAATTTGTGTTCACAAAGCGGCAATGGCAGTGGGACATGGTGTGATATGTGTTGCTTTTTTTTCATTTCTGGCAACCAAAAACAAAATGGTGGCGTCTCAAAGGTTGTCAAGGTGCAACATGCCCGCTTTTTTTCTTTGCGCATCTCGATGCCGACCAATGCGCCGTAGCAAACCTCAAAACCCGGCAGTCTCGTGCCTCGACGCGCAAAAAACGTTAAAGGACATGATATAAAAACATACAAACGCCGCTGGCACCGCGGACAGAGCTTCCTTTCTGGGCCTGTCCGCACGGCATGCCATGATATAAATTTTCCTACACCTGCGTATTGGTTGCGCAGCCTCATCCTTGTGATTATCACCACCGCTGCCACAACATGCTCCCATAATGACCGCTGCAGTCCGTCATCGTCTCGTACCAATTCGACTCGGCGATTAATGTTGGTATGTAGCCCTGTCGGGTAGCCGTTGGCGGGACACGAGACAAGTTGTGGCGGTCGACCTTTTTCAAGGACAGGCAAGATGATATCAGTGCCACCCAAGCCAGGGCCTTGTCTCGTATAGAAGCCCCACGATCTCTTGTTTGTAATCGAGAAAACCACGACCTCCCCTTGAAGAGCAAGTGAGGGTGAAGGCGTTCATGTGTCGGCCTCGGCAGCGGCAGGCTCTGTCGGAGCACTGGCATCGGCGCCAGAGCCAGCGTCGGCATTGGCATTGGCATTGTCGGGCGGGACAGGCACACCGGCCAGAGCGGCCAACCGCTCGTCCTCCTTCTTTTGCCGCAGGGCCTCGGTCTCTTGCCGCAGCTTCTCCAGGTTCCAGGCGTCTTCGCGGGCGGTGTTGTCGTCCGCGTCGTCCTCGTCGTCGGACGAAGCCTCGTCGTCGCTCTCCATGCGCCAGTTGCCGCTCTCGAACAGGGCACGACCCGTGGCCTCCTTGGCCTTGCGGGCCTGCTCCTCGGCGGCCTTCTTGTCGAGGCGGTCCTTCTTCCACTTGGCAAACGTCTCGGGCGTGACGGGCGTCGAGGGCCCGACGAGCTTGTGGCGCTCCGACTCCAGAAACTCTTCGAGCGTGAGCGTCTTGAGCGGGGACTTGTCGAGCAGGGCCTTTTCGGCGGCCCGCTGCTCCTTGGTCTTGAGGACGAAGCCCGGCGGCAGCGCGTGCTTGTACATGCACTTGTCGCCGCCGTTGGGGCAGATCCAGAACCAGCCGTACTTGCCGTCCTCAATGGCCTCGATAAAGAACTTGCACACCTTGTCCGTCGTCGTCCGCTGGTTGCCCTTCTTGGACATGACCACGGACCGCAGCTTCTCCTCGTCCCAGTCGGCCGACGTCTCCTTCTTCTTCTCCTCGGCCTCGTCCTCGCCGCGCGTGTCCGTGTACAGGCTGCGCTTCGTCGTCTTGCGCTCGAGCTCCAGGTCGTGCGAGAACTTGCACCGTTTGCCCTTGTCGCAGTTGCCCTTCTTGAAGAAGATGCACACGACCGTCTTGGGGTCCACGCCAAAGGGCACCTTTTGGATCTGCACCGTCTTGGTCAGGGCCTCCGTCTCCCGCCGTGCCTCCTCGGCGGCCTTCTTTTCCTTTTCGCGCTGCAGCTTCTCGGCCTCTTTGCGTTTTTGCTCGGGGCTGCCGCTGCTCTTCATCTGCGACGTCAGCTGCGCAATCTGCTTCTGCGCCGCACCGCCCTTTTTGTTCTTCATGCCAAACGTGCGGTCCTCGACCTGCTTGGCCGCCGCCGGCTTGATCTTGCCGCCGGCGCCCTTTTCATTGCGCTTGGGCGGCATCGTGTCGGTTGGTCGTCGAGGGTTGGGGCGGTGGTTGATGAGGTGGTGGTGGTGAAGAAAAAAATGAAGCGAGAAAGGCAAGGAAGAAGATGCGCAAGGATGCCGCAAAAAAAATCAAAGAAAATCGAATGCGGTGCCGAAAGCCCAAAAGAGGTGCCACCAGTCAGAAATCAGGAGCCACTGTCGATATCCGAAGAAATAGAAGAAGAAAAAAGTCTGGTCGTCTCTCTCGTCGCCGTCGTCGAGTCGATATGTTGTCAGCGTCGTGCCTTTGGAGGGGCTTTGGGGCGTTCAATTTTTATTCTGGAGCAGTCTTTCGCCCTGGAAAAAATGCCACTCGCTCTAGCGAAGAAGGCAAGCGTGGGGTTTTTGGCGGGCAGTGACTCTTGGCGGGCAAAAGGCAGAAAAGGCAAAAATGACGAAGGAGCGACGCACCATATGAGCCAAGATGACTAAGAATATCACGTGCTCCTCTTTATGGCCGCTTTCCCCAATACGCGCGGCGCCCCAATCCACCACAACGCCTGAAAGCTGTCCTTCCCTGAGAGACTGATGCGACACAGGGAAGCCGCCCAAGTCCATGAAGCTACGTCTCGCATCGCCAGTTTATGTTCTTCAGGTTGCACTCTCAACAGCACCACCCACTTGAGCAGCCGGTAGGTTTGGTTTCGCTCGGCTCTGAATCCTCTCCTGTCCTGACCGTATACAAAAGCTAACATCTCCCCGTTGCAGAGTCCCTCGTCCCACGTCACTGAAGCTCTCCTTTCTCGTCGAGTCTGCCACCCAAAGTCCAACTTCCACCCATCCATCCGTCCAGATTCGCAACAATGATTACCGACAACCAGCTCTACAACCTCGCGGTTGGCCTTGGTGTCTCGGCCGTGGTCCTCATTGTCGTCTACCACTTTCTGGAAATCAATGCCACGGAGGAGACCGCAACGCCCGTCAAGGTTGCCGTACCAGCACGAACCGCCAACAAGGCATCAAGATAGACGGGGGCCGATGTGAGAAGGAAGGACAATGTACGAACAGGCACCGTCTCTCGTGGCCGGAGGAGAGAAGGCCATTCTGTCACTCTGTACCAGCAGCAAGGCAACGACGGCCGCAACTGTGGACGTACGGGACGGCGATGCGCTGCCAAACCTCTGTCGGGCGACCTAACGGGCCCAGTATGACAAGAGTACTACCCGTCTCCGACTGGTCGGCTGCCTGGGAGGGACACTGAAGGGGCACTGAGGGGACATACATGAGGGAAGCAAAAGAACTGGGTTGATTTCTGCTATAAATTATCTTCAAGGCGTCTAGATTTCGAGTTTTTTCTCTCTTTCTTCTGTATTTTGGCGAGCAATCAAAGAGCAGGTTTACCACTGATCTGATGTAGATCTGAGTGGGCCTCCCTAAAAGCGCGAAAGGTATCAACCATGTGTTTGCACATTGGGTTATGAACATTCATACATTTGTTATTGCGATTGTTTGTCAATGTGTCAATAAAATGATTCGCATCGACGACGCCTCACCAAACGCACCGTGCTGGCAACAGGCTGTGCTAGCAATTTCTATTGGCTGTCTCGCATCTAGCCTCAAGCAGGAGCAGCCCAATGAGTCAGTCCAAATGCGGTTTAGCCCTAAAACGGAGTCCCGCTCGCAGTTGCCTCCCTGCAAGGAAAGGCCGCTCGCCCCTTTTCGCGTGTCTGGAGGCGCCTGCCTTTTAACGTGAAAAACGCCTGAGGCCGACGCCCCATGACTTCCTCCCTTGACTGCCTACCCTCTCCATTTCCTCCTCCTCTTCTCCCTCTTTTCTCTTTTCTCTCCTCTTTAACCATCACCCCAAACTGCAAACAAACATCACCCTTTTCTTATCCCAACGACTGCACCCAACTTCGACAGTCTCTTTTTTATTGTTTCTTTCCTCTTCTTTACTCTTCCTCTTGTTCTTTTCTCTCTTCCCTGCCAACTCAGACCTTTTTTGCCATCGCGCGCAAACTTTTTCGCCCGTAAACATCTAATTTATCGGTCGCTTTACGTCGCGCTTTTTTTGTCGTTCTTCTCTTCTCTCTTGACCCGAACGAAATCTTTCCTCTCTTTTGCAAACTTCTCAATCGTTTGCAAAACCGCCATTCTTTCTTGCCACCTTTCGACCGACTCGAATCTACCATCACCAACCACCACACACATTCAAGATGTCTAGCAAGCTTGACCAGTCTCTCGACGACATTC
The DNA here is from genome assembly GCA_016097115.2 of Sporothrix protearum. Classification (NCBI taxonomy): domain Eukaryota; kingdom Fungi; phylum Ascomycota; class Sordariomycetes; order Ophiostomatales; family Ophiostomataceae; genus Sporothrix; species Sporothrix protearum. Next base: position 812,142 of record JADMNH010000003.1, read on the forward strand.
TGTCGAACCAGCGCAAGACTGCTGGCAACAACCGTCGCCGCGCCGGCCGTCGCTCGGCTGGCCCGGCCAAGCCGGCCCCGTCCGGTGGTGTTCAGAAGAACACCAAGCCCGCTCGTGGCAACAACAAGTCTGCCCCGTCCAAGCCGCAGGGCGCTGTCGGCGAGAGCAAGATTGTGGTCAGCAACCTGGTATGTCCACACCTTGACCCGTCCCATTTTGGTCACCACCTGAATGCAAGCTAACTCCTTTACAGCCCAAGGATGTGTCTGAGGCCCAGATCAAGGTATGTTTCCGCTGAGGCCGTTTATTCCGCCTTTGGAATTTTCGACACCATCTTCCATTCGCGTCGTCCACCGACATCGTCGTCGTCGTCGTATCCTATTTGTCTCCCTGTTCGATATTGGGGTTCCTTTTTCCGTTCCGACATATCCATGTCCGAACGGTACTGAGAGATGTCGAAAAGCGCCCGGTGCGCTCATCTCCGCCTCTCCACATAAGCCCCAGAGTCGGGTTGTCTGAATGACGCCACACAAGTCTCCTTCCACGATCATTCGACAGGTCCGCTTCGAGAGCGGCCCTCGTATGACGGGAAGTGTTTGAGCAATAGGATCATCCCAGCCGCGCAAGTATCGAAACAACTCGTCATTAGGTAGCCTGGCAAGCACCGCAGACGTACAGTTGCTTTCGGCGCTGGCTCCAGCAGTGGATATCCTTTGGCTGTCGCTAGCTTTCGCTAGATTCGACGACTTTACCTTCTACTGGGCAGTGTGAACTTGAGAAGATCTCATCGCTGGCTGGTCACCAGAAGATCGATCTCCTGTCCTGGCAAGCAAATGCAGTGAGCAACAACTGAGGGCTCCTGGTTCACTTCTTTGTTTCTTTCTCCTTGATTTATTTGATCGTTCCAAGTGTGTCCCACGCTTGGGGTTTGGCACCATTCGGATCCTTATTGAGCAACTTGTCGCCTGGAGAGAACGAACAGCAACTGGCAACGTGGCAGGGAAGCACAGCCTATGGCGAAAGATTGCATTCATCTTCAAATCAACCCTCGACAAAGCTAGCTTGAAAGCGGCTGAGAGTGTTCTACGGATGACCTGACGGCTCTTCAATCTCGCATCACATCATTTGTCACCTGGAATATGGCCATACAAGGTGTCTTGCGAAAAATTGCTGTACGGTTGCGACGACTCAAGGATCCAGTGGTTGGTACAAACGGCTGTAATGCCGGCTGCCCCGTCGAATACGAATGTTTTCGTCGGTTTGCTGAGGACGATTTTGGTTGGGATATGTCTCGTATTGTTTCGGCTTGGGGGGAGGATGTCAACTGGTTTCGCTACCTTTTACGGCTCACTGCTCTGCTCTGCCCCTTGTTACGATTTTGCGACTTTTTGTCAAACTGGTTGGACCCAGTCCGATAGCAAGATGCCGGAAGGCCACTCTGCTCGCTCGTTTTGCATTGTCTGCAGCTGGCTGCAACGCATCAAGACCCGGACCCGGACCCAGACCCAGACCCCGTTGGCGACGACATTTTTTTCGGAACGACGACACTTGGATATGATGCAAGATTTCGACATGCTTGCTATTAATAATATATCCGTCGAATAATGTAATTAACCTCTACGAACAGGACTACTTCAACCAGGCTGTTGGTCAGGTGAAGCGTGTTGAGCTGTCGTACGGCCCTGGTGGTGTCAGCCGTGGTATCGCCACGGTCGTCTTCCACCACGCCGACGGCGCCAGCAAGGCTTTCTCTGAGCTGAACGGTCTGCTTATTGACAACCGTGCCGTGAAGGTGAGACCAGCACTTTACTTTCACAAATGACCAAACACGACAGCGTATGAATATGCACTAACAGTTTTCCCAGGTCGAGGTTGTCGTTGCCAAGGCCGAGCTCATCCCTCAGCCCAAGACTCTGGGCCAGCGCATCACGCAGCCCAAGTCCCAGCCCAAGTCCGCCGCTACTGACAAGCGTGCTGGTAACTCTGGCAAGGGCGGTAACAACAACAACCAGAAGGGCGGCAACAACCAGAACAACACCAACAACAACAACAACAACGGTGGCAACAAGAAGCCCGGCCAGGGTCGCCGTGGCCGCAGTGCCCGTCCCACCAAGAAGACCGCCGAGGAGCTCGACTCCGAGATGGCCGACTACTTTGTTAGCACCAACGGTACGGCCGTCAACGGTGCCGCTGCCCCGGTTGCGGCCGCCGCTCCCGTGGCTGCTGCTCCTGCCGCGGCTACTGCCGACGCCCCGATGGACGACGAGATCATGTAAAGAGATATCACCGACATATAGGTGGTGATCAAGGACGATGTAGATGGAATGACTAGACTGGGAACCGAACCGACTCGAAACTGGGAGTGGGTGCGAGGGTGCTGGACAACAACACAGCTTTCTTTTTAATTTGGTATTTTTTTCAGATTCTTTTTCACAACTGACGGAGGGACGGGTTTTCTCTTTCTTACTATTGTTTGGTCCTCTTTTTTTTGTCTTCCGGGTTTCTCGTTTGCTTGCTTCTTTTTTTGCGGTGTCACTTATTCTGCTCCTTTCATAGAATGCTACTGAGGATGAGCACCAAGAGATGTCTACAAGACGCGTGAATGGACTTGGCATGCCGTCTCTCAACGTGAATACAATGCAACTGAGCACCCTTGGCCGTGATGGCAGCTAACGTAGCACACACATGCGGACAGCCTTGGCCGAGTCTCTCTTCTTGGCCTGTGGCAACTCTCGTAGGTTTGCTTGCTGCCTACGTGTGCATACGATTGTATATAGACATGTCTTTCTCTTGTATTTATGCAGTGATTTTGGTATTGTTTCTGCGCAAACGATTCATTTGTAAATATTGTGTCGAGAATCCGACACATACTCCAATTCGCCAGAGTCAAACGGAAATCTAAAGAAGATGAGAAACGAAAAGGAAAAGGGTCGTTCAAAGTGATTGACTGCACGAATTGAAAGAAGATGGTAAGACGTATCCCATTCTCGCCCTCAACTCCATTAACCTCTTCCGACGCCTCTGGTCCAGACTCTCCGTGAACCGGTCTCCTTTAGCCAGAGATCCAAACCCAAGAACCTAAGCCTCTCCCCCCTCTCCGCTGTAAAATCAACAGGCGAAAATAGCATTAAAGATTCGATTACCGGCTTTCCTTTTCTTTATTTTTTTTTGGTCCTAGACAACTGTCGGTAGATTTCCTAGTAGTCGATCTTGCCTGGCCGCTTTGTCTGTGACCAGACCATCCAATGCGTTTCATCAACAAAGAAACCTTTGCCCTGCCTAAGGAGGAAAAAAAAAAACACATTTACGCGGCCTTTGCTGGCTCAGCAGCCTCCTCGCCCTCCAGAGCGGGCATCGCGTCGTCGTCGTCCTCGCCCTCCTCACCCTCTTCGTCGCCCTCCTCGTCGTCGCCCTCGGCGCCGAAACCGCCGGCACCGCCCAGCTTTGAAAAGTCGATGCCGCCAAAATCGCCTATATGTCACGTTAGCCCGTGTTCCAACATGTAAGAAAAGGAAGAGATATCAGCCTCGAGTGCCGAGGAGGGGGAATGGGGGAACGCGACTCACCACCCATACCGGGCATGCCACCCATGCCGCCGCCCATGCCGCCCATGCCGCCGCCCATGCCGCCAAACTGCGAGAAGTCGTCTGCGGGGGCCTCGTCCTGCTCGTCCTCGTCGACCCACTTGTCAAAGTCCGTCTTGAGGAAGTGGACCTTCTTGCTGTCCTTGAGCAGGCGGGGCCAGTACTCCTCCTTGAGCTCCTTCTTGACCAGCTTGAGCTCGACGGAGCGCGAGGTGTGGTTGACCTTGGAGGCGGCCTCGTCAATCTCGGCGTAGAGGTCGAGGGTGACCTGGTAGGTGCGCTTCAGCGTCTTGGAGAAGCCCTTGAAGGAGACGCTGCTGGGCTTGAGGGCGATTTCGGCTTGGGACGGGTCGGCGTCGGGGACGACAATGGTCAGGTAGATGAAGTTCTTCTCGGCGTCCACGGCGGAGGAGCGCTGGGCCCAGAGGACTGGAAAGGGGCCATGTTAGTATGTGATTGTGAAATAAAAAAAAGAAGCTGACAAGCCACTCCATCACGACGTGCCAAGGCAGCGGTGACGTCGTCATTTTGCGTGTTGTGCGTTCGTCCTTCGTCTGCCCTGCTTCTGCAAACAGCAGAGTTGGCCGTCCGGGCGATCGGGGTGACGCCAGGATCCGGGAGGGTGTCAATGGGGAGTAAGCTTACCCTCGGGGGTGTATGTTTCGGTAGACATGGTGAGTGTAGTGAGAATGGAGATGGAGCTTAAAGCTTGGAGAGAATGTTGGCGACCGTAATCGAGAGTGAAATCGAGGTCGTCGTGTCGAAAAAAAGAAAAGGAGAACTGCGAAAGCGGATGCGGAAGCTATGCAGGTGAAATGGAGGAAGCAAGACGTATATTGCGGGATGCGGTTGTAGTAAATTGCTGTTTGGGAAAGAAAAGAAAAAGAGGATACAATCAATCCGTCACAGAAAATAGGAGGCAAAAGTTCCAGGAGGTCGTCGATGATGGCCTTTTCAGAGTATTATTTTTGCAGTGTTTGCTATGGTGGAGCCCTTTGCGAGCGTTTCGTTGTTTGGCTTGGGAAGGAGGTGGGCAGCAAGAGTGGGTGCAAGTTGTGGGCGGCGGGCGAGGGAAGGAGGGGAGGGGGGGGGACAGAAGGTTGGTGGAAGTGCAAGGAACCACAAAGATTCACCTGGACTGGAGCAAGAGAAGCAGGAGGAAAGAGCGGATGCTGTTGACACGGTTGACACTGTTTGGGCACAGTGCACAGCAGGTCGCTGCTGCCGCCAAAAAGGGTAGGGGAGCTTTTTAGGAAGGACTCCGCAGTGCGAGCACAAGTATTTCTGCCTGCAAACTAGCTGCATCCGGTACTTGCAGTGCGACCCCATTTCACTTTGCGCCGTGAACGCCTGGATACAGCAAGAGCCGCCCACAGAGTGGAGATGGGGCTGAAGCAAAAGGCAGGCGCGACGGGCGGACCTTGTCAGGTCAGTATTCCTCACAGTGCGCAAAATCGGTCTCAACGAATACGTACTGTAAGATTACATAACGAAGTACTTGTAAGATACTTGTATCTTACTTGTAGGCTGCCCCGCAACGCGAGTTCACGACAAGACAATTGCTCCGTGGAAGGGCCGCAGCAAGGTGCCAAACTGCATCTGACGTGCAACGACAGTAGGAGGCAGTTGGCAGGCAACACAGGAAGCCTTGAGCAACTTGGATGTCGCCAGGAACAGACCGAAAGCGGCGTGCTTGTTCTGAGTACATGTACGCGAGTGAATCGAGCAGTCAGAGCTTTTTTTGCACCAATTCTGCTCATTCTGAGCTTGACACGCCGTAAATGCGTTCTCAAATATCCCATGAGAGGCCAATTGCATGTCGTACCCTGGCTCTCTTACTCGTATTGATCGTCTAGCCGAGACTCTCATCAGAAAGAGACATCCTCAACTGTCGGACGAGGTGAAGACGAGATAACTTCAACGGGCCAGAAGACTAAAGAGGAAAGATCACCAGCTTTTGCAGCTTCCTTATCCGACGTCAGGAAAATGGTCTCACCAGGGAAGAACGATGCGGCGGCCGAATACCGGTCCAGGTGAGCCTCTGTCCGAGTGGATAGTCTGGACTGGGCTCTGGCGCTCTGGCGCTCTGGCGCTCTGGCGCTCTCTTCCCCCGCCTTTGCCCACTAATTGGTCCAATTGACCCGCCCATCACACTGCTGTGCTCGTCTCCTTCCTGACCTAGCCTGTCCATCTTATCGGCACGTGCACGTCCGCTTGTCGTCCTTGTCAAGGCAACGGCCAATTCGAGGCGGCGCAACAAGGTGCCCCACGGTGGAAGGAACGTCACCAAACAAGGCCGGGCGCCAATTCCAATCTCCCAAAAGATTCCAGATTCCAGATTTCAACGTCCTCCCTTCTGACAGTCGGCAATCGACCACGACCATATCCACGACCGTATCCTGTGGCAACGAAGCGGTGCATACGAACGGCGATATTCTCCTTTGTAGATACGACGACCACGCTGCAAACACGACTCAACGCAGCTCCATCTCCTCTTCACGGCAACGCCGAACGAGTGGATTTATCGCGATCCCGAGAACACTACGTCACCGGAACCCCCCGACGAACCCCCGGTACAGACTTTTTCGGTCGTTTCGCGAGCTCTTTTCAAAAGACAAAGTGCATATGAAACACGGCACACCTCTCGGCAGTCGCGGCAGCACGACTTTTCTTTCTGCGCTCCCCTGAAGCCACCTCGGAAGAGGAGGCTGGGACGAACATCACAAACATTCAGACCGGAGAGAAGTGACAACGGCGACGGCATATCCCACGATACACTCTTTGAACAACGCTCCGCTGGTGGCGCACACCACCGACACAATTGGCGACCATGGACAACATCCGCGCCCTCTTCCAGAAGCCTGATCCACAGGCGCAGGTATGCCAGCCCGTGATGCGGTCTTCTGCTCTGCGATACACTTGTTCCTTATTTTGTGATGCGGTCGTCTTTGCTCTGCGATACACTTGCTCCTTGTTTTCTTTTTTTTTTCGTCTCCTCTCTGACACCCGGCCCTGTTAGCTCCGCAAATGCAACACCCTCCTCCGCTCCAACATTCGCAAAATCGACCGCGACATTGCCGCCGCCAAAAAGTCCGAAATCACGGCGAAAAACTACATTCTCCAGGCCGACAAGCGCGCCCAGCGTGACCCTCGCGCGCCAAGCAGGCCCAGCGCGAGGTCCGTGACTTTGCCCGCGAACTGATTGCCGCCCGCCGCCAGTCCGCCCGGCTGGTGACGGGCCGCGCCCAGCTCAATTCCGTCCAGATGCAGGTCCAAGAGGCCTTTGCCATGCGCAAGATTGAGGGGTCCATCAAGGCCAGTGTGGGCGTCATGCGCGATGTCAACCAGCTGATCCGTCTGCCCGAGCTGGCGGGCACGATGCAAGAACTGAGCGTCGAACTGATGAAGGCCGGCATTGTCGAGGAGATGGTGCAAGAGACGCTGCCCGAAGACGATGCCGCGCTGTTTGAGGACGAAGACCTGGCCGAGGCCGACAGCGAGGTCGACCGCGTGCTGGGCGAGATCCTCAAAGACCGGATGGCCTCGCCAGCGCTGCCATCGACGCCCGTGGGCACGACGCCGGTGCATGTGCCTGTGCCTGCAGCGGCCGAGCCGGCCGTGCCTGTGGCGCACAACAAGGTGGCCATTGCCGAGGGTGGTCCCAGCGGCGGCGAGGAGGAAGAGGACGAGGAGGACGAGGAGGATACGGAGGCCATGATGGCGCAGATGCGCAACCGGTTGGAGTCGCTGCGGAGCTGAGCTGTGCTGAGTGGCGCGAGAAGGGTTGCTTTTTTATTTTGTTTTTGGTTTTTCTTTTTGCCTATCTTCGTTTCGGTTTCGCGATCGCGATCATCCTTGTTTATTCTGCCTTCTTGGTGCTTATGACGCGTGGCGTTGATCTGGGTTTCCCCTGAATTTCCATCTTGTTTGTTGCTCATTGTCTTTGACATGCTTGTCTCGTCTTCCTTCTTCATTGACCTGCGAGTGCTTTGGCACTGCTTCGTCTCTCCACGTCGAATCGGTGCATCTAGAAAACAAAATCAGTGCCTCCCTGCACTTTTATTCACGTCACCATGCCAAGTGCAACTTGAGACTGAGAATGTAAAAAAGAATTGTAAATCGAGAAGGCCTTCCTACGCCCATCTGCGACGTGAGGGTACCGATGCTAACAGCATGATCAGAGGCAGCCTGCGTATGAGCAAGCAATGAATTGTGCCTTGCTGCCAACAAATGCGTTGATATTGTTTTCTTCAAGGCGCATCCGGTAATAACTGTGTTGAACGTGTGACGTGTGACGGAGAGCCTTGCCGTACAACCAAAAGGTGGCCACGGTCTTCTTTCATTTTTTATTTGGAGCAGAAGAACGGTCCATGTTCTAGCCGTTGTGCGCTGCTGGCATGAAACATTCCCTCGTGAGATCGTCACGTCCTCATGAATGGTGATCACGGCCGGCCCGTATCTAGATGTTCTCAGCCAAGCGGTGCAACGGTCAAAGACCAAATCAAGCAGACCGCCGGGCAATGCGAGGAGTGCGAGGACAAAAAAAATGGGATCATGTAGCCATGGTTATCCCATCCCTCATCTTGGTAGTCATTTTGGTAGTCGACTTCTCGATGGATGGAATGGTCTCTTTGGAGAAGGAGACTGGTCAAGGCATCTCTCAACTCCCTCCTGGTCGATAGCCATTTGCAGATGGGCAGATGGGCAGATGACAGACGTCAAGTACGGGCAGTGCCCCCTATTTGGAAAGAGTCTTGTCAGCTATCCACCGTTACAGATGTAGCCCGGTGTATAGGCCTCTTTGCCCGAGCGATAGTGGGTTGGCAATGACCTCTTTCCGCTGGTGATCCTCCTATTCGGAAACATGCCGGTCATGGCGATGAGTGCAAGCCACGGGTGCATCCCTCGATCGGCCGTGCACAGCATCATCCCGGGTCCCGGATCTCTCAGACTTGGTCCGCATGCAGCCCCCCTGCCGGTAGCCTACTCTTTTCGGCGGTCATACGGAGGATCATCATTAACACCGTTTCTTTCTGATGCTCGTCTTCCATGTCTTTATGCCTTTGAAAGAGTCAAGAGTCTGGGCAACAGGGACAAATGACCGTTTTGACGAGAACTAGCGCCAGAGCGAACAGCTTCACCGTTTTGAAGCTCCGGGACTAAGATGGAGGGAGGGGGGTGTAGACAAATTTCAGGAACAACAACGAACAAAGGGGAACAAACAACAGACAACAGGCAGCGGAGAAAAAAAGAAAGAGGAAGAAAATAATACAACCAGGCACAATGCCCAAAGCAGAATGGGAGCGCAAACAAACGGCGAAACGGCAAGGCTAGCAATCGTCATTCTAGAAGAACAGGGGGGGGGGGGGGCGTACGTCCTTGTAGCATCGACAGAGGAAAGGGAGGAGAAGGGAGTGGACACAATGATCCAATCTTAGTGCGAGTGCGGGAGATGGACCGGCCGGAGAACGGTTGGAAGGGGCCGGTGCATGCAGGCGTATGCAACGTTCGCCTTTCTCTCCTTTGACGCCTTTGTTCTCTTCCGCTTGTTGCACACACAGTTCTTGTATTGTCCCCCTTTCTTTCTTTTTTTAGAGTTGTGCTTCCTTCTATTGTTTACTCCGGGGCGGTCTTTGAAACAAAACGGAAGACCAGCAACAAAGAAAGAAGGGCACGAAGAAGGCAGAAGAAGCTGAATAGCATGTGAAAAGGACGTGCAGAAGCCCACGTCCTAGCCATGTTCTATAGGGTTCCCTGTATCGAAAGACTGAGGGAGGATGTCCTTTCTGCATTCAATGCTTTCCATTTAGCGGAGGCAGGGCAGAGGAGTTTAATGCAGATGGGTTGCTGAGGCTGAGCTGTCTTGCATCCCTCACCTTGCTCCGTCCTCGAGGTGCTCTTCTGTCAAGAACGCGGTTCATTCCCATTTCGAGGAGGGGGGAAAAATGAAAGAGAAAGCAACTTCTCGAAGAGCAACGGCAAGCTACTTGATGAGGAATGAGACCTGAGAATACCATACTATGTACGGCCGCAACAGCTACGGACGTACCGGTTGTGAACACAAGCCCCCAAGTGGTAACAACGTGGGCGATGTCCGTTTTGGGAACAAGACCGTTGTTGGTTTTTGAAAGAAAAGAGAGGGGAAGAAGGCCTGCAACATCCGGCGCTAAACTGATTTTGGCAATGACACGTCTACTCAGTAGATGCCGTAAGATCCTTTTGAGTTCGTGTTGGTCGAAGGTGAATTTCGATCGTGTTTTCGGTCCCGAAATTTATGCTCCGGGGGCATCACCGAATGGGTGTGATTGGTCCTGAAAGAGAGCATATCCATGTGGCGTTTTGGTTCTGTTTTGCTCTAACTGCTGTGTTACATCCTTGTTGCTGTGCCCTTTTGTTTTCTCCGGCCTAACGAGTCATTGGACGCCCGTGGCCAGGTGCTTAGGCGCGCATCTTGTGTCCTGTTGGCCACAGACCGTCTGGCAGGCAAAGGGATGATGACGGTGAAGACTCAAGAGCTAGGTCCAGAATCCTCAACCCTCGGTTTTTACTCAAGATACGGAGTACAGGAGATGGTGGAAATCAAGGACAGTGCGCCATCGCCATTGTCCCCTAGCAGAGTATCAAGCATCATCATCATCATCATCATTGTAGAAAAAAGAAAAGCGTAAAGGCCTAAATGGGCACAACCGCGCACAATGACTCTTGATCTGGATGCAACTGTCGAGCGAGATTGGCTTGTATGAAAAAGAGAGCATCTTCCGGGCCTTGACCAAAAAGAGCACCCCCGTAGCAATCACCAACACGTGGCTGGCGGGGTTATGTTGCCTGCTGGAGAGGGACAGCTTGCTGAGAGCGAGATCGGCAAAGAAAACAAGGCTATCGAGGTAATGAGTCTAATGGGACAGAAGGACAGAAGGCAGCAAAGGAAAGGGACACAAGGCCGAGCTATGCTTATGCCAAAAGAGGAAGTGTTCCTGATCGTCAGCCACGCATAACGGTCTCAACCCTCTTTTGGCTTTTGCCCTTCTAGCGTCCTTCGACCTCAGATTTGCCATGCCTTTGTTTTGTTTAGAAGCCACATAAAATCGTAAAGTCCGGGGTGAAGAAAGAAGAAGGACAGGGATAAAGCTAATGGAGGTCAGAAGAAAAATAAGAAGAAAATAAGGCGGGGCCAGCATCGTTACAATGTCTTGTTTCCTAAAACGAACACTAGCCAGCCTTACACCCTCCCTCGCGCGATTGTCTTCTCCTTGCGGTGAAGGCACTCTCGGAAGCCAGCCGTAGGCTGGAGTTCTGTGTAAAGAGAGCAGCAAGCAACGGGACAGCTGCACCTGATAGGCCGGAGAAGGCGGCCAACAGAAGAAAGAGAACACAGCTGCTACCTTCGGGCACGAAGACCAACCGACCAACCAACAGACAGTCAACGCGGAGATTAGCCCCTCATCATGCCCTCTTCACTCATTGTGAACGGGCTTCTGCTCAAATAGGATACTGCCCTCTTCCCTTGACCTCCCCAGCCTGCGATTTCCAACGGTCCAGGCAGGCTGCCCAAAGGAGAATGAATCCGCGCCGGCCATCTCCCTCTCTCGCAACGCTATTTATACTCTGGTCACTTTCCGGAGCTGGAGCTAAGGTGTGAGCGTCCGGGGAAGGGAAAGATGCATGCTATTGTGGCTTGCTCCTGTAACAATGCGGTCCTCTTCTCACTTTTCAAGACAGACTTTTCCTATTTGTTGTTTTGTCCTCTTCTCCCCTGAATCAATGAGACACTCTAGCATCAGCAGGTTCTCTAGCTTCGATGCACCCCCCCTCCCCCCTCCCTCTATCCACGATAGCTCCGGGAGAGGACACGGCGCGCTAGAAGGTGCGCGACAAAGAAGGAGGACAATCGGAGAAGGGAGACGAGGACAATATCAGAAGCATGCGGTTGTGTGCCCAAATAGTAAATTTCCCATCCAATACGACAATGCCATCGCATCGTACTGCATCCCATGTTGGGCAGCCACCTTCCAATTGACGAGATGGGCCTTCTCGCCTCGTCTTGTTGCCTTCGTGTTTTTTTTTTTCATCGGCCCTCTATAATGTTGGCGTGCCATCTCACGGCTTTTATCCCTCGTATGTATGCATCGCGTTGGTGACTACGAAGATTGGCCCTTTCACTATTTATGGCCACGCAGCCTTTGTTTTGCTGTCTCGTAGTTATGCACTCTCCGGCCATCGCCATTCTCCCAGTGATGACCTCGAAACATGACCTCAGCAAACCAAAATGACGTCTCTATATCTGAGCACAATATTTAGTAACGCAGGGTGAGAGGGGAGCCACTTCGAATTGTTTAAGCTGGTCCTCTTGAGAACAAAAGAGCAATGAGAGTCGAGAACATCACCTACCAACAACCGTGGCAAGTCATGTGGTCTGCCCTCTTCTAGAAGAAAATATCGTCCGGACAGAGTGTGGAAGGCTGCAAACAGGACCACGCCGTCAGCCAGGTAAAATATCTCTCCTTCTTTCTCCCAACACTTGCCGTCTCATTCGCCCATACTCTTCAAGAGAGGTGGCCGAGTCAACCTATGCCCAGCGCGCTTTTTTTTTTCGAACAGGGAGGGGAGTGTTACGAAGGGTACGTTTCTAAACGAGACAGGCTCGGTGCCGAGCTCAGTCACAAGGACCGACAGAGAGAAGAAACGAACAGTCCAAGACGAACGAAAAGGGGAGATGAGACAAAGAGAGAAAGACTGCTGCAGGGCCATCAAAGAGAGATACAGACAACAAAAAAAGGGCGGCTCGTAAAGTGATGTAACCCTGTCGGTAGTTGCGTTGTCGGTATCCTTTTGGTCTTTTGATATTCTTTTTTAACTCACAACTCCACCAGACGTCCTCCTTCACATGCCAACAAAAGTCCACGAAAGCGATTGCTCGCATGTCCAGAGGTGGGTGATCTCCCGGGTGCCCTGGCAGGATCTTACCAGTAGCTCCAGGGAGGCACGCTCGCAACGCAAAATAGCCGCCAGCTACCCGCGACGCTGCTGCGAGATGCCCAGTTTTCCCCCTTCTCCGACCTTCCCCCTCACCCTCGGGATTTTTTTTTGGGTGCCTTTCGTCTGCCAAACCCCTGTTCGGGAGATTTTCGGGTCTTGCACAAGAAAAAAACAAGCACGGAACCACCTTGCTCCCATCTTGTCCCCACCATTTACGCCGTTCGTCGTTGAAACTGCTCTTGTCGAGAGTTCTTTTTTTCCGTTGATCGTCTCCTAATCGTCGGAACCGGGTGGGTGTCAACCTTGTAAAAAAAAAGTGAGACCCTACAAAGTCGGTCACAACGCACATGACAACGAGAAAGAGACGGGACCACAAGACCCGTTTCGTCGATAAGAACATGGTGTCACATGTTGCCACAAGGACAAGACAAGTCCATACACGCAGACAACAGGAAGAACACGAGTCTCAACCGGCTAGGGCTTCTTTCTTGTCGACCATCTTTTTGGGGGGCATTATGACACCATTTTGGCACTTCTCTAACGTCCTGTCACAAGAAGTGTCCCTCGCACCGGCTGTCTCTCGGCAGAGTGTGCCGTGCCTTGAGACAAGGCTCGGTCTCTGTTGCTCAGGTTTCTTATATCGCAATCTCGTATAGATAGAAAAGTCATGTGCATACACGCGCATACACACACACATTTGAGTAACAGGTCACAGGCAGATCGAACAAGAGACAGTTTGCAGAGTTTGTAGACTTAGAAAAAGGATTGCTCAAAATGGTAAAGTAGTCTCTGATAAGAAGACTGTGGGGGGTATCATGCTATGGAAAGAAAGAAAACGCTAAGCTAATGTGTGGTGTAGTGAAAAGAAAAAAATGCCAATGAATAGTGAAAAGAAATCCCGAAAGCCAGCTAGGCCATGTGTATTTGCCCAAATGCCCCAAATAGAATGCTGCTACCATGCTCCCAGACAAAACAACAAGAAAAGCAAAGGCGACAAAAGAAAGAAGAGTATTAACAGTAGGGTATAAGGTGTAAACAAGAGAAGGGATCAGGGTATTGTGTAGAGTGTTGATGATAGGATGATGAGGTAGGAGGTTAATGAAAGGCGAGCTTTGGGCACAGCCCAAAGCGTCGGGTAGAGGTTGCGGTGTCGCGCGCGCTTCGGCTAATGGGATTCGTTGTGGGTGAGAGTGTAGAGTGTTTGCCTGTTATGCGGAGCGCGCGCGCTCGCGCGGGTCGAGAACGGGTCCGATGTGGGGGAGGGGAAGAGAGAGAAAGACTCAGAGTTGAAGTCTGTCGCCTGCCCGCGCCCCGGTATTTTCGTGTGCGCAACCGACGCTGATTGGTCGGTGGGCCCTGTTCTTTTTCGCCTGCCTGCCGATGAAAGGGCGGGAAGCGTGTAAGAGGCGGCAGTGAGGCGGTAAAGCGGCTGTCATCGTTTTCTCGCAGAGAGAGAGAGGAACGATTGCGGGAGCGGCAGCGGCCAAGTGGTACTTTTGTTTGGCCCCACGGCATTCTCGTTCCGCTGTCAACTTTTCATACCCGACAAGTGACGGCGAACTGAAGAATGGAGGTTGGTCCACGGGCGACTGGAAGTCCTATTAGTGTTTGTTTCGCAAAGAAAAACGAGAAAAATCCGGTGCGCTTACCTGAGTGTAGGAAGTTGTGAAAGCATGTGAATGTGAAGGTGGATGCTTGCACCGCTTAGTCCTCGGCAATGGCAGTCAGCTTGGCCGACTTCTTGCGCGAAGCAGCGGCCGGCGAAGCACCCGCGGCCGCAGCCGCAGCACGACGCTGGCGGCGGGCGGCCGACGCAGCCATCTTGCGGCTCTCCTTCTCGACGAGGACGGCGCGGACCAGCTCGCGCTGGTAGGCCGAACGCTCGCGCTGAATCTCGGCGAGCTCGTCCTCCGAAGGACCGGCGGCCGCCGTCTCAAAGTTGTTCTTCACCTCCGCCAGGACCGCAAAGGGCTGCTGGGCGTTGCGCCAGCCCTGGGGCGGCGAGATGCTGGAGGCGTTGGAGGCGCTGCGGCTGGAGGCACCGCTGCTGGTGTAGCCGCTGTCCTCCAAGTCGTCGAGGAAGAGGTCCTCGTCACTCAGGTAGGACGAGGACGAGTACGAGTGGGAAGAGCCAGAGCCCAGGCAGGCCCGGTTGGGCCACGAGGGAAAGGCGCATGCTGTGGACGAGCGGCCGCTGCCAATGTTGATGGGCGAGGAGGTCTCTGCGGCGCTGCTCATGGAGCTGTATGAGCCGTACGAGCCGTACATGTTGGGCGGTTGTGGTGTTGTACGTGTTGAGCAGAACAGGGAAAAATTGGTGTCTGTTGAGTTTGTCGTGATCGGGATTCTGTATCAAGTCGTTGGTGCTGAGAAGAGTGCGCGACAACTGTGCAAAGACATGTATGTGTTGTTTGTATGTGAGAGTTGTTGTGAAGTGTGAGACGTAACGTCTGTTGTGCTGGTCAATATGATCAAAGTTGGAAACTGGGGAAGAGGAGACTGGGAGAGAGAAAAAAAAAGAGGAGACGCGATGAGGGTGAATATATATTTCTCGTGGGAGGGAAGGACAAGCGACGAGAGGAAAGAAAAATGGGAAGGAAACATCCACCGACTCATACGCAAAAGGGGAAGGAAGGGAAAGGGGGGGCGTGTGCGATTTTCACGAGGCAGCAACGCGGGTCGAGAACCGCAAGGGGTGGGGGTGTGTGTGATCTGAAGGGAAGGAGCGAAGGGGTCTGGGTGCCTGGGTGGAGGGGAGTAGGGCGTGTCTGTCCGGGGACCTGGCCAAAGAAGGCAGGGGCGTGGTGTTGCGGACCGCTCTTTCCCGAGGTGTGGGCGTGGGGGAATGGGAAACGGCATGGGCTGGAACTTGTCAAAGACCAAAGAGCCGGGGAGGCGCCGTTTGCTTGTGAGTGCTACAAAGTAATTTGTGTTGGCCCCGTAATTACACGCCCCGACCGTTTTCAGCCTGTGGGAGAGAGCACAGGAATACATGTACATCGTACAAGACGTGAAAACGGTGGCCGCCCACGCTAAATATCAGACCGCCTTTCCCTCCGTTTTGACCTCTTTGCTCGTTCCTTTTTCTCGTGCCTTTTTTCTTTTTCCCTTCCCCTGTTTGCTTGTGCGCCCGCCCGCTTGAGCGCTTTCCCGCCCGCGTCGGTCTAACTCTTCCTTCGCTCCTGTTGACCGCTTTTCCTTGCAGTCTACTCGTGGTCTGGCAACCCCTCGGTTCCCTGCTTTGCGCGGATTCATTCTCGCCGAAATCAGAAAGTGCATTCAAATTACTGTACTCTCTATTGGATGGGGAAGCAACCCGAACAAAGCATCCGTCGGGGACGGACGGCCTGGATGTGTCTGGATGCGTCTACGAGTACAAATACGGAGAACGTCTGGAATGCGTATGGAATGCGTCTGGAATCGGAAAGAGAGCGAGTCACAGTCGACTTTGTTTGTGTCATGTTTGAAAACAGGAATCAGAGAAACGAAGGGGGAAAAAAAAGAGAAAGAAGAAAAAGAAAGCAGACAACAAACAGACAGCCAGGCCGCTGGCCTCCATAAGTGTATTCCGAGAGGGAGAGCGGGATGGGGCCAACAGGACGAGACTACGGACGTAAAACTAGATGCGGATGTTGAGTCGGCATCTAGGCGCATCTTCACCTCGAAAGTAGAAATCGACCGCACTCCGGAAACATAGAGAGGATAGGAGAGCGACGACAAGACAGGAGGATTGCCGCATCAGGTATTCTAGCGATGAGCACTACAATGTGTGTCATGGCTACGATGTGATGTAATGTGATGCGATACGTACGATGTAAGATACAATACGATTCTATGTATGAAAAGATACGACTGAAAACGAGGGGTTTGTACAGATTCCGATCAAACGGTGTCCCTCACCGCCCCTTTCCCAAACGTCCTTTTATTTTGCGTGTCTGCGCGCGTCTGCACGCTGCACTGCAATGCACGACGATTAATAGACTCAAAAGCACACCCGCGGCCGCGGGATGTGTCGCAGTGCAGCGGAGGAGGAGGGGTGAGAACGAACTGGTTAAACGGACCGAAAAAAGATATGAAGAGGAAAGCTGATCAGCGACAGAGGGGTCCGTCAGACTGCGAGTGCAAACAGAGAGGAGCAGGAGTCAGCTCAGCCCATGTTGTCAACACCAGAGTCAACAAGACGGCAAGTTGCGGATTGCAAAGAAGGAAGTGCGAGCGAAATCAGTAATCGACCGGTTCAAACAGAAAACGAAGCCCGAGCAGATTCAAAGACGAGGCCAGAGAATTCCAATGGGCTGCTGTAGCAAACGGCCGGAGTAGATACCGGAGAACACCAAACACTACAGGATATGTACAGCGAGACAAGGAGACAAGGAGACAACAGAAGGCCAGCCCGGATTTACAGTCAGTTGGCGCGCGTCTGCTGTCTGTTGTGACTTCCTTGTCGTCTGTTGGTCGCGCGGATTGTTAACGAAATAGGCACAACACAAAGAAGGGAGACCAAAAAGACAGCCCCGGCCTTGTCCCTTTCTGCCGTATGTGTCGTTTGTGCGTGACGGATGCACAATGGGATCACAATATCCTATTTTGAGTCTTTTTTGGAGTACCGTACATACATACATTGATCTTAAATGAAGATGGAGGGCCCCGTCAGCCCTGTGCTTGTGTATTCGTGTCCCTCTGACTGGACGAGGTATCTTTCGGACCTTGTTTCCCCAAAGCGGCATATCATTTCAAATCGTTCACAGTCGTCGGCCTCAAATTCTCGGTCTGTATTTCTGTCACGGAGTATTCCTCCTTCCTGTTTGTTTTCCCGTCTTTTTGTGTCATTTCGTATATTGCACTTTGATAGATTGCACTTTTGGTTCCCCCAGCTTTGTGGCTGCGGACACAAATTCCGGGGCGGGACTCTGCAAGATTGGCTGTCACTGACTGTCAGTCGATGACGGAGGCGTGTAGGGCGTGTAGGGCTTGCAGGGCGAGTCTACAGGGCGCGCATCGTGCACTTTCTGCTTTCCTTCCTTCTGCTCTCCCGCCTCGGATTTCACAACGTCTTCTCTTTTTTGCAGCCTCGGGAATGGGGCGGAGGGATGTGTCATCTTCGTTTGCATTTACGGCATCATGCTCACTTTGCACCTCACATTCCGGGGCTGAAGGGGAACGGTCGCCTCGGAACGGCCATTCTCCCAATCTCTGCGACGGGCTATCTGGGAGAGGTTGTTGCCAGATTGCCCATGTGTGTGTGCACGTATGTACGTCGTACAGCCGGTTTGTTATTCCTTCTCGCAGATTCGTGAGGCCTGCTTTTTGGAGGTACGCACAATGAACACAGCCTCTTATGTGTTGTCCGTCTCTCGTCATCGCCGTTATCCTCGTCATCCCCACCATGTTCGTCTGCTCGTATTCTTTGCCCCTGTCGTCTTGCCATCTCCTTTGCGTTCCGAACCTTTCACACATACTCCGTATTTCTCTATTATTTTTCTATTTGTCTATTTGTCTGGACTCTGCTGTCTTGAATCGTGTTTTGTCAGCCTTCGCATCATCGTCCTGTTCTGCCTTTTGTCCCAGGCAAGGCGCACGCACAATCGCTCCCGCATTCTTGTTTCTGTTCCCTGCTTCTGTGCTGACGTTGGAAGATCGAACTCGTCATTCAATATCCGTCATGATTGTCGCTTCCGCGTTCCTCATTGTCACTCAGTGTCCTCCGTTTTGTCACCCTCCTTCATTCCTCCGTTTTGCAATGACGCATTCACACATTGCAATCGTTGTCGTCGTCGCTTCTTTTCTTGAGCATAAGCATACATACTGAGTATACACCCCTCCCAAACTCTTGAACAAATACGCGTCTCTTACAGAGACTTTGGGTCCATGGGTTCCAGCCCGCCCACCGGTGTGCCCCATTGTGTATTTCCGACCTTCTGTGAAGTGTTCCCGAAAGGAAAGGACGGTCAAAAGAGGACCAAAACAAAGAATGTCTGAGCGTTCATTTCCATTCTTCTCTCCTCTCCGCAGTATCCTTCTTGCACAATCCTTGGTTCTTCCCTGTCAGGAACACCTCCTCCACTCAAAGTGCCAAAGAGAGCAAGGTCAAAGAACAGGGTCAAAGAGAGTCAAAGAGAGTCAAAGATACATTTGCGAGTACAATGATCCAAACACAGCTGTGCCTTGTTCATTTCTCTGCTGTCGTTCCTTGTTCCTGGTCGTCCTTTTGTGTCTGTGTTGCTGTTGTTGTTCAGGTCCTTGTTTATTCCATCCTTTGAAAGACGTCTTTGACTAGTTTCTCAACTCGTATCTCTCTCATTACTCACTCACCATACGACGCACACCCCCCCCCTCCGTTGCAATCACATTCTGTGCCTTGCATCGCTGTCGTCTTCCCCGTCCACGTCGTCGACTGCACCGCGACGCGACTGGCACAACAGTACAACAGCACACACGAGACGTTCGAAGAAAAAGGAAAGCAGCCATTGCCACGACCTTTACGCATCAACGCCCAACCAGCGCCAACAAACGCTACCGGGCGCCGGGCGCCAGACCAGCATGGACAACGCATCCAGGGGCCGTAGCCTTCTTTCTTGACCGTCTCTTTCTTCTTGCACGCGACTGCCTGAGTAGGACCTCTACGATCGGACTCTATCGAGCGAGTTTTGATCTATCTTGAGATTTTATATTTTATATTTTTATTTCTATTTTTATTTATTTTTTGGCTTTTTTTCTGCAGCGGCTGCAGCGTCTTGAGGAGCGCCAAAATGCACAACGAGCAGGAGCGCAAAGATCGCCCCAAAACAGCGCTAACAGCCCCACTGAACGCATCGTCCCGTGTCCCTTTCCGTTTGGTCGACTCTTTGTCAAAGAGCAGGAGAAAGACGAACGCAACACCAGCGGTCAGAGCCGTGCTCGTCCCAATTCTTCATGCACCGACGCATTGTCCATGCACTGTCGATGCATTGTCGATGCGCAAACAAGAGCAAGCTTCTTTTCGTGCGGCCCCTCTCGTCTAGCGGTCTAGAAGCTGCCGTCCACAGGCAGCCAACGGTTATCTCTGGATGATAATCAAAAATAGCACGGCAGGGTCCCGGGCAAACCGTGGAAAGGAAGACGATGATACTGCAGTGACAAACAGACATTCCCTTTGCACACCGGTGCTCTGTCCCTCTCGACTGCCCTCGGGGAAGATGCTCTGTGCGTTGCCCCCCTCTGCCATGGTCACAGTCGCTCGCCTCCCGCTCTCCCCCGGTTTGCTCTGGAGAATGGCTTTGAGCGCGGGGAGAGAGCGTGCCATATCGTGATGTTGACCGCCTTTCCTTTTCAGAGAGAGAGAGAGAGAGCAAGTTAACGTAACAGAGCAAACTCTGCTACGGAGGGTGAGGGAGCGGCTTGCAACGTTTTGTCCTTCCCTTCCTGGCCCGCCCTGCCGCTTCCCGCCTTCCCCTTCCGCAGTTGTGTGTGTGGGCATTACGGTTCACCGTAACCTTTTGATCCCACAATTCCACCTTACAAAATATGCACACCCCCCGGCCTGGACGGTATGGTCTGCAGGGAGGGGCCTGTCTAGGTCTTTTCTCTCGGGAAGATGGCTTGTCTCTCGCTCATCGCTCATCGCTCATCAGAGTCGCGACTGAGACATACAGAAGACGATAGCCGAAAACCGCAACTCGCGGAAAAGCAGGGCAGTTCCCCGGGGCGTAGGAGGAGAGAAACAACAGACCAAAAAAAGAAAAGAGAGAGAAAGAGAAAGAGGGGATGAGAGACAAGAGTCTCTGTTGTGGAAAGTGATCACCAAATGTGATGGGCAGGTCATATCCATATCGACGGGGTAGTTGTGGCAGCAAAAGAGCAAGACAAGAGGGCAGCTTGCGAGGAGAGAGGGCTCGCAAGAAGGAGGGGGACACAGCAAGTTGAATGCGCTGGCACAGCGATGCTCAGGTCAGACACGCCTGCACATGAGACTGGACTCCCAGAATACTGCCACGGGCAGACGAAGCCAGGCAAAGGCCAGTGCCATCCACTTCTGTCCAGAGGTCGCTAGACCGCGTCGCGACGGGGGCTCGTCGGGGCTTCTGGGTGACTGGGCTTTCTACTGCGTAGATGCTTGGGCACCGTGACGCATCCGTTAAGGGCGTCCCCGTTCTACCGTACTCTGATTGGCCCGTCTCGGCCGTCCTGTCAGTCAGTCCAGACCTGTCAAAGAGCACTACGAGTACGACTAGGAGACGAGGAGACTAGGAGACGAGGAGACTAGGAGACGAGGAGACTAGGAGACTGTTAAAGAGGCCCTTTGGCCGGGGCGACGTACAGTCCTCCGCCCCAAACTCTAGACCGCCAAAGACCGTAGTCGACCACATTTGTAGGCTGCATCGTCTGCTAGTATGGCTTCCGCTGGCCGTCGCGACCAAACGACCCGCAGTCGACCGCCTATCAGTCCGCTCTAGAACTCGCCCACAGCCACAAAAGCTCCATCGTCTGTCACCATCGGCGGTTGACTGAGAAAACCTGACTCTTAAGAGCACTTTCTTTCCAGGGTCTCGTCTGGTCTCGTATGGGAAAGCGGCTCGTAAGTGACCATTTGATCGACGGCGCTCTCCATGCTCTCGGCCAGCTCGACTGTCGTCTGGACTGTCGTCAAGCGTGTGAGCGTGTCGATTGTCTGTTGAGTGACTCTCCTCCGAGTGGCAGAAAGGAGAGAGCACGCCTTTGTCCAGCCTTGAAGCGCAACCCGCGTTAACAGCCGACGTGCATCTTGGCTTCCATACCGTCTTCCGGGACTCTGGTAGCTCTTTTCTCTTTTCTCTATTCTCTTTCTCTTTTCCCGTTCTTGTCCAGAGTCGCTTCTGTTGTCTACTCGTAGGAACGCAAAGAAACGAGAGTCGTCGTAGACTTCTCTCTCCGACTTGCTCTTTCGTTTGCCATCTCTCACCCTTGTGCCCACATAGTGTCCGCATGCCTCCTGTTCAAAGAGGCGCGGAGAATGCCACTGGCTTCTGGGTAAGGGGCAGAAAGCCGAGCATTCCCTTTGGTGTCTGGTCCTTCTGGGGGATTTCATGTGTTCCGATTGGCGGGCGGCTGTCCCCCGCCAACCACGCCCACCTTCGATCCCGCCAACATACTGGGCCAGCCGAGGAGGAAACAGCAGCCGAGCAGAAAGGCGACGGCTTGTGTTGAAAGATGGCGAGAGACGGGCGAAAGACACACCATAAGGAATGTAGACAGGCTTCTCCCGTTTACACCAGTCTCTCTCTCTCTCTCTCTCTCTCTCTTTTTTGCTCGTACGGACTGTACTCTTCTTCCTCGCTCGTCCACTGTCTACACCGATTCCGTGCAAATGAAACGCCCTAACCGTCGTGCGCTGGGTCTCTCTTTTTTTCCCGCTTCTCGCTTGTCCTCTTTTGTCCTGTTTGAGCATTTGTTTCCGTGTGCTCAGACTCTGCGAAAGTGTGGAGGTCCGAGAGAGGGAGAGAGGAAGGGAGACTGAGCGGGAGACTGAGCGTGTGGACATAAACAAGGCTGGACCGCTCTTCCAAATAAGTCTGGCCTGTACATCGTAGTGAAGCTGTCACGTCTTGTTCTGGTCGAGCCTGTGGATTCGGGGGGGGGGGGGGGGGCGTATGCTGGCCGTGCTTTGGGGTTTTCGGCCCTTTGGCGGGCGGGCGGAAGAGTTCACTAGCCTTTCTAGCCTATTTGTTCCGACTACAAATACAAATAGCTAGCATAATACGCACCGTTTTGGCCGCTGGGTTCGACGCCGGCAATCGACTGGCGGCAGGCAAAGACGGCAAGAGACGACGGTCCCTGGTGAAGTATTTTCTGCCGCCTTTCTTCTCACCGTTTTCTCCACCAAAACTGTTTTGTGGCCGTTGCAAATGTTCGTTCAGGCACAAGATACAAAATGCCGCCCGGCCGTCGTACGGAACAACTCACGAAACACGTACCGGTGGGAAGAAAAGAAGAAAACAAGGAGAGAAATAAAGAGACGGAAAGAAGAGGAGAAGGAGAGAAGGGAGAAGAGGAGGAGACGCGGAAAAGACAAAGATGCAGACCAACCACACAGACGGTTTTGCGGAGGGCCTTGCCCCGTTGATTTGGCCGCTGAAACAGAGACTGTGCACAGACGATCAACAAGAGTCCCTCGATGGAAATGGAGGCAATGGAGGCAATGGCAGCGGCTCCGCATTTCGCAACGTCTGCGATACTGCTTCGTTGCTTTGCTGCTTTGTTGGAGGCTGGCAAAAGAGCTCAAGCTTTCAAGCTTTCAAACAGTTTGCCTCTTCAAGGCATGTGGCCACTGAGGCGCGACAAGGTGAAAACGGTGAGCTCAAGGCGTGAAAACGGTGAGTCGCGTGAAAGAGGGCGGCAGAAAAAATAGAGTGGCAAAGGTCGAGAGCCTTTGAGCCTTTTGCGGGCAGGCGGGCCCTGGAGAGCATACGGAGTAGCATCTTACGGAATAGTCTCGGGCCAGCGTGATTCACTGGGCCAAGTGGCACCTTCCCTTCGTCGCTAGTAGCGCACTAACTTTCGGTTTCAGTGGAGCACCACATGGGACAATGGCAGCTTTTCGCCCACGACAAAGCCCAAGAGTCCACAACTACAAACGCCCAACCACGCCCAACGACGCCCAACCACGGAGGCTATCGCAGGCGAGGCTAGCGACTACCCTGCGCTATCGGTGAAAATGGGGTCAAATTTACATCCGACAAAGGCCCAGAGCCACGGTTTCTCCTCCCCAGTTTCTTGTATCTTATCTTACTCCTAATGTAATTACAGTAATCCTAGAGACCCAGACCCTCCCTTGTCGCCTCGTCCGTGTTCGTCGCCTTCCACTTCAGGGCTTCTTTCGCCCCGTTCTGGCCTTCCCTTCGGGCGAAAAGCATGTCCGACAACGTCGTAAAGCTGAAATGCCTCGTGGCTGGTCCCGAGCAAAGGGGAGCCAGTGAGCCAGGGAGCCAGGGCGGGACGGCCGTCGGACACCAACGACAAACAAAGGCAATACTGGGTACGTCGTACTGGGTAACAGTAAGGCACCATACAAAGTATGGACAGACCAGAGCCGGGGTCAAGCATCAGTCGGCGATGAGAGTGAAGCTACTTCGTAAAGGGGGTCGTGTGGCATAGAGTCTTTTGAAGCATGAAAGATCGACTGAGAATTTCAGTCGACGAGGCAACGACGGTGTAAGTCTTCAGAAGACATATGTCCTTCCATCAAATACTGAGTATCGGTCCTTTGTCTTTGCCGGGCCACTGCCGATGTCGTCGGATCGACTAGAAGGATTCGAGAAGAAAAGGACGAGAAAGAAAAGAAGAAAAAATATAGGAGAAAAATAGGAGAATTAAAAAGTGGCCGGCCATATTAGGAAGGTTGAAAAGGGAGAAAAGAGGAAGAGTTTTCACACCGGACAGACTTTGGCAACCTTTACGATGCATCACGCCCGTCGGCCTATTTCGACCCTGCATAGCAACGAGCTGTACATGTACTTTCCTCACTTTATTCATCGTATATTTTCTTCATTTTACATACTATTTTCGTCTCAACCCACGACATTAAATCTCTTCTCGTTATTGTCGACGAAAAAGTCTTCGATTCCTCGAGCCTAGCAGCAAGCAGCCCTAACTCGCATGGAAGAGCGCGAAGAGGGCTCAAAGACGGCGGCCACTACTGAATTACGGAGTCCAGTGCGCGCAACCACCAGGGCGAATGGGCGAGCGGAGAGTGCCACAGCACGAAATCGTAGCCCCAAACGGAGCAAGCGCATTGGTGGAAACCGACTGGCGGAGGACGAAAAACGGCAGAGAGGGAAAACGGGTAGAAAAGAAAAGAAGAAAAAGAGAAAAAAAAAAAAGAAAAAGGGCAAGGAACACCGTCGGATGCGCCCGATGGACCGCATTGCCTGCCGGCCACGACTTTCAGAGTCTCGGAAGTTGCCATTTGTCATTTGCCATTTGCCGGCCTATCGTTTTGGCGCCTTGGCTTTCTTTTGTCTCTTGGGCTGCGGTTTACTTTAAGTGCTGTTTTTTCTAGTCTGTCAAGACGGTGCCAGAAAGTAGTAACTGCTTCGTGATGTTTCTTCTTGTTCTTTTTACTCTTTTTACTCTTTTCGCCCTGTTCGCTCTTCTTCTCTCTTCATACACCCCCCTCCCCATGCCCGTTCCCAGGGGAAAGGAGATGCCGGGACAAGAGAAAACAAGGAAAGAATAATTGAGAGAAAAGAAAAAGAGGAGCAAAGGGGAAAAGTTGGGCGCTGGGAATCCGGACGAGACCGAAGAGATTTTCCCTTGTCAATCTGGACCCCCCCTTGTCAGCGACTTTCTCCTTTCCGCAGGGGAAGGAGAAGAAAAAAGATGCAGGGGGTAGGTGGTGAGTGCGGGCAGGATTGGGGAGGAGAGAAAGGGCACACAAAGATACTACGGAGAAGACTGTATTACATACAGAAAGAAAGAGAAAGGACAGAAAGTGAAATGAGAGGCCTGGCCAGGCCTGGTTGAGGGGCCCGCTTTGATCAGAACCGCTTCCCCGGTCGCAGGCCAGCGGGGAAGTTCTTCCCGCGAGCCTGCGCTTGGGCTTTCATACTGGGTTGGACGAGCAAGCCATTCAGCCACGGCCCCCTTATGTCCCACTTTTATATTTTCTTCTTTTCCTTCTAGCGTCCATTCCTTGTCAGAGAGGAAGTGAGGAAAGAGAATGGGAAGAGCGGGTCTCTCCAGCTCTCTGGGCCGCTGGGACTGTTCCTTTCACGCGGGACAATGTCCTGCCCAGCACGGCAGGGTTTTGCTTTTGGGTGGGACCTCCTGGGGGATGGTGGGAACCAAAAAGGCCCGACGAGCGGGTTTGCCCAAGATGGGCATCTGAAAGTCTACCGAGTACAATATGTACTGAGTATGCGAAGAAAACAAGAGAGGAGGGAGGAGGGAGGAGGGTGTCCTCTGCAGTGGAGGCTGCCCAATGCGACGGGTCGTCCCAGGAGAGCAGGTCAATCCACACGGCCAAACGGCCAATCTCACCGAAAGAAGAAGGCGAATGCGCCGAGGGATGGTCAGGGTTTTTTTTTTCTTTGGGAAATCGAGCGATTTAACGGCAAGCGGACTGGCCTCGGTGCTTTGATAAGAGACGGATGGGATTGCCAATAACGGTCAGGCCTCGGTGAAGCACATGCCTCATACTCATGCCTCGTGCTCATGTGCTCATGGAACTCGGTGTCGTTGATGTTCGTCTGAACTTTGAACGACAGCAAAGCGAACTGTGATTGTGGTTGTTAGCCCTGCAGCCAGGACTCGCTCGCTCGTCGTGTGTGACCACGGATCTTCACCTCCTCTCCTCTCCGCAGTACGGAGTACGGAGTACTCTTAAATCATTGCTGTCCATTGTTATCAGCTTTCATTGACCCTCCCCTCGCAACGTTGTCCTTTTTTTTCTCCAGACATTACGGTATATTAGGTCTGAAGTCGCAGAATCTCGAGACACTCTGTCGATCCCCTTCCATCTTCTTTGTATTGTCTGGACAGCTCTGGCTCAGCCGGTCCGAAATTTGTCTTGGTTATCATCTTGCAAGTGTAAATAAGTGTAACACCCACGCCACCCAAGAGACCGGGTCGAGATGTGTGCCTGGGTAAGAAGGTGCTGATCTTAGACTGAAAGAAAGGAGAAAGAAAGAAAAGGGGAAAAAGAAAGCCCCAGTGCCCGGCATATGCTGCGGCATGTGAAGCGAAGCGAGGAACAGACCCGAGAGAAAGAGGAGACGAAGCACGCCAATTGGCGCGTTCCTTGCATTTTGTCTGCACGCCCATGCAGGGGGGAAGAAAATGCGACGAAAAAAAGAAAGAAAGAAAAAAAATACAAAGTACAGGAAAGCGCTTTCGCAAGCCGACCCTCCTTGCCGGGTGAGAGAAGAGTGGAATGAGACGGACAGAGCGTCGTCAATCCAAGACATGCAGGCACTTGAAAAAGCAAAGATTAGAAGTGGACTGTGTAATACTGAGTACACGGGAGGGGGGGAAGAGAGGAAAAGAGGGAGAAGAGACAATGACTGCGCAAGGAGGAAACGAATGAGGATGGGATGAAAGTGGGAAAGTGGGGAAAGCGGGAAAGCGGGGACACGCGGAGGCCATCCGGGCCGCAGCGAGAGCACAAAAAAGTGGCGATCCCTATCAGTTGAAGATGAAGGGGGTGAACCTCGACGGTATTTGTGTTTGCGCGATTGATAGGGATGCTTTCTTTTACCCTCGCTCAAACACTTTTAGCTCTTCTCTCGGCTCCCCTTTGTCGTCTTTGAATTGTGACAGAAAGTAAAGCAGCAGAAGTGAGCTGAGTGGCAGAAAACGCGGACGGCTGACAGAACATGCATCGTACTCAAACGGAAAAAAGAGGCGACAAGCAGCAACAAGCATGATCCAACAGCCAGGGCAGTCGACAAGGGGCCTCTTTTGGTGGGGGACTAAGAAGAAAGAGATGGAAACGAGCAACAGCCTGTTGGTAGCACGGGGGAGTTTGCATTCTCTCTCCCTTTCCCAGTTACTGGGCAAAGAGCGTGCAACAACGCGTGCAACAACGCGTGCAATTGCGACGTTTTGTGACGCGACGATACCTTTCGTTTGGGCAACACGAGCAAGAATGACAAGGTACGACGTCAACGACGCCAAAAGAAAAGGCACGAATCACGCATCACGCATCACGCATCACAATTGTGAAACAGATTGCTTCAGCCCATTCGGGACGCTTTGTTGGTTATCAGGCAAGCAAATGAAAAGGAAAACGAAAAGGCGGGCAGCATAGCCGTCTACGAGTTTTTGCATCTCATCCCAACCTCTTGTCCAGTCGGTTGACCAGCATCGCATGCCCCCTTTTTGTTGCATCCGACGGCGACGGCCGCAACGACTGTGATGGCGACAGCCAAAGACGACATCCCAGCTGAAGCTGAAGCTGAATAAAAATACCGGCTGAAAAAGTTGATATGTGAGAGTCGACAGGACGAGCAAAAAAAATGACGAGAGAAATGACAAGGCGGGAACACAGAAGCGCAATGACGAGAGCAGAAACAAGGACCCCCCGTCATATCCCTTTCCTCGGTCTTGGGAATCAAGAGTCGAAGAAAGAGGGGAAAAGAGAGGGAAAAAGAGAGGGAAAAAGAGAGGGAAAAAGAGAGGGAAAAGAGGAGACAAACTTGAGATACCACCAGTCACAAACAAGCAGGTTCCAGGTGCCTGTGTGTCGGGTCCAATCAATGGTCCCAAATGCTCCCCAAGAGGCACTCGATGCCACTCAATACTGGAAAACTCGCTGGTTGGTAGTGCTTTCTTTTTTTGTCTCCTCTTCTTTATTGGTCCCCCGCTCACAGGAGGCACCCAAGAGAACGGTCACAGTGGGCCAAGAAAAAAAAGCGAGAAGCGAGAAACAAGAAGCGAGAGGAGCAGGCAGAGGAGGAGGCAAACGGTCCACACCCCCACGCCGTGGGATATCGTGGGGGTTTCTCCTCGCATTCTTGTTAAACCTCTCTTGTCTCCCTCTGAGCACGATATTTCTCACCGTTTTCTCCTGCTCCTCTTTGCGTCGTCATCCCACGCCTGGCTGTCTGTTCGTGACGGCCATGGCAATCGTCATCCCACGCGCGCCGTCTGTCGTATGCCGTTTGTCGTCGTCGGCCCTCCTCCCTCTTGTACCATCACATCTTGCCTCTCCCACGCAAGATCAACGGTCAGCAGGAGGCGGGCGCTTGGGAGCGTGGGCTCCGGAGAGGGTCGCTCTAAGCTACCATCCCATCCATTCTCTCTACGATACATGCGGTGGACTTCCTCTCCTCGCCGTGTCCGTTTGCCTCCCCACGTAGCAAGTTAAGTCCCACTCTCCCACGCCGTCTTCCCCGGCGACGACTCCTTGTCGGTGAGGGACGTGGGGAGACCTGGTCCGGGCTCTTTTTTCTGCCCCAGGAACATGGAGGTCACGACATTGGTTTTTCCTGGTCAATGAGAGGGGGGAGGCGCAATACAAATACGCCGTTGTGGCTTCGGCCATTCAAATCGCTGGCAATGTGATTGGTCATGAAAGCCATGGCAAAAGCGAGGGCAACGAGATGATGGAGGAGCGCGTTGAGAGGGCGCGGTGACGGCTAATGGTTCCGGCACGGACACTTGCAGCGGCTCTTCCCTTCCTCCCGTTCTGCAGCAGTTACTCTATGTACTGAGTAAGTTGTGTGACGGAAGACGCACTTCAAAGTACATGCGCTGTGCGATGTAGTAGCTGTTTAATTGCCAATGGAGAGAATGAGGGAAAGAATGGATAGAAGGGACGAGTATAACAGCGAGAAGCAGCTATCCGCAGTCTCCGTTTTTGAGAGGAGCATCAAGGTGAAGTCGAGAGAGTTGCTGTTGCAAATACCAGTGTGTCGAACGTGTGTACTCTATTAGTGATCAACAACGTCGATCTGCTTTTTGGTACCTTTTTTTTAAGAAAACAAATGTTTCAAAAACATCAGATCAAAAGAACAAAATGGGGAAAACGTCCAAAATAACTGTAAAACCCAGGGTTACAAAATATAAATAGAAAACAATACGAAAGACAAAAGGAAAGAAACAAGACAAAACAAAACAAAAAGGAGACACAACATGCCGCTTGTAGACAAACGACAACACGTGGTCCTCACCTTTACATCCGACCGCGCGCCGGGAGCAGACATCAGTATGGACGTGGACGACGGTGGTGTCTGCTGGGTGGCGTGCTAGCACGAGGTGAACGACAAATGACCCAGACCAACTGCAGGACAACTGACAAAATGTCGACACCATTGACACAGCCTGCCATTTTGTGAAGCGCGGCGCGTGCGTGTCCGAGATCCAAAACTTGCTGGCCTGCCAGGGCGGTACCGAACTTGTCCCGGCGCGCCCGAGCCGGGCCATGTCTTGCAGCCGCTGGGTCGAGACGCGGACGAGGACTCCGTCGTCTTTCTTCTCAGCCTCAGCCCCAGCCCCGGCCCCGGCCCCGGCCCCACCACGGCCTCCAAGTGGCCTGGCCGGCTCCTGTACCGCTGGATTGCATTGCGGCGGCGTGTTTGCGGTCAACAATCCGAAAACCTGACCAGTCTGGCCGGAGCTACAAGGCATAGCGAAAAGCATTGACTGTTCTTGATTCTTGATTCCTTGTTTGCATCCCCCCAACGGATTGAATCAATAGCAAATGATGACTGCAATATACAAATATGCAATAGGCCTGACACTGTATGATCTCAATATCTGTGCCATCTGGCACCCAATAAAACCATAGACACGGGCACACTGCACACAACAATCACGGCAATCTATCGGAAAGAAGATAGAGTGCAAAGACGTCCCGCTCTACGGTGATTACACAACAGCAAGTATCGAGAAGGATGTTGGATGGATGACATAGTCGTACGAAAAAGGGCAGGCGAACGGAAGAAGAATCACACTCGACAGAGTACCTTGCACGTCGTACCGTCGTGAAAATACTCGCCCCCTTCCTTTCTGCAAGGAGCTTTCGTATTTGAGGTTGTTGCCTGTCCATCCTTTCCTTTTTTTTCTTTTTGGTATACGAGTGCTCTGCTTGTAACGTTCCAAACGGGCCTCACTCATCGCCCGTTACCACCGGCTGGGGCGGGAGGAACACCGATTACAATCACAAATACAGTACAGAGCACAGATGGACAGTACACAGGGCAGTGCTGTGTGAGTCTTGGGGGGAAGAAGGAGGGGGGGCGGGCATAGTCCGGGGGTGGCGGACATTTTTCGGCAGCTGTTGCGGCGAGGCAAATACTGGAAGTGCCCTGGCAGAAAAGAAAAACGGAGGCATCGTGTCCTGTGGTTGGCCATATGCCGTGGCCAGTACGACAGGTTTCGTGTCTGCCTATTGCTGTCCTGCTGTCCCGCTGTCCTGCTGTCGCCAGCAAGGCTCAAGCAGGACCAAGGCTCAAGCAGGACCCAATAGCCTGGATATCCAACATCTTGGAATTTTGGAGGCTCGACCGTTTTCTTTCGCATCGTCTTCCTGTGACCATACCAAGTGACACGCCCTCCGTGCCTCGGCCACTCAAGTCTCAGTCACCAACGTGCCCTTCCCTGGAAGCGAATGCCAACACTGCCAACACTCTGCCAAGGGGTCGTCTCGGGGGTGCTCGGGGGCTACGGGAAGGAGCTGTTAACGTCGATGTACGTCTACGTCTACGTTTACACGGGGATCTATTTGTGTGGGGGGCACAGCATCCTCTTCTGTTGGGCTGGGTTGGGCCGTTTGCGAGGATGGAGGGGGTGTGTGAGATGAGACGAGGGAAATTAAGAAATGGCGGTGTCTACGCGTAATCTTTCGCATTCGCATTCGACTTTCTCATTCAATTTTCTATTCGTTTTCCATATATTGCTCACCGGCCTTTTCAGGGATCCTGCTGGCGATTGGAGGAAATCGAGCGCAAAAATACGCGAAAGGATGAGAGGGTGAGGGCCGAGAGTGGGAGAATACGGAAGAGATTGGGCGAAACAGCATCCTGGTGGAAAAGGAGGGGAAGAAGCGTGGGGGACAGTCGAGAGAGGGGTCTATCGCACTGGAGGGATACGGCGAAGACCGCGTAGGATGCAGGCAGTTGATGCGTTTTGAGACAAGTTGGGAAGAGAAGAGGGAAAAAGAGAGAAAAAGAAAACAAAAGTGACAGCTTACAGTGAAAATATGAGCAAAACGCGAGCAAAAAGAGAGAAAAAGAACAATATGGCAAAGATATGCCAACATCTTCCAACACAAAATTCCTGGCCAATTTGTGCGCGCAAAAAAGAAAGGATAGGATAAAGGACAAAAAGGAAGAAGAAAAGAAAATCAACGCGAAATAGACCAACATAAAGACGGACAGAAAACCAACAAACACGCTTTAATCACAGCCTCGGTCACTGTTTGAGCAACCGTCAGTCACATCGCAGACCCAAGGCATGGAGTGCACAAATTTCTTCAACAATCACCGTTGTGGACGAAACTCAACGGGTGACTCCACTCACCAACATCACAGATCACAGATCACAGATCACAGATCACAGGCGCTATGCGGAATCTGGTGTATTAGTCGTATTGATACTACGCGCCGTGGAGCTCTCTCATAAATTCTACCACAGCCTGGTCCTCTACACCCTCCACACCAACATGTGACTGACGGTCACTGTTGGTAATGGTTGTTGGCTGTGTGTGTTGGTTTAATTACGCTTAAGGGCTTTCCAACTGCCATGATAGGGAGGAAATAAGAAAAGATGGAAAAACAAAAGACGAGAGGGTGCAGGACGAGATGCCGCATTCTCTCGCATCCCTTCATCATGATCAAGCAAAGCCCGTTTGCGCTCCTCAACTCATCGGCGAGACGGCAGAAGTGATTTGCACGCGCCTCCCTATCTCTCACAGGCAGACATCACATCCACACAAGAGTACTGAGTAGGCCCAAGCACAGAGCCTCCTTCACTAGCAATAGGTGTTCATCGCAACCAATGGTATCACACAAGGCAAACACACACAGAGGACGGCTCATCTGAGCCAACCGAACGCATAGAAATTACACCTTCTCACAAAATGCTTGCAGGCAACAGAGAAAGGAGGTGAGCGATGTCGGTCTTGGTTGGATAATAATAAAGGAGAGTGGTGACCAATAAGCTGGTAAAGCACCTTTTCTCGCATCTTTCGTGAGGTTGCATTGTGTGATCCGCTCATGATCCCCCCTCGTGCACGCCCCCCTCCCAACCATTATCTTCATCTCCTTATCACTATCACACGCACTGAAAGAAAATACGATACACTCCGTAGATTGACCAAATAGAAGAAACGAGATGGGGGTGTGCTTGTTGCTGGGTCGCGGCCCATTAGAGGCAGGTGTCGGTCATGGTTCGCGACGGTGATGCTCAACTCGACGCGTCCCCGTGCACCCCCCGCTTGTTGGTCTCCCTTTCCCGGAGCATTTTGAACAGAACTTCAAGTTGACAAATTGAGACTTGCACGGAATGAGTTGATTCTTGACCAGGTTGAATACTGTCACAAGAACGCGGGTAGAACGCGGGTGAGAGGGTGCAAAGTGCAGGGCCCTTAATTTCCTCGAGGACAATGTCGCAAATCCAAAATAAAAACGATAGGAAAGTGAGAATGATCGACATCCTGAGACCAGGTGACGGGCCGCTGAAGGATGAGGGATGGGATGGGGGGAAGGGGCGCGAGAGTCCACCGCGGGGGCTAGGAAGCGGGAGGGCGCGAAAATGCGGAAGAGGAAGGGGGTGAGAGCGCGGTCCTCCTCACGTCTTCCCACTCTCTCACCCGTCTCTCGGCCACTCACAGGCCACAGCGAGGAGTAAAAATAGAACAGCCGGAACAGGCAAAAAATCAACGATTCAAGCTCTTGTATTGCAGTATAAAATACCCACGAGCCAAGCAAAGAAGACAATATGCTGTTGACAACACGAACCGTCCATAATGTGCCCTTGGCTTGTGGTTTATGTCTTATGGCTTGATGGAATAAATATAGACTGTAGAAACTCGCAGTAGATAGCTTCAGGTTGCAAGAAGTTTGTCTTGTCCTTTCTTTGTTTGTTCGTTTTCTTCTTCTTTTTCGAAAGATGATACGATTGTGTTAGCTGGCAGGTGCTCTTCATATCATGCTATGTGTCTGTATCGGAGGATCATGACAACACGGTTGGCAAATATAATGTTCACAGTATCTTGAGGTGGCATTAAAATCGAGTCAAGCAGAACAATATCTCATAAACAAAATAAAGACGAAATTAAGACGCCTCGTAAAGTGACTGACTAAGGATCAACTCCTAGCTATCCTTCCCCGCTCCCCTCGCTTCACCCCTTTACTAAATAACACCGTTGGCTTCTTTAAGCAAGGCGGCGGTATTCTCCGACCGCGGCCTGAAGACGACGTCAAACTTGCCCGGGTGGCTCGACAGGCCGGTGCTAATCGTGATGGGCTGGTCAAAGGGCGCAAAGGGCGTACCATTGGGGTTGAGCGGCGCCGAGATGTCCACGGTGGCGACCATGATGGCGACCATGATCTACACCGACGCCTGGGCCAGGTGGCGGCCTACATATGTGTGGCGAACAAACCTCGAGGGATCGGGCCAGGAAGGGCTCGCCGGCGCCGCCCTCTTCCCTTGGGCGTAAAGCGGTCCGGGACCCATTGTGGGGAGTGCAAGCAAAGTGAAGCAAAAAAGTGTGACGTCTGTGTTAGGATCAAAGCACCTGCTAGGTAACGAGCACAAAAACAATGTGCACAAATACGTTGAATTATCTTGAACAGGGAGAGCGCCTCCCAGCTGGCACAGCTGCAAAAGGACGAGGAGCTGTCGTCTGATTCTGTTTGGTCTTCCCTGAAGACGTCGGCACTGCCTACTGAGCCTCCGATGTGAGACGAGGGAGCTGGAGCTGGAGTTCGTAGTCGACCTTTGTCCAACCGGAGCGGGATCCAGGCCGAGACCGACTGAGATATCAGTCCCTGAGATATCAGGCAAAAGAAGGAGGACTCGTGCTATTGGTGTTAGCGGCTCTCCCGTACCGGGCGTCAGTTTTAGTGGGAAATGCCGGCCGGCCGGGCCGGTCCTGGCACTCTTTTCCTGTACGATGTACAGCAAAAGCCAGCAGGGTGATGGCAGGAAGGAGCGGGGAGGCGGGAGGCAAAGAGAGCGGATATAGACAACCAGACACAAGGAAGATGCACATGAAATTGGGAGACTGGAAGACGCGGTGAGTCGCTGCAGAACAATGGCGGCAGGAGCGACGCGGCAGGCAATTCTGTCCACTTCCCTCCCTTCCCTCCTTTCGTATGGTAGAAGCTTTGCCAACCGTGGAGAGCAGCCAGCTTGTCGTATTTTCCGCCATTGTTTGACCCGCGGGCAAACGACAAGAGAGAGCACGTGGTTTTGCTGTCTTGCCAGCTGCTTCATATCAGATAAACAAGCACTTGCTCTACTCGATCAACTTTGATCTTTGAGCGTCTTGGCATTTTCCTACCACCAAGGAAAGAGCTTCTCTCCCATTGTTCCTTCCTAATCACTCGGCGTTCTCATCGACGTACCTTCCATTTTCTCCCACACTTGTTGATACCCCCTTTCTACCTTTTCTCACACAATTCTTCCGTTTGTCTCTTCATCCCCCCAGATTGACGTTGCCGCTTTTTGGCTTTTACCGTGTTTACTCTTTGTTGGCGCCTTGCAGGTTGGTCCGGCTTTTGTCGTCTTTTTGTCAGCTTACATATATTATCTCTGAGACGTGGAAAGCCACAAAGACAAGAGAGAGAGAGAGAGAGAGAGAGCTCAAAGGGCCGAACACGCCAAGGCAAAATTGTGCCAGTATTGGAGTATTGATTTTGACTGGTACGGCATCCAGACATAAGGTCGGTTGAATTTTATCGACGAGCACGGCGTTGAAGTCATCGTACTCTGCTTGGGTTGAAAATCGTACCAGGAGGTGATTGTCTCTGTGTTCCTGGTATGTCGGGTCCGCGTGCATAGATAGTCCCGGCCGTCCATGCCCTCGCCGAGAGGGTCTCAGATAGAAAACTGAGTTCTGGTTTGGGGTCCTTTTCGAGGGCATCGGCGACGCTGCCCTTTAATGCTGTCCCTCAATGCTGTCGCTTGGATAGGGAATGGCCTTTCGGGAGGGGGTTGTTGCCAATGTCTTATTTCGGATCGTTTGTCTTTGCTTTGTCTCGTTGTGTTGTAGCACCTGCAGCGCAAAATGCAAAGTCCCAACCCCGCAGATTGTCGCAGGGCGTTGCCACTCTGGCCGTTTTGCCTCACAGACGGCGTCTCTCTTTTCTCTCCAACATGCCAACATGTTCTTCAGCCCTATGAACGGCCGTGGTTGACTGAAACATGGCCTTTTCTGGCATGTGACACTTGCATATTGCTTGTTTTTTGGCCCTTGAAACAAGATTTAGAGATCGACAAAGATTGGATCCCATCCACTTTTGTATCATCTGCAAGATCGAACGACGTCCACGTCGCCTGTCACACAATTTGTGCTTTATATGTATCACGATCGTTCACGGTAAGGTCTTGAAAGGAGGCTGAAAAGACACCCTGTGTATTCCGTGTGTTCTTCTGCTATACAAATAGGTAGAGTGGCACTGTGTTGCCATCAGCAAAGTGATTCAGAAAATAGACGGTGGCCAAACACCACACATCGCCCATCTTTCTCATGGTCTTACGGCCATCGCCAGGTCGTCAACTGCCGTCTAAAATGCCATGCTGTCTCTTGAACCTCTTTTGTCTTTTTTTGGTATTTCTATTTCTCGCCTTGCGGGCCAAGTCTGCTCGGCTCGACTGGCCCTTGGAAAAAAACAATTGTTTCAAAACGCCGGTCGAATGTCTGTGTATAACCAATTCCCCAACAGCAAGTATGGGTTTCTAGAAAGAAAGAATGTCGCGAGAAAAAGCAGAAAGAATAAGATAAGAAATCAAACAACAGAGATGCGAAAGAAATGCAAAATCGCGAAAAGAGCCACCCTTAATATGTTCGATCTCGTTGCGGCGCGCAACAGACGAAATCTTTTGTCCCAATGTAAGTAAGAAATAGAAACGGCAGAAAAAGAGATAAAAACCAGTAAAACCAAAACAGCGCAAATGCAAAGGCGATTAATCAACTCTCAAGAGGCAAAGAACAAGCATGGAAACCATGAATCAATCGCATCAAAGGAAAAGAGCTTCCCCACCCCCGGACATCTGCACAGGCTACGCCCAATCACAACTCGCACCCTCCTTCTTCAGTCGTACTGGAAGAGGACGGAGATGGATTCACCGTGGTGGACACGGCGGATGGCTTCCGCGAACACGGGTGAAATGTCAAGCACCTCGAGCTTGTTGCACAGCGCCCGGTGTTCTGCTTGCGGCACCGAGTTGGTCACAATGATCTTGTCAAGAGCCGAGGCGTTGATGCGGGGGATGGCGTCGCCACTGAGGACACCGTGCGTCAGAAGTGCGTAGCAGAACGTTGCGCCCTCCTTCTTTAGCAGCTTTGCGGCCCGCGTGATGGTGTTCGCAGTGTCGGCAAGATCGTCGACGAGAATGCACACACGGCCGGTCACGTTACCGACAAGCATCATTGTGGCGTTCTGGCGGTCGGTGATCTTGGTAGGACGGCGCTCCTGCCAAAATTTGTTAGTTTCAAATTTGAGCCGAAAGATTGTTAGACTTGAACCCAAGGCTTTCCCTGGCTTACCTTGTGAATCAGAGCAAAGTCCATGCCAAGGCTGTCTGCAATGGCCGTAGCGCGCTTTGCGCCACCTGCATCGGGACTGACAATGACGGCGTCCTTGTAGTCCGGGATGCTCTGCTGGATGTACCGCTGCAGCAGCGGCTTGCCGTACAGGTTGTCGACGGGGACATCAAAGAAGCCCTGGTACTGCGGGTCGTGGAGGTCCATGGTGATGACATGGTCGGCGCCAGCGCACGTCAGGAGGTCGGCAACGAGGATGCCGGCCTGGGCCACCCACTGCTTGTAGCCGGGCTTGGCCTGGAAGCTGTTGATAAGGTTGTGGTTGTTGTAGTCGTGGGTCGTGAAGGGAGCTTGTGAGGAACTGGACTCGTTCTTGCCGTGGGTGGGCGTGGACCGGCCGCCATTGGCAGTGCCCGGCTGGTTGTGGTCCGAGTTTCCGTTCGTAGAACCGTGAGCCCGCGCGGCCGAACCATTAGAAATCGCCGTTTTGCTGAGAGCCTTGGACAGGTCGGCCGAGGTCGTGAAAGTCGACGACTTGGGCCGGTCGGGGCCCGGGGAAGCAGGCACGCTCTCGAAGGTGTAGTCGTCCTTCTTGGTAGGCGTGCCCGTTATTGAGGTCGGGGCCTTGGAGAGCGGGGCGCCGATCTTGTTGTAGGGGAGGTCGGGCTGGCGCGAGTAGGGAAAGAGCGGCATAACTGCCGTGACCCGTCTGGCAGAGCCGGTCTTGCAGGCCGAGATCATGATGCAGAGGTCGACAAAGTTGTCGTTGACCGAGCCGCTGCCGGTCTGGATGATATACACATCCTTGCCGCGAACGGAGTCCTTGATCTCGCAGCGGCTCTCACCGACCTCGAACTTGCCGAGGATGCGGTTGCAGGCTGGGATACCGAGGATGTTGCAGACATTGTCGACCAGCTGCGGGTGGGAGTTGCCACCGAGGATGACGATGTTCTTGACCATTTTTGCGAGTGTGGGGTGGGTGGAGGGGAGATTGTCGAGTTGGGAATCCGAGTGAAAGGATTGACGCAAGCGTAGCCCGTCGGTACGTAGGATCGCGGGATGAGCGCGTCGAACGTCGATGCGTGTGGGTGAAAGACGGGTGGGGAGAGAGGAAGAAACGAGTTGCACACAAACCCAAGGCGGGCTGCGACGAAGCGAAAAGAGCGGGCAATCGAGAAAAAGAAGTCGGTCAAGGCGCTGCGCACGATCAAAAATCGCCGCAAAGGAAAGTGTGCGTGCGCGCAAAGAGATGCACGAAGCTCGATGCAAAGGGAACGCACAGTTGGAAATTTTATTCGGCAGGCAGATAAGATGTTTGGGTTGGCTGCAGGCGGTCGGGACCCTCCGATATCGTCAAACAGGGCAGAAAAAAAAATCGTAGCCGGTTAAGAAGGCGGTCAAAGCCGAGGATATGCGAACTTGCCCGGAGTGACACGAGGACTGGGAGATAAAAGCGAGACCTGCAAGAGGTATAAAAGAGACGTGGTTGTCTCTCCAATGTGTCGCAAAAGAATTTCGGAGAGCAATTCAAAGGAGAAAAGAAGAAAAAAAGGTAGAAAGGAACAAGGTTCAGAGGAAAGACGGGTGACGGTGGTTGAGCGTAGCTGTGGAGGAGAAGACCAAGGGAGGAGCCGGATGACGAATGAGGAGCGGAATAAATGAGTTCGTTCAGAGGGCGGTGGAGAAAAAAAGAGAGAGAAAAAAAAAGAAAAAGAGGCCCCACTATGGCGGACAATGAATGTACGATTCGTCGTTGTCGAGTAAGGCCCAGCACCGAAAACAAGCTAAAATACAGTGTGTGTTAGCGAGGTGTTTGGACATTAGGTGAAAGAAGATGCTGTGAAGACGAGATGTCGGCTTCAAATGAGGTTCAATCAAAGGCCGATAAAAGGGCTGAATAGTGAGAAGAGGTTATAACTGTCAAATTTTTTTTGTCAGGTTCATTTGTCAAGATCGTGTGCGCAAAAAGTGTGAAGTCGTTGTCCAGACTGCAGAAAAAGACCCAGCAAAATTGGAGATCGTCACATGGCTTGACAAGCCAAGAAAGGTATGAAAAAGTGCTTCAGAAATTACACAGAAAAACACAGAGGCTCCATCTCCATGGGGGGCTACTTGACACTTACCGTACAGGAAAAGCCAAGTCGTGTTAGAGACGAGACATGGTGACAGGGGCGGCGGTCTGGAAGCAGGTCATTTGGACGGAAGAGAATTGTGCGAGTAAAAATGAAGATTCCAGGCCAGCGATTCCAGGCCAAGTAAGCGGGCCCAGAAAGGCCAGGAAAAGCTGCTACTCAGTAGCGACTAACGCGTGTAAACAAGGCGAGATAGCGTTGGAGCGTGGCCGGCATTGGTGGTCAGCGGGATGCGACAGACAAAGGTGGGTGGGTTGTAGCTGAATCTGGTGATATTGGAGAATGGCAAAAGAAAAAGAAAAAGAGAAGAGAAGCGTTTCAAAATTTGGAGAGGGAGGAGACCAATTTTAACTGATGGAGAAGTGACTGTCAGAGCTGTCAAGGGGAAGGAGCAACGAGTTGAGGTAAATAGACATCTTGGAGAAAGAGCGAAGAGGCAAGCCGAGACGGTCTGGGATGCGGTCTGGGATGGCGAGGCAGGCGCGAGACGCAAAGCAACGCAGCACCTTCCTGCAGTAAAGCTACATGCCGAAAGAGGGAGGAGCAAAGGTGGCGACCAGGAAACTGCTCAAAGTGAGGGAAGGAGCTCAGCTGTATCGTTATTACGGGAAGACTCGAGCACGATCTAGGCAATCGTTCTTGCCTGCTATTGCGCGTGGACTCTCTTTACGCCTTGGAATATCTTACTCAGTACGTACAAGCAGAGAAGTGGTATCTTACCAAACGCCGCGATTGGCGGTGGGCGATTTTGGCAGAGACAAAGTCAAAGTCGCATATTTGGGGGAAAAATAGCTATGGCGGGGCAAAGTGGGGCTTATTCTCGAAACCCAAGTGGCTGGACGCGGCTGCCGTTTTTCTGTTGCGGGCTCTTGCCATGTGAAATTTTTCGAGCTGCACGGGAAGGTGCGACAGGACGCTAAAAGGGACATTGAAAATACATAGTACAGTGCTTGCCAAACGCTACCAAAAAAGTATGCTACAACTGACTCGACGCCCACCCAAGTTTTGCAGGCAAAGAGAAAAACACCAAAGAGCAGACAAGAAGACGACAGCAGGCCACGACGACAGCACCCTTGAGTCAACACCCTTTCCTCAGCCCTCAGTCTTGGACAACCGCCACCCACCCACCACAATGAAGATCCTCGAAGCACAAAACGCGCTCCTCAGCAACTACGAGGTGTACCAGTTTCTCGCCGAGCGGCAAGAACGGCTGGGCAAACAGAAGCAGAACCGCCGTCGCGGGCCCGGCAACCTGGAGACCCTGATTCATGAGGTGAGCCTCCCTCTTCCCCCTTTTTCTTTCCCTCAACAAAGGACCTTTGTTGTGAACGACGGGCACTGACCCGCGCCCAGCTCCTGCAGTACCTCCGGTCGCCGCCGGGCCCGCTGAGCCAGCAGCCGGTGACGTACACCCCGGAAGCCGTGACGACACTGGTCGAACGTCTGCGCGGCTACGACCTGGCCAAGGGCGAGCTGCTGATGATTCTCAACATGCGGCCGCAGACGCCGGCGCAACTGCACCCGTGTGTGGAGGAGGTGGAGGGCCGGCTGACAGAGGAGCAGCAGACGGAGATTCTGAATATCGTGGCGGAAGTGCTGGGGGCGTTCCCGGTCGCGGTCGAAGAGGCGGAGATGGAGGAGGTGGAGGAAGCGCAGTGAAGGCAGGCCTTCAAGTGAGGCTGCGCAAGCGGCCGAGCGAGAGAAAGAGACGAGCTGGCCGACGCGCCAACGCGCCGACGGCAACCGCTCGACTACATGAGGAGACACGCCCCCTCACTTTGCCCGCCTTCCGGCGTCGCCGTCTTCACGGCCCTTCGACACACATCGTCGACCACCTGCGGTAGCAGCTCGCCCGTCCTGGCCGAACACTCCAGATACATGTCGGCCCGCAGCTGCTGGCTCAGCTGGTAGGCCTCGTGCGGGTAGAGGGTGCCGTTGGGATCGTCTTCGCGGCGCAGGTCCCGCTTGAGGCCGAGCACCAAAATGGGCAGACGGTCGCGATGCGGAAAGACGGTGCGCACCTCGCCGATCCAGCGCGACTGCAGGCTCGTCAGGCTGGGCCGGTGGCCAATGTCGTAGCACAGCACGACCAGATCCGGCTGCAGACAGCGCCAGTTCTCGGGCTCTCCGTGTCGGAAAACTCGAGGCGGAACGCAGCAATGCGCGAGCGGAGTTCGAGGACAAACGGCTGGTCGGCGTCGCGCAGGAGCGGAGGTGCCTGCGATCCCGATCCTTGGGCAGCAGCAGCAGCAGCGGCAGCAGCAGCAGCAGCAGCACTATTCGAGCCGCCGTTTTTCAAAAGGGCAAGGCGTCTACCGAGTTCGTACGGAAAGTTAGCACGGAATGACGGAAAAGGTGGTACGTATAGGCAGGCAGGCCAGGTACCCACGACAAAAAGGTCGACTTTCCGACATTGTCGTCGCCGAGAAGCAGAATCGAAATCGGCTGAAGATCGTCCATGATGGATCAGTTCAAGGGACGTGTGACGTGTGTTGTGTGTTGTGCGTTGTGTGAGAGATGAATGTATTTCCCGGTGGAAAGCAACGCATGTCCTCGACTCCTTGTATATTGTTTTGCTAACCCAGACTGCGGTGTGCAAATGCCATTATGTAAGGCCGTTAATCACGCAGTGTGGTGTTGATTCAGTGTTGATTGAGGGTTGATTGAGGGTTGATACTGGACAAGGCTTGAAACATGTGAAGAGCGAAGGAATGGGCACCGTTTTTGTAGCATCCTTGTCGTTGGTTCTTAGGGGTCTTAGTGGGGGTTACATACGCTGGGGAGGAGGCGACTTGGCGCTAATCTGCCGTTTAGCGTGAGCGCAGGCTAGCTCGCTGTAATTTTGCCGTGTCAGGCTGTCAAAGGTCCTGTACAGACGACAGGCTAAATTTTCACATCGACGACGCTTTCTTCAATGGTATTGTCATGAGAATGAATGACTGGGATTTGACGACATAAATTCACACAAACGACGCTCTATATTCGCTATTGCTATGAGCTTCCGGATGTCCATATCACATCTACCAAGCCCCATGATCTCGTGGTTCTTATAACCCTGTTCTTTTGTCGACCCCACCAGCATCGCATGAAGACATCTCGTCTGCCGCATCTTGGCTTCACCAGCTCTGGCCTTGTCTCTTCTGCAGCACGACAGTCTTTTTTGTCTGGACTGCGCGTTCCTTTCCCGTCTTTGCTTTTGGGCCTGCCAGCGGCGCCGGTCGACGTCAGTCGAAGACGACACCCGAGGGCCCTCTTTGCCACCTGGAAGACAAAGGAGCCCACCATCACGCCCATCTACAGGAGCAAGCACAAGGACGAGACCGACGCCATGACCGACTTTACGCGGTGGACCAAGGAGGCGCTGGTCCAGCGGGTACAGGAGCTGCAGGCGCAGCTGGAGGAGGCCAAGACAGGCAATGCAGGCAATGCAGGCAACGCAGGCAAG
The DNA here is from genome assembly GCA_016097115.2 of Sporothrix protearum. Lineage (NCBI taxonomy): Eukaryota > Fungi > Ascomycota > Sordariomycetes > Ophiostomatales > Ophiostomataceae > Sporothrix > Sporothrix protearum. The sequence continues at coordinate 854,445 of JADMNH010000003.1, forward strand.
CCCGCGGACACCAAGCCGTCGTCTGGGCCGAGTGCGGCCGGCACACGCCCCAAGCCCAAAAAGGGCATCGACCCGGCCCGCTATGGAACACGGTTTATCGCGCTGCGCATTGCCTACCTCGGCAAGCGGTACGGCGGGTTCGAGTACCAGCCGTCCGGCGCGCTGCCGAGCGTCGAGGAAGAGCTGTGGAAGGCGCTGGTGAAGGCGTGCCTGATTTTCCCCGAGGGCGGCGCCGCCGCCGCCCACGAGGTCGATTTCAACATCTGCGCGTACTCCAAGTGCGGGCGGACGGACCGCGGCGTGAGTGCGTTTGGGCAGGTGGTGGCCCTGCGTGTGCGCAGCAACCGAAAGCGCAAGGCCAAGGCGGTCGAGGCGAGCGACGACGAGGACGAAACGAGCAAACAGGGAGGGCAAGGTGAGGAGGGAGAGAAGATGGAGATGGAGGAAGAGACGGAAGACGAGAGCAGCCTGCCTCTCCCACACGAAGAGATTCAGTACGGCAAGGTCTTGAACCGTTTGCTGCCCCCAGACATTCGCGTTTTGGCCTGGTGCCCCCACCCGCCGCCCGACTTTTCGGCGCGCTTCTCCTGCCGCGAGCGGCGGTACCGCTACTTTTTCACACAGCCGGCCTACTTTGGCGCACAAGAGTCGTTACCCTCTGCCTCTGCCTCTGCCGAAAACGGAGGCGGACCTGGAGGCGGACCGTCGGACGGCTGGCTCGACATCGACGCCATGCGCACCGCGGCCAAACACTTTGTCGGCCTGCACGACTTCCGCAATTTCTGCAAGATTGACCCCAACAAGCAAATCACCAATTTCCACCGGCGCATGTTTGACGCCGACATTGTCGAGGTGTCCGGGTCGCACGCGTCGCTCGACTACTACGGCGGCAAGGACGCGGTCAAGGTGTATTCGTTTGACGTGCGCGGGTCCGCCTTTTTGTGGCACCAGATCCGGCACATGGTAGCCATCCTGTTCCTGGTCGGCCAGGGCCGGGAGTCCCCCGATGTGGTCCCGCAATTGCTGGACGCCCAGGCCAACCCAGGCCGACCGGCCTATGCCATGGCCGAAGAGGGCCCGCTTGTGCTCTGGGACTGCATCTTCCCGCCGGCCATATCACCGGACGCGCCCGAGGCGGCAGTCGACCACCCGGACGCGGGCAACTGGTCCGACAGTCTGGCGTGGTATACCGTGGCCGAGGAGGCACCCGACAGCCGCATGATGCTGGACGGGCTGTGGCGCGGCTGGCACGACGCCAAGATGGACGAGATTCTGTCGAACCAGCTGCTGAACCAGGTGACAAAGCATCCCCTTCCCGGGCAGACACGGCCACCGCAGCCCCCGGCCAAGAAGAGCCATGTCTACGAGGGCGGCGGGGGCCCACGACTGGGTGGCGTCTATACGCCGCTGATGAAGCGCGCCCGCATTGCCCCGCCCGAGGAGCAAAACGACAAGTTTGCGCGGCAAAAGGGGTTTGCCAACGCGGCAGCGATGCGTGACGTGGGCAACTGGCGGGCGGCCATCAAGGCACGGAAGGAGGCCGAGGCGGCCGGCGAGGCGCCGCCAGAGTGGGCAGTCCAAGCAAAGGCCCCGGACGACGTCAAAGAGGCGTGATGGTCGTGGCGACTGTCACTGTCATTCCGAAGCAAGAACACAAAATCATAGACACGAAAGCGACGCTCAAACGAATTGGTTAAACGAAAAACACTTGGTATCATAGCATTAATAAAATTGTCCAACGCACCCAGTCTGACGCGCCCAGTCTGAAGCGCCGTTACCCCCTCGCGTCGGGCTCGTAGAGACACGCCCGCGCCTCGCGCCAGACGGTGCGCACAATGTCCAGGCCGGGCAGCAGCCGCGGGAACACGACGACAATGTGGTCCTCGTCCTCTTCGCTGCTGCTTCCACCGCCGCCGGGGCCGTCGCTCTCATTGTCGGAATCGTCTAGGTCGTAGCCCTCGCCGTAGCCGTCGCCGTCGCCATCGCCATCGTGCCTGTCTCGGCCGTTGCTGTAGCCGTTTCCGTCCCTCCTCGTCTTCGCGTCGTGGTACTCGCCACCCTCTTCCTCTTCCTCTCCCTCTTCCTCGCCCTCTTCCAACAGCCGCGCATGCTTGACCCGCACGCCCAGCCCTTCCCCGCCCATCGGGCCCGCACCCCGCCCGGCCACAACGGCGACCAGATAGTACCGCACCTCGAACCCGCGGAAGGCCTCGTTGACCAGCAGGTCCTGCAACTTTTCCGTCGGGATGAAGCGTGTTGCTGCGGGCGTGGGCTCCCCGTAGTACCCGTCGGCCGCCGTCGCACCGCCAAAGCCGCCGCCGAAGCCGAAGCGGAAGCCGCCGCCACGACCGCCACGACCGCCACGACTGCCTCCGTCGCTGGCGGAGATGCTAAAAAACCGGGCAATCCGTGTCCACGGCGTCGTCAGCGTCCACCACACCACCGACAGCCCCGACACCAGCGCGCCCAGGTACGTCGCGCCCGTCGACCGCGTCTGGATGCCGAGGCCGCGCAGCACCAGCAGCGACTCGGACGTGTGCACGCGCGCCACGCTGGCCCAGAGGGCGGCGGCACACAGAACAAGGACCAGCCAGGCGGGCGCGCGGGCCGCCGCCCGCAGGGCGTCCAGGCCGTGGGCCGACACAAACAGGTGCCACACCACGTTTTGCCACGTCATGCCGGCGTTGGTGCTGGCGCCGGTGCTGGCGCCGCGCGCGCCCCGCCCGCGCCGCCGCAGGCTCATCACCACGTCCTGGTTGGCATGGGCCCACAGAGCCACGCCCGCCGACGCCGCCAGCAGCACGCGCACCACCACCACGGCGGCGGCCAGCGCCCGGCCGCGCCACCCGGAGCGGCGCGGCTGGGTGGTGACGACGAACTCGACGGTGGTCGGCGACGGCCGGCGGACCTCGAGGTGCGGCGGGCCGAACATGATCGGAGAGGCGAAGAGAGTGGGAGCTCGATAGGAGGGCGTGTCGTGTCGGCTCGTGATCGTGTCGAGTCGTGATCGTGTCGTGATCGTAGTGTATATAAACGTTCGTCGTCGCTTGCGCAAAGGAGAGACTGGAGACAGACAGAAAGACAGAAAGACGTAAAGACGGAAAGAAAGGAGTGAATGTCCGTGTTATCGAGTCATTTTTGTTGACAAATCGTCGGCTGGAAATACAGTCTCTCGCGTCCCTCGGTGGGAGTTGAGTCGGAGAACAGAGGTCGCCGTGTTTGCGACGATGCAAATGCAAATGCAAATCGAGCGTTTCGCCGTTCGGGTTGGTGTGCGCTGTGGACGCTGTAAATTACAGGAGGTGTACGTCGTACGTCGTAGCTATGTTTCTGCCGTGGGCGACCGCTTTCGCTGCCCAAGGGGTCAGCTGGCCTATATAAACCGAGTTAAGTCTGCCAAATTCCAACTGGCTGTTATGGTCGAAGTGGAAGGCGGCTCTTGCTATTCTTATTTCCTGCTGTCTCATGTCCGCGGCGGTCTTTCGACCGCTTCAACCCAGTGCGTCGCCCAGTGCGAACGTCGCGGTGGCCGCCCACTCGTATGGGAAACCTACGATGCTGGAACCCCCTTGCGGCCCTAAGCAATTGGAGATGATACTTCAGGGAGGACTCACTCTGCAGAGGCATCTTCACCGTCGCGTGGCGGACTGGATTACGATCGTACTGGGTTGGGGCAGCATTTGAGATGAAGAAGCCAACTTCTCTTTTTGCTTCTTGGTGATGCGACGCACTGTATCGCGCTACCATTCCGCACTGTACGAAAATAGCCGTCACAACAACGATTCAACTCCCAGCAAGGTCAACATTTGTCTTTTTTTGTCGTTCTTCTTTCCCTTACTTTTTTTCTTCTTCAAAATATACATCGCACAGCTTTGTATCAAAAGTGTAAATTCCATAAAAAGGCGATCGACTGAAACAGAGTAGAGTTCCCCAATGGTCCAGAGAGAAGAAGACAAGAAAGCGCCGCGAGGCAGCCCATGTAAAGAGGAAGAAAGGAAAGAAAAGAAAAGAAAGCCAAAACAATACACGAACAAATCAACATCATCAATCCAATAATGTTTTTCTGCTGCTTCGTCCTCCATGTTTCCATCCGGCAGGTCCATTTGCTGCATCCTTTCCGTCTCATGATAGAAAAAAGACCAATCAGTCAACTTGGGATCTTGGCTAGTACAAAAGAGCGACTGAAACATCACAACGAAAGAAATAACGTCAAATGGCAAAAGAGGGCAAATTGAAAACCAACAAAGCAATTTGTATAATAAGAGAGGCCGAAGCCATAGGTGGCACAGACGGAAAAATTCATAAGAGCGAGACGTAAAAGAAAAACGAGAGAAAAACAACATGCCGGAGACGGAAGAGAACAAAAATAGCCAAAAAGCCAGTGTATCAAAGGGACACTCTGCTAGGGATCGTTCGCTGATCACCATTGCATTGCCCCTCAGAGTGTGCAGAAGTGAAGAATAAAAAACGCCAAATCGCCATGCACAGGAGAAGGAAAAGGCAACAAAGAGATGGGTATAAGGAAAGTCTGAAAATGAACCTCTGGAAACGAACTTTGTCGAAAGCCTAGCCGACACCACTCTAGATCATCTCGCTCTGATGAAGACCCGTGCGCATCTGGTTCTGGTACTCGATTTGCTGCAGCTGTAGCTGTTGTTGGGCCAGCTGTTGCTGTGTCAGCTGCTGCTGCTGCTGCGGCTGCGGCTGGAACTGCATCGCCGTCGGTTGCGGCGGGCTGTTGCGCGAGGCAAAGCTGCTCGCCGGCAACACGCTTTCGTACGGCGCGTAGCCCATGTTGCTCGACTGCACTTGTGGGATCTGGATGCTCTCGTACGGCACCATGGTGATTTCCGGCGACTTGGTGCGCGAGGCTGCGTTGGGACCACGGCTCGCCGACCGCATGCGCTCCGTGGCACGCGAGATGCGGCCCGCAATGCTATTGTCCGTACTGCTGCGGCCGCGCTGGTGGCCGTTGCGCGATTGCGACAGGCTCTCTTGGGCAATGGGCGGGGCAGACGGGGCAGACGGGGCAGGCGGTGGAGGCGGCGGTGGCGGGTAGTTGGCGTACTGCGGAGCGTTGTTGTTGTTGTTGTTGCTGCTGCTGCTGTTATTGTCGTTGTTGTAGCTCGTATTTTGGGGCGAAATGGTAACAACCGGCTGCACCTCGCCGTCGTCCATCACCACCTCAATCGTGCCGGTGGTAGTGCCACCATAGACAACAGGCTTGTTCATGCTCGAGCCAAAGGGCAGCGGAGCAGGCGGCGGCGGGGGCGGGACAGCCAAGTGAGCAAGCTCTTTGAGCATAGGCGGGGCCGGCAGAGGTGGAGGCGGAGGCGGAATCATGTTGTCCAGAGATGGGCGACGGTAGATGGTCGGCGACAGGGTTCCCGCCAGATCATTGTCATCGTTGCTCGCCTCAGGAATCGTCGGGTTCTTCTCGCGGCTGGCCTTGCGCGACGCCGAAAAGTCTTTGTGGTAGACGAGCTCCTGGGGCGGGGCCGACATGGAGCGAGGAATAGTGGCACGACTCATCGAGGGCGGCTGGTACACAGTTGATGGCAAGAGAGTCAACGTACCCTCCGACGCCTTGGTCGGAACAGAAGTCTTGGGCGCAGGCGGCACCTCCGAGCGTAGGCTGTATGTGGCGGCACTGAGAGTTAGCGGCGCGGGAGCCGGCTCAACGTTTCGCTTGGGCGACGACCTGGTCTCAGAAGATGAGCGTCCGCCAGCCGAGCCAGCCGAGCCAGACGACGTGCGCTGGTGGCCGTAGACAGCCGGAATCGGCGGCACGCTCGGTGGCGTTGAAGAGCCAGCACCTGCACCAGGCTCGAGAACCAGGCGCATGGCCTTGGGCGTGGCAGGCAGACCAATGGACTGGTGACCGCGGGGAGCAAACATGCTGCGGGTCCGCGTCGACGACGACGACAACGGCATGGCAACGGGATCGGTCGACTGGCTGCGCATGGGAAGGTCGTTGGGCGGACGGGAGTAGACATCCGCGCTGAGCTCAGGCGCTTCCGAGATCTGGCCAAAGGCCTGGTTCAGGCCGGGCGACAGGTAGTCCGGGTGCATGATAGGCGGTGCGTTGGGATGGCGGACAAGCGATTTGCGGCGCTCTTCCAACTCCCGGGCAGCAGCAGCCTTGCGCTGGGCACGCTCATCCTTGCTCAGCTGGCGCAGGTCACCACGGTTGGTCATGGCCGACTGCGTGCGGCGTCTGCCGAGCTCTTCACCAAGTGACTGCTGCGCAGCCGGATAGCGGTCGAAACCACCAGCGGCCACGGCCATGGCAGAGGGTGCCGGAGGAGGGCCGGCGAGAGCACGGTCCTTGCGTGAAGTGGCAGCCGGGGCAACCGTCGAGATGACATCAGGAGTCGGACGACGACGGCTACGGGACCGTTCATGAGCGCGAACCGAACCGGGCGAGGCATCGCGACGGCCCTGGCTGGAGCTGCGGCCACGCTGAGAGGTACGGTCACGGCTGCGGAACTTCTCCTGGGCCTCAACGGCCCTCTGGTAGTCCTCTTCGTCGTCCGAGTCCCGGTACTGGGGCAGCATTGTTCGAGAACGGAAGAGGGGACGAGGGCGAACGGATGGCAGAGGCCGTGCGGCTCGAGTTGCGGCCACGGGGGATGTCCAGGGTCAGAGGCTGACGGTCGGGACTGCGGTTGCGTGTGGACCGGCCACGGCTCGAAGTACGGCTGGTCGGGCGCGACTTGGAAGACGGACGTAGAGGCAGCTGCATGGACACGGGCGGCGGTGCGGCCGACGATGTCGACTTTGTCTTCTTCGCCGTCAGCGCGTCCATGCCATTGCTGTCGACAGAAGCAGGCTCATCGCGGGCAAACGTGCGCGGTGTGCTGGCAAGGCTGATAAGATCCTCGGGCGACATGGGCACAGGAGAGCGCGGCGAACGCTTACCACCAGTCTTGGACCCGGCACGGCTGCGTGTCTGCACCCACTCGCGGACATCCGTGTTGGAGGACGGCTCGCGAGAGTGGCTCATCACAGTGGAGACCGACGAGGCAGACGGAGTAGCGACAGATGGGCGCCGCTGACGGCCAATGTCGCGCGATCTCTGATGGGGGTCCTTGCTGCTAGAACGGGCAGCCTTGGCATTGACCACCTCAAGACTGTTGATGTACTCGTCCAGAGTCTTGCTCGTGTTGGGCGCATCACCTGTGCGGAAGCGGTTGCTGCGCAGGCCATGGCCAATGCTCGAGTTAGACGTCACGGAGCTGCTAACCGAAGCCGGACCACGGCGCCGAGAGGGCCAGCGGTACCGGTTGGAAGAAGCACCAGTCTGCTCGGGCGAGGTCATGTCCATAATGCTCTCGGGTGCAACAGGTGCCAGCTGCAGATCAACACCAACAGGGATGCGGTTGCGCGGTCCATTGCGGCTGTGACGGCCATCCATCAGCATAGCCAGCGACGCAGGAGAAGGTGACGGAGGCGGCTGCTCCTTGCGGCGGTACAGGGGGCTCGACGTCGAGGCTCTCTGCAGGGCCATGCCGATCGACAGGTTGTTTCCATGGTCGATCTGGGTCATCTGAGGAGCAGGAGCAGGAGCAGCGTCCATGCTCTCAGCGGGTTGTGTTTGCCGACCCAGAGCATCCGAGACACCCTTGAGGACGTTGCGCGGGTGGTTCGCGTCCTGAGAGCCCTGCGGACCCTCGCCAATGGACGGCAGCCGCTGGCGACCAAATCCTCCACCGGCAGGCCGGGCGGAGCTGGGCGTGTTAAAGAGACTGCGCTGCGAAGGACGTAGGAAAGCAGTCGTGGCATCGTTGTGACCAGGCGAGATGGCCGATTCAACAATGGGCGTCACGCCGGCGGCAATGGGGGTAGCACCGTCCGCGTCGCTGGCAAAGATCTGGGCACGCGTGTTGCTGGTGGCATCGCTGAAGTTGGTAATGAGTCTCAAAGCGGACGATTTGGCAATGCTGCGCTGGGGGCCGCGCTGCATCAAGCTGGGCGGCGACAGAGGCGGGCTGTTGAGCTCCGGCAGGGTTGAGTTGATGGACGGGAAGTTGATCTGCGCAGCAGACGGCGATGTCCACGGCTCAGATGACTCCTTGCCAGTACAGGCTGCACACCGAATGGCAAGCTCACGACGGCCGTTCTTGATGGCCCATTCGCCCCATTTCTTGATCAGGTGCGACTGTCTCTCCCAAACAGACGGGAAGAAGAGAGCGGCCACGATCAAAGCCTCCATGTACTTGTGGTGCGAGGCATAGATCTCAATGGCGTCGTTGCAGTCGCCCATACCAATCATAATGGTTGCAGCCGCATGCACATCGCCGCTCTCCAGAAGGCGCTGGGTGTAGGCACGGCCCAGCTTGTGCTGACTAGCCTGGCTGCCGATACCACTGAGGGCGAGCAGCATCCAGTCCGACGAGGTCATCGTCTCGGAGCTGGCCTTCATGATATCGGGATCGATATCGCCGAGCCACTTGGCGAGCAGAATGCGGTTGGCTGAGCCGGCGGGGTACCGGTCCATCTCGTCGCGCACCAAGTCGCCAATGTCCTCCGTCCAGCCAAAGATGGTGTAGAGCATCTGTCGGCGCAGGTCGTCGTTGGTGAGGCGGGCGCCGTTTGCTGGGGCAGGCGGCATCCGGTAGGGTACGTCGCTGAGGCGACTACGAGTGAACTTGAACAGGTCGAGAACCTTAGCGTCGTCGGGACTCCGAGGCACTTCGTTTCGCAGCCGAGACGGGCGCGACATTCCGGTGCGGCTGCTAGCCGCCGAGAAGGTGGTGCTTGTCGCGGTACTGTATGTGGCAACCGACTGCCGTTGCGGGTTAGGAGTCTTCCGGTGCGACTGGTGTTGTTGCTGCTGTTGTTGGTGCTGCTGTGGCTGCTGGTACATGTTGTTGGGGTGGATGGACGACTTCAGGGACGAGCCGATCGACATGTATGTGTACTCCGTCATGCCCCTGGACTGAACAGAGCCCGCATACTGACCAGGTGTCTTGCTGCTGCTCTCCGACTTGTCTTCCGAAAGATGGCTGACAGCCGAGCTAGTGGCACTAGCTGTACGGGCGATGTCCGACTCGGTGTCGTCAACGATGTGGCCTGCATTGACCAGGCGGGCAAGAGGCGACTGGAAGTCGTCGTCGCTTTCCGACACGCCACCGTCAAGGTGTATCGAGATCTCCGACTCGGATGTTGTGGCCGCGGAGCTGTCTGTCTCAATCGCACAAGATGCGGCAGCGGCGGCGGCGGCGGCAGCAGCTTCCTGCTTCTCCTGCTCCTCCACAGACACTGGCGGCGAGGGCGGCAACAGGTTAGCCGGGTGTTGAACATCGGCAACCAAAACTGCCGGCGCATTGAGGTCAAATTGCTGCACAGTATTGTTGGCACCAAGCGTAAAGAGGTTTGCGCCTGGTCCGTACACGGCGAGACCGCGAACATGCTCTAATGTCGGGATGCTGTCGTACGTAACATGTTTCGTGCGCACATCCCAAGATAGTGTTTCACTGGGAGGGAAGTCAGTATACAAGACTCGCTAATACAAATAAAAATGGAAAGTATGGAAGCTGGGAAGCTGACTGACCCCTCCGAGAACTGAATGATGCGACCATTTTTGGACCAGTTCATCCAATTGGGTCCTGGGAAGTAGTTGTCGGTGCGCTTCAGGATGCGCACGACCTTGGCGGGCTCGACGCCGTTGTGTGATTTTGCGACACTCCACACGCGCAAGTCACCATCGTAGGTCTGCACAGCCAGCATGTCCGATTTTTGCCGTGTTGAAGATGCGTGCCAGGACAGGCCGACGATTGGTGACGGACCCCGCGAAGTCGTCAGGTTGTGCAGAATGGTGAACCTTGGCTGGAGGTTGCAAATCAAAATGGAACCGTTTTGGTAGCCAATGGCGAATGTGCGGCAGTCGGTGGCCGGTGCCAGCGCTGTAACGGCGATCTGGTCTATTGTGCGGAAGGAGACGTGCTCGGAGGTTTCCGGCTCGAAGAGAATGATGGTGCCGGAATCGTTGCCTGCGGTTTAGTGTGTTAGTCTGAGCGCAGGCCCCCTTTTGGAAAGTAAACATTGAACAATGACGGCAGTAGTGTCTCACCAAAAGCAACGGCGCCGTTGCGCATCCATGCGACTGCTGTCAAGTTGCTAAATGAAGCAAACCGAGCAATCTCGTTTCCCGACTTGATATCCCACACAATGGCATTTTGGCTGGCGTCATAGCTGACCACGAGCCGGCCAGCGCCGCGCTCACTCTGGTTGTCGACAGCCAACAACAAAACTTCGTCCGGGTGTCGTGAGAACCGGCGCTCGATTGTGAGGGTATCGTGATGGCAGCAGACGATGGAGTTGCCTTGTGCATAGAGGAACATGTCGGCCGTGGCGACGCACGGGTCAAAGTGTCGCATCATTTTGCTGATGGTTGTAGGTGGCATGGTGTAGTCTTGAGCGGCGGTGATGCGCTCCCGAGACGCCAAGGAGGACTCGGTGGCAGATCGCTGCCTCGGTTTCTGTGCGGGGATAGACATTGTGAGCCGGTCAATGAGATGTGGACCGTTATGTGTGAGTGTGAACTATATGTCCGCTGCTAAACATTATGACTTGTTAGTTCCGGTTGCTGTGTCTCGAGTTTGAATAATGGTTGTGGTTGTGGTTGTGGTTGTGGAGCAGAAGCTTGGTCAAGTCAAATCGAAACGAAACAAATTCCGAAATAAGAGAGACCAAACACTAATAAGTAGAGTGGCAGAGACAGTCGAAGAGGTTAAAAAGTTAAAAGAGGTTGATACTGAGAAAGAGAGGGGTGGCCGGGCACACAAAAAGCGGGCGGGCTGGGTTTGCGTGGTTGACCCGAAATACTATCGGAGCACAATAAACGGAATCGGAAAGGGCACAAGGTATGACAAGCCCGGGGTGTACGTGCAGTAGAAGAGGACGACAGATAAAGAGAAAGAGAACCAGAACAGACAAGGGGCAGGAATGTCGCACAAAGGCACCACAGGATCGAGGAAAAGTGAGGACGCAACGCCAGAAAGAAAAAAAAAAAAAAAAGGAAACGTGCGGCGCACAAAACTACAAAATAGGTAATATGGACACATACCTAGGCGGAGAATTATAGCGATTGCGTGCAGGGTGCAGACACGCGAAGAGGAAAATGCAGTCGAGGAAGAAAAAGAGAAGATGCGAATGATGACAAGGAGTCCCCACACAGCAGTCCAAAAGAAGACGAGCGGTGAAGCTACACGATGCCGGGTCCGGTTCCCCCGGTCGTCATATGGAACGGGCTGCTAGCTGGTGGTCGCGTCCCAAGACAAGCAGAGAAAATCACCCGTGTGTGCGAGACACGCAGATGGGAATGCCGAGACGGAAGGGAGCTAGACAAAAAGAAGCCGGGTTAAGGCTTTGTATCTCGCTGAGGTACGCTCGTCGCAATGTCTCTTCTCCGTTCTCTTTGCGACTGTTTTGAATGTGCTGTTTTTTTGTGGCGCTCAGCAGCCAGTAACGTGGGAGAGAATGTCTCAGTCGGGAAGGTCTTTGTATGCGGCTGCGACGTCCGTTCGTGGGATGTTTTCCCTTTTTGTTTCTTGTTTTCCTTTTTCTTTGCACGTTCTCTGCTCGAGGTCCAGTTTGGGTCTCCCGGTGCAAGCCTCTTCTGCGGCTTGGTCGTCGTACACGATGTTTCTTCAACGGGCGGGGGTGGAGAGAAAATGAGGGGGCGTCTGTGGCGGGTTGTTTGGAACCTTCTGTATATTGCCGGGGAAGAAGTTTAGCAGCAGTGGCGATCCGTCGTAGATGAAAAGAGAAAGCTGTTGACGAGATGTGTAGGAGAATAAAAAAAGAATGAAAGAGAGCAGCAGTCACCAAAAGTGTAGGAGACGAGGTCAACGGTGAGGTAAGGCGCAAGACGGAAGACAGAAGACGGAAAAAGTAGGGCGTCTAAGGAAGCGGCAAAGGTTTTGTCTTCCACAAAACAAAAACAAAAAAAAGGAGGGAAGATGCGCCGAGTTCGAATTTGACGCGCGCAACGCCAGAGAGATGGAGAGGTAAGGAAGAAAAGAAAAAGGGGTTTCGAGAATGGAGAAAGGAGAAAATATGACAAACGGGATGGTGGAGATGAAGTCTACACAAGAGACAATGAAGAAAAAGAGAAGAGGAAAGTAGAAGAGAGGTGTGCGAGAGCGGCGGCGAGGAGGAGAGAGAGAAAGGACGAACGACAAGAAGAGAAGGCAGGGACGAAAGTGCACAACGAGACAGCTAACGACCGTTGGGCATGCACAAGGGGAAAAGCTGCACAGATGCAGGTTCAGACGCAGGCGTGGTGTGGTGTGCGTGTGGGTATCTTTGCGGGACTCGTCTAATATGGCGCTATGTGAGGAGGACGTGGGTGACGAGGAGAGAGGCAGAGGCGAAGGAAGGCGACAGCGGTAAACAAGTGGACTAGTTCCTCAGCGACAGGAATAGATACACACGACAAAAAATGAGGCACAGAGCAGAAAATAGACGGCCAAAATTTAGAAAGCAACCCGCCCAAAGATACGCAGTGACAGTGGCAGCGGCAGGTTGTTGTGCCTGTTTGGCTATATCGGTGGGAACGGCGGCCAAGGAGGTGTGCTTGGCGCTTGTCCTGCAACCGGATCGAACATGTAGAACCGGCGGCGGAGGGCGATGCAGAATGTGAAGAGAAGAGGGTGATGGCGAGGATGAGGGCGAAATAGAGAAGAGAGGGAAAGGGGATAAAGGAGCGGGCGATGGGAGAATGGAGAAGAGAAAATGTGAAGAGAGCTGCGTACGTCGTAGATAGAGTTGAGAGGGAAAGAGCGACGAGTTGCGAGCACAAGGTGAGGAAGGCGCGGGAAATAGTGCTTTCCTTTCTTTTCTCGAGGCGGGAAGGTTGTGTGTGAGTGCATGCGATTCTGTGTGCATATGGGGAAAGAGCGAGCCAACATAAGAAAGAAAGCGGCTAACAAAATATGCAAGAGCCAAAATCAAACGGCTGCAGGCGGCAGTGCGGCGGCGGGGGTTGGGCGGCGAGCCAGGGTCAATGATACGTTGCTGAAGACAACGAGCAAGAGACCGTCTTATTTGGGGGAAATCTGGTGACAGGTTAGAAAAAGGAAAAGAAAAGCGTGCAAGAGGGCCAGTCCAGGCCCTGCTGCTCCTGGCGGTGGATAACCAGGCAAAGTCAATACTACCGGGGGAGGAAGGCGCAATGGGAGAGAAAACCGTTGCAGTTTCCCGTACAAATACTCCGGGGGAAGGTGCCACCGACAAGGCATGTCAACGACGGAAAGATACAAATATGGAAAGGGCAACCTGCTTGGTTCGCATCAGACGAAAGTGCAAGAAAGACAATGAAAGAAATAAAAGAATAAAGCCCAAACATCCCCCCCATACAGCCGTACAACTTGTACAATGCTTACGTTCCTTTTTCACAGCTGATTTTCATGCGATACCCGCTGCAGGGTGAACGCATAATGGGAAATACAGGGTACGGCGCAAAGGTGGACAAGAAATAGAAAAGAGCGTGTACCGAGTGAGAGAGCAGGAAGGAAAGAGGCAAGAAATAAAAGCGGATACGGGAGTGGCAGGTGATGAGCCGAAGGAAGTTGCAGGGGGAGGACATTAGGGCGGGCCAGGAAGATACAGTACTATGTACTCAAATAAAAAAGAGACGATGGTCGTTGAAAGATGGCAAAGGATTGGAAGCAGATAGGCCGGGAATTTCTTTGGGCTCGTTTTGCTTTTTCTTTTTTGCATTGTCTCATTGGGCCATGAAGCTGGGGGCAGCCACAAGATACGGTCTTCATTGGTTCTGGTCCCGGACTGATACCCCTGTTTCCGGTAGGTGGGAGTGAAGGGGAGAGAAAAGAAAAGAGGCCATGCGCATCAAGAGGAAGCAGAGAGGGCGAGGAAAAGAAGTCAGTACTGAAAGTACGACGTATTGACAGTACTGCGGCGTCCAGAGGAAGAAGCCTTGGGGTGGGGCCATCATGCTGTCTATGGGTGCAGACTGCAAGTCGTACTCATCTTCATGCTCTTCATGCTCTGCAGTGCCGTGTGGTGCTCCCATTTGGTGTAAGTGAGTCTCGGATGTCGACTGTGTGAGTGTGTGCGTGTGCTGCATGCACAGTCCCTCTCCGCAGTGCATTCTCTGCATCCCATCCCACCACTTTCTTCCCATCTCCCCCCTCTCTGCATCCCATCATATGCATCAATATTGCCATAATTAGCCTTTAAGTGGGGTTTCTTGCTTCTCTGGTTCCCAAATTTTGCTATCTCTCTGGTTTGGCGACCCTTCTTTACTCAGTAGGAGATGCTGATGGTGGAAATGGGCAGATTCGAGCACTTTGACGAGTCGAGGGACGAAAGTGTGGTGGTGGCGATCGTTCGGTTTCCTTATCCTAATGGGCATATCAGGATCTTCTCGGCGATTGGGTGTCTTCAGGTGCGTGCTCTGTTTGGCTGCTTGCTGTTCGTTTAGGGCCTGCCTAGTAGTTTGAGAGTGCCTTCTCCATAGGGCTACGGGCCAGTCTGGTTGGTGAAGACCAGCTGCAGTTCATTGATTGTGAAAAAGAGGCACATATCTTGAGAGACAAGCGAACTCGACGTCTGAACAAGCTCCAGGTTATCTCCTCACTCGCCGCCGTTAGCGCCGACTGGATCTGCGCTGTGCTGGCGCGACAGGGTCTCTCGAGCTAGAGATTGGCTCGTCAGCAAGGGTGGCTGCGCGTCGGTGCCGGCCACGGGCGAATCACATGGCGCCTCTAGCCGCCATCACCCATCATGGGGGGGGCAACCCAAGGAGGGGCCAGAGCCAGGGCCGTTGAGTGGCGGGTACCCTTGCTCTGCCGTGTGGGGAGCGCGAGGCGTGAAAGAGCAAGTAAAAGGTCGCGAGTTGCATGTTACTGAGTAGTTTGCGCTGAAGGCGATGCAGTGAAATGGGCGGCCGAATCAGATCGTCGTGTGATTGAACATGTGACTTGTGCAGGTGCTCCTTCTCATTTGGCGACAGGAGCTCGTGCCTGTTCTTTCCTCTTGCGATTCTTTGCGACGCTCACCGTTATTCGTCGCAAAGAAAAAAAAAGCAGGAAAGAGCATTCGCAGATGGGGTCGCTGCTTCCTTAGTCCAGTGTCCAAGCTCCTCGCCATGGGTGGGGCTTGCGAGCGATCGCCCCGTTCGGACGCTGCCGTCCAACAAAGGCAAAACAGATTAAAAAAAAAGTGCAGAAATAAATCAGATAAAAGAACATCCCATGCAAGGAGACCCGCTTTTCTTTCTCAGACCTCCCTCCAACCGCCACTAGGAAAGAGACAAAACAGCCACCCGCGGGCGGTTGGTCTTTAACGCAACGGTCCTTTATGCTGAACATTGCCTAGTTGGGTATCGATTGATTTGCATCGAGAAAACAGACGGCTGACATCGCATTGCAGAACGAACGATTGCTTGGAGGGTGTTCTTGATGACCAGGAAGGATATGTTTTTGATAGTTTCCAATGGGCAGAACAGCCCCGATCTCGCGCTACTTTTTTTTCACGCCTATGAACCGCAATGCGCTGTAGAAACAGCTCGTGTCTGCAGACTGCAATTGTGAGCAATACCCATGTGCGACCCTACCTCGTTTTTGTTCCTTTATTCTCTGTTACCTTCCTTGGCCTCGTGCCTCGTACCTCGTGGCCGTTTCCTAGATATGTCGTCCCCTCTGCTGTACCTTCTGCTGTCCCTCTGGCGCCATGCAGTGCTTCCGCGCCTGCTGCGTCTGTACGTCCTTCTAATCAATCTGCGGTAGACGGAGGGGCAAGTGGAAGAAAATTGGAAAAGATGGAGTGAATCAACGACGAAAGAGAGCAGTTGTGGACCTTGCATGCTGTACCTGGCATAAAGGCAATGAACAAACACGAGCGTAACAGGGTGTCATACCGCATGGCCGAGCCTGCAGACTCTTTATGGCCGAGATGCGGTAGATGAGAGATAAAGGGGGGTAAATATGATAAAGTATATGCGAAAGGCTGTTGGTAGGATTAAGAAAATGTGATGTGGAAAAGAAGGTCCAGAAAAGTTTCATATCAGGAAACGCATCGAAAATGAAGGTATCTACTATCTAGCCCCCAGCGTCTGTTCTGGTTTCCTTTTGTTCAACCCCTATCTTTGCTGCTATCCATGGTCTGTTTCGTGTTTCTCACCTCTCGGTCTTGCTATGTCTCACCGTGTCTTTTGCCTTTTACTTTCAGGTTTACTTTTCTTGCATATTCTGAATGTGGCACAGCAGGTCCTTTCAGTTGAGTCCGTCTTGTTCATTGAATCGTTGAGCCATGACCATTCTTGCCCTCTTTGTCTTGTCAAGCAAGTGTCTTAATTCTTTGCTTCTCTCAAGTCTAACCGTTCTTCTCGGCCCCATCGCTCAGCAGGGTGCAACCGGCCTCAACGAGTCATTTCCTTTTCTGATATAGCCTCCCAATTATTCGACCTACAATCTGTCTTGCAAGACAATGTCTCTGACGCTGTGAGAGTACACTCAAACCAATTCGTGCTTTTGGCCTTTCATCCACAGCACATGCTCGTATCTGCACCAAGTTCTCTACTCATCTTCCGATCTCGCTGCTTTCTCTTTGGGGTTTTTTTTTCGGCCTCTTGCAGGAAACTCTCAGAAAGTATCACAAAAAATGGCATCGTGAAGCCGAGTCCTGAATTTGGTCCCAAAATTTTGCGTGGACCAATGCAATTTCATTGATGGGGTCCCGGGGAAAAATTGATAGATGAAGAGATGAGGGGCAGACTGCCACCAATGCATGCACTGCTACCCTCCACGGTAGACTGTCGGTTGTTGAGTGGGCATTCTGTGTGTGTTTGTACGATATGCTGTATCTCGTAGGTGTTCATCAAGAGTTGGGGATATCGTGTACAGTGGTACGACGTACGGGATGCCTTTACGTCAAATCCTCCATCCGAAGGAATTGAAGTGAATAAGTAGCTGTAAGAGCCAAGTCTTGAAAAGAGAAAGACCAGCCGAGATGGTTATTCTCCATTGGCCCTGAATATCCAAGATCCTTAAATACTTCAAAACGGACAGCAGAAGATGGACAGCACGGTTGGATTCAAGTTGGTCGCGGGTAGCAATTGCAATCCGAGGCCGACTTTCCTGATCAATTTCACCGTTTCTTGTCCTCGCTCAGATCTACAAACTATCTAATCATCCGAGGCCGCATTTTCGTGACTTAAAATACCACAGATTGAGTCTGGGCCCGTGGAAACAAAACGCATGGAGAGCAAAGCATATGGCACACAACATAAAGAGCGGGTGTAAGTGTGCAAGTGGCATCATATTGTCAGAGTAAGGTGGTCGTGCTGTTGGTGGAATTGTCAGTTGGTGATGGGAGAGCTCTTTGGCCCCCTCCCCGAGGGACGTCATAGTGTCATCTGCCTTACTTTCCCGTTGGCTCTATCAGTCTACAATTTGAGTTGAAGTTCTTTTGTGCCTCGTTGCCCGGTTCTTCCTTCGCATAAAAGAGGGGCCGGATGCTAGAGAGATACTTTGTGAAAGCTATCCGTATCAATCAGCTTCTGCATTTTACAATGCGGCAGGCTGCGACAGGGTGCGGCAGGCTCGGTAGCCTTGCATATCATCTTCATGTACTCCGTACTCCGTACAAGCCTTCTGTTCCTTGCCTTGCCAATGTAATAGCTGGAAGCAGTCGTTGTCTACCAGGCAGGAAAGACCTTGCAAATTGCCGGCTTGTGGTGTTTCGCCCGTCTTTCTTTTTCTGCCGTTGCAATATTGTTCTCGTCCAGGAAATAAAGGGCGCCCCCTACGACATTGAACTTGACCCCTGTCAAAGAACCCTAGCTCTCTGTTTGCCTTTTCCAGCCTTTCCACGGCCTGGCGCTTTTTGGCGCACTTTTTGAAAGGTGAACATTAACAAAAGCAATTATGAACAGAGAAAAGAAAGCACAGAACACGCCACCATTTCATTACACAACCCTCTTTTCCTTTTTCTCAATCTTCCAGCCCTGTGATTTGAAAGAAAGGATGGCAACAATTTACTTATCACATCGCCATGGAAGAATGTCCCCGGGCCTTCCACTCACAAAGATCCTCGTTCTTTGCAGATGATATCTTCTCAACCTTTTCGACTGTTTTCGTTTCCCGTTTCCTCACCTTTAGCCCCCACCAGACACGTCCCGCGTCGTAAGATTACCACACACACCAATGACGTTTTTGTTCAATGCCCGCACGGCTCATACATCTAAAAGACAAAAGAAAGAAAATAAAAGCAAGTCCCGGAGCGGATTAGCCGGCCAGTGCGGTGTGCCGTCCGCGGCCCTCTCTCTCAGCCCACCCCCCTTGCCATGATCCAGCCCACGATTCTTCACCCATGGCAAAGACAGAAACCCTCCCTCCACCAGTCGACGGTTTTTCAGAAAAAAGAAAGCAACTTGCACTGGGACTGCCCTTGGCAACGCTGTTCAAATGGGCTGCATCGCGCGCGGAGAGCCATCCGTCGCGTCTTGCCATTGAACTCATGTCTTGCGAATGCGACCGTAAAAATTGCTTGCCCACCCTCCACTTTTTTATTTGACTTGACAGAGAAAGGGTCTCGGTTTGAGAATGATTTGCACAAAATAATGTGGCTGTCACTTGGCAGGAGAACAGGCACGGGGCACTGCCAATTGGAGGAGAACTATCAAAGCAGGAACAGACAGGAAAGATATAATGGCGACACCCTCTTTTTTTCTTTTCTCTCCTGTCTCGTTGAAAAGATAGAGAGCTGCTGATTGTGATAGTGATAAGGGAATTCTATTCCAATGCTTGACATTACGACGGCATTTTCCCCCCTTCTCTTTTCTCCTTTTGTATTCGCTATTCGCTATCCCCTTTCACAACCGCCTTGCTGATCTGATTTGTTGCCGTTCTTTGTCTTGACCCCTCTCCGATCCTTGTATCTGCATTCATGCCGTCTCTCTTGCTTCTCGGTCACGAATTTTCATCACAATCCTGCGAGACACCGGGGAACTTCCGATTAGGAAGCAGAGACCATCTCATCCCAGACATGTAAGAACAAAAAAAAATGTTGGGGGTGGGCCAGCAAATACGAGTATGCGACCAGCTTTCTCTCTCTTTCTCCTGAGTGTTGCGACCTTTTGTCCTCCCCATGCCACCTGGTTTCTGGAGCTCCCTGAGAGCCCTGGACAAAACTGGGTCTGGCCCTTGGCCGTATTGGCCCCTCTTTTTGCCTCCATCACATTGCGCACATCCCACCCTGGAATCACTATCACATTGTGGCCTGTGCTCTTTGAGACAAGGAAACCCGGGAAGGAATTATGGGGAGTGATGTAATAAGTGGAGAGGGATGAAAGAGGAAAGGAGAAAAGGAGAAAAAGAGAGAACCAGACAAAACCAGCAGGGAAAGCCAACCGACAGCACAAGGTGAAGAACGGATGCAACTTGCGCAAAAAGTGAAAGAAGAAGCTATGACCAGCCTGCCAACCTGCCCCCAACGCATGGCCTGACTGGGAAGACCCCGGAACGTCCACGAAAGCATCGCAACCTGTCGTTGCTTTCGCCGAGGCGGCATTGTATTCGTCAGAGAGAAAGGAGAGCCCAAAGCGACAATGAGCTCCTTACGCAGTACTCCAGACAGTACGTCGAACTTCTTTGATGGTCAGGGCCTCACCCAATGTTGCGCATCGTGAGCTCTCTTCCTCGGTGACCCTTGTCAGAGGTAAAAAGAAGCTATGGCAACCTAAACTACGACATGAGGAATACTTCGCATGATTTTCCCGCGCTCCCGCCCTTCCGTCCCCGGTCGAGTCAAGCCTCGTTTTTTTTTTGGGGGGCCGTGACCGAGGCGCCCTTGTCAGCTTCGCCCTTGTCTTGAAAAGGTGTGAAGAACAAGACTAGCAGGGGCACAGCATCGTCACAGTTGATTACCTGTGAAGCCTGTCAGGAAAAGATACGGACATGATCGACAGACCTTGCCATGTCAGGACAGCGAAGATGAGGGTGAATGTCATTGAAAAAAAGTTCGTGACTCCCAGCCACCTTTTCTCGGCAAGTCATCCAACACTTCTCTTCCGCTTCTCTTTCAGCCCTGGCTTTTTTTTCTCGGTCCTTCATGCCATGCGGTGCAGCAAACTCGGTAAAAAACTGAGTAGAAGTGTAAAACAAAAAAAAAAAACCAGAACAAAGAACCATAATAGGAAAAGTCCCATCACATCGCATGATCCACGAGGTGCTCCAGTATGCCACATGAGGATTCCTGCACCCACAGGGCCAAGCAGAGAAACCAGACCGTATCTTGAGCAATCGGATACTGCACTAGGAAACGAATGCAATGTCGGTAACTGCGGACAGCGCACATCGTGGTGTGCTTTTTCAGCGTCGTCTCTGTATGTACATAAGATATTAATAGAAGCGATTGACTAAACCTTTTCCGATATGCTTTTCTTGGCTGTACATATGCAATGTGATGAACCAGCGCGGTGCGGAGCAGCTCTGATGCCCATCCCCAAAGAAGACAACGAGAGGCGGACATGGAAGTCGAGGATGTACGGAAAGGTTGTCAGTTGTCAAAAAATAAAAGAAAAAGAAAAAAGAAAAAAAGAAGAAAAGAAGAAAATGCTGCACATTACACGTGCTTGGTTAGGTAAGTTCACCGCAGCTTGCTCCATACGCCATGAGGTCCATTTGATAAATGCCAACGAAGAGCCAACAAAAAGAAAGAGCACGGACGATGTGGAGAGGAAGGCCTGGGCAGAGCGTGCTTGATGCATGACGCCACAATGTAGCCTGCAAGCCTTGTCTTGATGATTTTTTCTTCCAACAAATGGCTACCCAGCACATGCTGTCTCAGCCTTCTTCCCTTCTTCTTTACATGTACATCCTTTCCGGTCTTTCCTGTCCTTTCTCGTATTCGCCTGACTGGCGGTGAAGATGGAGAGGACGAGGGGGGCAGGCTGTGGATGGGAGCCTGTCAAAGTCCCCAACTCGTCATGATGGCAGCCCTTCAATGCAGAGATGGAAAAAAAAGCCGTACTCAGTTTCCTTGTCCAACCTCGCTTCAAGTGTGACGAGCGCCATGTGGTGGCTATCAATGGGAGGCTGGGACGTTGGGCACAGACTTTTATGGCGTGCGATGGAAGGTGAAAAGAAGCGTGGAGCTTGCTCGTGGCCCTTGCCCTCTGCGTGCCTTTCTTCCAATTTGTTCCGTAAGACAGGCCTCCAAGGCAGGCCTCTGTGAGGTTTGGCAGCGAGGTTGCACAGTATAGTTTTCGGGGAAGAGTGAGGTTGAGGGATAGCCCGGCAGATCAAGTCTACAAGATCGTAATCAACAGTAGAAGTGTACTACGAGCCTATCGCAAGACTGGCGAAAGTTGTGCTGTCGGCCATCTTATTCATGGAAGAGGACAGCACCATGCCCCGTCAACCGGGTGTGTCGATGCCATGGTGCCGTTCTCCCCTCAACGGCCGTTCGCCTTGATCCCTTCCGCGCTGTCGGAGCCGGTGTGCACTCTGCACTTTGCTTAGCCGGGTGCAGCATCCGACGACAACATATCGTCTATTCATAGAATGGGAATTAACATTCGTACTGTTTTATTGTTTTTCTTTTCTTTCTCCAGTGATATTCTATTCACTATACGGCATGATGTTTTTGATTCTTATCTTTTTTTTTTCGTTTTCAGTAAAACAAAACGCGGCAAAAAATTCTAAACCAATCAAAAATTAAACAATGGGTATCTCGTGTCAACGCTTTTGCATTTGATCAACAAAAGACCTGCTCCTCTCGACCAGCCAATATTCCGTAGAACGATCAATGACAGGAACAAATGAAATGTCGACAAACCCCCCCCTCCCCTCCCCCTCCCGGAAAATACACTGTGCGGCCGTCCCAAGATCGAGCCTCTGGTCCCCGAATAGATAAAAGAAAATAAGCACAGGCCTTGTATCATATCAAAGCTACCTCAGAAGGTCATCCGCTTCTGCATGTCCGCTGGCACTTGCCAGCCGTGCGTGGCCGCTGCTCGTTTGTACGCCTCAAAGGCTTCGCCCACGCCGTAGTCTCTGTTGTGGCGCAGCATGTCCAGCCGTGCGGGCCGGTCCAGGGCAGTGATGGCCAGCCGCACCTGCAAGAGCACTGCGTCGATCTGGTTTGCCGGAGTCCAGCCGGTGCTCGTCAAGAGCTCCATGCACATGGCTCCGCCGGCCGTCACATTGCCGCCGCCTCCCTGCAAGAACGGCACGAACCGCGGCCGAATCACTCGGACGAGGGGCGGCGACATGGGGTAGTCGGCACCGAACCGCAGCTCGCACACAATCGACTTCACGTCCAGGAGCATCATGTCGCTCGCCAGCGGCAGAGACAGGTCGAAGCTGTGCAGCTCCACAATCCACTGGAACATGTTGTCCATCCGCGCAAAGTCAATGTGCCAGCCCAGCTCCGTGGGCGGCGTGTCCCGCTGCACCTTTTGCATTCTGTCCATCTCACGGGCCAGCGCCCGCTGTGCATTTGCCGTGCACCACGATGGAAGTGGCAGCTGCGGCAGCGAGGAGTAGTCCAATGTGCCGGGCTGGAACGGTGTCACACTGGGGTTGGCGGGAGCACGTGCAGGTTCAGGTACAGGCGCACGTGTAGGTGCAGGTTCAGAAGCAGCTGGCGCCGACGTGAAGGTGGACCGGAATCGAGGAAGGACAGGCGTAGGCTCATCTGCATCTGAGTCCGAAAGCAAGTCAATGACAACGGCCGTATCCGGCACCTTGGCCCCCGCAGCGGGCCGTCTCCAAGCCGTAGCAGCGGCAGGGCGCTGGTTGTTGTTTTGCACTTGAAGGTCTTCGACGCCCCTTGTAAGAAATGCCAAATCGCGAGCATCCATGGCTGTTGGTGCTGGTGATTGCGTCTTTGATCGCTTCGGTTGGCGCTCGCTGACCTCCCTCGCACTTGAAGGCGCCGGCATCGACGCCGCGGGTACAACAACAACACCGCCGCCGGGGCCGTACGCCTCCCTCAAACTATCTTGTTGGAAAAGTCCGTCCTGTATATTTTGTTCCGACTGCCAACGATAAATGGAACTTTGGGCCTGCGTTGCCAAGCTGTGGGCGGTCGCGGATGCCTGTGTAGGAGCGGCTGTTGCTGGTCTTGCCGGAACTGTTCGAGTGACTGGCATCCTCTTCTGTCTTGGTCGGCGATATAAAGAGGAGTCAAACATGGTCGACAACATGGATTGCTTGAGGGTGGGGGCCGGTACTGGGGCTGGAACTGCGGCAGGGGTTTGCAGCAACGGTTGCGCTTCTATCGTCCCCACCCCGGGCTTGGCAAACAAAAAGCGGCACCGGCTCCAGTTTGGATGTTGGACGACGTAGTGCGGCGTGCAACTCGTGAATCTCGAGGGCGCGTTGATGATCTCGTTGAGGCTGATGACGGACTGCAAGTCCAGGACCGCATTGGGCCATTGTGTGCCCTGATCGGCATGGCCGGAATAAGAACGACTGACATTGTAATCATGGCTAAAGTAAACGCCGTTGCCGTACGAGCGACCATTTACCGTCACAGAAAAGTCCAGGCCGGTTCTCAAGATACTGTGCCAGTTGCCGATTTTGCTTCCATGCCACGCAAGTATCGTGGGGTGATTTTTGTTGTCCGCCATGGCCAACTGTTGCTGGAAAGCGTGGTCGGCCTCGGGCAGCCCTTGCAGGAAACAAAACTGAAGGAAATCTTTTGGTGGTTCAGGTGCTCCAAGTCCAGTCGCTTGTGTCTCTTTTACCATGAGCATTGGCTCTTGAATTTGCAAGATACACGAGCGGTTCGTGGCAACAATCCAGCCCAGCAAAACAGCCGCCGCGGGCAAAACCCCGCTGACGGACTTCAAGTCGGTGATTGATGGCTTCTCCAGCTCTGTTTTCAGATGCTTGACTGGCGGTAGCGTGTCAAGCAAAACCAGAAGCTGGACTGCTTTGTTTCTTGTTGGTATGTCATCAAAGTCTTTCGTGTACCGAAAAATCTCGGCAGGGCAGTTGTGAGCATCGCCGTAAGAGCTCGAGAAGTGATCCAGGTAGACCGTGGAGTTTGCTGTATCCACGCCCGTTACAACAGCATGCCGAAGGGTATAGCTGGGAAAAGGAGATCGCAACGGTGCGGACTGAAATGGACGATGTGCCGAAGAAGAGCCGAGCAGCGAGCTGGCAAATGGGTGCGCTGCCAGCTCGCCCAAGTAAACCACCACCCACTCGCCATGCTTGAATTTATGAATCACAGACCCCTCGCCGAGACTTTGGGATACAACAAAGGATATCCTGTTCCCGTAGGTTTGGCTGTACACGCCTTTGTGCGGTTCGTTCCAGTCGGCAACCTTGAGTGGCAATTGTGTAGGATACGCCCGAACGGAATCAATTTCAGAAGTTAGGGAGGAACGCAGAGCTGCGTAGCAAAAGTTGATGAGCAGATCGACAACATTTGGCTGGCACAGGATTTCATACTCTGCAGAACGCCCCAAGCCCAGGTTCACATGCTGGTACAGGCACAGATCGGCAGAGCAGATAGTTGGCTTGAGCGACCGATGTCTTTCTTCAACCCGTCTGTGGCATGCTTGGCAGTATACTGTGGAGTTGATGAGCTGATCCATTGCAAATTGCATCGCAACCAGCGGGAAGCTTTTTTGCTGACAGTTCGGACCGCCGTCAAGGTCACCGGTGTAGTCGTTGTTGCGGAGGCTTCTTCCATATCGTGTTCCGCTGATGTGGTTGACCACGGCATCCACGGCGTCGGCCCAAGAACACATAGAGTCCTCGCGAAATTGTGCCACTTTTAGGAAATGGTCGTTCATGAAAGTGGCCAGGCTCTTGGATATCAGGATCTTGGAGAAACTGGCGCCCGTCGTACTGGGCAGCGGGGTTTTCCATTCGCTTCTCGGCAAGTCGAAGGCTGCCATGGCGTCATCCACAAAGGGTTTGTAGGTAGAGCACTTTCCAACGCGAAAAGATAGACCGACGTCTGATGGAGACGAGTTTATGAGGGACTCGTACCCCTGGTAGCGAGTGTTGAGGCTGATGAGGAGCACAATGAACATGTTGGGATCTAGGTCCCAAGCCAGCAGCATCTGGGGCGAGAGCCCCAAGTTCGATGTTCGGATGGAGACAGCAACGAGGTTCTCTGTCGACGTTTCGGTCATGCCAGATAGGACGCCAAAGTAGTAGCCGTGCTGACGAACAGCCTTGAGGTCGTCGGAAATGCGCTCTTGTCGAGGATGCGGCTTTCCTACAGAGCTGTAGTACAAGATGCTGTTGTCTGAAGCATAGTCGGCAACGTCGGCATCATTGTCATCATCATCGCCAGAGATGTAGCCAAACTCGTCGTCGTATGCTGCGTCCATGCCATGAGAGGCATTGCCAGCAGCAAGGTTGGTGTTTGCACCACTTCTTGGAGCAGCTGCCTGTTGCACGCTAGTAACCGACTTGATGTTCTGGGAAATCTTGGTCTTCGATGATAGTGTCGCGAGCTGGGTTGGCTGAGTGGTGTCATCGTCGCCGTCGTAACCACTGTCACGACCCGTGCCGCACCTCCCGGCAAGAAATCGGCCGGCGGCTCTGGTAAGAGGGCCTGTTTTCGGCCTGCCAGCAAACAGAGCTGGACGTTCTGAACTCTTGGACGCATTTTTGCCAACACCATCATCACAGTCTTCACTACCACTGTCATGTATAATGATAGCATCATCCTCAGTTGGCAGACTTTCGGTTCTGGATTCACCCTGTAGGCGCGCAATGGCTCTGTTCACCTGCTGGATAATGTCGGACAGGGTGCGAGCTTGCGTCACGCTCTGGACATCAGTGATGGCCTTGTCGCAGTCACCGGGAGCGTTTTCCACGGAGAGAAAGTAGGCAGTCGACTCAGGATAGACATCGATATCTAAAAAAGCAACAAAGTATCAACATCAGAGGTTGCCTGCAGTATATTGGTCCGTTGGACGTACCTCCGCAAATGATGTTCAACAACACCGGCTGGGGTAGGCCTTTGCAGAGCAGCTCAACAGTAACAACATCATCATTGTTGTCATGCCAAATCCGCTTGACATGGGAAGGGCTCCAGAAGAGGCCTGCGAGGAGATGACTCCTACGTCGGCCACGAATGCCCTTCTTGGCATGGCACCTAGACCTGGCACGGTATAACGTGGTGTAGGAGATGGTTTGAGTGGGGTTGGAATTTCTTTCGAATGGCCGTCGAGTCAACGATGTATGAAAGATGTTTCGTGAGATGAAGCTGATGTCGGGGAGGGGGTGGATATGAATGCAAGACACAATTCGGACGGGTGGTGTCTAGAAACTAAAGGACGGTGATGATGATGGCCCCCAATGGGAGAAGGCGTAGGGGCCTAAATAGGCAAAAGAGAAGGGGAGCCGGGAAGTTGAGATGACGGTTCTGACTGATCAACAGGGCCTAGGCGTTGGCAAAAGGCCCAAGTGAAGTGCGCAAGTGGCGGTTGGCGACGATGTACTGTTGACAACGGAATGACTTGCTTAGCACGCGTCAGAGGAGAAGCCAGTCCCCTTTGCGAGGCGTCTCTCCCGACCGAAAATGGTGCCAAAGAGGCGAGCTTGTTCAGCAGCAGAAAGCAACCAAATGCCTGAACCAATGGACACCACAACTATCAAGTAAGGCCCGCTCGGGGGGTGTCAAGACAGATGCACTGCTACCAGAGTAAACATAGCCCCTGAGGCCCACCAAGCGGGGCTTCCAAAGGGACAGGCCGGGCAAAGCTGCAATTCACTGGGTAGATGCGGTCTGATTGATCTGATTGAGTTGAGCCTTGTCCGTTGTGAGCTTTTTCGCAGAGCTAGTGCTGCCAGGGTGTGAAGGCGGCGCGGAAGCTCTGGGGCATTTGTCTTGGTCGCCCTGTCTCACAAATTGCCAAGCGTTGAAGAGGCGCGACTGCTTTGAAAGTAACTGATCAGTGAGGGTTGTTGACTGGTGGGTGGTGATGGGATAGGAGGCATGCAAAAGTCAACAAAATAAAATAATGTTGGCGAAAGGGAGAGGGGGGTCTTGAGGGCCAACCTGCATCAGGCCGTCCTTCCTTCCATCCTTGTAGCCGTTGCGTGCGGCAAGGCTGTCGTTCCCCCTCTCATCTGAACGGAAGGCGCGACTGGGCGTCCAACACAGATGGGAAAGATGGGAAAGTGCGGCTCAGAGCTGTTGATTGGTGCTTACCCCACTTTTCCATAGCGGCCAACGCGCCTGCCATGCGTGTACTCAAGACACGCTCAGACACTTAACGAGACCTACTGTACGATGCCCGCTAGTTGATTCACGGTAGTGACCGTAGCGCCCCACAGCTCCGCTAAACGCCAAGTGTTCTACCAAGTAAGGACGGCTCCATCCCACCACGACTCTTCCACACTCTAGATTTACGACCATCACAAACGACAAACGACATCCCATCGCCAGATCGCAGGGAATAATCGACGCCACCCGCAACAAACGTAACAGCAGCCCAATTGAAGCGACCAACCCACGATTGGCCTACACTGAGAACCTTCTTCCCACCGCGGCACCTCGTCGCCCGTCTTCCGACACCCCACTTGATCCGACACAGTCCTCGTTCTATTCTCTCTTCGTTCCTTGCGACACTGTCACACACACACACACACACAGCCATGGCGTGGGACTCCAAAGCGGCGCTCGCATCCCGGCGACGAACAAACAGCTCTGCCAGCCGGACCTCTGC
Organism: Sporothrix protearum; assembly: GCA_016097115.2. Lineage (NCBI taxonomy): Eukaryota > Fungi > Ascomycota > Sordariomycetes > Ophiostomatales > Ophiostomataceae > Sporothrix > Sporothrix protearum. The sequence continues at coordinate 882,124 of JADMNH010000003.1, forward strand.
ATCGTCAGTGCTGACCCTGCAGCAAAAGGGCGGCAGTACCGGCCTCGCAGCGCCCGTCCAGCCCAAATCCGCCCACGTGGCCGACCCCTTTCTCCAAGAGTTTCTCCAGCCCGGCTTCGACCCGGCGGCCTACTGGAATACCGTGCTCGGTGGCAGCAGCGGTGCACCGTCTAGTACGCCCCGGACAAGGACAAGGTCACCCGCACCTTCGTCGTCGGGCGCGGCAGGGCGCCTTGCTGCTGCGGCCAGCTCGGCTACGGCCACGGCCGATCGTGCCGCCCAGGCACAAGCGACACTCTCACACTTGGGCGCCCACACATCGCGACTGACGACGGTGCTGACACAATTGACCGACGACATTTTGCGGAGCGGGCGGCGGCTGGCGTACGAAGTGCAGCTGCTGCGGGGCGAGACGCTGGGGCTGGGCGAGGTGGTCGAAAAACACCTGGCGCTGCTTGACGAGGCCGACAGCGGCATTGCCGCCACGGCGGTTGGCGAAGGAAACGCCGAGACCGAATCGAAGGAGGACGGCGAGGCGGGCACAGAAAGCGGCGCGGCGGCTGCGGCAACAGCAGGCGACCCGACCGCCGCCTCGTCGTCTGAACCGCCATCCCTCGCCCAGCTCCGCATGCTGGCACAGGTGCGGTCACGTCTCGATGCCGTTATCCGCACCTTTGGCGAGGCCATGGAGTTTACCATGCCGCCGTCGGCCATCTCGGTGACGTCGTCTTTCTTGTCGGTGTCCGGGCCCGACCAGGAAGGCGGCGGCAGTGCTGCACGTTCGCGGCAGGACGCTGCCACGACGACGAGTATGGAGGACAAGGGCCAGGCCATACTACGTGGTCTGCGGGACGAGGTGGCCCGCCTGCTCGAGGGCGCCAACGTCAATGACGGCGCCGAAGCTGCGGCAGCACGTGTCGAGGCACTACGCACACTGTGCCGCGTCTGGGCTGGCACGGCCGAGGAGAAGGCCCGGCTCAGGTTTGTTGAGAGCTTGCAGCGCATGGTCGAGGACAGGCAAAAGGAGCTGGACCGCGAACGGGAGCGCCTGGAGCGTCTGCAGAAGGAGAAGCTGGAGCAGGAAAGCAGCCAAGGCAATGCGTCCGGTGGCAGCGGTGCTCCGTCCACAGGCCACGGACAACTGGACGGTTCAGCCACTTCAGGCACTGGAGCAAGCAGAGGCTACGCGGCAGCCGGCTTGGGTTTCATAAGCCAGCTGCAAAAGATTCGGAGTGGCCTGTAGTGTGATAAGAGACAGACTTGGTACGAACAGAGATGGAAGTTTCCAAGAAATCATATCTCGGATAAAGCGATAGCGTGGGGGGAACATCGTAGTAGCCTGTGGGCATACTGCTTCTATATTTGACTCAACAATAATGTCTAACCGCTATTCACAAACGAACGCCGGGTCCCCATAACATGAGAGCACTGCAAAGTCTATAAACAATGCCAAACTTATAAACCAACAGCCAACAAGATCCCAAATGCCTCTCTATAGATGAAAAAAATGCCAAAAAAGTGCCGCCAATCCCAAATCTATCAGTAGAAATGTACTATAGATGGGTATAGACCTCGTGTGAGATGCCTTCTTTTGATACCCTCTAAACTTTTTCCGTACGCCATTATAATATTACTTTGTGCTGCCCGAGCGGATGTCCGTCTATTACCGTGTCAGGAGACGAGGACGATGGAGACGGTCTAGCCACTAGAAACTTTTGTTTCTATGCATGCATAAAGTTCGTACCTTTTAAGAGCTGTTCTCTGGAAGAGATATGGAAAGGAAAAGAAAAGAAGAAAAGCAGGAAAGAAAACAGTACAGCCGGCTTGTTTCGAGTGGGCAAAAAAAAAGAAAGGAACAACAAAAAAAATATAAGACAAGAAACTCCAACGTCGCCATGATGCCGTTCTTTTTTGTCTTCCTCCATCATTACATTCCCCCATGTCGACCCATTAGATCCCTCCATGTAGCTGGAGGTCTCGTTGACTAGGTGTTCTGGAAAGGACTGAAGTAAAGAAAGATTTGAAAGTTGAAATGGAAAAGGTACAGGGCCGTGCCGCGGTCAGCCAAAATAGCCCAAACGAATCCCAAAGTGTAAAAGAGATATGCAAGGCTCTAGGAACATGCAATGCCGCGAAACGCAGACCCCGGTGGTCGCTTTCGTGAAACCTAGGATTTTCTCCCGATGCAAATATAGTGACGCAAAAAAGGGGACACAAAGACCAGTAACCAGTCTTGGCAAAAAATGACAGGAAGGGGGAAAACAAGGTCTAAGGAAAATTAGGTGACAAGGAAAAGAAGCCGATCGTAACCCATATCGTGAAACAAATAAACGCATGAAAGAGAAAGAGGAGTGGAATGGATGGCTTGTGAGTGCCCGGAGCTGCGCAGAGCCCAACTCGTCGAGAGACATCGAGGATATGATTGTATGATTGCCAGTCTCTCTCTCGCGCTGGACTAGGCCAGGCGTTTTATTGTGGACCGCTCAAGCGCCTCCAGAAGCTCTGGGCGTTCTTTCAAGGCCTCGGCCGCATCGACGTAGGTCATCCAACAGCGATCCCGTTTGCTCTTCTCGGGCCACTCGTTCTCCTCGCTGATGACGGTGCCCTCGTAGAACCGATACAAGCATTTCTCGCGCTTCTTGGTTTTTGACGGCGCTTTCGGTGGGCGGCTTTCGACAATATCGCCCAGATCGTACTCGATCTGGACAATGATGCCTGCCTCTTCCCAAGCTTCTCTCTGCGCGGCCGACTGGCAATCTTCGTCGGTCTCCCAGCCGCCCTTTGGCAGCACCCAGCCCTTTCTCCGGTCGGACTGGATGAGCAGGACAAACCGCTTGTCCTCGGTCAGAGGCACAAGACCGGCAACGAGCCGTTCGCCACTTGCGTTGTATCCTGGGGAGAGGGACAATTTTAGCAAAACTGCACAGCATGGTAAAAAGAAGGCTGTGGAAGCTTGCCGGGACTCAACAGGACCTACTTTGTTTTGACCGCCCGGTTCTCGACTCCATCGACCGGCTACTTGTCGTTGTACTTGATGCCATTTTGTTGAGCTATTTGTGTGTAGAGGAGAGGTAGGGAGGATGGAAAAGAATGGAGATCGAGGCGAAGTTCGGAAAGGGAAAATACGGTGTCGTTTGTAGGGGTCGCAAAAGCTGTTGTGTTTCCTGGAACAAACTTTCTCGGTAACGACTTTGATATTAGACGACCAAGAGAGGTGGTTGCGGAAAGGCGCGGCTGCTTTAATAAACGAGCGGCATAGTCGTATCGATAGGGAGATAGGTATTGATAGGTAGGGTAGGGTTTGAAGGACGTCGTTTTGTTCGTTGTCAGCAAGCAGCACCTTCGAATGATCGTGGTAGTCGAAGGGAATGATTGGTCGCGTGCGCTCAGAGACAAGGAAGTCTGCCTATCCACCGCCAAATCTGTGCCCAGTTGCAAGCACCGGTCTAGATTTCAGTGTTCTGTGGAACACAAGAAATTATCGATTGTGTACCCAAAAGGCCTGAGGTATGTTTGGGGTAAGAAGGTTGCCAAGTGCGCATGCGCATAAAAACTTGGGGATGCGCGGCTGCGGCCCACACTGTCTAATATGCGTGGCGCGATGAGGGTTGAGCTGTAGATCTTTTGTAGGCGGCCCTAACGGGGTGCGCACTGGGTTCGCGCCTGGCACGGTGCTTGTGCAGGTGTTAAAGTGCTTGAGGACTCGGGATTAGACCGTAATAAGCGACGGAGGGCCGGGACTGTTGGAGCGAAGCAAAACGTAAGGGAGAAGAAATAGGCGTCGAGGAGCGCTAGAGAGATGTGTGTAATGGGGCGATCTAGCTTCGTTTCTGTGTTTCTGCTTGCTGGACGATCTGTCGGCGAGAAGGCTGAAATGCGAGAATAAAGTTATTCTGAGAGTCAAAAGAAGACGTGCGTGATGACGAGACGCTACTTGTCGGCCGTAGTGTCAGATGCGAAGTACTGCACTGTGTAGTACCGCTGAACCAGTGAAGCAGAAGCTCACTCAGGGTGACAAGAGGAACGAAAAGGGTTGACGCGGACACGTTTGAACACAGTTGGGTGCAATGCGTCAAGAGAATTATGTCAAGAGGAGACGTGGAGGGAAAAGAGGCAGAAAATAGAATGATCTGGGTTGGGGCCAGAGAGAGCTGGGGATGTGACGCAAATGGGGCTGCGAGTCGGAGGGACGGCGTAAGCTGGACTAAACAGTGCAAGGAGTCACAAGAGCAGCCAGTCGGTGGATGTTGGCACGACGCGGAGGGCGCGGAGATGAAGGGGCGGTGATGGCAGAGGCTGCGGGCGTGTTGGTAATGTTTGGGATGTCGACTTAATGTAAAGAGCAAGAATATCTCTCCTGGCTGGAGAGCCGAGTTGATGACAGACGGAAGTCTCGTGCCATAGCAAAGGGAAGGTGCGAGGGGCAACACTCGATGGCGAGAGCTAGACTGATATATACAGAAAAAAAACGGTTCGAGGGACCGAAAGGGCCAGGCCAATAAAAGTTGGAGCCAGGGAAAGAACGAGGGAGAAAAAAGGCCAGGAGAGCTAAGAAAAAAGGAAGCTACGAGTGATTCGGGCAAAGCTTCGTTTTGGTGGTGCGTGGGTTGCAGTGGCAGCTAATGATTTCCAAAGCTTTGTCCTTTTTTCCGTTGACACTTTTTTTCCTCGTCTAATTGGTTTTCTACTCTTTTTCTTCGGTTTGGAGCTCCTCCTTTTTCGTCTATTTTGCTGGTCGACGAGGTTTGCATATCATCTGCTGTTTCTTAACTCTATCTACGCGTACGACGTACTTTATTAATTTGTTGTATTTCCCACCCATCGCTCCTGCTGTGATTCAAATTCTGTTCCCTTCTTTCCTTCTGGACTCTCTTCACCAGTCGCAATGAAGAAGGCGCATACGACGCTGCAGCTGCATGGAGACACCCACATTGAGACGCACCTGCCGCCAGTTGCGTGGGGTGTAATGAGGAAAGGGGAATAGGAGAGTGCGGACAGAGAGACCAAGCCAGGGAGGCAGCAATGCTGGCGAATAGAGGCGAAAAGCAAGGCATCAAGAAGAGTGACTTGAGAGAAGTTACCCTAAGCAGAGAATTGGGTCTAAGGTACATTGCGGAGCACGTGCGAAAGTACCGGACAAGGCAACCTGACGCGGGGCAGCTGCCGCCGTTTCGAATAGCGGCCAAAAATAGGAGATGGCAGCACAGGCAATGCGTAATACTATGATTGGAATTTATTCATATTATTATTTCATGACTTTTAAGACGGCAGGCGTGCCTTGCAGGTCAGGTAAGAACGACTCTCTCTTTCTCCGCACCCAATGCTTCTAAGACTGCCCGCGATTGGTCATGTGAGCATGGTGCAGTCCTGCGATCTATCGATTACGGAGTAGTCTTACATCCTAGCACATTACGAGCACTTCGTTCCGGGTGGTCGTTTTTTCCTTCGTCTCGGCTAGCTCTGGCGAGCAGAACAGTCGCTGGGACCAGCCCAGCGGGATAACCGGGCCTGTCGTTCTTTCCTGACTTTCTTTGCCTGCCCATTTTTGGTTTCGCTCGATTTTTTTGGCGGCCGAAACAGAAGGGGCGACTGCTGTCGTGTGTCCCTGACCCCGCCAACCTAACCAGCCCCCGTCATCGTCTTGTCTCTCTCTCCTTCGCTCTCACACTCCCTTTTTCTTTTCCCCTTTCAGTTTCTCTACTCCGTTTCCTGTATTAAATGCTCCGGCCATCTTTTCAACACATTTTCTAGCTTCTTGTTCCACACCTCGACTTGCCGCCCGTTGCTTTGTTCTTTTCCAGGCACCACTCTTCCTCACCGCCCCTCGTGTAAGTTACCAGATTGACCCCTCCCCCCTTATTTACTTTGGAGCTTTGCTGGAGCATTTTGCTCTCCATTTTGCTCTCCATTTTTGCCCGTCTCCTCGCCGCACCGCTTCCGCGGACCTCGCCTCTTGGGCCTCCTCGGCGATGAGCTCGGCTTTTACTGCTTTGATCCGTGTTCTGGTGTTAACTTTTCCCCTGGATGGACGTTCGGTCAGCTTCATACACACATCAAAAGCCACAAAAGTTGCCGCGCCGGAAACAATCTTGACTGGCTATTGTTGTCCATACAGTTGTCACTTTCCGTTGTGCACCCTACTCGTCTCTTCCAAGCCCGTCGTTTCCAGTTCACAACCCACGACCTCCCGCAACACAAGATATACAGCCGCATTACGTCTGCGTCGTCCCCTCAAAATCTCTTAGGTCCTCGCATCCGGACTGTACTGCTGTCTCCGAAGACGGCTTTCCCGCTGTTCCGGCAGCGTGAACACGGCCGATAGGGCTCTTCAGCGAACCCCGGCTCGACCGGCATTTATCTGTTGAAACGCTCGCTCGTACTTTGTCACCTACTGTCTGCTCGTCACAGCCGGCTAAACCGCCAACCACAGCTAGGCTGCTCCAGTTTTAAATAGCCTCCTCTTTGGCACTATCGATCTACCACAAGTCCGCAGCCACTACTGCTGCGACGCAAGACACGAAAGACACGCAAGACACGCATGCCCTTGGTGCTCCATTTGAGCGCCTTGAACGATTTTCTTTGTCTTGGGTTTTTTTAGGCGCTCCTGTCTGTGTGCTTTTAGGCCGCTTTCCCGGACACCCTGTGGCCTTTTCCTGTCCCTGTCCCTGGCCTATCCCTCGCCCTTTCGTTAGGTCCATCGGTTATTGTTATCCAAAGTGTCACTCGGGTTAGAGGGCATCACAGGAACTCAACAATACCGTCAAACAGAATTTGACAGCCTGACAGCTCAAAGACGGCCGGTGCTTTTCTGATCCTCTCTTCATCCCTCACCGCCGGCCCTACGCCGTGTCACTCTTCATCCGCTCTTCTCTGGCACCATCTCTACCTTCGACCCCGCCGCCATGGAAACCCCCGACACGAGCTCTCCAAGAGACCGTCTGTCATATATTATGCCAATTGGTGAGTTTGCTTTTGATTCTCTGATTTATACACTCTCTCATTTGTGTAGTCACACTGCCCGGGTGTTGCACGGTCATCTCCACTACCATACCTGTACAGATGTACACACATATGCACCTATGTGAGGCATGTAGTGCAGATGTGCTCCCCTTTCCTTTTGAATGTGACCTGCCTGCTTCACCTCACCCCCCAAACACACACTTGCACCATAATATGCCCAATTCCTCGCTCGTCCCCTCTCACCCAACCAATTTCCCTCGTGCCTTGTGCGGCCCCGTCCGTTGGCCCTTCTCAATCAACATTCATCGCTTCAAGACCGCATATTCCCCACTTTGCTCATAGGCTCCTTGGCCGAAACGGACTCACCTACCACGCTTCTGGGTGTTAAAGCCTTCTAAAAAAAAAAGTCTGTGGTTCGCGAGATCCGATCCACCACCACCACCACCCTTCTGTACTATTCACTTTTCGTTTCTTTTGCCTAGCGTCACATCTCGCTGTGTTTGCTTTTCTCACATACCGGCATTCCTTCATTTTCTCTCCCATTTGTCTTCAGACCCCTTCATGCAGACCCGAGTGGCGGCCATGATGTAGGATGCCAAATTCGGGTGTAATCTCAACTGGCTCACATCATATGCTTCTCTGCCTCGTTGGCCTCCCTAGCCTTGATGTGTTCCTTGCCCAGCGGCGTGGGAGATTTCCTGTTCTCCATTGCCCACGTATCACGTTCATGTTCTAGTCCTAATGCCCATGTGACTCTTTTTTCGTTCTTGATATTTGTTGTGTTTTATGCCTTACGTTTCCGGGCATGCAGAAGCAGACCACTCGCCGTGCCTCATTGTGCCTCGTTTTATCTTTCTCTTTGACATTTGCAATACTGACGATGCTTGCTTTCTTTCTTCCATTCAGGCTACTGTAACTCTCCAACATGTGGATACTGTCACAACGATGGCAGTGATTCGAGGGCAAAGAAACGTAAGCCATTCTCTCCTTTGTCCTTTTGTATTTCTGATACATCTGCACCTTCGATGCCCCGACGTCTACACCCTACCAGGCAAGCTATAAACAGCCAATGTCGTGTTGACGTTGGTCTGCTGCTACGGTAACCTTACCAGTTGCCTGCCTCATTAGTTTGGTTGCCTTTACTGGCAATGTCGCTGCCAGCCAGCAGCCAACCCTTTAGTTGTGTATTGCTGGCAGACCCCCACGCAGAACCCCAGATCCTCCCCACCGTCGCATCACCGCACTCCGTCCACCGACGCCGTTCTCGGCTGTCGACCGAGAGTGCAGTGCTGCGTGATGCGGGACTATTTTCTTAACTGACCTTTGGAAGAGAGTGGCGGTGACGTGTTGTTGGCACACTTGTTTCTTTGATTGATTTTCTTCCGCACTGATCCTAACAGATTCACAGGGTATTCCTACTACACCAGTAGCCACTCTTTGACAACTCAGCTGTACCAGACTTTACTAGACAGGTGCTGGAGGCGGTCCGGTACGCTGCTGTACCGACCCAACCAGAGGAACGCATGTTTGTCCTCACTACTCGATTCGTCTGGACTCTGATGCGTTTCATGCTTCACGAGACCAGCGCCAGGCCATCAACCGGTTCAACCGGTATATCATCGGCGATTCATATGCGAAGCAGGCTGCCCGCGTGATTCCCCGATCCCGTGCAGACGCAAAGCGTCGTGATACGACATTCGATCTGCTAGAGCGCATCCATGAGGCAGAAAGCGGCAAGCTGCCGCCGCTCTCCCCAGCACATGGCTCTAAGGCTGGCAAGGCACGAAAGGCGGACGGTGGCGATGACGGCGGGGTACCATCAGTCTCGCTATCTGCGGAGTCAGAGTCCGCAAAAGCCATTGAACCAGCTCACCGATTTGAAGTGACCCTGGAGCCAGATACGTACACGGACGAAAAGTATGCGATTTTCGAAAACTACCAGCGTGTTGTGCACAAAGAACCACCGTCGAAAATATCCAAAAAAGGCTTCACGGGCTTTTTGTGCAACTCGCCTTTGCGCCGAGAAACCATCACAAATCAGAGCGGCCTGGAGAAGAAGCTTGGTTCGTATCATCAATGCTATTGGCTTGACGGCCGCCTTGTCGCCGTAGGCATTCTCGACCTGCTGCCGGACTGTGTCAGTGCCGTGTACTTTATGTACCACGAATCCATTCATGAGTGGAGCCCTGGCAAGCTCGGTGCCCTGAGGGAAATCGCGCTGGCTCTGGAGGGTGGCTACCGGTGGTGGTACTCGGGCTACTACATCCACAGTTGTCCCAAGATGCGATACAAGATTGAATTCTCGCCGCAGTACATCCTTGACCCCGAACTTCCTGCCAGCTGGGATCTTTTGGACAAGAAGGCTCTCGCTGTGCTGGACAAGCAGGCTTACGTGAGCTTCTCGCACGAGCGGCTGATGGAATACAAGCGCGAACTATTGGAGAAGCACCCCGACGGCAACACCGATGGCAGCGTCGACAACTACGGGCTTGGGCTTTTTGGCATCGGAAAACCGTTGACCTTTCATGAAGAGGCAGCAGGCGGGCCCCGTACCGAGGAAAATGCAAATGTACCTCCTGCTGATGAAGAGCAGGGCGACGAGAGTCCTAGCAGCGACGTCTCCTCTGAAGACGAAGACGGCGACGGCGACGGTGACGGGCCCAGCAAGCCACTTTTCACGAGTAACATGCCAGGCCTGCCGCCCATGTCAAACATTCAGCGATTCCAGCTCGACAGCATTCCCATTCTGACCACCCTGTATCCAGACCAGATGTTCCCGATCAATCGCTTGGCCGTATGGAGCACGGGCACAATAACGGATGGGACAAGTTTCAAGAACAAGATTGCAGAGCTGGTGGCCATGATGGGCTCTGACCTGACGTCTCAGCTCTGTATAGACTTTCGGTCACATCGGTAGTCGGGCCGCAACGGCACATCAAGATACTTTTTTTTTTATTTCAGCATATCACTTCACTTGGCTAGCATCTGGAATTTTTTTGGTCATTTAGTTCTGGATTCTATGAACATATGTTTCGAGACAGATTCTTGTTGCTGCGTGGTGTTGGCAAACCGTACGTGAGCGTAAGGCTCTGGCTGGGTGAACAGACCGAGCCCGCTGCGGCAGCTCCGGAGCGTCCTTTTACTAATATGCGTATGTGTTCTCATCACACACGAACACATGGCTTGTCTCGGTGTGTTACGGACTGGCCGTGTCCTTGGCAGGCAGAAGAAAATACGCCGTCACTTTTTTCCCTTTGTCTTTTTCCTTTCTTTTTGTGTATCCCTCTTGTCGGTGAACCGTTTTGGGCAAGAGATGACATGCCCGTATTGGGCCGTCGGTCAACGCTGGATCTTTTCGTCTTCCATCCACTCGCAGGGCGCCCGCCCAACTCCGTTTCAGCCCTCAAGCCACCGTAGAGGAGCCGAGTGTAAGACCGGGAAAGAAGTCGTTTGAGGTAAAGCTTCAGGTTTTCTTTGGTGGGAGGATGGTGATCACGAGGATGAAGTGTAGATAGGTGGGCCGTGAAGCGAGGGTGGTCCGTCAAAAAGAACCAAAAGTGGCAGAGAGACATGTTCATGTATGTACGTAAGAGACATTTGGCTGAGCTACGATGCGCGTGGGGAGTGGAATACTGAGTGGGATAGGCCACCATAGGATGCGGGAGCATATTCATGGATACGTACGGCAGCCGGATGCAGGTCACAGCCTCGCCCGTCACCGGCCTCAATGTTGAAGTGGGGCTGCAGAGACGGCGAAAACAGTTTTACAAATGGTTTTACCCACGATTTCGAGGTATCCAGATGTATTTAGCTATGCTCCAGGTACCTTTGGCTTTCGCTTTCGCTTTCGCCTTCGTAGATGATGATAGTTTCTATACGAGTTGATGAGACTGGCAAGCGATGCCCAGTACGATCGCCCTTCTGGTTTTCGACTTCCTTTGTGCCTAAAATGAACGACTTCTTACTGGACAGTTTTCCGTATTGAATGAAAAACACATGCAAGACGTCACTTTGCGAATTACTCGTGTTGTGACGTCGGCCTTTCATGCTGAGTTTCTCCATCAGAAGCTCAACGGCGACAACACCTCCTACCGACAAGAGGAAGAATTTTGGAGAGGCGTTTCAGTTCCCATTAATTGATATCTGCTTCCACTTTCCAACCCTTTGATGTAACCTGACTTATACTGAGAGTCCTGCAGCTTTCCTTTCTCGGAAGGACACGGTTGTTTGGGGCGACTGTCGACAGACGATGCTTCATGGCCGCTGACGTTGTTCAAAGAAGGCCGCTGATTGGCCATGCATAACTGGAGAATCAAAGTGGAGATATTGGGGCTTGAAATACTCAGTAGTTGCTAAAGTGCACATGATACGTCATGTGATGTGACTAATCATCTGTGTGCACCCATATCGGACTAGCGCATCGTTACAGTAAAGAGTTAGGGCTTTCCACAAGAAAAATGCTCTTTGCTGCGACAGAAGGCGGGAAAAGTAAGCGCAGAAAAAGTGCGAGCCCCACTCTTTTGTGTGAAAAAACCAATTCCGACTGCCCAAAAAAAGAGTGGCTCCATTCTGGGAAAGAGCAGCGTCTGGGAAAAAGTATCGAAGAAAAAAAAAGTGTGTGAAAGACTCTTTTCCCCCCTCCTCTTTTTGACTCTTTCTCCTCTCCAACACCCAACGACCAATATCGACAACCATCGCCATCTCGAGAGAACTCTGGTTTGTTCACCTCTTCGTCGACTTGTTTTCTTCATTTCCTTTTCATTCTTTTCTCTTTTCTAACTCGACAGTCACAATGGGTGCCCTCAAGTACGTCGAAGAGCTCCAGAAGCGCAAGCAGTCGGATGTGCTGCGTTTCCTCCTGCGCGTCCGCTGCTGGGAAGTACGTTGAAACAATACACCACCCTTTTCTTCTCTCTTGAACCTTCAAGACAACAACCTTCGAAAAACAAGCCTCCTTTTATCCGCTTCCCTTCGTTGCCGGTCATTCGCCATGCAAAAGGCAGAACCATACAACGCCAGGCCGAGTTGTCGGGAGGAGGAGAGACGAGAGGACGCGAGAGGCATAGGTTTTTGTGGGAAGAGACTGAGAGAGAGAACGACGAGACATGCGGGATGGCGACGAGGTATGGAAGGATTTGTGTTGAGTGGCGGCCGCGAGGCACGAGAAGAGAGACGGTGACCGTCTCTTTTTTTCGTGCATATCCTCACTGGCCCATCTCGAGACAGATTCTTTCTTCCATGCCTCGACGCTGATCAACTTTGTTCTCATGCGTCTTCCCTTTCAAACAGCCTCTTTTCACATCACGTCGTGTCTCCATGACCGTTCTTTTCGACTCTTCTCTCTTTTCCCGACTTCCGTCCTGGGACCCCGGGCATAAAGACACTTGTTGATCATTGTCGCTTGTCATTGAAATTTGCTATTCATGGGTTTCAATCCAATGCTGACTGAGAGTGTTTTTTTTTGCAACTATAGTACCGCCAGCTGAACGTCATCCACCGTGCCTCGCGCCCGTCCCGCCCGGACAAGGCCCGCCGTCTCGGTTACAAGGCCAAGCAGGGCTATGTCATCTACCGCGTGCGCGTGCGCCGTGGTGGCCGCAAGAAGCCCGTGCGCAAGGGTGCCACGTACGGCAAGCCCACCAACCAGGGTGTGAACCAGCTCAAGTACCAGCGCTCGCTCAAGTCGACCGCCGAGGAGCGTGTCGGCCGCCGCTGCGCCAACCTGCGCGTCCTCAACTCGTACTGGATCAACCAGGACTCCACCTACAAGTACTATGAGGTCATCCTGGTCGACCCCCAGCACGCCGCCATCCGCCGCGACCCCCGCATCAACTGGATCGTCAACCCCGTCCACAAGCATCGCGAGTCCCGCGGTCTCACCGCCACCGGCAAGAAGTCCCGCGGCCTCAACAAGGGCCACAAGTTCAACAAGACCCGCGCCGGCCGCCGCAAGACCTGGAAGCGCCACAACACCCTGTCCCTGTGGCGCTACCGGTAAGCGTAGCGCGGCCCATTGTGCCGTGTCTGCTGCTGTTTGTGCTGGTCGTGTTGCTGCTGGCGGGCAAGGGGGAGGCGGAGTCGTTAGCGCCGTCACCGATGGCGACGGCGTTGATGAGAACGTCGTGGTTTGTCGTGGCGGCAACCTTGGACGGAACGCCGGCCTGTGGGCGCAGGGCGCCGTCACGCTGTCTCTGCTAAGGCTGGGGCAACGGGTCGTGCATGCTGCTGCCTCTTCTCTCCTTGATTTTGCGCTGCTCCGGTGACGGTGACGGAACATCAATGGAGGGAACCGGCTGACGGAAAAGGCATATGGAGAAAAAGGAGGAACCGGAAAGGGAACGGTTTCTCCCATGACGGATTAAAAAAATTTATACTAGGGAAATTTGCCTTTTTAGCAATAAAGACGCTCTCGACCGTAAAGGCGGGAAGTAGTTCATTCTTCAAACATGGCTTGAGACATACGACTGTGATGCATGATGTGATGGTCTGATCTGACCCTGTTGTAAGGACTATGGCCACTGTTATTGCTGGTGCTGCAGGCCGTTTGTTGCATGCAAAGTAAAACTAGCTAATCTTGAGAGGATTTCTGACATTCGGGAACGAAAAGTTTCAGCGGGATACTGCACACAATTCCGCAAAAAAAAAATGTGTGGAAGATGCCCACCTCACACACACGTATGACATATTTCCAGAGACACTGTACACATGTTCAGAGTCAACATTCACGATAGAGAGATCCAGGAAAAAATCTCTGATATCTGTAAACATTCGCTGGATATCGCTATGCTATAGGGCTATGGTAATTACACGTGGAAAGATGTGTGCCCGGATCGTTTATCTGCATATATCCGAGAGCCGCTTTCAAACCATGCTAAGCAGCGTATATCGTACACAGGGGGCTTTTGTGGCTCTCGACCGTTTCTTCTTCTTTTCTGTTCCAAGCACAAGATACGTGCGTCCTATATACGTAGGTGTGTTGACAGCCGCCAGCAGCAGCCAGCGTCGTCAAGACGCACTGGGAGACGCGTCCAACAGAACCTACGAGGTCTCAATAAGAACGGCCTGCTTCTCCTGCGTCTCCTGTGACGTGCGCTCTGCTGCTGCTGCTTTCCGGCCAACAAAGGTGGCCATGGCCGTGTCCACACCCGATGCCCACCGCGCCAGCTGCTGCAGGCTCAGCGGCAGGACATGGTACCAGGACACCCAGCGCGCATACAGCGGCATGCCAATGGACTCGGCGCGGCCATTGTCAATGGCGCTGATGATGTCCTTGGCTACGTCGACGGGCTCGACGACGGGCGCGAAGAAGGAGGAGGGTGTCTGCACGCCATAAAAGAGGGGCGTGCTGAGCTGGCCGAGGGTGACGAGAACGGTGCGGATGTCCGGGTGGCTGGTCTTGAGCTCGGCGGTCAGGGAGCGGTGCAGGGCCGACAGGCCGGCCTTGGAGGCCGCGTAGTCGGACAGCTGGGCCGCGCCGAGCTCGCCCAGGACGCTGGTGATGGTCACAATGGTGCCGCCGCGCCCACTGCGGGCAATGCCCGGAAGGAACGCCTTGAGGGTGTAAAAGTGGGACGCCAGGTTGGTGAAGAGCGTGCGGTCAATCTCGGCGTAGTCGAGGTCGAGCAAGCGCTTGCCGTTGACAATCGCGGCGTTGTTGATCAGGACCGTGGGCGGGCCGAGCTACACAGTCAGCATGGACACTTTAAACGAAGCAAAGCATGGAGGACGGTATTTTATGGGGTTTTCTTGGGGGTTTTTTTTTTTTTTTGCTGCTTACATCTCTCTCAATGTCGGCGGCGGCCTTGATGACCTGCTCCTTGTCGGTAATGTCGCACTTGTAGTAGGTGACACCGCGGGCCTCGCCGTTCTCCATCTTCTTGACGTCGAGAACGGCGACGCTGGCACCACGCATGCCGTAGACCTCGGCGATCAGCAGACCAAGGCCGCTCGCGCCGCCGGTGATCACAATGACCTCCTCGCTCAGGTCGACGACCCGCGGCAGGCCAAAGGCGATGCGCCGGTTGATGGCGCTCAGGATCCAACCCACTGTCACCAGCGAGGCGTAGACCATGGCCGTGCGGATCGGCATGGCGGTCCACTCCATGTGCTCGGCGCGGAAGCACAGGACGACGACCCAGGCGACAAAGGGGTGCAAGAAGGTGACGTAGAGAACCTTGAGGACGAGGTCGATGGAGAAGGGCGCGAACCACGAATCGCGCGTGGGCGGACGCTGGTAGGCGTCCATTGTGTGAGGAGGAGAGCAGGAGAGAAAGAAAGGAAAGAATGAGGTTGAAGCTGTGTCGTCGAGACGGCGAGGCGACCAGACAGAAGAAGAGAGTGAAGGTCGAGAAGAGGCAGAAGAACGAAAACGAAGAGAACAGAAGAGAAGGAATAGAATGAGCAATCTTGAGAGAATATGAGGCGTTCCAAGTTACGGCCAGCGCGACGAGAACCAGAGGAGAAAAGGGAAGTTAAAGAAGAACAGGATGTTGGGGATAAAACGATGCGCAGAAATCAGAAATGAGATGAAGAGGATGGAAAAAGTCAAGATTCGAGGAGCGGGCACGGAGCAGTTTCGATCTTACGACATCAGGGCACACAGAAAAGGGACGATACCGAACATTTTCCCCCATCTTCTTCATTCTTTTGCCTGCCTTTGAAACGCCGCCCAGGGGAAGCACACGGACTGAGAAACGTTTCGAGGCTTCGAGGTTTCAACGAGGGGCCCGTCAGTGGGACTGGAACGACGTGCGGCAGGCCTGAGAGCTCCCCTGGAGCTGCTGTGGAGAAACTTGAGATGTTGTCAGTCTCCAGCGCCACATCGGCCAGGGTTCGCACGTGACAGCCAATCAGAAGGTGCGACTGTGTTTTCCAAGCGCCCCTGGTTTCTACGCATATTTTGGGTGTGTTTGTCTCACGTGACACAAGCACGTGATCTGCTTTGTCAACCTGGCCGTTGCTCCACAGACGACGCCTTCGCGTCCATTGGCAACCTGGAGGAGGGAGGAGTGCAGTGGCGGCGAGAGCTCTCAGTCCAGCCTCGAAATCTGTTTGTCCAGCCGCATAGCTCGCCCTCCACGTCCTGCCTTGCAACCCACCACGTTTACCGCACACCTCATTGCACGTTACTGCGCATTCGACCTTGCGTATACTTTTTGTCGGCTCTTTGTGACGAAACCAGCTTTTTTGTTGCTCTTCTCGACGTCCTTTCTCACGGCCGTCAACCTTTCCCCTCCTCCTTGCGACGACATCATCACGGCAGTTAGCCACCACACTACATACACACACACACACACATACACACACGCACACATTCACCATGGCAGCCGCCGACTCTGAGCGGGTGCAGGAGGCCAAGAAGCTGGCAAAGTCGAACCCGGCCAAGGCAGAATCCATCTATAAAGAGGTTATTGCGAAGCCACCATCGGTCACGTCCGATGCTGCTGTTCGGGAGTACGAGGTGGCATTGATTGGCCTGGGCGAGCTGTACCGGGACCAGAAGTGAGTGTCGGTGTGCTGGAGAAAGATTCGTCTGAGAAAGCAAAGTGCCAGTGCTGACCATGATGAAGGAACACGAATGAGCTCGTCGACCTGGTAACACGGAGCCGGACAGTGCTGTCTTCCTTTGCAAAGGCCAAGACGGCGAAGCTGGGTATGTCTTTGCCTGTCTACAATTCTACGTGCATGTTTGTCCACTAACCCTCCTCCCCCCCCTTTTCCAGTACGGCAACTTCTCGACCTCTTCCGCGACATCCCCAACACCACCGACATTCAGATTGCCGTCACCAAGTCGTGCATAGAATGGGCAACGTCAGAGCGCCGTGGCTTCCTGCGCCAGAACCTCGAGACACGGCTGGTCACGCTCTACATGGCCAAGCAGGCGTACTACGATGCGCTCACCCTCATCAACGGCCTGCTGCGCGAGCTCAAGCGCCTGGACGACAAGCTGGTGCTCGTCGAGGTGCAGCTGCTCGAGTCGCGCGTCTACCACGCCCTGGGCAACGTGTCCAAGGCCCGCGCGGCGCTCACGAGTGCCCGCACCAGCGCCGCGTCCGTCTACACGCCGCCGCTGCTGCAGGCCAACCTGGACATGCAGTCGGGCATGCTGCACGCCGAGGACAAGGACTTCAACACGGCCTTCTCCTATTTTATCGAGGCGCTCGACGGCTACCACACCCAGGACGAGCCCGCCAAGGCCACGGCCGCTCTGCAGTACATGCTGCTCTGCAAGATTATGCTCAACCTGTCGGACGACGTCAACCAGCTCATGGCCTCCAAGCAGGCCGTCAAGTACGCCGGCCAGAGCCTCGAGGCCATGAAGGCCATTGCCCGCGCGCACGCCAACCGCTCCCTCGAGGAGTACGAGCGCGCGCTGGCCACGTACCGCTACGAGCTGGGCAGCGACGCCTTTGTGCGCAACCACCTGCGCCGCTTGTACGATTCGATGCTCGAGCAGAACCTGATCAAGGTCATTGAGCCGTTTTCGCGCGTCGAAATCGACCACATTGCCACCATGGTCGGCCTCGACACGCAGCAGGTCGAGCGCAAGCTGTCGCAGATGATTCTGGACAAGGTCATTATTGGTGTGCTGGACCAGGGCGCGGGCTGCCTGATTATCTACGACGAGACGGAGCGCGACGAGGGCTACGATGCGGCGCTGGCCACCATTGACAAGCTGAGCAACGTGGTCGACGTCCTCTACACCAACCAGGCGTCGATGCTGGAGTAGGAGAACAGACAAAAGGCAATGATGAGACAGAGACAGAGGGGATGCGTGAAAAGAGGAACATCCTGTCTGAGCGCGAGATGGTCTGTACTGGTCTGTACGACTCGAATCGAGAACTGGTCCTTTCTTCTTTGTTTTTTTTTTTTGCCTGGAAGTCATTTTACCATGAATTGAACACATTTTGAGCAAAGAGAGAGCCCATACAAATAGAGAGTAGAGAAACACACTGTGTATGTCGTTTGTGTGTGCGCTGTCGCCATACAGGATTACGGAGTACCTGTCTGATGTGCCTAAATATCCCTACGAGTACTACTGTTCTTTTGGCCGTCTAGCCAGCGACAAGAAGCTCCACAATAAAGCTAATCGATAAGGAGCCACGCCCTGAACATACGCGATTTCTTAGCAGCTTTTTTTCTTCTCTTTTCAGTAACCTGCAGGCTCTGTCGAACGACCAGCAAAACGTCGACGCTTTTACGCACGCGACCTCATTCTTTCGTCGGCCCTTTGTCTTTTGGCGACCTTTTCTCTTCAGCCATTCTTTGCCCAATACGCAAATGCCTTTATGATGAATACGCCCTCCCACTGTGCCTGCCGCACAGCAGCGCTGCGCATTTTTGTGCGCAGCCTCGTCGGACCTGTTTCGACGACACTTCCAACAAGAGCAGCAACAACAGCAGCAACAGCAGCCTCTCGAGCGCCAACGGCGGCTGCACGGTCATGGCGTTCCATCACAACGGCGAGCCGGCCACCGGTGTCGCGGTTCCAGCCTAAAATCCCCACGCAAGCATTTCACGCCTCCCGGAGACTCCTCGACATTGCACAAGCAGCCGAGAAAGCCGACCCAGTCGAGCCGACAGCCCTTGAGCCGGAAGGCGCAGCGATGCCAGTGACAAGGCCGACGGTCCAAGAGACGACGGCCGAGACCGAGACCGAAGTGGCTCGCGTCGCCTCTGTCGCCTCTGTCGCCTCTGCACCCCCGCTGCCCGCGATCGTTCAGCCGCTGCAAGCCGTTGTTGACGAAGCGGAGAGCGAACACGCAAGAGTGGCCTCGGCACCCCATCCGGCCCCCCCACACAGCACCAAACCACCAGTCTCCGCAACGCCGGGCAAGAACATGAAAAAGAGGTTACGGAGACAGCAGGAGGCCGAGAGGCTGGCCGCCGAAGCCGCTGCAGCAGTGGCGGCGGCCGCCGAGGGTAAGGCAGACCTGGCCGAGGCCGAAAGACTCGTCAAAAAGCTGAAGCCGAAGCGGGAGAAGAAGGAGAAGCCGGAAAAGAAGAACAAGCTCGAGCTCATTATGGAGGCACGGGATGCAAAGAAGAAGGCAAAGAAGGACAAGCGACGCGAGCGGCGAGCTGCCGAGAAGGCGGCGGCGGCGGCGAATGGTGCAAAGACGACACCGGCTGCCGACAAGCCCAAGGGCGACAAGTCGAAAGCAAAGACCGACCCGACCTCCTCCTCCTCCTCCGCAGCAGCAGCAGCAGCAACAACAAAAACAAAAACAAAAGAAAAAGAAAAAGCAAAAGCAAAAGCAAAGCCACTGCCCGAGAACGCCGAACCGTGGCAGACCCAGAAGCGCGCCCTCCGCGAAAAGTTCCCCGAGGGCTGGAACCCGCGCAAGAAGCTGTCGCCGGACGCTCTGGAGGGCATCCGCGCCCTCAACCGCCAATTTCCCCAAGTCTATACCACGGCCGCCCTCGCGGGCCACTTCCAGGTCTCTCCCGAGGCCGTCCGCCGCATTCTCAAGAGCAAGTGGCAGGCCAAGCCCGAGGAGGAAGAGGACCGCCAGGAACGCTGGTTCCAGCGCGGCAAGCAGGTGTGGACGCGCTGGGCCGAGCTGGGCCGCAAGCCGCCCAAGCGCTGGCAGGCCGAGGGCATTTTGCGTGAACCGACCTCGTGGCCGGGCGGTCGCCGGCGGTTGACGGAGCAGTTGACGGGGCAGTTGACGGGGCAGGAGCAGCAGCAGCGGCCGACCAGCGCGTCACGGCAGCGGCAAATCGTCCGCCAGGTGCGCCAGAACCGCCAAAACTTCCAGGCCAGCCTGTCGGACGAGGCCGTCTTTGACAGAGACAGCGTCCCGACGGCCGAGGCCATGCAGAGGGCCATTGAGAGCAGCGGCGACACACAGGCGCCGTCACGGTCGCGGTCCGTGGAGTTGACGCCCGAGCAAAAGGACACGCTCCGCAAGGCCACGCGGAGCCTGAGCAAAGGCCGGGCAGAACGGCTGCGGCGGAGCGGCAAAGTCGACAAGAAGGCGATTGCGGCGGAGGAAACCTCCTAACGACGTCAGGGAAAAAAAAGAGAGAACCATCTTTTATGTAAATAGCCCATTGTATCATACACAGTACATCACACTCATAGATTTATACCCCTGATTTATATCTTGCATATCAGCATATTTTGACGGCATTACTTTACGAAATCAATACATCCCACCTTTACTTATGCATGGTCGTGGCGTTGTGAACAAATCATAAACGTACCGCGAGGCTGGATACATACAAAGTACGCTTCCTTCTGGTCTGCGGCAAACACGCCCGGGTTCCTTTGACTGTACGGATGATACATGTACGATGAGTGGACGATCAACACAGCCGGCACGCGGTCAACAATCAACAATCAACAACCATTGCCACCCGTCATGCGCCGCACTCCATAGAATGCCATCTCGCTTCACATACAAGGCGAGGCTTGTTTGCTCAAGGTTGTCGGATTCACCAGCAAAGCACAGGAAGAGACACCGCCAGCCTGGTAGCAGGGCCACAAGAAACAAACGCGCTCGCAAACCCTTCATATCGATGCCACCAACAAGAAAAAACGAAACCATGTCACACAATGCCTGTCTCTCTTTTTTCTCTTCTTTTTTTTTCCTTATTCTCTGTTCTCGTCAGCCAGGCCAGCCCGCCCGGCCGCTCGTCTCGCCTCGTCTTTTTGGCAGCCAGGGTCTGGGCCAAACAAGGACCTGGAACAGAGTCTATTGCAGAGCAAAACGCCAACCGTGCAAAGCAGCAAGAAAACAGCAAAAGCAGAGTGAATATAACACACCCCGGTCAAGTCGAGTCCATTCACTCGTCGGAAAATGGAGGGTCGCAATTTCATTTCGGATCCCCTGCCAGCTCCGCAAAACGGTTCTGTAAGATACCGAGTGGCATTGGCCTTTCCCCCATCCGTCGTCGCTGTCCCCCAAGAGGAGCCACTCTCATGAAGGCCCATCTTGATCCCATGCCATCCATGGTACTCGTACGGAGTACTCAGTAGGCATCAGCACTCTGAAAGTTACAACATCTTGCGTAGCCGTTGGCAGCGTCCGTATTGTATTTCTCGAGGCCCGGTTCTGCTCATTTTTGTCTTTAGTGTCTTTGGTGTCTTTGGTGTCTTGGGACTTGGGTCTTGGGGACGAGCTTCAGCCGGCTTTTCCTAGTTCAGCCTTGAGATGATGGATCGGAGAGCTTGTTGGTGTTTGCTTAGTCTACTGCGCCCGGCTGATTGGTATTGGACAATTCGTGTCGCAATGTTCTCTGCCATTATCTGGTCGTTTGGGTTACCTCGTCCAAGGCACGAGAAGATGACGATGTCGGCATTGGATTGGCCCAGCTTAAAAAGGGGCACGAGTAATAGCTGCTCTGCTATCGTACTATGTATGCTATGCACCACAACGTGCCCTCGTGCCTTCCCTTTCAACGGCCACTTCACGATGTCGCCCTCGTTCGCTGTTTCCTCCCACGCTAGCCCCTTTTTTTACGCGACTGCCGGCAAAGTCGATTTACAATGAAAGATACAAAGATCGCCGCATTGACCCGCAAGAACGAAGCCTCTGGTGGAAGGGAAGGAGCGAAGGGAGACTCACTGACGGACGGAGAGAGAAGCACCAGCCACTCTGCAGCTCATTTGCAGCTGCCATCCCGGGTTTTTTCTTGCTCTTTCCTCACTGAAGAGCCTGTTGGCGGTTCATCCCCCAACGTCGCATCTGGCTGGGCTCCCCTGGAACCAAGCCCGAAAGGGCAACGTGCTTGCCAGAATACGTCGTACTGGGACGGTGAGTACATATGTACATATGTACATATGTACTGCCACACAAAGTCACCCCCGCGCAAATGGCCCACTCAGGTCGCCCGCCCAACCCCAAAAGAAAACAAAAAAAATTGAATGGCTGCAAAAAGAAGAAAAAGACTGCCACAAAGTGTAAACGTACCCAGGTCATCTGTCTCCACACACCCTTTTGCGTGAACCCCTGCCCACGTCCAAGACAAGTTCCCGTCGTACCGCTGCTGTAAAATGGCGAGCAGAAAGAGGAAGGAGTGGATGAATGTACTTTCCTGCTGCAAAAGAGAGACAGAACGACACAGGGAAGGCGCGAGTGACCTGCTTTGGCGGCTTTTGTATGGCGCTTCACCGTGCATCCTGGGCAACGAACTTTGTATCTTACAAGCAAAACAGGGCTCTCTCTCTCTCTCTACTCAGTTGAGCATCGTCGTATTATCTCTTCCTGGCTTTCTACTGTTTCTGTACAACGCATTTGCGCCTCTTCTCCTCCGTCCCCTGTCCTCCAGATACGCACGGTGTGCTTTGCGATCTTTTCGCCTCTCCTTGACAGTGAAGGAAACAAAACCTGCCAGACACGACAAGCCGGGCAGCCCCCCATCGCTCCTGCCTCTTGCTAGGTGCACAATCCACTACAACAAATCCCCCGAAATCTCATCATCTCTCGTGCGAGATCAATTTCACCACTTGTTTTTTGTGCGTGCGCGCACAATTTCTTCCACCAGGAAGCGTTCTCTCTGTGCTCTCGTCTCTGCCGCGTCGAGCATCTCACAGCGCAATCTTGCCGGCAAAGAGCGGTCCTACGACGATACATTGCCGACAACAACGAACCGCGGCTCACGCGGCCCACAGTCGAGCGTTTCTTCGATCAGGAATCAAGAAATCACAAACAAACGAAAAAACTCAATTGGCTACACGCGTCTTGAATACACCTCACACAGTCTCTCACTCTCTCGATCCTCACCTTGGCCGCCCTCTTGTAATGGTCCTGCGTTCATCTGGGACGTCGTGAAATTCGGCTGTCGCGTCTCGTCTCCACGGCTTCACGGTCTCTTTCTCTTTCTCCTACTGCGCCTTCACTCCTCAACTTACCAACTCTCCAACTCTGTCGTCAATCGACTGTCGCTCGTTACAACCCAGTCTCTTGTCCTTTCTCTTCGTCTTCACTCGCTCGCTATTCTTTGTTCTGGTTACTGTACGTTTCTTGCTCTGTTTTGTCGCTGTCCGGTCGCGGCTTTTTTGCATCGTATCACCAGATTGCGGCCCTAAAGCCGGCTTGTTTACTTTTGCCCCCCTTCACCGTTTTTCGCAGAAGACCAAGCACGCCGACATAGCTGACACTTTGCTGTAGCACTTGAAAGTATCCTTTGTCCCCTGGCACGTTCTTCGACATATACCCGCTACCGTCGACGACTCTTTCATCCCATACGCCCATTAACCCACTACGTCACTCATCCTGTCACGTCTTCAGCATCCGATTTCGACTCGACGCGCCTCTTTTCACCCTCCAATGGCAGCAAGATGGCGTCCACTCCATCCAATCGTCTCAAGCTGACGCCATCCAACTCACCCTTCATGAACCGCATGTCGCGGTCTCCCATCCGCTCACGAGCCTTCAACGACCTTGCTGCCGCTACATCCTCCTCCGCCACGGCAAACTCTTCTACTCCCTCCCGTCTGTCTCTGAAACGAGTGGTCGGCTCTACCTGCTCTTCCCCTACCGGTTTCGACACCGTCAACTCATGCTTTTGCGTACATTGCTGGCGGCGCCGTGGTCGTCGTCGACGTCTACGGCGATTACTATCGGCAGCGCTTCTACCGCGCACGTCCCACGGCCGTCCCCGTTTTCTCCGTCTCCCCCGTCAACAACGGTCCCTCCACACCAAACTCGACACCCAAGGCAAACGACAGCCGTAGCAGGTTAACGCTTGGCTCGAGTCACCGCGACTCTGCTTTCGGCCTGCCCGACTGGGCCGAGTCGCCCACCTCTGGCAAGACCTGGACCCAGCGCGAGCGCATAAAATCGGCGACATGTCTTGCCCTTAGCCGTGACGGCCGCTTTTTGGCCGTCGGCGAGACGGGCTACGCGCCGCGCGTGCTCATCTTCAGCCTCGACGACACGTCCTCGGATATCCCCCTTGTCTCCATCAACGAACACAGCTTTGGTGTGACTGCTGTCGCCTGGTCCGCGGACTCGCGGTACCTCGCCTCGCTCGGCGCCGCCAACGACGGGTTTCTCTACATCTGGAAGATTGACCCGCGCACCGGCGCGGCAAAGCTCTTCCAGCAGAACCGCTGCACATCATACGTTCGCGGCATGATCTGGCTGGGTAGCAACAGCCTGGTCACGTTTGGTGTCCGCCACGTCAAGGTCTGGCGTGTCGAAGAAGGCGCAGTTGCCAGCACGTCACCGACAAAGGCCCGGTATGGCGGCAGTGACGGCTACGCATCGACACCACCGCCTCCCTACCAGTCGCAAAAAGAGTCGCAATACCAGCAGAAGAAGACGCTGCCGGGACGGAACATCTTACTCGGACCCATGCTGGAGGCCATCTTCACCTGTGCCGCACCGCTGCCTGACGGTGGTGCCGTCGTCTGCACGGAATCGGGTGACATTTGTTTGCTTGATTCGGTCAACAATCAGATGAAGCTGACCCGTGTCCGCGACACGCGCTTCACTCTGACATGCGTGTCTGTCCGGAAGGACCGCGTGTACTTTGGCAGCAAGACGGGCCACTCGATGACCATCGATCTCGAGGACTTGCTGCTGGAGGGCAGACGCGCCGCGCTGCTTCCCTCAACTCCTTCCACACCATCACTCTCCTCGAGCTCGCCCAGTCTTCAATGCCGCATGTCATTCACAGTACCGTCTATGCGCACCGGCCTTGTTGCCATGGGTTTCCTCACGGAGCATGTCGTCACCATCGATACACGGCAGTCCATCGACATTCTTCTCCGGCACCGACCACGTCCCTGGAGAGGATCCTGCCCCGCACGTCAAGCGGATACCAATTCCGGGCCACGGTGAGCCTATCTTGGGCATCCAGGCCCTCGGCCTACCAAACGAGGCCAACGCTGCCTTCTTCACCTGGTCCAGCTCTGGAAACATTCTGCTGTGGAACATTGATGGCGAGATCCGGTCGTCCCTTCAGGTGCCAATCGACCTGGCGAGCACAGGAGACGACCTTGAGCTAACGAACCAGCTGGCTGCCGTGCGGGCCACTCAAGGCGGCAAGCTCTTTGTTACGGCTGACCGGTGCGGCGTCTTGCGCATTATCGACTTTGCGACAAAGGAAGACGATCCTCGAGACCAAGGCGCACGCTTCCGTTTGCCAGTCTATCTCTATCTTCGAAAAGGGCCAGAAGCTGCTCCTGGCCACCTGTGGCCGCGACCGGACCGCCCAGCTCTTCCATCGGTTACGAGATGGCACAGTGGAGCATTTCCAGACACTCGAGTTCGCGGCCAAGGCAGTGCAGGTGCTCATCTCGCCCGACGACAAGGTGATTACTTGCTCCTTTGACGCACGCTTCAAGTCTACGATCTTGTGTCCAAGGAGGACGAGCCCGACGTCATGGCCGCCATCCCAGCACGAAGTGATTACGCTCAAGGCATCGCCGTCGTCAATGGCCCTGTCACCCGATGCTCGGACCGTCTTTGTGTCTCTCCTGGATCGCACAATCTGCCAGTACGACCTGACCACAAGCCGGCTTGTCAGCTCCTTCAAGTGTATCGACGAGGGTGGCTCCGAATCGGCCTTGTTGGATGCTCTTGTCTATGGAACACAAGCCACAGGCATGCCGCTCTCACCGCCCATCTCGCCTCTGAACATCATCTCCACCGACACGCCATTCCTGCTCGGTCTGTCGAACACGGACAAGTCGATTCGCATCTACGATGCTAACACGGGCGCCTTCCTCGACCGCGAGTGGGGTCACACGGAAGCCATCAAACGGTGTTGCTCTGATCGAGGAGGACGGCGAGACCGACAGCCCGACGAAGCCGAGCGGGCCAAGCTCATTTTCGGGTGGTTGCCGAAAGGTGGTCAGTGTCGGCTCCGACGGGACCATCATGTTCTGGTCCCTTGACCTTCGCGAGCAGCTTGCACCAGGGTCGTCCATCAGCCGCGATCCATCGCCACACAAAGACACCACCGTAATCTGCCACGGCTTCCAGGCCGCCCCTCAGGAGGGTTTTGTCAAAAGCCGAGCTGGCGGAGTTCCAACGACCGTCCACGTCAAGCAGTGGTGCCAATGGCGGCGGTGGCAGCGTTGGTGGCCGGCGGTCACCGTCCACGGTCACTATCACGGCGGTCGTCCCGCTACAGCCTCTCTACAGGTGCAGGAGCAGCCGCGCGGACACCCATCTCCGTGCTGCTCAACAACCCGGCCAATGCGATTGTCGAAGACACGCCATCGAGGAGGGCATCGGCCAGTAGCGCCTCGGGCAGCCCACCCGTGCCGGTTAGCCCCAAGGCCAAGGTCCGACGGCGACCGTCTCTCCCTGCTATGAGCAGCACCAACACGACACCCACCAACAACAATACCGGCGGCGGTGGTGGTGGTGGCGGCGGCGGTGGCGGCGGCGGTGGCGGCGGCGGTGGCCGGTAGCGGTTAGCACCATGCGCAAGAAGGGTAGCGTGAACAACCTGCGCAGCTCATACGGATTTGGCAGCCTCAACATGGCGACAGAGCAGACGTGTCGGCAGCTGCGGGCTTACCGTAAGCGTCTTGCGTCGACCGATCCCATTGCCCAGGATGTCCTTGTGGAGCTCGACCAAGAACTCCGACTGACGTTTGCCGCTCTGGCGACCGGGCCACGCGCAGCAAGGCCATGAGCGAAGAGCTCGACGGCCTGCTCGACGAGAAGCTCGAGCGGCTGGTGTCACTTCTCGATAAGAAGTGGAATCTGCGCCAACCCAAACGCGACCGTGAGCTCCACCGCACCGGCAGCATGACCGCGGCAACAGTGCCGCCAGTGCCGCAGTGTCGCCAGCGCCGCTAGTGCCGCCAGCAGCAGTGGCAGCAACAGCGGCAGTGCGGACGACCAGGATACGGACCGGGCCGGTGGTGACGACCGAAGCAGCAACAACAGCGCCGATATGGACAACACGTCTCCCGACGAAAACTCGCGGCCGACGTCCATGGCTGGCTCGATGCGCATCTAGTGGAGCAAGCAACGGGCTGCCGCGGCACACCGAGCCACCGCAACCGCAACCGCAACACACCGTTGATCAGTGTGCTTCCTCGAGTGTGCCTCCTCTCCTTGCGTCTCATCGTTTACGTTCTCATCCCTTCCCTTTCTGCCTTTGCACTCTTTTTCTCTGCATTGTATGACCACCTCTATTATACCACATTTGTTTTTTTTTCTTTTCATTTTTGTTTCTTTATATTCGGAGAGAGGGTACCTCCTGTTAATGAGAGGACCTTGTGTTTACTCGACTTGGTTTTTGTGCTGGCGTCTTTTTTACTGGCGTTTCTTTCTTTCACTGTTTCCTGTCACTCCCTTGTTTACAACATCATTTTTCTCATCTGTTACCGTGTACTTTTAGAAATTTTCATTCGGGAGAGAACCGGGTTTGGGGGAAGACCCAAGTCGTTTCAAACGCCCATCTGGGGGGGGGGGCATTATTCTTTATTTCTGGGTTTAGCATCGAACCACATAACTTTCTTCACAACGCAGTCCCTGGCGTGGGACTGCTGGCGTTTCTTATTTTATTTTTATTCTATCTTCGCCTTCCAGTGCTTCGATCAATATGCTCGCCCCGACCACTGTCAGCCTCGTACGCCTCTATGACGCACTGGCAGTCCGTTTTATCACCTGCTCTGTATCTCCTGTGCAGGCATGTCTTACGTCTTTCGGAATAGCTCCTATCAAGGAGGAAACAGCCTGCATATCATGCGTGGGGACATTATGCCACACAAGCACTGAAACCGAACACAGCATCGCCGTACGGAGTATTCGCTCACAGCCTGCCGCATATCGTTCACATGCCTGACCCTTCCTTTCCCCGGGGCTCCATTGCTGCATATCAAAACTACTGCCGTCTGCTTCCGGTCTACGAGTGCACGTCCTAGCTCGCCATTGCCGTTGCCGTTATCATTGTCGGTCAGAAATAAGGAAAGCGAGAGAAGCCGCGTCTGCACACTGGCACACTGGCACACCGGCACACTCTACACGCCTTCGTACCTGTCTGTGCATATCACTCCGCTTGTGAGGCTTTGGGCATTGGCTCCCTCGTCTGATGAAGTTTGACTTGCGCTTCCTCACATGCAGTTACGCATATGTCCAGTTCCCCCACTTGATTAGCCCGCCGTTCCGGGTCGAACAGGTCTATCACGGCCACAGCGCCCTGCTTCTTCTCGCCTCGCTCCCCCTAATTTTTTTTTTACCTTTTTTAATAATTTCGACCTTCCTTCTTCTGCAGATCTTGGCCCCGTCCTTGGCGCAAGACTGAAGGCCACACAACAGGCCTTGCAGATCGTGTGGACCATGCACTCGGGACGAAGATGGAAATGATCGTGGATAAGGTCCAATAAGAGAAAGTGAGGCTGTCGTTTGACAGAAGTGGACAGAAAAGTGCCTGTTGTTCCACCGTGCTCGACAGCCCAAGCCCATGGGGGGACAGCAAAGTGTGCGAGGGAAAGGCCACAGAGCAGGTCCACGAAAAGAGAAACAATACAAGTAGAGCAATACGAGTGCAAGCAAAGTGCGAAAATCAAACAAAAACAAAGTCTGCTGGGGCACAATAAAAAGAAGAAAAAAGCCAGAATAGAAACCAAATGGGGTAAAGAGAAGCACAGAGTGTCTCTACTTTGTTCGAAAACCCCACGCTCTTTTGTGCGTTTTCTCCTCTTCGGACAGCCGGAGACAAGACGGGGGCAGACGCACAGGCAGTGGACTCGAACATCTGCTCATCACTTCTTCATTTGGGTTTGGTGTCCTCACAAAATGATTACCATTATGAGTACATTCAACTTGTACATTGCAGAAAAAAAAGGCCTGTTAGAATCGAGAGCATTTGTTGCGTACTTTCTTGATTTAAGAAACGTCGTTGGTTGGTCCCGATCCGCTATCCGTTATCCGTTATCCGTACCGCTATTCCGCTATCCGCCCTGCCGCAGTCTATCGTCGCGCAGTCTGTCATTCGCAGAGCATACGTGTACGTTGTGGCGTCACGTGTAATAGGCACGTGACGCGCGCGTAAATGCCGCAAGGCATTTACCCTCGCAAATCTTGTATTTTAATAGTTACGAATATACAACAACTATTACACTTTATCTTGACATTTTAACTTGTTAAATAGCTTCGTTATTTCACTTCGTGATTTTTATTACTTTATTTATCTAGGTAATTTAACCGGTAACTTTAACGCCTTAAATTACCCGTTAATTTTAGACGATTAAAAGTTATAAAAAATTATTTTTTATTTTAATTATAATAAGTTAACTTAACGAATTATTACCCCTTTTTTTTTTCCCCGACCCTTTTATATTACGAGATATCTCGATAAATTCACCGTTATATTTAATACGACGGAGTTATATATATAATAATAAGTATTAAAGTAAACGTTAACCTCGTTTAACGTATTAATAATATATTAACCTCGTTTACGGAAACGTTAAAAACCTTCGTAAACTTTACGAATTCGTTTAATAACCGTATTAACGTAATATTTAACCGTATACCGGACCCCGATATCGAAGCCGCCCGTTAAACGGCCGCCGAAATTATTACGAGTAATACGGACGCGGTTTTAAACCGCCTCGTTAACTTTACGGCGAGCTTTCGTACGGCTATCGACACTTTAAGTTTTACGCGCCTAGTTATAAAAGCCCGCGATATAATTAACTAAATTATTAAGTAGGATATTTCGAACGGTAATAACGACGATAACGATTATTACGATACTTCCTCGTTTATAAATATTAAGAATAACTCGTTTAATAACTTTAAAGAGATTTTTATTATATTTATTAAAGAGGAGGACGGGTAAAGTAAACGTAAAATACGTAAAAGTACGAAGGTTAAGTATAAATTAAAAATATCGTTTAACCGCCTTTATATAATATATAACCGCTTTTAAACTTTATAAACTTCCTTCGTTAAATAAAAAACCTCGTTTTATAAAGTTATTAACGAAATTAAACCCGTAATAAATATTATTACTTTTATTTTCCCTCCCTTTATTATTAACGACTTTATATTAAAAGACCTTAAAGATTTTAAGGACTTTAAACTTACCCGATACCCCCCTTCGAAAACGACGGGTATTTTATTTTTATAAAGGTTTTTAACGTTAATCTTTAATTAATAACTCGATACGGTTAAAGCCTTATCGAATATATAATAATCTTTTATACGTTAATTTATCCCGATTATTTATTAAAGTAATTATTAATATTAAATATATCGAGTAATTATTAAAAGCTCGTATTTTTTTTAATACCCGGAGTAATATAATATAAATACTTATTTATTATTATTATAATAAATAATAAATAACGTAATTAATTAATAATACGTAATATTATTATATTATTAATCCCGCGTTTAATTACCTCGAAATATATTAAAGCCGTTAATTAATTATACGAAAGTATATAAATATTTACTTATTATTACTAGTAAACCCGCGACCGTATTAAATAACTTTATTAATATTATTACGACTTAAAGGATTAAACTCTTATAATTAACTTATAATATATTACGTTATTTCGTATATCCGATTACCCGTATAACCCCTCGAAAATAATTTATAAATTATTAAATATACGGAAATACGTACTCGACGTATTTAAGGATAAAAAGGATTTAATAAAGTATATTTTCGGTAATTTAACCCCGACTTATTTATTTACGGAACGTACGAAGCGTAACGTATAATACGGATCTTATTACGGACGTTATTTTCTTCGCCGATATAATACTTATATTTAACGAACGAAATTATAATAACGAAAACGACGACTTTAAGGAATTCGACGTCGTATACGTTACGTAAATATAATAATAATTACGACGTTACTTTAATTATAATTAACCTAATTACTTTATTAATAAATACTTACGGTTACGTATATTTCGTATTAATAAACCCGGACGGGGTACGTAAATATAAATATAAGGCCGCGTTAATTATAATAATATATAATATAACCCTCCGCGCCGAGTACTTATTTAATAAAAAGTAATTAAACGTAACGCCGACGATAATAAACCGCTTAATAAACGCGATAATAATAAGGGTAAACTTTTTAATATATACCCTTCCTTTAAAAACGCGAACCGTTATCCTAATATACGCGCGAAACTTATTAATAAACTTATATAACGCGATAACCGTCGGGACCGTAAAAACTTACCGTAAAAGAAATAAGTTTTATAATACGGTAAAAAACGAGGATAAAAATAACGATATAAAAAACTTATAAAAATACGTTTAAAATAAATTATTAAATAATAATAACTTAAGCGATTTATAATAAAAACGAGAGTACGCGTTTTAAATAAGTATTAATAAAGACGAACTTAACCGTATAATTATACGGCGAATTAACTTTTACTTTATAATAATACGCGTACGTAAAAAAATACGAAAATATTATAAAGAGGAGTATTACCGTTATACTTACCGCGTATTCTTCGATAACGGATATAACTCGGACTTTATTAATAAGAGTTACGCCCGTTAATATAATATAAAAGTGGAATTTATTAATATTTTACGTTTAACCGGCGTGGGAGGTTTAAGCCCGAAGGTTATCGGAGTAATAAAAATTTTTATATACTTTTACTCGGCCGATAAAACGACGTCTCTCCGTAAAGATTAAACGTCGGTATTATTAAAAATAATAATTTACCCGGTAACTTAAACTTAGGCTTAAATATATACGCTTTATTAAAAATATAATACCTTTAAAGTTATTAACTCCGTTTTACGTTAAATAAGGCGTAAAAAACGCTCGTTAATAACGATTATTATAATCTCCTTATTTCCCTTATTAAAGCCGTAAAAGGCCTTATTTACGCGTATATTAATAACGAAGAGAAGTTACGCGAAGTTAATATATATAAAAAAAACTTCCCCGAACTTTTTAAACCGTCGGGTAAGGGTGTTACGAGGACGATAAGTATACTTTATACGATCGATATTAACGATACTTAATTATTTAAGACTCGCTTAATACGTTATAACTTATTTTAAACGTTAACTTTAAGATTATTTATTAAGGATAAGTTAAAAAGAAGGATTATTCGGCCGAGTAAGTTATTATAAGTATCCCGCGCCCTCGTAATCCTTAAAAGAGGTAAAATACTCCCGAAGTTTATATATAAGTAACTTATTAATATAAATAATATAATAACTTTACCCGACGGTTATAAAGCCCGTATATATATAAATTACCGTAACCTTAATAACGTAACGATTAAAAACGCTTACTTATTATTAAATATAAAAAACGCCCTTAATAAAGCGGTAAAATATAAGTAATTTAACGTATTTAATTTACGTAATAAGTTTTAATAAATTAAAATAAACTTTAAAAATATTTCGAAGATAACTTTTATATCCCCTTTCGGGCTTTACGAGTTTACCGTTATACCCTTCGGCTTAACGAACGCGCCCGTAACTTTTTAACGTTTAATCGACGAGTTACTCGTAAGTTATAAATAATATACGCGTAGTTTAATCGACGATATTTACGTATATATAAATATTAAATAAGAACTCGACGAACGAACGCGAGTAATTCTTAAAACGTTAATAAACGTTAATTTAATCCTTAACGTTAATAAGTACGTTTAATTTATATAAAAGGTTAAACTCCTTAATAAAATTATTTTTTATAATATTATTAAGCTTAACCTTATTAAAGTAAAGGCGATCCTCGAATACTTATACTTAAAAATAATTATATAAGTACGGGGCTTTTTATAATATTACCGTATAAGTATACCGGAGTTTTCTCGTATAATAATACCCTCGTTAAATACTTAATAAGTAACCCGTTTAAGGGCGTACGTTTCGAGTTCGATAAAGATATAAAAGCCGTTTTTTATAAATTAAAATAAGCCCTCGTCGATATTATTAACTTATATCCCTTCCGTTAAACCCTCCCGGTAATACTTATATATAATACCTCCGGTAATTATATAAGTGTTATTATATATTAACTACGAAAGACGATCCCCCCGGGTAATCCGTTATATAATTTATTACGTAATTTAATCCTAGTCGTTTTCTTTAATTACCCCTTTACCCCGACGTAAAAACGGTACTCGTCGTAAAAGCGTAAAGTTTTAATACTTATAATAACCCTTAGTAAATAACGAAATTATATAAAAGGATTACCGATTATAATAATTACCGATTATTAAAGCTTTACCGGTTTTAAGAAGTAAAAGGAACCGATATTACGAATATAACGATTTATTAATATAATCGAATATTTCGACTTAATTATCGTATAAAAGCCCGGCGCGTCGAACGTAATAGTTAATTAATTTTCGCGACCCTTAACCTTAATAATACTTTTACGAATAAAATTATTATAATATACGTAATCGGTAACTCCGCGGTTAACTTTATTAACTTTATAAAGAGCCGTTAATAATTAACTTTACGAACGACGACGTTAATTTTGAAAGTATACGCGATTATTTTTTATAATAATAAAATAACTTTAACCGCGAACCTTTCGCGTATAAAAAAGCCGTATAACTAGTATAAGAAAGTAATACGTCGAAAGATTACCGCGTTAAAACCGTTTATATTTAAGCCGTTTATTTATTTATTAGGGGACGAGCCTTTAATTTTAAACGAAGTTAAAATATTTACGGAGGGTAACCTCGTAAATATATATAAGTTTTTATAAGGATAAAATAAGTACCCCCGTTTAAGCGTTAACTTTATTTAACGGTATTTTAACTTAATAAAAAACCGCTTATACTTTATTACGTTTAATAACGGTATTTTCTTTATTTTAATAAAACGCGAAATAATTAATAAAATACGTAATATATATATCGAGTAAGGGTATTATTTACCCGGCGCGTTACTTTATATTATACGAGGCGATTTTTAATACTTAATATAATTATAATATTTTATCGCCCCGATAAACGTATTTAATTTATTAAATTAATAAAACTCTTATACGAATCGACCGCCTTTTACCCGTAATTAACTTTACGCCCGTTTTTTCGCGTTAAAGGTATCGACTTTATTAACTTATTATATAATAAAATATACTTATACTTTATTATTAAATATTATATAAATTAAGTTATTATAAGTCCTTCCGACGATAAAATTTATTACTTCGACCGTAATCGCCGTTATAAACGTCGTTGAAGTAAACTTTAAACTATCGCGCGAAGTTATTATTAATAATAATAAGGCTTTTATCGTTAAAGATTTTATAACGAAGGTACGTAATATAAGTACGATATTACGTAATATAACGCTTTATAACGCCCCGACGAATAATAAAATTAAACGCTTTAATAATATTATTAAAAATATTACGCGACTTATTTTATAACGACGACTCCTTTAAAATTTATTAATTACGGTATATTTTATTTATTACGAAAGCCCTCGCGATATATACGTACCGCTTATAAAAGTATAAATTTACCCCGTTTTACTTTACTTTCGGCTCCGTAAATAACCCGCGCGTCGCGATTATTAATTATATCCGCGAATATACCTTAAATAAGGAGATTAATATAATAAAGGACCGCGTACGATTTATCCGTAATACTCTCGATAATTAAAGAGAGTTACTTATAAGTACGAAACGAGTACGCGTAAAAGTACGCTCCTTTTTATAATTAAAAAAGGCCGTTACTCGAAACTTTTAAATTAACGATTAAGTATTACGCGAAAGGAAACGCCGTTATAAAAACGAGTTATATTACGAAGGTTTATTATAAGTATTTAAAAAGGACGATAAATATAATAATCGGTTTATCCTTTATACTTTTAATAATTATTATCCGAAGAGTAAATACGCGAATATATTATTTTTAATATATATCGAGGACGGAAAACCCGTTAAATTATTATAATATTCGCGTAAATAACTTTTAAATATAAAACGCGAGTATATTAAGAAAATAACCGTAAAAATTATATACGAATTATATAAATATATTTAATAATAATAATCCCTTTATTTAAATAAATTATTTATTTACGGCTTTTATTTATTACGTAAAATTAATATAATTATTACTTTTAACTCTTTTATTTAAATAAATTATTTATTTACGGCCTTTATTTATTACGTAAAATTAATACGATTATTATTTTTTTTTTCGTAATATTTTTCTTTATTATTATTTTTATTACTTTCGTTTTATATTAACTTTTATTATATTTAATTATATATTTATCGCTCTTTCCTTTTTTATTTAATTATATCGTTTATTTTTTACGAATATTTATCCTTCGTTTTTTTTTTTTTTTCTTTCCTTTTTTTCGTTTTAACCTTACGTATATTTAATACCGCGTTTTAACCCTTTATTTTACCCTCTTATATTACTTTTACCTCTTTCGCTCGTTTAATTCTCTCTTTTATTATCTTTTATTATTATTTAATTATAATTTATACGATTTTTTACCTTTATATTATAAACGTTTTAATCGTTAACTTATATAACGCCGTTTATCGTAAACTTTTAACCCGCCTCGCCGAATACCTCGACCTTAACGATTAATTATTTAACGATATTAATTAACTCGCCCTCGTTATTATTCGGTACGTCGACTTTACTAATATATCCTTTAATACGATTAATTTATACCGTACGACTTAAAAGGCCTTTAAAACGGCCGTACGTTACCGTTAAAACCCCGGTTAACGTACGTATTTATTAAATTAATCCGTATTATTTACTTCTCCGCCTTTTTAATACGGACTTAAAAGATTTATCGGCCTTAAAGGTTATTAACGACGGCCCGTTCCTTTTTTTAAACGAGCTCGGTTATAAAGTTTACCCTCGTATATACGTTAAAGAAGGATACGCCGTCGGTTACTCCGCCGTAATTAAATAAATATACGTAACCGTAAACGCGTTCGTTTACGTAATACGCGCGTTACCGTAATAATTATTTAAGTATAAACCGCGCCTCCGTTACCCCCGTTAATTATACTTATTACTCCCGCGCCTTAACCGTTTACGCCGGCTTAACTTACCGTTACGCCCGTTTTAACTTCTTAATAACTCCCGTAAACGCCGTTTATATAATTAATTAATATACCGGGTCCGCCGCCTTATCCCGTTATTATACCCGATTATATTATAATATAAACCGCCGTTTAACCTTATATATTAAACCCGCCTCCCGGTTATACGGGTAATTTATTTTTATATTTAATATATAAAGTTAACCTCCTTTATTTTAATAATAAATTTTATAATACGTTACCGTACGTATAATTAAAGAGCGGCTCCGTAACTTAAAATAAGTTATATTAATTATTTTTAAAGTCTTTTACGACGCCGTTAATATTATCGAGATTTACTTTACTTTTTAACGTATATAATTCGTATTTCGTCGTATTTTTCTTTATATTTTTATTTACGAAATTATTTTATTATTTTATTATTTTTTTCGTTATATTTTTATTTATAAAATTATTTTATTATTTAATCGTTTTTCCGCCCCGGAGGGGCGAAAGGGGGGTATATAACGTTACGTATAATAAATACGTAACGCGCGCGTAAATACCGTAAAGTATTTACCCTCGTAAATCTTATATTTTAATAATTACGAATATATAACAACTATTACACTTTATCTTAACATTTCAACTTGTTAAATAGCTTCGCTATTTCACTTCGTGATTTCTATTACTTCATTTATCCAGGTGATTCAGCCGGCAGCTTCAGCGCCCCAAATCACCCGTTGATTCTGGACGACTAGAAGCCACAACGTAATGAATATAATGCCAGATCCAGATTCCAAACTGCATTTAGGGCCCTTTTACGGAGTAGGGGGGCGGTTTCGCGGCTCCAGCCGTGCTTCTACGCAACTCGTCGAGAAATTGACAAGGAGAATTAAGAGACGGACGACGATGCACGTGGATTCCGTACGACGATGGCAACGTGCACGTCGGATCTTCATTAATGTCCTCTCGTCTCTGCTTCCTTCACGATCGGCGAAAAGAGTGGGATGTAAAAAAAAAAAAAAATCCTTCAAGCGCGTTTTCTCTGTGTGTTCTGCCCTTGAACGATAAAAGACTTTGCCAGCCGGAGGGCATGATGGCTTGTCCCTGCTTTCTCGCAAACGGCCATACTAAAAAGATACGGGAGATAGGCTGGTCCCCGTCACGTCCCGGTTCCACCTATCTGGTCGTGTGTCCCTCCAACTTTACTGAGTACTGGGTTTTTTGTGAGGACCAGCCTTCCCCACCCATCCCGCGCTCTTTTTCATGCTTTGGAGACGGAGGACGAGGAAATAAGCAAGAGGGGAAGCGCAAAGGAGGTGGCGAGTTTTACAATGGATCTTACTCCGTAGTGTACGCAGTATTGTCTCGTTCTTTCGTTGTTCAAAAATACAAGTAACTTGGCAGAGAAATAGCGCGCGTACTGAGGTACATGTACTGAGTAGAGACGGGTTGCGGAAGGAATGAAGAGAATGCACGACTCGCTCCGTCAAATGGCCGTCTGTTTTCTTATCTCTGGGGAGCTGGGGGGAAAGGAGGGCGCATGAGAAGTGGGCTTGGGGGCACACCATACAAAGTGGGTTCTGCGACCATTTTTGTTGCTTTTTCCTTCTTTGGGCTTGCTGCTTGCTTGGGGTGTATGTACATGTACGATGTACACAGTAGCCTCGAAAGCCGTTTATCTTCAACACCCACCAGCCAATCATACGCCATATCGGCCTTCCTTTCTTCGGTGTGCGCCCAACCCCTGTCTCTTTATCTCAACGACGCAGCAGGCTTGGTCAAATTTGCACAAAATTTGAAGAGAGAAGGAGAGAAAATACGCATAAAAGGCGAAACACAGGAAGAGTGCTATCAGTTTGAGAACCACTGTGGCCTTTCTCAGTGTCCATCACTCGAATGTGTCGGCGTAAGGACACTTATATCTCCAGAGATTGGGATCCGGGAAGTCCAATTTGAGAGGAACTGTTACTATCCAAACACTTCGAGCAAGGGAGAGCTGATGGGAAACTCAACTTGCTAGTTCCCGTCCTACAGACTGCAACTGATAGGAACAGCCGCAAGGCAGTGTGCTTCTTACTTGCACATGGCTCGGTGCAAATCAATAGTCGGTGTTCTCGAAATACCAAAGAAGAAATGCATTGGCCGAAAAAATGGAATAAAAGAAGAGACAGACAGAAAGACAGAAAGAGAGGCCAAGCTCCGCCTCGCCGCATGGACGCCTCCACCCCAGCATCCTTCATGCACAAGGAGACCCGTCAGATGTTGACTATTTTTTTCGTCGTGTCTCTTCACGGCCTCTCTTCAACACCAAATTCCTTAATCGTGCCATCCAACCTTGCATCGAACCTTGCCATCGAACCTTGCCATCGAACCTTGCCATCGGAACCGAACTACTCCGTACTGTATCGTGCGTCTGTCGGTCCTCTTTTTGCTCCTTGTCGTTCCTTCCTCTAGCCCTCCCTGTCGGGCTGTCCTGCCTATCTCTTGGACCACTTGGTGGCCCATCCTTGAGGCCTTAGCTTCAAATCAGGAAAGGAGCGAGGACATGCCAGAAGCAGCAGCCCGAGACTACTGACTATCGTGGATCCCAAAGAGAAGGGTTGGTGGGGAAGGGACGAGGGATAGGGGAAAACGGAGGACGAAAGGGGGGCAACAAGGGCCGGACTCTTTTAAATCTTCATGGACGTGCGTCCTTTGTAGATACATCGTACACAAGACTTGACAGGTGAAAGGGAGCGCGCGTGGCTTTTCTGCCATGTGTGGTGGATGTGGTGGATCTGCAGGGAATACGAAGTATCAGAAAACAGAATAGCAGTAAATGAGAAAAGCAAAAATGGGGTAAAGGCTGGTTTCTGCTTGATAAACGGCTATGCGACGGTTGGCTGAATCTCGGTTCGTTCTTTCCCTCATTCACGCTTCATTCCCTCAGCCTGCTTCCTTCTTGATTGGGCTGTTCATTCCGTCTTCTCCTTCTGACATCTTCTTTCCTCCCATCGTTCCTTCCTACGCTCCGTCTCTTGTCTACGACGTACCCTCCATCACTCCTTCCTTCCTTCCTCCACCCTCCCCTCATTCCTGGAAAATCGCGTGGTTGCTTCCCTTTGCACTTGCCACCCTTGTCACTTGGCTCTTTCCGCTCTTTTGACTTTCTTGACTATTGTCTATTTGTCTATTTCCATCTCAACCCGCCTTTCTCCCTTAAAAGATTCCTCCCTTTGAAAATAAATGTCAAGTGTCGAGAAAAGAATCAAAAGTCTCTCGGCTCCCTCCCTCCTCCCCCTCACTTTGACTTCTCAAGTCCTCTCCATCATCCGGTGTTATCTCTCAACTCAACTCGCCCTCTTCTTTCATATACACTACATCGTCTCTCAAGTCTCCTATTCAGCCTGATTCTCGACCATGTATCAACAGTGATGTAATCCGTCCAGTTGCCCGTGCAGATCAGATCGCCTTACAGCACTTATTCGCCCGGACACCTCACCTCACACACAACCCGACTACGACTACGGCTTGCACTTCATATATCGGCTTCTACGACGCCCTTCCTCTCCACAATATACACCCAGATACCTTTTACACACACACAAGAACCGCCACAATGGTTTGGTACGACGCAAACTGCATTGAGCGCACTGTCACGCGCCAATTTGTGTGCTCACACCTCCTCCCCGACGAAATCGCCCGCTTAGACCGGCCGCTGGCCTTTGGCGATGGCCTCACCGACGGTACATATTGGGAGTGGATCGACGAGAAGGCCAAAAAGATCTTTCTGATCTTGGTCGACCTGCACGTGCCCGACCAGATTTTTGGTGTGATTGACGACTCGTGGGACGACGAGGACCTGCCCATTGCCCGCGAACATGTCGAGCGGCTCGCACTCACACCCAACCGCGACGCCCGTTTCGAGCGCAAGTTTCACCAGCGCCAATACTACTACCTGCTCAAACCACTCGAACGCAGCGACAATGTTGTGGTCTATGAGGACATGGAGGTCGTGCCGCTCGACCTGGTGGACCGGAGCCCTGGCGGCAGCACGGGAGGTGATGGGAGCGGCTCGCCCGTCGGCATCAGCACCGGCGGGCTCACAAGCAGCAGCAGTTTCTGGAAGCGGGCTCGGCGGCGGAAGCAGCCTGCCCGGTGGCGGTGACCGGGTCGCCCTCCCAATTACCCGGGCATGGTCTTTGCCCGGCGGCGGATCCCACTGGCACCCGTCGCCGGTTCTGCTTACGGGTCGGGCTACGTCACCCTCGAAGAGTTCCAGTTCGAAGTCGCCAGCATCAAGACGGTGCAAAACGACCACCTCGTGTCGTACTTTGCGTCATACGTCCACCAAGGCTACGGCTACGTCCTGTTCACACCGGCCGGCGAGGGCAGCCTCAAGTCGTTCTTGGCCACCACACCCGCACCCGTCAAGGCCCTCGCCAAACGCGACCGCCGCCGCCTCATCTTCAACTGGATCCACTGTCTCGTGGACACGCTGTGCTTTGTGCACAACCGGGGCCTGTCGCACGGCAACATCAAGCCGTCAACCGTTCTCTTCAGCCACCACAACAACGACAACCACATTTTCTTTTCCGACTTTACCCACTTTGGCATGGACAGCAGCGGATCGAGCCACGACAAGGCCTCTTTCGACAAGGAGTCGTACGACTACGCGGCGCCCGAGCAGTGGTACCGGCCCTCGGGAAGCGGCAGCGCAGGCGGCGGTGGTGGAAGTGGTAGCAGCAGCCGCAAAGGCACCCTGACGGGCGAGGGCGGCTCGGGAGGTCGTGGTGCGGGTATGAGCATGTATGCGGGCAGCGTCTACGGCGGCAGCGGTACCTCCAGCAGCCGGCATCGGCATGACAGCAACGGTGACAACGTCGGTCTCGGCTCATCGATGCCACCCGAACAGCAGCACATGACGACAGCATCCGGTTTTGCCTTCCAGGTGGGCGCCTCGGCCAACTTTTCCATCAGCCGGAGCAACACTCTGGGTGGTGGCAGTGGCGGTGACGGCTACTACTCGTCATCCCATGGCAACAGCGGCTCCAGCATGCCCATCCCACAACTCGACCCCCAAGCAGCCGATGTCTTCTCCCTCGGCTGCATCATCCTCGAGCTTTTGAGTTTTATGCTCAAGCGCCAGACACGGTCGTTTGCCACACACCGTGCTGCCAAGCACAAGACGCCCGGTCGTGGCGGTGCCGTGCTCGACTCGTCCTTCCACAAGAACCTGGGCCAGGTCGAGAGCTGGATGGCCGGCCTGGCGCGCGATGCCGCGTCCTCCCTCAGCAAGAAGCGGTCCGCCAAGGTCGGCTCGGACGACTATGACGGTACGCTGGCCGGCCTGGCGCCGATGCTGCACGTCGTCGAGCGCATGCTGGCCCTGCACGCCAGCGAACGGCCCTCGGCCTACGACGTGCAGACGCGCATGTACCAGATCCTGCGCGACCACTGCGGCATCTTGGAGCCGCACTGTGTGCACGAGTACGGCGGCTTCAACATGGGCTGGACCGACTATGCCGGGTACGGCGGTGTGAGCTCCAGTGTGGGGGGTGGTGTCGGTGGCAGCTACTACTCCTATGGCGGTACGGCGGCAGGGAGCTATGGCGGCACCAGTGCCGCCGGTGGCTACGGCAGCAGCTACTCCCACTCGCCCCGTCTCACGCTGTCGACCACGGGCACCAACACAACGGCCAACAGCAGCCGCGCCGTCTCGCCCACCACGATGATGGCCATGTCGCCCACGTCGGCATCCATGATGGGCGGCTACAGCTGGAGCAGCAACAGCGGTGCTGTGAGTCCCGCCACGGGTCCGTCGCGTACCGGCAGCTTCAACTATGGCCACCACGGCAGCTTAAGCAGCAACCACCACGGTGCCAACCAGCGCACGATGAGTGGCCGCCGTGTGGCCGTGCACCACGCCCGCAATGACAGTGGATCGGGCGGGAGTGCCCGTAGCAGTGTTGCGGGTGCGGGCGGTGCCAGCGTCATCCTCGAAGAAGAGAGCGAGGGCGGCAGCATTGCCAGCGGCAAGGACGGCAAGGACGGCAAGGACGGCAAGGGTGGCAGCGGGCTTGACCTGACCAACGGCTTGCAGGCCATCCGCAACCTACAGATCCGCGACAAAGTGCGGCAGTCATGGAACTCGCCGGTGTATGCTGCCTGAGCTGAGCAAACCCGAGGAGATGACTGTCTTTTTTATGCTAGATGTTCGACTGGACATGTTTTTTTCTTTTTTTTCTTTCAAACAGGAAGAGGCCCACACAGGTCTCAGAGGACAGGGCCCGGAGAATACTTTTTTGTTGGTTACTATTATGATATCTTGGACGGCATGGCGTTGATGGTGTTTTTTTACTATTTATTCTTGAGATATCTTCTGTATAAATTCTTTCTGATTCCCATATCCAACTTTTGCTTTTTTTTCATCCGTACTATCCATGACATCCATGTACGTTTAGAGTCAATTTCTGTGAAGCCGGGAATGAAGCTTTTTCGACTTCGTTTTCATGCACCAGAAAGATGTAAGATATGTGTATGTAGCACCAACGACTTCCGATTCTGTGGACCTCTCCGTTTGTGTGGGATGGCCCTGCCAAGAAAGCCAATCTTAAAACAAGAGGACCAAAGAGGGCCCAAGAGGACCCCAAGACGAACCAAGCTTTCTCGCTGTAAAGTCTCCAGTGTCTTCCCGTCAAAAAACGTTCTGGCTGGCCCTAGAAAATGCGGAGAAGCCAAAAATGCAGGTGACGATCTGATGCTGAACCAATATGATAGCAGGTGGCTACTGCTTTGCGAGAACGAGATGCGCAGACCACATCAATGCCAACCCCCTTGTCGTGGAAAATCACACAGTCGAAGGGAAGAACCCTCTTCCTCGCCTCTTTTTGCGCCTCTTTTTGCGCCTCTTTTGCGCCTCTTTTGCGCCTCTTTTGCGCCTCTTTTTGATGCTCATTTCGACATACAAACGAAAAGTCTGTTGCAATCCCGCCTTTCGATGTGTACAGAATGCACAATCACGATGAGCGAGTCTTATATTGGACCCCAAATTGTTATCATTTTACGAGTCATACGTGGTGAAA
Organism: Sporothrix protearum; assembly: GCA_016097115.2. Taxonomy (NCBI): domain Eukaryota; kingdom Fungi; phylum Ascomycota; class Sordariomycetes; order Ophiostomatales; family Ophiostomataceae; genus Sporothrix; species Sporothrix protearum. Next base: position 925,102 of record JADMNH010000003.1, read on the forward strand.
CTTAGACACCCGACTGCCATTTCCCCCCATACAAACGGAGAAGACGGCCCTTTTAAGCAGAAGATGATGCTTTCCATATTGCCGTCAAAAGTCACACAGTGCATCGTCGGACAGCATCGCGCAAATAAAAGGACATGTTTACGCGGGTATCCGGCGTAGGACAGCATCTCTTCAGATTTGCACATAACAGCACACCTGCAGCCGTGTGCATCTGCGTTCCTCGTGTACTGAGTACATGTACTTGTATCTTGCTTTGTATCCAGCACATACATCCTCAAATCGGCAACGCTCCGGAAGGGACAATTCTGTCAGTCGGCCGTGTCGTTTTCTTGGTTGCCTCGTATTTGGCAGCCAGCACATGAAGAGAATTTGGGGTAAGAACTTACATTACATGGAGGGCACACATACTCGGCAATTACAATTACGGCCAACACTGAAAGTTAGATACCAAAAAGAGCCTGCAAAATTCTGCACCACATCAAAAATTACCAACTAATACAAGACGGCGTCCGAGAAAAAAAAGTAAAAAAAAAAAAAAAAAAAAAAAAAAAAAAAAAACACGAGCTATTTTGTTTCGCTCTTGCCCTGGCCGGCTCTGTTTGCAGCCAGGGGCTCCACCCGCTGTAAGACAGGCGCTAAAGTCAGGTACAGGTACGAGCTGCGTCGGGCCAGTGAGGAAAGAGCGATAGACAAAGTGGGGCCAGCCAATTCGCGGCAGGCACAGACCGACCTCCGACTGGCACAAGTCACTTTTCAGCGCAAATCCCCGCATTCGGATACCTCGCTCATTCCAGTGGTTCAGTCACTGGCAGCCAGAATCGACCAGAACGACCCGGCTTTCACGACTACGCATATATTGCGAATTTGTTTTTCTTTTTGTTTTTTTTGCAACATCCCTTTCGGTCGAATTCACAGGACGAAAAGCAAAGGACACCAAAGGGGATTGTTTACAGACACCCAAGGTCAGCACGTTGTATCTCCAAGGGAACCCGTCCCGCTCTTCGCCTTGAAATCTGCAGCTTCTTTTTCTGCCTCTACATCGGATCCAACATTCGATCTGGGCAGCGGCCGCTCTGGCAAAGGGAACCAATACTGGCTTTTGCGCTGTTGGGAAGGAGGGCTCCGGTGACATGTTGGAAGCAACGTACATGTACCTCGGTCTATTCACGGTCTCTTTCGCACTTCGACGTCCGCCAACTTGTGCGCCGTGCTTCAATTCGCTTCCCCGACGCAAGAGCACGGGACACAGCAGTGTTTGTGTGCTTGTGCTTGTGGATGTGTGATGTGTATCGTTGTCTGCCGGCAAGTCATCTGTCGGGTCCAGCCAAGCATCAAATGACGGCCTCGATTCTCAGTACAGCCAGTACTCGTATTGGGCCCCTCGTACCATGCCCCACTTTATGATCAATTGATGAGCTCCTACGGAGTACTTGGAAAAAGTGGAGCGTGGCGCGAGTACAGCCAATAACCAATGTAGCCACAGTAGAGAAGCTTTCCTGCCAGGGGCTTGTCAGGCTAGGACGCTATGCTCCGTGGTGCATGGTTCCTGCCGCAGTTGGTGACGCGATTCGACAGGACAACTGCAGGGGAAGGCGCCACCGAGACGAGACCGCCAGCGCCGCACCAGGAGCTTTGCCGTCGGCGAAAAGAAACCTCGCAAAAACAGCACAGGAAGCATCGAACAAATCAAAAACGGAAAGAACCACGGGAACCACAGGACCACAGGGCCGCACAAAGGAAAATCGAGCAAAGCTTGGTCCTTTTGCCCCCCCGCGTGGCTTCCTTTCTTGGTTTTGGGGGTGTTTTGGGCGCTGTTAGCGTAAGCCTCAAGTGGGAAGGAGGGCCCCATCGAGCCCATCTGTGTGTTTCTTTCCCCTATTGTTTCTCCTTGTTTTCCACGCTATCACGACTAAGATTGCTACCCCAAAACCAGACCAAAAACGGGAGGACCACTCTCTCCTTCCGTAACATGTAATGCACAATACGAGGCCGGACAATAAGCTTGCTTGCTTCGCGCCTGCCTCTTATTTTCTTCTTCGTTTGTGGAGAGCAGGAGCGGACCTTCCTTTGAATACCACCGGTGCCTTCCGTTTTCTGGTGTTTGGCTGGTTCCTTATTTCTCTTGGCTCTGTTCTTCTGAGTCCATGTCCGCTTCTGACGCCGTCTCCTGTTTTTAACCTTTTTGCCTCCCCTCTCTTTTCTTTCGCTATTCTGATGCCCCTGCTCTCTTCTTCTCCCTCTTTTTTGTTGTCCCGTTGTTTGTTGCACGCATCATCACGTCGTAGATTTGATTTTTCGCCTTTTTTTTTTCTCGGTACACGGGAGCTGTTCCTCTTTTTAATTTGTTTGTCCGCGCCGTGCTTCAAGTTGGTTTCTGTGTCACTCGTTCGACCTTCACCCTTTCACTCACGCACAACGACGTTCGTCTCCTCCTTCGTCTCGTCCTTCGCCTCGTCTCTCGCTATTTGGGCTCTCTCTTTCTCGAGACCTCTCAACAACACTCTCGACACTCCTGCTAGTCTCGACACGTTCAAAGTCCAGTTCTCTCGCTACCTCTCTGCCTCTTACCTTTTGACACTTTCGTTCAGCCCTTGTGTTATTTATTCAGCTGTTTTTCTCCGCCCCGGCTTTCCCTCGCTCTACTTTCATCCCCACCATCAATCACCATGAGATTCACGACCGTCTCCGGCGCGCTTCTGGCTGCCGCTGCCTTGGCCGATGCTGCTTCGTCTTCTCTGCCGCCCGTCTCCGTCGTCGGCAACAAGTTCTTCAACGAGGACGGCTCTCAATTCTTCATCAAGGGCGTTGCCTACCAGCTCTCTCAGGACGACCCCCTCGTCGACGGCGATCAGTGCGCCCTGGATGTCGAGCTTATGAAGACCCTCGGCACCAACACCATCCGTGTCTACCACGTCGATCCCACGGCCAGCCACGACAGCTGCATGAGCACCCTGGCCTCGGCCGGCATCTACACGCTCATTGATCTCGACACGTTTGATACCTACATCATGGACCCGACCATGCCCGCCCCCACCTGGACCGAGACCCAATTCGGCCGCTATGCTGCCGTCGTGGACGCCTTCGCCTCCTACACCAACGTGCTCGGCTTTTTTATCGGCAACGAAGTCATCGCCCTCGCAAACCAGTCCATTGCCGCACCGTACATCAAGGCCGCCGTCCACGATATGAAGGCCTACCGCGATTCCAAGGACTACCGCGAGATCCCCATCGGCTACTCCGCCGCCGACATTGCCGAGCTCCGCCCCATGCTCCAGGACTACCTGACCTGCGGCGGCAACGACGCCGACAACGTTGACTTCTTCTCGCTCAACTCCTACGAGTGGTGCGACCCGTCGTCCTTTACGGAGTCGGGCTACGCCAACCTCGAGAAGCAGGCGCTCAACTTCCCCGTCCCCCTCTTCTTCTCGGAGACGGGCTGCAACGTGCCCGGCCCCCGCCTCTTCGAGGACCAGGCGTCCATTCTGGGCCCGGACATGGACAGCAACTGGTGCGGCGCCATTGTCTACGAGTGGATCCAGGAGGCCAACAACTACGGCCTCATTACCTACGGCAACGGCGAAGCCTCGGACGATGCGCCCCGCAGCGGCACCCCGAAGCCCATGACCCCCGACTTTGCCAACCTCAAGAACCAGTGGGCCACCCTCAACCCTACGGGTGTGAAGAGTGCCGACTACAACCCCGCGTCCGTGTCGACGCGTGACTGTCCAGCGTCGACGGCCAGCGGCTGGGAGATTGACGGCAACGTGCCCATCCCCACGCTGGCCGCGGCCGCCATCTCGGCCGGCGCCAAGGCCAGCGGCGGCGGCTCCAGCTACACGCCCGCCACGGCCACGGCCACGGGTGCGGCCAGCACGTCGACTGGCGGTGCTGGCAAAACGTCCGACACCACCACTGGCTCTGCCTCGTCGTCCTCGTCCACAGGCTCGGCCAAGAGCTCGGCCTCGTCGCTCTCGCCCAAGAGCCTGAGCATCTTCAGCCGCGAATTCACCGCTGCCGGTGCCGCTCTCGTCGGTGTCATGATGGTCTTTACGCTGTGCCTGTAGGCGGTGCGGAACAGCGGACGTTTTATTTGTTTTTTGCTTTTTTCTTTCCTTTTTTCCATCTCATGCATGTTCAGTTGCGACGTCTTGTCATCATGTTTGCCCGATTTTGCCTGTTTACCCTCTTTGTTCTTTTCGACTGCCTCTGTAATACTCGTGTACATATCTCTTGTATTTTTCTCCTATTTTTTTTTTTGGCTACACCACGAAACATACGCGTGTACATATACAATACCCTCTACTATTTTTCTTTTTTTTTTCTTTACCAAAACGATACATTGGAAAAGGGGTCACATGAAGGGCTTGGAGCCAGGAAGAAATAGAACACAATAAAAACAATGTTATCCTTAAACTGCTCTCGTAGCTGGTGCCTTCTGCTTTTTTAGGCTTGTTTGTCTTGAAAAAAGAAAGAAATTTCTTCATAAATAAAAATTTAAAGAAGCCTCGAACAATACATATTAGACAAACTGTTTCCTGTCGTGAAAGTTGCATCCGGAAGAGAACCTGGCAATGCAAAAGACAATATAGGAAAGTTGAATGGGTTGATATGATGAATAAATTATAAAGAGGCTTCATCCCTCGGCATGCAAGCAACCGGGACCAGCCTCATGGGTGTAAATTACATGGCCGAAGAGAGGGTAGCAATAAGAAAGAAAAGGAAGAAAATGCCGCCTAGGTATCATCGAAGATAGGAAAAGAAAAAACGAAAGGAAAAAAAAAGTATGTATACCAAGAAAATCCTACCCAAGAGTCTACGTGGCCGGCCCCGGAATAAATAGCGAGGCAATTGTCAGTGTCGCCGAAGCCAGACCAGCCCACAGAACAGCACCCACCACAGCCCGGTTCTGCATGGCACGCACACCTGTGTGCTGGACAGGCACTGTACGGCTTCCGATCCCCGTGCTGGCTGGCCACACCTCGGCCAACAGTCGCCGGTAGAACGGTGTCCGTCTCTGCCGACGGGCCCACGGTTCTGACTCTGGGTCATTCGGTGGGCCCAGAGCTTGGAGACTGGCCTTGCGGAGAGGGTCAATGCGGCTTGAAGTGGAACTGGTCGATGCTTGGTGGCGATGGCCACGCTGGTACCGTTCACCGCTTTGGCCTGCCAGATCCTTTTCAAGATTGAGGACATAGGCCGACTTGGGCGACCCAGCTTCCTCGTCATCATTGCCGTCATCACTACTGTCGTCACTGCCGTCATCGTCCGTCTCCCACGGCCGGAGCAACCGCTGGCCACGAAAGTGCAGAAGCAGGTCAATCTTTCGCCATGCCGCCAGGAGCACAGTCAGTGCCGGCCACCAAAAGGCCAAGCATGCTATCCGGGGCAGGCAGTTGGCCATGTTCAGCATCCCCGGTAGTACGTGCTCTCCCTTTCCGCCCACGAGAAGGATCAAGACAATGTCCAGTGCCACACCGACGAGAAGGACCACCAGTGCCACGATCTTGACAAACAACAGACGTGGTGAGCTCTTCTCAATGTTGCCGACACACCAGTCACGAACAAACATGGGGAACGACTGCTCCCGAAGGGCCGACTCGGCAGCTAGAAAGGCAGGCAGAAGGGCAGAAGGGTGGGTGGTGCGCTTTGCCGCACGAAGGCATGCAAGGCGTTCTGGTGGGAAGAGATCCGGGAGCGGCCTGTCTCCATCGGCAGCAATGTAATGGCGGACGACGCGGCCGAGATCGTCGTGGAACGGCCGCTCCTGCTGCTGGACGTTGAAAGGCGCTGCAGAAACATTGCGAGGCAATATTATACCAGCTGTGATCTCGCCAGACCTGGATGGCGCATGCTTTGATTTCGGGGTTTCCACTGCCGATGCTGGCTCTGCTGCCTCTGGTAGGTTTTCCAAAATGGTGAGAATGTTTGTTAATTTGGCGTTGTCGGACCGCTGGTGGATTGAAGCAGCAAGACGCGAAGAGGTTGAGAGGCGAGAGGAGACGCTGGCCATGGAGGATACGGATGCCGCTGTTGCTGTACTGGCTACTGAGTTGGTACGTGGCTTGTACTGTCCATTGGCGCCGTAGGGACAGCCCGTATTGTTTGTGTCGATGCTGAGGTTGCGCCTACTGTGGCTTCGACTGCTGCTTGCACTGGGTCCTCTGTTGTGTAGAACGTGTTGCTGGCCGGCTTTGGGTGCCGTTGGCGGTGGTGGGTTTATGGACGGTTCTGGATTGGAAATGGAGGCAGCGACTGCTGCTGCCTCTGCATCCTCCTGAGCGGCTTCTGCGGCTTCTGCCGGGCCCCATACCGGAGCCATTTGTCGTTGTTGTGATGGAAGGCGACTCCACCTCTCAACATAGTCGCAGTACCATAGAAAAAATTGCAAGTTCTCAGCACGCCGCTCTACATAGTAGAGATAGTCCATGAAGCCGTTGAGATCACATGGCTAAAAGAACGTATGTCAGATGATGTGGGTGACGTGTAGGTGGTCTGCTCCTGAAATACGTACCTGCAATGACTTGTTCTGAACTGTATTCTCAAACGAGATGTCCAGACTGGCTTCTCGACTGTGATTTTTCGACCTCCGCCGGTTGTGGCTCGAAGAAGCCATGACAAGAGAGGTAGGCTGGCGACACTAGTATGTTTGTAAAGATGGACGTGCCAGAGAGGCAGTCATATCAAGTGGAAAGTATTGTAATAAGATGGTGGCCAAAGGTCACCTATATATATATATATATATATATGAAAGGAAGGAAAGAGGCCGAAGAAAGCGAAAACGGGAAAGGGGAAAAGAGAGACAGATCAAGACAGAGAAGAGGAGGCCAGTGTACAGCTATATAGCCCTTTCCTATCCACAGCAGATTCAAGGAAATGACAGGCTGCCGACGTGAGAGTGGGGAGAGCCTTCTGTCTGTCGGTTGGAACTGTTTGGCAACTCCCGAGATTTGCAAAACTGCAGCAAGCCGAGGGGACAGGAATAATGTGACAAGACCAAGATTTTGGGAAAAAAAAGGAGAGAATAGAACAAATGGCACTAGCTAGCCACGAACACGTCAAGTCTGGTCTGGTTAAAAAGATGAGCGAAACTTTGCTTTCCTCAGATGCAAAAGCAAAGGAACGCCACGTTTGCTGTCATGCTTTGAGGGTTGACTGTGTCCTTGCTTCTGAGAGGACGGTTTGTCGGAGCTGGTTCGTGATAAGGAAGGTGTGTATGGAGGCGAACGGGGTGGAAGGGCGAGCCATGTGTTTGATACGGAAGAGAGAGAGAGAGGAACTTTTGCGCACAGTCGGTCTGTGTTCCGAAAGCTGCGTGGGGCAGGCGGGGAGGCATGCCAGGGCTGAAGGCCGGGTGTATTATGTGTCGTCGATCAATTTGTCAATCTGAGACCCATACTTTTTTCTGGTTCTCACGATTATTGTAACGTATTATGGCCTGGCCAAGATCGTATTCTATGTTTATGTTAATGACCGGGGATTAAGAAATGAGGGTAAGTAAGAGAAGTACAAAGCAGGCGTAAGGGAAGAAGGGCCATATATTGAAAAGAGAGAACACGACAAGGATTGTAAGAGTGGGAGGCAAATCACGCGTGAATTCTCAGGATATCTCGAGACACAGCGAGCCGACGAAAAAAAAGATAACCAAGGACCAGGGGAAGATAACGTTGTGCCGGCTGAGGCGGGATGCACAGACTGAGGAATGGTCACCAGGGAAAACATCGGTTGGAAGGCATTCTGAGGATTGCGGAAGACGAGATATGTCGGGTACGGAATCGAAAACTGGATATCGAGAAGCGGCGGTGGACGTGTGATGAAAGGAAAAAGCGAGAGAGAGAAAGGTGAGAAAGGGAAGGGTTCAGGGGCGTGGCAAGGAGCCAATCGCATTTGTTGATGACCTCGTAAACATGTATGTTGGAGACGGAAGTCGCAAGTCGCGTGGGGTGGGGCGTTGGATGGTGTGGGAAGGTGCAGGCGGGCACGAGGCTCTTGTCTGCATCCTGAAGGAGAAGGAGGGGGGCTGCATGCAGGGCTTGCGTCAGGTACGGATGCGACACCGACTGCTTTTTGTGTGGCACGAATGACGGCATGGTGTGCTCTTTCACTTTTGCACTTTTGCGCTTATGCGCACAGAAGACAAGGGAAAGCGCGGCCTTCTCACACTGCTGGAGAGGGAAGTAACCAGCAACGTTGTTTCCTTTTTGGATGCTGCACTACGAAAGACATACGATATATCACATATTCGGGAAAGAGTGAAAGCAAAACGCCCAGGCTATCCGGAAAGAGACGCAAAGGCGGTAAGAGCGACCGAAGAAGGTGACCAGGCTCCTGGCCGGCCCAAGACGACCGGGAAAGGCAAGTACATGTACGGCAAGAGATCTGTTCTTTATTTTTTTTTTACAGAGTTTCGTTCCCCTTTGCTACTTTTTCTTTTTCTTCCAATCACACCTTTCGTTGCCCAATCGCTGTGACGAAGTGAGTTGAGGCTGATTGCATCTTAAAACGACACCTCTTTTCTTCGTTCCACCCGGAGCAAAAGTCTGGTTCGCGTGTGCTGCGGTAGGTTTTGGAAGAGGCCACCACCATTCCATCACCATTTTGTGGCCGGGCTATATTCTCATCTTCTTCTCATTTTCACATTCTCTCTTGCCTTCTTGACCCATACTCTCGTTCTGACACCTACCCCTCCATGAGTTACGACCAGGTTCCTGGTCTGGCCCACGTCGGCCGCGATGCGCTGTCAATAATCCACAACGAAATATGGACAACCGTGATATGCAACCGGCCACCCCTCCCTTTCAACCTTTTTGATTCGGCATGACCAAAAAGTCGCATCCTGGTGGAAGATCGCAAGAACGCCTTGTCTAGCCCTGAGAGGAAGGATTTGGCCAGCCGCATAGTCCCCCTCACGTTTCAGGTCTGCGTCCAGCGCACTGAGTGGCGAGGGGTCCTCTTGATCTGTGTTATCGAGAAGGCCTGACATACTCGTATATGTTGTACTCCATTATTTGTATTCGATCCCTGCTGGGAGTGTATTTACCACGTCGTATTTGTGGTTGAACGACGTATCTTGCTTTCTATTACATTGCCAGTCTCGCAAATTGCCTAATCGGATAGCAGCCGGTATAAGAGATCACGGCGGGTGACACAGCCCATGTATACATAAAATATTAAGGCTTAACCGAAGGATAGTGGTACTGCTGTAATATTCACTTCCTACACATCGCTCGCTCTTGGTATGTCTTTCAAAGATTCCGGGAAAGACTGCAGCCGCTTTGGTCTTCCCGGTGTCCTTGGCCTGAAGAGTCTCCAATATTAAGAGTTTCCAATGTTGGCATCCTCTTCCTTGTTCTCCCAAAATAGGACCTCTCCATCCAGCCGGAATACGCACCGTCGTCAGAATCAGCAAGAGAAATGCCAAGCGCCGACGACTGCCCTCGACATATTCGTTTTTTATCTCTGCCCTTTCACTGCTTCCATCTCCCGGGTGCGTGGGAAGCTGATTTTTGAGACGCAGATCGCCCCCTCTGTCCTATTTTCCCGCCGTGCTGCGCCGCCCACCTGGTTGGTGTAGCACGGTATATCTGTGGACTGCGAACGGACTCGTGACAGTACCGAGAAACAAAAGTGGCCTGTGAGGAGGACGCCTCTCTTAAAGTCCCATTAATCGACAATCGCCATTCGCTGTTCCTTTTTTGCACGGTCGTTTTTAAGCATCATCGCCTCCCTTTGTATCTTTTAATGGCTGTTTGGAGCCATGCAAGGGTCATAAAGAAAGACCATTGGAAAGAGACAAGACTGATAAATTGGAGCAGACCTGATTGAGGCATTTCAACAGAAAACGAAAAGCGGAAAACGGGCCGCCACCTTGTCAAGTGACCACACTAGACGACACGGTGAAACGGGAGGCGAACTGGTGGTGTCTTCCTTTGACAAAGACGTCTGCTCACGAGAGTAAGAAGAGGAACAAAACACCGAGAGCGAGGTGCTCGTGAGTCAAAACCCAGAATACATAGTAGTGTGCTCTGGTCCCTTGAGGTCCCGGGTCCTTGTTTCAGAACCTGTCATGCGCTGTGGGATGCGCATAGCGCTCCACAGATCGCCCCTTGTCGTTAAAATAGACGTGATTCGAGGAAAGAGGAGAGACGCGAGTCGAGGAAAGAGAAGAAAGTCGTGAAAATCCCCCGGTCAGGCTGTCCCTGACTCTTGGCCAACGCGGAAAGTCTCGTCAACGGACCATGCAACCGAGAACAGAAGAATTTGTACTGTCAGATTTCTTGGTCAACTCGCAACGCGCCCAAGTCAGGCCGAGTATGTTCAACGGCCGTCACGCATCCCTGCCACACGAAATACAGGTGTCGTTGTCCAAGTCCAGGTTGGAGAATGCAGTCCGTTGTACGACGTAATATTCGTTGTGAACTGTTTTCTCGGTGGCGCTGGACGAGTTGTACTTGTACCTTGGATAGTGGGTCCCTGTAGAGATAGTGGGTCCCTGCCTGCCGACGCTCCACATAACACTGAGTTGAAGCTCCTAAGCCCCCATAATGACTTGCTGACGTACCGCCATTCTGCTCCTCGCTGACCGCAAACGACGACACCGAAACAATACCCATCGTCTACAGCCTCTCTATCGCATGGCCCGGTACACCGCGCCGCGATACGCAGAAGTAGCAGAACGTCTGCACTCGGCACAAACCAAGGAGTGAAAACACCGACTTTGACGTGGTGGTGGTGCTTTGTGCTTTGAGTGGCTTGTGCGCGTCGCGCCTTTCGCCTTTTGCCGTTTGTCTTTTGTTTTCCTAATTCCGTCTTTCTGGTTCGTCCCTTTTGCGCATGGCGAGGATCTGTCGGATTGAGGGGGACAACCATATTGACAACAACGAGGGCATCGAATTGAGAGCCAGAGACGAGAACGACGAGAACGACGACAACAACGACTTCAATATGTCGCTGCGCGCCGACGAGCAGCCGTTGCTCCACGATGAAGGGGAGGGCAGCGGGCTGTTGCGAAATGGCCTCGACAATAGCAACGGCCTACCAAAAGACCCAGCCGACGTCGAGGAGGGGGACGGGCGGCAGCACCGGGCCTCTATATCTGGCTCCTCACCCTTTCGGCCGGCCTCAGTGGACTCTTGTTCGGCTACGATACGGGCGTCATCTCGGCCACGCTCGTGTCCATTGCACCGCTCTGTCGGGCCGTGACCTGACCTCGCTCGACAAGTCCATCATCACATCATCGACGGCCCTGTTTGCACTCGCTGCCTCGCCCCTCGCGTCCGTCCTGGCCGACGCCCGCGGCCGCCGGCAGGTCATCTTTGCCGCGGACGCGCTGTTTGTGGTGGGCGCACTGCTTCAGGCAGCGAGTCATTCTGTCGGCGTCATGGTCGTCGGCCGGTCGGTGGTGGGGGCGGCCGTGGGCGCAGCGAGTTTTGTTGTCCCTCTGTACATTGCCGAGGCGGCACCAGCAGCCCACCGTGGCCGGCTCATTACCGTGAATGTGCTGTTCATCACGCTGGGCCAAGTCATTGCGTACGTCCTGGGCTGGCTGCTGGCGGCGCATGCGGATCCACGGACGGCATGGCGCTGGATGGTCGGGTTGGGTGCTGTGCCGGCGCTCCTGCAGGCCGTCCTTGTCCTTCTGATGCCCGAGTTCGCCGCGCTGGCTGGTCAAGGCCGGCCGGACGGCCGAGGCGCGCGCCGTCATTGGCCGTGTTCAAGGCAGCAGCGGCAGCAGCAGTGGCAGCAGCTCGGCCACTGCATCTGCCATTCTCAAGACAATCGAGACGCAAGTCCGCGCCGAGGAGGAGGCCAAGCGGGTGCGCCAGCAGGCGCGGCGGACGCCGACGGCGGCAAGCCCGGCCGACGGCGCGTCGCGCGGCCTCTGGCGGTTGGCCCCTGTCCCCCGCTGGCTGCGCATTGACCGCGATACGTGGGCCGCGCTCCTGGGCGTGCGCCGCAACCGGCGCGCCCTCACGATTGCCTGTTTGCTGCAAGGTCTACAGCAGCTGTGTGGTTTCAACTCGCTCATGTACTTTTCGGCCACCATCTTCACGCTCGTCGGCTTTGACCAGCCGACGCTGACGGCCTTGACTGTCGCGGCCACCAACTTTGTCTTTACCGTCGCGGCGCTGCTGCTTGTGGACCGCATCGGCCGCCGGCGCGTGCTCCTCTACTCGATCCCTCTGATGGCCCTGGGTCTCGTGTTGGCGGCCTACGGTTTTTCGTACCTCGACTTGTCGGTGGGCGATGGCGATGGTGGCGACGGCGGTGGCGGCGGCGGCGGCGGCGGTGCGAAGCCGCCCTCGCCTTCGCCGGGCGGATTGTCTGCTGCGTCCGTGGTCCTCGCCAGCATCATGCTCTACGTCGCCGCCTACGCCATCGGCCTCGGCAACGTCCCCTGGATGCAGAGCGAGCTGTTTGCGCTCGACGTTCGCTCTTTGGGTAGCGGCCTGGCCACGGGCACCAACTGGCTGGCCAACTTTGTCATTGGCCTGACCTTTTTGCCGCTCATGGACGCACTGACGCCCTCGTGGACGTTTGTCCTCTATGCCGCCGTCTGCATCGTTGGCTACTTGTTGGTGCGTGTCTGCTACCCAGAGACGAGCGGGCTCAGTATCGAGGCGGCGGCGAGCCTGCTGGATGCAGACGACTGGGGTGTTCGTCGTCGGAGTAGTCGTGCGGCCGGTGGCTGTCCTTGCAGCGTATATTTCTATAACAGCATAGCCTGTTTTATCTACTCATTTTGTATAATCCTTTTGTATGGCCTTTCCCCCCCCCTGACCGTTGTCATTCAACAACAGCCGCCTCATGTCAAGCCGTGTTGCAACGGCCCGACTCCGTTCTTGTTGTACTCGTGTTACATCATACGTTGGTGCTCTTTGTTTTTAGCTATCGTGTTTCGCCACCAGAGAGGCTATCGGCGGTCCATCATGGTGAACGGCAAAGCTTCTTCGACGGCAAAAAGCTTCTTATGAAACAAAAGCCCGTCTTAGCGAAATAGTGGAGAGCCAGGGAAACAAGCACAACTGCCTGCCGCGACCGAGCTTAAGGACTTTCCGAGTGCTTCTGTTGTTACTGCGGCCTTCATTTCGACGAGGCTGACTCTGCTTTTCTTATTCACACGTTTTTGAGTTGGGCGTGCCACGAGCATGCATGCAGGGTTCTGATGTAGAAGCCTTGTCGATTGTGTGCGAAAACAGCGGGCAAGAAACGGAAGAGACTGAAAGTACTGCAACCAGCGGGGACAAGGCCTAGGACACAACAACGTGGGCTGTTATCGTAACTGAAGCTTTTTTTTTGGAACAAAGTCTCCACGATAGCTTTGCTTTGAAAAACAGTACGATGTACATGTACGCATACGTCGTATTCCAGATCAAAAGGAATGTTCTAGAACATTGAGGAGGGTTTCTACATCTCTCCATACTTCGTAGATACTACCTTGTTATTGTCCTTTGAAAAACACGTGTTTTCACCTCTATACTCATCTCCATTTTCAAGACTTTTCCTTCGGTTCATAAAAACCGAGATTCCAGGGCATGGGTCCTGGATTAAAATAGATAAATAAGACATCTCGGCGGGCCAAGCTTCTACTTCGTACTAGCAGCCGGGTCCAGCGGCGTACCCGCCTGTGGTGGGCTGGTAGGATAAATTTCTTTCTGCTTTTGAGTTATCATTCATATTTTGTCAGCCATCTTTTCAGCGCCTCGCGCACCGCGGCACGGCTAATTCTGTCAAGCTGCGACGGGTAGCATGATGTCACTACATCGTATGCGTAGAAGAGAACTCGTACGTCAAGGGCGCATTTTCCCTAGGTCCAAGTGCCTAGGCCACCTCGGCCCACGGAGGTCTTTGAGGGGCGAGGGCTTTCCCCAAAATCGTTAGGCGAGGATGTGCACGGAGAAATTTAAACCCCCCAAAAACCCCGTGAAAGCGATAACGACCTAAGAAAGACACGGGGACTCAGGGGCGTCTACTGAGCCGCTTTCAGATGCATTGATTCCATCGCTCTTGATCGCAATTTGTGAATTGTTCCCTCGATTTCCCAAGTCGTTCTTTGGAGGCCTACACGGCTCCCTTATTCGAAGAATTTCACCGGGAACCTGCAGATGCCCACACACTGGTTATCATGGTTATGTTTCTGCTTTGCTCGTAGCTTTATCCATTTCGCCATCTTCTTTGCGAAACGATCTTCGCGGCCATTTGATCCCCGCCCGGACAGGCTGAGTCAAGCCCCTGCAGATGAAATACCAAATCAACAACTCGCCCAAAAAAATAATACGAGGGCTGCAGTTCCTGGGGCTGAGCAGCAGTTGTTTGCTGGTTGGCACACAACGGCAAAGGCGGCCCAAGCTCAAGTTACACGACAATGCAGTGGTTGATGGGACGCACAGCAGACGACGTATGTGTGCTTCGTATGCTGGACAAATACTGTCTGACAGACAAACCAGTCATTTTGCTTGTTTTGACAGCTCCTATCTGTGAAAAGACGAATTTCTTTGACGCCGAAAGACAGATCTCGCCGACAATCTACATTCAATACGCAAATTTAATTGACTTGCCAATGCTCTTTCTTCCTCGATCGACGGAAAGCTCAGAGGCGCCATGCAGTCGTAGAAAGTTGATTTGAGAGAAAAGAAGAATACATTACAAGAAAGCAAGAAATCGCGGGCAAGGAATCACAGTAAAGGGCTGCTTGCGAGTTATCAAGAGAGTCGACGTAAAAACTTTGGACCGAGGCGTGTTTACTGAGTACGCATAGGGCGCATGTAGGTGCCGAGGTGGAACACGGATATGGAAAGAAACGAGAAGACAGCCTGGATTTTGATGGGGTGGATAAAAAAAAAACAGAACAGGAAAGAAAGAAGAAAAAAACATAAGCAGGACAGGGGGTGCGGCCTGGGCTTCTGGTGTGGTGGGGACGGAAATTGACGGCACCCCACTGTGAACCACTGTGAACCACTGAGCGGACAAAGCATGGCAAGGCCGGGTGTTGGCACAAAACAAAATCACAGAAACACGCCAGGAACAATAGCGTGTGGTTGAGTATGGTCTCCAAATCTATCAGGCCAGACCCGGTCAAGGGGGCGAGATTGGCCACGGCGCCGGTGTGAATACGAGCACAGCGCCGACGAGCACGAGAGCAAGTCGAAAATAGAAAAACACCTTTCTTGTGGAGGCTTTCATACGCTACAGTTCAGTGGTTCTTAAGTGGCTTATGCCGTCACAGCCTGTTCAACGGATATATGTACGTATTAGGTGGAAACCGCCACGGCAGTTGTGCCGTCTTATCATGAGGAGATAGTGCAGAAGTCACCACGGAACCAAAACGATGCTCAAGAACGCTGAAGGGTAGGAATGATGCATGTCTGGTAGTATCGAGATGTGGTGAGAAGCTTGCCTGGACAGTGACATCTCAACATCGATAGCCAACAGGACATTAGATGATTAACAACAAGGAGGACATCAATAGCCAACAATCATCATCAAACACGTCTCTTCCCCAAGGGGCGGATGTAGTTGAACCGGACCCCATAAACCCGACTTTTTCAAAGGTGATGCGTTTCTTAATAATCAAAGCTCGGCCGGTTCGGGCGTCTTCAGAATGGGCCCTGTCCGAGGACGTGGGACGGCCAAGACTGTGGAAAGACCATAAAAAGCATCCGTACTCGTAAACATTCTTCGTACAAACGGCGGCCGGGGCCAGGCTTCATGCGAAAATGTCGGAACACGGGGCTTACAGCGCTGTTGTGCAGCGAGTGCCGGCTGTCAATGTCAACTAATGTATTTGGCATCTTACATCTATCATCTTCCCAAATGGCCCGTTTAGTGGCTGTGTACAGGGATGTGTCAGGACTGTCAGGGGATGCACACTGGTCCAGGACAGCCCGAAAGCACGAAGGCGCGAACTTGTTTTGTCATCTTCCTCGCTGCGCTATCAAAGGAAGGAGCAGCATCACCAGAGCACCTGGGCACCTGCAGTTTCGGGGAAGTGAAGAGGGGAGACAAAAAAAAAATCGACAGCTTGAGTGGGGCACTTGGCGCGGCTGACTGGTCTCCTGGTGTCAATTGGAGTGCTACGGAGCATTACTCGAGCGCTAAGAAGGCGCGACCGACAATTCATACGAAGTTGGAGCTTGGACCGTCATAGGAAAGAGCAAAACAACATTGGCATCCAGGAGGAAGGAACGGATGGGAGTACATGCACCGAAGAGGGAAGGCACACGCCGAACGAATGACAGAATGACAATTGAGGACAGACATTGGGGACAGGCCAATAGACGGCATCACCCGATTGCAGGAATCGCAGAACGGGAACCATCGAGTCCCCGAGAGGGGAGAAAAGAGAGAAAAAAAAAGAGATTTGAGCGTCCCCGCAAAAAAAAAAAAAACGAAAGAGAAAATCCCAACGTCACGGATTTAGTTCGCCACCTGACCAACGGGCGGAAACAACACCCCCGGCAAGCACGAACGAGCTTTCATCACGTAAGGAAGGAGCCTTGGACCTAGGGCGGCGGAAGCAGATCAAGAATCGGAAAGAAGGTCCAATTCATAGCACCCGACCTTGGAATAGCTCCTTCTCCAAAGAGGTCCAAGAACTGACCATGTTCTGCCGACCCCGTATGGCGCCCCCCTCGCCGCTTCCTTTTTTGGTTCTTTCCTTTTCAAAGGCTCTCGTACTTAATACTTGCCTTTCCCATTTTCCATTATCCATTTCCCCTTTCCCCTCTCTGTTGTCTGTTCATTTTCCATTCTTCAGACATCGTCGACAAACACAACGCATCCTCTTGAGTCTCTGCTCTTGTTTACGAGTACATATTTTCACACCACCCCGACACGACCGACACGACCGACACCAAATTCCAGAGGAAATTAGCTGCCCCGTCGACGAAACCCTCCCCAAGCGCAGTGCTACCGACCAAATTTCCCCTATCTTTTACGCTATCATTAGGGTTTTCCTCTTTTCCTCCATATTTCAAAAGCTCTTGTTTGGTTTAGGCCTGTTATTCCGAAATCTTTGCATCGTTTGCATCTCACGATTTGTCTCTGATTCCGGTCCTTAAAAACAATATCGGCCTTTTGTTTTCCGCTGCTCGAATAACACTCCTGGCGCCGTGATACAGAGAGCATCGACGTCATCGTCTCCGAATCCACACAGCCCGTCAACATCCTTACGAATCAGTAACGAAATTATAACAAAGCAACAATAATAACAATAACAAACACCGGCTGCCATCCCACACAATGGCCGGTTACGTCGATAATGACTTTATCGCGGCCGAGGAGGAAGCTACCCCCGCATGTACCCCATAAGACGCCGTTCCACCATTGAGCGCCACCGCGACGACCTCGAGCGTGTCCCCACCGCCGACACCGCCGCCGCCTCCTCTTCGTCGTCTACCAGCGACAATGCCGCCCGCTTGAGATCGGGCGCCCCGGCAGGTCCTGCCGGCCTGGACCGTGCACGCAGCGAGCTCGAGCTGGAGCGCCGCCACACCCAGCTGGAGCGCATCCAGACAGCGAGAAGTCAACACAGCGGCACTGTCGGTCGCAGTCTCACCAGCCGCCGTTCACAAAAGCCCCTGCCGGCCTTCGGCGCGGGCAAGCCCTACCCGCCGCCAATGCCTGACCAGGAGCAGTACGTCGTAGAGTTCGATGGGCCCGACGATCCACTGCACGCCCAGAATTGGCCGATCAAGAAGAAGTAAGTGCTCGAGCAATTCACTAAAAGAAGAAGAATCAAATAACACTTCTTGCCCTCCCCCCCTCCCCCCCCCTCCTCCCAAGAGCCATTTAGTAACACTTTACTAACAAACGTTGCAGAATTTTCACTGGTGCTTTCTTGGGCTTCACGACCATGACGTCCGCCTTCACCTCGTCTATTTTCTCTGCTGCCACGGGAGCTGTCGGAGCCGAGTTTGGTGTTTCGTCCGAGGTCGGCATCTTGGGTGTGTCCCTTTACGTCATGGGTTTCGCTTTCGGTCCCACGCTCTGGGCTCCGCTGTCTGAGCTGAAGGGCCGTCGCTTGCCCATCAACATCTCCATGTTCGGTTTCATGCTCTTCTCGTTCGCCGTCGCCACCGGCAAGGATCTGCAAACTGTGCTCATCTGCCGTTTCTTTGCTGGTTTCTGCGGTGCCTGCCCGCTCGCTGTCGTCGCTGCTATTTTCTCCGACATGTTCAGCAACCAGACACGTGGTATTGCCATTACCATCTTCTCCATGGCCGTCTTCTCCGGTCCCTCCTGGCCCCTTTCATCGGCGGCTTCATCACCGAGTCCTACCTGGGCTGGCGCTGGACCATGTACCTCGCTGGCATCATGGCGCGGCTTGCTTCTGCATGAACATCTTGTTCCTCGAGGAGACCTACCCGCCTGCGATCCTGGTCCAGAAGGCCGCTGACCTGCGCCGCCGCACCAAGAACTGGGCATCCACGCCCGCCAAGAGGAGATTGAGATTGACTTCGCGCGAGCTGCTCAACAAGAACTTCTCGCGCCCCATGCGCCTGCTGTTCACTGAGCCTATCGTGCTGCTGCTGTCCATCTACATGTCCTTTATTTACGGAATTCTGTACCTGTTCCTGACTGCCTACCCCTTCGTCTTCCAAAAGACCCACCACATGTCGTCTGGTGTCGGCGGTCTGCCGTTCTTCGGTATGATTCTCGGCCAGATGTTTGCCGGTATCAGCATGTTTCCTGCAGCAGCCGTGGTACAACCGCAAGCTCAAGGCCAACAACAACGTGCCCGTCCCCGAGTGGCGTCTGCCCTCGGTCATTGCCGGCGGCATTTCCTTCACTTGTGGCATCTTCTGGTTCGGCTGGTCGGGCTACCGTGAGAACATTCACTGGATTGTCCCCAGTCTGTCCGGTATCCTCACTGGTTTCGGTCTCATGTCCATCTTCTTGCAGTCGTTCAACTACCTCATGTTCGCCGCCTCCGCCATTGCCGGCAACACCTTCATGCGTTCGCTGTTTGGCGCCGGTTTCCCGCTCTTCGCTACCTACATGTTTAACGGTCTCGGTATCCAGTGGGCGAGCACGCTGCTCGGATGCGTTGGTGCGGTCCTTGTCCCGATTCCCGTCATCTTCATGATGTACGGCGCCGCATTCGCAAGCACAGCAGCTACGCCCCGACAGGCCCGCTTCCAGCACCGGGTGCTGACGACGAGGAGGGTGAGGGCGAGGCCAATGGCAATGGCGCTGCCAACGGCAACGTCGATAAGGAGGGCGTGCCCATCAACGACGCCCCTCGCCACGATGTTGAGGCCGCCGCAGCCAACACTGGCGTCAAGGCGCAATAGGTCAGCACCCGCGTCGTGGAGAATGGCTACGCCAGAGAGATTGCTGTACCTTATACGTCTTCTTGTCCTTTTGGACACCCACTACCACACGCTGCCATTGCGTGATTACACAGTCTTACACACACTTTACACACAACTCTCGTGATTTCTTTTTGACATTTTCTTACTTCTTTTTCTTTTACTGTTTTGGACTTTTGGGAACTTGGGAACGGTGCGCTTTTGTTTTTGGTCTTTGCATAGAATGGGATTGGATGATACCTTGCACCCGTTTCGGTCTTTAAAGGGATGTCCCTTTATCTCGTTTTGGAATAAAAACACATTTTAATAATAAAAGTCTATCTGAAAACAAACAGTCACCTGAATATGAGACAGCAATCTGGATGCCCGTCTACAACATTGAATGGCACCCTCCAACACCACGCGACGCGAAACGACAATCGTCGTGGAATCAGTGATCCCATGCGTGACGACGGCACTTACCGCTTTTTGGACAATCCATTGCATTGACTGAGAGTCGAGTCTTTCGAGCCGACCAGACAGCGATTCGATTCAACAATCCGGTCGAACGGCTTCAAGACGACTTGGAAACCACTTGTTTGCCTGTCTGCTTTGACTTGCACATCCACTCGTTGGGATGCACAGTTGTGACACGCGGCCGACGTCATTGTTGGGGCCCTCATAGAGCGAGCTGAAAGCCAATTTGGCCGGGAACAAAGACTGTGTCGTCACAGCAGTTTCCCCACACAAAACGTCCGTCGCGTCCAATTACTCTAGGAACGTCCCATGGGCGTTTCCCCCAATGAGATTCCTTCTCACCTCAACGCCAGCCTCTCAACAGCTATCCCGGGCCTAGGCGGAATGCACAGTACGAATCGTCGACGGCACCCAACCCACGGTCTCAAGTCTTTTGTAAGAACAAGCACCTGATCTGACGTTGCATTCTACGATGCCTTTCTTTTGTGTCTCTTGACGCTCCCATCAGAGAGCTCCCTCAAGCTTTTATGGGGTGACTATTATCTTTGTCGTTGTTGTTTGTCAAAAATTGCCTCCAAAACAAAAGACACGATATTCAAATTCAAGTCAACAAGGGGAGAAGACGGCCAGGCCAACATGGGGCATTTGAGAACACAACGCCCCAGAACTACGGCCGTTTCGTTTCGCTGCCGGACTTCCTTTTCTCCCAACAAACGCCCTCAAACGTGTCAACAGCACAACGTCACAGCCGTAATGACGGAATGACCAGTCTCTGTACTCGGTGTCTGCCCTTTCTTTCCCAAATCCACGGTGCTCCAATCAACAGATCCTTCCATTTTATTGTAAGACGGGCCGCTGGGCGAAACTTTAAAAGGCGCCGGCTTACAAAAAGTCCATTCCGCAGCTCAGTCGTTCCAGTTTGTCGGCCGGGTTACCGCCGGCGAAAAGTTGTTGAGTCTGTTCAACACGCTTTAAAAGCATTGTTTGTAATCGAGCAGGCTACTCGACCCAGGCCACAACTCTCAACTCTCCGTGCTCCCTCAGTACTGCCAGGCAATTGCTTGGCTGGTCCTTTTTGCAGGCCTGGTGTCTCGTTGTGCATGCGTCTTGCGTTCTGTTCTCTGTTCTCTGTTCTCTGTTCTGTGTCTTGTGCTCTGTGCCTGGTTGACTCAAAGCCTGCGTCGGGCTATCTGTTCAGCTCCGGGTGGTCTCTTTTTCCTCCCGTGAAACCAGCAAAACCAGAAACAAGGCGGGGGGCACAGTTTTTGCGGTGACTGTCACCCGCTGTCTCTCTCTTTCGTCTTTTTTTATCTTGCTCCTTCTTTTTTTTGTTCCCCTCCCGCTGTTGAAACGCCTTCATTTCGATCCAAAAGTCTTGGCTTGCTCTTCTTACGGCACTCCCCACTTACACGTCCACACGCGGTCTTCAGTCGTCAACAAGGTCACGGAAGACGACATCGATATAAAGAGCAGTGTCCTTCGCCTCACTTTTTTTCGTGGTTAGG
Source organism: Sporothrix protearum (assembly GCA_016097115.2). Classification (NCBI taxonomy): domain Eukaryota; kingdom Fungi; phylum Ascomycota; class Sordariomycetes; order Ophiostomatales; family Ophiostomataceae; genus Sporothrix; species Sporothrix protearum. The sequence goes on from JADMNH010000003.1 coordinate 946,373, forward strand.
ACAATTGTTTCTTTTACAGTTGAGACCAAGATCGACGAATCCTACATCAGTGGTGGTCTTTTCTCTCCTATTCTCTCCTCTTTTATTTATGGTCCCTCCTTGAGTCATCCTCCTTGTGCACGGCCAGACTACCCCCGACCGCATCTTGATATACTACTCGGTCATCCCATCTCACATTGACGTTGCGACCACATTTCGCCTCTTTTCGTCTCATTACCCTTTTTTGGCCTTTTCCTCTTCTTTTTCTTCTTCCATCTTCTTCATTCACCAACTCTTCCAACACATCACCAAACAACATGGCCGACACAAACACCTCTGGCGACGGCCAACCGAAGAGCCTCATCGAACTTCTCGCGGACTGGCATCCCATTGCCAAGTCGTACAAGCAGGCCCAGCAGGCCAAGAACGACCCTGCTTCTTCCTCCTCCGCCGCCTCCTCCTCCTCCAAACCCAAGCCGCCCAGTGCCACCTACCGCGGCGGCTGCCACTGCGGCGCCATCAGCTACGACGTGACGCTATCGCCGCCCCTGGAGCCGCCTGTGGACGGGTCGTCGTCGAGTGCGCCCGCCCACACCGTCGTCAGCTGCAGCTGCTCCGCGTGCCGCCGCTTTGGCTACCTGCTGGTCTACCCGTCCAGAGAAACGTCGTCTTCCGCAACAAGGGCGGCGGCCAGGCGCGGTGCAAGACGTACCAGTTCAACCTCAAGCTCCAGGACCACTTGTTCTGCCAGAACTGCGGATCGAGCGTCATGATTGATTTCCGGGACCGGTTTGCGCCCGACTGGCACGGCTACGGCGTCAATGTGCGGTCGCTGTACGACGTGGACCTGGACAAGCTGAATGTGCTCAAGGTGGACGGCAAGAATGGCGTGGCGCCGGCGGGCGACATGTCCGGGCAGTGGTACGTGGAGTCGGACACGGAGGAGTAGGGGGTTGGGGAGGTTGGGGAGGGGGGAGGCTTGGGAGGGGGACTGAAGAAAGAAGGTCAACGAACGAGACGGTGTCGATGGAGAGGGATGGAGGGTGGATTAAGCCAGCATTTGGTGCAAAGAAAGGTGCCAACATTCGATGATTTTGTCGGTTGGAAAAGCCTGAGTAAGCTTCACTTGATATAGGAAGAGACCAACGGATTACCAATAAATTTGACGTTGTAAATGACGGATGAACCCACCTCCCTTCTCTATGGGATATCAACTTTTATGTGCCTCCACTGTCTCTGCCTATTTCATCTTGTCCTCTTCCTTCTCTCCCTTCTCTCTTCCTCTCCCTCCTCTCCTTCTACCTATGGCGCACTGCCGTTCTGCTTTGATTGCCGCCGCGCATACAGCTGCTCGGCCGACGTGATGCAGTGCATGTTGGCCCCAGCTTGTTCATCGTCTCCATCCACTCGTCGTACTCATCGCTGTCAAAGACAATGCCGCCGCCCGCCTGCAGGTACGCCACGCCGTCCGCGACCACCATCGTGCGCAGCGCAATGCACGTGTCCATGCCGCCGTCCACCGTCGTCACGCCGTCCGCCGCCACGCTGTTGTAGCCAAAGTAGCCCACGGCGCCGGCGTAGACACCGCGCTTCTCGCCCTCGAGCTCGGCAATCAGCTCCATCGCCCGCACCTTGGGCGCGCCCGACACGGTGCCAGCCGGGAAGATGGACCGGAACGCATCGAAACGCGTGCACTCGGGCCGCAGCACACCCGACACCTGGGACACCAGGTGCTGCACGTGCGAAAACTTCTCGACGACCATGAGGCGGTCGACGCGGGTCTCGCGCGGATCGCAGACACGGGTGACGTCGTTGCGGGCCAGGTCGCAGAGCATGACGTGCTCGGCGCGGTCCTTGAGCGACTGGCGCAGCTCGTCGGCCAGCGCCTCGTCCTCCTCGGGGTCTTGCCGCGCTTGACCGTGCCGGCAATGGGGTGCGTGACAATGCGGCCGGCCTCGGCCTTGACAAGCAGCTCCGGCGAGGCACCGACAATCTGGAAGCGGCCACCACAATTGACATAGAACAGATAGGGCGAGGGGTTGACGGTGCGCAGGTGGCGGTAAATGTTGAAAGGGTGCAAGTCCGTGGGACGGGCAAAGCGCTGCGAGGCACGGCCTGGATGATGTCGCCCTTGACAATGTGCTTCTTGAGCTCGGTGACGTGGTTCATGTAGCCGTCCTTGCCGACATTGGACGTGTACTCGCGGCCGAGCTCGACAGGCGTCTGCTCGGGCAGCGGCGTCTCGGGGCCGTTGAGGACATCAATGAGCTCGTTGATGACATCGGTGGCGCGGCGGTACTCGGCCTCGATGGCAGCGTCGTCGTACGTCTCGCCCTCGCCGCTGGGCTCGACGTTGAGGTAGGTAATGACCTTGATAATGCCAAAGAACCGGTCAAACGCAACAATGGTGTCGTAAAAGCAGAACTGCGACTCGGGGATCTTGAGCACATCCTTCATCTCCCGCGCCGTCTTGGGTTCGAACTGGGGTGAAATGTCAGCAAACAGGGAGCAACGGAAAGCAAGGACAAGAACAAGGACAAGGACACGGACTACTCGGCATTCATACATACATAGCGCACGCAGTCGTAGGAAACGTAGCCGACGGCGCCGCCGGCCAATGGCGGCAGCTGCACGCCGGGCACATGAGCGATGGAGAAGCGTGCCAGTTCAGCCTCGAGCGCCGGCAGCGGGTCGCTGGCCTCGCCAAAACCGGGGCCTGTCTCAATCACCTTGCGCGGCCCTGCAGCCACAAAACTGTAGCGGCCCACCCGCTCGGTGGCAGCGCTCTCAAACAGAAACGAATACTTGGACTTGGAATGCGCCGACACTTTGAGGTAGGCTGCCGAAGGTGTGATCAGGTCCGACGAGATCTGGCCGTACACCGGCACCAGGTTGGGCCGCTTGTAGGAAGAAGCGCGGCCCTTGGCGGCCTCGGCCTTGGCTGTCTGCGTGACGCCGGCCAGAACCGACTTCACCGTCTCAAGGGACGGCACGATAACGTCCTGGGGCGTGGGGTCAGTGAACTGTCTTACATGGGTGAACGAGGGGCAAGGCTGCGAACGCACAGGACCGTCCATGGCTGCCATGGTACGGAATGAGACGAAAGATGTTGGTGATATGAGATTGTAGATGACGGAAAATGAGGCGGGGAACGGCGATGAGTCCCGTATCGTCTGGCAAAGTGGTTGTCTTATAAGTTGAGTTCTCGAGAGTATGAACAAGACAACGTCACGTCGAGAGAACGTGAGGAGGTGAGCAGCGGGTGTGAGGCGAGGTTCCGACTGGTTGCGACTTGTGCTTGTTTAGTGTGGTGACTCAAAAATCCTGGGTGAGATGAACCGTTTGCGCCGCCCGCCTATAAGAATACACCACGCCCCATGCCGTCTTCTCGTCCGTCCTTGGTCGGCCGTCGTGCCTTCCTGTTTTTCAAGCCGCACTTTCCTAGTCGCATTCTCATTTCTATATCTACGTAGTACTACGGGGCAATCGCAGTTGCAGTCGCTCCTTCTCAATTGACTTTCTAAGGTCGTTACCCAAGTCGGTGGCTCTTGCTGTTTGTGCTCGCCGAGTTCTTCAAGACGCTCCTTCCACAAGCTCACTGTAAATGCGTCGTACTATATTCAACTTACTGCGGGACCGGACCTGAATTTGCCTGTCTTTTTTTTCCCACGCCAGCCAAATAGATTCCATTTCTATCTTTTTTTTTTGCACTCTTAATTCCTGCCTGAAAAAAAGGCCGCCTTCTATTGGCTTTGAAATCGCCTGCCAGACGGTTAGTCGAACGGGCTGTCGAGCCCCACATCCGGCGGTCGTCCAGACGTACAATGGCCCAAAGAGGACTAGCGCTCCCATACTGTCAATCGCTTACAAGAATAACGGAGAATTGGTTTCGCCTCACTCACAGTTCACTCACAAGTCTATGACAACTCACAACGTCCTAGTGAGAGAACTGTGAAGAATCTCAAGAGCCTCAATCTACCTTGTAATCGTTCACGCAGTTTTCCATGCTTACTGTTATTTTGCGAGTGTATTGGGTGTATTTTTGTCCCCTTATAGTCTATGGCCAACGAAAAAATGGAGCATGCCATAACAATGATGGCATGAAAAAATAGAAAAAAGAAAATGGAAAATAGACAATAAGACAAAACTCACACTCTCGTGTATCAAAACGCCTTCCTTTTTTTGTCACCCTTTTCGCTCGAATTTATTGTACTAGGAAAATTTCAAGTTTGAAGAGCCACATACCGTCCACCTATGCCGACCCAAACTTCTCAAGGTACGAGTCGTGCAGCTTCTTCTGACGGTCCCATTCCTTCTTGAGCCGCTTCGCCTGCGTCTTGGGCACATCGCTGCCGTCCGCCAGCTTCGTCGGCAGGCCCTCGGCGTCCCAGGCGCTGAAGTCGGCCGTGTTGCTGCGGAACAGCGCCGTGGGCGGCACTTTCGCCTTGGCCCACTTCTCCTCCTCGGCCTTTTCGCGCGCACGGGCAGCCTCCTCCTTGAGCCGGGCCTTCTCGGCGACCGCGGCGGCCTTTTCCTCGCGAGCGGCCACGAGCTTGGCCACAGGCACAAACTTGATCAGGCTGGGGCGGTCGGGCTGGTCGTCGAGCTGCACGCCGAGCTCGACCAGATCGTAGTCACGGATGCGGTCGCTCAGGGCCAGAATGGCGCCCTTCTTGTCCTTGTTGTCGGCATTGGCGGCGGTGCGGCGGAGCTCGTCGCGCAGCTGGGACACGGCGCGGAGGAACGGCAAGGCGAGTTGCTCAATGTCGTAGTGACCATGTTGACCGTGTTGACCGTGTTGACCGTGTTGACCACCGGCAGCAGCACTGGCTTCCTTCTCGAGGGCGACAAACTCAACGTCGGGCCGCAGCTCGGCCAGCAGTGTGTTGAGAGCCGTTTCTGTCGTCAGACCCAGCGCGGCCACATCGCCCTTGACCTTGGCGAAGACGCCGCTGTACGGCTGCACGGCCACCTTGGGATCAACGACGCCGCCGCCGCCGGCCGTCTTGGCCGTCGGGTTGGCCGGGCCCCAGCCGAGGCTGGACTCGTACGGAGGCTGTGCGTTCGGGTCGAGGCCGAAGACGCCGACAATCTTGGTCACCCAGCGGGCGACGGCCTCGATGGTCGCGAGATCGGCGTTGGCGTCGCTCATGGACACGTTGGCGTTGCGGACGAGTCGCAAAATGACCTGCAATGCGCCCGGGGTGTCAAACGAGCTGCGGAGCGCCGCATCGAGGTCGGCCTTGGCCTGCGCAAACTCGCTCGCCAGGCCACTGCCGCTCGCGGCGGCGGCCTGGCCCTCGGCTTCGGCCAGCGTCAGCTTCTGGATGCCGCTGGCGACACCGGCCTCCGCCAGCCGCGCCTTGACGTTGGTGAAGAAGTTGTCCAGCGTGTTCTCGAAGCTGCTCGCCTGCTTGCGCATGTCCGGCGAGATCTCCAGACCGTCGTTCCAGCGGCTCAGCATAAACACAATGCGCATGCTGCGGGACGTGTAGCCCGTGGCCAGGGCGTCCTGGATCGTCTGAAAGTTCTTGAGCGACTTGGACATCTTGGAGCCCGCAATCGACAGGTGGCCCATGTGGAAGAAGTACCGCACCCAGCTCTGCTCGCCCACCTCGGGCCGGTAGAAGAAGGCCTCGCTCTGTGCCAGCTCGTTGTCGTGGTGCGGGAACGCCAGGTCAATGCCGCCCGAGTGGATGTCCATTTGCGCGCCCAGCTTGTCCGATGCCATGACCGAGCACTCAATGTGCCAGCCGGGGCGACCGTCGCCCCAGGGGCTCGGCCAGTACGGCTCGCCCGGCTTGGACTTCTTCCACAGGGCAAAGTCGCCCGGGCGGCGCTTGCCGGCCAAGCTCTTGGACAGCGAGCCCTCGCCCTCCTCCTGCAGGGCCTTGTCGTTTTTGCTCTCGGGCCGGAGGCGTGCGTAGGTGTTGCCGGCCTTCTCAAAGGCCTCAATGTCAAAGTAGACGGACGCGTTGGCCTCGTACGCGAAGCCCTTGGCAATAATGCCCTCGATGAACGTCACAATCTGCGGCACGTACTCGGTGACGCGCGTAATGGCGTCGGGCGGGAGCACATTGAGTGCGTCCATGTCGTCCGTGAAGAGCTGCTCCATCTGCTTGGTCAGGTCCGTGAACATGGTCTGGTCGCTGGTGTCAATGGTCTCCTTGTAGAGCGAGTCGAGGTACGGCAGCAAGATCTCCTCGGCGTCGTCGAAGACGCTGCCCGTCTGCAGACCGCGCGCCGCGGCGTCCATGTTGGCAACGTGCATCTTGGTCTTGGCCTCGGCGTCGCCCGGCTTGTCGCCCAGCGTCGTGGCCAGCGTGCCGCCCGCCAGGACACTGCCATAGGCCGCATCGCGGCGTGCCACGTAGTTTATCTCGTCCAGCGTTGCGTCGCTGCCCTCGACAAGGAGGGGCAGGTTGGCGTGGGCATAGGCCAGGAAGGCGGCCGTGGCCAGAGCACGGCGCTCCTCCGCGCTATAGGGCTTCTCGCGCTCGAGGTCGTAGAGGCGCTTGCGGCGGGCCTTGATGATAATCTTGTCGTCGACGTCGGTGATGTTCATGACGAAGTTGACCTTGAGATCGAAGTAGTGCATCAAGATGCGGCGAATGACGTCGGTGGACACGTAGTTGCGCGCATGGCCCATGTGGCTCAGGTCGTAGACGGTGGGTCCGCACGAGTACCAGGACACGGAGCCGTCCTCCTTGGTGACAAACGGCACGGCGGCACCCGGCTTGAGCGAGTTGTAGACGGCAATGCCGCCGGCCGAGGGCGACTTGGACGAGCTGGCGGTCGACATTGTGGGGTTGGGCGGCGAGATGTTCGTGGAGGGAGACAAGTTTGAGGTGCAGTAGGAAGCGGCGTGAGGTCGGTGGACGAGGTGTTGTTTGATGCTGCGTAAACGAAGAGACGAGCCCGTCCGGAACAAGGCAACGGGCCGGCTTTGTAGTTGAAGCCAAAGGTAAGGCAAAGTCGATGTCAAGGTCGAAGACGGCAGCGGCCGACGGACGAGAATGGCTGTCAGCCCCGGAGGGTGCATTCAGCAGGGTCCGAAGAGATTGGTGGTGGCGGTGTTGAGTCACGGTTGCCAAGCGGTCGCCAATTCGTGTCAGAGCCGGAGCTGCGGCGTGAGTGTGAGGGAGAGTGTACGAAGGTGAGAGGGCGAGAGGGTGTGTCGTGCTGTGGTTATGTCGAAAAACAACCGGCAGCAAGTTGGTGAAGTGCAGGGAGAAGGACGAGAGAGACCGTCGTGCGAAAATCCCAAATTCAAAGTCGACTAAATTTGGCCGCCGCGGCTGGCTGTTTGGGAGCGTTTTGGGAAGGTTCGACCAGGAACCCCGCGTATGGCACAATACGACGTAGCTGCCCGCTATTTTCTTTGCTCCTTCCTCCCCCCCGCTAGCACGTCACAGGGCAGGTGCTGCTTGCAGCTTGCTGTATGCGCCTTCCCATACAGGGGTTTATTAGGGGGCAGAGGGGCTCAACAGGCCAACAGCACCTGCCGCGACGGCGATTGAATGATCCCAGGCCGAAAAAAGGAAGGAGTGAGAAGACTTCCTAATTGGGAAGCGACGCATGCGTCTTACACCTTGCCCTTTGACTCTTGACTCTGGGAAGTCGCAACGGACAGGTGTCTTCTCTTGGTTCGAAACAGAACGATGTGAGTCGTTTCTGGAAAGAGTCAGGCACGACGACCGTTGGCAGGAACGACCAACAGCGAAGAAATACAACGGCACAGCACCAGCAACACTGTCTAATTGCACAATACGCCCTGATTGCATTTGATCGTCCCTAACGAGGCTGAGTGCTGCGCACTTCCGTACCTCTTTTAACAAGACACAATATTGCTGTAAGTACGACTTGAGATGGCGTCTTTTTGTGAAAACAAGGGGGGAAAAGACACCCTGCCGCCCTACGTGAATACGTGAATACGGTGAATACGACAATAATGTGAAAATTGAATTTCGCTGCATGACAATGAACAATAACCCAAAGAAGTGGATAGCCTTTCCTATGCTTCAGCTGTCTTCCTCTCGGCGGTCTTCCTCTGACTCCCCGTCTTTCCTCCTCCTCTGCCATCCGTCTACACAACCTTCTCGCGCGTGTCGTGCTCACTGCCGCTGCCGCCAAAGTCGCCGCTCCAGCCGTACACGCGGATGGGCACGGCCGCCTCGAAACTCTCGCACCGCAGCGCCTCGACAGCCGCCAGCACAAGACCGCCACGGTCGTCGCGCGAGATTTCTTCGAGCATGGGCGGTGGTGGCGGCGCAACGCGGTTCTGGTTCTGGTTTTGGCTTGGATTTTGGCGAGGCGGGCGGTTGTGGGCGCCATGGGACGAGCGCTGGCGCGGGAGTCGGCGTGGACGACGGCTGCCGAGAGACGATGAGCCGTCGTGGGCGTCGTGGCCGTCGCTTTCTTCCTCGCCGTAGGCATTGCTGCCGTCCTTGTCACCGTCCTCGTCACCGCCCTCGTCCGCGTTCTCGTTGTCGTCCTCGTCCTCGTCGTCCTCCTCTTGAATGTCGTCCTCGTGGTCGTCGCGCTCGGAAGAGTCTTCGCCACCGTTGTTGCCGCCGTTGGCAAAATCGTTGTGGAGATCCGTCTCGTCCTCGGCGGGCACGACAAATTCGACGCGGATCTTCCACTCGAGGACAATACCCGTGGTCTCAAACTCGGGCGTCGCGTTGCTCGGGATGGTCGCTGTAAAGACAAAGCGCCGCGAGTAGAGTGTGGCCTCGGACAGCGAGGCGTACACCTTGCGCGACGCGCGCTGGACACTCGCCTCGGAGCGCAACGCCAGCTTGGGGTCGACAATCTTCTCAATGGTCTCGAGGGCGGCGTGCACGGCGTGGCAGCGGATCTTGGCATTGGAAAAGTCCACAACCATCGTGATGGTCTCGCCCAGGCGGTAGGCGGGGCGGGCGAGCATGACCGTCGCGACCTTGAGCTGGTTGCGCGAGATGTCGAACCGATTGGCGCTCACATTGCTGCCGCCGCCGGCGCCGCCGCCGCCGTAGGGGTTTTTCTCGGTCAAGTTGCTGCGCATAATGGCGAGTTCAATGGCCTCACGGCACGACAGCGACAGCAGTGGGCGGCCGTTGTCGTCGGGCAAGAAGATGGAGGACGCGGTCGACATACGACGCGAGCCCGGCAAGATGGCCGTAGGCGACAAGAGGCCGCTGCGCGGGTTGCCGTCGCTACCGGCGCTGGCGGCACCAAAGAATCCATTGGCGCTGGCATCGGCTTGCGACTCCGCCTCCCGCTGTTTCAGGAGCTCGTCCACGTACAGCATGAACCCGTTTATGGTGGGCCCCGTAATCGTGGCTGCGGTCGAGCTCCTTCTTCGCCGTGTCGCCAGCTGTTGGGGTGGTAGTTGCTGCTGCCTCTGGGCGCCGGGCGGCGTCAGAGTCCACGGCCTGCTCAGCTCCTTCTCGGAGACCGTGCGGACGGTCGCTGTGTTGGAGCTGGTCTCGGGGGAGTAGGGGCTCATCAGATTGTGGCCCAGGATCTCGCCGTGGCCGTTCACGCTGCCGAGGACTCGGAACGGGAAATCGATCGAGTTGACGCGCTGTTCTTTTGCTGTGCCGGGCCGCTGTGTGCCGATGACGAGCGAATACGAAATCTTCATGACCTTGCCACGGTGCGAGGGCGGCAGCCCCTTGGGCAGTTGGAACACGTATTCGTACGTTTTGCTCTCGCCCGGCGCAAGCTGCAAGTCGGCAAACAACACGGACTGCTGTGTCGCAAGGAGTGGAACCGCCTTGGAGCTCGCCTTGTCACGCATCTCCTTGATGGTGCTCAGCTCGCCGCCGCCCAGCAAGTCGCCAATGGACGTCGCCAAGCTGCCCCAGCCAAACCCTCGAAACAGGCCGCTGTCGCGCTTGTTGTTCTTGAGACCGACGACACCGCCGCCCTGGCCACCAACCACGCCCTTGCGCTTGACCTGCTCAAAGGGGCTCAGATCGACGAGAGACCCGTCAAGCGTAAACGAGCCCTCAATCTGAGCGTATCCCATCATGAGCGTCTCCGGCGGCGCGATGGCAGCGGCGGCCGAGGCAGCCGACGTTCTTGCGCGCTGGGAAAGGCTGCGAGACAAGGGATGGCCTTGCTGCGATAGCTGTTGTTGGCCGTGCATGGGTGGAGAAAGGAGGTTGGAGGACGACTTTTGGCGGGCGTGAGGTGGATGGCCCGACTGTGAGCGTAGTGGTTGCTGAGACATGTACTCAGAGGCCAGTGTCTCGGAAGAATGGTTGCTCAGCGAGTAAAATTCGCCGCTGCTACGCGGCGTGCCTGCGATGCTGGTTGTAGAGAGAACGCGGGCCTCGGACGGCGTGACGGGCCCCTCGAAGATGGTCGGCACTTGTGCTGGCTGTGCGCCTCCTGCACTGTTGTGGTTGCTGTTGTTGCCGGGTCCATCGCGAGATCCTCGAGATCGTATCGGAAGTGCTGGCAGCGGCTTGTCTTCGGGCGTCATTGGCGTGGGAGGGGCCAAGACCGGGCCGTCGATGGGTCCCTGCGGGTTGGATGGTGTTGTTGGCGGAGGCGCCATTGGGAACTTGAAGTCGGAGAATCCGTCGGAGGGCGATCGTGGCGAGCGCGACATGCCGCCAACACTCGGGGTGTTGGGCATGGTGGTCGAGCCCGTCAGGCGACCGCCGCGGAGACCATTGCTGTTGCCGCTGCGGTCGGAGGGAGGAAAGGAGGAATTGAATAGTGGTGATGGCTGGTTCGCGTAAGGGCGAGGAGGGTTCGTTGCAGAGCGAGGTCCACCGTAGTAAGATGACCCCCTCGGTCCAATCTGCAAGCTCGAGGCGCGCAAGTGGCCTCGCACTGGCCGATGCTGTGATCCTACCGGACCGCTGAGGAGCTGTGGAGACCCTGTGGGCGAGCCGGATGGCCCGTCCGAAGCGCCGGCGGATGAGATGGAGACAATTGAGAGCGAGCGACGATGATTGTGGCCGTGGCCGCCGGAGATTCCGCCGTTTCCTGCTCCGTTGCTGCCGTTGCCGTTGCCGTTGCCGCGGCCATTGCTGCCGTTGCCGTTTGTTGGTGCCCAGGAAATCGAGTCAGCCCGTCGGCGAGACGCGGCTGCGGCTGCCGACGCGGAGGTCGACGATGCTGATGTGATCACACCTGTTGCGGGCCCGCTGATAGAATGGCTGGCGCGATGGTGGCCGCGACCCATGGGAGCCGGCGGCGCCAGTGTGCCCGAAGAGGTGGAGGATGGAAGTCGTGCGCGTTCCGGGTGGTACGTGTTGGAAGGGTGGCGAGAAGAGGAGGCGGATGATGGGGGTGCTGGCTGTAGCGGTTGTGATGGTTGTTGCGGCTGCATCGGCTGCATCGGCTGCGGTTTCGGCGCCACATTCGCAAAGGTGATGCGGCACCGCACATCGTCGCCGCCAAAGATGGTGTTCTCGTACCAGCGGACGGAGACGCGAATGTTGCTCGAGCTGCCATGGCCGCCGCCGCCGTTGCCCAGGCCAAAGCCCAAGTCTCGCGCCATGGCGGGCTGACCGCCTGGCGTCTTTTCAGCTTGCTGGAGCTTTGCTGTTCCGTTGTCTCGGGAGGAACCCCGTCTGAAACCGGCGTGTTTCGTTTCTGTATCTCGGTAATCTGCTCTGCTGGCTCTCCTTTACATCAAAAGGGAGGTTCACAAAGACAACCTGACGGGACGCCGCACGGTTATGGGCATGAAGTCCACATGGCGCGTGGGCTCGGAGGATGGAGATATCGAGGGTAAGGGGGAGAGAGGGGGAGAGGAGGTGGTGACAGGTGGTTGGTCGGATGCTGAGCGGAGGGCGGATATAATCGAAACTCGCTGTGAATACTGTAGAGATGATTCTACGCTGTATCGATGGTATTGCTGTTTTGTTGCCGTCGCCGTGAACCGTCGATTCCGATGTTGTCAGATGCTGAACGATCACCAGCTATCGAAGCTGCTTGTTGGAAAGGAGGAAAGACAGAGGCTGGGAACTGGTTGGGAAGGTCCGCAAGCAGGGAAGGAAGGGGATCGATCGAATGGCGGGCAAGCTTGCGGGCAGGGGACGGGAAGAAGGGGAAAGAGCGCTGGAGCGTTACAAAGTGGCCGCGCCCTAGGCCACGGGCTGCTAAGCCAAATTGGGCCAAGTCGCTATCACGTGCAACAACCGGGGTTGAGGGGTGGTCCTAGAGACTTACATTGAGTCGATGGGGATTGACGACGACAAGAAGATGGAAATGTATTACTCAGATGAGCTGGCTTGAGATACAGTATTTGACTCACGTATTTTCTCTATCCTAGGTAGTGCCTTGTTTTCGAGTTGTGAAGACTATGCCGCCTATAGTCTTGTTGTACGAATCTCTTTTCTTGTGCCCTACAGGCGTCTGGACCGTACTGTTGTTGACTGTTGCTGTGTACCATGAGCTCACAGTGCAATCTTTCAACGTACATTGTATCTCAAGCTTTCTTCTGTTCAAATATGTACGAAAAGCTCGAGGGCAGATACTGCGTCACGGTTCAGCATCTACGGAAATGACGGCAGCCATGTGTAAGTGCATGAGAGCCAGCCCAATTAGGCAACTGCCCGTCACGTGCTCTCTATTGACACTTGGTTTCCATGATTTTATGTAGATATTCGCACGCACTCAAATCTTCCCATTCTCTTCGATATAAAGTCACGTAGAACTGAAATCTTGCTTCCAAATACGCTAGGCCGTAGCATGTCTATCAGATCGTCCAAAAGATCAGAATGTGTCTATACACCTAGCTATCCAAATGTCGTGAATGATTTTCAAAACCAAACATTCGTAAACTCCATCGTTCCAAGCTCAAATGCCGCTCATAGAATCCCACAACTATTTTCCAGCCTTGCCCTTGCCCAGAGTACCAAGTTTCCAAGCCTTCAGTGCCATCCCGGCCGCCCTTGTCTCGGCCTCCTCATACGAGTTGCAAAAGTTGACCTCAATCTCACACTTGCCGTTAAACATCAGACGGCACCCATGAACAAGGCTCTTCTCACGGCTGCCCAGAATAGCATTGTGCCGGATCTCCGCCTCGTCCATCATGTCCTCTTCCGACGTATCGCTGTAGCCCTCACTGTCTTCTTTGGCATCGTCTTCACCCTTGTCTTCACCACCCTCGTCAGTCGTCCACGAGGACGTGCGCTTCCTCTTGCGAATGCTGCTCATGGCCGGGTGGGTCGGATGGTGTCCGATGGACGAGGTGCAGCTCAGTGCTGCCGACGCCTCCGCCCTGGTCATCAGCGTACGTTCGTAGTCAATCTTGGCACTGCCCGTCACCGTCCCGAGCTCTTCTTTGGGGTGCAGCAGGTGGATGTTTTCGTCCACCGCACGACGTAGGTACGGCAGAATGCCGACCGCGTCGAGAAACTTTTCCACAACAGCCAAGGAGCCCGAATCGATCCAGATCGCACCGATGATGGCTTCCAGGATGTCCGAGTAGAATTTGTTGGCTACAAGACCCATGAGTTCCTCCCAAGGGTACGCATGGCCCACCCAGAGCTGCTCAAGAATGTCGTTCTTCTTGCTGGCAAAGCGTTCTGCAAAGGCCTCTTGCTCGGAGCCCATGTCGCGGGATGCACCGTGCCGCATGAATGCCGACAGGGGCTTCTGAAATGGAGGTGTTGCTTCCGCTGGGCCTTGCAAGAACGGATCAAACGAAACGGCCGCAACAGGCTCGGTGATGGTGAGCATATTGGTGGTAAAGGCCAAGAAGGCAGCATTGGCCAACGTGGTGCGCAGCAAGTGCATCCTCTGATGTGGCAGCGCCGGTCGGACGCTCGCCAATGTTTGCACAATGACGTGGTCCAGGATAGCGTCGCCAATGAACTCGAGCCGCTCCATGCACACGTCGTCCTGGTCACTCGGCATGGAAGCGTGCGTGATGGCCTGAATCAGAAGGGATTTCTTGGTGAATGTGTAGCCCAGGAGCTCTTCGAGACCGGGTGGTGGTGGGCATGGTGGCATGTCTGGAGCTGCCTCGTAGAGAATGTCTCGGCAAGCGTCTAGAGGAAGCCACTCAATGTCGCCCACAAACAGTCCAATGCACTGCAATGCCTTGTCCATGCCACCGTCTGCATGGCACGCACCAATAAGTGCCTCCACAACGTCAGCCAGCATTTTGGTCGACATTTCTGGAGGTGGCGACGGCTTCTCGGGCGTATTTGGTGGGACGCTTGCAGTGACTGCAACCTCGGGTTTTGGCTCTGAATTAAGTCCATCGCAGTACCGCTTCCAGTTTCTCAAAGACCACTGTTTGTTCACGATAAAATGGTCAAGCCCGATATCGAGGGCAGCTCGGCAGAGGCGAGAATTAGCGACCAGTCGATTTTCGCGCAGCGACAGATGGCCTTCGGGGGCATGGAGGTCTACACAGAGAAAAGGATTAGCAAAACATTTTCACAAAACGGGAGATGAGTAGCTCACCTTTTGCTGCACAGTTTGCTACTGCAGTGACTTTGAGAATGGAATCGCCAATAAACTCGAGGTACTCATAATTAGTGGGCAAGCGAGCTACAGGTGCACTAATGGCAGTTGCAACAAGAGAAATGTCTTTAATGTTCAGGCTATTGAGGCGTGTCGAGGCAAGCAGCTCTTTCGCAACCATGTAGACCTCCAAAACCGCAGTCAGTGGCGGCAACAAGGCGCCCAGCTGGACATACGATATCGGAAGGCCGTCAACTCGACACTCGGCTGCGGGAAGAACGCGAGGATACGGCTTGGCCGAGGACGAAACAAGTGGCGACGTGGGATCAACAGAGCTGTCTTCGTCGTCGTCGAGTGCCACATTCGATGTCCTGTGAAGAATGCCAACGATTTTGGGCCACGGCCGTACAACAACATAAGCGGCATCCTCTGGAGCCTCCACAAAGCCTTTGTACCACTTTTTGACGAGATTCAACGGTGGCTTCGATGGCAAAACCTCTTGGAAGAAGTATGGTGCGTTCTCGGCGTCTCGAACCAGGCACGTTAGGTGTGGTGAGAAGGGACGCTCCAAATCGGAAAATATCTGTGGGTCAAAGGCTCGACAAGCAATGAGCTCCTTGCCAAGACGTTCGTCTTCGCAAACAACCCGAACAAGCCGGTGCATGTCGGTCAAGGGCCAGCGGTGGCCAAAAGCGGCGCAAAGGAGGGTCCCAGCAAGGTCATCATCGTTGTGGTACTGGTCTTTTCCGCGGCCGTATTGCTGGCGCTGACCGGCGGATATGTGTACCGTCCATGGACGTCCTGAGTGAGCAGTCCAGTACATTTGAAACGGCGGAATGGCGGGCATGGGACAAGGGACAATAAGAGCTGCCTCAAGCAAATCGATTCCACGGTCATCGACGATTCGGAGGGCATGGCGGTAAACGTCTGCCTGAATGCCGGACGGGGATGTCTGGATTGTCTTCCAAAGTTCGCGAACGTCTGGCCATGGCCGGTGCTGCTCGTGTACGGCAAGCACACTTGCCCGGCCCTCGATTGCTCGTGACGCAGCATCTTCATCTTTCTTCGGCGGCAATAAATGTTCGTTGAGAAAACCGGCTTCGTGGATGGCCTTGTAGGCTTGGAAGGCCGCATCTGCCGTGGCATCTGATTGAGAGTGCCAAGAAAACTTACTTACAGCTCGACGGAGGTGCACTGGCAGGGTGATTGGGAGCCTCACAGCTGCACGAAACTCGTCTGGGTCAGATGACACTTTGTGCACCTTGAAGACAGGCCGGCAGTCAACAAACGGTCCCGAAGAGACCGACGAGCAAAAGTGGACTAAGTGCGCCTTCGCATCCCGTGGCATGAGCTGGGATCCCTTCGCCTCGCCGTATATGGGCTTCAGTCGTCCGTCCTCCAAAGCCGATTCAGTCTGCTTTCGTCGTAAGTGTTCCGCTTCCCGCAGCTCGTCCTCGTATATGCTCTTCATCTCGGCTTCGAGGGCTTCCCACTCGAGTGCCAGACGCCCAGCTTCTGGTGCACCTGGACAGCTGGCATCGCTGCCATTGTTCAGGGGCCCTAAAAGCAAGTGAAACTGGGAGTTCTCGTCACGGGCCCGACCTCGGCGCTGGATGAATGCCTTGAGGCTCATCAAATCGTCGATGCAGACGACAAGGTTACAGGCAGGTATGTCAATGCCCTCTTCGATGACGCTCGTTGCAACGAGGAGATTCAGCTTCCGATTTCGAAAGTCGATGAGCGGAATGCGCACGTCTTTGGGAGCCATTGGTAGCAGTCCGTCAAGCCCACGACCAAATTGGGCTTTGGACATACCGACCACATGGCCAGCCTTGTATCTCGACGAAAGTCGTGGGTGTATCGAGATGATGTGTGCCAAGACTGCGGCCATTGGCCGCTCCTTGACGAACACGATGCCCGTGGGCTGCACGGCCTTGTGGCTGAAAAGAATTTCAACAAGCTTCTGCACCCTGACCGAGAGGCCATTGTAAAAGTCGGCATGGCTAGGGTGATTTCTTCTCAAATCGGGTCGTGCGGGGTGCTTGGTGACAACCTGCTGGAGGAGCGCCAATAGGAATGGCTCACTCTCTCCAGGAAGGCGTCTCTTCGCGGCGTTTGTACACCGTCTGATAATTTTGTGGATATAGTACTCAGCAGCCCATGAGCCAAGGTATGCCCAAATGGTGCCAGCCTTTCTGTGGAACGATTTGAGAAACTTCCAAGTCCATTTGATGTCACCTTCGCTTATGCTGCCAGCAAACAATTCATTTATGTGAACAACTTCTGGTAGCTGGGGACCATCAGGCATGCTGCTGAGCAGCCTTGAGAGGGCCAAAAGATTGCCGCCATAGCTTGAAGCGTGCTCATTGCCGTGCTGGGATCGCATATGTGCCGGAATGTTAATGGACGTTTAGTGTGGGAAACGAGATTATCACGATGCAGCGTTGGTGTCATGCACGTTGCGTGCATTGTGCTCTCCAAAAGCTCGATGCCCTCAAGCTTTCTTGCCCTGAACTGGACTGGCTGTGAGACCAAGGATAGCTGGATGTGGCAGGCCTTTCTCCACAGCTGGATGAAAGAAATCCGTCATGATGCGTCTCCCAGGACTGTTTTTGACACAACCATGCACTTTCATGCCATCCAGTCAGTATATGATACGGCAGGGATACGTTTGAATTTTTAGGGGTAGGCATCGACGTACCTTCGTCAAAAACAAGAAGGGGAATCGAATCCAGGGTGACAAAGCCGTGCTCCAATGCTTCCTGCGGGGAAATGGTCAGATAAAGACTTCTGAATCATAGCAAGAGATAAAAATATCATGGCTTTTCCTACCAGCAGTACTTGGTGTGTTGCAACAACGAATCTGATGTTGAGCAGCGCGGCGTCCCTGAAAAATCTGTTAGCATCAGCCAGTGAATGCTGTGTCAAAGTTGGTTAGCTGGTAGCCCGAAGCGTACCATATAGCTTGCGTGGACCAGGCCTTGATGTCCGCGTCTCCGGCTATGATACGGCCTCGGACGCACTGGATTTGGGACGAGATGGCATAGAACTGCTGGTAGCAGAGAGGAACTGTAGGTGCCAGAAACCAGACGATCTATTCATGTAGAGCAATGTCAGACTCTACCATTGAATCTATTTGTTGGATCGTTGTTAAGGGCCTTACGTTGGGAGCCGGTGATCGCTCAAGCTCTGCCCGTATGCGAAGGATGGCACTGGGATACTGTCAGAATGAATACTTCCAAAGAGAAAGATACATAGGAGGGAACGGTTCTCACATTCTTGTCTTTCCCGTGCCGGTATCCATCTGTGAAGAAGAAGAAAAAGAGATAAAAAATCACCATTATTAGCTGGCCGTCCTTTGTCGGAAAGGAGTCTCTGGTTCGTCTCTTACCGCCACAATGATGTTGCGCTTTAGACTCTCCTCAAACATCTCCACTTGGTAAAGCCTTGACTGCGCAAGCAGGTCGTCTTCGGGACCGCTGCCGGCCATGTCGTTGTCGCCAAGTGTCCTGGCTCTTGGAGCGGCCAGGATTCCATCCTTTCCGCTGTCGGCCATCCTATGCGTAAGATCGTAGATGAAGCCACGCGTTCTCTTGGCGCGATCGTCTGATGTCGTCAAGCTGGAACAAGCTTTCAAAGTGTAGCCTGGGCGATGGTCGCGATGGGTCCGTCGAGCTAGAGGCTTCGCTCATGCCGGCTTATGAAGCTTCAAACGAAAGGAAGTGTTTCATTTTGGCATTTTGACTCAGTCGTCACCGACAGAAGACAGATACGGAGGTAACGTATGCTGGCTGTAGCCTCAATCCGATCGCTACTGCCTGTTGGAAAGCCTGCGCGGCCGTCGCTAGCGGGGTCAGCAACAAAGTGCAATTCTGGGAAGGAGCTGTGTTTTGGAGGGGTATTCATTAACTCTGGCAACTAATACAGGCCGTCATTAGGCATTGCAGTTGCTGAACCATTCATGTTGGCACTCGAACTTGTAGTCTTTCTTACAACTGTACTCAAGATCATGCACATAATTCAATAAATTATGAAAGTATTTTATAACTGCGAATACGAGAGCTGTTCGTTTCGCAGATGAAAGCAAAAGCGACTTGAAGTGAATGAAACTCCTTGACCAGAGAATGACGGAAGGTGCGATCATTGGTGGGGGCGCTTATATTCAGCATCACACTATGAAGACACTACCTTTCAATGTCAGCATCGGAAGGAGCAGCCTTGTCACATCGACATAAACAGAAGGGACACGCTGGCCGCTCGAAGAAGGAGCAACCCCGGCAAGCACATGTGATGCAGGCGCTGTATGCCACCGGCTTCAATGCGTGGGGCCAGCTTCATTTTGGCCTGGCCGGCTCTCAGACAAATGGCACCGAAGACGAGGACGAGCCAGACGACATACGGACTTTTACACGCGTGCTCGAGGACTCAACGATCTCACACGTGCGGTCGTCCCTCCCATACACAGCTGTGACGACATCGAATGGAACCATTTTCGCCGGAGCAGCCCCGTTGGATAGACTTGATGGCGCAATAGACGAAAACAACCTTTATTTCTCCGAAGCCCTGAATGGCTGTGTTGCTGGTTTGTCGGGCCCCTCAGCTGAAGTTGCATTGCTGCCCTTTGATCCCCCGGAGCTGACAGCTACACACATACAGTCTATGATGAGCTGTGCGGCACTCTGTTGCAATATGCGTCCGTGAACGACTTTGCGGTGGCAAGACGCCATTCTGCCGACTCTGCAACAGAAGTCCCGTACACCTGCTTTACTGGCTTTCCAGGCATAATACAGATCGTCGCCTATGATGTCGGTTTTCGCTGCTCTTGCTGCCGATGGCGGTGTCTGGACGTGGGGCGACCCGCGGTTTCCAGAGTGCCTCGGCCGGGACATCGCCGATGCTCCTGCCGAACGACCCGGCCGTGTCACCTCACTCGACGAACTGCCGACGGGGCCTATTGTCAAGCTAGCAGCGGGCGGCCATGTTCTCGCAGCCGTGACGAGCGGACACGACCTTTATTGCTGGGGCGGCTATCCAGGAAGACGGCCAGTACTGCCAGAGGGTGTCACGGGAGAGCCAACGCCCGTTGTTGTCTCTACGACGACTGCTGATGGCCACGACGAAGAGGCGGACATCGTCGATATCGGCATGGGCGATGGGCACATGATTGTTCTCGCGGCCGATGGCTCTGTGTTTGTCATTGGCAGCAACGCCAATGGTCAAGTCGGCCTGGGTTATGAGAGCAACGGCGACGAAGGTGTCCAGACGTCGGAGGACGAAACGCCGCTGGCCTGGACTAAGGTTGATAGTCTCCCACCTGGCCGGGTGACCGGCGTATACGCAGGCCCAAGAAGCTCGTTTATTGTAGTCACCGAATAGATGGATAGCAAGCCTGCTTGTCAATGATATAGTGTCAATGCCATTTATTTGCCTGTCGAATACAAGTACATGCGCCTCTTCCAACTTCATCGCCGCTGGCAGCTTGTTTCTCCCACTGCCAGCCAGCCAGTCCCGCTCACCGAGTCATATCACGTAGTCTCTTCTACTTTTCGTCTACGCGCACCGGCGCGCCTCTTATAGGTTGGTCAGGTAGTCCTCAATCTCCTGTGGCGTCAGCTTGCGGAACCGCGGCCCTCTCGCGCCCTCGACACCCTCAACGCCGAGAAGGTGGTCTGCCGGTGGGCCAATGATGCCTGGAAGTGTTAGCTGTCGGTCATTCTCCGCATTTCTTCTTTTTTTTCCCTTTATTTTCCAACTAGTCACCGACTCTTGACTTACCAATCTCAATCGTGTCACCGTTCATCTCGCCCTCAATCGTCTCCTTGAGCGTCAGCAGCGCAATGTGCACCGCATCTTCCAGCTCCAGGCCCTCCGTGTACCGCTTCTCCAAGAACGTCTTGGCCGACGCCGCGCTCTTGCCAATGGCCGTCGCCTTCCACGGGAAGTAGCTGCCCGACGGGTCCACCTGGTACAGCATGGGGCCGCCCTTGAGGATACCGCCCGTCTTGCCGGTGGGCTTCTTCTGCTCGCCCGAGGCCAGGCCGTCCGCCTCCTCTTCCTCCTCCTTGTTGCCGGCTGTTGCTGCCGCCGCCTTGGCCGCCTCGCGCTCGAGCTCCTCCTCGGGCAGGATGCCCTCATCCCAGCCGGCAATCAGCAGGCTGACGCCGTAGGGCCGGACACCACCGGACTGGGTGGCCTCCTGCATGACGCGGGCGACGTCCTGCACCAATATCCGGGTCGGCGGGTACTCGTTGTAGATGCGCTTGTAGCCCGAGTGCGAGACTTTGCGGGCGCGGTCGACGAGGACGCGGTAGTCGGGGCCCATGCCGGCGTAGACCATGCCGATGTCGGGGGTAATGAGAGAGATCTTGGAGAGGGACGACGGGTCGGCGAGCGGGGACGACGACTTTTTTTCGGTGGCAAGGACGATGCCGTTTGTGGCTTTGATGCCAAGAGCTGTGACGCCCTGGTTGACGGCGTTCAAAGCATATTCTGCGGAAGCGATCCAATGGTCAGTAGTCTGCATCGTGAACTGTCTCGCGACGGTGCTGCGATGTGTGCCTCTTCTCGGCGTACGCAACACCCTTGTCGCATCTTGTCAGGACCCGTTGGGTTTGAACGAACCAATCTGCACCAGCTTTCCACTGTTGGATAAATTAATCGACGTTAGCAACCCTGTCAATGTACAGCACAGCTCCCACAACTTGCAACGCCGTTCCTCCCCCATGCCAATGCCGCGTACCTGGGCGAGAATGTTGTCAGCGAGAACGAATACCGGTCGGCCATGGTCGCCGGTCGAGGCGTCTACTGTGAATGGATTGTGATGTGTTGTCGAGATCGGCCGAGTAGTCGGAAAGAGGTGATCGTATCGAAGAGGGTGTCGGGAGATGCGAGGTTGAGTAAATGGCAGTGGATTGGCGATGGGAGGTGGATGATGGTCCAGGAATCGCAACGCAAACTAGTTTCGTAGCTATGGGCCAGCAGGCAGATGCTGCTGTACGTTTCTGGTGCGGTGAGGCGAGAGGCTGGCTGTTGGTTTCGAAGCTCCGCCTTGTGTGTTGTTGGCTGTCCCTCACAGTATGCGTAGTAGCGGCTGCCACACAAACTCGCAAAGCGTCGCCAGGCACACCGCACAGTTGCGCGTCGGGCTCTTCTGATTGGCTGCAGCTCTCATGCGCCAATCGAGGGTGGGAGAACAGCTTGTATTCATTTATGCGGGCGAGAGACTGGTCCAGCTGACGTAAGTTGGCCCCACACCAGCAATATCTCCGCCGAAATGGTCGACGTGAAATTATCGAAGCTTGTGGAAAGTCGGCTGGCTTTTCCTTCCTTTGCAACTCGACTCCGTGTCCTGCTGCAAGTCGCTCTTTCCCTTTTCTCCTCTCCTCTTCTCGGCCCAACTGCCATCTGGCCACGTCCCTCTTTCCCCCGTTTTTGCGTATCTCGGTCGTCGTTTCCCTTGTCCCAAGGAAGATGTGACTTGCCTTTCTTGTGTCCAAGGCGAGCCAAGCGGCTATGGAATCCCCAAACACATAACACATATTTCATCCCCTCTCTCATTTGAGCCGAACTCATCCTCTACCTTGATTTTTCCGCCTCAAACCAAGCACACAGCTGTTCCCTCCCTGCCACCATGTGAAAGCATATCGCATCAACCTGAGAGCTCCCCAGAAGCTTGGGAACTTGCTATAAATGCAAATTTATTTCTCTACCTATCATCCTTTCTTTCTTGCTTCAGATCAAAGCTTGTTCTGCGTTCTTACTCCTCCTCATTCTACACATTCCGCCACACGGCCTCGACCTCGATCTCGAGAATGGACTTTCGTTCTCGGAACAGTGCTGATGGAGCTGGCTCCAGCTGGTCGTGGACTCCTGATTCGGCTGTAAGCTGGAAACGCCAGTGGCGAAGGCGTGTTTAATGCGGCGAGAGATGGTAATCGGGCGACAACAAGCGGTTTCGACTCTGGGTCCCAGAGACCAACAGTGCCACCGCATCAAGCGACGGTTACTTCCGCCGATGACGATGTCGACGATGCTGCCTCCTATCCAGGTTCCTTTCCCGGTGTGTCCGATGACGCGTCGTGGGTCACCGAGGACAATGAGAGGTCACCTTTGGAGCATAACCACTTCCACTACCACGGCGAGACGGGCGAGTACGACTACTTTGCGGACCGTCGGCCGCCACACGAACCGACTAAAGAGGAAAGGGACCAGGAACGGTACCGGCGACGCTTCAAACCGCGTACATGCCGGATCTGTCTCGAGACGATACTGCCAACGTTTGAAGACGTGACAGCGCACACGGACGACGGTTTCCACGACGAGATGGGCGTGGAGGAGGAGGCCGCCCAGCCCGTCGGCATTGGCGCTGCTGTCCATGCAGTGGGCGAGGCCACAGCCGGCCTCCGAGGTCGCGTGGCTGGCGCGGTGACGTCGGCACTTCCCACGTTCATGCACTCACGCATGCCGCGTGTCCGCTACATCTCCGAGAATCCTGAAGACGGAAGACTGATCAGTCCGTGTCGCTGCAAAGGTTCGCAGAAATACGTGCACGAGGGCTGTCTCCAGGCGTGGCGCCTGGCCCAGCCCATGGCCGAACGCAACTACTGGAAATGCCCGACGTGTGGGTTTGAGTACCGTATGCAACGCCTGAGCTGGGGCCGGCTGGTTTCCAACAGACTTACGCGGGCTCTTCTGACGCTCCTCGTGTTTGCGTTGACACTCTTTGTCCTGGGCTTCATAGCGGACCCTCTGATGGACCTGTGGGTGGATCCCAGCGGCCTGATCATGGACACATTCTTGGACTTGGATGACTTGGACACGAACAACGATCTTCTTAGTGGCTTTCACGATGTTCTCGGGAGCGGTGGCGGCAGTGTTGGCGACATTGTCGGCGTGTCGGGCTGGTGGGAGCACTTCCTCAAAGGCTTCTTTTCACTGGGTATTGTTGGCGTTGTGAAGACCTTTTTGGTTGTGTCGCCGTTCACATGGTTCAATCTGCGCGGGTTCGGCCTCGGCCGCGGGCGCCGGCGTGCCGCAGGCGGTGGCCGGGGACGCTACGAGAGCATGAGCTGGGTCTTTATCCTTATCGGCGCGTTTACATTTTTGGGGGTAGGTGACACATGAACGTCCGCTCTCGTTTATGTTGTGGTTTTGCCCTACTAACAAACACCTAGGTTGCCTGGAAGTTCATCAGTTATATAAGCGGTCGGTTCTTGGAGCATGCCAGCGAGCGAATCGTCGATATCGGTGCTGGAGAGCCCGACGAAGATGACGATGAAGATGGCGAGGCTGATCAGGACGAAGCGGATGCTGAGGGTGAGCATGAAAATGCCACGACTGGTGAGAATGGCCATGATGCATGAGCCAATCTTGTTTATGCAGCTTTTGCAGGGACCACGTATCTCCTTAGCTACCACAATGGAAACATTGTCAGAGACGTTTCTCTCCACGTTCCCTACCGTTCCTACGCATTCCCCATCCTTTGCCCTACCAACCCCCGACCTGCACACTCTTAAGTTGTCTTGAGCTTTTGCCTCCGTGTCGAGCCAACTAGTCTGTGTGCAGAGATGAAAGCAGTCCCGATACTTTGTTTCTCCGCTCGGGGTGGCCAGGCGTTTTGTCCGGCCGCTTCCACATGGGCGGAGGCTTCGTGGACACCGTCAACTCTTTTCGCCGCCTGGCTGTCCGGCAGAGGGAATCTGCTTCGCGTCTTGCAAAGCTTCCCCTTTGTCGACGTCATCAACCGC
Source organism: Sporothrix protearum (assembly GCA_016097115.2). Taxonomy (NCBI): domain Eukaryota; kingdom Fungi; phylum Ascomycota; class Sordariomycetes; order Ophiostomatales; family Ophiostomataceae; genus Sporothrix; species Sporothrix protearum. Next base: position 970,522 of record JADMNH010000003.1, read on the forward strand.
TTAGCCACTCTGTTTATTTACAGGGCCTTCTTCTGTGTGGAAATCTCCCTCGGTCTTTTCATGTCCTTGCCAGACACTCCCGCAGAGGCCCTCCCACGCGAGAGGCAAGCACGGCAATTGGTTGGTACATATGTCTGTTCGTTCTTGTAAACAACTGCCTGAAGATTCGTAGATGCTCATGATGTCGACTCGAGCACGCAAGCCCACTCTGTCCTTCGAGGACTCAAGCTATGGACAAAGACGGTCGGCTGTCTGACCATACTCGATCATGCAAGATAAACCTCAAAGTAACAGATGCGTCACGTTGCGGGATGTGCAACACAAGAGCTATTCGGCAGGCAACCAAATGGAACTTTGTCGGTTTAGAGCTTGGCCGCAACGTGTTGTTCCTGTCTGAATTGTGCAACGTTTCCGCCTCGCTGTAGATTTTTCAGGGGCTCCATCAGCCTCAGCCTCGCAAACCCCTATTTTCCAGATCGGCGGCGCCTATCTCTCTGCCGGGCAGCTAGCTCAGGGCCTTTGTTTTGACGTTATTGCGCCTGTAAACCCCGTAAGTCCATATCTTATGCGTACAGACTACAGTTTACCACACCTTAAAGGCTTAAACCTAAAGGCCTAATCACGGCTTCCCATTCGCTATTGCAATCTCAGCTTGGCCCGGCCGGTGGTCCTTGCCACATCGGCTCCCACTGCCCTATCGCTCCTTCCCTTATCCACTCTGCAAAATGGCACCCCATTCCCAATTTGTTCTAGCGGCACGTGCATTGGGTCGCTCTTTCTCGTTGCCGGCCTTTTCGCGGGAATCCAGACGCGCCGCGCCAGGGGTAATAGTGGAATAGCCAACTGCCAAAGGAGAAGGAAGGCGCTGTACGACGTTGTTGGAACGTTTTTGGAGCCCTGGGAGCCCTTGTCTAATTTTTTTCGTTAATATTACCTGGTCACTATCGAAGTCGAACTTGTCCTCTTTTATTCCCTCCCTTGCCATCGCGCCCACCCAAGACGCATCCACCGCCAGCCGCCACGAAACGCAAAAGCACGAATCTTACAATAGGAGAGCGAGGGGCGTGCTGTTTCTTTCTTCCGTCTTGTCTCTTCCTTCTCACACCATTCCTGGCCCATCTGTCTCAGGCTTGGCCGACTGCGTGTTGTTCCTCCTCCTCCTCCTCCGCTTTTTTGTCCCTTTTGGAACCTCTTCCAGCTGATCAGTACTGAGCATTGTCCACGACGGCCCCCGACGCCTCCTTTTCCCGTCCGCTCGCCGCCCACGTGCGCCGTGTCCCGTTTCTCTTGGCATTTTCTCCAACTCCCTCCTCAAGGCTCGAGTTTTCTCCATTGGGACCTGCCTTCGACCTCCCTGGCCACGACACCACGAATCGCTTCTCTTTGTCTCTCCTCTTCCTCTTCCTTTCTCTACTTCGTCGCCCGTCCTCTCCCTCGACTCATCTTCCTGCGACGACGCGCAGACAAAGCTCGGTCTTTGGCTGCCGCTACGACCACCTTTCGCTTCTAATGACGCCCGCGTTTTGAGACTCTTTTGCTCCGCGATACGAATCAATTTCTTCTCTTCTATCGACGAACTTTCTCTCGACCCGTCTTCTCGGCCTGTCTTCTCGACTCGGATAGATCACGACATCCATCCACGGCCCACCGCCAGTAACCATCGAACAAGGGGCAAACAACAATCGACTCTCACCCCTAGGTCACGCGCGTAGACCCCCTCTTTTCTTCGTCTTCCCGACCTTCGTTCCCACACAACATACACACGCACACACACACGATGCATTTCGCATACCCCCCACGCAAAAATTCCAATGCGGCCTCGTTCAAGCCGCGGGCGTCGACCTCGCGGCTGCCCTTTATACGCCGCGGCCGCAAGCGGGTGGTTGCTCTCGGCGCACTCTTTTTCCTCGGCATCGTCTACTTCCTGACACGGCCCGGTGGCCGGCATAGCGGCGCCAACCCCTGGATGTCTGCGCATCTCAAGGCCGCCCAACAGGAGGGATCTGGCAGCACGTTGCCCGGTGTCGGCGGCAACAAGGCGCCCCTGGCGTCCGACGGCAACCCGTACGGTGCGGATTTCTCGGCGGCCACAGAAAACTTCGCCTCGTTTGGCAAGGCGCCGCTTGTCGTGCTGGTCACGGTCTACGACGAGACCAACTTCCATCGCGCGTACCTCGACACCATCCGCGAGAACCGCCGCCAGTACGCCAAGAAGCACGGCTACGGTACCTTTTCGCCCAAGGTCGGCTACTACGACCTCAATGGCTCGCCGCTGTCGTGGACGAAAGTGGTGGCCATGCGCCACGCGCTGACGCTGTTCCCCGAGAGCACCTATTTCTGGTTCCTGGACCAGAACGCCTATGTGATGAACATGGACAAGAGCATCGAGGCGGACATTATGTCCCCCGCCAAGATTGACGCCGCCATGCTCAAGGACTTCCCCGTGGTGCCCCCGGACAGCATCATCAAGACGTTTGGCCATCTCAAGGGCCAGGACGTCGACTTGTTGCTGACGCAGGACTACGACGGCATGTCGACGTCGAGTTTCATCGTCCGCAACGGCGAGTGGGCGCGCTTCTTCTTTGAGACCTGGTTCGACCCGCTGTACCGCTCCTACAACTTCCAAAAGGCGGAGACGCATGCATTGGTAGCCCCCCCCCTCCTTTCCCCTTCCCCCATCCCCACGTTACGAGTACATAGAAAAGGGCTTTGTGCTAACATTCCCAGGAACACATTGTCCAGTGGCACCCGACGATCCTGTCCAAGATGGCCCTCGTGCCCCAGCGGACCATCAACGCCTACAGCAAGGTCGACCACGGCGTGAAATACGAGGCGGGTGATCTGTCCGTGCGCGTCATTGGCTGTGTCCGCACGAGCTCGGCCATTTGCGAGAACGAGGCCGCGCCGTTTATCGACATCTGGCGCGGCGGCGACAAGCAGCACCAGCAGCAGCAGCAGCAACAGGCGCAGCAGCAGCAGCAGCAGCCGCAGCAACAGGCACAGCAACAGGCGCAGCAACAGGCGCAGCAACAGGCACCGCAAGCGGCATCATAAAACGCACGGCGGGGTCGATATGGACGGTCTGTAACGATGCTGCGTGGAACTGCATGACTCTCTTCACCTTCTCTTCTCTCGTGCCATTTGATATGCGGACGGGCTTTTCGACTTCCCTTCCAACTTGCCCCCCCTCCCATGTTCATTGATCTCTCTATTTTTTATCCTCAATCTCCAGGATGGCGTTGTGTTTTTGTTTTTGTTTTATTCTTGTTTTCTTACTGGTTTCTTTACGAAACGAAAGGGGTCCATGGTTTCTGTCTCTCTTCTACTCTCTTCTTCTCTTCCTCTATCTATTTTTTTCTCCTCTTGGTTTTTTTACCCACTCTTTTTGTGTTTTAAGAGTTGTTCCTTTTCTTGGGCTCTTTGCTCTTTTTTTTGGTTTCTTGCGCGACAATGTACGACATATATCTTTATATATATAGACAACTTCATAAAATTATAATTAAACAGAACTGTTTGTGCTTCCTTTCATCTCTTTGGTTCACAGTGGTATTGGGAAAGTCACCCTGAGAAAAAAAGACTATACAATTCTACAAGAACAGCCCGCATCAAAGGATCCGCCCTGGCAATGCAAAAGAATGAACAAAAACAATGTACACGAGAACAACTACCTATCGCACACCCCTTCCTTCCCTTCACTGACGTCTTCACCCCTACTATGCCTTGTACAGGAGATCCAGGAAACCCGTGGCCAGGTCCACAACCACGCTCTTGTTCGGCAGGCTGCCCGCCACACCGTACAGCGCAACCGCATCGCCGCCATCGTCGGGCGTCGACTTGCCGTCGCCCTCCACTGCCCGCACGCGCGCCTTCTCACGCTCGGCCTCCACGCACGCCTCCAGATCCGAGATGAGCGCGTCAACGGCCTTGGCCACGGGCATCGTGAAGGCCACATGGATGGCGGGCGGGTTCTGCAGGGCGTTCAGGTGCCAGCCGCGCGCCGACATGGCGTCGGACAGGGCGTAGATGTTGATGGGCGTAAAGGGCGAGGCGGACACGGACATGGACGTGGACGTGGACGCGGACGGGGACGGGGCCGAACGGCGCGCGCGGAAGGCGACGACAGACACCAGCGGGCGGCCCATGACCTCGATTTCGGGCGCCAGGACGGGCGAGGACGCAATGCGCTCGGCAAACTTGTGGGCGGTCCCGACAATGCGGCCACACGCATCCAGGTAGCCAGACTCGCCCACCGCCATCATGCTCGCCCAGCAGCCAGCAATGAGGGCGCCGGGCCGCGAGCCAGCCGCACCCGGCGAGGCGTACACACCACCGGCCCAATCGGCCGAGACAAAGTATTGGTACGAGCGCAGGGCAGCCGTGCGATAGAGCACGACGGAATTGCCCTTGGGCGCGAAACCGTACTTGTGCGTATCCACCGAGATACTGGTGACGCCGCGGACGCGGAAGTCAAAGGGCGTCGTCTCGAAGCCGGCCTTTTCGAGGAAGGCCACCATGAAGGAGCCCAGGCAACAGTCGACGTGCAGCGGGATGCGCTTGCGCAGCGCGAGGCGGCCGAGGCCGGCAATGTCGTCGATGATACCGTGGGGGAAGTTGGGGGCGCTGCCGACGAGCAGAACGGTGTTGGGGTTGATGAGGCGGGCGACACGGCGGACGTCGACCTGGTAGCTCGGTGCAGGGCAGGCGACGAGGTGGAGCTTGATCTTGTAGTACTGGCTGGCCTTGTGGAAGGCGGTATGGGCGGTCTCGGGAATGATCATCTCGGGCTCCGTGATGCCGCGCTCAACATAGGCCTTTTGGCGGGCACTCAGACAGGCCATCAGGATACTCTCCGTGCCACCGCTGGTGGTCACACCCGCCGAGCCGGCAGGGCCGTTGAACAGACCCAGGACCATGGCCACGACCTCGGCCTCCATCTTGCGCACGCCGGGGAAGACGTCAGGGTGGATCGGGTTGGCAACGGTGAACTTGCCATAGGCCTCGGTCTGCAGCTTCATCAGATCATCCTCGCCGTGGTAGACAGCACCGCTGACCCGACCATCCTCCCAGCGTGTGTGGTCGAGCTCGGCGAGCGATTCGAGTTGGCTGCGGACTTCGTCGTGGGTCAAGCCTTGGGCCGGGAGCGCAGTGTGACGGGTGACGCCGACGGGATCAGCTTGCCCTCCATCTTACCGAGGGCTTCGTCAACCTGCTGGCGGACCTTGGTGCGCACACCGGGCAGGCGCAGAAACCAACCAAACGTGATGCGGCGGATATCATGGTAAAGCTCAGAAACGGAGCCGACAATGCCGCGGCCGCGCAGCTTCCAGACAGTTCGGCGGGTCAGACGGAGGACGAAGAAGAAAAAGACGAGATTACGCAGACTAAAAAGAAAAAGAAAAAAAGGCTGTCAGCAAAGCGACTTGGACGTCAAGAGAGGGTTGCAGACGACGCACAAGTCCAGGTTGAGGAGCAGGAGAGGTGTTGCCGGCCGACGACGGACGTTGCTGATGTTGTCCCGCAGGCTGATCAGCATGCTCGAAGACCCCGGCATGATGACGGTTTACCGCGATGGGCGTGGTAGGATTGTTCTGAGATCGTGTGGTTGGTGATGCGTTGGCCAATGGAGTTGGGCGAAAAGGCCACAGAGACGCAAGAACTGCGCAAGAATTGTGAGTTTTCCTAAGCGAAGAGGTTGAGACGGGACGCTCTCGGACCGGCGATCGCGATAGGGCGAGAGACGGAGATTTTGCGAAGCACCTAGAAAGAACGCAGGTACGCAATCGATGAAAGTGCAGGGCGTAAGGCTGTTAGAGAGGAATGGTCGTTGATTGGTGTTTTGATTTTGGGCGAAAGGATGAAGAAGTGAAGCCAATAAAGGGAAACAATGCGAAAGTGTTGGGATGAAGAAGGGATTTAATAAGAGTGGAAGGAGTGAGGAGCAAATGATAGAAGCGGAGTAGGCCGGAGGCGTGATAGTGTCGAGAAACCGGAAGGGGCGGAGGTATTGAAATACCACAGCAAAACACACAGATTGAGAAGGAGAAGAAAGAGGAAAGACCGAAGTGAGACTCTGAGAACGTGCGGAGGAAAGAGCAGAAGGAATAAAGAAGGAACAAAAGGAAAGAGGCGAAAGGCGAGAAACGAGTTCGGAAGGTATGATGAAGGTGCGGAGGTTTTTGCAAGACAAAACGGAAGTTGCAATGAACTGCTTTAGCGTCAACAAGGAAACTTGCCTAGCTTTGTTACCTTTGAAGCTTCCCCTCTCCAGGCTTTTCTCCTCTCTTTTCTCTTGTCTTTGAAAGCAAGAAAGCGCGACTGGCACGCTTCGCGACTTCCTTCCTGCAGCTGTGGCCGAGGCTACAGGGGAAGGAACAGGCCCGCTACGATCTTGCCTACTTAATACTGGGACTGCCGCATGCTTGTTTGCGAAACTGGAGCCATCTAACCGGAAAGCGCCACTGGAGCACCTGGGGAGAGCCCTACAAAGAATATTTAGACTCTAACGCTGCCAAATATAAACATGATCTGTTCTAACTTCTCTTCGTCTCTTTTCGTCTGTCAGTAAAAGTCCAACATTTGATTTGTCTTGTTCCTGCTTCTTCGTGTGTGTCCCTTACCGTTGCAAGCCGAGCAGTTTTGCCACCAGAAGCCCCAACATCATCTTGGACTGGGGGCCTGTCGGCTGCCAAACTTGCCCCAACGGCCAAAACCCGCCCGGCCAAACAGCGTGCTGGAAATGTCCGCGGCACTTTCCACCACTCTGCAATCACATGCCAATCAAGAGCCTCGCATAGCACAGAGCTTTCGTATCAAACCGCCACAACCAGTTTCGCCAGCACTGATTCGGCAAAAGGATTGACGATTGACGATCTTCAAGCATCAAGTTGCGTCCATAAAAGAGTCTTGATAGATGCCGCTGGACTGTCAAATGACAGGAATCTTCGTGGACGGTGTCTTGCTTTCTGTATGTTTCCAGCAACCAGTAATTCTTCGTCTTTAGAGATCTTGGAGTAAATTCCAAAGATTGACGGCAACAGATAGCCTGCCGTCCAGAATAGAGGAAATACCTGCTTGGGCTGACCTCCATCCCTCTCTGTCGATACGTCACTACATCGTATACACCCAGTACAAGACACAGCATACATGCACGCTCTATGACGTGCGCAGCCAACGGACGAAGAGAGACAAGCAAGGCAAAAGAGCCGTGTCATTGCAACAAAAAGCAGCAAATGTCAAATAAGAACGACGCAGAAAGCATGGTAAGAATATAAATAACATTAATAAAACGACAGATGCAGAAGAAATGTAGAAAGTCCATTGAAATGGAAACGGGAGGTATATGGTCGGTAGATACGATGATGCCATACACACTCGTAGAGGGGGAGACAAAGATGAAGATGAAGAAATGAAAAGCCGAGCCGCCCCTCATATCATGATGTTGTTGTATCCCAAGTAATCCCACGAGAAGGGAACCGATAAAAGGAAGAAAATCGGAAGCACGAGGTACTTTTTGTTTTTTGTTTTGCTGTTTGCGTTGTTTGCATTTGCGTTTGCGTTTGCGTTTGCGTTTGCGTTTGCGCCCATGTGTGCCTGTTGTCCTGTTTGTCCGTTTGCAAGTCGACTCTTTTGTTGCTGCTGGCGGCGGTAGTTCCGCCAGTTCCTGATCCGGTCATACAGTCACAGCTCATTGTCGTGGCCGCCGCCGCGCGACGACCCGCCTTGCTGGTGCACCAGCGTCTCGGCGTCGCCCACCTGGCGCCGCTCCGAGATCTCGCGCCGCGCCTTGTCCTTGAGGCGGGCTTGGACTTGTATGCGTAAAGGTGTTGTGCTCTCCGTGACAGACGGCGCTTTCCGTGCTTGTGCCAATCCTCGGGACTTTGGCGGGTCCCTCATGACAGCTAATTGCTATTGGAGAGGTTCTGATGAACTCGACAATCGGTTGAGGTGCAGGTACACGTCTGTACCGTAGCCTTCCATGCTGATCAGCTTCAGGTCACCGCCAAAGTACCGTGCGTACAGCCGCGATATAGGGAGACCGTAGCCAAAGCCAGCCATGGGTGCCTTGAAGTCGCTCTTATCAAAGTCCGGGTCCAAGTTCGGTGTGCGGTCGACGGTCGTGTACATGTAGGTCCAAACCAGGGGGATGGCACTGCGTGGTATGCCGCCGCCCTCGTCTGTGATCTTGATGGTGATGTCCTCGCGGCCCTCGGCAACAATCACTTTTGTGACGGGGAACTCTTGCTTGTCTTGGCCGTGTGTCTCGACGACAGCGCGCAGCGAGTTCTTGAGCGTCTCAAACAGCATGTGCGACAAATGGCCCGGCACATACATGAAGTTGAGATTCGGGTTGCACACGAGCTGGATCTTGGGCGATTCGAACAGACCGTAGTGGTCCTCACACACGAAGCGGGCGTTCTCAATGGCCTCTTGCGCCAGGTCGTGCACGTTCGTCTTGGTGCAGATGATGCCCACATACGTCGGATCGCGGTGGTGGCTCTGGTCCGTCAGGGCAATGTGCTGGCCGATCAGCATCCGGATGCCGATACGCGACATGTAGAAGCGGTCGAGGAAGGACTGGATGTTGTGGTCGATCTGCATGCGCTGCCGCCGGCGCTTGTACTCCAGGATGCCCTGCGCCATCGTGGTGACGACACCGTCGTGGCGCCGCTTGATCTTGTGCAGGGTCTGGGCGAAGCGCTGGTTGTAAAGCTGCAGGTCCGAGGGCCAGTCGCCCGTGTCGTCCACCCAGGCGAAGTAGCGCCGTGCCGCGGAATGCTTTTTTGACAGGCCGTTGCCGTGGCCACTGTGTACAAGCTCGCCACCGTTCAGTAAAGGGGACTGGGAGGTGTAGTTGGTCTCCTCGAGGCTGGGGTTCGGCGTCGACTCGGAGAGCAGCAGGTGTGATGGGCCGCGTCCGGCGGTGCGGGTCGGTCTCATTAACCGATCGCGCACGTCTCTGTTTAGATCCGGTCTTGCAAGGGTTGTAATCTCCTAGATAAGGGGACCGCGTCGAACGCGCATATGTGAGTCATACTGGCCATTGGCAATTGGTGCAATTGATTCGCCCGGAACCGGAAGAACGGGGATGCACGTCACGATCGCCCCCGAAAAAGAGAAGCGAAAGAAAAATGCAAGATGAGGAAGAGGAATCGTTGGAAAGCTCACCTCAAACGACTGTGCATACCAATCCTGCACCTTTCGCACCGAGGGCATATCGCTGAGGCCATCGGGCAGGTTCTCGAGCTCCTGGACGCGATGCGCTAACCGGATAGGCAGCTCCTCGGCAAGAAATTGTGAGGCACGGAAGAGAGTTCCTGTAAAACGAAAAGCGAGTCAGAATTGAGCTTCCAAGTGCAGTGCCGAGGTTCGTGGAGGTGGCAATTGGCCATCGGCCACGATCCCACCATCGTCATAACGTACCGACGGATGGCTTCTCGCCAAATTGCACCATCTGGCGCAAGCTCACGCCTGTGGCGGGGAAGTTTGCATAGTGCTTGATGGTGTCCATCAGACGGTCTGTCTTTTTCCACGACATCTTGGGCGGTTTCAATGGCGATGCCCCAGGGAGGGGGCGGTGCGCTGTGTGGTGGTGTGACTGGGGGCCGATGGCGAGGTGTGGACGGAGAAGAGAAGGGGCGCCGTGGAGAGTCGAATGCGATGAACCGTTTGCCGATGTGTCTGGGTTTGCAAACGGGCTGGCGAGGATGGTGGAAGCACAGAGGGCGGAAGGCTGAGGAGGGAAATTCGGCAGCGGAAAGCGGAAAGCGGAAAGCGGAGAGCGCTGTGCAGTCTGCAGCCGATGTTAGGCGGATAAATAAGACCGAGACAAGACGAATGTCTGGTGAGGGCGCGCAGATGGGCGACCGACAGCGACGATGGGGGGATAGGAAGCGGATTGTAGTTACAGATTGCAAGATCACGAAGGAGAGGAAAACAGAAGAAGGAGAAGAAGAAAGGAAGGAAGGGAAAGGGAGGAAAGCAGGTGACAGTGCCGGGGCGGATGATGGAGAAAAAGCGTCCGGGCCAAGGAAGGAACCAAGATGTGCAAGGAGGGAAAATATGGGGAAAGGTCCCCAATGGCAATTAGGTAAGTAGCGAGAATAGCAGGAGCGACACAGTGAACAACAGCATGGAAAGGGCTCGCCAAAGCGCACTAGCAATAGCACGAGACCTGGTCGAAGAAAAAAAAAAGGGCAGGAAGGAACGGGGAGCACACGAGCAAGAGACTACAAAGTATGCGTATTGCCAATTAGGAAAGAAGCATGCACACACACACAATGGGGGAACGGATCAGTTAGGAAGCTAAACTGGGCTGGGAGGAAAAGATGCTGGACTCGGGAACAGGCATGGACTGAGGGGAGCCTTGGGCCTGGGGAACTTGGTGGTCACTGGTGGGTAAAGAGAAACCGAGGAGTTTTGAGATTGGTCAAAAAAGCCCGCGCCTGACAAGAAGGGAGCCGAGCGACGAGAGAAAGCATTGAAGACATTTAAGAGTTGCTAGCTGATACGTATCTTACGAAGGAGAAAGAGCGACTATTAGTGACTAACTTCCTTCCCCATCTGTCTCTCAGCGCAGCCAAAGACAGAAGGACCTGTCGAGAGAACAAACCGAAAAAAGAAGGGGCTTACAAGAAAAGAGAAAGAGCGAGCGGACGAAAGAAAGAAAAAATGCATAGGCGAGGGAAAGAGCTGCTGAGGAGCTCTTTGCCGGCAGCTGCTACGACGACGACTCACGGCCTTGTGCTGCCTTCCTGCCCCTCCAACGAACGAGGTACCCCCGTCGCCGTCATCCATTGGTCAACCCCACAGTCTTTCCCTCGCTCTGCCCACCGAGGTCCAGTCGCGTCGATGGCGCCAATGGGAAAGAGCGTGTGCGGCAGCTCTGCGTGTACTCCGTGCGAAGATACACAAGCTGATAACATCGCACTGTCCGTGTGTCATTCCATTCACACTCAAAACTATCATCTTCTCATCTCTCAACATCCCACGCCTTTTAATTGAGATATTTATGTGAGCTTCGCGTCTGCCTGCCGTTCGCAGATGCAGCCCCCATTCTGTCCCCTGGTCCCTTTGCCTTCTCGAGGTCAACATGCATGAGTCTCGTACGTCCTCCAAGCGTTTGGTGCGGTGTACGTTTACCTCTCTTTCGTTATGCTTTATCAAACCCGTTTGTCCTTGAAAGCGGGGACACTTGATGCTTTCTCTCTGCTCTTTCGGACTTTCATGTGACTCAGTCGCATTTTACTGTATCTGGCGTGTTTTTTGCTGGGGTCGACTCTCTACATAAAAGCTGAGTTTCGACAAAGGCGGTGGCAAGGCGGCACTGTGTACCCGCCAGAGTGCTACAAGGCTGTCTCTGCTCTCTCTACCCAGGCTCGACAGGGCGCCGGCAGACCGTGGCTGAAGTTCGGGCCATCGGAAAATTCAGGGCATAAACGCGGTGACCAGTGTGCCACAGTGTACTTTATTCCACATGCATTTAGTGCATCGCAACAAGTACCCTCCAATATCCGTTTATCCTTGAGCTGCCCCTTTTCCCGAGACGCCACTTCCCCAGCCAAGAGCCAGGGCCTTGTGGGCGTACTTACCAGTACCTCTCCAAACATCCTTTTTCTCAGCTCTCGCAGCGCCTTTTTCACCCCCAACGTATCAACAAAAGCTATCTTACTACGTCGTACACCGTTGGCGTTCCCCTCTCTCTCTCTTTTTGATATTACAATACGTGCACGTGAACTTTGAAGACGAGAACGGACTCGAGCACGACAATCAAACAACTAGTTTCGTCTTGGCCCAGGAGCCTCCTAGCTTGCGGTGCAGCTTGTTTTCTGGACAAGAATAACACGCCCTTTTCCCCAGGGGCAATTTTAGAGCAACTCGCAAGGTGTGAGATACTGTGCTTGGTGCATGTTGCTTGTTGCTTGCTTGTTGGCCAGGCCAAGAGCGCGTCCGTTTGGGGACTAGACGCGTTCTGGACCTTGTGGATCTTCGAGCTTCGAGCTCCAAGCTCCAAAGCCGGACCGGTGATCAACAACCACACTCAGACCTCTCCCTCCGCGGCCGACCACCACAGTACGGCATCCGGAAGACGGAAACCGAGCTCACCACCACTCATTTTACGATCATTATTTGTACACACTTCTCTGCCCTTCCTGCCACGTGCCGGCCACCTGACACGCAGACTGTCGTTCGTGTTGGGCACCTTTTGTTTACTTGTCCCCTAAAGGACCCAAGGAAACCATAATGTACCCGTCCTGATGCCGGACCACGCGCCGTCTGCCACCAATGCAGAGGCTGCCGAGACGCCACGACCCCCGGTGACGCCAACGACACCAAGCAGTCCCTTTACGGGCTCGTTCAGAGGCTCGTTCCATGCCGCGAGACCGTCCCCCGCCCGAAGCTTCAATCTGCACACGCTCGGCTTCAACACATCACCACTCGGCCCGCTCGGCCGCCGCATCTCGTTTTATGATGGCGATAGCAGCAGTGGCCGTGGTGAGGATGACGATGGCAACGACGACGCACAAGGGGAGGGCAGTTTCGACATCGGAAGAGACTGGCAGACAAGCGACAATGGTCACGACGACGACGACAACGACGACGACGACGACAACGACAACGACTACAACTTTGGACTGGACGACCCCATTGCGCTCGAGGAACGGAAAGATGTGCTGATTGACCGGCTCAACGACGTTGTGCGGCACGTCTCTTCGTATGCGCCGTCCTCACCCTCTCTCTCCAACTCGAACTCGAACCGGACCGCTTCAACGTGGAACTCACCAGCCAAGAGTGCGTCAGCTGAAGCAGCCGCAGCACGTCCCACAGACGATGGAACCGTGCTCAGCGCGCTTCATGCACACATTGACGAGATGGAGGCCGTGCTGGCCGCGGCCCAAGCGGCCGAGGCAGCTGCGGCAGCTGCTTCGCCCCGAAACCGCAGCCATAATCACCACCATCGACACTACCCATGGCAGCGACCGGCGCGTAGATTGCGCGCGTCAACGTCCAGTGCGGTGGGCGAGAGAAGCCCCGGTCTACAGGGTCAGGCAGCAAAGACGACTCTACAGAGGCGAACGACACTCGATGCCGCCCGATTCTGTTTCGAGGGCAATCGTCGTCCTTTCGCGAAGCTCGGGGAACAGCGGAGGCCAAACTTGCCGGCGTGGCCAGTACCCAGCCAGCGGTTACAAACGCTACAAACGCTGTTGCTGTGGACTGTGAAGTGCTGGCAGGCGATCTCTCTGCCGTCTTGGCCCGTTTGCTGAAACGGCGGCAAGAGTCAGAGGTCGGTACAATGGTTCGCCGTTGCTCCATTTCCGCCCGCTTTTTCTAACTTGGTTTTAGATGATTCAAGAAGCGCTCCTGCAAAAGCTGGCTGCTGCCAACAGTCGCACGGCCGAACTCGAGGCCCAAGTGCAAGCCTTGACGGCTGCCCGAAACAACAGCAACGATGCGGTGGAGAACAGCAACAACAACGAAGATGACGACACTGACAACATTGACGACATTGATGATGACGAGGAAACACCAACAGAGACGGCCACCGAAAAGGGTGCTGACGATGACAACGACACAGTCGACCCGGCGCTGGTGGATCGCCTGGCTGACCTTGACGACCTCGGCTCGGAGCTGTCGTTCCTCCGGCTGCAGCTGCGTGGCATCGAAGTGCGGTGCCGGTCGTACGTACCCGCCGACGCCGACCCTGAGCTCAGAGACAGCATTGAGAACTGGAAGGCGGACTGGTCGGCTTTGCGGGCCAGGGTGGAGGAAGAACGACGGTCAACAACGACGAGCATGAACATGACCATGAACACAAACATGGGCCTGCTGGACAAGGACAACAGCAGCAACACCTACAGCGACATGAACAGCACGTTTTAGGAAGCGGCAGGAAAGGACAGGAGATGAGATAAAAGATGCAAGCCATGCGACGTACTGATACCCCTTATGATTTTTTTTTTTTTTGATTTTTTTTTGAAAACTTCTCTTTTCCATGTTCCAGTCTCACCATTTTATGTGAATATAGTTTCAAAGTTCAAAGAAGCGATCAATTCATGCTGGACCACAGCCGTATGATGTGCTCTGATGACGGACCGCCAACATGTCTTGATTCCCGACGCCTCATCACCAGAGACCCGAGTGTGTGAGCTCGAGCCACAGTTGTGACTCTATGCAGTTGCAAGAAACACTTTGCTGGCCGCCGAGCAGAGCCCAGACGGAAGCACCTAGTTTTACGTCGTACAGGTGGCATCTACAGTTGATTGCTACACGACAATGGTCAGTTGATGGCCGGAAGCAAACAATTTTATGGAAGATCAATGTCTTCTCCAAAGACTTAACGCCGGTATAACCATCCCAACACCCAGCTTCTTCCTAATAAGAACCACTGATCGGACATCTTATCCCAAGCTTGCTGCCCATTGCCGGAAGCAGCAGTTTACGTCCGGGAATCGAGGACGCGGTTGTTCTCAACGAAAGACCCGAAGTAAATTTTCCAGACAGCCGGTTTCTCACGACAACATGGACGCCATCTTCCCCGTCCGTCGCTGGCGGTAAATCACGTCTTTGAATATGTGAAAATTATTGCGATAAATACCGAAACACTATAGGTATCAAAAAAGAGAGTAAAGTGGCAAAACGGTGAGAACGAAAACGAGTTGTCTTTGTCAACGACATGCTTTTCTTTTCTTTTCCCAGAGAAATTAAAAAAAAAATCGAAAGTTCATCCAACATCCACCAGTAAAGCATGCTGTTGTTTGTTTGACTCATCCAATGCATCTATACAGCCAATCCCCAAACTCTTTTCATCGCTTCTCAAAACAAGGGTATAAGGGTACATCTTCTCCAACCGTCTTCTTTCATCCCCGTCCAGAAGCAGCCCCAGCCGCAGCCCGCAGCCGCAGCCCATGGGCGCTCCTCAAACACGCGCTGTGGGGTCGCGTTGGGTCTCCTGGGTGTACGCCGGCTTCTCGTACTGGGGCCGGCTCATGTGCTGGAACTCCTCGGCAAGGGGCTCCTCGGGGGCCTCGACAGACTTGCCACCGAACAAGACGTAGCGGCGGAAGAAGTAGAAGAACTGGGCCCAGCCAAAGGCAGCACGGCGGCGGAGAGAGACCGAGAAGACGGCGTCCAGTTCTTCGAGCGTCTTTTCCTTGGTCTCGGGCATGAAGAGAAGCACGGCAAAGAAGCCGACGACGTTCCAGGCGGCATACCAGCCGAAGGCGCCCTGGGGCTTGAAGGCAAGCAGAAGGGAGGGCCAGGTGACGGACAGCACAAAGTTGAAGAACCAGGTGGTGGCCGTCGCGAGCGACATGCCGATGGGGCGCAGGTAGAGCGGGTAGGCCTCGGCGGAGTAGGTGAACGGCACGGGGCCTTCGCCGGGCGAGTAGACAATGCCAAAGAGGTACATGCCCAGAGCGACACAGGCAATGCGGGCGTGCGAGCCGTCGTCGGGGATCCAGAAGGAGAAGCCGGTAAAAAGCAGGAAAATGGCCATGAGCGGGAAGGTGGTGAGCAGCAGGTTGCGTCTTCCGAAGGTATCAATGGTGTAAATGGCGGGGATCGCGAACAGCCAGTTGATCACACCCCAGCCCACAGAGGCACCAAGAGCGTTCACCTGGCCCAGATTCGCATCCAGAAAGATCTGTGAGCTATAGTATGCCACTGTGCTTGTGTTAGCCGGTCGTTCCTTCTTGTACTTCATCAAGGTCCTTTGAAACAAGTGAAACAAGAAACGGGGTCGAAATTCGTGATGCATCGATGATACGAAAATGGTAATGAATGAATCGAAGAGAAAAAAAATAGAAGAATCCAAAAAAGTCCAGGAAACGGAGAACAAACTTACAGACATTGACGCCACAGAACTGCTGCATAAACATGACGATTTCGGAAGCAATCACGGCGTTGCGGTTGCGCCGAACGCCAAAGAGTTCCTTGAGAAGGCTGTGACCACGAGACTGGCCAGCCGCCTCGGCAGCCTGCTTCTTGCCGTGCAGGATCTCTTCTTCGGCTTCCAAGAGCGTGTGCATGTAGAACAGGTCGCGCGCGGCCTGCACCTTTTCGAAACGCAGACGGCAAATGGCATCATAGGCGTCGGCGTGGCGATCCTTGGTGAGGTACCAACGGGGGACTCGATGCAGGTGGGGATCAGAGCGACGACGAGGACGGCGGGGATCATGGCTGAGCCCATCATGAGACGCCAGTTGAGACCGAGCTCGATGCCGTGGTCGGGCACAAAGTAAAAGGCCAGATCCGCGACAAACCCAATCATGATACCGAACGCCGTCCACATCTGCCACTGCATCACGAGGGCGCCGCGCAGCTTCGGCGGGGCGCACTCGGCAGCGAAGATGGGCGTCGTGGCGGACTTGGGGCCAATGCCGAGACCAAGGAAGAAGCGAGCGATAAACATGTGGTACCAGGTGTTTGTGAACGCCTGCCAGAAGCAGGCGAGGGCAGAGATGATGCAGGCAATCAGAACAGTGCCCTTGCGGCCGAAGCGCTTGTTGAGCGGCTCGGTCAGCCAGCAACCGATGAAAGCACAGCAGAGGTAGGGGGCCGAGTTGCAGAGGCCGACAATCCACGAGTCGTAGCTGCTGTTGGGGTCGTCAATCTTGAAAGCACTCTTGTAGAAGATCTGGGCGCCGTTGACGACGGTCTCGTCCATGCCCTGGACAGCGGCACTGAGCGAGCAAATCACAATGACCGCGTACAACTGCTTGGGGTTGGACCATTTGTGCGTCTCCTCACGCGCCAGGGCGTTGCGCTCGCTGTCGGTGAGCTGGTCGTAAAAAGGACCTCCGCCGTAGACCTGCTTCTCCTGGGACGCGGAGGCGCCAGCGATGCCGGTCGCACCTTTCCGTTTGCGGCCCAACGGCGCCCCCGGTCGGCGACGCGACGGATCCACCCGTGTACATCTGCGGGTTGGCGGCAATGACAGCACCAAGACGGAAGGCGCGAATGTCCTCGTCGCTGACGGCGCCCGCCTCGCCCTTCTTCGAGCCAACGTTGTGTTTGCGGGCGTAGGCCTCACCCATGTTGGCAAGCTCCTCGGGGTCGATGCCGGCGAGCGGGTTCTGCAGCTTGTGGCTCCAGGCCTGGCGCTCACGCAGGTCGGCAACCGAGTCATCACCGCCCGAAGACGGGGCGCGGCTGGCACCGTTGACGCCAGTGCCGATGGCAGTTGGACCGGTGGCCGTCGAGGCGTTCTCTTGGTGCTGTGTCGACGCCTTGTTGGTTTGGGTGCTGGCGAGGCCGCCGAATTCCTTTTCGTCGGCGCCGTTGCCGTTGTTGTA
The DNA here is from genome assembly GCA_016097115.2 of Sporothrix protearum. Lineage (NCBI taxonomy): Eukaryota > Fungi > Ascomycota > Sordariomycetes > Ophiostomatales > Ophiostomataceae > Sporothrix > Sporothrix protearum. Next base: position 987,816 of record JADMNH010000003.1, read on the forward strand.
CGGCTTGGCTGGGTCGGCCATCTTTGCGACGGATCCAGGGATGTGGTTGAGAGGGGAAAGAAAAATAAGGGTTCAGTTTAGAGTAAGGTCAATCAGTGGCAAGGCCATGTGGTGACCAATATAAGAAAATAAGAGTAATATGCAATGGCTTCCGGGGAACGGATGAGGGGAAGAATGGAAGTGACGATCGAGTCTGGGGAAAGGGGAAGGAGAAAGAAAGGATAAACAGAATCGATGATGTAGTGAAGAGGCGATTGGCCAGTTTTATATTTTTCTGGTCGAATTACGAGCATTTCTCGTGGATGGGAGAGGATGGGGAGGATGGATTTGCCGTGGATATCAGGTTTTCGTCGACAACGACAAGGTACATCTGACGAGGACGTCGAGAATATGCGAAAAGGAGGGGATGGAGATATGGGCACACACAAAAAAACCAGCGAAGGGAACCAAAAAAAGAGACGGTCCATCGCTTCTTGGCCTGTTGGCTCTATCCTGTGATCATCCCCCGCCCTTGTCTTTTGCTCTATCTACTTCATGTCGGGCTACGAGGAACAAGTATCAATGTCAATACTCGTACGGAGTAGACCAGGCGGTGTCCGTCCAGATGGCGGCACAGTGTGTATGGCACACGGTATGGAGAAGAGCTCGAGACGAACACAACACGCAAGAGGTCCAAAAACTGGAGAAGAATGCAGATCACGTTCAAGGGTGCAAGGGGAGAATGTCGTTGGATGAGCTACTTCGTAAAGCCGAGAAGTCACAACGAGTCAATGGATTCTCCATCCAAGGCTGCCTTTGTTTTCTCACGCTGATCTGTGACATAGTTGGCCTCGTTTGCCTATGGTTTCCTGGAGTTTTTTCTTCTCTTTTTTTTCGTTTCTCTTTGATTTTCTAAATACGTCGGACGACGTGCTGTACCCGTCTGAATACTCTGGAGCCTTGACCTTGACCTTGGACTCGGACCTGTTAAGTCTGACCACCCCTAACCTTACCGCCTCCGTGTACATCTCGATTCGCTTGGCGTGTGGACGAGGTGGGATGTCGTCGTTGCTGTGGGTTGCCGATCCCACTTGTTTCTCTTCGATACTGACTTTTATGTGCCCACCTCTGTACATGTACATGTACCCGTACCTATTATGGGTACCCAGTTAGTTATATGTCCTTGGTTTTGTCGACCAAAGATAATGTACCCTGTAAGAAAAAAGAGAGAATAAGGAGACTTTGTTGTCCATCTGACTTGGGACGATGGAGCCGTGACCCAGTGTTTTTCCCGGCCGAGCAGCCAAGTTTTGAGCCGTACCAGGCTTGGCATCGCGCCGTGAACCACAAGCCACCAAAGAGGACGAGAGTGTACGCATAGTATGTATTTATCTGACGAGTACATCCGCTCGTAATGGTACTTTTGCCCCGGCCTGGAGTTGTCTGGAGTTTCTGGGGCTCCAGGCACCTCTAAGCTTCTTCGGGTGTTCTTATTTACGGAGTACGACCATTCTTTGCCTCCGGACCCCGCTAAAGAAAGTCCCCCTCCCAGAGTCTGACACATGGCGCTGTCCACGCGACCAGGCAATGACCCGTCAGGTGTCGAATGTGTGGACATTCATGTACAGTGTGAAGTGTCAAACTGCTTTTCTGGGGTTCTTTTCGTGTAATCTCACGGCCCAACAGTGCAAACGAAATTGCATGCCAGTGGACAACGGCGATGTTCACACACAAACAGCATCTTCACACTCTTGATCAATGGTATTAAAACCGCACTCGACTTACTATCGAACTGAGCTCTTTACCCAGTCTCACCTCTTGACGTCGTTGGATGTCGTATGCCGTATGTCGTACATATGCCGTACGAGTATTGGCAGTTGCGTAGTGGAAGTAGCCTGCAGTTTCCCGCTGGCTGCCGTGCGGGCGCTTGCCCCCTTTGGCCGTAATTCGTCCTACCATCCTACGCATAGACATTGCATCTCGCCAGCCCATCCTAGCTGACGTCACTTTTTGTCGCACGTCCGGTGGGCCACGATCAAAGAAAAAAGCACACTCGGGCGCGTTGGACTACGCCGGGACTTGCCCTTCCAAAAGCTTCTTTGGCGAAGCCTTCGGCTTAAAAGCGGCTTTAAAATAAAAAAAGAAAGGAACCGGAAGGGAAAGAAATCAAAAATTTCAAGACCAACAGGGAACGAGTTTCTTTGAACAGAACCTTGATACGACGGCGCAAGACTCGGAAGAAATCTAACCTCAAAGGCGAGCGCAAGAGAGAGCATCTTTCCACTGTACATGCAACGAAAAGCAGCCAAGACGACCCATTGGACGACTTACAGCCAAAATTGCCCAAAGAGGCGACGTGTGGGCGCCAAAGTCCGATGGTGTGAAGGAAAATGGGTTAGAGAAAGAGAGAAAAGAGTGGGACACGGCACCTTTACATTTAAAATGACGTCGGTACTTTCTCGAAGGGGGGAACGAAGCGGAGAGCGAAGTCGTCAAGGAAAGGAAAGGGGTCGTTGGATGCTTGAACACGCGACGGAGAGAGAGGAGCAAAAGAAACCAAGTACGGAGTACGTACAGGGAACAGTGGAGAACACCCCGGGCGCATTGAGATAGCAGAGGGAGTGAACAAGAGAACAAATGGACAAAAGGACAAGAGACCAGCCTCCAAACTTGAAGAGGAGAGCGGCGTCCACGGAGAAGTACCATAGAACAATACACGCCGGGTTGCCTATTGCGGGCAAGGGTCAAGGAGCGGTGATTTTTGTTCTTTTTGCCGTCTTCGATGGCACTTGTGAAACGTACATGTACGAGTATTTTCGTGGCCGCTGAGGGCGCTGGAAGAAGTACGATGAGCATGATTCTTGAGAAAGTACAGCTGCAGAGTACACAACCCCGACGGCCAAATGACGGTTCTACTGCGGACGATGCCATACATCGTATGCACGCACACGAGGCGCTCTGCACGTTCGGTTGTGGCGGCGGTTGTGGTTATGAGGAGCGACGGCGGACGTCGTACTGACTGTCGTAGCGGTTGCGTCGATTCAACGGGCTGGCAGGCAGACAGCCTGCAGACGTGCACAATTTGTCAAGCTCGAGTCGACAGGCGACAGGACAAAGTTCCCCTACCGGCTATGGTGCCGATGGTCCGCGATATGGTCCGCGATATCAAGGAGGGGGGGAGATGGAGGTGGGAGAGAGACAAATGACGAACTCAGGGTCAGCCTTACTTCGTTTTCTGCCAAGGCTCTGGTGGCACAGATCGAAGGTCGTCGTGCAGCGACGAGACTGAAAGCCAGATACAAAGTTGCAAGCACCGTGAGCACGATGATGGGAAAAACGAGTTGGATCGCCCATTGGCTCCAGTGTCACTTTGAACTGGCTGCAGAGCTGCAGTACCATGGACACACCTCAATGCACTCAGTACCCTCTCGATGCGATCGTATGCGCTCGGCATCCGACGAGATCTCCGGCTTTTGCGTGTCTGTCTGCATGTCCAAGATACAAATCCCTGATCGCCTACCCTCCTTTGGCCTCTTTCTCATCCTTTTGGGCGCTGCACACATCTGCCAGTTTTCTGCATGTCAGACTGTGATTGCCACTGCAGGTTGACGTACGACGTACATGAACAGAGGGAGATACTGTATACTGAGAACAAGGGGCGGCGAGAGGAAGCAGAGGAAAGGGGATAACAAAAAAAGAGAGGGAAAAAGGGATAGACAAAAGAGTGGCGGGATCGGCGTCCAGAGGTCATCGGACAGGGCCGTGCGCCCCGGTTTAATCGCTTCGCCATGTTTCGATGCTCATCATCGCGCCATCTTTGGCCGTCGCCCGTCCATCCGCTTTTTTCTCTCTCTTTCTCTCTCTCTTTCTTTGTACTGCAGCCCAACCAATCGTTGTTTCGAGTTCGTCACTCTATTCGGCCCTCCTTTTTTCTGGGCGTTTCGCGGTGTATTACTTTTTGATTTCCTTCCCGCGGGGCACCGGACCCCGAGAGGGGACACGGGACACGTTAGAGGGGCCAACGGACCCTAATTAACTCAGTGTACAATGTACATCAACATGTACAATCACCATGTACATATGTACATATAACATTTCGGTGCCGGTAGAACGACGGGCAAGGAAACAGCAACGGCATTCGAAGGGAGTCAAAAAGTACATACGGTCAGCCCATCTCCTCACCGACAAGAACCTTCTGATTGTCTTTTCTCCTTCGTCTCATTTTGATCGTCCACTGTACCTTGTTTTTTTTTGACGAGCAACGTGCCATGTCTGTCGTACATCTTCTTTCCAAGGTGCATCTGTCCATATACAGAGTGTCGGCATACAGCGTACGTTGCAGTATGCGAAGACGGCATGTACGGAGTATCAAAACGAGGAGCAGAAAAAAGCACAAACACCGAACTGCAACAACCTCAAACGATGTATGGATTCACAGGAGAGCAAACTAGTAAGTCGAGGCCGTGGCACGCCGGCACGCGCAACGAGACGCGGCGTATAAGCCGCGAGAGCCTTATTTTTCTTTCTTTTTTTTCAAAACTTTTCTGGTATTGAGGAGGGTTGAAGAGGTTGCACGGAAACTATGATCGTAGGGTTTTGACAAGTTGGGTAAAGGTAAAGACAGTGAACTATGCAATCATGTTCCCCCGGACGAAACAGGAACCTCAGACTCTCCCTCCGCGTTGCAGTTTGGATCAAAAAGAGACCTCTCACCAATCGATACCGTACAAGCCTAAATAAGCAAACAAGCCACCCAAACATAAAGATACGCGATGAAATATGTACCAAACATAAAAAAAACAGAAACACCCCGATAAATGCCCCTCAAGCCAATCCGGTGTTATGCAACGGATGTTGCGCGCGGGTTGGCCTGCAAAAAGTCCCCCCACGTCTGATCGCTTGAAGTGCCCTCATCTTCATGGAGACAAGCCTGCTCATCCTCCAGCGAAGTCACCGTCGCTGCCAACGACACCGGCGGTCGAGTCGGGTACACTCGAGGCGAGGATGACGAGGAGCGTGGTGGTGGTTGACGACACGTCGGTTTTGGCCTGTGTTGGCGCCGGAGGCTTGGCTACCGCCTCGCGAGAGACCGGTGAGCTGTAACAGCCGGTAGTTTTGCTCTTCGCCGCTGCTGGCACGACGCTCCATCCGGTGTCCGTACTCCCGGGACTTGGTCCGGCGTGCTTCTTCCTCAGCAACCGCAGGCGGCGGGCCGTAGTACGAAGCGCGCCGGTTGACCTCGGCGCTGTGCTCCATGGCATCACGGGCCAGGTCACCCTCGCGCATCGACGACTGCCACCGCCGGTCGGTATAGTGGATCTCCGGTAGTGAAGCACGGGCGCTGTGGTGGATCTTGGGACTCGGCGCCCGTCGAGCAGATGTGTTGGTCGCTGTGGGCGGCCGTGCGCTTTTACAAGAGGCCGGCGTCGTGCTCCGTGAGCGGCTTGGGTGCACAGTCGAAAGCGGCGAGGGCGGGTACTTGCTCCGGCTGCTGCTCGTGGTCCCGCTGGCCAAGCAAGAGCTGCTTCTGCTCGGCATGTCGGAGTGGCCGGACCGACTCGAACTGCGCCGGCGACTGTCATGGCTCTCACTGCGGCGGAGCTTTTCGTCTCTCAGCGAGTGTTGGCGACTATGCGAGCGACGGACGACATCCTCCTTTCCCTCCGAGGGGGCAGGCGACTGAGACTGGCTGGAGCTTCTACGGTGCCAGTCCTCCCCTTCACGATCGTACGCGTGGGTTTCACGACGTTCGGGGCCACCTCACTGCTTCTGCGCGACCTTGACTGCGATCCAGGGTAAGAGGCGTGCCGACGGTGGGTTGGAGGAGCCACTTTCTCGTCAAGAGTGGGAGACACCGAACCAGGGTCCGAGGCACGATGGCCGTGGCTGTCGCGGTACCCAGCTTGAGCCACAGTCGGGGTCGAGGCCGATGGCGAAGGAACACTGCGGGAGAACGGCGATGCCGGGAGGACAGGCTTGTAAAAGGAGCAGGCCGGCTGCTCTTATCGTCCGGGAATGGAAAGGACAGCAGAGCCGACTCGCCAAAGTGCCGTTTGACAGCCTGCTGCAGCAAGGAGCGGATGTGGCCATCCGGCACCCGGGGAAGCAGATAGCGGGACAGCTGTTTTGGCAGCCGCTCTGTGCGTCCATCCAGGGACTCGCGGCATCCAAAGGAAAGTCCGAGATGACCCGGTCGAGACGCTGCGACACGCCGTCGGGAAATGCTTGAAGGTGCAGAGCCATCCAGCGAGTGAAGCCGTCTGGGGTCAGGCCCGGAACACGGGGTTTGCAGTCCAGGGCTGGCCTGGACCAAATGATAAGCGCATCCCAGGTCCTGGTATAGTTCGGCAAGCCGTCGGTTCAGGTCTCGCTCTTCGGATTGGAAGATGACTGCGGCGTGTCAGTTCCAGCTCGACGTCAAGCTCGACATCACACAGTGGTTGGCCAGGAGTGTACTCACGTTTGTAGCAGAACGGGTCACTGTCAACACCATGAAAATTGTAGAACGATGCAAGTTTGGCGGGCACGAGAACAATGCTCTCAGAGGAAGGGAAAGCGCGGATCTAATATTTTTTGCGTGAACATGAGAATCAATAGCCCAAGTGCAAAGTGTGAGTTGCCCCTTACTTACAATATAACGAGAGAGACTGTGCATGACCTCTCGAAAGCGCTCGGTTGGCTGGTTGTCAATATCAAAGAGACGTCCCCATTTCTTGTCAACGGCGGTCAAGTCATTTGTATCGTGGACTTCAAGTAAGGGCTGGGCCGGTTTGGTTGTTGCTTCTGGCGTTGTTGCCTCCCTTGCCGAGGAACGGCTCGCAGCACGGTTGCTGCCATGGGCGCTCATATTTGTGCCAATCGAAGCCTTAACCTCGGTAGGTGAAGCGGTCTTGAGAACCTCGTTTGGCGCAGGCTCGTCGTCAAAGTGTACAGTTGAGCGGCGTTCCATCGAAATGCTTTGTCTCTCCGGGGGCGGCAGTCTCTCCGAGGGTGCCGCCGAAGACGTGCGTTGTTTCTCCGTGCCTGGAGTGTAGGATACCGGCCGAAAGGACACCGGCTGGGGAGTAGTCATGATGTATGGGTTGGCCGATTGAAAATGGTCTCTCATCGGTGTGCTGTGATGCAAAACTGAAGATGCCATGATGGACACAAAGATGTGCTGTTGTTGTAAGCAAGTAACAAAGGACAGAAGAAAAGGTTACAACTTCTTGAGAGTCGGCCGATGCTGGAGATGATATAGAAAAGAATACCCGATGGGAGGAAGAGCTTGTCGCCTCAAATTGTATTTGTGCATGGGACTCTTTTTGGGAATTTGCCAAGAGCAGCACCACCTTGCCCTTGAGCCTCAAGATGGGTGTGGAAGCCTTGAATTATTATTCCTCTTATCCCTTTCTTTTCGTTGCCTCACAACAGCAGGGATGGTTGTGTCACCAACACGGCGAGCATTTTAAGTTCGATCTCTCTATTCTTCATGCACCGGAGCCATACGCGATGCACATTCCTGAAAGAGAAAGTAGACAATGTCGGAAGATGGTGTGTGAGGAGAAATAACAAAGGTGGAGAGAGGCCTGCGAGCAGTGCGTCTGCCCGAGCCTTTTTTACTAACAGACCGTCATCTGTGTTACTTGTCAAGAGATGTGGCCAGGGTCTGCAGCTTGCGTTATCGCTTTATTCCACAGGACGAGGCCACAATGTGGTGTATGGGGCCATGGAAGAGGACATGGTGAAAGAGGTGTGTATTGTGGTGGAGTGATGGAGTGGTGGAGGGCAAGGTTTGTTGTGGCAGGTCGAAGGTACCGGTGTACAGTCCGCTGTCGACACGAGGCGCCTCCAAGCACAAGCTCCATAGATGTAGCAAGACCGAGATGCTCGTAGACGTCTCAATATCTGCTCTGTCTTTTTGCTGTTCTTTTGATACCAGGGCTCGTCCAGGTCAGGCCACCGAAGGATTCGGTAGCCGTTGGAGCGACGTATCTTGTACAATCATGGAGCATAAAAACAGCCCAGACAGGCATATGGCACACAAGCCAAGCTGAAGAGACACAAACACATGGACCAAGGGGAGCAACGCGGTACAAGGAAAGCTCGCACAACGAAACGGTGAAGCCGCTCACCTGAAGGTATCAATAGACCTCGTTCATCCGGGGCCAAAAAGCGGGATAAAAGGCGAGAAAATCTTCCTGACGATGCAGATGATTCAAGATGATGCAGATGAAAGACAGTCCGTTTCTCGTTTGAGATGCTCTCGTCCAGGATTCGGGGACAGCGATGCGCCTCACCTACTTGTTTTCAGCTTTGTTTCCGCTCCTTTGCACACCAGGCATACAGATGCTGTGTCAGTGAATCATTGAATCATATGAGACAGGGGGGCGACGAGAAATGTGAAGGCCAGACAAGAGAATGAAGATAAACTTTCTGCAAAAAGGCAAAAAGGCAAAAAAGCAGAAACGAGCTTTGGTTTCCAGCCGGCCAGCACCACAATAGGGCATCCTTGTGGTCAGAGACTCGTCACCAGCTGACCACGTACCTTGAAGGTGGCCATGTAGCTACCCGAAAGGCCAGCCTTGTCTGCGGTAAAGAAGTGCGGGAGGCAGCAACTTTGCATATACCACGCCGCTTGGGCCCTACTTGATAAAGTGCATTTTGGTGTCGGCAAATCAAATCAAAGGGCCGGCACCCTTAAATTGCTCAGGCGCGGAAGGTGCCCGATATTCCGTAATGTCGGTCGGGCGCCATCTGCCACTTGTCGATGATTTGAGGATGTCGCGCGTCGACGGGGCTCAAGTGAAGAAAAAAGGGTCTTTTGGGAGGCGATGCCGTCCAATGGAGGCCATTGTTATTCGGATCGAGATTAAAGTGGTATCGTCTTATCATCGGGCCGTCGCCGTTTTGAGTGTTGTTTGCTGTTGGACCACTCGTCGACCCCGTCCGAGGCTCGTATTTGCATATTGCCTGCGCCCAATAAGGGGGGCATCGGCCACACCCCTCCGTTGTCGTGCGTCGACGTCTCTACCTATCGACTTACTTTGCCATGTTGCGAAGTCGGTGTATGCAAAGTGTAGTGCATTGGATATCTGCACGTATCTGCACGTGTGAGTTTTGGAACAGACTGGACATTGTGTCCGTTCAATCTCAGTAGTTGCAGTGAAAATAACTTACCAGATGAAATTGTGCTCCGTGAAACCAGGAACGCTTTCGGCGTCGTTCACTAGATGCGCATCATGAGATCGGTGCGATGTTGGCCACCGAGGTGTATGAAAAAATCTGTCCGCGGAGAGGGGGGTGCACAAAGACTGAAAAATCTCATAGACTTTGGCGATAGTGCTTCCGGATGATATGCAAAAGGCACAATGACGAGCTTCGAAGTTGCCCAGTTGCACAGATGCGCGCACTCATCAGGTTTTGACTGCCTCCTTCTTTTGCCCGACGGCCTGGGAGAAGAGACGAGGCAGGGTAGAGGCAGTAACGTAACCTGTTGAAGCAAAGTCAGTATCTATCTTACCCAAGAAAGTGTATAAGACAAAGGCAAACGTGGTGGAAGGGCAAAGATGTTACGCATCCACAACCTCGACCGAAGGCGACAGAAACTGGACGAGAGAGAGAGAGAGAGAGTGCGTCGTCGGCACAGGCTCGGTCGATCAAAGACACTTTCTGCAAAATGCAGGACTGTCGTATCTACAGCTCACTTTCTCTCGTTGTCTCTTTCTTCTACACACCCTCCATCTCAAGCGAAACAAGGCGCGAGGCGCACACTGGCAGGTGAGCGCAGGTTTTGCACTTCTGCCCAATGGGCTCCGACAAGGCCGCGACCCTGTCACAAAGAAAACGAACAAGACGGAAGCCTTTCCCCCCTCACACAGGCTCCGTCTTAATCCCCTCTTTGAGACATGGTGCTACCAATTGTCTGAATTGCCTGACGCTGTTTGGAAGGCGATGTTTGGCTGTCCGAGATCCATTAGTAGTATCGTGTCTGGTTTCGGGTTTGAAATTAGCCGTGACCACTTGGCTAAAGGCCTCACGCGTTGAGTATGAGCAGATTATATTTCAGAATAAATGTCTTCTTTTTGTGATCTCTTTCTTAGATATATAGGACTGGCCATCGAATCATAACCAGGCTTCATACGTCACTTGAGAAGCGAGCATTGGTTAGGAGCGGAACGAGAGTGATGTGCATAAGTCGGTGTCGGCAAGGCTCGGGCACACATTATACCCCTAACTCGCAAACACCAACAGACAACGTGCAAGAACTATCTCTTTCACCTGTTGTATCCTTGGACTTTGCGCGAGAAATGACCGAGGTATCTCGGGCACCCCACGGTATACGGGGTAGTCGTGTCGATCTTGGGAAGACAGCTCAACATTCATCCTCGCTGTCGTCATCGTCGGCATCAGCATAGACAATCTTTTTCTGGGGCTGGACTTCCATGCCACCAGTGCTGGCAACGTAGCGAGGGGCGACGAGAGTGGTCTTGCGTTGAACCTAGTGCGAAACTATGTCAGCGTGCCATATTTCCAGCTTCATGATGAAAGGTCTTTTGTATGTGGCTGCAACGTACAGGTCGGGCCCATCCATTTCGAGTCTCGGCAGCCCGCTGAGACGGAGTTGACGATTGGGTCACGGAGAGAGACAAGTCTGCAAATCGGTTTTCCATCCACAGCGTCTGCCCACCGCCACCAGCCGAGCTCGTGGCGACCGAGTTGCTCTGGCTACCAGAGGTGTCTCTCGAGTTGTCAGAGAAGAGCGTGTTGGAGGCGGTCCGATTGGTCTGCGAGGCGGTGTCGGCATCGCTCATCAGTAGCGAGCCTCCCACGGGTGTGAGATCACCATGTGGAGCGATAGATGCAGGTCCTCTGGCCGTGGATGCGGTGGCAACGGAGGCGTACGACGGTCCAGGGCTCGGGGCGAGGCCGAGGTTGATAGCGCTCAGGGCCTCGGGAAGGCCTCCGAGCTCGCGGTTGCGGGTGTCAAGCAGGCTGGGGCGAGACACCTCGGAACGGCCGTCAATAATCGAGGGCTGCGTGCCAACTTCGACTCTGTCAAAGTCTCCAAGCTCGCTTGGGTTGCCTTGAATCCACTGGTATTTGATAAGTTTGTACTTCTTGAGCTGTGGGACCCGACCTCGTGTTCTAATGCAGTTGGCTTACATCTTCGATCCGTTCGCCGGGGACCGCGTCAATGGGAATGATGTCGCCGTCATCGTCGTCGTCATTGTCGTACTCTTCCTCCTCCTCGTCTTCGTTGAGCGAGCAGGGAGGGACATAGGGGGCGTAGCCAGGCTCGACACTGAGCTGCCAGTCCGTACAGTTCATGCACCACTGCACGTGTGTCAGCCAGCTGTTCTTCTCATACTTTGTTGGAAATGCTCCTGAGCTCAAGACTTACGATCTTGCTGTGGTTGCGTGTGCTGCGACTGAAGTTCTCAATGGGATGCCATTTAGCACAGGGACCCTCGCACTTGAGCTCGCGGCGAACCTGGTTCGAGTGGGCTCTGCAGGAGATCTTGGATTTGCTTGGAGGGTCGCGGGAACGGGCGAACTTCTCCAGCTGCCGCTTGGAGAACTCCTCGCGTGGCTTCCATTCGCCGCCGGCGAAGCAAAGAATCCTGGAAATGGTGAGCTTCTACTTGCGTAACCTGTGCTTCAACGGCGGCGGACAAGGGCACTTGTTTGCTGTTACTCACTTGCCAGAAGTGTCTTGGACTGTCTTGTCGTTCTTGGGCCTGGAGCACGATGTTAGAAGCATCGAAAGAAGATACAGACAGCTTTTGGGAGCCTCACCGGATGAAGAGCGAGACCACGCCTTCGGGGCCAGCTTTGCCTTTGCGTTCAGCCATGGCTGGAGGGAATGCTGTTGACTCGTGATTGAAAAAGATGACGGTAGTTGATCATGAGAAGCTGCACTATGTTTGGAATCCAGTCCAATGCCCCAGCAATCGGTTTGGTGATTGGTACGGAGAGGCCTTGGTGGCGGTGGTGGAAGAGGGGAGAAGGTGACCGAAAGTGGGAGAGAGTGTGAACAATAAATATTGAAGACAGCTTGCGTTTGCTCGTCTGTTTTGCTCCCATCTACCTTGGACTGCTTTGTAGAAGGTGGCTTGCTGAATTAGGAGAGAACGATGGTCGCTCCTTCTGTTTATGAGAACCATTTACAACAGGAAGGTGCGAGCCCGCACACCTTCACATCGCGACCTCTTGCTCACTTTCCTGTCAGATATCTGCGAGAGGCATCTCACTTTGTTGGTACGGGCTCTCGATGTTCCTAATGGGAATAAGGCAGTATCTGTAAGTCGTATTACATCCTGTATCATGTCATTTTGTTCGATGTTTTCGAGCTGCAAGAATAGTCTGATAAGTTCTGTACACTTTATGTTGTGATCTCTGCTTGATTCACAATATGAAAAACCAACAACATGAAAATCGCAACAAGACCAAAACACTTCTTCCTTAAAATACAGAAGTCGGTTGGTACCAAGGAAAGAAATTCACAAAAAATTCAAGCTGCATTTGATCAAGAGAAAAGTCACAAACAAGTATCCTACTGTCGTCGTTTTGGTGGCAGCTTTCACAAAGTGGAGACTCCGCTCACTACCTGCCCGTAAAGTGATAACGTGAGCACGCGTTTTGCTGGTCGCGCCTTCTCCAAGTACCGCCCCTCCAAGATCTCCACTCTGTCACGGGAAGCAACGACTCGACGACCACCAAAGGAAACGACGCGACGAAACGCCAAAACAGCACTCCCTTCAAACATATTGAGTTTATGACCGTCTTTCCCATGATTCGCCCTGCCTGCTACGCACCCGTCGCCGCAGCCGCAGCCGCCACCGCACCTGTCACCCCATGAGCGACCTCCACGCGCTGCTGCCCGACTTTTCCTCTGCCGACAAGTATGCCTCTCTTCTCGCCGGCCTCGAGACGCACCGCATTGGCCTGAGCGAGCTGCTGACGCTCGACGCGGCCGAGGTCGGCAAGCGGACGCGGCTGCCACTTCTCGATCTTCAGCGGCTGTGCGAAGAGGTGCGGGCGCAGTTGGCAAATGTGCCGGCACGATCTGTGCGGAGGAGGCGGAGGCCGAAGGCCGAGACTGCTGGGAAGTCAGCCGACGAAGTGGGTGAGGACGACAAGGACGAAACGGGCAACGAAAAGGACGAAGGGGGCGATGAGAAGGAGCAAACAACTGCAACTGGCGACAGGGTGGCCTCATCAGCACGCTCGACCCGGCACTCGACGCGGCGCTTGGCGGCGGGTTCCCTACTGGGGTGCTCTCGGAGGTCGTGGGCGAGAGCGGCGTCGGCAAGACACAGCTGCTGCTTAGCTTGCTGGTGGCTGTGCAGCTGCCGCCACCGCGTGGACTTGGCCGCAAGGCGCTGTACATTTCTTCGGAGGCCCCCTTGACGACAAGCCGCCTGACACAGATTATTCGCAGCCACCCGGACCACGAGACGCTCCAGAAACACTGCAGTCTACAAGCGATTGCAACGATCAACACGCCCGATCTCGAAGCGCAAGAGCACATTTTGATGCACCAGCTGCCTGTACAGCTAGCGAAAGCAGAACAATTTGGCGGCGTGGCGGGGTCGTTTGGGCTGGTCGTGCTGGACTCGGTGGCAGCCAACTTTCGGCCGTTCTTTGGTGGGAGCGTACGCGACCGAGGCGGAGGAGGAGGAGGAGGAGGAGGAGGAGGCGATAACGGGGCCCGAGGCTCCGGGGCACCGCCTGGCCGGGGCAACTCGCTGGCTGCCCGCAGCCTGGAGCTCACACGACTGGGTATGTTATTACGAACACTGGCGCAAAAACACAACCTGGCCGTCGTGGTGGCCAACCAGGTCGCCGACCGCTTTGACGGAGACGGCGGGGGCATGAGTGACGGTGGGGTCGTGACCATGTCACAACAATGGAATGCCGGCGGAAGCATACCAAGGCAGATATCGTCCATGACCATGTCCTCTGCCAAACGGCCACGGCAAGGGGGCATGCTGCCACCGCCATCCATGCGGCAGCAACAACAACATCCACAGTCGTCCAATTACACACAACTCACACAAGAGAGCCCGCTGGCAGCCCGAAGTCGACGGCAGCCGCCGGGAACAGTTCCAGCAGCAGTGGCTGCACTGGGCATGTCGTCTCAGACAGAAGCCGACACCAAAACCGAGGACCAGATCAAGCTGCTACCATCGAGCCTGGAGGAAAAGCCATCCATCCTTTCTGCAGCAGAGATCCCACTCTCCGCCAACGACTTTCTACCCCCTTCCTCGCAATACATCCCGCCCTCTCAATTTCCGCCACCACCTCCGGCACCGCCCGTGCTCCAGCTCGACCACCAACAACGATGGTTCACGGGCTGGGGCGACAACCCCGCTGCGTATGCCAACGGCGGCAGCGGCCCCGACGCGCGCAACAAGACACCATCGCTGGGTCTTGTCTGGGCGACACAGCTCGGCATGCGTGTGGCTCTTATCAAGGCCTCGCGCACAGGCGGCCACGGCGGCGGTGGCAGTGGCAGCGGCTACCGACCGACTGACGGCAGCGGCTATGGTGGTGATGACGACGAGTACGACGAGAGCAGCAGCGTTGACCGGCACAATACCGGCGCGCCACGGCTGCGGCACTCGTGGCGGCGGTGGCTGAAGGTGGTGTTTGCGCCACACGTGGCGGCGACGGGGGCGGCGTCGTCTTCCACGACACCAGAACGGTACAAATCGGCGCTGGCTGCGCGCATGCAGGGCGCCGTCGAGTTTGATATCACCATGGGCGGTCTGCGCGCCGTCGTGCCAGTAGCTGCAGACGCAAAGAAGGGCTGACGAAAGTGAAGTTGCTCTATCCAATTGTTACGACTCGAAGACGAATAATGTTCACTGTTCAATGAGAGACAAAACACGGTGTTCACTGCGGGCTTGGGTGCTTTCATGCTTACACGGGGTGTTGCCTTGTATGTTTTGATTCAAGCCAATTCGAATTTTGTGCCATGGAGTTTCCCTTCTGCCAATGCTATGCGTGAAGATAAAAAAACGATGCCTGCCCACTCTGAGAAATACCAAAAAAAAAAAAAAAAAACACCTTGGAAATGACGCCGCTATCTTTCTTTTCTTTCTTTTCTTCCTTTTGTGTCTTTTTTATTCATTTGACTCTTCTTAACGCCTTTATGTCTTCTGAGCACCATGCGGGAACTCGTCCTCGAGCTGCAGGCGCACACCGACGTTCATGCTGATCAGTTCCTGCACCAGCAGCTTGGCCGCATAGGGCATGGTCATTTGCGTCACGTCGCGCGTGCTGCGGCACGTCTGGCAGAAGCCCTTGTAGCCAAACAGACCGCACCGCTGGCAAATGTCGAGCGACGTGGCGTCGGAGCTCGTCATCAGGCGCTCCAGCAGCAGCTGGGACGCGCCGTAGGCAATCAGACAATCGCGCTCCATTTCGCCCAGACGCAGACCACCGTCGCGCGACCGACCTTCTGTGGGCTGGCGCGTCAGGATGGCACGGGGACCGCGGGCACGCGAGTGCATCTTGTCCTGGACCATGTGCTTGAGGCGCTGGTAGTAGATGGGGCCATTGTAGATGTGCGCCTCGAGGGGTTCGCCCGTGACGCCGGACGTGAACGTGTCCTTGCCCTCCCACGAGAAGCCGTTGCGCACGAGCTCCTCGCCCATGGCCTCGACGGGGTGCGAGCGGAAGGCGTCGCCATAGCCATAGTCGCGGCGGCCGGCGACGACAGAGGCCTTGCCCGTCAAGCACTCAAACAGCTTGCCGACCGTCATTCGCGAGGGGAAACCGTGGGGGTTCATGATAATGTCGGGGACGAGACCCGAGTCGGCAAACGGCATGTCCTCCTGGTCGACAATGATGCCAACAACACCCTTTTGGCCGTGGCGCGACGAGAACTTGTCGCCGATTTCGGGGCGGCGCGTCTGGCGCGTCTGCACCTTGAAGATGAGGGTGTCCTTTTCCGTCTGCGAGATCATGACCTTGTCGACATACGCCGGGTCGTTAATGCGGTAGGTGAGGGACGAGTCGCGGTACTCGTTGGAGCCGCTGTCCAGACCGATGCCCGTCGTGGCCAGATCGACTGGGCTCTCTTTCTTGATCATGACGTCGCCGTGGCGCACCTTCCAGCCGACCGCGGCGAGGCCGTCGTTGTCAATGGCCGCGTGCTTGGCCAGGCGCTCGCCGCGCTCGTCGCGTTCGGGCCCGCCCACGCGTTCGGCACGGCCGTTGGGGTACCGCTGCAGCTCGGCCACGTACTTGCGGAAGACCTGGCAGCGGCCAAAGCCACGGTCGATGGACGCCTTGTTCAAGACAAGGGCATCCTCGATATCGTAGCCCGAGTACGACATGACGACGACTGTGGCGTTCTGGCCGGCCGGCAGCTTGTCGTAGTGCACGAGCTCAATGGTCTTGGTGATGACCATGGGCCGTTGCGGGTAGACGAGGGTGTAGAGAAGGGTGTCGATGCGGTGGAACTGGTTGTAGGCAATGGCGCCGATGGCTTGCTTACCCATGGCACACTGGTAGGTGTTACGCGGCGACTGGTTGTGGTGGGGGAAGGGAATGAGACCGGCGACGGCGCCCAGAATGGTAAAGGGCTCAATCTCGAGATGTGTTGTGGCCGCACCGCAGTCCTTTTCGTACAGCGCCACGAGTGCGTCCTGCTCTTCGTTGACATCGAGATACTCAATCACACCGCGGCGCAGGAAATCGTCAAAGGACACCTTGCCCATTTGGAGGAGGCGCAGATGCTCGGGTTGCAGCCGCGACTCGCCGTTCTTGACGATAATGTACGGCCGGCAGATGCGGCCTTCGTCGGTGGCAATGTGGACGGCCGAGAAGTGCGCGTTGAGGTTGATGCTGACAAAGGGAGAGATCCAGCCACGGCGGCGCATGGTGCGGAACCTGGCCGCGAAGCGTCGTGGATTGGGTGTCAGGGCAAAGGGCGTACCGTTGACGTGGATGACATAGGCGCCCGGGCGGTGGATCTCGGCGCCTGTAAAGTTGCGCAGCGGCTCGACGCTGTCGTCCAACGAAAACACCCATTCGCGGACGGGACCCTCCTCGACGTGTGTGGTAATGTGCGTCATGAGCGCCAAGTTCTTGACGAGACCACAAGCCTCACCTTCGGGCGTATCGGACGGGCACAGCATGCCCCACTGCGATGGCTGCAGGGCACGGGGACCACTGACCTTGCGGGTCTTCTCGAACTGACTGTTGATGCGTGTCATCATGCCGAGGGCACTGATGTAACTGAGTCGACTGAGGACGTGTGTGACACCGCCACGGTTCATACCGAAACGCTTGACGCTCCAGTTGCCGGTCTGAATAGCACGGTTCATGCCCATGGAGATGACACTACCGGTGGCGCTGATGGAGGTCAGCGGGTCGAAGGCTACGCCCTGGTGCGGCTTCTTGAAGAACTTGTCAATGTTGGCACGCAGGTTGCCCAGGAAGTTCTTGAACAAATCCTCAAACAGCAGAGAAAGCAGCTGGCCGGCCAACTCGAGACGCTTGTTGCCGACGAAATCGCGGTCGTCGACGAGGCGCGGGTCGTGGGCGGCCATGAGCACACGACGGGCCATCATGGCCACGTACACAGCCTTGGGGAAGAAGTCGAGGCCCTCAATGGGCACATGGGCAATGATAATGTTGGCGAGGGCATCGAGACCCTCCTCGACATTGTTGCGCCGCTGGGGCGGGCCCATCATGCGCGGCGGACCGCCAGGACCACCGCCAGGGCCACCGCCGGCACCACCGCCAAAGCTGCGCGCACCCATCTTGACGCGGGCGCCAACGTACTCGAGCGCCTGGTGCTGGGTGAAGACGCCGGCCTTGGCCGCATCGTCAAAGTTGACCGAAAAATCGTCCTGGTAGCGGCCGTCGGAGCCAGCCACCAGCTGCATAATCTCGTAATCGGACAGACCGCCAAACGCCTTGAGCACAATGACAATGGGAATGTTCTCCACCAAGACGTTGTGCTGCAGGGTCATGCGCTCCTTCTTGAGTGTGACGTACGTCTTACTCTTGCGCTCGTGCGTCGACGAGGTCACAGAGGCGCTAATGACGTTGTTCTTCTCCTCGGACTCGACAATGACACGGTTCTTGCTCAGCTGCTCCTGGATCAAAATGACCTTTTCTGTGCCGTTGATGATGAAGTAGCCGCCCGGGTCGAGCGGGCACTCGTTCATGACCTCCATCTGCGAGTTCGTGGCGCCGCTCAGACAGCACTTGGAGCTCTTGAGCATCACCGGCATGCGGCCGAGGGCAATGTTGCGGCGGATGACACGCTTCTTGTCGCGCGTGTAGGCAATATCGACGATGATGGGCGCCGCATAGGTCATGTCGCGCAGGCGGCACTCCATGGGCGTGACCTCGTTCTGGGCCTTGACATCGCTGTAGTCGGATCGCGTCGGCCGGCCGACCCGGATATCGGTAAACTCGAGATAGAAGCCGCTCTGGACATCGCTGCGGATGGTGCGGTTCGCCTTGACGATCTCCTTGATCTCCTGCTCGACGAAGAAGTTGTACGAGTCAATGTGCTGCTTGACAAGACCCTTGACCTTGAGGAAGGCCGGCAGCAGCTGGTACTTGTCTTCTTTGGTGGAAATGGGATCGGTCAGCCGCTTGCCATTGTAGAAGGGCTCGAGGAGCGCCTCGAAGCCGTCGTCAATGACCGTCATGGTGAGCGATGGGACGGGCAGCCCATGGTAGACTGGAGATGCTGCTGAAGATGTGTCGTGTGCAGGACCGTATGCAGGACGTGTGCAGGATCGTGTGCAGAATTGAGGACCCCAAAATTCCCAGTCTATGTCATGAAGCGCAAGGGCAAAACGACGTCAAAGTCAAAATTGTCGCCGGTGGGTGACGAGCCTGAACATTTTTTTAGTGGAGCCAGCCTTCTGTGTTTTGCCATGCGCGCCTGCCTCGCCGCGTTTAAGTTTTAGCTGCAAACTCGGAGCTTCCAGAACACGGCTGACCAACCAGGCTTTAAGCTCCGCAGTCACGTGTATCGCCTTGTAAGCCGACCAAAGCCTTGTGCCAGGGGCAACAAACAACAAACACAACAAACAATGGCAAGTCGGCTACGGCAAGTGGTGCAGGCGAAGTTGTCTTGGATTTCATGAGATGAAAAGCGGTTTCAATATGCCGTGTTGTGGCATTGACTCCAAGAAGCGTACTTCCAACAAGTTGATTTCCTGAATACCAGGCTCGCATGCCCCTCTACGCCTCCAAGTCCAATATGGGAAGGCACGCCACAGTGCCCCTCGCAAGCACAGACCTTTGTGCCCCCGCCATCGTGATCTCCTCTGCTCTTTCCTCTGCTCGTTCTGTTCCTGCCTCGCGATGTTCCCCCTCTTTTCTTTCACACCCCACCTTCCCTCCTCGTTGCTGATTGCAGACGTTGAGAAGGAGCTTCTTTCGCTCTTGCCATTTACTGAGTACTCGCATTCCAGTTGTGGGGTTGCTCCTTCCTGTCCCACCATGTTTACAACATCGAGGTGCTGCACAGGTCCGTTAGTCGGAGTGGTGCAACCCATTGGTTTTATCAGTAGAATCGTCCTTGGGTGCATGTCTGTGCCTCAAACGACATGAACTACATCCCATCCACCAGTTTCCACAACTGCGCCAACCCGCATCGACCTGCACCCACCTGCACCATCGACGTGGGCACAGCATCGACGACAGTAGCCGAAACGTGTGCTGCTAGCCTTGCAACGGCCTCGTCCTTGTCGTTTGGGCGCTTGCAGCGGGTGAGCAAGGATTCAGCTGTGTACGATGTATTGCAGGTGAGTTTTCTCTGCCTGTCCCCCAACCTCTCTCTTGGCTTTCTCCTCTTTGTGGACTTGACGGTTTCGTCCTCCTGCAGGGCGGCATGCGGGCTTGTCGTTTCGTTTCTTGCGCCGGCTGCTTCTGCAATGGCTGCTTCTGCAATGATGTGCTGGCCAGGTCCAGAGAAAAACCGACAAGACAGAAAGAGGTGGGTGTGTGGGTTGTCGTGATCGGGACAAGACTGACGAATAAGATGCACCATTCGCCTTGTCACATTCTCTCGCGTGCGATAGGCTCTCTGCTCTGGTGCACATTTTACGCCGTAGCATTTGCCAATGCCAATTCACACAAAGTGGGCCTGTCTTCAATTGACTTGGCCTGCCAGTGATGCGCTGGCTTTTTTGTGCTCCGACCTGCATCTTCCCCCTGCTGTCGAGCATCCTGCATCGCACCTTGCCAGTAGGGGGTGGGGGGCATGCTAGAAAGAAAACAGGACCCTGATGTACATGTACGTTTCTGTAAGTCTTTTTTCCTTTCTTTTCCATTTGTCCTATCTTTTATTTTCCCCCCGAATTTGTGCAAAGGCAAGCATCACACACACACACATTCTCTTCTCGGAACGGGCACGTCAGGGCACAGGGCATAGCCGCCAGGTGGGTAGTCTTGTTGGTCAAGGATCAGAGAGTGATCGCATGCACAGGTTGTCCTTTGAGGTCGAGAGGAGAGGAAACAATACGAGTAATTCGTTGTGTGCTCAACGTCGTATGAACGACAGGCACGTTGCAAACCAACATTTGCTCGCTGTTATGCTCGTCATGAACGCCTATTTGTCTCAGACCAGGTCTACGCGTATTTTCTCACCAATGCTTAACAACGGACAACACTACTAGCTCGTGTGGCGAGCCCTCCCGAGTTCTCGCAGCAGTCAATGGACCGACGGCTGCATGAGAATGTGGCGATATATCGTTGCATATTGACTTCGCACTCAGCTCACGAATTTGGTCAGGTGGGCGTTTTTTCTCGCCCGATAGCCAAAAACTTGGCCTGCCTTGTTAAAACCAGGAAGAAAGAGTCACAGAAGCAATAATTAGTGCAAGGTATTGTTGAGGCGTACATGTACATTGTTCTTCCTACGCCTTTCTGCCCTGTTTTCTTCTCGGTGTGCCCTCCTGGTGAAGGCCTTCGCGGTGTCCCCCTCCAAGTCCCTTACGTTGTTGTCGTCGAAATCAATATCGATTTTGCGGGGCGGAGAAAGAAGCGGTGAGCAAAGAAAGTTGGGGGGTCAAGAACTTAGAGTCGAGGCGAGGGGCAAAAAACAAACCAGAAGAGAGAAAATATAGCGCCCAGCGCGCCCGTTTCGCGAGAAGTGGAGATGGTGGGACACTATTTTCGTCGTGAGGCTAGCACAGGGGTTTCTGACGAAACGAACTCAAGTATTAACAGAGAACTCGCCGTAATGCAAAATAATCAGGGACGGCGTTCTATCAAATTTCAGGTTGAGCTCGCTAACCCAATACACAGACTTCGAAAAGTCATTTACATGACTGTGAAAAGGTCCGGTGCATAAGTGCTGTGCTGGCCGTTCGTGTGGCACGACCGTCTACATATATCGTCATCAACCACGAGGTGCTTTCTTCGAACTATTGAAGCAAGGGACCGCCGGTGTACCATACGGTGGACATACCCCTCCATGACAAAGGAGAAATAAACAAAAGAGAGAGAGAGAAAGAGAGGGGGGAGAGAGAGAGAGAGAAGAGAGAGAAGAGAGAGGGGCCAATGGATACCACGACAACAATATTTGGCGGCAAAGAAAGACGGAGGATAAAAATACCAGAAAAAGCAACGTAGTCTGAACGATGCTCCAGCCTCCTCAAGTTTTGGCGTTGATTTTTAAGATTATCTCGTGGAAATGCGCCAGCCCCTCCCCCTCCTTTTTCCTCGACGAGATGCTCGTCATCGCCGTGTGATCTTTCTGGTTGAAATGTTTGCTTTTTGTGTCACCCCTATCATTTCCATCTATTCTCCTCAACTTTATTTCACCTTTATTTACGTCTTTCTCAGCAACTGTTCTTGTTTTTGGATCATCACTATTCTCTACCCTCACCAACAATGCGTGTCCTTCCAAGCACATTTTGCCCCTCCTTCGCCCCCTTTTTTTGTGTTCTGTTGACTTGGAGTCTACTATGTACGTATTAGTCAAGTCCCGCTAGTGGAGCTTGCCGTCGACGGCGGGCTTATTTGTGGGGGGTTTGCTCGTTGTTAGGTCGCTTCGGTCGAGGAACATGAAAATACTCGCAGTTTCAGTCGGAGAACCAAGTCACCAACTACTCCGTATGGGTCTTTCTGTTGGTTTCGTCCGTACAGTATTAATCGTACGGAGAAGGGTTTCGTCAACAAATCCACATGATCTGTGAAGGGGGGTTGGATTACACGGACGAAGAAAAATAATAAGAAAGGTGGCGATTTCAATATACGGCTGGATCGTTACCTTTGGCAAGCCTTGTGTTTTAGAAAAGTTCTCGAGCCTCACTTCTTTTACTCCCCATAGATACAACTACCGTGCATGTCCCGGAGGATTTCAGATAGCTGTGCCTGATCTGCAGTAGGAAAACTAAAGCATGAAGACGATATGGCACAAAATGAACATAAAAAGAACAGAAAATGGAACAAATGGGGAACAACCCCTTAAAAGGAGTGAGAGCAGACGAGACGAAAGACAAACAAGGGCTGCGCAATACAGAAGAGCCGGTGCCAGGTAAAGCCGTTTGATCATCGCTCAGCTGCTCCTTCCATTCGTCTTCTTTCTTCATGTTAGCGCTTCTTTGTCAGCCGCCAACTTCAATGTCGATTCAACTGCCTCGACGACTCTGATCCGGGTTAATGCGTCGTGGCGTGTGGGGAACGGGCTGGCAGTTAATATTCTGGTCTGGCCTTGCTTCCGAAGGCTACACACAATATGCGTACTCAGTATGTACCACTGCCTTAAGAATAGAAAAAAAGACCCGATATTCCACGCACCTTGCTGATCGCCGCTGCTTGCCCCTTTCTGTTGCGCTGCCCAAACGTGTGAGGCGTAGACACAATGTGATGATGAAAGGGCCGCACAGTTCCTTGCGAAGATCAAACGACGGCCGCTACAAGCTCTTTGTACACAAAAATAAGCATCTCGTCTTCCCGCACGTCCTCGTAAAAAGCTCCGCTGAAGTACTGGATAACCCGCATCAGACCAGAATGGTAGAAAAAAATCCATAGCTGAAGCTGTACGCATATGAGGAGGATCAGGTTGGGATGAGATTCACAATGGCAGTTGTGTCGGTGGACGTGCAAAAACTGGACGCGGGAAGTGGTATTACAGAGGGAGGGTGGGTTTGTTGCAACTTTGTGTGTGACATGGCGGCAATGTTTCACCCCTCCTGGTGGGTAAGCGGTTACATGGGGTCCAAGCTGCGGCAAGCAGGGGCAGACAGGAAAGATTTTTGAGGCAAGGGTTTGGGGCAACGAGGAAGTTGAACAACGGATGAACAGAAGCTTGCTCTGGGAGGAGCAAGAAAAGGAAAAGAGGAGGGTAATTCTCGTAGGATTGAACTCACAATCTAATAGAGGGGCTTAATTCGACGAATATTTTCTCGCGATACTCCAGCCGCCCTACTTACTACTCTGCCCATACCCCAGTCTTGTCGTGCAGGATTTGCGGCAGGAACAGACGCAGAAATGTTCCTATTGCACAAGGGGAAACGGGGGCCGTCTGTAAGATACGTGTGTTTTGTGTTTCTTGTCCCACCGCTGTGCTGGTAAGGCATGTCAGATGGGTGTTCTTGTCCCTTTCATGTTCTTCATGTGTGCTCGGGGAAGCCGGCTGAGGTCTGGAAAGAGCAACGGCAAGGGAGAGACTGAGACGTGAGATCGTTCCTCCTCCAACTCGGAGCTCAGTTAGGCCGTGGCAGGCCATCCAGGACAGGGCAATTGAACATACAATGTCTGTCCATGGGTATGTACACTTGATTTGCTGTCTCTCTTTCATACCCATCCCATCCCATCCAACTTGACCCTCTCCTCCCGCATTCCGCCACCAGCAAACCTCCCACACCTCCACACCAGAAATAGGCTTGGGGCTGGCCAGCAAGGGTTTGTCATTCGCCGTGGTCGAGTCGTTTGGACTTGGCTACCTGTTCAACGCCTACGGAGTACTATGTACAGACCTGCACCTGTTTTGGGCGTGGACGGGCGGGACCCCGGGACTGGCCTTTCTTTTGAGGGGAAGATCCTTTTTTCGGACTGGTTCACGCAGCCCTGACCAGGGCAATTGAATCGAGTGTGTGTACGAGTGTGCCTCTTGTCTCCAAATCTGCTCCCTCCGAATCTGCTTGTCTCTTTTTGGGCCGTTGATCAGGGATAGAGGGTGATGAGAAACACAACACATTGACCCATTGCCACCCTCTTACCAGGCTCCTGCATCGTAGGATGCCACATTTCTTGAGAGACACTACCGTCAATCAAGGTAAAGAGGGAAGAAGAGAAAGAAGTATGTGTAAGGGTCTCGGAGCTCTATCAACGTACGGAGTACCTATGTATCGCCATTTTATGTGACATTGGAGGTCATGCCACAAGCTGTTTCTCGCCCAAACTCGAGCTGCGAACTTCGTGTTAATAAAGTGCGATTAATATTTTGTGGTGTCTGTTGGATGATTGGTTGATCGATTAGTCGGTCGCGGCGTATTTGTACAAGTAGATGTCCCTCGCACTGTATCCGATGCGCTACTGCGCTACAAGAAATTGCGCCGACAATCACTTTCTGTCTCTTTGTCTTACGGGCGGCTCTTAGCGAGTCCCTGATCTTTCAAAGTTGGCTTTAGCACGCATTATGGCGCTGGCCGAGCCCGTCTCGGCCGCTTTATGCTGACCGCTTGCCCTTTCTTCCCTTCTCGAAGTCTGTCATTGGACGGTTGCTCTTGCCCAAATTTTAGGGGAAAATATATGCGTATGGTGCCTTTTATTTACTAACGCTCTTGCTCTTTTGCCCTTTTTGGTAATAGGGAGTAGGACTACTTTTCTGGTGTGCGCCGTATTATGGTGCAGAGACGTATCCTCCTCACTCTGGAGTCCTGGACCCTTCGTCCCTTCCATCTTAGATTTTCAGCGCTCCCCGCGCTACCCTTTGCACTTTCCCCTTTCGCTCGTCACCCCGAAGCACTCTAGTATCCTTAGCTCCATCGCAGGCCCGCCGTCACCTTTCTGCCGTGCCCTCAGTCCTTTGAGTCTGGGTGGGTTGGTGGATTGGTGGAGGGGGAAGGAGGGAGGGGCGTCTCCTTCCCTAAATCCCCAAAACTGTGGTGCGCGCCAGCAAAAAGGAGGAGTCGGGGGCGCTTGACAGGAAACAGCGGCCGGAACCCCTGACTTTGTGTATCCTAAGATATCTTACTCGTTGGTAGCTCCTTCCCTAGTGGACTGGGCCGGTCTGTCGCTGCTGCCGCCGCGCCGCCTTGTGTTCATGCCCTGTGAGAAACGCCGTGTGTGCCCCCTCGTCAATAATATTACCCACTCCTTTCTCTCCGCCCTCGATCAACCACAAACTCCCATCCAACTGTCCGGCCCTCACTTCTCTCCTCCTCCTGTTCTCTCTTTTGGTTTTCTTCCTCACCACGCTCTTTACTGGTCCTCTTTGGATTTCGTCTTTTGTGCAAGATCTCTACTCTCTCTTTTCTTGGTCTGTGTTGTATCTATTACTTTTACTTCTTTTTCTGTTACATTACCTTGTATCTTCAACTGTATTTACAACCCTCGCCGCCCTCCTCCTCTCGAAGCCCCTCCTCGTCTTCTACAACCTCTTCTGGTTCCTCGTTCTCTGTCCTCCCCAAACCTCCTCGGACGGCAACCTGTATCATATATGTTCTGTTCTATAAAGGTACGTTGAAGATTGGTGCACCGAAGCAGACGAAGTCGCCCGGCAACAACTCGACCGACCTTCCCCTCCTCGACTTGCCTCGTGGCCTCGGCCGCCCTCTCTCGACAGCGACACCGCCTGCCCCTTGCCCACCCGCCCACCGAGGCGGTGAGCCCAGCCAATGCGAAACGCAATGAGCCACCGACGACGCCCATGTCCACTGCCATAATCGTTGACGATACTGAGAGCGTACAACGGCGCCTGTATGGTGTTCAGCATCGGCGATTGCACAGAAGCCTTCATGCAAGCGTTGGCGGTGGTTACTTGGCCTGGGCAGCTGAAGAGGGGCAAGGGGAAAGGGAGAGACGCTGCGGGCATCGACAGCAACCAACAACGACGTTACGACACGTCTGCGAAGCGCACCCTTGGGACGGTCCACACGATGCCCTGAATTTGGGGGGAACGGATGAAGTTGAGACACACATTGCTAACATATTGGCGCTTTTCCACAGTATAATATATCTCGCCGAGCCCATCTGTGACTTTGGCCGTGTACGAAGCGATACGATACGATATGTTGCTGTAACAAAACCGGAGAAATATAATACGATACGCAGAGGGAAAGAAACGAACGAAACCCTAAAAACGAAAAGTGCTTCCCCCCCCCGGACGCCAGCCGCCGACAGAGCCACGCACGAAGCACAACGAGTCGGGGCCGGATCCAAGTCTACGGGCAACGACATATGACTGGAACGAGACTGGATAAGATTGAATTTTTGAATACACCTCTTGAATTTGGCACACCACGCATATCTCCCTCGATCTTTTTTTTTGGAACCTTGCACTTCCATACATTATGGACGAGCTGCGCTACCGGGCCCAGCAGCCCCCACTCGGCGACGCCAACATGGGCTCATTCGTCTCCCCTCCCCGGAACGCTGGCAGCCGCCTGCCGCAGCCCACCGGCTCTCACGACCCACGATCCTCTCTACCCCGGCGTTTCACGGCCGACTCGGGCCGTGTACCGACACTAGGCAACCTGGGAGGACCCCAGCGTGCGCCCGAACCGCAAGATATCGCTGCCTCGACGGTACGTTTTCAGGTTGTTTCTTATAGTGGATGTAGATGGCCGGACGGCTAACGTATGTGATGATATAGGCATTGCACAAGGTTCAATTGGTGAGTGACAGAACGTCATCCTATGTGGCAGACATCCCACGGCAGACCCTCACCAACAGACTAACAATGGCCCGCCATAGCTCGAGAAGAAGCGGTTAGAGTATGAGAAGCTTCGTGAGCAGAAGCGCCGCTTTGAGGCCGAGATGCAGAAGCTCGACCAGCAGCAACTCCGTGACGAACAGGAGCTCGCCGCCATGCAGGAAGACCTTGGCCGCATTGGCGCCGCCGCCATGGCCACGGGCCACCAGTCCGAGCCCACCACGCCCCCCGAGTACCGCGAGACGACCGCATCCGGGTTTCCCTCCATGCTCTCACGCCCCAACCGCTACTCTACTTCCAGCCTGACCTCGCCGCCGGGTCTTCTTTTTAATCGCCCCGGCCGGTCCGGCTCGCAGATTGCCTCGCCTCAGTCTGGTATTAATTTGCAATCGTCCGCCTCGGCCTCGTCTTCGTCGGCTGCCAACGCTCAGCAGAAGCAGCAGCACAGCAGCTTTGGCTTCGACGACCAGCTGCCTTCCCGTTCGGTGCCCACCACTCGCCGCAACAGCGATGAGGACGAGAAAGAGGAGGCTGTTCGCCAAGACCCCACAAGCCACCGCTCCACAAATGCGTATGTACAAACTCTGATGAGTCGTTTGATTCTTTTCTTTTCTTCACCCTCTCATGCTTCATTTGTCTATTTCGAGGGGGAGGGGGGTGGTTGGCTCTTTCTGTACAAGAAAGTTTCAAAAAGGTCCTCCCTCCCTCACTTGTCACTGGCCTTTTCGTGACGTCCATTGTTCAATGTATGAAAAAGCTATGCAGAGTGGAAGGACCTAAGTAGGTCGTGTCGCATTGTCGAGGTGAGGTGAGATTGAGGTGAAGCGGTTGTGGCTGGAAAGTCAATGCTAGCGCATCTGCCGAGTAGCTCACATCCGCCTCAAGGACACGGGACAACCCATCTCCTTCCCATTTAATGGCCTCGCGGGATTCCACCAACTGGCCAAGACCATACTGCTTGTCACGCCCTGCTCAGGATTGTCTTGTCAGTGGTGTGGAGCTATTGTCCCGTCTTCCTCGCTGGTTGTAGTGCAGTCCAAAGCTCCCTTCAAAGCTTGTTGGTGGAGCTCGGCTTGCATCTTCCTCTATTTATTGGAAGGCGCATTCGACACCAGCTTCATCGTCAATCGTCTTGCATTGTCACTGCATCCTATTCAGAACATCTTCGTCAATGCATCTTTACCTCTTTCCCCTTCTTATTGTTTGCCTCACTCCACTTTCTCTCCTTTCTTTTGCATCTTGATTCTCAGAACATATATACATTGCATCGTTTTCTTCCTGGGCATCATTTCTTTTTTTGTTTTCTTCTTCTTCTTCTTCCATCTCCTGTGTCCTCGTTTCCTATGTTTGATTTGCCAAACTTGATCATCTCAAGATATCGCTCTCTGTTTGTCTCGAAAGCACACACATCCGCTTCTTTCAGATATTCAACCTTTGAGCCACACCTGCAACTATTCTGCTTTGTTCATCATTTGTCTTCCTCACATTTTTTATCAGTATCTTCTTTTCTACACAATCTGCCCAGCATGATGTCTCCCAAGTTTTCTGTCGCAACCGCCGAAGACGACGTCTTTGCTGACCTTTCGCCCGCCAGTCTGAACCGGTATAGCATGCCTGTCACGAGATCACGCACCGGCTTCTACGATTTTTCGTCCCTCGACCAGACAAACACCACTCGTTTCCTCTTTGGCGAGGATGAAGAGCACGCCGCCAATGGCGAGACCAACAAGCTGTACCACCAGAAGGCCAATGCCAATGTGACTGGCCTGGACGAGAGCTTCCCGACTCTGACCCGCAGCGAGGGCCAGACCAACATGGTGAGTTTTCCGGTTTATTTCGCTCTCTTTTTTCTTTTCTTTTCTTTTCTACTTTCGCCCTTTTTGTCTTTTGGCTTCTTTTCCTTCTCTCCTTCAATTTATTTTCTTTGCTTTGACGTTGTCGGATGAAAGTGAGATTGTTTTGAGGCGACTCTCAGATGGCTCTCAATATTGTTCGAGAGTGATTCTCAGATATTTCTCACTTTCTCCAACTCACAACGCCCAACTCCACTCCAACTTTGTCCCTATCCCACTTTGAAAAACCTCCCTATTACCCACTATTCCACCGCCTTTTTATGTTCCCATTTTCCTTGACATTGTATTACTTGTATGCCACACAATTTTTTGTTCCCTTTTTTTCTTGCATTTTTTGGGCATCCCACCTTTGCGTATTGATCTCTGGGTTTTCCATTTTTCTTCTCAATTCTCCATCATTCCATTATATCCCATCTTTCCAGCTTCGCCTTTAGTCATCCAATTACTGACCTTGTTATGTACCATCAGTTCTCGGCCTCGTCTACTGCTCTAGACCTTGCCCTCTCGCAGAATCATGGCTCTGAGACGCCCAACTCCAACGGCTGGGGCAACGTTCGTCGTCACCGTGCTCAGCCCAGCCTGACCGGCCTTCCTAATGGATCGTCTGGCCAGTCCAACTCGTCGGATGTCGGCAAGATTAACGGTCTTACCGGCCGTCACTCGTTCGACCTCAAGTACTATGGCGATGGCAGCGCTGAGGCCTCTGTTGCTGCCATGCTGGCTGCCTCGCCGTCGACTGTTGCCACGCCGCCCAAGCTGCAGCAGTCGTACTCGGCCAACGACATTGCCACGATCAAGTCGACGCCCGGCTCGACCATCTCGTCCAGCACCAACAACCACGCTCAGCAGTATTTGCACAACCACAATGCCAGCCTGGGTCGCATCCCTGCTGGTGCCATGCACAACCGTCACAGCCGCGAGATGTCGTCCAACGAGATGAACAATGCCGCCCGTGAGTACGCCTCCATCGGCTCTGCTCTCCAGGCCAACGCTGCCCCTACGGCAATGGCCATGGCGGTCCCGTTGGCCCTATGCCTTCCAGCGTCCCTGTTGCCCACTCTCAGCCTCCCCTCACTGTCAACGCCCTTGCTGCTGCGGCTGCCTCGTCCACTGGCTCTGTCACCACTATGCCTCCGACCACCGCCGGCAACAATCAGTTCATGAACGGCTACTATGCCGGCAACAACTACAGCCTGTCGTCTGCTCCTCCTGTCACTGCTGGCAACCCGGTTGCCTATGGCATGAACGGCATGCCTGGCCTCGCTCAGGCCATGCAGGGTCTGGCTCTGAACGGTCCTGGTGGTCCCATGTACCCGCCGCCCCAGGGTTTCAACGGTTATGCGCCGCTGTACGGCGTGCCTGCTCCCAATGTCAACCAGGCTCCACGCGACAACCAGACTCGCATCATGCAGAGCCGTCGCCAGATGGAGAACGAGGGTGAGTGATCTCCACTTCTTTTCCATCATTGCCTTTTCCGTTTTATTTGATTTTATACTAACGCCATCTTCAGCTATGAACCGTTATAATAACACGCCTCTCGAAGCCGTCGGCGGCACCATCTACGAGCTCTGCAAGGACCAGCACGGCTGCCGGTACCTGCAGAAACAGCTGGAGAACCGCATCCCCGAGCAGGTTCACATGATCTGGCTTGAGACCAACCAGCACGTTGTCGAGCTCATGACTGACCCTTTTGGCAACTACCTGTGCCAGAAGCTGCTCGAGTACTGCAACGACGAGGAACGCACGGTTCTTATTCAGAACGCTGCCCAGGATATGGTTCGCATTGCTCTCAACCAGCATGGCACCCGCGCCCTGCAAAAGATGATTGAATTCATCTCCACCGAGAAGCAGGTGCAGATCATCATCGAAGCCCTTCGCAACCGCGTTGTCGAACTTATCCAGGATCTCAACGGTAACCACGTCATCCAGAAATGTCTCAACAAGCTCACGCCGGCCAATGCGCAGTTCATCTTCGACGCTGTTGGAGGCGCCTGTGTCGAGGTCGGCACCCACCGCCACGGCTGCTGCGTCCTTCAGCGCTGCATTGACCACGCCTCGGGCGACCAAAAGGTCTGGCTCATCTCTCGCATTACCCAGGAGGCCGTTACCCTTATCCAGGACCCTTTCGGCAACTATGTGGTGCAGTACATCATCGACCTCAACGACCACAACTACACCGAACCCTCGTTGCTCAGCTCCGCGGTCGCATCTGCCAGCTCTCTCGTCACAAGTTTAGCTCCAATGTCGTCGAGAAGTGTCTGCGGTGCTCGCTTGAGCCCTCCAAAGACATGATCGTCGAGGAGCTTCTCCAGCCTGGCGAGATCGACCGCCTGCTCCGCGACTCCTTTGCCAACTACGTCATCCAGACGGCTCTCGACTACGCGACGCCCTACATGAAGGTACGCCTGGTGGATAACATCCGCCCGCACCTCGCGCAAATTCGCTCGACACCCTATGGCCGCCGCATCCAGGCCAAGATCCAGACCTACGACTCGCGCAGTGGCCACTCTAGCGGACAAGCCACTCCCGCCGAGACGTCCCAGGGCCAGATCCCTCTGCACAACCGCGGCAGCAGCTCCAACATCATGGTCCCAACCTCGGCTTTCTCGACCAACGGTGGTGCTGGCAACGGTGCCAATGGCATTGGCCATCGCGGCAGCATCAGCTCGACGAACGGCCCTATCAACGGCAATGGCAACGGCAACGGCCGCCCTGTTGCGACGTATGGCCCTCCTCCCACCTTTGGCCGCGGCCCCATGCCTTCCAACGGTGCTCCCACTACCGGCGCCATGATGCGACCATGGTTCCCATCAGCATGCCCCCAACAGCATGGGTCCCGGCATCCCCAGCATGGTCGCTGGTCCTGGTATGGGTGTTGCAACGGACAACGGCGAGGCTGCGTGGCTCTAGAATGGCGCGTGGTACCAGACCCCGATGCAGCATTACCCGGTGCAGTACCCGATGCAGTACCCGATGCCGTATGGCTACGTGATGCTTTCCTCAACAGTGAGTCGGCTCTCAGTCGACTTTTTTTCTATCTCGATCTCGATTTCGATTTCGATTTCGATTTCGATTCGTTTTCGACTTGTCTTTACAGGCGACTCAACTCGGGATGCAGTTAATCTGCACACTTGACATCCAGCCAGGTGCCTGCTCAACAGTTGCTTGCTCTCTTTCTGATGTCGCTATTTGTGTGTTTCAAGTCTCCCCACCACCACTACAATTGTTCGTTTCTGTCCTTGTTCTTGCGCAATATTGTGGGTTTTCTTTTCGCATGTACTTTTGTGTGTGATGAAGTATGACTTTCTCTTCTGCTGGTTCAGCCTTGAACCGCCAGCCGCCAACACAAAAGAAGTATTCCCGGGAAATCGGTTTCTTCACACTTACGTTCTTGTATTTTGCCATTTATGAACAGCTCTTCACTTTACACTTTCATTTCTCGCCGTTTGGCATTCACAGCTGTGCGTGTCTTTGTTACTTTACTTGTCTCCTTTTTTGTTCTTTTTTAAGTTGCGTCTACAACATTGTTTTCTTTTAACTTGTTCTTGTTCTTTGTGAATTACCTTTGCTTTGATTTCGTGCTCGTTCCTTTTCTTTTCCTTTTTCACTCTGCCTCTTCTTTTCCTCTTCTCCTGTCGGTGTCACTGCCTTATATTTGCAACTCGCAATATATAATTTACGACGACCCTTGATCTTCCAGCATCCGAATTCCGCTTCTCCCTCGAACGCGACGAACTGATGACGATGAATGACGATTCTGATTTACCTTTTCTTCATCTTTCTTTCTCCTTTTTAAACATTGATCGGCGCTAAGATGCCATCCATATCACACGTGGCTAATATGTGGGAGAGGTTCAGCCACAACAAAACACGATCTTGATGCCAGTCGTTTTTATTATTTTGTATTTACAGTACTGTTCAATCTGTCGCTTTATTGACTTTTCAATCTATACTATATCTGTTCTTCTTTTCCCTTCCCATGTTTCCTTACTCCTTCTTGTACACCAGCCGAGCAATGGTGGTTGAGTGTGCTGAAGAGTCTGCCTTTTTCTGTCTTTGCTCTTTTTCTTCATGGGTTTAATGTTTATTGAGATAAGGCCAGCTTTTAGCCACGTACTCGTTGTCAAGATGAGCGTTTTAAAAAAAGGTAAACATGGGTGGAAAGTAAAGGGCAAGACACTCCACAGATATTGTTGGGTTATTCTTTGAATCATTTACTGCCAAAATCAATAATCAAAACAAAACACGAGTGCTTTTCTTCTTTTATGTGCCAAGTCGCCTTGAAAAGGGAGTTTTATAAGTGACAGAAAAACAAGAAAATAAAACAAAACAAATGCTACGCGGGTCCAAAAATCAAAGAAAAAAAAAGAAACCAACCTCTGTAAAGAGAACAAGCAAAACCGACGCCACCCTATCCTACCATTCTGCAATGCCGTAAGTTCTTTTCTTGCAGATCTTCTCTAGTTTTGTTGGCCTCACTTCTTGCCTCGGCCGCCCGTCTTCTTGGCCGCCGCCGCTGCTTTGCCCTTGCCGCGTGCCTTGGGCGCCTCGTCCTCGTCGTCCTCCACGTCGCCATCCTTGGCCGCCTTCTTCTTGGGCGCCGCACGCTTGGCCTTGGCCTTGGGCTTCATAATGTACTTGTCCTTTTTGAGATCGAGCTCCTCCTCGTCCTCGTCGACGGCTCGGCCACGACGTCCGCATCGTCTTCCTCTTCAATGGCCTCCTCCAAATCGGGCGCGTCGCGTGCCGTCTTCTTGGCTACTGTGACGTTGTTGGTCGCCTTCATGAAGGGGACCGGATGCGGCATGCCGTTGTATCTTTTGAGGAAAGTCGGTTAGCATGCAAAGCAGATTAATGGAGAAAAAAGAAAGAAAAAAAGAAAGAAAAAAGAGAAAGAAAAAAGAAAGAAGGATAGGGGCGGGAACGCCTTTCTGGTAAACGCGGCTTGGTCTGGGTGTCAATGTTGACCATGTCTCGGACATGTAGCCGAGACCCATCTCGCGGATGGCATCGACGTCTTCGCGCGTCAGGTAGTACTGGTCCATCAGCTCAATGACATTGTCAATGGCGTCTTTGCCCTCCGTCTCCAGCTGCTTGATGAGCTGGTACCAGAGCACAGGCAGGTACTGCTGGCGGACCTCGTTGTGGTCGCCCGAGGCCCGGAGACGCATGTGCGAGTGGAGCTCGCGCAGGAGACGGCCAAACTTGCCCGTCTTGCTGTTGTTGCCGAGCCACGAGGTGAAGCCCGAGTGTGTCAGCTGGCCGGCAATGAAGCTGGCCGGACGCACGGAACTGAAGACGGCGTGCGTCGGCATCAGACTCCATTGCTGTTGGGGGCCGTGGATCATGCGGTCGACAAGGTCACCGTCGCTGATGCTCTCAGCCGCCTGGTCACGAGCTCGAGGTACTTGAGGTTGGCCTCGCGCTTGCTGCGCGACGTGCTGTTGGTGAGTGCCTGCGGCCGCGTATTGAGGTAGTTCTCCTGAATCATGAGGTAGCTGAACTCGTGGTCGTTGAAGTACAGCTCAATCTTGTCGTTGAGGGTGGCCTTGCTCGCAGGTGCAACAGCCCGCCGCCCAGCATCTTTTGGCAAATGTCCCACGGCTTGAGCACGACATGCTTCTCCCATGCCTTGGTCATGGCCTTGCCCTCGTCGTACGACATGGTGGACTGGTCGAGTTTGGCAGTGGACAGCATGTTGATGATCTGCCGAATGTCTTTGCCCGTGCCTCAATCAGAGCATCAACCACCTGCGTCGGCATCTTGAGGCCCTCGCGAAGGCAAATGGTCATGATACGCGAGCGGATCTGGTCGACAGTCGGCCGGTTGAAGCGAATGTCAAAGGCAACATTGTCAAAGGGCCGCATCTTGGGCAGCCGGCGCTCGTTGCAGATGAGAATGAGCGGCACCTCGGTCTTCCGGCAGAACTTGGCCAGAGCTGCAATGCCGCCACGGTCGCCGGCCGACATACCGTCGACCTCGTCCATGATCAGGACAATGTTCTTCTTCTCGGTCGAGACCTTCTTGCCGTCGGCAGCAAAAAAGCCCATCAGCGAGGTGTTGTCCATGGTGTCCCCAATGCCGTTTTCGACCATCTTCTTGCTGCGCGTGTCACTGGCGTTGTTCTCGATGATGTCGTGGTCAGCCAGCTTGGCGGCCAGATGCGCTGCCGTTGTCTTGCCGATGCCAGGCGGTCCGGAGATGATGATTGCACGGGAGTTGCCCAAGCCGTCAGCACCCTTGACCTTGAAGTCGTACTTTTTGGCCTTAGGCCAGTTCTTCAGCCAAGAAGCGATCCGCTCGACCTGGGCCTTGTTACCACAAATGTGGTTCATCTGGGTCGGCGCATACTTGGTCGTCCAGAGTTGCTGAGAGCTTGCCGGAGGTGCGGGCGGGCAACCGGCGGAGGGCGGGCAGCCGCCTGAGCCGAGCTTCCACCCTTGCCGTTTGTTGCGGGTGCCTTTGCGGCGGCGGCAGCGGCAGCTTTGGCGGCAGCCTTCTCTGCGCGTTCGGCTGCGAGTCTCTTGGACTCTTCCTCCCGGTTCATCTCTCGGCGGCAATGCGAATCTTCTCCAGCTCCTTGTCCTGCTTCTCGCGGCCTTCTCCGCCTCTTTGCTGTCGCCTCCGCCCGCCGGCAGTCGCTTCACCATCTCGAACAAGCCGTTCTCGTCAATGGTGCGAATCCCAAACTGCTGGATCTTGGCGAGCTTAGAGGGGCCGGCATCGTCACCCAGCACAATCCAGCCGGTGTTCTTGCTCGGCGCGCCCATCACTTTACCGCCGTATCGCTTGACCAGCGCCTGGCCCTCGTCTCTGCTAATCGTCTTCAGAAGGCCAGTGAACACAAAGGTCTGGCCGGCCAGACAGTTGGGCTCACCCTCGGGTATCTCGACGGCGCCAGCGTTTGGTGGAGCCCCAGCGTTGCCGCCGCCAGCAGCTGCCTTTCGCCAGTTAAACTTGGCCGCCTTTGCATCCTTGGCGGTGGGGAGGGAGGCGTGATGAGCGGGATGGAGTCGAGGATGGCCTGGACAGACGAGTGTCCACCGGAGGAGCTGCTCGGAGCCGCCGCCTTGGGAGCCGCTTTGGGAGCCGCCTTGGGGGCCGCTGCCTTCTTCGGAGTGGAGGCGGCGGGCGATTTCGGCCTGGCGGCTGCCGTCGTGGCGGCTGTTGTAGCCGCCTTCTTACGGGGCTTGGTGACGGGCGACAGATCGACATCAGACTCCGAGTCGGGGACTTGCGCTTCTTGCCGGCGCCATTGCTCTTCTTTGGCGTTGCCGTCTTGCCCTTCTTTGGTGCAGGCTCGAAATCGTCCTCGTCAGAGTCGATGGTGATGGCGGCAGCCTTGGTGCTGCGCGAGGCCACACGCTTGGGCTTGGGCGCAAAGTCGTCCTCACTCTCGTTGTCGTCGTCGTTGTCCATGTAGTCGTCGTTCTTTCTCTTGCCCCGCTTGACATCCGCCGCAAAAATGTCATCGCCGCCGTCGTCGTCGTCTTTGTATGCATCCTCGTCGTCGCCCAGGTCGTAGGATTTGTATGCGGCCGTGGACCTCTTCTTCTTTGCTGGCGGTTCTGCTGCAGGCGTAGGTGCAACATTCTCCTTCTTTCTCGGGCTCACGCGGATCTCGATCTCGGTTTTCGGGAGGCTTTTTGGTGCTGCCTTGGCGGGTGTCGTCTGTGTCTTGGGCTTCTGGTTCGTCTTGGACGAGGCAAAGTAGTCGCTGGCGGTGACCTCGACGCCGTCAGGTTGAGTGTCGCTGGTGTTCTTGTTAGCTGTTGTGCCGCCATCTAGTTGAAAGTCCAAGCTTGGGCCGAGAGCTCGCTTACCCTTCTTCCTCCTGGGCGTCGTCTTTGCTGGCTTCTTCACTCTAGAGTGTCGTCAGTTGCCATCCATTTTCTGTTCTGTTTGGCTTCGAAGCATTCGTCCCAACTCACTCGACCACTTCATCGTCGTCACTTTCTTCCACGACCTTGCGAGCTCCTATTCCCTTGTGTTAGCTGAGGGCCACTTGTGCAACATCTCCCGTCAAGAACGTCAAAACTGACTTCCGCGGCCCTTGGGAGCTTCTTCTTTCTTCGGAGCAGCGGATTTGGCCGGAGCAGCTCCGCCTTTTGGGCCAAAGAATGACCGGATGTCAGGCATGATGGCTGGTGGCGGGAG
This sequence comes from Sporothrix protearum, assembly GCA_016097115.2. Lineage (NCBI taxonomy): Eukaryota > Fungi > Ascomycota > Sordariomycetes > Ophiostomatales > Ophiostomataceae > Sporothrix > Sporothrix protearum. The sequence continues at coordinate 1,024,656 of JADMNH010000003.1, forward strand.
ACAGTCCCTGAACGTGAAGGGGCCAGAAGGATGTCGATGCAGCAAGAACGGGGAATGGATAGGCGGCGGTCCGGTTCTGTGATGAATCTGCTGTCGGCAGTGTGGGAAAAAAACAATGGGAAATGGATTAAAATACGAAGTATGTACTGTGTGAAAAAGAGGCAGAATGGCAGGCAACACTTCGAAAGCAACAAGAAGCAGAAGCAGGCAAAAGCAAGCGCTCCTTCCTGTCAAGTGTATATTATGGTGGGGAGAGGCCACTGCCGAAATGCGCGAGCTGCCCTCTTTGCCTGTCGTTCTTTCCTTCTTTTCCCCTGCTCTGGTGCCCTTTGCCTAATTAGAAGGTACGCGAAGTTTGACGCGAAAAACGTGACCTGGAGCGTGTACTACTCAGTAGAGAGCGCGGCTCGTACCTGCTGGTTATGGTGCTTGACAACGAACGGCTGGTGGGGCTTAACTGCCCAGTCTAGGAGGTTCACGTGCCTGTATTTTCAGGCACCAAAAGCTCACACAAACGGGCCCTCCCAGCCCATTGGCCCACTAGCGTGGCCTGAGCTCTCTCCCAAGCCAATTGGTATCGCCGTAGAGTTTTTCGCAGCCGGTCGAGAAGGAAAGGCTCCGGACCGTCGAACGACCTCGATTTGCGCAACAGTTTGGTGACAGGATCGCAAAACCAATTGTCCGCACAACCGTCCACCGGCCGATCTCCTTTGATCTCGATACACACAATCGGCCCACCATGCCGTCGAGCGTGCCAGGAGCAGCCTTGCCTGCGCCAGGCTTTCCAGCGCCTGAGCATCACCACTTCCGCATCTACTACCACCTCCACCTCCTCCTTCTCCGCCGCCGCTGCCGCCCGCTCCTCCTCTGCCTCCTTCTCCCCTCGCACATTCTCCACCAGACCCGCCATGGCCTCCTCGTCAATTAATACGGCCATCGATTCTGGCCGCTACGATCGCCCCGATCGCGCCCGATTTCCCGCCGCGCCTTCTCGGCCACGTCTGTCGCCCGCGGCGGCACCTGGCTCGAGCCCTCACTCAACCGCCGGAAGCGTATGATGAAGGGCCGGCCCCGTGTTGCCACGGGCGGCTCCGTCAAGGGCACCACGGTCGTCTGGGGCGACTACGGCTTGCGCATGTACGACCACCACCGCCGCATCAGCGCCAAGCAGCTCAAGGTGGCCGAGGACACCATCAAGGCCCGTCTGCGTGGCCAGCGCTACCGCTTGTACAAGCGTGTCAACTGCAACGTCGGCGTCTTTGTCAGCGGCAACGAGGTGCGTCCCCCCCCCTCTCCCCCCTTTTCCGAAGTTTTCCGAAGTGCGCGCCTACACGATTGAATTTTAAAATGCCTTTGCTGACCAACCCTCTGCCTGCAGATTCGCATGGGCAAGGGTAAGGGTTCGTTCGACCATTGGGCGTCCCGTGTGGCGGTCAACCGCATCATCTTTGAGATCCGCGGCGCCATCCACGAGCAGGTCGTGCGCGATGCTTTCCGTCTGGCCGGCAACAAGCTGCCCGGCCAGTACGAATTTTGTCAAGAAGGGCGACCCGGCCGTGGTGGGCATCACGAAGCTGGAGGACGGCCTGACGGTGGAGGACCTGAAGCGGCCGTGGAAGTCGGCCGCCGACGTGCCGCCGGTGAACGAGGTTGGCAGTGCCCCAGCTGCGAGCGCGCCGCCCGCGTAAGAGCAAAGGCCAGAGCGGAAGGTCGGTGTGGTTAGAGACGCGCAAATCCAAACGAAGGTCCATAAGCGGGCCATGGGGTATAATTTATATACGTATGCTGCAATTGTACTAGTATTCAAGACAGAAAACTCAAACAATAAACAAAGTAAAAGAAACTAGTGCGCGGGCTGGACATATAAGGGCTCGCATTGGAAACAAGGACATCTCTCTCAAAAGAAGATACATAAAGTGAGGGAAACACTTGACGTCAAAAGAACAAACGACAATAGCAATGTATTGGGAATCGAGATGTGTCAAGTTTGAAGTATCATTCTAGTGAATCTGAAGCATAAGAAATAAGAAAAGCTACTAGCTAAAGCTTTTCGTCATACAAGGTGTGGATGGAAGGGGAGCGATAACGAGCAGAAACGGAACCAAAGAGCATACATGAAATAACAGGGGAAGAAAAGACATCTGCGTGGGCAGGTCGGGTCAAGAGAATAAAAATCAAACCCACTTTTTTGTAGAAAGAAGAAAGTCCTCCCATTCACCAGAGACAGTAGAAAGTAGAGTTGCTTTGAGCAGAAGAAGAACAAACGGTAAAGAATAAAAAGGGGGTAGTAAATTTTCTTGGATGTTTCAAGATAGAAAGAATTGAAAGACGAAGAAGAAAATAAGAGACATGAGCGGTTGTAAACTAGACACGAGTCGCAACTGTTGCAAAAGAAAAAAAGAAGAAACACACACACAGAAAGCAACCCGCAAGCCCCCCCCCTTTCCCTTTCCCTTTGGTGACAGCACAAAAGAAAATAAGACAGAATGAAGAACGAGAGAAGAGACATACAAGCCAATTCAACTTTGCCTAACCCCACCGTGGTTCTCCGACAATACCAATGGATAGAAAAGAGAAGAAGAAGGAATAAAGCACACCACCTATGCCTCCACCTATTGCCTTCACGACCCTTTTGCGTTTGCGCTGACAAAAAGGAGCAGCCCAGCTTTGGGATCTACACCTCCACCCATGAACTCGAATGTTCTTTTTCTGTTCGCACTATGAAGACTCCGTCTTGGTGATGATGCCGTTGATGCTGGACCCCGTGGGCGTCGTGGTGGCTTTGTTGTCCCCGCCCCGCCCGAGGCCGAGGGAGGACCGCCGACCGAGCCAGCCACCGAGCCGGCAGGGGGCGGGTTGGGTGGCGGCCTTCTTGTCGTCCTCGCCGCTGTCGTCGTAGTCCTCGTCCACGTCCACCTTGCGCGCGGCCCGCTCGGGCTCGTTGGCCCGCGGCGGCGGCGGCGGCGGGGGCGGTGCGTGCGGCTGCTGGTCCAGACGCTTGCGTTCTTCCTGGGGGTAGTCCTTGGGGTCAGGACCGGCCAGGGACCGTCGTGCTGCGGCTGCTGCAAGTGGCCGCTGCCGGGGATCTGCGAGGGACCGCCCGACTGCATAGGCGGGAGGTGGCTCGGTATGCTGTTGTGGGCAGGCTGGTGGTGGCCGCCTCCGAGGGGTGGTAGCTTTCACGCTGCTGTTGCTGCTGCTGCTGCTGCTGGTCCTCCGACCGACGGATATCGTCGATGCGGCGCTGCTCATCAGCACGGCGCTGGTCGTCTTGGCGACGCGCCTCCGACGAGTTGCGGCGGTAAGGCTCGTGGGGCGGTGTAGAAGGCCGACGGTGGCGAATGTCGTCCATACGGGCACGCGCCTCGTCCGACGCTGGCTTCTTGGCCGACGACGACTCTGGATTTGGTTCGTCCCACTCCCGCATACGCTTCGGACCGACCGATGGTGGCCGGTCGTGGTCGCGGTGCATGCCCGACTCAGGAGGGATCGAGGACTGGGGTGGAGGGGGCGGCGGCGGCGGTGGGCCATTCTCAATCGGACCCTGACCGTTCGACTCGGGGTGTGGTGGGTACGGCGGCGGGTGCTGCGGGTACGCGGACTTGGGCGACGGCATGCGGTTGTCATGCACAGGCCGGGAGTCATTCCGGGGCGGGCTCGTCGCACGGTACATCATAGGACTGGGGTTGCCCGAGCCGTGACCCGGAGGGGGAGGAGGCCGTTGATACCATTGCTCGACGGCATCGGCGCGGGGCCAAACGTAGTTGGGGTTCTGAACACGCGTTTGAGGCTGCTGAGAGGGAGGGGGTGGTGGTGGCTGCTGCTGCTGCTGGGGCGGCGGCGGGCCGTAGTGGTTGGGGGGAGGAGGGAGCGTCTCAGAGGACCGCCGGGCGGCAGCGAATTGGGACCGCTCATAGGGCTGGGGCCGCCGGGGCCGCCGGGGCCAGGCCCGCCGGGACCGCCGGGGCCAGGACGACCCTGCTCAGGATAGGGCCGAAGTTGCTGCTCTTGGCGCGGGCTGCCTTGGCGAGCGGGTGGGGGAGGAGGAGCAGGTCCCGGTAGGGCTCGCGTTGGTCGAAGGGGTTGGGCGGCTGGGGAGGAGGATTCATCTCGGACAGACGGCCCCATCCGTTGGTGCCCGGGCCAGGTGGGGGGCGGCCGTTCAAGGCCGCAGGCTGCTGAGGAGCGGAACCAGCCCACTGAGGGCCCGGAGGGCCAACAGCATTTGTCTGGTAGGCGTGCGGGTGGACGTCGGTAGGCATGGGCGCGCTGCCGACGCCGTTGGTCGAGCCGCTGCGCAACAGTTGCAAGCGGGCCTTGATGTGCGGGTTGTTGGGGTCGAGCTCGGCGGCGCGCTGGTAGGCGTCGAGAGCGTCGCTGATCTGGTTGTTGCAGGACTCGTAGAGCGTGCCCAGGTCGTACCAGACCTCTGAGATGAAGGGATTCAGGCGAATCGCACGGGAGTACGCCGTCCAGTGCATCGCGGTACTGGTTGATCTGGTAATACAAAACTCCGATAGAGCACCAGAAGGTAGGGTTGCGGCCCTCGCGATAGACGGCTTGCTGGTACGCCTCGTACGCCTTGGGGTACTTTTGCTGGGACATGTAGCAACGGCCGAGCAGGTACCAGCTCTGGGCGTCGTTGTTGTCGGCGGCGACCGACTTCTCGAGGTACTCTATGGCGCGGTCCTGGCTAGCAAAGCTGCTGCTCTGGTTGTGGTACAGCCAGCCGAGCTGTTGGAGGACCTTGGCGTGGTTGGGGTCACGCTCGAGAAACACGCTGGTATGCGCCCTTGGCATTGTCAAACTGGATGGGTGTTAGTACTGGCCATCTTTAAAAAATGTTCGAAGCTCTGTTGTATTTGTTCGGTCACCGCGGAGGGCAATAGAGTAGGACCACGCACATCTTTTTGCTGCTCGTACACGTGGCCGATCTGGAACCAGATGTCCTCCTCGGTCAGAGGCGGCGGCGGCGACGTGACAATGTACTTGAAGCACTACAGGAGAAGGGGTGGGTTAGCAGGATTGTCCGCGTCGCTCGTACAGAAGCAATGTGAAAAGAGTATTAAAAGTTATGCAGTGGCTTACCTCAAGACTCTGGCTGTACTTCTGCTGCTGCTTGTATATGATGCCGAGGCGGAAGTAGATCTCGTTGGCCTTTTCAAAGTCGGGCTGCATGGACATAACTTGCGAAAAAGCCTCCTCTGCATGGTCAAGCGAGCCGTAGCGGTCATAGAGGATGCCGATGCCGTACCAGAGTTTGGGCTCCTTGGGGTTCCGAAGGTTCACGAGAGCAGACTGGTAGGCAAGCGTAGGCCTGCTGCAGATCGTCCATCATCAGGTAGCAGTGGCCGAGGCTGCCCAAGACCTCGCCGTTGTTCGGGTCGAGCTTGAGGATGGTCTGAAGGAACTCAATGGCCTTGGGGAACTCCTCACGCGAGCGCAGAATGAGGCTGATGGCGTTCATGGCCGGGATGGACTGGTTGTTGGAGGCGGCAAGCGCATGGTCGTATGCCTCCATGGCATCGTTCAATGTTGCCGAGAAGCTCAGAGAAGGAGCCTGGAGACGGGGTACGGGTTAGTACGGGAAAGAATGGGAAGGGAATTTGGAAAAGGAATGAGAAAGAGAGGAAAAGAAAGAGGGGGAAAAAGGACACAAGAGTGTGCGCAACAAAGGCGGACATACCGATTTGCATCCAGACAGTCTCGTTCATGGCCATAATTTGGCGCGACGGCGCATAGGTGCTTGGCAGAGGGGGCGGCTGGGGCGGCGCAGGCCCCGGGGGCCGTGATGCATCTGCATTGACGGCGAAGGGTGGTGCTGGCCATTGCTGTCCTCTTGCTGTATCGTCTGACAGCCGGCAGAGGAGAAGCGATGTGGCAGGGCTGATTGATATCCCGGTGTTGAAGGATACAATCGCGGGTCCAGGGTCCAAAAACAAATAGAAAATGGAAAATGGCAAATGGAAAATGGAAAATGGAAAAGAAGAAGCTCAAAACGAGGCCGATCCAAAGAAGAAAAGTCGCCGGGACAGAAACGCGCTAGATTATCGCGACGGTCGCGATGACGATGTTTTTGTATGCCGATGCCGAAGGCTGGGAAGAGAAAGGAGGGGAAGTCGTGTGGCGAGGAAAGCTGATCGCGCTGACTCGACGATGCCCAAAGCCCAACAAGTTGGCCGACTGGTGATGGGAGCAGAGGAGCAGATGGGGGAGGGAGTGGAAGACGGGTCGCGCGCACGAATCGTGACGTGGATGGACGAAGCAAAAAGCGCAGAGAGGAAAAAGGGGAAGAAGAAGAAAGGAAGCCAAAAGGGAGAGGCAGAAGGGGCAGAAGGGGCAAGAAGGGGAAAAAGAGGCAGAGAGGGAAGGAAGGAGAAGGGGAAAAAGGAAGGCGAAGGCTCGCACTTTCCCTGCTGTCTTGGGGTTGCTTTGGCCGCGGCGTGCGAACTTACCTTACCCACGAGCTCGGTTTTTTCTCCTCTCCCGTCTTTTTTTGCACAGTACTCTTTTATGTCTGAATTTATCGATTTTAGTCGTATTTTGGTATTTTATCGATTAATTTATCTTAGCTTGGGTTGATCGAACCGCCCCCGTTGTCCGATTTCCATTTTTATTTTAGCGCAGATGATTTCTCTCCTCTTGCCAGAATTGCCCTTGTTGGGTTCCGTTGACGCCTGTTGCAGGGGGTGGAGTGGGAGACCCATTTTTCTTTTTCGGCTTTATTTTGGGTTTCTTTTAATTCTGCACCTTCCTTGGCCTCCCTTTTGTTCGGGTGGGGTGCTGGTGGCTCTGGCCTGTGGCTCCGCTCCTGTGCTTTCTTTGGTGGTGCTCGCTGGCGTCGCGCTGGGTGTGGGTGAACAAGTTTTGTGGATACTGTGGGATCGAACCTTGGGACCCAAAACAGGTACTCCCCGCCCCGGTTGCTCCAGGGTTGCGGAACCGCAAATGGGCTGCTGAGTTGTGAGGGATTGGGGCTGCGTGCACGCGTGATGTACATGTACGCTTGTACCTTTAAGTGGGTCCGAGTAGTAGCGTGGGTGGGTAGCTTTTGTAATGCATTTTGTGGCTACTTTGTATTGTGTGGGTGTCTTGGCACTGAGGTGCTCCTTCCTCCTCTGTCTGTCTCTCTCTCTTTCCCATTTCCCAGGTGGGGACGTGAGAGAGGTGTGGAGACTGTGCGTTTTTGCTGCGTGCTTGCCGGCCGATGCCTTTTTTGGCGTGTACATGTATCTTACATACTCATACTCCCGTAGTCGTTTCTGTCTGGGTGTCTCTTTCCTTTTTCTTTTCATCTTCCCTTTCCTTCCTTCCTTCGGTCCCGCCCGCCCCCTTTCCCTCCCCTTGGACTCCTTCCTCTCACGCGCCGAGACAGCAAACGTGGCGTAACGCATACATCGTTACTGTGTAGACTGCAAATCCACAGCAAATTCACGCTAAGCCCGTTTTCCACCGCCGGGGACGTCCAATCCACTGGCGGCCACTGGCGGCTGGATTGTGTGGCCCGTGCATTAGCGAGGCGCCTTCCCAGTACGGAGTAACTTCGTAGACACACCAAGACGGAAAGAAGCTCTGTACTACGGTAGAGGCCCAAAGAACCAGCCGAGAGCCAGTGAGAGCCACACTTGTGACAGTTGTGTCCTGCAGTCCTGACTGGGGGCCGTTGTGATTGGCGCAACGTTCTGTCTCGTTTTGTGGCGTCCGGCTTTGGTGGATGCAGGAAGGTGTTCATTACTGAGTACTATTACGACGGCCGATACGCGACGAGAGGGCGAGAGGGACACGAAATACGAGTAGGGCAGATGGCCAGGCCCAGACTCAAACCATGGTTTTCCCTGGTTGTTCTATTCCCTTGTCAAAAAGCTCTTTTCCCTCAAGAAAAAGAAAATGAGGCCCAAAAAACGGCGTCGAGGGCACATCGTAACGATGAACTGTGCATCTGCGTCTGACCATTTCCGCCACTGGTCGCTCCTGCCAGCCGGCTACGCTACGCGCGCCTGCCTGATTTGCCTTTCTCTACGACGTGCCGAGTATGTACTTTGTACCTTTGTCAGTTGCACACATCAGACACGCAACAACGAGGGGAAGGAGCGCCGCGGACGGCAACTTGGGCCATGCGCCTGGCGTGACGCCAGTCGAGCCCCGTTAATATTTCAAAGAACGTTTTTTTTTTGTATCTTGTATCTTGTATCTTGCACCTTGTATCTTATATTCTGTAGCTTGTATTCTGTATCTTGTTGTTTGTCCCATGGGGCGAGATGCTGTAGTCCCGAATATACACCGCGATTTAGTTAAACTTTAATAGCGCGGAGTCATCGGCACGAATCTCGATAATTTGTTTGTAGTGTGAGAGAGTAAAAGTGTTGTTAATTAATCTAAGTTCTAACCCCCTCCTCGGATGTCCTCGGAGAATGTGCTAAATACCAAGAAGGTGGTTGCCCCACCTTCGCCACACCCCCCTAATTTGCTAAAATTATTTATCTAATATAGGTAATATTTTGAGAAACGCCTTGTGTTTTGGTAGCGGTAGTGTTTAGTGAATCCGTTTACCTCTTATTTATTAGTGGAGATATGATGGAATATAATAGTACCTTTAATTATTTTTTATTTAAGTTAATAGTTATAGATATTTATATATTTAAGCCTAGAGTTAAGTTATATATTTTTATTATTAATAATATCGAGTGTACGTAAGTTATCGTAAAAAGTATTTATTTACGAGACGTAAATATTAAGTTTTTAAAAGAGTCGGAGTTAAAAGTAGGTTTTTTTAATCCTTTATAATAATACGAGGAGTTTTACCTTTATATTTAATATAATAATAACTTTTTACTTATTAACTTTTTAATATAACGGAGCGTTATATAATTTAAGTAATACGTTTTAAGAGTTATAACGGTCGTTTAGGTTATTAACGTATAAAGCGTTTATAAATAATTCGAAATTACGGGAAGTAGTATTAAGGAAAAATAATATTTTATAAGCGGTAAATTAAATATAATTTTATAAGTAATAAATAACGTTAAAGTAATTAAAGGAGGGATTTATTACGAATCGGGAGAGTAACGAAATAACGAATATAATATTTAATCGGGTAATAATAATTAATTAAAGGAAGCCGCCGATAATCTTTTAGTAAATATAAATATCGCGTATAAATACTTAATTAATGTTTTTAAATAATATAATATTAAAGGGTAATAGGGTGTTTTATATTATATTTAATGAGAGAAGCGGTAATTTTCTTCGCGTATATCTTTTATAAAAGTTAAATACTTAATTATATTCGGATAATTTATATCCTTAGGTAATAATTATTATAATTCTTTTATTATAAATATTACTACGGTAACGACCTCGTATCTCCCTCGTATTAATGCCACTTCGTAGCTAATAATAAAGGGAGCACGAGACTAACACGTAACGAGTGGCTAGTGCGGTGGCACGTACGTGGCTAGGCGCCCTCGCGGGCGCCACGCCACCAGTATAAATTTCTCTTAAGTAGAAGGCCTCCCCGAATACCGTAAAGTTTCGGGAGGCAAGACTTAGTTCTTGTATAATATTAAACTTACCTTCGCCCTCGAAACGCCTACGCTTTATTATCGTAACCACCTATCCCAAATTCTATAATAATAATTAATATTATTTCCGTTAATAATTTTAAAAATTACTTTATAAGTCGGTAATAATTTATTAAGTTATATTTTATTTATCGCGATTATAAACGATATTAAAATTATCGACGAAGAAAAAAAAGAGGATATTATCTCTTACGAATATATAAACGTTTTAAAAGAGTTAATAAAAAGGAAATAAAACCGTTTTAATTTTATCGATAAATAATTTTTATTATAAGTTTTTTAAGTGTAATAAATTATAAAGGGCTTTTTTAATTTAAATTATTTATTATTTCGGAACCCGGGTAGTTATTTTATATATACCGGTAAAGGAAGTAAGGTATTTATATAAGTATTTAAAATATTATATTATTTAATAATTATATCGCGTTAAAGTACGAGGATAAGGATTATACGGAGCGACTTAATAATAAGCGTCGTAACGTAGGTTTCCTAAAAGATATTTCTAATTTAGTCGCCTCGTATAATAAGTCTTACTTTAAATTTATAAAAATATACCGTACTTATTAAGTTTATAAGTATAAACCTATTTATTATTAATTATTTTTTATTTATAATTAAGTTTAACGGTTTCCTAAAAGTGGGTATCGTAATAAACTTATAAATATACTTTTATAATTTACTCCTAGTTAAATATAAAGATATTACGCCGGGCTTTAACGATTATTCGTAAGGTAAATAATAAATTATTAATATAAAGTTAAAAATATACTTTCTTAAAGGTTAATATTACGAGGAAGGTAGTTATTAATTACTTTCCCGTACGACACGTAATAACTATACTACTAGCTATTACGTAACGCGGCCTTCCTAAACCGTACTAAAGGGTATAAGTGGCTTTTCTCCTATACGTAATAATCCTTTAACTTAATTATTAATTATATATTATTTTACTTTATTTTTTAATCGCTTACATCGTACCCTTATACTATTACGAAGTTTTATAAAACCGTTATACCCTCGCCTTTTACCTTATATCGCCGTTACTTAATATTTCGATACTAGCCGTAACCGCGCCTCGTACGTAATATTTAGTAATAACTCCTTTATTATTTTTAAGTAACCCCGACCCCCGAGTTTATTTAAAAGCCTCGTAAAAAGCGATTATATAAGGATTAAAAATTTTTTTTAACTCTCCGGTACCGAGCTTAAAAATATTAATTTCGATAAACCGTTTAAAATTAATTAAACGCCTCCGTATTTAACGGAGTAAGTTATTATACCGTTAAATAATATACGAAAAAGCCGTTTAATATTAATTAAGCGCTTCCGTATTTAATAAAGTAAATTACCGTACCGCCGAATAACGTACGAAAAAGCCGCCCGTAATTACGTAAACGTTTTTAATAATATAAAATAAAACACCGTATTATTTATCGTAACGTACGAAAAAAACCGTTTATACTTTACGAGTATATTATTAAATAATAAGCGAGAACGCGCGAAACGAGAGTTTATAACCCTCGCGTACTTATCGTTATAATTCGATAAACGCTTCCTCGTATTACGGACTTAATATATTACCGTATAAACTTAAAAAAAACGGTATTAACGTAAAGTATACCGAGTTTATTAATATACCTCGTAAACTTAAAACGTTAACCGTTAATAAGGGCGTAGTTAAAGTTTCGCGAATTTAAGCTTCGTTATTAACGGCCTTTTTCGAAAAGTTTTTAACCGGACGCCGTTTTCGATAACGGTTTAAATCTCGTCACGAATTTATTAATAATTACGACCCGTAAGGTATAAACTTAATAAAGCCTTTAAACCTTTAATATAAGTAGTCCTGCTTATACGTAATTAAGTTTACTTTTTATTAATAAAATATTATAAAACTCCTAGGTATACTACGGGTATTTAGAGTCTAGTGGGTATCGGGGGGGTTTTATAATAATAATACTATAAGCCGTTAAGGATTAAATAACGAATATAATAATAAATATATAATTAAAGGTAAGTATAGTATTATTAAGAAACTAATTCTTACTTCTCTAATCTCTAGTAAAAGTGGGTGCCCCTTTCTTATAAGGAAACTATCCTTTATTCCGGGATAATTACGTTAATATTTCGATAACGGTTTAAATCTCGTTACGAATTTATCGATAACTACGACCCCGTAAGGTATAGACTTAGTAAAGCCTTTAAGCCTTTAGTATAAGTAGTCTTATTTATACGTAATTAAGCTTAGCCCTATTCTAGGCTTAGCTTTTATAAACCCTAGGGGACTTTATAAGGTGTTAACCTTATCGAATATAAAAAGGGTAAATTATTTATAACTTTTTAAATATAAGTTAACCGTAATAATTATCCCCCTTTTAATACGTATTATCCTTAACTCGTTAATTTATTAAATATATCGGTAATTAAAAGGATAAAAAATAACCGGAAATAAAAACCGGGGGATTCGTATAAAAGGAAAATTATATAAGTAAAAGCTTTTATTAAAGAAAAAACGTAAGGAAACCTAAAAACGGAAAACCCTCGTATTTAAAAAAAAAAAAAAAAAAAAAAAAAAAAAAAAATAAAAAAAACCCTTTAAGGAAGAAAACCGAATTAAGATTAAAAGGGTAATAATATAGTCGGAAATATATATATCCGGGGGGATTCGGTAATACTCGTTTTAAATTATTTTTATCCGAACCTTACTTTTCGTTATTATAATAAGTCGCGTACTATATTACGGAGCGTTTATTTAAAATAATTAACGGGGTAACGTTAATTATAAATAAATAAATAAGTAAATAAAAAGTTTATAAAGTTTTAAAGGATTTTATCTCTTTTTATTTTTTTATCCTTACTTTTATTTATATAATTAAACGTATATATAATTATATAATTATATAATTATATACTTATACTTATATATATATATAATAAGTATCGTTTTTTATTATTATATATATAATTATATTCGTAATAATAATTATATTATATATTAATATTAAGTAATCTTAAATAAAACTTAAGGGTTTTAATATATAAAATTAATTATATTATATAATAATATCTCCCACTTTAACGATATCGTCGCCCAAGACGCCGACGTAACGTCGTCGGGAGCGCCGTTAACGGGCTCGCTTAATAAGTTAAGGCGCCGGGGCTAGTTACCCCGGTATCTCCTTTAAAAGTTAAGTATCGTCCGTTAACGGCGGCTCGCCCTTTATATACCGCGTATAAAAACGGGGGCCTCGTAATATTATTATAAGCGTTACGGGGTCGTTTAAGTAATTAATTAAGCTCGCGTTAATTAAGGTTACCGAGGTCGTCGTTACCTTCGGGTAAGATAACGAGGAGGAGGACGAGGACGAGGAGATAATCGATATTAATTTTAATAACGGTAATAATAATAATAATAATAATAATAATTATAATAATAATAATAATAATAATAATAACGATAATAATATAATAATAATAATAATAATAATAATAATAATAATAATAATAATAATATAATAATAATAATAAGACGATAACGAAAACGATAACGCCGTTAAATTAATAATTATTAAGGAAAAGGACGAAAACGACGGGGAATAAACTCCGGTTTAAAAAAAAAAGGATAAAGAAAAAAACGAAATTACCGTAACCTTTAACCCGGCGGTTAAAACCTCTTTTTTTCTCCTCGAAAACTTAACCGTTATAATAAAGTTTACTTTACTTAACTTACTTCCTCGTTAATACGGGGGGTATAATTAAAAACCGTACCCCGGTAATTTTCTCTTATCCCCCGGGGTAAGGGAAAATTATTAAGTATAATTATAAAATTTACGTTAAAGGTCTTTACGCTTCCGGTAAAATTCCTTAAAGATTCTTATCGAATAAATTTATTATTAATAAACTTTAACTCCCCGGCCTTATAATCGGGGACTTCGTCCTCTTTTTTAAATAAGTATAAACCTTAAAGGGCCTTTATACCGGACCCTTTACGGGGGCTCCGGCCTTAAAAGTCGTTATTAAAGTTACGGTTTTACGTATTATTATCGTACTAAGGTATATTACCGTCGAGTATTATAAAGTATTCGGTTTAAGGGGCGCCCGTAACGTATTCCCCGTATATATTAATTTTTATTAAAAATTAAAAAATTAAAAGGAATCGTAATTAACGTTTTTTAAACGCGCCGTATTATTAAGGCTTAATATTAACGGTACGGGCGGCCCTTCGGGGCGGGGGCTTATCCCTTAAGGCCCCGGCTTTACCTCGGTTAAAGCCTAAGGACCCCTTTTTCGAGCGTTAATAAACCGAGTTACGTCGGTTATAAAGGGAAATAACCGAGTTCGTCGAGTTAAAGGTACTAGTTAACGACTAGGCCGCGGTTAAAAAAGCCTTCCTTTTATAAAAAAGGAAAGGAGACGGTTAAGTAACGTAAGGCGCCGGGTTATATAAGGGGGGTGTAACGTAAAGCGCGTAACGCGAGGCGCCTATATAAATAGCCGTTTACGGCCTTATTAATTAACTTTTTTTTAAGATTTCGTTTACGCCTTTTAACTTTATTACCTTTATCCGTAATTATATTCCGTTTACGTATTTCTCGTATAACGTTTAATATTTATACGTTTCCCTTTAAAATTTATTAATTAAACTTTAACGGTTAATTCGTTTATTTAATTAAAAAGTATTTTTAACCCTTAAAGGTTTATTTTATAAGACTCGCTTTACTTTATAAATATTTAAGTTATTTTTTAAATTAATATTAATATTACTTTAAAGGAATCCCCTCGGAATTTTTAAAGTTTTAAAAGTATTACCGGAATATATTATAAAGGCGTTTATATTACTTTAATAAGGTTAAGCGATAAGCTTATCTCCTTACCGTTCTTATAATCTTAAAAGGCTTAATAAATTTAAGTGTTAACTTCTTTAATATTATTTTAAGTTTTAAATTTTTAATAAATAACGTAATTAAATCTCCCTTTTAGAAAATTATAAGAGTATATTTTACGTTAAAGTTAACGCGTTCTCGTACTTTTATTATCCTTACTTTCTTTAAATCTCGTTATTAATACCCCTTTTAAATAATACCGTCTTCGGTACTTATAAAGAAATTTAAGTAATACCTTATAAAAAGTTCGTAAAAAAACTTATTAATTAATTCGTTTCTTATATTATTATATACGAATTTTATTATTCGTAATAACTTTAATTAATTTAAGTGGGAATCCGTAATAAAGTAACGTAAATACGTTTTTAATACTTAATTTATCCTTTTATTTATTTATCCGTTTATAAATAAAAGGTTATTAATAAACGTCTTTTAATACGAAGGTAATAATATACCTCCGCTTAATAACTGTTTATAAAAAACGATCTACGATTTATAACGATTCCCGCCGGAGGATTAAATCTTAACTACACCTCTTAATATAAAAGCTTTATAAGGTCCGCGGTTATAATTATTATTATAATAACTAGGAATAAAGTTATTTTTATAAACTTATTTATTATTATTAAAATTATATTTACTTTCTTTAAATTATTAAAGATTAATAAAAGCCCCGTAATAAAATTTATTATTATCTCTTATTATAATAATTTTAAAATTAATAAAGGTTATAACTCTTTATAAAAACGATACCTCCTAAGTTTTATTAATTAATAAATAATATAAATATCAATATAATTATATATCGTTTTCGTTATACCTTTCTTAAAAGAACTTATTTTTAATTATATCTTTAATCCTTTTTTTATTAAAATATTTAACTACCGGAGAGTCGTAATACTCTTATAAAATTCCCTCGATAATAAATTTATTCTTAAGTATTAAGATTTTTCCGTCCTTATATAAAAGACCCTCCTAGTTTTAAGACTACGTACCGTATACTCGACTTCCGTAATCTCGTATTTTATTTAAAATACCTTAAATCTCTAAATTATTTTCCTATATATTTTTAATTAAAAAGGTAAAGGGTTTAATAAGTTAAAGTCCGTAATTAAGTTTTATTTTATAATACCGGCGAACACCTCCGGTTTCCGTTAATTTTAAGGCTCGATTAATACTTATTATACTTTTTAAAATCGTTTTCCTTCGATTCCCTTATATATAAGTAATTTTCGACGGGAGGCGACGCGTTATTAATTTCCTTAGGATTTCTCCTAGAGTCCCCCCTAATTATAAATACGCTAGTTTATTAACCTAGTATTTTATTAACGTTTATAATAAATTATTAAACGTTATCTTTTTACGAAGAAATAAAAGATAATCCGTATTATTTTACTTATTATTATATTAAACGTTTAAACGGTTTATCCGTTAAATTTTACGAACCCGGTCGGTATCGGATTTCGAAGTCGAATAATATAAAGTATATATATTAACGTACTTAACGATTATTTAACTTTACTTACTTTATAAATACCGTTAAATTCGTATAATCCGATAAAACTTTAATTCTAGTAACACCCTTTAAATAATAACGCCACTCCTTAAAGGATTATATTATAATTATTATTTCTTAATCCGGCGTTCCGTAATTTAATTTAACGCCTTTAAACTTTCGAGATTAAAAAGTTATAAAATATTAACGTCCTTCCTTATTTAATTAAGAGAGGATACCGGCTATTATAAATTTAATATATTAATCTCGACTCGTATAAGTTTCCTAGGATTAAAGTAACGAAGAAGGGGCGCTTACTAAAAAGCCTTACGTAACTCCTCGAAAGCTCTTTACTAGGGAACTCCTATAATTATTAGGCTAGGTTTTTTACCCTTTATTATTCCTTTTAATTTATTAATTAATAGGTTAACCTTTTTTATAAATTTATAAATAAATCTCCGATAAAAATTATAAAATCTTATAAACACTTAAATATTACGGTAAGTACGGGGTATTTATTATTTTAAAACCGTCCGGATTCTTTCGGGATTTATAATTATTCCCTCTTTTAATAAGATATAACTTAAAAACTTAATAAACCCTTAATAAAATCGGTACTTTTTTAAGTTTATATATAACTTTACTTCTCTTAACTTCTTTAAAACTTTCTAAATATACTAAATATATTCGTCTTTCGTTTTAGAATAAATTAAAATATTATTTAAATAAATAATATAAAAAACGTTTAAGTATCCTATAAATTTCTAGTAAATATAATTTTAAAACGTAACCGGTATATTAATTAATTAAAAGGTAATACCGAATACTTAAAATAATTATATTTAATACGAAATACGGTTTTTTATTTATCCCTTACCTTAATACGAAGGCGATAATAAGTATCCTTAATATTAATTTTAGAAAAGAATTTAATACCCTAAATACGATTTAAAATTTTAAAAATTAAGGGGAGAGGGTATTAATTTTTAACGGTAATCTTATTTAACCTTTTATAATCCATATATATTCGTAATAAGTTATCCTTTTTTAAAACGAAAAGGATTAATACCTTAGTAAGATTAATCGATTTTTTAATTTAACCTTTCTTCTTAGTATTTACTAGGTATTTACGGAGGACTCTTAATTCTTTTTAAGATAATAAATAAATCCCTTTATAAGGCGGCTCGGTATTAAGTAATAAATCGATAACGTAATTAAATTATATAAAGTAATAATTTTACCTTCGTAAAATCGAATATATTTTAGTATAATCGTAATCCGGTAAAAATTTAAGATAAATCCCTTACTTCTATATCCTCGTTAGGAAGTTTTAAATATTCGTTATTAACGATTATAAAGTAATTACCGGTGTTTATTATATTTATTATAAAATTTACGGCTTCGACGAGTTAAATTCTTAAACTAATAATATTAAAATATTATTTTCGTTATACTAGAAAGTAACTTTATATTAAATTATTAAAGAGTCGGTATTCCTAATAAAATCGGGGTCTTTTCGGGGCCTCGATTTATTATAATATAAATACGAGTAAAAGATTTTTCCTCGCCTTTAAAGTTTACTATTAATAAAGGCACTTCTTAAGTATTATAAATCTTAAGGCGTAATTACCCCACCACCTTAATTATAAAGGGTTTCTAGGGACTTTTAACGAGTCGGTGTTTTTCCGCGAATATAATACCTATTACGTTTATTTTTATATTAATATCTAGGCTTACCTTAATCGTAATCGAGGGGACCCTTAAAAGATAACTTTTATTAATAATAAGCGTATAATAAATAAATTTATTTTTTTCGTTAAATTTAATTAAAGTAAAGTAAAAACGTTTACTCCGCCCTTATTTTTCCCTTTTAATTAAATATCGTAAATTATACTTTAATAACTTATCCCGCCGCTTTTTTAAAGTATACGGAAGTATAATATCTTTTTTATTTATAATTATAATAAGTAATATAAGAAAGATTTAATTTCTTTTACTTAAAATTATTTTACTTAAATTTCCCTAAGAATCGGAGTTTTTACGGTTTTCGAATTAATTCCGTTTTTTATTATTCCCTCTTAATAACTTAAAGTTATTACCCGACGACTTAATTTTATTATTAAATACTCCCTTTTTATTTTATATACCTTTATTTTCCTCCGATCGCCTTCTAGATCTTATTTACCTTTACGTTATTATATATTAGGGGGTTTTTAAAGTAATTCCGTTTATAGTTAAATATTATTAATACTCTTTTTAAAGTTTATAATAATAAATAATTAATCGAAATCGTTCGTAAAATAAATTAAGCTTTTAAGGACCGTATTTAAATAAAATAATCCGTAAGGGATTAATTTATAATTTATCGTAATTTAATTAATTTATTAATTACCGTCGTATAAATATCTCCCGTTTCCGGGGTAAAAGTATTAAGTTAAGTTTTAAAATACTTTTAAGACTTAATAATAATAATCCGTTTTAACTTCGATAACGTTTTTACGTATTACTCTTATTTTATTAAAAATTATAACTTTATTAAATTAAGAGTTATTAAAATCCTCTTTCTTTTATTTCTAAACTTCCGAGGTATTACCTCGAATATCCGCTCTAAAGCTCGTTTTTATTCGTCTCGTTCTTAAAAGGTAAAAGTGTCGTAATACGTTTCGGGTTCGGTTAATTTTACGTTTAACTCCCTTAAAGTCCGCTTAGGAACTTTAGCGACTAATAAGTTTAAATCGGTGTAACCGGGATCGTTTTTACCGAAATCGGAAGAATTATTAAATAAATTAAGGTCCTCGTTACTTCCGTTCGAATTATTAAGAGTAGGGTTATCCTTATTATTAAGGTATTTAAAGGATATATTACCCTTAGGAATTTTATAAGTCTTTATTATTACTTTTTTAAAACTTATAAGTTAAAATATTTATAGAAATCTTATTAAAGTCGAAGATTAAAGCTTCGATAACTTTACTTTTACTTCTCGTTATCTCTTAAAGAGTATTTTATAACGTTCGTTATCTTTATTAAAAGGTATAAAAACCGGCTCCTTTATTAATCCCTAAGGTTTAATAAAAATAAGAGGTTTAAACTATCCTTTAACGGTCGGAATTATAAAAGGGTTTTTTATAAGTCGGTCGTTATTTTTATTAAGAGGTATAAAAACCGGCTCCTTTATTAATCCTTAGGGTTTAATAAGAATAAGAGGCTTAAACTATCCCTTAACGGTCGGAACCGTAAAAGGGTTAACCTCGGGGGTAATACGAGGGATCTCTTTAAAGCTTATCGTTACGAGAATTTTAACTAATAACGTATAAGGGAAGAATTAGAATTTATAAAACTCTTAGGTATATTACGGGTATTTAAAGTTTAGTAGGTATCGGGGGGGTTTTATAATAATAATATTATAAGCCGTTAAGGATTAAATAACGAATATAATAATAAATATATAATTAAAGGTAAGTATAATATTATTAAGAAATTAATTCTTACTTCTTTAATCTCTAGTAAAAGTGGGTGCCCCCTTCCTATAAGGAAACTATCCTCTATTCCGGAATAATTACGTTAATATTTCGATAACGGTTTAAATCTCGTTACGAATTTATCGATAACCACGACCCCGTAAGGTATAAACTTAATAAAGCCTTTAAGCCTTTAATATAAGTAGTCCTACTTATACGTAATTAAGCCTAGCCTTATTCTAGGCTTAGTTTTTATAGACCCTGGGGGACTTTATAAGGTGTTAGCCTTGTCGAATATAAAGAGGGTAAATTACCTGTGACTTCCAAATATAAGTTAACCGTAATAATTATATTACGCGTTAAACGTAATAAAGAAACCCGGCTTTTTACTTTTAATAACGAAAATAACGAGCCCTCGGAGACCCTTAATTTATTTATCCTTCGTATAAATAAAGGAAAAGGACTCGTATCCTTTAGTAAGAGTTATTATCGGGAGGCCTCGGAAAACTTTTAAACTCCGGATCCGTAAATTTTTAAAGTTAACGCGTTTACTTTATACGCCCTCTTTACTTTATTAACCGAAGCTCGTTAAATAATAATTAACTTTCTTAACCTAGTTTAAGGTATTTTTACTCTTCGCGATATTATATCGGGCTCCGGTTAAGGAGGAGGAGTTTAAGACTCCGTCGAATAAAAGGGTACCTTAATTAACGTTATAATATCGGCCTTTAAACTTACCTTTAATATTAAAACTTTTTTTAATAACGTAATATTATAAAATAATATTAAGGTTTAATACCGTTTAACCGTAATTATAATTATTTTCGGGAGGATTTTTTAATTAAACGAAGTATTTTTATTAACCGAACTTTAACGTAAATAAATAACTTTATTTAAAAAGGTAATTAATAAAAGTTTATTAACCGACTCTCCTTTAAACCGGCTTAATTATCCCACCGTATTAATAAACGGTACCTTTATTACTCGTAAATAATTTATTAATACCCCCCCGTTTAACGAGTAATATAACTCTCGTTTCCCCTCCCGCGGTTTATTAAACCCGTTATATTAAGTCGACCGTAGGTTAATAAACGAAGTTATAAGTATATAAAGCTTTAATTAACGTTATTTTAACTTTATAAAACTTAATTAACTTAATTTTTAATTAATAAATTAACGCGCGCGTTTATAATACCGTTAATAATTCGAGTTTATATAATATTAACGACCGTTAATTCGTTTTAACGGACGTTATTAATTCGACGGATAACCGTTGGATTTTTATTAATAATATTAAGGCTTTTTAAAGTTATTCGACCGTTTTAACGTTTAACTTCGTTACTCGTTACGTATAATTACCTTTAATTAACGGTAATTTAACGACGACCCTTTATATCTTTTTTTACTGGTTACGGTACCGCGTAACCGGGAGACGGGATTAAAAATCGACGATAAATAAAATATTATATAATTATTTACCTTTTACCCGTCGTAACTTAACTTTACGGTATCTTTAAGTTACGATAACTCCCTATACTTCGTCGAAGAATTCTTTAATAATATCGAGGTATAAAAAGCCCGAGACCCGTTAAATATTATCGTTAACCGGCTCGTTATAAAATTATAAACCCGTTTAAAAGGCGAAACTCGTAATTAATATTACGGTTAACTTTACTTTAATTTTAAACGTCGTTTTAAAACGGATTTATAACTTTAAAAAACCCTTTTAAAGAATCGCTTTTAAGTTATTAAAACCGACGTATAACGTTAATTAAATATATATAAAATTAACTTTATTAAATACGATAACGCTAATACCTTCCGCCGTAACTTTATATTAATAATCCGTTATTCGCGGATTATTATCGGATAAAACGATATTATAATTAAATATTACTTATTTAATTAACTTAACCTTAATTTCGTTTTTACGGTTTATTTACCGAAGCGTATTAAGGATTTTCGTAAATATTAAAAAAAGGTTTATTAATTCGTTAAGTTAATTATTAATATTATAAAATTTAATAATTAATTAATATTATTAACTTTATTACCCGCCGCGTCGATTACGAAAGCCGAATAATTAATAAACTTTTTTTAACTTTCCGTTTATTACGTTAATAACCCGGCGGATAATATAACGTTATAATAAAGTCCTTTACGTACCGATTATAAAAACTATAACGCCGATATTAATAACGATTAACGGTACGATCGAGGCCGAAACTAGTTTCGCGAGGATATTAAACGTTATAAATTTTACTCCCGAAGCTACGAAAGAGATTTCGAGCGCCGTCCTTTTAACCGCTTTAACCGCGGCTCTTTACGTAACCGGTTATATAATAATTATTAAGATTACTCGCGAAACTTTAATCGTAACTACGCTTTTAACTACGGATACGAATAAGGCTTTAAAGATTATAATAAGGATAAAAGATACCGTACTCGATTTAATAAAGGTAGTTTTATTAAGTATTACTTTTAAAAAAATAATTTAAAAGGTAAACTTTATTTTCGTCGTTTTTATAATTAAAACTTAACCTTCGCGGACCGCGTATAATAATTACGTTAAAAAGGTTATAACTTCGTCTTTATTATAATAATTAACTTTAAAAATAATCCCGCCGTATTTATATATTAAACGACGGATTAATTTATTATTATTAACTTTAATATAAACGAATAAATATTATTTATAACCGTTACTTTAAACTCTTCGGCGGTATTATATTTCGATACGTTATATAAGTTTTAATATTAACCCTTATTTTAAACGTAATCGTATATTACGTTCGTTAAGTTTATAATTAAGTACTTTTTATAAGTAACCCTTACCGGTAAAATAATTACGGTATTAAATAACGGTATTTTCGTTTACTTTACGTATATTAATATAATTAAAATATCCGCGTTTCTCCTAGTATATATAATAATAAAAATATATAACGCGTTAACGCGTTTTATAAAAACGGTGTCGTTTAATAAAAAACTTAATTAATACGCCGATAACCTTAATATCGGACCCTAAGCCTATTTAATAAATTTACGAAACGCCGAAGTAATCGAAGCGTTATTATTACCCGGATAACCCGACGTCGAACTTAACACCTCGATACCCCTTATAATCCTTATATACTTTTTAATAATAAGTTTAGTCTTCGAGGTGTATATTAATACGGGCGCTTTATATTACTTAATTAAGCGCGCTTAAATCGAATAATACGGCGTTAATTACCGATTCGAGCCGTTTCCGAATTCCGTTAAAATTATTAAAAACGAAGTTTAAATCCTTAAGGCCGTTTATTTTAACCTTTACCTCGTCGGATTAAGCGGATTAATCTTAAAGCTCGGTTATTTTAATATTAAAGTTAACGTCGTATAATTCTTCGGCCCCGATTTATTAATCGGAAATAACGTTTTAAAAAACCTTAACGTTATTATTAATATAATTATAATAACGCTTCGTTTACGAGGAATACGTAATTTACTCGTATATAATAAAATCGAGCCCCGTATTATAAACTTTTTAAACCGTTAACTAAGGATTATTAATTATAAGGTCCGTATAACCGTTACGGTATTATAGGATTTGGGATAGGTGGTTACGATAGTAAGGCGTAGGCGTTTCGAGGGCGAAGGTAAGTTTAATATTATATAAGAATTAAGTTTTACCTCCCGAAACTTTACGGTATTCGGGGAGGCCTTTTACTTAAGAGAAATTTATAATAATAGCGTAGCGCCCGCGAGGGCGCCCAGCCACGTACGTGCCACCGTACTAACCACTTATTACGTATCGGTCTCGTACTCCCTTTATTATTAACTACGAAGTAGTATTAATACGAGGGAGATACGAGGTCGTTACCGTAATAATATTTATAATAAAAGAATTATAATAAGTTATCTTCCCCCTTCAATAAACTAGTCCTTTAATTTATTATTCGCGATCCTTCTTAATCTCTTCGCTCGATTCGTTAACGAAGAGTATTAAGGGCGTTAATTAATCTTTTAGTTAACCCGTTTATTATTTTTCGTAAACGTACGAGTAGCTTTATAATTTCCCGTATTATATAACGATTTAATCCTTCGAGTCGTCGACGTAATACGAGGCCCGGGAGTATTAAGCGACGAAGTTAATCCTTCGGCTCCGTTTTTTAACCGGTCCTTCGGTTATTTATAAATATTATAAGTTATATATTCGTTTAAAGCGTTATTTACTTTAATTATCCCTTTTATTATTTATTACTTTATATAATTATATATATATACGTAAATTATCCGTCGTAATAAAAGCGTCGTTCTTTCCTCGTTTATCGGTATATTTAAACGAATAATATTTATTATATTTAAAGGGTCGTTTTTACCTCGTTTATTATTTACGGGTGTAATTCCTTCTTCGTCGTAATATATAAGGGTAATTATTTATTAATTTATTATTATTTTAAATCTTTTAACTTTAACCTTAATAACTTTATTATCCGCTTCGTTAATATATTATCCGTAATTTATTAACGTTTTTATTAATACTTTATTTTTATTTTTCTTTTATCCGCTTTTATTTCGTACTTTATTTATTATAACGGCGAGTTTTTACCCCTTAATTAATATTCGTTTATATTTATATTTTTAACCGCTTTTACTTTACGTATTAAGTTATTACGTAACGGACTTTTACTTTTTAATTAATACTTTATTTATACTTATATTTCCGTATTAATTATAACTTTTATAACGCCCGTTAAAAGCGATACGTTAAAGAGCGTTTACGGCGCGTTACTTTATTTAAGCCGCGGCGTAACCCTTTTATTATTATTCGTACCGTCGACGTTATAACGGCTTAACGCCGTACGTAAATTTTAACCCGTACCTTTACCGTAAAACCGACCACCCGCCGCTTTACGTTTTTATAACGTATTTTACGCGTTATTAATATTTAAAATATTATTAATACTCCCGTTAAGGAGAGGTTAACTTTATTAATTAATAGGGCGTTTCGAATATAATACGTTCGCGTTTTATTACCGCCCCGTAACGGCCTTTCGTTTAATTTATTTCGGCGCCGGTCGTAACTTAAAAGGTAATCGTTAACGTACCGGTTAATTAATTTATACTCCCGGATATTTTTACTTAACGTTTACGTCCCGTTATAATAATTATAACCCTTACCCTTATTTTAATAATAATACGCCGGCTTAACTTAATTAAACCGCCGTCGAGTTTTTACCGTAAATTATAAAAATTAATAACGGCGACGACGACGATAAAATAATAATAACGACGACGACGAACGACGGTAACGACGGAGGGGCGTTAAAAAGTCGCGACCTTACGCCCGAGTTTAAAGTCGACTTTTATTTTAATATTTATATTTATTATATTAACCGGGCCGTTAATTAATTCCGGGGTTAACGTACTCGGTGGGAATTAACTTATACGCGAAGCGTAATTAATTAATATATTCTTTATAAAAATTATTACCGTACGTATAAGGATCCTCCCGCCTTAATCGTAAATAACGTACGGGTTACTCTCCGTAATATCGTACGTTACTTAAAGTTATACCTTAACTTTAACGCCGACTTAAGTTAAAAAGTACCCGAACTTTTATTATTCGTAAACGATTACTTATAACATATTTACTATCTCGTATATAATTATAAACGCGAGTTCGGCTTTAAAGGCGGTTTAATTAACGTAACGGTACGCGTTAATTACGACGGCGTCGCCTCGAAGGCTCGTAACGCGTTTTACCGCGTATTATTAACTTCCGGGGACGACGGGTCGGACTTTAAACGTTATTTTATACGTTTAATACTTAAAAGCTTTTAATATAATATTTAAAAGGCCGAACGGGATTAATTTTTAACCGATATCGAGTTTTTAAGGTATACCGAGGGGTTTTTAATTACCCGCGTCCTTCGACGTAATACGTATTTAAACCCGACTCCCTTTAAAAGGCGTTTATATATCGTTTACGACGTAATATAAAGTTTTAATAATTAATTATTTTTTTTTTATTTTTTTTTAAATTATTCCGGCGAGACGTCGGTATTACTTTATAATATTCCGTTTTTTATTTTTTTTTTATATATAAAATATTAAAGCGGCTTTACTGTAATACTTTAAATAATTTTAATATTAATTTATTTTAATTTTATAACTTTTTTCTTCTTTAACTTTTTTTCGTAATTTTAAATTACTTCCTTCGTATTTTTTATATCCTCTTCCGGTATTTATTAATTATATTTAATAAGTTATTTTACTTATTTTATTAAATAATAAACCTCTCTTTTACGCGTCGCCTTATCTTTAATTACTTTTACTTCGTACTTTTTTTAATCCTTTTTTAATACGGGTAACGGTATCGTCGCCGTTTTATCGTTTAATCGTAACTTTTAAAGCTTTAATAAAAAGACCGAAAATACGTTATATATACGGTTATACTTTTACGGTAACGTTAATTTATATACTTACCGTCCGACCGTTTTTATAATCTTAAACGGTCCTATAAATTTCGGTATTAATTTTTTATATAATACTTTAAGTTTAAAATTTTACGTTAATAATATAACGAGGTCTTTTACTTAAAAGAATATTAATTTATATTTTTTATTATAATACTTTTTATAAAATTCCTAGGCTTTTTTTTAATAAGTCTTTACTTTTTCTCGGAGTACTTATAATTTTTTAATTCGGTTTATTATAACGGGTACCTCCCTCTTTATAACGTCGTCCTCGACGTTAATATATACTTTTAAGTCGTACCCGTATAATATACGGAACGGGGTTAAGTTAATAATATTATTTTCCGCGTTATTAACCGTAAACTTTATATTATAAAGAGGTTTAATTAATTCGATTACTCGTCGTTAACGAATACTCGTAAATAATATTTTAAGATTTAATTTATTCTTTTAATTTACTTATCCGTTTATAAATAATAAGTTATAAAAAGTCGCCAACGTATCGTTAACGTTAAATATAACTTTAATTAAAATTAACTAGTAAATATATTACCTCGGTCGGAGATAATTCTTTTAAGTGTCCCGTAACGAGTTTTAATTTTTATATAAATAATTTAAGTTAATCTTTCCAACGTAATCGTCGTAAATATTAATAAGAATCGGTATATTTTCGTATACCGGTTTACGATTATTAAAATATTATTTATAAAATTACTTCGATAATAAACCTTAAATAATCCGATTACGAAATTTATTAAAATCTTTT
This sequence comes from Sporothrix protearum, assembly GCA_016097115.2. Lineage (NCBI taxonomy): Eukaryota > Fungi > Ascomycota > Sordariomycetes > Ophiostomatales > Ophiostomataceae > Sporothrix > Sporothrix protearum. The sequence goes on from JADMNH010000003.1 coordinate 1,051,297, forward strand.
ATTAAGGTCTTTATAAAATTAATAAGGTTAAAGTTATTTATATAATTTATATCTTTTCGTAATAATTCGTTAATATATCGAATATAAGTTAACGAACTCGTTAATATCCTTTTATATACCCGGTTAATAATATTTCCTTTAAATAATTTTTTTATTTTAACTCTTTTAAAGTACCCCGTTATTAAGTTATTATAATATCGTTCGAGAATCTCTTAACGTACCGAGTTTTTAATTAAAATATAAACTTAATACTTATATTTAAATAACCCTTTATCGTCGATAATTTATTAGTTATTTTTTAATCCTTCCGTTTTAATAACGCTTCGCTTCGTTATATAAAAGTTATTATTAATTTATAAAGCCCGTAACACCTCTTATAACGGGGTAAATAACTTTACGGACGTCGCCGTTTCCTTTATAATTATAAATTATATTAAAATCCTTAAAATAAATTATCGAGTTAACGGGTTTAATTAAGTTTAACGAGTTCCCGACGAGGCTCCCGAGCTTTTTATTCGAACTTAGTTAATTTAAGGGTAAATTTAAATTTATTAAACTTATAAAGGTTTCTCGTTAAGTTATAAACGTAGAGTCGCGATTTCCTCCCTCTAGTCTTTCTTTTAAACCGTAAGGCGCTCTTATTATAAGATTAATACCTTTTATACCGCGGTTAACCGTTACTTTAAAATAAGTAATAAGGTTTAATTATTAAACTCCTTTATTATTATTTTATAATTAAGGCGTTTCGACGGCGTATTAATTAAGTTTCGTTTCCCGGTTTAATATTTAATTTCGAAATTAAATAATATAAGAAATATATATTAACGTATTTATGGTTATTTAACTTTTATTAATTTATAAACGCTTTTAAGTTAACGTAATTTAATAAGACTTCGATTCGTTAACGATTACCGTTTAATATTATCGTTAATATTTAAAACTTTTTATAATTATTATTATTTTTTAATCGGGAGTATTATAATTTAACTTAAGGCCCTTTTATTTCCTTTAATTAAAATATAATTAAATAAAATTTATTATCGTTATTTAATTATAATAAAATTCTTAACTTAACTTTTTTCGACGCGTCCGTTTTAAGGCGTAATTATTAATCGAGGTTAAAATATCGTAATAACGGCGCTTATTTAAAATAAACTTTAAACGCCTCGAAGGCGTCTCGTTATCGATCCGTTAACTTTACCGCTTTTAACTTCTTTCCGTTTTATATCCCCTTTATTATTTCGTTTAAGGGGTTTATAATTTTCGAGTAAGCGCGGATAAATCGTTTATAAAAGTTATAAAAACTTAAAAATATTTAAATATTACGGTAAAACTTAAGCTCCGGTTACTCTTTTACTGTAATTATTTTTACTTCGTTTATTTTAACTCCGTCTTTAATTAAAATAAAATTAAGGAACTTAACTTTATATCGAAAAACTTATACTTTTAAGGGTTCGTAAAGAGTTAAATACGCCGAAGTCTCTTTAATACCTTATATAAATATTAAATATACTCTTCCCTCGTACGGGAGAAAATTAATATATCGTTTATATAAGTTATATACGTAATATTAATTAAGCCTTATAAAGTAATATAAATATAATATTAAAAAGTAACCGGGGCGTTCGTTAACTTAAAAGGGAGAATTATATACTCGTAATAACCGTAACGTATACGAAACGTTATCTTTTATTTATTCCCTTTTTTAATCCGGATACGGTAATAAGTATCCTTTAATATTTAGTTTAAAGAAGAATTATATCCCGTTAATACGATTTAAGATTTCCGAGATTAAAGGTAATATATACCGGTTTTTAATAATAACTTTATTTAACCCCCGGTAATTAATATAAAGTCGTAACGTACCGTCTTTCTTAAATACGAATAAGATCGGGGCTTTAATTAAGCTTTTAAATTAACGAATACGGTTATTTACGAGGTTTTTAATAAAGTAAGTTCGTAACTCCCGTAACTCTCTTTTAAAGAGTAGGTAAATACTTCCGTAAAGTGGTTACGTACCCTTTATTAAATTAATTACGTAATTAATAACTTTCGACGTTAAAATTATTATAACGTTAAAAGTGTCGAATACGTCCCCGAATTAATTTAACTCGGGCGGGAGTACGACTTTTCGGCGACTTTCCGACTTTTCCTTATCGAAAGGGTATTCCTTAAAAGGTTTACGGTTTAGGGGTAAGAGGGTTATCGTAATTACGTATATTACGGTTTTATTCCGGGTAAGTTTCGTAAACTTCCTAGGGCTTTTAAAATAAATTTCGGCCTTTTCGTAAGCGAATTTTTATTAAGCCCGAGTAAGGATATTAATATTAAAAGCCTTTAATCCCGTAACTCTTAATAAAATAAGGTTTACGCCTAATATCTCTAGCCGGTTAATAACGACGTATAACTTAATTACCCCTTTAATTTTTCCCTTAAAATTTATAAAAGAGATAAGTATATTTTATATATTAAACGTTTCGATTTATTTAATATTTATAATACGCGTTTACGGGTCGGGGTATTTAATTTTTCGTAATTATAATCTCTTTACGAATTAAATACTTATTATATCCGATCCCGCGGTAATATTTAAGTTAACCGTCGTTTTTTCGGAGACCCTTCTTTAATATATTATTTAATACTCCGTAATCGTTTATATTTTATAATCGTCGCTTTTCCTTTAAGTTTAAGAGAGACGATTAAGTATTTTTTAATTATTTACGGTAATATTTTAAACTTAATTATAAGTTTTTAAATATTCGGTAAAGTAATACCCTTTTTTTAATATTAAAGTAAATAATATACGACTTATTTTTCCGGTTATCGGACGTTAATCGGCCGTTAAGCTTAAAGAAACCCGGTTTACTTTTACTTTTTTACGAGTCTTTTTAATTTAAGTTAATATTTTATTTACCCCGTTTCTTTTTATTTCGACGGGGTGGTTACGGTATTTTATTATTAAAGTGTTTATAACTTTCTCCCGAAAATCGAGTATTAATTATTTATAAATAAAACGATTTAACTCGTTTAATAAAGTCTTTAAAACGGATTAATTTATAATTAATAATTATATTTAACGGCGTCCGAAGATCCTTTATTAACTTAAAGAAAAATATTTACTTCTTAAACTCTTTTAATAAGTCCTTTATTTAACTCTTTAATAAACGGAGATAACTTAAAAATTTAATAAAGGATTAATAATAACGTTATCGGGCCCTTTTATAAACTTCGTAAACTTAAAATAAAGGATTTCCCGTAATTAAAGTTAAAGTCGTAATTTATTTTTTAAATACGTTTTAAAAGCCCTCGATTCGTATATACTCTTCGACGGTATTTAAGTTAAAAATATATTAGTCTTATTATTTTTTTAAAACCGTATTTATATAAAAGTAAACGACGATAACTCGTTACTTCTCCCCTTTAAACTCGCGAGGTTAAACTTCGAATATTAACTTTAACTCCTTAATTTAATAACCGTAATTTTAAAAAGTCGAGTAATTTCCGAACGTCGAAGGTTAAATCCTTATCCGTAAATCCTTCCGTAATTTATCTTTTTTACGAAACGTCGGCGCTTTAAAAATATTTTCGTCGTTATTATTTTTATTTTCCGAAAAAAAAAATATTATAACTTTCGAAACCGAATTAACCGGGAAAGGGTTAATACCCGAACGAACGTTTATAAAGGTACGTCTTTTACGCCTTTTAATTACGAAGACGGCGATTTTTTCCTTAAATTATTCCTTTCGTTTAAAAGTAATTAATTCTTTTTTTAAAGTTAACTCCTCGGCGTCTTTCTTAATTTTTATTCCTTCGACGACCGAAACGTCGTCTCCCTTAATAAAGCCGCGAAGGGCGTCTTCCTTATTTATAAAAGGGGGCCCGGTAACCGTACCCTTAATATTTTAAATCGTCGAAGGCTCGTTTAAAATAAAGCCTTCGATTCCGGTAAAAATAAGAGGAGGTCCCTCGTTTTAATACTCGTAAAGGGCGGAGGGTTATTCGGTAACTCCGTAATTACGAGTTTACGAGCGAGTAATTTAGTTTATAACCGAAGTAACCGATTAGGTTATTTTTATTATTATTTTTAAGTATCCCGGAGGAGAAGACTTAAAATTATTATAAAATTTAAAATAAGTAGTTACGATAATAAAGCGTAGGCGTTTCGAGGGCGAAGGTAAGTTTACGATAATAAAGCGTAATTAAGTTTTACCTCCCGAAACTTTACGGTATTCGGGGAGGCCTTTTATTTAAAAGAAATTTATAATAATAACGTAACGCCCGCGAGGGCGCCTAGTTACGTACGTACTACTATATTAATTACTTATTTATTATAAAATTTAAAATAAGTAGTTACGATAATAAAGCGTAAGCGTTTCGAGGGCGAAGGTAAGTTTAATATTATATAAAAATTAAGTCTTACCTCCCGAAACCTTATAATATTCGGGGAGGCCTTCTACTTAAAAGAAATCTATAATAATAACGTAACGCCCGCGAAGGCGCCTAACCACGTACGTACCACCGCATTAACCACTTATTACGTATTAGTCTCGTACTCCCTTTATTATTAACTACGAAGTGGTATTAATACGAGGGAGATACGAGGTCGTTACCGTAATAATATTTATAATAGAAAAATTATAATAAATTATCCTCCCCCCTCGATAAACTAATCCCTTAATTTATTACTCGCGACCCTTCTTAATTTCCTCGCTCGATTCGTTAACGAAGAGTATTAAGGGCGCTAGTTAATCCTTTTAACTAACCCGTTTACTATCCTTCGTAAACGTACGAGTTACTTTATAATCTCCCGTATTATATAACGGCTTAATCCTTCGAGTCGCCGACGTAATACGAGGCCCGGGAGTATTAAACGACGAAGTTAATCCTTTAACTCCGCTTCTTAACCGGTCCTTTAGTTATTTATAAATATTATAAGTTATATATTCGCCTAAAGCGTTACTTATTTTAATTATCCCTTTTATTATTTATTATCCGTAATTTATTATTTACGGGCGTAACTCCTTCCTCGTCGTAATATATAAGGGTAATTACTTATTAATTTATTATTATTTTAAAATTTTAATAACTTTACTAATAACTTTATTATACTTAAAGGGTCGCTTTTACCTCGTTTATTATTTACGGATATAACTCCTTCCTCGTCGTAATATATAAGGGTAATTACTTATTAATTTATTATTATTTTAAATTTTATAACTTTAACTTTAATAACTTTATTATCCGCTTTATTAATATATTATCCGTAATTTATTAACGTTTTTATTAATACTTTATTCTTATTTCTTTTTTATCCGCTTTTACTTCGTACCTTACTTATTATAACGGCGAGTCTTTACCCCTTAATTAATATTCGTTTATATTTATATCTTTAATCGCTTTTACTTCGTATTTAACTTATTACGTCGGCGACTCTTACTTTTTAATTAATACTTTATTTACACTTATATTTCCGTATTAACTATAACTCTTATAACGCCCGTTAAAAGCGACACGTTAAAAGAGCGCTTACGACGCGTTACCTTATTTAAGCCGCGGCGTAACCCTTTTATTATTACTCGTACCGTTAACGTTATAACGGCTTAGCGCCGTACGTAAATTTTAACCCGTACCTTTACCGTAAAACCGATTACCCGCCGTTCTACGTTTTTATAATATATCTCGCGCGTTATTAATATTTAAAATATTATTAATACTCCCGTTAAAGGAAAAGCTAGTTTTATTAATTAATAAAGCGTTTCGAATATAATACGCTCGCGTATTATTATCGTCCCGTAACGTCCTTTCGTTTAATCCGTCTTAACGCCGGTCGTAACTTTAAAGGTAATCGTTAATATACCGGTTAATTAATTTTAACTCCCGGATATTCTTACTTAACGTCCGCGTCCCGTTATAATAATTAAGGCCTTTACCTTTATTTCGGATAATAATACGCCGGTTTAACTTAATTAAACCGTCGTCGAGTTTTTACCGTAAATTATAAAGATTAATAACGGCGACGACGACGATAATAATAACGATAATAACGACGACGACGACGGTAATAACGAAAGGGCGTTAAAAAGTCGCGACTTTACGCCTAAGTTTAAAGTCGACCCTTACTTTAATATTTATATTTATTATATTAACCGGGCCGTTAATTAATTCCGGGGTTAACGTACTCGGTAAAAATTAACTTATACGCGAAGTATAATTAATTAATATATTCTTTATAAAAATTATTATCGTATATACGAAGATCCTCCCGCTTTAATCGTAAATAATATACGGGTTACTCTTCGTAACGTCGTACGTTACTTAAAGTTATACCTTAACTTTAACGCCGACTTAAGTTAAAAAATACCCGAACTTTTATTACTCGTAAACGATTATTTACGGCGTATTTACCGTTTTATACGCGATTATAAACGCGAGTTCGGCCTTAAGGGTAACTTAATTAACGTAACGGTACGCGTTAATTACGACGGCGTCGCCTCGGAGGCTCGTAACGCGCTTTATTACGTATTATTAACCTCCGGGGACGACGGGTCGGACCTTAAGCGGTACTTTATACGTTTAATACTTAAAAACTCCTAATATAATATTTAAAAGGCCGAACGGGATTAATTTTTAACCGATATCGAGTCTTTAAAATATACCGAAGGGTTTTTAGTTACCCGCGTCCTTTAATATAATATATACTTAAACCCGACTCCCTTTTAAAAGGCGTTTATATATCGTTTACGACGTAATATAAAATCTTAATAATTAATTATTTTTTTTTTATTTTCTTTTAAGTTACTCCGACGAGGCGCCGGTATTATTTTATAATATCCCGTTTTTTATTTTTTTTTTATACGTAAAATATTAAAGCGGCCTTACCGCGATACTTTAAATAATTTTAATATTAATTTACTTTAATTTTATAACCTTCTTCTTCTTTAACTTTTTCTCGTAATTTTAAATTACTTCCTTCGTATTCTTTATATCCTTTTCCGGTACTTATTAATTATACTTAATAAATTATTTTACTTATTTTATTAAATAATAAACCTCTCCTTTTACGCGTCGCTTTATCTTTAATTACCTTTACTTCGTACTCTCCCTAATCCTCTTTTAATATTTATTAATTATATTTAATAAGTTATCTTACTTATTTTATTAAGTAATAAACCTCTCCTTTACGCGTCGCCTTATCCTTAATTACCTTTACTTCGTACTCTCCCTAGTCCTTTTTTAATACGGGTAACGGTATTATCGCCGTTTTATCGCCTAGTTATAGCTTTTAAGGCTTTAATAAAAAGACCGAAAATACGTTATATATACGGTTATACTTTTACGGTAACGTTAATTTATATACTTACCGTCCGACCGTTTTTACGATCTTAAACGGTCTTACGAATCTCGGTGTTAATTTCTTATATAATACTTTAAACTTAAAATTTTACGTTAATAATATAACGAGGTCTCTTACTTAAAAGGATATTAATTTATACTTCTTATTATAATACTTTTTATAAAATTCTTAAACTTTTCTTTAATAAATCTTTACTTTTTCTCGGAATACTTATAATTTCTTAATTCGGTTTATTATAACGGGTACCTCCCTCTTTATAACGTCGTCTTCGACGTTAATATATACCTCTAGGTCGTACCCGTATAATATACGGAACGGGGTTAAATTAATAATATTATTTTCCGCGTTATTAACCGTAAACTTTATATTATAAAAGAGGTTTAATTAATTCGACTACTCGTCGTTAATAAATACTCGTAAATAATATTCTAGGATTTAATTTATTCTCTTAATTTACTTATCCGTTTATAAATAATAAGTTATAAAAAGTCGTTAACGTATTATTAACGTTAAATATAACTTTAATTAAAATTAATTAATAAATATACTTCCTCGGTTAAAAATAATTCCCTTAAGTATCCCGTAACGAGTCTCGATCTTTATATAAATAATCTAAGTAAATCCTTCCGACGTAATTATCGTAAATACTAATAAGAATTAATATATTTTCGTATACCGGTTTACGATTATTAAAATATTATTTATAAAATTACTTCGATAATAAACTTTAAGTAATCCGACTACGAAATTTATTAAAATTTTTTATTAAAGTTTTTATAAAATTAATAAGGGTTAAAATTATTTATATAACTTATATTTTCTCGTAATAATTCGTTAATATATTAAATATAAATTAATAAACTCGTTAATATCCTTTTATATACCCGGTTAATAATATTTCTTTTAAATAATTTCTTTTATTTTAACCCTCTTAAAGTATCCCGTTATTAAGTTATTATAATATCGTTCGAAAATCTCTTAACGTACCGAGTTTTTAATTAAAATATAAACTTAATACTTATATTTAAATAACCCTTTATCGTCGATAATTTATTAATTATCTTTTAATCCTCCCACTTCGATAATATTTCGCTTCGTTATATAAAAGTTATTATTAGTTTATAAAACCCGTAACACCTCTTATAACGGGGTAAATAATTCCACGGACGTCGCCGTTTCCTTTATAATTATAAATTATATTAAAATCCTTAAAATAAATTATCGAGTTAACGGGTTTAATTAAGTTTAACGAGTTCCCGACGAGGCTCCCGAGTTTCCTACTCGAACTTAATTAATTTAAGGGTAAGCTTAAATTTATTAAATTTATAAAGGCTTCTCGTTAAATTATAAACGTAAAGTCGTGATCTCCTCCCTTTAATCTCTCTCTTAAACCGTAAAACGCTCCTATTATAAAATTAGTACCTCTTATACCGCGGTTAACCGTTACTTTAAAATAAATAATAAGGCTTAATTATTAAACTCCTTTATTATTATTTTATAATTAAGGCGTTTCGACGGCGTATTAACTAAGTTTCGCTTCCCGGCTTAATATTTAATTTCGAAATTAAATAATATAAAAAATATATATTAACGTATTTATCGGTTATTTAACTTTTATTAATTTATAAACGCTCTTAAATTAATATAATCCGATAAAACTTCGATTCGTTAACGATTACCGTTTAAATATTATCGTTAATATTTAAAACTTTTTATAATTATATTATTTTACTCTATTTCTTAGTCGGGAGTATTATAATTTAACTTAAGGCCCTTCTATTTCCTTAATTAAAATATAATTAAATAAAATTTATTATCGTTATTTAATTATAATAAAATTCTTAACTTAGCCTCTTTCGACGCGTCCGTTTTAAGGCGTAGCTATTAATCGGGGTTAAAGTATCGTAATAACGGCGCTTATTTAAAATAAACTTTAAACGCTTCGAAAGCGTCTCGTTATTAATCCGTTAACTCCACCGCTTTTAACTTCTTTCCGTTTTATATTCCCTTTATTATTTTATTTAAAGGGTTTATAATTTTCGAATAAACGCGGATAAATCGTTTATAAAATTATAAAAACTTAAAAACACTTAAATATTACGGTAAAACTTAAGCTCCGACCACTCTTTTACCGTAACCACTCTTACCTCGTCCATCTTAACTCCGTCTCTAGTTAAAATAAAACTAAGGAACTTAACTTTATACTCGAAAAACTTACACTTCTAAAGGTTCGCGAAGAGTTAAGTACGTTAAAGTCTCTTTAATACCTTATATAAATATTATATATACTCCTCCCTCGTACGGGAGAAAATTAATATATCGTTTATATAAGTTATATACGTAATATCGATTAAGCTTTATAAAGTAATATAAATATAATATTAAAAAGTAACTGGAGCGTTCGTTAACTTAAAAGGGAGAATTATATACTTATAATAACCGTAACGTATACGAAATGTTATCTTCCATTTATCCCCTTCTTTAATCCGGATCCGATAATAAGTATCCTTAATATCTAGCTTAAAAAAGAATTATATCCCGTTAATACGATCTAGGATCTCCGAAATTAAAGGTAATATATACTAGTTCTTAATAATAACCTTATTTAACCCCGGTAATTAATATAAAGTCGTAACGTACCGTTTTTCTTAAATACGAATAAAATTAGGGCCTTAACTAAGCTCTTAAATTAACGAATACGGCCATTTACGAGGTTCTTAATAAAGTAAACTCGTAACTCCCGTAACTCTCGTTCGGAGAGTAAGTAAATACCTTTATAAAACGGTTACGTACCTTTTACTAAATTAATTATATAATTAATAACCTTTAACGTTAAAATTATTATAACGTTAAAGGTATCGAATACGTCCTCGAATTAACTTAACTTGGGTAAAAATACGACTTTTCGGCGACTCTCCGACTCTTCCTTATCGAAAAGGTACTCCTTAAAAGGCTTACGGTTTAGGGGGAGAAGGGTCGTCGTAATTACGTATATTACGGTTTTATTCCGGGTAAGTTTCGTAAACTTCCTAAAGCTTTTAAAATAAATTTCGGCCTTCTCGTAAACGAATTTTTATTAAGCCCGAATAAAAATATTAATATTAAGGGCCTTTAACCCCGTAACTCTTAATAAAATAAGGCTTACGCTTAATATCTTTAACCGGTCGATAACGACGTATAACTTAATCGCCACTTTAATCCTTCCTTTAAAATTTATAAAAGAAATAAATATATCTTATATATTAAACGTTTCGATTTATTTAATATTTATAATACGCGTTTACGGGTCGGGGTATTTAATTTTTCGTAATTATAATCTCTTTACGAATTAAATACTTATTATATTTAATCCCGCGGTAATATCTAAGTTAACCGTCGCTTCTTCGGAGACCCTTCCTTAATATATTACCTTAATACTCCGTAATCGTTTATATTTTATAATCGTCGCTTTTCCTTTAAGTTTAAGGGAGGCGATTAAGTATTTTTTAATTTATTTACGGTAATATTTTAAACTTAATTATAAGCTTTTAAATATTCGGTGGAATAATACCCCTTCTTTTAATATTTAAAGTAAATAATATACGATTTATCCTTTTAGTTATCGGACGTCGATCGGCCGTTAAACTTAAAAAAGCCCGGTTTACTTTTACTCTTTTACGAGTCTCTTTAACCTAGGTTAATATCTTAACTACCCCGCTTCTTCTTATCTCGACGGGGTGGTTACGGTACTTTATCGTTAAGGCGTTTACGACTCTCTCTCGAAAACCGAGTATTAGTTATTTATAAGTAAAGCGATTTAACTCGCTCGATAAAATCCTTAAAACGAATTAATTTATAATTAATAATTATACTTAACGGCGTTCGAAAGTCTTTTATTAAATTAAGGAAAAATATTTACTTTTTAAACTCCTCGGGTAAATCCTTTATTTAACTCTTTAACGAACGGAAATAATTTAAGAACTCGGTAAAAGACTAGTAATAACGTTATCGAGCCCTTTTATAAGCCTCGTAAACTTAAAAAAAAGAATCTCCCGTTATCGAAGTTAAGGTCGTAATTTATTCCTTAAACGCGTCTTAAAAGCCCTCGACTCGCGTACGCTCCTCGACGGTATTTAAGTTAAAAATATACTAGTTTTATTATTTTTTTAAAGCCGTATTTATATAAAAGTAAACGACGATAACTCGTTACCTCTTCCTTTTAAACTCGCGGGGTTAAGCTTCGAATATTAACTTTAACTCTTTAATTTAATAACCGCGGTTTTAAAAAGTCGAGTAATTTCCGAAAGTCGAAGGTTAAATCCTTATCCGTAAATCCTTCCGTAGTTTATCTTTTTTACGAAACGTCGGCGCTTTAAAAATATTTTCGTCGTTATTATCCTTATTTTTTAAAAAAAAGGATATCGTAACTTTCGAAACCGAGTTAACCGGGAAAAGGTTAATATTCGAACGAATATTTATAAAAGTACGTCTTTTACGCCTTCCGGTTACGAAAACGGTAATCCTCTCTTTAAATTATTCCTTTCGTTTAAGGGTAATTAACTCTTTTTTTAAAGTTAACTCTTCGACGTCCTTTTCGATCTTTATTCCTTCGGCGACCGAAACGTCGTCTCCCTCGATAAAACCGCGAAGGGCGTCTTTTTTATTTATAAAAGGGGGCCCGGTAACCGTACCCTCGATATTTTAAATCGTTGGAGGCTCGTTTAAAATAAAGCCTTCGATTTTAGTAAAAATAAAAGAAGGTCCCTCGTTTTAATACCCGTAGGGGGCGGAGGGTTATTCGGTAACTCCGCGACTACGAGTTTACGGGCGAGTAGTCCGGCCTATAGCCGAGGTAATTAATCGAGTTATCTTTATTATTATTCTTAAGTATCCCGGGGGAGAAGACTTAGAATTATTATAGAATTTAGGATAGGTGGTTACGATAATAAAGCGTAAGCGTTTCGAGGGCGAAAGTAGGTTTAATATTATATAAAAATTAAGTTTTACCTCCCGAAACCTTATAATATTCGGGGAGGCCTTTTATTTAAGAGAAATTTATAATAATAACGTGGCGTCCGCGAGGGCGCTTAGTTACGTACGTATTACCGTATTAGTTATTTATTACGTATTGGTCTCGTACTCCCTTTATTATTAGTTACGAAGTGGTATTAATACGAGGGAGATACGAGGTCGTTACCGTAGTAATATTTATAGTGGAAGAATTATAATATTATTACGTATCGGTCTCGTACTCCCTTTATTATTAATTACGAAGTAGTATTAATACGAGGGAGACACGAGGTCGTTACCGTAATAATATTTATAATAAAAGAATTATAATATACGGTACGTCTTTTATTACGGTCGGCTTATACGATATTTATTCGTTACCTTAATTTCTTTATTAACGCTTTAAGTAACCCGTTATTATTATTTAACGATTATTAATTTACCGTATCGTAAACTTATACGTTAAACCTTACTCTCTCCTCCTTTATTAATAAAAAGTTCTTAATATATAATATATTTAATTAAACGGTTACGATAAATAATGGTACCGTTATTAACCGTATTATATCGTTAAAGTAAAATACGATTACTAATTATTATTTTATTTATTTTAATACCGCTTACTAGGTCCGTAAATAAGGTTTTATTAACTTAAACGACGATATAAAATTTACCTTCGAGGCTTTTTATTAATCCCTTAATAACCCTTCGTAAATTAAAACCTTCCTCGCGTTATATAACGCCGTTATAACCGGCGATATTACCCCTAACGATATCGTTAAATCGGGCGATATAATACCGTATATAAAAATAAATATTAATATATTATAATATAACTTAAAAATACTTAAGGGTATATTAATTATTATTATTACCGATAATACCTCGATTTATACGAAAAATAACGAGTTTATATTAAAAATTAACGCCTTAATTAATAAATACCGTAAAATATTTTAAGACCGCGGTATCGTTTTTATAATTAATAAGTATAAAATACGTATTAACCTTATTAAAGGATAATAAAATTAAAAATAAAATATTAAACTTTACCTTTTAAGCTTAAAAGATAATAAACTCGTTAACGAACGTTACGGGAAACTTTACGAATAAAGTAAAATAAAATATCTCCGTTAAGGAACCTTTATCGCGTGCCCCGTTTTCGTAGTTTAACGTACGGTCGATAATAAAAAAAAAGGTTACGTTATCGTAAACCTTCGCTCGTTAAATAAACTTACCGTCCTTAATATTTATCCCCTTCTTAATTAAAATAATATTATATAAATTATTATTAATAAAAGTTTTTACTCGATATACGATATAACCGTATTTTTTTATTAGTTACTCGTATACCCGAGTTATTAATAACGACTAATTATTATTAATAAAAAAGGTCTCGAATATTTAAACGTAATCTTTATAAGTTTTCGTAATATATTTACCTTTATTTAACGTTATATAAATAATTTTTTAAAAACTATACCGCGGTTTCGTACACGTATATATCGACGATATTATTATCTTTAATAATAATATAAACGAATATATTTAATATTTCGAAATTATATTCCGGCTTTTTATTTAAAACCGACTTTATATATTAACGTTAAAAACTTTCTTCGGTTTTACGTCGGTCCGTCTTTTAAGATTTATAATCGACGGTAAAGGTATTACTCGTACGGAAGACCGTATTATAATATTTAAGAAAATTTCCTTCTCCTCGAACTTAATAAAATTATTTTATTATTTTAATATAATAAGCTTCCTTCGTTTTAATATTATATAGTTCGATATTAAGGCCGAGCCCTTATAAGCCTTTAAGACCGCTTTATTACGTAAAGGTATAAAGGAGAGAGGACTTGTAAATAACTTAACGTAAAATAAACGTAAAGCGATTATTAAATCTTTACGTATCGAATTTACGCCGTAACTTTTAAAGTTTTTTAATATTTTATAAAAAGGCCTTTATTAATAAATAAGGCTTTATTATTACGATATTAACGTATCCTTATTTTTTAAGTTAAATATATATAAAAAAGGTATCGGTACCGTAATCTTTTAATTATTAATTTTATAAAACGGTATTATTATTTTAAATAAAGATATTAAATAAAATTAAATTCGACCTTTAACCTTTTTATTTCGCTTTTATTTATCCCGCGAAAAGGTTTATAATATAATAAAATTAAAAGTCGTAAATATTATTTAAATATTCGTTAAAATACGTAAAATAATATAATTTAACCGAAACTTTATTATTATTTTAACGGATTATACTTTAATTAAAAATATTATTATATATACGTTATTAAAGACGATAAACTTAAATAAGGTAAACTTTAAACTCGTATTAATAACGAATTATATATTATAATTTAATTTATTAATCCTTTATATCTTTAACCGACTTAATATCGTCCCGGATACTTTATTACGGCTTCCGACGTAAGTTAAAAACGATATACCGGTTAATAATAATATCTTCGAAAAAGTTACTTATATTAAAAATTTTATCGTATATTATATTAAGGGCTTTTAAGTTATTACGTACGAGGCGCGGCCACGGCTAGTATCGAAATACTAGGTAACGGCGATGTAAGGTAAAGGCGAGGGTATAACGGTTTCATGAGACTTCGTAATAGTATAAGGGTGCGATGTAAGCGACCAAGAAATAAAGTAAAAAAATATATAATTAATAATCAAGTTAACGGACTATTACGTATAGGAGAAAAGCTACTTATACCCCTTAATACGGCCTAGGAAGGCCGCGCCACGTAATAGTTAGTGGTATAGCCGTTACGTATCGTACGGGAAGGTAATTAATAATTACCTTCCTCGTAATATCTCCCGCGGGGGCGGAAAAAATATTCTCCCGTCCCGCTTCGAGATCCTACCGTAAAGGATACGTAGGAAAAAACTCCTTACTACGGAAAATATAAACCGAATAATTACCTTTTATAACGGTTATCGGGCGAAAAGAAAATATAAAAGAAACTTAATAATAAAAAATAAAAATAATAAATAAATAACGCGTCGAAAAAATAATAAAAATAATTTAAATAAACTTTCGTAAAGTTTTAATACGTTATCGTTAATTAAAAATTATTAATTTATAAGGTTATTAACGGACGGTATTTCGCGGTTTATAAAGGTATTAGTATTATTTATCGGTGTTACGAAAACACGTTTAACGTTATACGACGACGCTCTTAATATCGTCGGCGTAATAAGTGCCGTAAAAAAGCGATTACGCGAGTTAAAACGCCGGAACGCCGGTTTTAAAGCCCTTACGTTTTTAGTTAGTTAATTAATATTAACGGCGCGTATCGTCGTAACCGTTTAACGGCTTAATAAAGTTACCGTTAAGAAGGTGACCCGGTTCGACGGGGTTAAAGTACTCGGGGTAAAAAAGATACCGCGGCCTTAAAAGGCGACCGACGGTAGTCCCGACGTATCCACCCGTTTTATTAACTCGTTTACCGTTTATTATATATCGATTAGTTAACGGCGTATATAAGCGAGGTCGCGGGTGGCCGAGGTTATTATAACGACTCGCTCGTTAATTTTTTAAAGTACGGCCGATTAATTATTAAGGATATTAATAACGTCTTCGAAATCCTCTTTAACGAGTATAATACTTTACGCGACGGCCGATTTAATACGTGTTTAAAGCTTATCCGGTAAGTCCTTTATAACGGTTATTAATACGGTAATTACGTTTTACGTAACGGCGACGATAACCTTTAATTACCCGGAGGCGTTTACCGAGGGGTTACCGTAACGGTTCGGAAAGTTAAAGAGCGATTAGGCTTCGCTCCCGTAAAAGTTTTAAATTATAAAAGCCGGGTATTAAAACGCCTCGTCGAGGATACGCGTAGTTAATATTATCGCGTATATAGGCGGTTTTATAATTTTAATTAAGGCCCGGAACTTTATATTTTTATTAATCGAGCGGTAACGAGTACGGTAACGACGGGTAAATAAGGATTAGGAGAGAGCCTTTTTATCTTTAAATACTTCCTTTAAATATTAAAAAACTTTAATTACGGTGGGTTATGAAATATTCGTAAAAAAAGTTTTTATACGAATAAATAACTCGCCCTTAAATATTATCCCTTAATTTAGCTTTATTTATTATACTTACTTACTTTTCTTAGAAGTAAAGGGCCCGTTTCCGGGAACGAATTACCCGCTCTCGCCGCGGGGGGTTTTACGTACTTTAATATTTAGGTCTTACTTTAAAAATTTATTAAATATTATATCGAGGCGGTTAATATTTACTTATAAATTTATAAAGCGATTATAATTATATTTCGCCGCGTCGTATACCTTAGTATTAGTACGCTTTTTTAAAGGTAAGTTAACGGGTTTTTTAACCTTAGCCGCTTTAATTACTAGTAAAGCGGCGGGCTTAGACGATACCTTTACCTTCTAGGTATTTATAATAGTATCCTCGTTATCGTTATTATCCTCCACTTCGTATTACGAGGCTTAGTCGTTTTCGGGTTCGACCTTTTAGGTTACCTCTTCGTCGCTCTTTAAGGCGTCGGTTACGTCTTCTATAATAAAGTCTTCGCCCTCGGGTATAATAATAATGAGGATTTTATAACTGGCCTCCTTAAGTAGTAGGTTAGCTACGCCTACTCGGGAGGAGTAAGGGGAATTTTTAATATCGGGTATAATAAGGTCTTAAGTATATAAAGAGGCCGTTAATTAACGACGGTATATAATATATATATAAATATAAGGTATTTTTAAAGACTTCGGTATTATTTATATATAAAATAATAAAAGATGAAAATTTAATTATTATTTTATACGGTGTTATATACGGCTTTATATATAACCGAAAAATATATTTATTATTTATACTAAATAAAAAGGAACGACCGTACGTTCGTTTACGTATACGGAAAGAGGTGTTACTTAAATAACGTCGTTAAGTAAAGCGGCGTTTAAAGGCTTTATTATTATATTTATAATAAACGGGATTATATTATTATTCGGGAATATATATAATAAGTAAAATAATACGTTATAAAATTATAATATAAATAAGGTAAACGGAAAAAGTAAAAGGGGCGTAAAAATTATAAATAAAAAAAAATAAATAAAAGAAGTAATATAATTTACTAGTTAATTATTATTACGTAATCCGTTCGGTTAATATTTAATAACCGTCGGGGGGATTTACGTATAAGTTACCTCGGAGCTTTGATATCGAGTATAATAACCGTCTTTAACGGCCGCCCGCGGCGGCGTAATATACCTCTTATTACCTCCGTTATCTCGATATAACTACCGTTTACGAAGGCCTTACGAGGGCGCCCTTTACGGCGTAATTACGGTAATTATAAAACGGACGCTTTATCCTTCGACGCGGGTACTTCCTTAACTAGAGTACTCCCTACGGGGTATTTAACGCCTTATAAGTGGACTATAATATCGGGGTAATTAACGTCGTATTCGTTAATAAGTTCCTCGGATCCGTTAAATAATATAACTTTATTAACCTATTAATTATTATAGTACCCGTAACTTATCCACTTAATTAAGTAATCCACCGTAGGGTGTGCCCGCGTACGACGTAAACGATATATAAGGAGACGTTCGACTTTAAAGCGGTTGTTTTTTACGTTTTCGTCGTTTATTTTAACGCTCTTTAAATTATAAGGCCTAGCGGCTTTTACGTACGGTTATATAAGTCTTTTCTTTTCGAAGCTTTATATAAATACTCGATATTAAGGACCGGGTGGATACGTTATATTTACGGGAGTTAAAAGCGGTATACTTACTTATTAACCTTTTCGATAATTTTAAAAGGCCCGGTTTTTTATTAAAAAAGCTTTTTTTTAAGTTTATTAAGTAAGTAATATCTTTTATAAAGACGGATAAAAATTATATTACCGACGTTAAATTTTACTAAACGATATATTTTATCGTACCGAAACTTAGTTTATTAATTTATTATATCGATTAAGCTTATTACGTCCTTTTAACGGATTTCTCGTTATAATTATTAAACCTCCGCGACCCTTTTATCGTTTTTTATTAGAGTTAGTAAGTTTATAAGGCCGAAGGGACGGAATCTTAAAATAAGCTCGTTCGGTAAATAACCGAGGGGAGAGGAAGCCGTATTATTAAGTTAAAATTATAATACGGGGATAACGGAAGTTTAAGGCGTATCGGGATACTCGGTATAATAAAAACGAATAATAATTTCTACCGTTTAATTCTTTCGTTTAAATAAACCGTTTATTTAGGCGTAATATACCGTAAATATTAATAAGGATACTTTAAACCTTCGAAAAAGCTCGGTTTATAAGTCGGAGACGAATTTTTTATCGTGATTATTAATAATTCGTCTCGGGATACTTTAATTTACTCTTAGAAATCTACGAAGTAACTACGTTACTTATTCGTTAATACCGTAATATTAACTTCCGGGTACGAGAATTATTTTCTTAGAGAATTTATAAATAATTATATAAAGGGTATTTAGTATATCGAAGCCTTTTAAGTATTATAAAGTATAAATAACGGGTATTTTAATAAAAGTAAGTATAAAATTTATAATTACGGTATAATAAAGAAGGTCGTAAAAGGTAATAAGTTAAAGTTACCCGGCGGGGCGTAGTTTTAAAGTTTAATTCGTTTAATATACCGGTAATAATTGATATACGTATATATTTTCTTACGCTTACGCCGTATAAAAATATTATCGAATAATACCGTTATACGTCCTTCGCCGAAATAATACGTATTATCGTAAGTTATTTTAAGGATTTCCTTTTTTATAAACGCGGGTATATATAAGGTTAAATTATTATACTCCGAAACGTAATAAAATAATTAATCGATAAGTCGTTATAACGTTTAATAACGTTTTAACCGTTTCTTTTAATTAAGATTAGTATAATTATCCTAGTTTAATTCTTAATTAGTAATATCCTTTACCGGTAACGCTCCTTATTAAGATTATTTTTCGGCGGCCTCCGCGGTTTTCGCCTTTTTAACCCGGGTAACGTATCGTAATACCCTCCGTAAGGGACGGAAAACACGATCGGTCTTATATACTAGGATTAAACGATAACGAAATTCGTTTAATAATTATATTACCGTTTCGTTATTTACTTACGAGGAGATAAAATACCGGTGTTAATATTCGGCCTTTATTAAAAGGAGTAAAGTAAACGGCGGTATATTTATTTCCTCTTTAAGCGTATAAACTTAAAAGCCCTTAATATAATATACGATAAGATTTTTAATATAAGTAACTTCTTCGAGGATATTATTATTAACCGGTATATCGCTTTTAACCTACGTCGGAAGCCGTAATAAAGTATCCGGGACGATATTAAATCGGCTAGGGATATAAAGGATTAATAAGTTAAATTACGATATATAATTCGTTATAATACGAGTTTAAAGTTTACCTTATTTAAGTTTATCGTTTTTAACGACGTATATATAATAATATTTTTAACTAAGGTATAATCCGTTAAGACGATAATAAGGTTTCGGTTAAATTATATTATTTTACGTATTTTAACGAATATTTAAGTAATACTTACGACTTTTAACTTTATTATACCGTAAACCTTTTCGCGGGATAAATAAAAGCGAAATAAAAAGGCTAAAGGTCGAATCTAGTCTTATTTAATATCTTTACTTAAAATAGTAATACCGTCCTATAAAATTAATAGTTAAAAGATTACGGTACCGATACCTTTCTTATATATATCTAGCTTAAAGAATAAGGATACGTTAATATCGTAATAATAAAGCTTTATTTATTAGTAAAGGCCTTCTTATAAAGTATTAAAAAACTTTAAAAGTTACGCGTAAGTTTAATACGTAAGGATTTAATAATCGCTTTACGTTTATTTTACGTTAAGTTATTTACGAGTCCTCTCTCCTTTATACCTTTACGTAATAAGGCGGTTTTAAAGGTTTATAAGGGCTCGGCCTTAATATTAATTATATAATATTAAAACGAAGGAAGCCTATTATACCGAGATAATAAAATAATTCTATTAAGTTCGAAGGGAAGGAAATCTTTTTAAATATTATAATACGGTCTTCCGTACGAGTAATACCTTTACCGTCGATTATAAATTTTAAGAGACGGACTAACGTAAAATTAAAGAAAGTTTTTAACGTTAATATATAAAGTCGGTTTCGAATAAAAAACCGGAATATAATTTCGAGATATTAAATATATTCGTTTATATTATTATTAAAAATAATAATATCGTCGATATATACGCGTACGAAACCGCGGTACGGTTTTAAAAAATTATTTATATAACGTTAAGTAAAGGTAAGTATATTATAAAAGCCTATAAAAATTACGTTCGAATATTTAAAACCTCTTTTATTAATAATAATTAATCGTTACCGGTAACTCGGGTATACGGGTAATTAATAAAAGAATACGGTTATATCGTATATCGAATAAATATTTTACTTTTAATTTTATTATCCCTCGATAAGTCGATACGTATTTTATACTTATTGTTATAAGGACGATACCGCGGTTTTAAAATATTTTACGGTATTTATTAATTAGGGCGTTAATTTTTAACGTAAACTCGTTATTTTCGTATAAATCGAGGTATTATCGGTAATAATAATAATCGGTATACCCTTAAGTATTTTTAAATTATAAAAACGGGGTACGCGATAAGGGTTCTTTAACGGAGATATTTTATTTTACCTTATTCGTAAAGCTTCCCGTAACGTTCGTTAACGAGTTTATTATCTTCTAAGCTTAAAAGGTAAGGCTTAATATTTTACTTTTAATTTTATTATCCCTCGATAAAGTCCGATACGTATTTTATACTTATTAGTTATAAGGACGATACCGCGGTTTTAAAATATTTTACGGTATTTATTAATTAAAACGTTAATTTTTAACGTAAGCTCGTTATTTTTCGTATAAATCGAGGTATTATCGGTAGTAGTAATAATCGGTATACCCTTAAGTATTTCTAAGTTATATTACGGTACATTAATATCCACCTTTATATACGGCGTTATATCGCCCGATTAACGATATCGTTAAGGGTAGTATCGCCGGTTTATAACGGCGTTATATAATACGAGGAAAACTTTAGTTTACGAAGGGTTATTAAAGGAGATTAATAAAAAACCTCGAGGGTAAATTCTATATCGTCGTCTAAGTCGATAAAACCTTACTCACGGACCTAGTAAGCGGTATTAGAATAAATAAAATAATAATTAATAATCGTATCTCGCTTTAACGATATAATACGGCTAATAACGGTACCGTTACTTATCGTAACCGTTTAGTTAAATACGTTATATACTAGGAACTCTTTATTAATAAAGGAGGAGAGAGTAAAGTCTAGCGTATAAGCTTACGATACGGTGAATTAATAGTCGTTAAATAATAATAACGGGTTACTTAAAACGTTAATAAGGAAATTAAGGTAACGAATAAATATCGTATAACCGACCGTAATAAGAAATATACCGTAACGGTTATACGGACCTTATAATTAATAATCCTTAACCGACGGTCTAAAAAGTCCACCGTACGGGGCTCGATTCTACTATACACGAGTAGATTACGTATTCCTCGTAGGCGAAGCGTTACTATAGTTATATCAATAATAACGCTAAGGCTTTTTAAAACGTTATTTCTAATTAATAAATCGGGCCGAGGGATTATACGACGTTAACTTTAATATTAAAATAACCGAGTTTTAGGATTAATCCGCTTAATCCGACGAGGTAAAGGTCGAAATAAACGGCCTTAAGGATTTAAACTTCGCTCCTAGTAATTTTAACGGAATTTAAAAACGGCTCGAATCGGTAATTAACGCCGTATTATTCGACCTAGGCGCGTTTAATTAAGTAATACGAGACGCCCGTATTAACGTATACCTCGAAAATTAAACTTATTATTAAAAAGTATATAAGGATTATAAGGGGTATCGAGGTATTAAGTTCGACGTCGGGTTATCCGGGTGGTAGTAACGCTTCGATTATTTTAACGTTTCGTAAGTTTATTAAGTAGGCTTAGGTTTTAATATTAGGGATATCGGCGTACCGGCCAAGCTTCTTATCGAACGACACCGTTTTCGTAAGGCGCGCTAACGCGTTATATATCCTTATTATTATATATATTAGGAAAAACGCGGATATCTTAATCGTATTAAACTTATTATTAAAAAGTATATAAAGATTATAAGGGTATCGAGGTATTAAGTTCGACGTCGGGTTATCCGGGTAATAATAACGTTTCGTAAAACGCGTTAACGCGTTATATATCTTTATTATTATATATATTAAGAGAAACGCGGATATTTTAACCGTATTAATATATACGTAAAGTAAACGAAAGTACCGTTACTTAATACCGTAACTATCCTACCGGTAAGGGTTACTTATAAAGAGTATTTAATTATAAATTTAACGAACGCGGTATACGATTACGCTTAAAGCGGGGGTTAACGTTAAAACTCGTATAACGTATTAAAATATAATACCGCCGAAGAGTTTTAATCGTAAAAACGACGAAAATAAAACTTATTTTTTAAATCGTTTTTTTAAAAGTAATACTTAATAAAATTACTCTTATTAAATTAAATACGACGGGATCGTTTTTAAGGTTAATTATAATAACGAAGACGAAGTTATAACCTTCTTAACGTAACCGTTATACGCGGTCCGCGAAAGTTAAGTCTTAGTCGTAAAAACGACGAAAATAAGGCTTACCTTTTAAATCGTCTTTCTAGAAATAATACTTAGTAAAACTACCTTTATTAAATTAAATACGGTATTCTTTATTTTTATCGCGGTCTTTAAGGCCTTATTCGTATCCGCGGTTAAGAGCGCGGTTACGATTAAAGCCTCGCGAACGGTTTTAATAATTATTATATAACCGGTCGTATAAAGAGCCGTGTTAAAGCGGTTTAAGAGGACGGCGCTCGAAATCTCTTTCGCGGCTTCGGGAGTAAAATTTATAACGTCTAGTATCTTCGCGAAACTAGCTTCGGCCTCGTAATCGTACCGTCGATCGTTATTAATATCGGTGATTATAATTCTTATAATCGGTATACGAGGGACTTTATTATAACGTCGTATTATCCGCCGGGTTATTAACGTAATAAACGGAAAGTTAGGAAAGGCTTATTAGTTAATCGGCCTTCGTAATCGACGCGGCGGGTAATAAAGTTAATAATATTAACCGGTTATTAGCTTTTATAATATTAATAATTAACTCGGCGAGTTAATAAACCTTTTTTTAATATTTACGAAAATCTTTAATACGCTTCGGTAAGTAAACTATAAAAGCGAAACTAGGGTTAAGTTAATTAAATAAATAATATTTAATTATAATATCGTTTTATTCGATGATAATCTACGAGTAACGGATTATTAATATAAGGTTACGGCGGAGGGTATCGGCGTTATTGTATTTACTAAGGTCGATTTTATAAGTATTTAATAACGTTATACGTCGGTCTTAATAACTTAAAAACGATCCTTTAAAAGGGTTTTTTAAAATTATAAGTCCGTCTTAAAACGACGCTTAAGATTAAAGTAAAGCTAGCCGTAGTATTAATCGTAAACTTCGCCTTTTAAACGGGTTTATAATTTTATAACGAGCCGGTTAACGATAATACTTAACGGGTCTCGGGCTTCTTATACTTTAATATTATTAAAGAATTCTTCGATAAAATATTAAAGAGTTATCGTAGTTTAAAGATACCGTAAAACTAGGTTACGACGGGTAAAAAGTAATAATTAAATAATATTTTATTTATCGTCGATTCTTAATCCCGTTTCCCGGTTACGCGGTACCGTAACTAGTAAGAAAAGACGTAAAGGGTCGTCGTTAAATTACCGTTAACTAAGGGTAATTATACGTAATAAGTAACGAAGTTAAACGTTAAAGCGGTCGAATAACCTTAAAGGGCCCTAATATTATTAATAAGGATCCGGCGGTTATTCGTCGAATTAATAACGTCCGTTAAAGCGAACTAGCGGTCGTTAATATTATATAGGCTCGAATTATTAACGGTGTTATAAACGCGCGCGTTAATTTATTAATTAAAAACTAGGTTAATTAAATCTTATAAGGTTAGGATAACGTTAATTAAAACTTTATATATTTATAACTTCGCTTATTAACTTACGGTCGACCTAGTATAACGGGTTTAATAAACCGCGGAAGGGAAACGAGAGTTATATTACTCGTTAAACGGGGGGGTATTAGTAAACTACCTACGAGTAATAAAAGTACCGTTTATCGGTACGGTAAGATAATTAAGCCGGTTTAAAGGAAAGTCGATTAATAAGCCTTTATCGACTACCTCCTTAAATAAAGTTATCCATTTACGTTAAAGTTCGGTTAATAAAAACACTCCGCCCAATTAAAGGATCCTTCCGAAGATAATCGTAACTACGGTTAAACGGTACTAAACCTTAATATCGTTTTATAATATTACGTTATTAAAAAAAATCTTTATATTAAAAGTAAACTCGAAGGTTAATATTATAACGTTAATTAAGGTACCCTCTCGTTCGACGGAGTTTTAAACTCCTCCTCTTTAACCGGAGCCCGATATAATATTACGAAGAATAAAGATACTTTAAATTAAGTTAAGGAAGTTAATTATTATTTAATAAACTTCGGTTAACGGAGTAGGGAGGGTATACGAAATAAACGCGTTAACTCTAGGAGTTTACGGATCCGAAGTTTAAAAGCTTTCCGAGGCCTCCGACGGTAACTCTTATTAAGGGATACGGGTCCTTTTCCCTTATTTACACGAAGGATAAGTAAATTAAGGGTCTCCGAGGTATTAAAGTAAAGAGCCGGGTCTCTCTTATAATAAAGAGTAAGCTCGATACGGTTATATTATTTTCGTAGTCGAGTTACTAAGTTAGGTCGTTTTCGTTAAAGGAGGGGACTCTTAATAATCCTTCTTAAACGTTATTAAATATTTAATAAAAAAATTACTCGTCCGCCGAGTAAAACGTTTCCTCGTCGTCGTTAAGTATTTAATAAAAAATTACTCGTCCGTCGAGTAAAACGCTTCCTCGTCGTCGTCGAGGGTAACGAGTAAAGAAGCGTTAAAAGCGGTGTCCGGTTAAAAACTCTCGAAAGAGGCCGTTAATAACGAGGTTTAAATTCGCGAGGCTTTAACCGCGCCCTTATTAACGGTTAACGTCTTAAGTTTACGAAGTATATTAATAAGCTCGGTATACTTTACGTTAACACCGTCTTTCTTAAGTTTACGCGGTAATATACTAGGTCCGTAATACGAGGAAGCGTTTATCGAGTTATAACAATAAGTACGCGAGGGTTATAAACTCTCGTTTCGCGCGTTTTCGTTTATTATCTAGTAATATACTCGTAAAGTATAAACGGCTTTCTTCGTACGTTACGATAAGTAATACGGTATTTTACTTTATATTATTAGAGGCGTTTACGCGGTTACGGGCGGCTTTTTCGTACGTTACGTAAGTACGGTAACTTACTCCGTTAAATACGGAAACGTTTAATTAATATTAAACGGCTTCTTCGTACGTTATTTAACGGTACGGTAACTTACTCCGTTAAATACGGAGGCGCTTAATCGGTCTTAAACGGCTTATCGAAGTTAACACTTCTAGGCTCGGTGCCGGGGAGTTAAAAAAAATTTTAGTCCTTATATAATCGCTTTTTACGAGGCTTTTAAATAAACTCGGGGGTCGGGGTCACTTAAAGATAATAAAGGAGTTATTATTAAATATTACGTACGAGGCGCGGTTACGGCTAGTATCGAAATACTAGGTAACGGCGATGTAAGGTAAAGGCGAGGGTATAACGGTTTTATAAGACTTCGTAATAGTATAAGGGTGCGATGTAAACGACCAAGAAATAGAGTAAAATAATATATAATTAATAATTAAGTTAACGGACTATTACGTATAGGAGAAAAGCCACTTATACCCCTTGGTGCGGCCTGGGAAGGCCGCGCCACGTGACAGTTAGTGGCATAGCCGTCACGTGTCGTACGGGAAGGTAGTTGGTAACTGCCTTCCTCGTAACATAAGTTTATACGTTTAAAAAGGAAATAAACGTATTACCGTTTACTTTATTCCTTTTAATAAAGGCCGAATATTAATACCGGTATTTTATTTCCTCGTAAGTAAATAACGAGACGGTAATATAATTATTAAATGAATTCCGTTATCGTTTAATTTTAATATATAAGACCGATCGTATTTTCCGTCCCTTATAAAAAGTATTACGATACGTTACCCGGGTTAAAAAAACGAAAGTTATTAAAATTATTAAAAAGTAATTTTAATAAAGAGCGTTATTAATAAAGGATATTATTAATTAAGAATTAAATTAAGATAATTATATTAATCCCGGTTA
Organism: Sporothrix protearum; assembly: GCA_016097115.2. NCBI lineage: Eukaryota > Fungi > Ascomycota > Sordariomycetes > Ophiostomatales > Ophiostomataceae > Sporothrix > Sporothrix protearum. The sequence goes on from JADMNH010000003.1 coordinate 1,078,041, forward strand.
AAAAAAACGGTCGAAACGTTATTAAACGTTATAATAACTTATCGATTAATTACTTTATTACGTTTCGGAGTATAATAATCTAGTTTTATATATATTAACGTTTATAAAAAAGGAAATCTTTAAAATAATTTATAATAATACGTATTATTTCGGCGAAAAATATATAATAATATTATTTAATAATATTTTTATACGGCGTAAACGTAAAAAAATATATACGTATATCGATTATTACCCGGTATATTAAACGAATTAAACTTTAAGATTACGCCCCGTCGAGTAACTTTAACTTATTACCTTTTACGACTTTCCTTATTATACCGTAATTATAAATTTTATACTTACTTTATTAAAAGTACCCGTTATTTATACCTTATAATATTTAAAAAACTCTAATATATTAAACACCCTTTATATAATTATTTATAAATTCTTTAAAAAAATAATTCTCGTACCCGGAAGTTAATATTACGGTGTTAACGAATGGGTAATATAATTATTTCGTAAATTTTTAAAAGTAAATTAAGGTATCCCGAAACGAATTATTAATAATCGTAATAAAAAATTCGTCTCCGATTTATAAACCGAGCTTTTTCGATAATTTAAAGTATCCTTATTAATATTTACGGTATACTACGTTTAAATAAACGGTTTATTTAAACGAAAGAATTAAACGGTAGAAATCGTTATTCGTTTTTATTATACCGAGTATCCTAATACGCTTTAAACTTCCGTTATCCCCGTATTATAATTTTAACTTAATAATACGGCTTCCTTTCCCCTTAATTATTTACCGAACGAGCTTATTTAAAGATTCCGTCCTTTCGGCCTTATAAATTTATTAATTTTAATAAAAAACGATAAAAAGGTCGCGGAGGTTTAATAATTATAACGAGAAATCCGTTAAAAAAACGTAATAAACTTAATTAATATAATAAATTAATAAATTAAGTTTCGGTACGATAAAATATATCGTTTAATAAAATTTAACGTCGGTAATATAATTTTTATCCGTTTTTATAAAAGATATTATTTACTTAATAAACTTAAAAAAAAACTTTTTTAATAAAGAGCCGGGCTTTTTAAAATTATTAAAAGGGTTGGTAAATAAGTATACCGCCTTTAACTCTCGTAAATATAACGTATTTACCCGGTCCTTAACGTCGAGTATTTATATAAGGCTCCGAAAGGAAAAGACTTATATAACCGTACGTAAGAGCCGTTAAACCTTATAATTTAGGAGAGCGTTAAAATAAACGACGAAAACGTAAAAAACGACCGCTTTAAAGTCGAACGTTTCCTTATATATCGTTTACGTCGTACGCGGGTATACTTTACGGTAAATTACTTAATTAAATAAATAAATTACGGGTATTATAATAATTAATAAGTTAATAAAGTTATATTATTCGACGGATCCGAGGAACTCGTTAATAAATACGACGTTAATTACCCCGATATTATAATTTATTTATAAAGCGTTAAGTACCCCGTAAAGAGTACTCCGGTTAAGGAAACGCCCGCGTTAGAAAATAAAACGTTCGCTTTATAATTACCGTAATTACGCCGTAAAGGGCGCCTTCGTAAAGTCTTCGTAAACGGTAATTATATTAAAATAACGGAGGTAATAAAAGGTATATTACGCCGCCGCGGGCGGCCGTTAAAAACGGTTATTATACCCGATATTAAGGCTCCGAGGTAACTTATACGTAAATCCCCCCGACGGTTATTAAATATTAATCGAGCGGATTACGTAATAATAATTAATTAATAAATTATATTACCTTTTTTATTTACTTTTTTTATTTATAATTTTTACGCCCCTTTTACTTTTTCCGTTTATTTTACTTATATTATAACTTTATAACGCGTTATTTTATTTATTATATATACTCCTCGAATAATAATATAATCCCGTTTATTATAAATATAATAACGAAACCTTTAAACGCCGCTTTATTTAACGAAGTTATTTAAATAATACTTCTTTTTATATATATAAACGAATATACGGTCGTTCTTTTTTATTTAATATAAATAATAAATATACTTTTCGGTTATATATAAAGCCGTATATAACACCGTATAAAATAATAATTAAATTTTTATTTTTATTATTTTATATATAAATAATACCGAAGTCCTTAAAAATACTTTATATTTATATATATATTATATACCGTTATTAATTAACGGCCTCTTTATATATTTAAAACCTTATTATACCCGATATTAAAAATTCCCCTTACTCCTCCTAAGTAAACGTAATTAACTTATTACTTAGGGAGGTTAATTATAAAATCCTTATTATTATTATACCCGAGGGCGAAAACTTTATTATAAAAAACGTAACCGACGCTTTAAAAAGCGACGAAGAGGTAACTTAAAAGGTCGAACCCGAAGACGACTAGGCCTCGTAATACGAGGTAAAGGATAATAACGATAACGAAAATATTATTATAAATACTTAAAAGGTAACGGTATCGTTTAAGCCCGCCGCCTTACCGGTAATTAAAACGGTTAAAGTTAAAAAACCCGTTAATTTACCCTTAAAAGAGCGTACCGATATTAAGGTATACGACGCGGCGAAATATAATTATAATCGTTTTATAAATTTATAAGTAAACGTTAACCGCCTCGATATAATATTCGATAAACTTTTAAAGTAAAACTTAAGTATTAAAATACGTAAAACCCCCCGCGGCGAAAACGGGTAATTCGTCCCCGGAAGCGGGCCCTTTACTTTTAAAAAAGGTAAATAAATATAATAAATAAAGTTAAATTAAGGGATAATATTTAAAGGCGAGTTATTTATTCGTATAAAAGTTTTTTTTACGAGTATTTTATAATTTACCGTAATTAAAGTTTTTTAATATTTAAAAAAAGTATTCGAGGATAAAAAGGCTCTTTTTTAATTTTTATTTATACGTCGTTACCGTACTCGTTACCGCTCGGTCGGCGAAAATATAAAGTTTCGGGCCTTAATTAAAACCGTAAAATTATTTATATACGCGATAATATTAATTACGCGTATCCTCGACGAAGCGTTTTAATACCCGGTTTTTATAATTTAAAACTTTTACGGGAGCGAAGTTTAATTACTTTTTAATTTTCCGGACCGTTACGGTAACCCTTCGGTAAACGCCTTCGAATAATTAAAAAGTTATCGTTACCGTTATATAAAACGTAATTATCGTATTAATAACCGTTATAAAAGATTTACCGGATAAGTTTTAAATATATATTAAATCGGTCGTCGTATAAAGTATTATACCCGTTAAAGAGGATTTAAAAAACGTTATTAATATCCTTAATAATTAATCGGCCGTACTTTAAAAAATCGGTAAGCGAATTATTATAATAATTTCGGTTACCCGTAACTTCGTTTATATACGCCGTTAATTAATTAATATATAATAAACGGTGACCGAGTTAATAAAACGGGTAAATACGTTAAAACTACCGTCGGTCGCCTCTTAAAGCCGCGGTATCTCTTTTACTCCGAATACTTTAACCCCGTCGAACCGGGTTACTTTTTTAACGGTAACTTTATTAAACCGTTAAACGGTTACGACGATACGCGCCGTTAATATTAATTAATTAATTAAAAACTATAGGATTTCGGTGCGGAAAGGTCGAAATCGATTGAATTTTGATAAGAAACAATTCGGGGAACAGATAGATTGATGAATTGTATGGAAAAATCTATATATGAAGCAAGAAATCCATTCCTTGGAGGGTTGGCGAAGGAAGGAGAAGTGATTCTTTTATGTTATTTTAGTGGGGCGAATTTCTCTGCCCTCTATGACGTGTATTTGTGTCAGCTAATTTCTGGAGCCTTCTGCAAGCCTTCAGCGCACGAAATGCGCTGTGACTTTTCGCATGGCGTACGAAATACGCTGTGGCATTTCGTATAGCGTACGAAATGCGCTATGGCTTTTCGTATAGCGTACGAAATCGCTGCTATAGGCGTATTTCGTATAGCGTATTTCGTATACGAAATACACTATAATTTATTATAAGCCTTTATTATACGAAATTCGCTTTATATACGAAATTCGTTATATATTCGTCATAAATAAGTGAAAAATAATAAAAACACTTATTATTTATATACCCCCTTAATTTATATATATAATATAAATTAGTGAAAAATAATAAAAAACCTTATAGGAAAAAAATAAAAAGATTTATAAAGGAAAAAACTTAAAACTTTATTTTAAGAAAACCTTTTTAATTATAAAAAACTTAAAAATTTATACTTTTTAAGAAAAAATATATTTATAAGGGTGAAAAATTTTATATAAAACCCATAATTAGCAGTAAGGAAAAACTTAGAAGTTAAAAAACCTTAATTTATAATCCTTAACGTTAATATAATTATATAAATTTTAAGTTTAGAAGACTTAAAATTTAACCTCTCTCGTTAAATAAAATTTATTTTATTTATAAACCATGTATGTTTATTTATATCTACTGGTTTCGTTAATGGATCTGCTAATTGTTCTTTATCAGGGATATAAATTATTTTTATTTCCTTTTTATCCACTTTATCTCTGGTCCAGTGATATGAAATATCAATATGCTTCGAGCGTTGGTGAAAAGTATCATTTTCACTTAAAATCTTAGCACTCTGGTTATCCATTAAAATGGTAGGATAAATAATCTCTTTAAATAAAAGTAAATTATTATTTACTTCCTTAAGAAGATTATTTAAATATATAGCTTCTTTCCCTGCTTCTTTTAAAGCTATATATTCGGCTTCTGTTGAACTTAGAGAAACTATCTCCTGCTTTTTAGTAGCCCAGCTAATTAAATTATTTAAAAATAAAGTAATATAGCCTCCGGTAGATTTTCTATCGTCTAAGTTCGAGCCATAGTCTAAATCCGTATAAATTAAAATACGAATATCAATGTCTTCTGGAGCCTTTCTTATTTTTAGACTAAAATCGGGATATTTATTTAAATATCCCATACTTTATTTAAAGTAGTTTTATATGATTTATCAGGCTTAGACATAAAACGAGAGAGTTTTAAAACAGCAAACGTTATATCTGGCCTTAATTTCATAGCTAAATAAATTAAGGCTCCTATCTCCTTTTGATAATTTAATATTTCGGCTTTACTTGGCTCTGCAGTAGCCTTTCTAAGTTTTAAGCCTGGCGCCATAGGAGTATTTACTTATTTTACGTTTTCTTTATTAAAACGTTTTATTATTTCCTTAGTATAGGAATTTAAATTTATATCTAGTGAATATTTAGAATTCCTAATAAAATTCATACCTAGGAATTTATTCACTGGGCCCATGGCTTTTAATTCGAGCTTTTTAGCCACTTTATTCATGAATTATATTAGTTATATTTTCATCAGGGCCTGTAACTAATATATCATCCACATAAATTAGTAGGGCTATTTGTTTTTCTTTATGAAAAAATAAGCCGGCATCATAACCAGAGTTATGAAAGCCTACAGAATTTAATATATTCTGTAAAAATTTATACCAAAGTCTTGGTGCTTGTTTTAAACCATATAAGGCCTTCTTTAATTTACACACCTTATTCGGTGATTTTTCAAAACCTTTTGGCTGTATAACATAAATTAATTTATCTATGTCTGAATGCACAAAAGCGTTCTTTATATCGTACTGATTTAAAAACCAGCCTTTATTTATAGCTATAGAAATAAATAGCCTATAACTTTCAGTCCTACAGGTTGAGCTAAAAGTTTCCAGGTAATCTATTCCTATTATTTGGTTAAATCCCTGTACTACCCAACGGGCTTTATATCGAATAGGCTCATTTTTACTATTAAATTTAATAGTAAAAACCCATCTACCCCCTAAAACGTTATGGTCTTCGGGTGCATCAGTTAAATCCCAGGTTTCTTGACCTTCTAAAGAGTTAACTTCTTCAGCCATAGCTTCTAGCCATTTATCTTTATTTGGGTTATTTAAAGCTTCTTTATAAGTAGAAGGGGTTTTTTCTTCTGTTAAAATTAAACAGGAAAATTCACCTTCTTCTTCTTCTTCATTATTATAAAAAGGTATATTTTTATAATTAGAAGGAATATTATTAGGGATATTTATAGTAACCTCTTTATTTTTTTTTATTTTCATTTATACCTGTAGATTTAGGCTCTTTTTCTTTTAAGTCTTTTATTTTAATAGACTTTTTATATGGATTTTTAATTATTGTTATATCTCGTGTAATAATAACATCCTTTTTATCTAGTGAATAAATACGATAATAATTCGTATTTTCTATATATCCAACTAAATAGCCTTTTAAGGCTTTTTCTTTTAATTTAGAATTATTTATGGGGCCTTTATTTAAAAAATAAGCAATGGAACCTATTATTTTAAGATTATTTAAATCAGGCTTTTTATTAAAATATTTTTCATAAGGAGTTATGAAATTCAGGCTTAAATGGGGAGTTCGATTATATAAATAAACCGAAGTCATTAATAATTCACCCCATAAGGCTTTTGGTAAAGGATTTATACTATTAAATAGAAGGCTTCGAACCTTTTCTAATAAAGTACGATTTATCCTTTCCCCTAACCTAAAGATTCTTTAGTGTATGCGGGTGTAGTTAAATGAATAACCCCGATTTTATCTAAAAAATCTTTAAATTCTTTATTTATATATTCTTTACCATTATCAGTCTGAAGACTTATAAGATAACAAGTAAAAGAATTTTCTTTTTCAGTAGTTATTTTATACTGTTTAAATTTAGCTAAAGCCTCGGATTTATGTTTTATTAAATAAGCCTTTAAATATCTACTACTTTTATCCAAAAAAGTAATAAAATACCTATAACCTTTAAAAGTCATAGGTGTTATAGGTCCTCCTATATCACTGAAAACCTTTTCTAGCTTTTTATACGGCTTATTTTCATTAATAGAAATTTTATTAATCTTATTATGAAATTTAGCCTTAAAGCATGGTTCACAGTTTTTTATAGCCTGATAAGCCTATAAAGGCTCAGAAATATCAGAAATCTTTAAATTTTCTATATTTTCTAAAAGTCTTTTTAAGGCATTAAAATTAATATGACCCATTCTTTAGTGTAGAGTATTTAAATCCACTTCCTTTATATTACTTTTAAATTTATTTAAAAGAAAAAGAGCATGTTCAGTAATTAAAGCTTCTGCTTGTATTTTATATAAGCCCTGAAATTTAATACCTTTTATTACTAATAAATTATCGTTTTCATTAAATAAGAAAACATTATTATTAAGTAAATAAAGCATGTGTTTCCTTTAAACAAGAAACGCTTATTATATTTATCCCTAGTTCGGGCATATAAATACAGTTAGAAAATCTTTTATATTTTTTAGTATCATTGAAATATAAAAGAATATCTCCTTCACCATTAACCTTAAGCCTTTTAGCTTGTCCCCAATTAATAAAGCTATTTTTATTATTATACGAAATAAATAAATCTTTATTACTTATAACGTGACATGTAGCGGCTGAATCTACTATAAAATTAGTAGATTTTTCACTCTTTAAGGTATAATAACCTTTTTCTTCAAGTTTTGGGCAGAAATCGATTTTATTTAATTTTTTACTATTTAAATCTAATAAATCCTTAAATTTATTCGAATTTGCCCCGGTTTTTATCCGTTTATTTAGTGAATTTAAGCCTATATGTCGGTTAGCCTTTTAAAGAGTTAACAGTAATTTAAGAGATTTATTTTTAGAATTTACCTCAGAAATATCTAAATAGCCTTGGCTATAAAGATTAGGTCGAGGTGTAGGCAACGAATTTTCGTCGTCAGAGGGGGCTATAAAGGGTGAAGATAAAGAAGAATTTATATCTTTTATCCTTTTCGAGGATTCTTCAACCGCCTTTACTGCCTCTTCCTCTCTTTTTTCTTTACCAGACTTTTCGGTTAAATTAACCGTTTTATCTATTTTTTCTTTTCTTTTCCTTTTCCTTTTTCTTTACGTGTATCCTTAGCTGGATCGTAAAGTTTAGGATGCTTTTTAAAGCAAAAAGAAGTAGAATAGCCCGGGATTTCACAGAAATCACAGTAAAAACCCTTCGTCTTCTTCCAGGGTTTTTTATTACCCTCTCTTTTCCTTTTAACAGGAATAAACCCATCATTATCAGAGTTTTTTATATAATAAACCTGTTTTTCTTCTTCCTTTTTAGAAGAAGAAGAAGGCTCATTTTTAGTCTTTTTATTAGACTTTACTCTTCTCTCTTCTTCTATTATTACTTCGAATAAAGAAGAAAGAGTGTAAGAGTTTTCATCCCGGCTTAGCTGCCGTGATATTTAAGAAACAAATTCCTCAAAAATGTTCTGAATTTTAGAGAGAACCATACCCAATAAAAACATCTCCGGGAGTTGGATATTTCTGACTAATAATTCATCCGTATAGGACTTAAATTTATTTAAAAAGTCAGAAACAGAGCCAGTAACCTCCAAATCAGTAACCTTTTTAGTAAGGATAAAATTAAAAGTAAATCCATCCTTATTATAGAGGTTTTTAAGGGTTTTCCAGGCCTAAAAGGCGCTGTTTAAGTGCTTTATTTACACCAAAGGCCCATCACCTAGTATAGTTTTTAGGTAACTAAGCGCTAGGCGATTTAAATAATACCTTTTAGCGGTATCAGTCTCTTCTGGGCCCGCCAATAGCTGGTCTTACAGCACATTTAGCTCGCTAACCACACTCGAAAAAGAGGGATTAGCGTTCGAAGAAGACTCTCCAGCGCTTAAAACGGGAGTTCCAGGGGGGTTTATAGGCCCTGGGCCAGCGTATGGCACGCTATAATCATAGAATATAGCGTCTTGACAGGCATTCGTACACAGGTAGGCCTGGGCTCTTATAGTCCATAGGTCATAGTTATCTATGCCCTATAACTTATTCGGAACGATTTTAGTATTCATCCTCTTTTTTCCCTTTTTCTACCGAAGTAGAGCAGGTGAGGAGAAGCGGTAAGATGTACCCCGCACTAGGAATTTATTCTGGATTTTTTGGTGTATTTTTCGTATCGATTGGGCACACAGTGCGTTTACACAGTGTGGCACAGTGCGAGGCACTGTGGGGGGTCGGAAGGGGGTAGTAAGCGAGAGTTGCTACCATATAGGATTTCGGTGCGGAAAGGTCGAAATCGATTGAATTTTGATAAGAAACAATTCGGGGAACAGATAGATTGATGAATTGTATGGAAAAATCTATATATGAAGCAAGAAATCCATTCCTTGGAGGGTTGGCGAAGGAAGGAGAAGTGATTCTTTTATGTTATTTTAGTGGGGCGAATTTCTCTGCCCTCTATGACGTGTATTTGTGTCAGCTAATTTCTGGAGCCTTCTGCAAGCCTTCAGCGCACGAAATGCGCTGTGACTTTTCGCATGGCGTACGAAATACGCTGTGGCATTTCGTATAGCGTACGAAATGCGCTATGGCTTTTCGTATAGCGTACGAAATGCACTATGGCTTTTCGTATAGCGTATTTCGTGTACGAAATACACTATAATTTATTATAAGCCTTTATTATACGAAATTCGCTTTATATACGAAATTCGTTATATATTCGTCATTAATAAGTGAAAAATAATAAAAACACTTATTATTTATAAAAACGTAACGGCTTTAAAATTAACGCTCCGGCGTTTTAACTCGCGTAATCGTTTTTTTACGGTATTTATTACGTCGGCGATACCGAGAGTACCGTCGTATAACGTTAAACGTACCCTCGTAATATTAATAAATAATATTAATACCTTTATAAACCGCGAAACACCGTCCGTTAACGACTTTATAAATTAAAATAATTTTTAATTAACGATAACGTATTAAAACTTTACGAAAGTTTATTTAAATTATTTTTATTACTTTTTTAACGTATTATTTATTTATTATTTTTATTTTTTATTATTAAATCTTTTTTATATTTTTTTTTTCGCCCGATAATTATTATAAAAGGTAATTATTCGGTTTATATTTTCCGTAATAAAGAGTTTTTTTTTACGTATCCTTTATAATAAAATTTCGAAGCGGGACGGGAGAATATTTTTTCCGCCCCCGCGGGAAATATTACGAGGAAAGTAATTATTAATTACCTTCCCGTACGATACGTAATAATTATATTATTAATTATTACGTGGCGCGGCCTTCCTAGGCCGTATTAAGGGGTATAAATAGCTTTTCTCTTATACGTAATAATCCTTTAACTTAATTATTAATTATATATTATTTTACTTTATTTCTTAGTCGCTTATATCACACCCTTATATTATTACGAAGTTTTATAAAACCGTTATACCCTCGCCTTTACTTTATATCGCCGTTACCTAGTATTTCGATATTAACCGTAACCGCGCCTCGTACGTAATAGTTAATTATTAAGGGTTAATTTTATATTTTACGATATATTAACGTTTAAGTAATATCCGCCGAGAGAAAGTAATTAAATAAATATATTATTATATTTACGGTAATATTTTTATAAAAATTTCGAAGTTAATAGTAAAAGTTATTAACGTATAGAATAAAAAAGTTAGGTCGGGAAAAGCGATAAGGGTGGGTAAGTATCCTAAGGAGAAAAAAACGGTATTCTTAAGAGTTATAGTTAAAGATTTAAATAATAATTATAGTAAGTTATATAAGTTATCGGGGAATACTTAGCGGCTTAGAGGAATATATTAAGGTTACGTTACGTTTAAATAAAGTTGTTAAAGGAATACTTTTAGAATATATTTAGGAAATTTTAAGAAGTAGTGTTTAAAGAGAGTTAATTTATTAAAGATAACGTTTTTAATAATAAAAACTTTACCGTTTATTAAGTTCTAGATTTTATAAATATTAAATACGTTATAATTAACGAGGAAACCGATTTATATTTTCGGGTTAAGGCGTTATAATTTATACTTTAATCGTAGGGTAGCTTTAGTAAAGTTATAAGCTTTATATCCGTAAACGTGGAGGAAGGAAATATTTAGTTTTTGTTAAAAAGTAGGAAATATAAGGTGTATTAATTATAAGATTTTAATAACGTTTTATTATATAAGAAAATAATAACGCGTATTATTTTAAGTTAAATAAATAAAGGAATTTAAGAATAAATAATAAGCGTTCGTATTTTAATCTTAATAATCTTTTTAGTGGATTTTACTCCCCCGTTTTATTTTAGTACGTAAGGGGCGGAGGGCTTAATAAAAATTCCTTAGTTTTCGATTTAGTGTAAAATAGTTAGTTTTTACGATATAAGTTTTTAATTATATTCGATAATTTAAATAATTATTTATAAGTGGGTAATAATAAGTCGAAAAGCGTCGTTAAGGTATATTATTATTATTAGGCCGGTACGGTTAAGGAGGTAATAGTCCTAAATAAAACTTATTATTATATCGGTAATAAGTATATAATTATTAATATTTCTAAATCGTTTAAAGTTATAAAAGTCGATAATAAGCCTCTAACTTAACTTTATTTTTCGTTTACGGTAACCCGAAGAAGGTTATCGAGTGGCTTTAAATAATACGTAAGTGTCGTAAACGTATTAAAGGCTAGTAAATTTAAAAATATATAACCCTTTAACGTTATTAAGAAAGTAACGTTATACTTTATCGTTAGGGTGTTTAAGTCGAGCGTATTAGGTTTTAAAATTAGTTATAATTTTACGGCGAGTTATAATAATTAATAGGGCGGTAGTCGACGCCGTAATAAATTAAGGCCTTATTTTAAGTAAGTAAAGATTATAAACGCGGGAGATAATACCGATAATATAATTATTATAGGATAAAGTTTTTATTTTTATATCCTAAAAAATATTTTAATTTTTAAGTTAATTAATAAATATAATATTATAAGGGAAACCGGGGTAATAATAAACGTTATAGAGTTTAAGGATAATAGCCGTCGATAATAAAAGAGTAAGGGATAAGAAGACGGTGCTTTTTTTAATAAGAAATATATTATAACCGCCGGTATATAAGGAAATAAGTTCGGTATTAAAGAAATATTAAAAGTTATAAAATTTATTAAAGTAATTAAAGATATAAATTAAAGCGTTTAAATCGAGTAAAGTATAAAAACTTAATAGGGTATTATTAAATATAATAAGGATAATATAATTAACGATAAAGATAAATTTTTAAGGGTCCGAGCGTAGTTAAAAATTAAATATAATATCGGCGGGATCGCGGATATACTCTTTTAATAATATTAATTTTTAATTACGTCGTTTAACTTATTTAAATTTATTAATAATATTTAATTATTTAAGTTTAACGGATATAAGGTCGGCGGTCCGCCGATTAAGTTTAAAGAATATAAGACGTTTATCGCGGCGGATATATTAATAATCGACGATATCGTATCCTTAACGCCCGTAAAGTTTATATATATTACCTCGTTTACGGGGGTTTTTATCCTTATTAAATTTATAAGTAAAAAGGGTAACTTTATTTATTAAGTTTTAAATAACGGGTAATATAACTTCGCGAAGAAATTATATAATAAGGAGGAGGTTTTATTAAAGACGAAGGTTAATTATAACGTCCTCGAATATAATTTAATTTATCGTAATTTTATTTATATTTAAAATATAAAAGTTTAAGGTTAATTTAAAAAAATATTTTTAATATATTTTATTAAATCGCGTTATTACTAAGTTAATAATAAGGTTTATACGAGTTCTTAATTACGGTAAAATATTATTATTACTTATTATTCCTCGACTTATTTTATAAAATTAATTAATTTTTTAAATATAACGAGTATTACTTAATCGTACTTATTTTAAATATTTACTCGAAGTTTATTAAAATTAACGTTTAACCGGTTTTTAAAGTAATTATATTACTTAGTCGGGTTTTTTATTTATAAGTTTTTAATAATTACGGCGAAGGTAAGGATATATAAATTAAAATTTATTTACGAATTTCTTTCTTTACGTTTTATTACCGATTATAACGCTTTTAGTTATATTTTAGGGCGTTAATAATTAAACGTTCGAGTTAATCTTATCGATCGTCGTCTTTAATATACGATTAAATTTCCTTATTAATAACGACGTTAACGAGGTTAATTTTTTATTTAATTTATTCTTTAATAAATTATAAAATAATTAAATTTAATAAATTAATTATTATTATTACGTTATCTCGTTAAGGAAATTTATTATAATTATTTATTATAATACGGGGTTATTTTTAATATAAGGGAAGTAATTATTAAAGGTGGGCTTATAATAAGAGTTTTTTATATAATATATATCTTCTCTTAGAATATTTTTATTATTACGGGAGAAATTAAGGATATCGTAAATAGGGGTTATTATAAAAAAGTAATAGTTACTAAAAGTTATTAAAAGAGGATAAGTTAATAAAGAAAAAGAAGATATAATAAAAAAGGGGAAGACGGGAATTATCGAGGGTTTATTAAAGGGTGTAACTATCTCTCGTAAATTAAGGAGGGAATAAGTAAAAACGAGGATAATAGGAAAGTAGAGAAAATAACGAAGATGGCGAAGGTGAGGGTGGGACGGTGTTAATAGTTAGATTAATGGAAGGGAGACTCTTAATTAGTGTGAGAGAGTAAAAGTGTTGTTGATTAATCTAAGTTTTAACCCCCTCCTCGGATGTCCTCGGAGAATGTGCTAAATACCAAGAAGGTGGTTGCCCCACCTTCGCCAGTTTGCCGTATTCTGTCCTCCACTTATTGTTTTGCGTGTTATCATGGCCGGCGCTCAGTGTGTCTTGCAGCGTTTTTGCGTGTACTGTTGTGATCCCGTGACCTTCGATCCTCCTTTCTCTGTTTGCCTTGTTTTGGCAGCTTCCGTAAATAAGGGGACTCGTTTCATCCCATGTTGATTGGCCTCAGATCGCCACATCTTTTCTTCTCGCCATTGCGCAGTCGCAGCTTGCTATGAGCTTGTCAACCGTTCTATTCTCGGATTACGATTGTTTCTCGGCTGTTTTTGCCCCCCAAGCCTCCCTGCCATCAGCGACCCCCATCCGAAGGCCCCTTTTTATTGCTGCTGACTGAAGCCTAGCAGGGATCGCCAACAGCCATGATGTCAAGCAGCATTGCCTGTGGTGTCTGCCACACAAACGTGGTACCGACAGACAGTTCGCCCGCAATTGTGTGTCACTTTAGAGTGGCGCCTGCAAACGTCCACGAGAAGAAATGAGGCAAAATTGCAGACACGTCGAGGCTCCTTATGTTTAAACGTCGTAAACTCAAGACAAGATGCTGGGAACAAACATCTCACACATGAAGAGTGTGTGCGGCGGACAAGTCTCAGGAATCTCTCTCGTCTCGACTTTGGTTCTTGTGGCTTTCTGGCTGACATGCGCGCCCCGTTGATTCGAGGCGCACACGCACCAGGTTCAGGCCCTTGCTGTTCGAGGAAAGCACAGAGCATTGGAGCAACGATGGGGCGTCTCCGAGCAAAGAATGAGGAAAAAGGGACAATGGGGGCTGATGGTTCGTGGCTCGTTTGTGTGGCCCGTCGGGGAAACAGACTGGTGCAAGGTACATTCTTTGTCCGGAAGTGACCTGATCTGGACTAAGATCTGGCAGGTTCAAAAGTATTCTTTGTATCTGACAGGGGCCTGGTTGCTGAAACCTGGTGCAACCTTCTCAGTATATGTAATCAAGGGTTGGTCTTTGTCGTATCCGAGACACGCCCCCCCCCCCCCCCCCCTTTCCTCTTTTCTCTCTGGCGTTGTCCTTTCTCCTTTCTCTTTCTCCTGCCAACAGCCAACAGGCATTCAGGCATTCCAGGCCTAGCCCCCAGGACCAGGTCGAGCCCGGCCCACCGAAGCCCCAGCAGCAGAACACAGCACAGCGCAGCACACCTGAGCACAGGCTCGGCTGGCTGCACCAAGCACATTACGGACAAAGCAAGCAAAGCGGGTGTCTGCTTTCTCACACCCCAAGCTAAGCTCTGCTGTTCTCTTTCCCCCGTTTCCTCCCACGCCCCCTCCTTCTCGCGCTCTTCCAATGTGCCGTTTCCCATGCAATTTGCACGCTGTTTACTGTTTCTTGCTGTTTCTGCTGTTCTTGCTGTTTCTGTCTGTTTGTCCCGCCTGGCTGCACGCACGCCTCCCGTGTTTCCAGCGGGCCGTCACAGGACAATATCGCCCACTGCACATCGTCGTCACCCATCCTTCCTTTGCCAGGATGGAAAGTACATGTATATGTAGGGATCGTTGTTGCTGGCTGGACGTTTGTGCGTGTTCTGCAATGTCAGCAATGGGTGGAAGACGCAACACACCCAAAGTTGCATCATATCGTCCTTGCCGGCATGTTCTTTTTGGCTTGTTGGGCAGCCTCCTTCTCGTCCTTCTCCGCTCTTCAGAAGCCCATCCCACACACCATCGCCGTATCCCCTTGTTTCGAGCCGTTTGGCTGTCGTGAAATGAAGATTGCATACGACACATCGTCGTAGCATAAACATTGCCCATCTTATGGGTGGGCTTGGGCGATTCAGGATTACGCAGTAAGCACACTGAGGTTCTCCACGGCATAGGGCCATATGCCGTGGGTGGCCCCCTGTAGCCTATTCACCGCCCCCCTTCCTTCGCTCCAGAACCGTGTGGCTCGCCATCTCCGACAAAATGAATGGGGACGGGAAGGAGGAGGAGACTTCCAAGGGAAGACAGCTGAACAACAAGGGTAGCAACAGGCTCAAGCTTACCGGGCTATTTTGTGCACTGGCATCAAAAAGGAATAAAAAGAAAGGGAAAAGGAAAACAGTAGCGTTCCTTGGTGGAACCGAACGGCAGCGATTTCGTGCGCCACATGCTTCATAATACAAGGGCTTGTCAGATCAGACAGCCATACATATGTACTGTACGGAGTACAGACGAGCAAACAAATGGACTAGCAGCCGCAAAAAACGCACGACGCCATATTACCTAATTCATGGCTGCCCTCCATCATGGCGTCCGACCCTTGCTTTCCATTCTCGCCTCGATGACCTTCCATAGAAGAAAAAGAGAACGACGCCAGATGGTGATCCCTACCCTAGAACGAAAAAAAGAAGAAGAAGAAAGGATAAAAACATAGAACAGACAGGCTCGGAGGGCTTGTTGTCGTCAGCAACACATCAGCATCGCCTCGTCAGCCGTTCTTTCGTGTAGTCATCGTTCCCTCTCCCTTTTCATGTCATTAGCGCCGGGTTTCCACTTTGTATATTTCCAAACCATCGCGGGTTTGGTTTCTTGTTCGGCATGGTCCGGAAAAAGTCATGCGAAAGTGAAAGACAGAAGGGAGAGATCGCTCTGGAAGGTAGCTAGCTATTTTGTTTTCCTCCTTGCTCCTTGTGTCTGTTGGTTTCTCTCCTCCTCCGGACATGTGCTCCTTTCTGCGCCAGTACCATCCAGCCACACCTCCCACATGAAATAGGTACTCCGTGGCACCCATCTCGCTGCATTACGACGTTGTCGTCAAAGAAGGAAGCATTTGATGCACGTCGCCCATCTACCCAGTAGCAGGGACCTCCAAAAAGAGGAAGAGGGCACCCAGCTGCTATTACTCGCTTACAACGTCCTTTCACGCCTTCTTTCCAGCAACAATCTCAGCCCTCGCTGATTACAACAGTGAGGGGACGAGGTGCCACAGGGTGACAGTTGACAGATCATGACCAAGACCCAGACCAAGTCAGTTACAATTCGCTTTGATTGCAGGGCTGTTAACAGTACGTCACATATGGTCCACGGAGCTATGGAAAGGACGAGCAACAAATACGAACATAAAAATGGACAAAATAGTAGAGGCGTATGTTACGTGCTTATTGGCTGCCCAGTATCTTCTCGGATGGATTAAGGCACGGTAGACTGCATGATTTGTGTTTAGATCAAGAATGTGCTTGATAGAAGAAGTGCCACATCCAACGTGGCAAATATGGAAGCACGGTGCAAACCGTCTGTCCAAGATATACAAACTGCTTTCATATAAAGTAGCCAGCGGCTTTTTCCCGGTGGGAACACTCAAATTATTCAACGAACATCGATACCGCCACTTGTTTCCGTCCGACACTCGAGAAAAGTAAGCCGCGGCTAGGAAGAAGACGAAGGGCATTGTTACTTTGGTCTCGTACATGGTCCCTTGCCATCTAGCCCTCATGTCCACATTCTGACAAGGGGGGCATCTAGATCTGTCTACGTGCATTGTGCATTATTGCATGTATCCAGATCGTCGCCCTTGTGTGAGATGTGTCTTTTTGTCACTTTGTCCTACATGTCAGTGAAATAAAAAGAAAAAAAAGGGCACAGCAACTGCAACCGTCACAGAGCATAAACAGACAAACAGACGGACAGACGTAACAGATCAAGGCCGGTCGCACGCGCCTCGGCTGGAAATGCTTTGAACCAATCAGGAGAGCAAGACAAGTAGAATCAGAAAGCCGAGCCGTTTCCTTAGCATCGAGGATGCACGCACCTCGTACGGAGTACGGCTCGAGAGAGACAAAAGGAGATACGACATGCACACAAGACAAAGAGGCACAAACACCGACACCGATACAAGACACGAGACACAGCGTATTGCATCCGTCTTCCTATCTCACTCCCCGGCACCACTTACCCACCGAAAGCACTGCATGCATATGACAACACAGCAAAATGCACAGCATCTCTCAAGCAGCTTGGCGGTACAGCATGATGCGAGTACAAATATGCACACACTTCGTGTACACATTTCGTGTGCACACGGCCTTGTACGATCCTGCACCGCATAGCACTCTGTGCAGCTCCAGGCGGTACGGGAAAGGGCATGTATGCACACAATGCACACAGCAACACACGACACGACGCAAATCCATCGACATGCATGTACATGATGCCTGTACCACACAAGATTGATAGAACGCTTGAAGCGTACACGGGGCAGGAGGTGACGTCGTGCACCCACCAGCTCCCACGATCCTCGTTCTTCCCGGTCTCCGAAAGAAACAGTTGTGGCTTTCAAAAACCAGCCACACAAAGGAGAGTCACGAGTGAACAAATGTGGCTTTTGAAGGCATTGTGCCCTGAGCTGGGGACCCAAGTGCTTGCATCTCGCCTGGGCCAGCCACTGTGTCGCAAGATTGGCTAGAGCCACATGCAAAAAGAGCCCATGTCGAAACAAAAAAGGGCCACCGCCCCTTTGCTTCCCCTACCCCCTCGCATCGTGGGAGACTCTGCGGCAGCACAGGTTCGTGGCTTTCGTTCGCCTTGTCTTGTATCCCGCATTCAGCTCCCGCCAAGCAACAGATAGGGCGAGAAGCTGAATGAGGATGTTTGAAACCCACCACGAGAGGCACCAGTGCCGCTGAGAACTCAATAATCAATGCAGAAGAGGACATGGCCTTCCAGAAATGCCGTTTCCGTTATTGAATGCAACAATGCCCGTTGACGGCCACACCTGGTAGGAAAAGGACATAAAATGCAGTGAGCGGCCGCCCAAATGGGGCTAGCCGCTGTCATGTCCCGTCACCTTATTTTGCCTTGCTTGTTTGCTTGCTTTTTGACAGATTTACCATTCTCCCTTTGCCATCGTTTCGGCCGCCTCCAGCAGGTGGTCTTTCAACAGTTGTGCCCACTGAACACAATCATCCCAGTGGTACCCCTTGAAGGAGCTCGCGGTACTCTATTATAATATATACTCCCCAGGAGCAACTGCAACAAATAGAGGCGTCTCAATGGGATCAATACCGTGTCTTCTAATTTGCAGGCTAATATCAAAAGACGTGATCTGCCCGGGTCCGATGGGTAAGGCAATCCATATAAAGACCGACTTGTGTTGACAAACAATGCAAATGGAAACTCGGCCGCCAGCTATCAAGAGCCATATGCAACAGCGGAACAGAAGCGGCATGCACTTTCTCAGAGTGTGCTTCGCTTCAGCTCTCCCATGCCTCCTTTCTCTCCCTTGCATCCCTCCACCTCTTTGCTGGTTGTGGAAGGAGAAGGAGGAGGTACGATACTGTAGGGTCACAGACAGACGCCCCCTCCCAATACACCAACTGTCTTATATGTCTCGCCAGCCAGCCGGCACTGCGCCGCAAGGCTCTCTCAACTCTCTCAATCATGCTACCCCAATAGAGGGGAAGTATGCTTACGGTCCCGAGCAAGAAGGGTGGCTGGGCGAATAGGAAGCGAGGCAATACTCGGCCCAGATATGCCAACTATCACAACGCCGATCGATCATCGATGCAAGGCGATATGAAAGACGACTTTATAAAAAAGTACGCCGTACGCAGGGCTGTTCACCAAAGACATAGAAAAAAAGCAGAAAAGCGTACCAGAAGCAGGAGGGGGGGCTGAACACTGAGCAGATCAGACAAGATTGCCTCATGGGCGTGAGAGGGAAGAAGGAAGAGCAGCAAAAGGGATGCAAAAGAGGCAGGGATGCCACCAGCTGAACAGCCCAGACAATGTTCGAGAAGGTCGAGACCAACAGCCAAAGGCCAGCCAAGGCTGGACCCGGACTGGCCTCAGGCTAACACACCCGGGTGCACTACACGTACAAGGCAAGGGGGGCCAGTGTGCATCGTAGCGTATCGTTGCGTATGTCTGCGTAGCGTAGATTTCCGCGTGGTTTCGCCTAAACGCCGCCTGCTTCTGTGCCTCCACACATCCAACGCAGCCAACCCCACCAAACAGACATCATCCCCTATCTTATCCCGGCCCCAATATACTGAGTATGCACACATATATTACCGCGTGTGCATGTTCCGAGAGGTATTGTACTGCACGATGCAGCCCCTTGCTTCAGCATCTTTGCACGTTTTCCCCTCCATTTCGCTCGGCATAAAACAGCGCACTAGAGTGCGTCGTAGTGCAAAATAATGCACGTTAAACAAAAAAGAAAAAAAACATGCAACATCCACGAGGTGCAGAAAACGTCAGGCTGGCCCAAGATGCGCAGCATCAGTCATGCTTGTCCTATCGTTTCTGGATGGTGTGTAAAGATGCCAATACAAGACATCGTCCTGTACTCTTGCCCCGTTCGTCCCTTTGTAATAAAAGATGTGCAAGTGTCAGGCCGAATGTGCAATGTGCACTTATTCGTCTTCTTCCCAGACTTGCTGCACCCGACTCAATGTGACTATTTGGTCAGAGAAGGAGGCGACGGGGCACCTGTATAATAGTTCTGCACGGCCGTCCTCGGCAGTATCCTCCTCCCGTGTCTCGTCAAGTTGCGTAGCGAATTCATGGAGAACCTACTCCGTACTGAGTAGAAATACGAGTATATCGCACGCTTACCCTACCCTACCCCAGACCCCATGGGTTGGTGAGGTGGATGCAGGCGGACGCACATCCCAACCCCTCTCCTCTCTTGTCCAGTGAGGCGTCTCTGCTGTGTTGGCCACGCTCATGGCGAATCAAATGTGCAGTCGGGGGATGGTTTCCCTATTTTCCCGCATACCCCCTCTCTGATTCAGGCCACCAAGAAACGAAAAGGTCATGTCACATTGGGGCATACGGCGAAATGGATATACAGACACGAATGATATGAAAAGTGATGCAAATATTCTCTGGAGAAACAAATGGAGGGGGGACACGTTCTGTAAGGCAACCCAACGTCGTAGCGGCCACCTCTTGTCTGTGCAGTCTGGGTCGTATGAACCATTCATTGTCGTAACATATCATGCATGCGTGCTGTAGTATGTTCTTTGCTTGAGATGTTGCGTTTCTCAGCCGCCAGAAGCGCACATTTCGCTCTCGTCGGCTATCGTATGGGCGAGCCTTTTCTTGCGTTGGCCCCTACCCGCCGCATCTGTCGTTTCCAGACGCAGCACACATGCGAGATACGCAGAAGAGGTTGCAGTCCGGCTTAGGGCATACCGTTCTTGCATCGCATATAGCCGATGGCGGAGTCGTAGGCTCACGAAGTTCTAGGGCAGACCCCGCGGGATGCACAGAAGGGAGTCCTTGACCTGTTCAAGTGCAGTCGCAACAAAAAAACAAAGCCGGTACGTGTACGAAAGGCAACCATAGCGAGAGGTGACCAGTATGGATAGGAGGTGGCCGTCTACCGAAACAAATATGCGAAAGCTTGTCATCCTTGACCGTTCCCTGTTCTTAGGCAGCTTCACCAATACAAAAATAAACAGAGCGCTGGCTTAGGTGCCAACTCAGAGAAAAGACGCATTTGTATACGACTATTTGTGAGCCATGATCAAAACGGCGCGCGATAGTCGACCGGATTTTGGCTTTGTTTCAAACAAGCATCCACTCGCTGGTTTGGGGGCGCCCGTTCGAAGGCTGTGCAAACAGAGCATAGACTGGTCGGGTGTGGTGTTGTCGCAGCGGAAGCTAACAAGGTCGACGAGAGCATGATGTGGCGGGGCAAGGTAAGCTTTCAACAAAATAAAGGGGGAAAACACCTTGACCAGAAACACGCAGAAGCAAAAAATAACTGAGCACGACAGATGACAGGGCCAAACTCCGACAACCTGCGACAGGTACGACGAAGGTCATTTTTGGGGTGTGGCAGGGATCAAACGAAGGGATCTGTGAGCAATGAGAGGACTAGAGGATTGAAGACAGCGTGTTGGAGACAGAGACGGACATGGATGACGACGAGACGAGGGAACAAAAGAAGGCGAACAGAGTTCTCTGTACGACACACTTATCGCTGCTTACTTCTTGTTCGATAAGCGATTCTTTTCCTTCTCCCACCCGACTGTCCTGATCGACATTACAATACACTTTTTATTGCCGCTCTTATATGCCTCGCATTCTTCTTGCCTTCACCTGCCTCGTTTGCGGCTGGTTGGACATCCGCTCTGCCGTGTATTGGCCCCCCATTGTGTGTTTACTTCACGACAGCAACGAACCGTGGAAAGTCGAAGCAAGGTGATGCCCCAGTGGGAACAGAAAGTGTCCGTACCTTGGGGCAGAGTGCACATCAGAGTGGGCGGCCTGGAAACGCTGTTTAGAGAACAAGAAGGAGGTGATGCGCGCGGGAGCCGTAGATCGAAGCGTCAAGGCACGCATATGTCAAACAATCAAGTGCAAGGGGGCTGTTGTGGGTTGTATCTGAATTACATAGAGTTATAAAGTATGTAAGCCAACACATGAACATCATGAGATATCGGGTTCATTGATGACAATGTAGTCGTGCGGTCTTATGCCACCATGTGAGGCCCGTGTCATATACTTTGAGCGATATCATTAGAATATGAAGGAACACAAAACTCGGCTTGGGATATATGTCAAGCTCTTACAGTTGGAGGCTTTTGAGAGGTACGTTAAGGCAGTGATTAAATTTTCGAGTAGTACGTGCTTTTGCTTTTTTTCGATATCATTCCTTTTCCACATCTCGTTTTTATTTCTTCTAGACATAGATTAAAAAGATTAAAAAAACCTCCATTTAGAACACCACCCCCTAAAAAAGAAACGAGTGAAAGACAGCATTGCTCTTTTCTTACAATGGGCATAATTAAACATTACGCCAGAAAGTCCATTCACAAACCTGAAGCTTCAAACAGATTCCAGTCTCAACAAGGAACAAAGGTTGAACAGACATTGCTCTGAAGCCAGCATATTGTGTACCCAAAAAAGAAAGTACAAAGCCATCATGTGGGCAAGGTTGCCTGACATACGGTCCTACTCGTCTGGTTGTTTACTGTGACTCGTCACGAGATATTGAACATCGAATCTACAGTGATGTATTTCGAATCGCTGCCCCGACATGCAAGGCAATGGTCGCGTGTTAGATATGAGAAAGTGGGTTTGATCTGAAAGATGAGTTAAAAGTGAATAAAGTAAATAGAGGCTGCGCATTTCCCATTGTTCCCAATCCAAAAACCAGGAGAAAAAGACGACAGAAATAGAAAAGAATCAATAAAGACAAAAAACGAGAGCGAGCCGAATCATTGCACCACATCTTTAAACCCAAGACAGGAAGAAAATAGCAGAACATGTACACCGGGGGATAAGGACGCAAAAAGAACCAGGCCGACTGCTCGCCATAAGAACAAACAAAAAATTGAAGGAGATGGGACGAGAAAGAGCAGACTTCTCTCACTTAAAAAGAGGAAAAGAAACCACTAGATCCCAGGATCCCCTTGTTCCCGACACAAAGCGTTCCCCCCCCCCTGCCCTTTCTATACAATTAGTAGATTTCATTGACGTGACATAGCCGCAATGGGCCTTGAACAAGGAATGGAAAAGAAGAGTTGTGGCTGCTTCACGACTATGACTTGTCGCTGTCGTGGTCGGGCACGTAGGCGGTCTCGCCCAGCATGCCCGCGCCACCGGCCGTGGCTGGCGTCGTCATGGTGGCCTGTGTGCTGGACAGAGGCTGTGTCTGGACAGTGGGGCCGGTCGTGGCCGGTGCAGGTGCTGCCGCCGCCGCGCTGTCGACCAGACCGGGTGCTCCTGATGCACCGGCGCCAGCAGCCGCGAGGGCGCCAGCAGGAGGAGCACCACCGCCACCATGGCGCGTCGTAGCGTTGGCCGCGGCGACGTGCAGCCGCTGGTCGAGCGCACGGAGCGCGAGCGCTCGCCGCCGCTCGGCCTCGGCACGGGTGCCGCCGCGCTGGCCGCCATGGTGGCCACCGCCGCCGTGGTGCATGTGGTAGCCATCGCCACCGGACGCGGCGGCAGCAGCGGCCCGGGCCGAGATATCGGCCGTGGAGAAGGGCGTGCAGATGCGCACGGCCACGAGCACGCCAAAGACGGCATCCGAGAGGGTGGCCACGACCGGCTTGACGGGCGCCGGGAAGAACTCGGCGAAAGCAAATGTCTCGCTGGCGTCGCCGCGCAGCGAGGGGCCCTGGGAAACGTCGAGGTCGGGGAAGGCAGACTTGTAAAAGCGCAAGTAGGTCCAGCTGGTAAGGAGAGAGAAGAAGGCGAGGAAGGTCGCGGCGGCGGAGAGCAGCGGGGTGAGGGAGAGGGCGATGACGGCGAGGAGGTACAGCAGCGGGAAGCGGGGCACGCGCAGGGAGAGGATGCCGCGGAAGAGCGTGACGGTGTGGGCGGGAACGAGCTGGCTGAAGGCGACGAGGAAGGCCATCTGCAGCGGGATGGTGCCGGCGACCGATGTGAGGCTGGGAGAAACGTCAGTATGTATTTTCGAGACCAAACGAAGGAAGTAGAGGAGAGCGCGTTGACATACGTCCAGTTCTCGTCCTGGGTGATGGAGAACATGACAACAAGAGCGCCAAAGGTCAAGAGGTTGGGAATCAAGCTGGCGACGAGCAAGAACTTGGCAAACTCGCGCGAGGACCAGGCGCGCTCCAGGTAGCGGCCGCCCTGAAGCAGCGTGACGCAGGCAATGCCGAGCGTAAAAATATTGCTTTCAACAAGCGTGGTCGTCAGGAACGTCCATGGGTAGATGATGGACAGCTGGGAATGAGGTTGAGGTAGGGAATCACAATGTGCGACTGGGCGGTCCACTGGCGATAGCGGATGGCGGCGCTGAGGAAGGACTGGACAATGAGGACGCCGAGGGCGATACGCGTCACCGGCGGGAGGTTGAGCCGTGGCGGCATGGCGGCAGATGTGAGGGAGAGGGTTGGCGCGAAAAGGATAGAAACAAAAGCGCAGATAGGCGCGGCGAGAGGAGGACGACAGTCGTTGGGCTGGTCGTGGTGACGATGGAAGGAGGTCGCGATTAGGGGGGGAAGAGAGGGGGCTCGGTCGCAGCTGCCTATTCAGCAAGAGGTCGTCGTCTGGGTACAAAAGGCCTCTAAAGAGCCGCCGTCGAGTGCAAAGCAGTTGTGCGCGTCGTAGTAATGGTCGCGAATGCGTAGAAAAAATATCTATAAAAAATCAAAACTGCCGATAGGGAGCACGGGGTGAGGTTCAAACAAGAAAAGTGTACCAGGCAAGGTGTGCGTGTATGAAGTGGCCCTCTGAAGCTTGGTTTGGGAGAGAAGTAAAAAGCGGGCCGGCCTACGACCACGCCTGGGCCAAAAAAGGCAGGGGCAGAGGGATTCGCGGCAGCCTTAGGCATCAAGATATGGCTGCATCGTGCCTGTCGCATGTGCCACGCCAAGGCTGGCAGAATTAGGGGAAACGTCGAGATGATGACTAAGAAGACGGATATGGGTATCAAAAGGAGAAGGCTGGCAAGGTGACTTGCAGTGACTTGCATTTGCAGCGCATAAGCACTGCCCACAGAAGTACCTGGCCTTGATATCGGCTGCTGCCTGTGATCTGGACCCTGTGGCCACCAACCCAGTCGCTAATCCGTTCCCTTGCAGCACGCTGTCGGTTGTTGTTTCTGGAGGCCAACGCGAACAGCGGGTTTTCTTGAAGACGCACGGACCAGGCCTGGTTGTTTTACGCATGCAGCAATCAGCAACCAGCAGCACAGCGCACCGCCAAGAAGTGGCACCGACACCGAATGCCGCAGCCCAACGAACAAGCGGGAGGACCTGCCAAAGAAGAGCAAACCAAAGGGCAGAACAAAAAAAAAAGACCGGCAACCCGTGGAATTCGAGCGTACGGCAGCAACGAGAACACAGCCATTTGTTCCCCGCCGAATGCATCTGCTTCTGTCTGTGCATTGTCTCGAGATGGCTTTTCTCGATGTTCATCGACCACTGGCTGTATTTTCGAGACAGTGTGGCTCCCTGCTACGAGCAAATGGGGCGTGTTTGGAGTCTATGGAAAGAGGGAAACGAGGGCTATCAGCCCGTGGCCATTGCCTGCCTGTTTTCACGACGTACTATGGCACGGGGAGCGTGTTTGTCGTCCAAAGGGGCATCCGTTCAAGACAGTCAAATGGGCAATACGGGCAGACGAAGGGAGGAAATGGCCAGAGGCTCCAAAGGTCGCTCCTGTGGGGAGTTCGAGATCCACCTCGAAATTCTCGCTTGGCCACACCAAAAAGCAAGAAAAGACACCAAAGACAAAGCACACCACTGGCACCCACACACCATCCACTATCCGTGTGGGTTCCACACGGCCGTTTCGTGCTGTAACTTGCGGTGGTATCTAAAATTGGCGGGCTGTATCTGGCGAGCGTTGCAAGGGAGAGACTTGGGAGACTTGGGAGACTTGGAGACACCGAGCCTGTCCTGAAGTCTTCAGTGGCTGACAGTGGTCCAGCCTTTTGGCGCTCGCGTGTGTGCGGGTCAGCAGAACAAGAACAAGGCGGGCTCGTTCCTCGGGGGAGCATTGGCGGTGGTGTCTTGCCTTCCTCGGTAAGGATGGCCTCCATCGAGCCCTAAAAAAGGTACATGTACCTTCGTTCCATCCACTCCACCAAAAAGCCAAAAGCATATCTTGATGACCCTTGGCCAACCCGACACCATACATGCACACTGTAGTAGGGTAAGAAGTGTAATTTTGGCTGATGTGAGGGAAGGAAACTAAAGGAACTGGTTGGTTCGAAAAGGCGCCTGCCGCCTGGAGATGGAGGGCGCTGTACGTCGTATCTTACATCAAATGTGCCCAATCTTCACCAGTGCTGGGTCATTGTCATTGACAGCAGTCGCATTGATGAGAGGCAGTCAGCCGCCTGTGGACGAGCGAGCGACAAGAGGGTGCACATGGAAAACGGGGGTAAGATACGTGTACTGCGTACTCAGTACGGAGTCGTCGAGTGAAAAACATGGGTTTGACGGGATCCACTTTCCTACATGTGCACCATTATGGGCGGAGCACAAACAGTCCGTTTTGCTTAGCGGCTGTCTTGACTCGTTGTTTTGGCTGGTCTTTCGGCGCCAGCACATCAAAATTGAGAAGGAAACGGAAGGAAGATAGGCTGCTGTCTTCTGACCAGTTTGTTCTTTTGTGCTCCTCGATCGACTCTCTCCATTTCCTCACCACTGCGATCCGCTCATATGCCCTCCCATCACGCCTCAAATGCATCTTCAACTGTCGGTCAGGTTTCCTGAACACGTTTGCTGCACGTTTGCTGGCCCCCTCCCTCTCGCTCTCTGTGCAGCCTGCAGGTGCGGGTAAAGGTGTGCACATATACTCGAACTTTGTGCGAGGTGCGTACTCATGTATCTTTTCTTATTTCGTCCTTGTACCGCATGCCAGATACACAAATCGGACACGATGCGCGTACGCCAAAACGAGGCATGCGTGGGGTTGCTTATATCTGGGCCCCTGAAACATGGAATATGAGCCTCTATCCGGGCACTTTACCCTGCTGTCCGTGGTTCCCTATTTTACCACGCATATGTGTCTACGGGTTGCGTTACCGGCTATGGGCTGTGATTTTGTCGGTTTATCGTTAGTTAGTCTTTTACTAACTGAGGCATGCCCAGACCTGGCGCGGGGACCAATCAGCTTTTGCGGCTGGGCTGCCCCAAAACCCTGAACAAGGAAAGAAGGAGAAGGCCAAGAAGGCAAGAAGGCAGGAAGGAGGAAGGCACCAAGAATGTGACGTGAGATATTAAATACAAAATAAAATACAAAATCAAGGGAAAACTTGACAGCATAATCGAAAGCCAAGCAACGGTCCCCCTCCCCTACGGCCACTACCGCTTCCATGCAAAAAAAGACGCGCAGTTGGGCCGTTGGCATGCTTAAGACCTGGCTGGGATGAAGGACAAAGAACAGCAGACGGCTGGACCAATGGATCACAGTCCACGGAGACGACCCTGTCGTAGGCTCAAGAAAGACGAGCAAGACTTTGCTTTAGAAAACGGCGGTTTTGCAACTTGGAGGACACGAAAGGGGGCCCGCAATGAGCTGAACCGGCCAAGTTTGCCCTGGCTCGAATGGCTTGCCCAGAGGAGGCGATCATTCACCAAAGAGACCCGCTCCCCGACGCAGTGGACCACGGTCTGTGGTGTGTACATGTATCTTACGATGTACATGTTCGACGTAAATGCGTACATGTACTTCTTGACTCGGGCATTTCGGTGGACCATTTCGGGGGACGTTTTGGCTTCACTTTTCGGTTGCTTTTTGCCGCCGAGAGGAGAAGACACACACACACACACACAACTGCGAATGATCGAGCACCCAACCAGCGAGCGTGCGAGATGAAAAGCCAATTCGCGTATTGCGCCTCAGCCAGAGAAAGCGAAAACAGGTCTTGGGGGCATCCTGGTCGCCACCTTGGAGAAAACCATTGCCTCGATCTGGGTCGCGCAAACGCTCCTCCCCTTTTTCCCTTTCCTTGTTTCGTCCGCAACGTCTGCCACGCAGCGGAATATCGACAAAGTACCTTTTGAGTGGGCGCACGCCAAACTAGTACATGTGTCTCGAAATGGTGCTGATTCGTACAGAGATTATGGGCTTTCTTTTGTACATAAAATACCCCCATAGCTTGAGAAACAAGATTATGGGGTATTATCAGTGCGTGGGCTTTTGTAGCACACCTTGATGCGCTATTCCTTGCGCTATCCCAATGACAGGTAATCTGACCTTTTGTGACCTATAGGCTATGGATCTACTCGGTATCAATCATTGTCATTTTCTGCTGTTCTGTTGTTCTGCTGTTCTGCCGCGTTTCTAGGTGGGCTGCGGGCCTTTGTCTGGAGTTTTAGCGTGTATCATCTGGGCAATTGCCAATCAGCTAGGGACTCTGGTCGCTTGCTCGTTGTCTTTGTTTTCGTCGCATATGTATTTCGATATTTCGATGTAGCGGTACTTGTAGATCCAGCACGATTTGGCAGGTGCACCAGGTACCCCGACGCACCAATCAAAAGCCACCGGCCGTGGCGCCTCCAAAGCCTGTCCTTGGGCTGCCCTGCACCTCAGGGACTGGGCTGGGCAACTGGGCTGGGATGGATGGGACACAAATGGACACAACCCACCCTCCACCCAGGCTACCCAAAAACAAAGCTGATGGCGCACACGGCGCCCCGGCGCCCCTGTTGCGTGTTTGGGCGTTCCTTCCGTTCTTTCGTTTTGCATGACCTTCTGCCTTCTGGTCTTTCCTTTTCTGCATTTCCCCTGCCCTTGCTCCTTCCCCCACCCCACCCTAATACGATGTACTATGTACATGGTCCCTAGATAGATAAACGCAACCCTGTCAGGTCACGATTCAGAAATGGAGACAGAAATGGGTCAGTGTAAAAACAAAAACCATGGGACCCATAAGAAGAGTACCTAAGCAGGAAAAGTATGGAGGTGTTTGGGCATAGTGTGCGGGAGTTGATGGGATGTACCTGGCATGGGTACCTCATGTATCTTTTTATCCCTATTCCCGATCAGCAGAAGTGGGGCTTGTAGACTGAAAAAGATGTCAGAATTGTGACTTCCAAGACGAGCGTTTTAATACGCCTGCATTGCAGTACGATGTACAAACTGCGACGGGCTACGGAGAACGTCCAAGTCACCACACCCACACGGCCACACGCCCCCCTTCCATTCCCCAAAGATCCATTCTCCTCCATTCCCTTTGCTTTCCCTACCAGGTGAACGATCCCCTGTGTCTCTTCTTCTCTTGGTGTCGTCCTCATGCCTTCCCTACGAAGTATTACCACCTGGCCGGCCGTTCCTTCCACGCTGTCTGGTCCTCCTTCCCCATCCCGTCTCTCTCACTTTGCGTGTTTCTCTCTGTCTCGTTCGCTCTTGCCCTTTTCGACTGTCGTTTGTCGCCTGTCATCGCGCACGCGCAATGCCAGGAAGGAGCTACCGGCGTGTTTCCTGCGCGGCCGCCACCCCAGGTGTCTGACCAATGTCTACTGTGTCTCGTTTGTAGTATTTGTACAGTATTGTACGTCGCAGTATTCGTACTGAGTAGTGGTAGCCAATGTTCAAGCCGCCTAAAACAGCCTTTTGTCTTTCGTCACCCCCGGCCCAAAGAGCCAAGTTCCATCCCAAGCATCGAACGTTGATTTTCTCTGCCGCCGCTACTGGCTACCGCCCATCGTGCAGCTGTCACTAGTACCCACGCCGTAGCACTTCGTAGTCTTAACCTTC
This sequence comes from Sporothrix protearum, assembly GCA_016097115.2. NCBI lineage: Eukaryota > Fungi > Ascomycota > Sordariomycetes > Ophiostomatales > Ophiostomataceae > Sporothrix > Sporothrix protearum. Next base: position 1,107,835 of record JADMNH010000003.1, read on the forward strand.
TTAAGTCTTTCTTGTCCCGTAGGCGGCTTTGCTTTCCACTAATTTTTTTTTCGCGCTCGCTTCTCCATTGCTCCTGCCCTCCACTCGCTCCCTCACCCTGTGTTTCTCCTTCGCTCTTTCCAGTTTTTGATCTCTCATTTTCTTTCCCTTTTCTCTTTCCCCATACCATCGCATCTGTTCTTTCCCGTTCCAAGACACCCTCTCGCTCCTTCCCTTGTCTGCCGTTTCGTGTGCACGTCAACGACTCGCGCACCTTCGCCGGCATCTTCCTCTCCTGTCCTGTCTCTCCCTCTCTCTCTTCCTCCCTCTCTCACCTTGACAACATCCAAGCTTCTCGCATCTTCATCCACACCCCCCCGTCGCCCCCGTCCCCCATCATTTTTTTAATCTCGGTTTGCGCTGTCCATCTTCGTCATCTGGCGTCTGCCCGCTGTTGCGGCCGTTTCACTCCCTTTATTTTTCTGTTCTCCGCCCCCCTGCGGCGCCACCCCCCCCTTTCAAGATCCGAATTCTTCAATTCGTCCTATCTGGAACGCCGTGACCTTCTTTTCGCGCTTTCTTTTCTCACACACACAAACACACCTCCCCGTTGTCTCTGCATCCCGCCTCGCCGCCTCGCCGCCTCTCACGCACTCAGTCGCTTCCCGTCGCCGTCACCACCCCCCGCCGGAGTTTCGAGATCGCAAACTGACCGCGACAGAACTTGCCTCTCACTCAGCCTCCTTTTTGACTCTGCTTCTGCTTCTTCAGCCTCACCTGTCGCAATCTCTGTCACTACTACCACAACAACAAGAAACAAACTACGGCCGCGCCACCGCCGCGTCTCTTTTGCTCGCCATCCGCACACGTCTTGCCATCTTGCCGCCGGGTGGCCTCCCGTTTCTTGAGGCTCGCGTTTTCCTTCTCGTCTGGACATTCATCTGCGTCTCTTACTACACAAATCTTCATCGCTGTCATCCCGTCGTATCCTCATCGCCTGGCTCGCCGCCAGCCCTGCCGCCCGTCATGAAGGAGTATCTCGACAGCGATCGACTCAATTTTCTCGTCTGGAGGTTTGTCTACTACCTTGTCACCCCGATCCAGCACGCGCTGCCATCTCTGCGCATCTCCAATGTTGCGCGCCGCGTGGGATGAAATTTGCGCTTGCCGCTCTCTCACACTGCAGCCCCCGGACCTTACCCCAACTCACCTTTGCCACATACCCTCACGCTTTCGCGCCCCTGTTTCTGCACCTCATCTACGATTGTGTGTGCCTTCTCCCCCAAACAAAGGCCTTTATGCTGACGTGCGTGCACCCAAATAGATATTTACTTGAAGGAAGTATGTCACTTTTCTTTTCCTTGTCGCTTGTGCTCCATTCATCTCATCACTATCCTTGACTCATCACTGTCCTTGACTTTTCACATACCCTTCTGTTGTCTTATTCGCCTTCGAACACTCGCCCCACGTGCATCATCTGTGTCTCTCATTTATGCTTCTCGACTTTGGTCGTGTCCATCCCTCTCAACACTCGCCTTTCTGCCTCAATCTTCATCTTCGGTTGTCACCTTGTTGGCGACTGCACTCTCAGCCCCCTTTGTGCACCGCGACTAACCACTATAGATTTCCGCGACACTGCCGCCAAGTTCCAGAAAGAATGGCACGTGCAGGCGCCTCATCGCGATCTTGACTTTGCGCCCTACGTCAGCACCCGCGCGCTCGTGAATGTTGTCAACAAGGGTCTGAACCTCTTGGCACTCGAGAGATCTTACTCACAACAAGTCGCACCAGTATGTGCTCTCTTACCCTGACACTCTTCTCATCCCTTCCATTGTACGTGCATCCTCACACATCGCACAGGCAACAGAAACCTCGGCGCAACCCAAGGGCATTTTCGGCCCTTTGATCACGCAGCCGCCGCCGTTCCACAAAGAGGAACCCCGGGAAGCAACAGCCGAGAGTAAGCCTGCGCCTGCTACCGCGCCGGCCCCCGTCGCCGGTGCGCCCACCTCTGCACCAGCTACCACCACTACCGCCATCACACCCACAACCGCCACTTCCACAGCCACTACAGCAGTACCAGCAGCGCCCATATTACCACCACCGGCCGACGATGCAGACAGCAGAAAGCGCCAGATCGATACCAAGCAGCAGCCGCAACACAATGGATCGCCGGCTAAGAAACAGCGCCTGAGCAATGGCTACGATGCTGCAACGGCAGGCGCAGGCGCAGACGCCACGCATGCCGCGCAAGCGACGCCTATGGATATTGACGGCAGTGAAAACCAGCATGCGTACCCGTCGCCCATGGAGCGCGAGCCCGCATCAACACCCGTACCACGCACGGATGGACCGGAGCAGGGTACACAGGTCGAAAAAGTCGAGGAGCTGGCACCTGAGACGACATTTTTGCGGCTGGCACCCGACTTGGTGGAGGACACCAACAGCCTAGCGGAGTCGCAACAGCCCGGCCACGAAAACCCCATTGTCCTGCATTGCGAGTGGAACCCAAGCAACCCATCTGTTTTGGCGGCTGCCGGAACCGACGCGCTAGCCCGCATTTGGACAATCTCGCGTACCGGCTCCAACAACGAGCCCGTGACTGATCACGTGAACGGAATAACTAAGGCATACAAGGATCTTGTGGACGAAGACGGTGCCGAGCACTCCACGGTCACCGCCTTGGCCTGGAACCCCAACGGCAGCACCATTGCCCTCGCCACGGAGGCAAGTAGCAAGGCTCGCGTGGGCATCTGGTCACCGGATGGCACGCTGCTGCACCAGTACAACGTGCGCGAGCCACCCGTCATCAAGCTGCGGTGGAATGCCAATGGTGCGTCGATCCTCGGCATCGCTCCTGAGGGCACTGGCACGCTCGTGACTGTCTTCTCGGCTGTGGCTTCGGGCGTGTCGTCGTACCTGCTCAAGGACCACGATCTGAGTGGAGACCCGCTCGACGCGACATGGACGACCGAGAACAGCTTCTTGGTTTGTGGCGGCGACCTCCTTGCTTCCTTTAGCGTCACCGACAAGGGCATTGTCCCGGGTAAGGCCTTCAACACCAAAAAGGACGAACGCTTTACGATGGTGCAGTACGACCCGATCTCTCGGATTGCCGCGACAGCAAGCGAACGCGGCGTGATTGATCTTTGGGATGAGAACGGCGAACGGCGCACCATCTCCGCACACATTGGCCTCATCACGTCGCTGGCATGGCAGCCCCTTCAGTCGACGACCGCTCCCGACGACGAACGATTATTAGCCTCGGGTGGTGAGGATGGTGCCATTACCATTTGGAACGCGCGCCTGCCGGACAGCAAGCCAAAATGCTCCATGACCATGGACCTGCCTGTCATGGCACTCGCTTTTACACCTGATGGCGCATTTGTTGCCGGCGCGTCACCGGATCGGATCCTGATTTGGAAGGTTGGCGACCATGCGATTCCTCGCGCCAGCTGGCGGCGCGAGCCGCACCCCGGCTGGCAAAGTCCGAAGCTGAATAACGACGGTGACGACGAGGATACGCATTGTCTGTGCTGGGACTCAACGGGCCAGAAACTGGCGTACGGTGTTAACAACCGGGTAAGTTGCATTCAAGTGTCTATGCTGATGTTTCTCCTTCTTCGCCATGCAATATACTGACCTTTTTCTAGTTGGCGGTTATCAATTTCCGGTGAATGCGGTAGTATCCCCAAATTCGATACACCACCAACAAACCGAACGACGACCTCCTCACCGTGGCCGGCCAGTCCTCTGCGACTGTTGAAATGCCCCAGGAGGCGCCTCTCTATACCGCCCGCGATGGCCAACAATGCGTATCAGGAGTCTGCAGATTCGACGGCATGTCGAAGTCGATACCTGTCGAGCACTTTTTGCGCTGAGCTACCAGAGCCAATCTAGTTCACGACCGCGCAGCAAAACGATGAGAGAAACCGTCACCCAGCATATGCAAAAGTATAAGCCTCTGTCGGTCCAGAGGCATGTAGAATACCTGATACTATTAATTTTTTTTGTTTTTTTTTTCGATGCGATTTTTTTTTGGCGGTTTGCACAGCATACAACAACCCGAACATTCTTCACAATATTCACGTGCGGGACCATGATGAAGACATGACGACGCAAGGAGCATCTGGTGGGATTTGTCTTTATTCTCTTTGTTCTACTTAAGCTCTTCTTCTTGTCTCTTTGTCGGGGGTGTTTCTCGTTCCTTTTTCTATTGTCTACTTCCTTTGTGGTTATGGCAAACTTTGGGTATATTCTCATCTATTATTCGTTTCTTTTCTGACTCGTCCATACTATACAAAAAAAACATTTGTCTATTCTCTACCTTTTTCTCTCGCCCCCCTCTCTATTTTGCTTGTCTTTGTCGACCGGGAGTTTCTTTGCCAAGTTTTCGTCTTCTCTGTCCTGAGCAGCGCAGGCAAAAGAAAGGCGTTTCGGGGGAAGCGAAGGACTCACGCTCTCCGAAAGAGCTTGCACGGTGCATACGAAAGAGGGAGGGTATGGTGCTGGACCTGTGTATGTATCTAGTTTACATCTACTCTGCTATTGAATAAGACTGTGATTGACGCATTTGCATCGACTGGTACAGCAATACGTCGAAAGACTGGTACAGCAATACGTCGAAAATGTGCTCCATCAGTACACAAAGGCCACAGTCTCCTGTTCGTATGTACTCCGTACCATGTATTGCTCCTTATTTTGCTCATTATTTTGTTGGGACTCACGTTGCACAGGAACTAGAGTGAGGAAAAGTACGGAAAGCTGGACGGCCAACGGCATACTGACGAAAATAGGACCCGACAGGTTGTATTCTGCTTCTTCTTTGCTCTGCATCCCTCACACTTACGCTTTACGCTTCTCCTTGGTCTTTCAGCGTTGATAGACATGGTTGCTTCCATCAACGGAGCTTCCTGTGATCTTCAGAGACTCGCCTGTGTACTGACGTCATGTGGAGTGAAGGTGAAGCGCTCATGCTTCAATGGCTCGCTTCAACCTCTCACTTCACCTTTCAAGCTTCAAGCTCGACTTTGTCTCGACACTTCATCTTCCGTCCTTGGAAAGAATCCTCCTTATCTCGAGCGACACTGTACATGAGCTAAACAATATGCAAGTTCTCCTTTTTGTTGGCCCCAAGGAAGTTCCCAGGCGCCGGGGGAACAGGGAATGCATCGTAACATAAAGTACTTCGTACTGGCAAAGTCAAAGACAGGGCAAAGCTGCACAAAGAAGCGCCACCAAAGCAATTAACAAACGGACGCTACGCCAATCAGCAGCTGCCATTCTAACGGGCATGGCCAAAGGGAAAAGCACATGGGCCTCGATGGGCTTATGGCGGGCGGGCAGGCACTAGCGTGGCCGGCTCAGCTGCACGTCTCCAAGAAACAGCTCAGCACGCTATTGGTGGTCATTGGTGGTCCGTTTGCCGTGACTATCTCTCTCGCCTTTTGCCAACCGCATCCTCTGCCCTCCTTCTTGCCCTTCTTCCTCGTTCTCGCCTCATACCTCTTTTATATTTATACGACGTACTCGCACATTATCTCGATTGCGATTGAAACGCCCTCCTCACGTCTTCAACTGCCGCCCAAGTCCCAAACGCTTGGCGCCGCTGGGATCGATACGGCCGCCCAAGCAAGGATCAACGGAGCCGAATCCATCTGGTACCTTGTCGTTGAACGCACGGTGACTGGACAATAGGACCCACGCGGTGTTCTGGAGGGCCGACAAAACTGTCGTCATCGAGAAGAAACAAACAGTTGCTCAACAGCTGAGCAACAGAACAGAGTCGAGCAACACTTCTTACCTTGAAGGAATCCTCGAACGGTGACAGTCACGGGCTCACAGATCCACAGATCCACAGATCCACAGGTCCACAGGTCCACAAGCCCACGAGCTTCTCTTGTTAATCCATCCATCGCTCCTTCCTTACCCTGCCATAACAAACCCTTTCCATTTCCCCCCCTCGTTGTGTTACAGGAAACCTGTGGGTTGCTCTTTCCCATTCTAAATTTAGAGGAAGAAAGAGCGAGTGCCGTCCCTGCCACAAGGTTCCTCGAGGCACTCTGTACGGGGAGGACCTTGTACTCTGTGCACACGGAGACACAAAACACGAGCACAGACAAACCAAACAAGGCGGGAAAGAGCATCCTGTCTCCCTGTCGAGTCGAGGGAAAGAGCTGTGATCTAGGGCCGAAAAGGGAACTGGAGTGCCTTCCTTGCCTTCCTTCCGCGACCGGAAGAAGCTTGAACCCGAACCCTTGACTTCCCCATCGCCTGATCCATTCACATTGATTTCTCATATAAACCTCGCCCGCACCCTCCCTCAACTCAACCACGCATCACGCATCCACGCATCCACGCACCCGTCCCGCCATCTTCCACATGCCTTCGCCAGACCAGCTACACCTTCCAAATCCCGCCGGCCAAAACGGCCAGGGACAGCAAACGGACAACAGCAACAACAGCAGCAACAACAGCAACAATGGCAACGGCAGTCCTGCCGTACCTTCAGCCCCAGGCTACTATGCCTTCGCTTCGCCCGCAGCAGCACGCCATTATGCCCGGCCACCCGGCAGCGGCGCGCCAATGGCCATGGCGACTGGTCGTCATCGTCGTATGCCACGCTGCGCATGCCGCCGCCGGAACCGCCCTTTACCGACGACATGCAAGACCTCCAGTCCCGCGGCAAAGACCCCTACGAGTTCACCCGCCGCGACGCGCCGTACTACGAGGACCGCCTCGCCAGCCTGCGCGCCACCGAACGCCGCCAGCCGCCGCCGGCGCCGCCCCCCTCCACCATCTGTCGCCGCATTACGTGCGGGCGCCCTCGCCGGGCCCCAGCGGCGGCCCGAGGACGCGCCCCTCGACGACTTTGCCAACCTGGAGCGGCGGCGGCACGCCACCACGGTGCTGGACAGTCCGGAGCTGCTCATGATGTATGCGCAAAGCTTGAACGATGTACGCCCCGCTCCTCCCCCCCCCGCCTCTTGAGAACAGAACCGTATCCCACGCTGACTCTGCAGTCCATCCCCGCCGTGCGCATGACGTTTATGCGCATCATGTGCGGCTACGACCGGGACACGATGCTGTCGCCGACGGTGGTGGCCGCCATGGGCGCACCGGACAGCGCCTACGGCCCCAACGGCCCCAACGGCAACAGCGGCAACAGCGGAAACAGCGGCAAGAAAAGACAGTGACATCTCTGCGAGGCTCAGCTCTTTTTGACGTTATGCCTGTCTTTGCAGTTTGCTTCAAGTTTTGCAAGTTTTGATACCCGAAGAGAAAGAGGAGGGAAACGAGGAGCTGCGACAGTTTGGCCATCGATAGATTGATCTGGTGTCACCACTTTGCCTTTTTCTTTTCTTTTCTTTTGTTTTTTCATGAACTGAATTGCTGTATTTCCCCTATGCAGTTTTTTTTTTTTCTTGTTGCCTTGCCTTTTATGACAGCCTATGCTATGATTCATGTCCAGATTATGTATTGTGTTTTGCTATTTTGATTTTGATTTTGACTGACTTTGACTTTATTTTTTGTTGTGTACAAGCACAAGAAACATGTCCCAACTATGGAAACATACTACGCACATCGCCTCCGGCCTTGTCTCTATAAATGGGCCTGTGCCCCTGTCGTCTGTATATGCGCCAGACGCGTGAATGTGAACGAGATGAAGAAAAGATATGCAGCCGAGCAACCAGAGCAACCAGAGCAATATAAAAAACTAGCCCACACAACCCGCATAAATCATAAAACCTGATGAGATGGGACGGAAAAAAAAAGAAACAAAGAAATCGCTGCAAATTGTATGCTGTGTCGAGTCACTCTCTCGCCCACAAGAGATTACGCATACCGAGGCGCTTGGAATGGCCTTGGTGCCCATTGCGGGTGAGGCGGCTGGGGAGGGCCTTGTCGCATGTTGTTGTAATACGGCGGCTGTGCTTGGGATGGAGGCGGTGTCCCCCGCGGGCCGCCGCCCCCACCGTAGCCGCTTGCTCGCCACGGACCCACGGATGGTGGCAGGTTGAGATCGGGCGTGGCTGCGTTGCTTCTGTCGCTGTGGAAGCTCTGCTGTGGGTGCGGAGGACGCTGGGCGACGTTGGCGTTGTTGACGGACTCGGCACTGGCGGCTTCCTTGTTGTTGTTGCTCCGCTCCGCGTTCTTGGACCGCCAGAACGCCCACCGGGAGCGTGGGGAATCACGAGTCGGCGGCGGCACACTCCGGGCCGCGTAACCGCCCGCAACAGCACCAGAAGCACCAGCAGCACCAGCAGCACCAGCAGCGCCAACACCAGCGGGTCCCACTGGGCCGGAGGCGTTGTTGGGGTGCTTCGATAGTCTCTTGCCGCCCAGACCGAACCATCCAGGCGCGCGCGGCTGCATGGGTGGTGGTGGTGGCGGCATGCCCATCCGAGCCAGCGCGCGCAGGTGCCGGCGGCGGCGACGTCGCTTGGCAATCGAGTACACGCAGCCCGAAAGGACCAGGAACACGAGAATGCCGACAACCACCGACACCGGGATCACAATATCGAGGTTGCTGCGGAACAGCTCGGCGATCTCTTTGGAGAGAGACACATCCTTGCAGTTGCCGTTGCTGCAGTGGCCGCCGCCCTGGCAGGGTGTGCCGTCAAGGAAGTTCCGGTTCATGGACAGGCAAATGTTGGCGCCAAACTCGGGGGACGCACAGCTCAGCTGGCAGCCCTGGGAGCTGCAGGCATAGGTATCGTTGCCCGTCGTCAGCGAGCCCATGAGGGTCTTGCACTGCAGGTCGCGCGATGTGCACTGGCCCGAGGCACAGGTCAGTCCGGACCCCGACGACCCGCATGCGGTGCCGTCGGGCGATGTGGCGTCGGCGGGGCACGCTGCACTGGTGCCGGAACAGGTCTCGGCCGGATCGCAGGAGCCGGTGCTAGCGCGGCAGACCTGGCCGGAACCAGCCAGCTGGCACGTCGAGGTGCAGCACTCGTCGTTGGACGGGTCGCAGAGCGCATTGGCCGTGAACTTGCACGTCGTCGGGTCGCAGCAGCTGTTGGTGCCGCAGCCCTCGGTACCGCCGCAGTCGCACTCTTCGCCGGCCTCGACAATGCCGTTGCCGCATTCGCTGCCCGTGATGGTGACGACGTCCTTGTTGTTGCTGAGGCAGGACGACTTGACATTGTTGCGGCCCATGGCGGAGCAGATGTTGCCCATGGTGCAGGACGAGAACTGCGTGATGCCGGAGCCTGTGCTCGGGTTCATAATGAAGGCGCCGTTGGCGTTGCAGTCGGAGGCACTGAGCGGGCAGCACTGCTGCTTCGTCACAGTACCGTCGGCGCATGTCTGGGCGGTGCAGTCGTGCACGGCGCCAAAGGTGTGGCCGATTTCGTGGGCCATGACTTGCCACTCGGTGGACGTGCGGACGACAACGCTGGTGGCGGCGATGGTCTCGTTGGTGCCGTGCGGCTGCGAGCCGGGCACGCACAGCTGGCCGAGCCAGGCCAGGCCGACGGCCGCGTCGGTGGCACATGTGCTCAGCAGCATCCAAAAGGCGTTGGTGTCGTTGGCCGACTCGCCGCGCCACTTGGAGAAGAGGTTCAGACGGTTGGTGATGCTGAGACCGCAGGCGGCGTTCCATGGCGTGGCGGAGGTCGACGCGTCACTCGGACAGCTGTGGTTCTGGATGACAAGGTGCTGGATGCCGAGCGAGATGTTGAAAGTGCTCTCGTACACGCGCGAGGCCGAGTTGACCTGGGCCACGATGTTGTCGGTCGTGTTGTCCTTCAAGACCCCCCAGTAGTTGCAGTCGGCCGCAACGCCCATCAGCGCGACTTTCCGGGTCGTTGGGCAGCCCGAGGGGTTGCCAATGGTCGATGTCAGGTTGACACTGCCCGTGTTGCCGCCGGTGTCACCGTTGCCGTCGATTTGGCGGCCAAAGAGCCACCGAGCACCAGACACGACCGGATTGCTCTCGCGCTTGATGCTGTCGCCGCGGGGGCGGTCCATGTCCAGGTCCATACCCGAGTAGATGGGGTGTAGATCGTCCCGGTTGAACAGCAGGCCGTCCGAGACGCACCCTTCGGCGAGACGACTTGTGCTGTCAATCGACGCGTTACCGGTGGGCGGTGTCGTATCCAGGCCCCGCTGGAGCATGCGGCGCCGCAGCTCGACGTCGAACATGGCCATGTCCGGCAGGATGTCCGAGTCCCGCCACACGACCATGTAGTCGTCCGCCTCGTATGCGACGACCGGGTCGCCAGCAATGCGGGTGTTAATGAAGTTGTGGCTCGTCTGGATGTGGTGGTGGTCGCCGGCCAAATGGAAGGAGCCCTCAAAGATGGGACGGTCGCCATCGACATGGACGTAGACGCTGGCATAGCCGGCGTTGATCCAATGGTTGTCGTTGATGTTGCCGTCGACGAGGCTATGGCCAGTTTGGACGAAAGCATGGCCCATAAAGACGCGGTGGTCGAGAGGATTGATCTTCTCGATGGCAATGGTGCCGTCGGCGTTGATGTGGTGGATGGCGGCATCGTCGGCGAAGATGTTGTGGTTCGGCTCAAGACGGAGACGGACAGGCAGGCGGCGATGGGAGTCCTCCTGGTGGAGCGTCAGAGAGATTTGGAAGTATGAGTGCGCGTGGACGCGGTGCGACGGCGCGTGAAGAACGGCATCTTCAACGCGGGCGATGGTTCGCAAGGGATTTCGTGGCCGGGAGTCGGCATTCGCGCCGGATATCAAGCAGGCAAAGGCGAAGAGTGTTGTGAAGAGGATGGTGAGTGGTCTAGAGAGTTGCAGCAAGCGGGATGGGGAGATGGAGTGTCGTTGGGGGCCGGCAGAGGCTGCAATTCCGTGGCCTCCTGGAGGCGGCCGCCATGGGCTCCGCATGATTTGCGAAGCGGCGTTAGGGAAAGCGGCGCTGCGCCGTCGGTTCCTGCTACCGGAGCGGCGTGGTGACCATTTGTTTACCGGGTTTCGAAGACGAGACTTCTTGTTGTCGGGGAGCCAAACGCACTGCGGTCGTATATGAACAAAGGATCGAGACCTTGTCTCGTACGGGTTCTAAGCAATGGCCAGTCCCGTGGGTGATGTGAGATGGACACCGGGACGCGCAATATAGAAGAGAGGAGGCGACAAGATTGATAGCGTAGATTACAAACTCAGCGAGGGACAGATGAACGTCGCCAGGCAAGGCGGAACGGAGACGAAAGTATCAAGAGTCAGAAGTCGACACGCTGCGGAGGAGGAGAGAGGCGAGGCCAAGAAGCAGAGGTGACGCGGAACGAGCCTTGGCACCAGGAGCAGCGGGCGGCAAAAAGGACGGTAGAGGATGATGAGAAGACGAGAGAGAGGCCAGGCGCCGGGCAAAGAATGAGACAACTGAGGTCGAAACGTGGGCGTGGAGGGGAGCGACGTGAGGCCGCTCGACGCAGAGCGATGGAGACCACAAAAAAGCAGCACTAGGTTCGCTTGGCAGGCTGGGCGTGGCCGGTACGAAGTACTTTACGACAAGGGGCAGCCATCATTTAGAAGAAAGAAGGCACGAGTGTCATGGAGGGCGTCCTGGCGTCCTGGCGTCGTGTGGCACGGCGACGGTGAGAAGGAACGCCCGACAGTTTTCTTTTTCTGCGCATCGTTCTTTCCCCATTTTGTGTGTCTTTCCGTCACTTCTTGTCTATTTTAAACCAACAGGGCAGTTGCGACTGAAACAAAGGAACGGTCGAGAAAGAACGGGAGCGAGAGACAAAAGAAGCAGGAAGGTGCGCTGGAGTGGAGGGGCAAGAGCGTTCGTTTGGATTTGGCGAGGCATGCAGGAAGGCTCATTGCTCATTCGTCCTGCTTCCGCTCTTGAAAGTGGTTGTGAGAAGACGCTGCGAGAAACAAATAAAAAGGTTGGCCGGGCGGTGCTGCCGAATCCTGCTTTTTCGCTTTCCTCGGTGCAGCCTCCTTCAGCTCCTTCAGCTCCTTCAGCTCCCTCTTTGTGCAGAATCCCTGTTTTCGTCGTACCGTCGTACATGTTCATTTTCAATTGTTGTGGCCGCCGTTCCTTTGCAGGCTCTTTTCTTCACGTTATCGTCACAATAGACTTTTTTGTCTGTCATATTGTTCTTCTTTTTATTCTTCTTTTTAACCATGTTTTTATGCTTGACCCTCTTTTTCCGCCCGGCACCTGGACGGATTGCTTCTAGCTCTTTCGTATTGTTTGGGATTTTCGTATTTTTTGTTGTGAGTGGCCGACGACTGAGAATGGACAGAACGAGGCGTGGCACTTGTTTACTCTGTGTTGCGCTGGCGTGGACTGTTTTTAGCGGGCTGTTGGAGCAGGACCAGACGGCCAAACAGAAGGCACGCCACGCCCGCCACGCCCGCCAAGAGGAATGGGGCAAGTCGGCGCAGCCCGCCATTGCGCGTCGTTTCTGACAAAGGCATCCTGCCTATCATCTTGTCTAATTCTGTTGTGCCAATCCTTTTTCTGTGTTCATTGCGTCGTACTGCGTCCATTTCGACTTCGTAGGGACTACGGTGCGACGTTTCAACAGGGTCGCTTTCTTCTCCTTTATTTTGTTGTCTTCCACGTCCTCCGCATATGCTGGCCCTCTTCTACCTTTCGTCCCGTCCTATCATCTCATCATAGCCTCTGCATTCTGTTGCACGGATAAAATTGCCGAACCAGAGGGACGGGCCATCACGATAGCTTTCCAAAGAAAAGACCAAGACCAAATAACCGAACTTGCCAGCACTCGATGAATAGGATAAAACGGACAAAGTCGTTCACTCTCTCGTGAATCCTCGCGTATATGCATAGTTCAAGGATATGGCATCAAACCGTATATATATTTTCATTTTTTTTTCTTGGGTCCTACATACATGCACAAACAAAAATTCACTGTGTTGAGGTATAGCATCCACCGCCAGCCTAAAATAGAAGAACAGCAAAAAGGCATCCCAGAAGTAAAATAAGAATAGGCAATGAAAAACGGGAAACTGCGTGGGGACAAAAGAACATAAACCAAATGAGCCCTCTCATCAATTTGATCTCGCGTTATTTTTTTGTTTGATCGTTATTTTTTTGTTTGTTGATTTTGTTTCTTCAATTTGTTTGTTGCTCATTTCTTCTTGCCTTCGTGAGCAATGGCGATGATCTTCTCGACAACAGTCGGGTCGGACAGCGTGGTGATGTCGCCCAGCTGGTCCTCCTCGCCGGCCAGAATCTTGCGCAGGATACGGCGCATGATCTTGCCAGAGCGCGTCTTCGGCAGATCTGGCACGATGAACACGGCCCTGGGCGCCGCGAAGGGACCGATGCTCTTGCGCACCTGCAGGATCAGCTCCTTACGCAGCGCATCGTTGACCTCGTTGCCGTCCTTGATGGCCACAAAGGCGTTGACAGCCTGGCCAGTCAGCTCATCGTGCACACCGACGACGGCCGACTCAGCGACGGCCGGGTGCTCAATGAGGGCTGCCTCGATCTCAGCCGTCGACAGACGGTGACCGCTGACGTTGACAACATCATCAACACGGCCGCGGATCCAGTAGAAGCCCTCATGGTCACGGCCGGCACCGTCGCCCGTGAAGTAGTAGCCCTTGTAAACATTCAGGTAGGTTTCGAGGTAGCGCTTGTGCGAGCCCCAGACCGTGCGGGCCATGCTGGGCCATGCCTGCTTGAAGGCCAGGACACCCTCGACGTCGTTGCCGGTGATCTCCTCGCCGCTGACGGGGTCGATGATGGCGGGGTCGATGCCGAAGAAAGGGAGGGAAGCCGAACCGGGCTTGGTGGGCGTCACACCAGCAAGAGGGGTGATGACGTTGGAACCGGTCTCGGTTTGCCAGTAGGTCTGAAACAGTTAGTTGGGTGTACAATGATAAGATAGGAAAACAAAAACGAAAACAAAAACAAAAACAAAAACAAAAAAGCTCGAAGAAGGAAACTTACATCCACAACCTGGGCCTCCTCCTTGCCGACAGTCTCAAAGTACCACTTCCAGACCTCAGCGGCAATCGGCTCACCCACGGAACCGAGCACGCGCAGGTGCTTCATGTCGTGCTTGACGTACTGGTCACCAGCACGCTTCAGCAGACGCAGGGCAGTCGGCGCAACGTAAAACTGCGTGACCTTGTGCTTCTCAATAATGTCCCAGTAGCGCGAGAAGTCGGGGTAGGCGGGTGTGCCCTCGAACACAACCGTGGCCACACCGAGCAGCAGAGGCGCGTAGACGACGTATGTGTGGCCGGTAATCCAGCCAACGTCACCACCGCAGAAGTACCGGTCACCCTCGTGGATGTCGAAGACGTACTTGCCGGTCGCAGCAGCACCCACGAGGTAGCCACCCGTGGTGTGCATGACACCCTTGGGCTTGCCGGTCGAGCCAGACGTGTACAGCAGGAACAGGGGGTCCTCCGAGTTCATGGGCTCGGGGGCAATGTACGAGGGCCACTTCTCGACCTCCTCGTGCCACCAAAGATCACGGCCCTTGGTGAAGGGAACGTCAGCGCCGGTGCGCTTGTAGACAAGCACGTGACGGACATCGGGGCACTGCTTCAGCGCGTCGTCGACAATCTTTTTGGTGCCGATGAGCTTGCCACCGCGCTTGCCCTCATCCGTGGTGATGACGACCTTGCACTTGGCGTCGATCACACGGTCGCGCAGAGAGTCGGACGAGAAGCCGGCAAAGACGACGGAGTGGACGGCACCAATACGGGTAATGGCAAGGAAGGCAATCAGGGCCTCGGGAATCATGGGCAGGTAGATGGCCACAGCATCGCCCTTCTTGACACCCATCTGCTTCAGCACGTAGGCGGTCTTGCAGACCTCGCGCAGCAGCTCGCCGTACGTCAGATTACGGCCATCGTTGGGCTCGTCGGCCTCGTAGATGATGGCGACCCGGTTGGGGTCCTTGAAAGCATGGCGATCCACGCAATTGTAGGAAGCGTTCAGTTGGCCCTCGAGGAACCAAGCGCAGTCTCCGTTCTCCAGGGAGCCGCTCTTGACTGTCTGGAAATCGCGCTGCCAGGTCAGCAGCTCGCGGGCTTGGCGGCCCCAAAACTTTTCTGGCTCCTTGATGGACTCCTGGTAGAGCGTCTCGTACTCCTGGATGCCTTAACCGAGCTGTTAGCCTTACACAAAAGCGGTGTGGGGTTAAGGTGGCATGGTTGCTCCGATAAGCGTGGATAAGAGGTGGCGACGAACGCGCCAGTGCACCACTGCACCAAATGCGCCGGGCCAAGGGGATAAGAGGGGCTCGAGTGGAAAGGGGAAAGGGGTGGAAGGACTCACTACCGAGATGAGGCTTTGATGGATGCTCTGTGCGGTTCCGCCAGTTAGCTTAAATTCTTTTGAAAGTTTTTTTTTTGCAGCAACTCCAATTTGCTGCAGCTGCTTGTTACAGGTTTTGCTTCTGTCGCGGCTGTCGCGGCTGGCACTGCTGTTGCTGTTGTCGCAAAGTCCAGCCCTGCTCTCTGCTCGATCGAGACGGAGGCACAAAAGACTCTCTTTGCGCAACTGCCCCTGAGCGCAAACCAGAGCTCATGATCGACGCATAAAGTCGGCCAAGAGCTGTCCAAGTCCTAGCTACAGAGGCAGAGCAACAAAACTGCGCAGACTGGATCTTGGAGCGGACTCAATTGGGTCCAGAACTGGGTTTATTGGATTCAGGGTGCAACATACTGGCCAGCATCTTCTCCGGTGGGTCTGCGAAATTTAAAATCGTTGGGTTAGTATTCATGGCGCTTTCAAAATTGGCCTGCCTGGCCCAACAAAATTGATGCTGCCAAACTTCTTTCCAGACCTAACCGAGGCAATGGAACTTACGAAATGTGTCGACCTCATGGGCCTCAGCCACGACAGGGGCCTTGGGCGGTGATGCAGTCATCGTGAACGGCGAAAAGAGGGATTTGAACGTGAAGAGGACTTGGGCGCAAACAAATTGCTGGTCTGGTCTTCTATTTTCTTGCGACTCGTTGGAGACGGAGCCTTTGCTGAGTCGCGCGCTTTGAGCTAGTGCCGGTTAGGGTGAGTCGGCCAAACGGATTTCCAGAAACAGGCGACGCGAGACGTCAAGAGCTCGAGACAAAGTCGTTTGGAGCTGCAGGCGAGGCAAAAATAGTTAGAAAAAAAGGGACAAGAGCAAACGGGTTTGTTTGGACCAGGCCTCGAAGGCCAATGGCGTGCGGCCGAGAGCTCGGGAGCTCAAAGCGTCGCGGAGTTCGAAAGGGCGCACCGTGGGTGAGTAGAGCGTACCTGTTGTTGCTACTGGTGCTGCTGTATGGTGAAGCACGAGGGCAACAGCAAAGTGAGGAGGAGAGAGAAAAGTTGTATGGTGGGGTAGTTGTAAAAAGATCAGCCTTGTCAGGACCAGGGACCAGAAGACCAGTAGAGAGTTGGAGGGGTGAGGGAGGGTGTATGAAGAGGTAAGAAAATAGAAGAGGAAGGAGAATAAAAGGTCTAAAAAGGAAAAGAAAGAAGAGGGGAGAGAGGAAGAGAAAAGAAGAAGATCATACCAGCGCGGTGGAAAGAAGGGGCGAGGAAGCCGTTAATAAGTCGAGGCCACGAGCTGCTGGCTGGTCAGCGGAAGAAACAGTCCAAGAGACGACTGGACTGTCAGCCATACGGGGTTGCGACCAGAGAGCCACCAAAGCCAGGGGGGCTTTTGGCTAGCACGACGGCACCCACACGTAGCGCAAGTGTGGATCGCCTCTTGTGCGCTTCTTCGTGCACATGGTGGACATTGAAAGTGGAGGGATCAGATGGCGCGGGGACGAGGAGAAGACAGCAACGGGCACCTGGGAGACGAGGAGCAGCCAAGGACATGGCGGAGTAGGGGAAGGGGGCGAGACGGGGAGAGGGATGTCGGGAGTCACAGCCCTAAGTTCGCACACAGGCAGAAGTGTGGAGGACGGCGGAGGATGGCGGGCGGCTGCTGATGGGTATTACTGGCTGGCTGGATGGACGGAAGGGCGGATGAGGGGATGTATTGGTACTTTCGACTTACAAGATGCTACAGGTGAGAGACTGGCAGGCCGTTGAGGTTGGAGCCTGGGTCGGAGGTTCGCGATTGGCTTTGTTGAGCGCCTTTGCTCGGTCCCCTTGGCGAGTAGACTGTGTACGTACATGTACTCGTACAAAGACCTTGCAAGCTCCTCTTGTTCCTGTCAACTTGGTGCTTTTCCTGATTGTTTTCGTCGCTTCGTCCTGATGTTTGAACTAGCTTCGTGTGGTTGCCGTTGCTGCTGTCACGTCGCAGTCCCGACTTCTCCTGGCTTCTGCTGGCTTGCTGCCCTCGCCGTGCTTTGCAGCTGTACCAGACAAAAGGGTGCGTGCTTGATGCACAAAGAATGTACCGTGACAAGGGCCTGGCGTCTTTCGCCCATTTTTTCCCAGGTCACAGCACAACTCCTTTGGGATGGGTTGGCAATTCCGTCCGCCCGACGTCGTTTCGGCGTTTCTGTCCCAACCTCCCGTCTGGATTGGCTGCCGCCGGGCTCTCACCCTAGACAACAACGTGTGCTTTGTGTGATTGTATCTGACAGTGGCCCAAATGGCCCAAATGGCCCCAATGGCTGTTTGGGCACCTGGTGACTGCGGGAACTGCGGCCGTGTGCTAGTGGGAAAAGGGGGGGATAGGATGCACTTGTTATTTGTTGGTGTTGTTGGTGGCTATCGTAAGATACGTTTGTGTTTCTTTTTGGGGGTGAGGGGACGAGAGACACGATGAAGATGGCCCCCTAATGTCGATGTGCAGAACTTGAGGCAGGCACTTGCTCAGTAGGGAAGCCGCAAAGGGACAATTCAGCTTCTCACATTCTATGCAGCAGGTAACATACATGCGAGGAGCGCACCTGCCCTACAACTGTCCCGAGAATGCGATGTCTTCTGTCGCAGCTCAGCTGTGCCTTCCTTCTTTGTCACGATGGTACACTGGTCGTGGCCTTGGCGCATCGCCGTCTTTCATCGCTCTTTCCCAACATGCGCAACCCCGCTCACAGGAGGCAACCGCGACCGCCAGACTCAAAGGCACATATGTACAAGTCTATGTCGATGGCCATTTCCCCGAACGGCAAAAAGACGGCCGCGCAAACAAACGGCTGTTATTGCCCTCCTTCCCCCATACAGGCCGGATATGGACAAGGCTCCTCGCATATTGTCCTCTTTAGGTATTTCACATATAAGTCTCTCACAGCCACGATGCACTTTGATGGCTTTACGACGCACACTCTGTATGGTTCACGACAGTATTGCATCCTCGCGGGACGACTAGGACTCATTTTTCCTTCGGCGCATCTTTCCGCCAACACGGGAAGACACACAATAAAGTCGCTTGCTGACGTTCTTTAGCACCCCTCTTTCAACACTCCCTCCCTTTCTTCTCTCCCTCTCCTTTCTTTTGCACATCGCATGTCGTCTGTCGGAAGGGTTCTTCGTCGCGAAGAGCGAGCACTGTCATGCGCTTCAGAGTCCAACCTAGCAAATGCTCCGTAAGGGACTGCGCCGTACAGACAGTCTCTTGCTCCGATGAATTTCTCGGGCTCTACTGAGATGAAGGACGTGATTGAGCCTGTTTTTCCAGTGGAAAGGATGACTAGGGCAGGAGGCAGGCAATGTCAAAAGGAAGCAGGCGCAAACGACGAATTCCGCACGAACACATTTCGAGGTGAACTTGTTTACAGGGTAATACGACCTCCTTGGGTACGGAGTTTGTGGGTTGCTCTTGCTGCCGCATCTTTATTAGTACCCTGGGTCGCACTTGCCCCGTACGCGTTGTCCCGTTTGCCTCGAATCTCTTTGACAACAAATGCACAATAAGCCACACTTTATTGCTTTGTACGTCGTAGCAGTGCATTGTTTCTCCAGCGGTCAGAATGACTACGATGGACATTCAAAAATTTAGATTCTTGGGGTACATTCACCGCTCTCGTCTCGTTTGTTGTTCGTCGCTTCCGCTCGCCTTTCAGATTCTGGCCTGCCACCGTCTTGCTCTTTCCTCTTCCTGGGTTTTGTTTACTGTGCGAAGCGCTCGTCTCCACTTTTCGCCGACCCCAGTCCAGTCGCTGGGCTGTTCAGCGACTGGCTCGCTCCCTCCTTCTTGGTCTTCTTTGCGACTGCTCCTTCCCCTTCTTCCCTGCACAGGAAAAGAACTTTAATGCTAAGTCTCTTTCTCTGCCCAGCTGCTAAAGATTGGATGCTTTTCCCTAATTAAGTTAGTATCTTGGTCCCGATCGACGGCCCTTTTGGCTTCTATCTCTTCTCAGCCACTCCGTCTCCAAAACCCCCTTCTCCGGTGTTCTCTGCAAGGTATCATTTGCTCCCCTCTCGTCGCAGACCCACAAAACACAAAAAAAGAAGGCCAGGGCTTTGCGTGTGTCGGAGTTCAGAGAACGACTGCTCCGCCGCGCCAGAAAAACATACTGATCAATACGGAGAACGGAGTATGTCAAGAAGGACCCTTGCCGCACACTGAAGAGCAAGACAACCTTTACGACTTAGCTTCTCCCCTACCCATCGGTCCCCCTTGTTTCTCTCCCTGTTCTGACGTTTGGTCGGATTCGGTGTGGGGTCGAAGATTTGCGGACAATGGGTGAACGGAGAAATGCAAGCCAGACCATTCTGTCTCATAGGGTCGACCGCTTGCTGGACAGGCGGCAGAAAAATCCAAGGAGTTACTATTGGTTGTATGCCATATTGCATTGCTTGCACACCAAGGACGACAGACAGACGCAGAGACACGAGAAAGTGTGCGCCAACGAGAGCCGTCCCGTCTTTTGTGTGCCCGTGTGCATGAGTGCAGCTGATGATGCATTTTGCCACCAAAGTCCACGGCGGCGGGTCGCTGATGAGGTCTTTTTTGTTCTTAACGCATATTTCCTCTTCAGTGTTGGCTTGCGTTGAATATACAAAGAGTGGGCTGATGACGGACTTACTCAGTATATCGACGGCCGGTTTCGCTGAATATACTGCGTACACGCCAAACAGTGCCGAAAGAAAGAACCAAAGCGCTTGTCCTCGTGTGTTTTACAACGACATCTCGTTCCTGCTCCGGAAAGCGCAACAGAGATGGAGACCAAACAGAAGGCTGCTGGTCGAAATTGCCCCGTGCATATCCTCATATCCTACGTCGTATTCAGTTCCCTCATCCAGCAACCAGACACCACTTGTGCAACTCTGGAGGTCCGAGTTGCATCTCACCGTGCACCCCCAGTATCTGACTTGTTAAGTTGGCAATCACAATGCAAGGAAAAGGTAGGTCTTCGAAAATTCCTGGCCACTCGATGACTGTTCACGAGGACTTTCGCCATTGTCTCCGTACATGTAAGCCTCACGGACATTCGACCAAAAGAAGTCAACATCAAAATTAGCTCGTCTGAAAGAAAAAAGGCTGAGAGTCGAGAGTCTGGCTGGGTGGATATCCCTCCCTCCCTTTCTTTGCTTGAATAGCCGAACTATTTTTGCCTTCTGGCGCCATCCCATACCTTTGAATGACCGACGTACTAATCCAGACAGAGAATATTGGCTGGACAAACGGAGCCCCTCTCCAGAGTGGTTTTGACAAACACCCAACAAGATTGCAGCGATTTGGAGTCAAGTCGACTAGTAGCCATGGCATCCACTTTGCACATATTTTGCTGCGTGCGATAGCGGCCGCCAAGGTGCCCGCAGTGATGGGACGATTGAACAATTGGGGAATACTGAGTAGGCAGAAAAGCGTATTTTATTCTAGAATGATGAGCTATGAGCGAAATATACCTCGAGCCGCACGTCCGCCCGAATGGGGCAAAAGTGCACTTATTTCGGCGGCCTGGCCCTTGCTCTCAAATCGTAGTTCGCCATCTAACGAAGCGCACTTGTTGCATGTTTACCGCACGTTATCCGAGTGCCGAACAAATCATGGAATAGGTGTATGAAACAGGGAAATTGTTCAAAGGGGCAAAAAAGCACGACAGGCTGTCCCAACACTGAGAATCGAGGCTCCATACAACGTAGGACTTTTGTTTGCGTCCAGTCGGTTCCGTAAATGGAAAAAGATGTGGCCAGGAGTGGACGAGTTCGTGAAGAAACAGGACGCGAGTCAATGTTTTGGCATCCGGTCTATTCATGAATGGTGCTTGTCCCGTGTTAATTTCATCAAATGATTCCCATGCGGCCGCATGGAGAGGTAAAACACAAAATCTGCACGAAGATTGGACAGCATCGGGGAAGATAACGGGACAAAACGCGTCTCTGGCACCGTCGATAGTGGCTATTCTGGAAAACTTGGACAACACTCGGGTAGATATTGAGATGCAAAGACGTTCGTGCCTTTGTTTTCATATCACACCGGGAAGCAGAGTGTCCACTTACACACGAAGCTGTATTTCAATGTTCACCAACGGGTGGTGTCTCGGGACGACAGTCACTTACAGAAGGCACAACTGCGTTTCGACACGGTGCCAGCATGGGCTACGGGAAATTTTAGAGACACGAGCCCAGTTTATAATAAACCCGCTTCAGCCACTACGAGAAAAATCATAAGCGTTGACCCTTAAGGTCAACGGCAGGGCGGGCAGACGTGGACGATCGTCGCGCCAGGATCATTGCTGGACTAAGCATCGTGCAAGGCTGTTAACGCGGCGCCTCTTTGTCTCCAAGTTAGAACCGGAACTCTCACTGTGCGTGTCAAAAGTGCAACAAATATAGTTGTTGTATCTAGAAGGAGTGTTGCCACTGAACTGATATATGGGCACTCGAAACGAGCCCATCTGTCTACACAGGACTCGCCATGGCGACACAGGTCGATCACTTCAGGACGATACGCAGTACAAAAAAGACCGCACTGTGCAAGGTAACTCACATGTTTTTTTTCCAGTCACCAGACAAGATATGGGAAAGCCACAGAGACAGAAGAGGGGGCTGTTGTATCCGAACATTGCATAGCAGGACGTCGGCATGCTCTTGTTGCCACTGGCCCATTGACCACTGAACCGCCCTGAGACCCTGAGGCTAGTCTTGACACAGCAACCCCAAATGAATCTTGGATGGGCCAGGCCGAATTGGCGACAATCGTTTGTATCTGTACATTGGATTGCTTTATATGTGGTAGAAAGTGACCCGTTCACTGTAGGGCGGTGTAAGTCGAGGTGGTCTTAAGATCATGGTAGTGTGTTGGTCAATTACTCCATAGAGGATGATGCGGTCCAATGCCTAAAAATATGACAGATGCTGTACAAAAATCAGACACGATGCTTCCTGTCCCTGTCCCTGGTATCATTAAAAGCGTGTAACTCGGTACCCTTCCAATGGAATGTGTGTCTCTCTCCCTTCTCGTTCGGCCAACCAAGATGTCTGTCATAGTGAAACCCTGTAGCATACTATCCGGTACGCCTCAAACCGCTTTGTTGTAGCAGCTCTTTGAGCCACGAGGTCGTCCCTGTGATAGTGGGGATGGGGGCCCTTGACACGACCTGCCACTTACGGATGCTGACACAAGACCGTGCCCGGAGGCGGACAGGGAATGTCGTAGAGACACAGTCTGAGGGGTCCCATGCGGTGATGACTTAGTACCACAGCCTTGTTGCCGAGTATATGTTGCTTGCTCCTTGCTTTTGAACATTTCCCGCATCCATCCCAACTTTTGTTTTTGTTCGTTGTCATCGCTTTCCACCGAATCACATGTCCATGCTCATAAGATACATTTCGAATATCCGCATAAACTTGGCCACGAACGCTTCGAGGTGGAAGATTACCTTGGTGCCCGTCTTGATGCGGTGCTCGTAGAATGCCGACCACCGAATCACCTCGGGCTTCAAGTCGTCGTCAATCAGCGCTACCAGCCTGAACGTTAACGTCCGCAGAATGGTCGTAGGTGGAATACAGTGTGTGAGCAGGTCGTAAAGCTTGGCCCGTACTTGTAGGATGCGTGCCGGTGAGTGTTCGTCCATAATCTCCTTGGCAATGTGGCCAATCAGTGCCTCCCAGTCGGGTGGCGGGATTGGTGTGTTGTCTGTGATTTTTTCGCTGTTTGTTGTTAGCTGGGATACCAAGCAAGGCCAGCCGTTCTCTTCCTTTTCCCAAGGTTGACCTACTTCTGTGCGTGGACCGCCTCGTACATGAGCAGAGCTCGCCGCAGGTTGCGCCCGCTGGACTCGGCAATCCGCTGGTGCAGCACCGGCAGCACCGGCCAGCCCTCGCGCTTGCCCGATGCCGCCAGAACCGTGCAAATCTCCTCGTGTGTTGGTGCGGCCACACGGACCAGCAGCGTACGCGACCGGATGGGCGCAATGATGTTGGCTGTCGACGTTGCCAGCAAAATGAGACGCAGGTTGGGCGAGTACTTCTCCATTGTCCGACGCAGGGCTGCCTGGGCATCGCGCGTCAAGTGGTCCGCCTCGTTGATGACGACGACCTTGAAGCGCTGCTTTGCCGATTGGTCGACCTGCTGTGTCTGTGCCACCTCCTTCAACAGATCCTGCACCACGACTCTGTCATAGTTGCCGACGTCCGAGGGCGTGATCTCGAGGTGGTACACGGAGGCGACGACGTTGAATTCGAGCTTGCGGTTGCTGGTCGTCTGGAATACACGGGCGTCGATCTTGATCTTCTCTACGCCGGGGCCGTACAGCTCTTTGAGGGTCGACACAATGCGTGTCTTCTTGCCAGCGCCGGATGGGCCGTAAACGAGGAGATGTGGGAAGTCGCCGCTTTGTGCCTGTCGAGTCACACTAGTGTTAGTGAAAATGTTCTCAGAAGCTCTTTGATCTACAAATCCGTCCATCGCACACATACCAAGGACCGCAACCGGTCTGTAAGTTCTGGGTGGTAAGTCAGGGCATCCAGCGACCGTGGCCGATGCTTGTCAACGATGAGAGCCATTGTGGGTGTGAAATGAGATAATTATGAGTGCTGGATTGGATTGCGTGTCCTGTGTTGGCAAAATATGGCGATGATGTATGCAAGAGGCGAAAATGAGCTGTGAATGTGGTGAGTCGCGATGGAAGCTGGAGATAGAGTGGCATATCATGGAAAAGCACGACGCGTCGCGGTCGGCAGCTAGGCAATTCCACTTAACGCGGTGATGGCCCGTGCGCCTAGGCACGAGGCTAATCACGTGGTGATAATACTGATTATCATATCGTCGCCAGATAGGCATCGATTAGATTAGTTCACGTGTGGATCCCAAACCCCCGAAATGTTTTTTCCACCCTAGACTAAAAAATAAACCAGCCCCGTGGAGCACGTGACTGTTAGGGCTCCTCACCACAGGAAAATTGTCTCCCTTGTCCTCCTGCTAGGTGGGACTAGTTTTTTTTCTTATGTCGAACTTTTCCCTTTCCCTCTGAAATCTTCCTCTCCCCTCTCGACATCGACACCTCCTTCGACAACCTCAACAACATCATCGCCCACCCTTTGTCGACAAAATGTGAGTCGCGGCTCCCCTGAACACAGGCATTCATTGTTGCTTGCTCAGCATCCTTTCTTCTGGAATTACGGCGACAATGCCGACATCAAACTCGACGTCGTCGCTTTCCGCAACAAACGCCAAAAAAAGATACAATATACTGACAGGACATCTCCAGGTCTCACCGCAAGTACGAGGCCCCTCGCCACGGTTCGCTCGCTTACCTTCCCCGGTACGATCTCTCCTCCCATCGAATCTTCTTTTCTCGACGAAGCGCGATTCCCTCTCATCGACTTTGAACATCGATCGAAAGACATAGGACGCAGCCGACATCGAACATTCGGAACATCGGACTAACAAATTTTACAGGAAGCGGAGTGCCAGCCACCGTGGTCGCGTTAAGTCGTAAGTGACCCTCGGGAGGATACATTTGATGGACCATATGGGTGGATCGGGCACTACATGGTTGTCGTCGTTGAGACAGGGCAAAAATGCTAACCGTTTCGAAAAGCTTCCCCAAGGATGACCCGAAGAAGCCGGTCCACCTGACCGCCTCGCTCGGCTACAAGGCCGGTATGACCACGATCGTTCGCGACCTCGACCGCCCCGGTGCCAAGTCGCACAAGAAGGAAGTGGTGGAAGCTGTGACAATTATTGATACCCCTCCTGTGCGTACGACGCAGCCCGCTTGGCATTTGCAACTTGCTTTGGAAATGCGCCAATGGCTAACATCTCTTTCTCCAGATGATCGTCGTGGGCCTTGTTGGGTACATCGAGACCCCCCGCGGCCTGCGGTCGCTTACCACTGTGTGGGCTGAGCATCTGGGTGACGAGCTGAAGCGCCGGTTCTACAAGAAACTGGTACAAGAGCAAGAAGAAGGCCTTCACCAAGTACGCCAAGAAGCACTCCGAGTCCAAGGGTGCCTCCATCACCCGCGAGCTGGAGCGCATCCGCAAGTACTGCACGGTCGTCCGTGTTCTGGCCCACACCCAGATCCGCAAGACGCCCCTTAAGCAGAAGAAGGCTCACCTGATGGAGATCCAGGTCAAACGGTGGCTCCATCGCCGACAAGGTTGAGTTCGGCCAGGGTCTGTTCGAGAAGCCCGTGTCGGTCGACACCATCTTCGAGCAGGACGAGGTCATCGACGTCATTGCCGTCACAAGGGCCACGGTTTCACCGGTGTCACCGCCCGCTGGGGCACCAAGAAGCTGCCTCGCAAGACCCACAAGGGTCTGCGCAAGGTCGCCTGTATCGGTGCCTGGCACCCGGCCCACGTCCAGTGGACCGTTGCCCGTGCCGGTCAGGACGGTTACCACCACCGTACCTCTGTCAACCACAAGATCTACCGTGTTGGCAAGGGCGGTGCCGACGACAACGCCTCCACCGAGGTCGATGTCACCAAGAAGACCATCACTCCGTATGTCTCCTCACGTCTGCATTTCACGTTTTCTGTGCTGTTCTTGTTCTCTGTTCTCGTTTGCTAACCCCTTTTCAGCCTCGGTGGTTTCGTCCGCTACGGCGAGATCAACAACGACTTCGTCATGGTCAAGGGCTCGATCCCCGGTATCAAGAAGCGTGTCGTCACCCTCCGCAAGTCCCTGTTCGTCCACACCTCCAGAAAGGCCCTCGAGAAGGTCAACCTCAAGTGGATCGACACCTCGTCCGAGTTCGGTCACGGTGCCTTCCAGACCCCGGCGGAGAAGCAGCAGGTCCAGGGCACCCTCAAGAAGGACCTGGTCGCCAGTTCATAAGCAGCTGCATCAGAAATGGTGTACGTTGTTTGATGCGTTTGTGGCGTCGGTTCGGCCTTGTGTACAATGGATGGGCGATATGAAAAGCAGCGGACAGGAAAATCGGGAAGGGCTTTGCGCTGTTTATTTGATGTTTCTTCGTTTATCTGTTGTTTTGCTTGTTGGAGAACGCTTTGGGAGCTGTTTCTCTCCCAGGAACCAAAAAAGAATTTGTCTCGCGGGGCGGACTGGCCATGCCATGCAGCTCCCATCCACTTCGGAAGCGCACTGACCACTGGCGCCGCGCGAAACGGGGGATAAAAAAACTAAAAAGAATGAGCAAAAACATTGAAAGATACTCCAAACCATTTTCGTCTGTGCCATGATGTCTCTATTTGTATGAAGTACGACGTAAGCCATATGCTTATGTGGAGAGATAATTGCAGTGTGTCGTACCTTCCGTTGCATGTGAGTGTTTGTGTGTGTGGGTCACGCCTGTAATCGCCAGTGCTGCTAGGAAGGAAGGCTTTGTTGCGTTCATGGCCACTCCTTCCCCAAGTCGCGAAAATTGCCCCTCCAATCCAGGCTTCAGGGAAAGAAGACCAAAGACAGCTGCCCGATTTGCCCACACATTTGATCGCACCTTCCCGTCCATAACCTCCTTCCCCAATCAACTCGTCAGTCCAGCCAACCAAACCACAACAGCAGCCACGATCCAGGCAAATACTTAAAGCTGGCGTCCCCCCTGAGCCCCCGACTTGGAAGCTTTGTCGTCCGAGTTACGAGAAACCGCACACAGTTCAGCAGACGCATTTCTTTCGTCAATTTGCAAACACAAGCTCGCTGTCGACCCCGGCAACAGAGCCAGAACTTGTCTCCCGCATACGCCTACACACAAACCCTTCTACCAACACAACACCTTGTTTCACGCTTTTCCACAACCCCATCATCATGTCTTCCGACGACGCATATGCAGCCTTCCTCGACAAGGCCAACGAGGACCCCAGCGCCGGCCGTGCGCACACCAACGGCGTGAATGGCCAAAACAGCCACGGCAGCACCAACGGCGTGAATGGCGCCCACGCGAGACAGGTCCGGAGAGACTTGCCACGGCGGCCAGGGACCAATTTTACGTTAGTGACTCGGACGAGCCTTGGGTGCCTGTGAGCTTCGACATTGGCGAGGCCACCAGCCTGCCCAACGAGGGTGAGTATTCCGTGCATCTTTCGACAGATTTGTGTTTTGGAACACACCTGCTAACTTGGCCAGACGACTTCATCAAGGCCACTGGACTGGAACAGTCCGCCGACGACATTACGATCCTCGACCCTGTTGGACTGGGACGCCCAGGGCCAGTACAAGCCCTGATTGATGAGCTCCGGGTCGAGTCCAAGGGCAACGACGTGCGCGTCTACCGCGTGCAGGTTGATTCGACACGGGTCGAGTACTGGCTGGTGTCGCAGCTTGACGGCAATCTGCTCGCTACAAGGCCAAGGCGATTGAGAGCTAAGCGACGCGAGGCGCACACGCAGACATCGCCATTGCTAAGGAAGCGAAGAGAACCAGTGTACGAAGGAAAGAGGAGCAAAGCAAACATGCATGATTACACTCAATGAAGAAACAGTCAACCATTTTTATTAAACCAGCTGACTGCTTTCTACACGCCCAAGCAGTGACATTGAACTGTGAGCATGTTCGCGATGGACGAGGCCGCCCTGTTGCTCGGGTTACACAGGCTACGACTCTCCATTGACGGCCTGTGATTTTATGTTATCGTTGAGATTGAAGAGCTAGAATCTCTGGGGCCATACCCGTGACCTCCGTCTCCTAGGATCTTTTCTGGCTAACTTGCTCAGGACATCAGATGAAATCCCAACAAGATATTCTTTGGTCCTGTTCATGCAAGTGTGAGTGTGTGAATCTCAGCAGGCCGCCTCGTGCACACTTATATAACTATCACAGCATTCATACAAGTATCTTTATTGCCCTTCATCCTACTTTAACGACAACAGCACATCATGGACGAGCTGGACGAACTGAACGAGCCGAGAACCACGCGTGGCAGCATTGGCGACGTTGACTACTTAGACGCTGGAGTGGCATTCAACGACAGTCCGACGCTGCCCTTCAGCTATGTCGTTGATGGCGATGAAGATCAAGCCCAAAGCGGCGACGAGATCGCCCGCGTCGACGAAGCCATTGCTGAAGCCGTCAACGCCGACGCTGAAGATGTCGACACGAGCGGCGGAGCTAGCAACAACGACTGGCACCTACCCGTGTCTCCTCTCTCATTCTCGCCGTTGATTTCGCCTGTGATTTCGTCTTCACCCTCACCCTTGCCCTCGGAGGCGACACCTCTTCCCAAGATGAAGGTGACCATGTCCTTCATGAAGGCCTACAAGGCAATGCGTGGCCCGCGCGACGTGGAGCCGAGCCCGTTGTTTGGCTGCTTTATCAAGTCGCAGAAGCTGTGCAAAGGAGACAGCTGCAAAGGAGACAGTTCTCAACAGCTGTCTGAGCCAGAGATGGACGACGACCCATTCAAGCTGGCCGGCGCGACGAAGTCAAGTTCAGTCTAATTGATTTTTGGATGACTTGGATATATACACAACTCTCTCTCCCCTCTCTCTCTCTGTGAAAGCACGAAATGTAGCTTGAAACTTACCATTTGTGACAGGCTTCTCAATGACGTCAACGATGCCATCATCCGCGACTGTGTCGACGACAAGGGCAAGCACAAGGCCCGGCCCTTTGTGCACAACAAGATCGACGACGACGAAGAAGCTGGCCGCCAGACCGTCTTCTATTTTGAACAGCCTACCACCCTGCCTCTCTTCTCGCGGGAGATTCGGGGCGTTCTTAGGGGCCACAACGAACGGGAAAATGACAACAGTGACCCCCAAAACGCCGAAGAAGGCGATGACAGCGTCATAGCCGACCATCCTCTAGATCACGCCGAGATGGACAAGGGCTGGATCAAGGCAAATGGGCCATTCAAGACGGAATGTAGGCACAGCCAAATGCGACAAAATCACAAAACACATGCTAACATACGGCTCGGCCACAGTGGAAGACTCTTACGTGTCCGACGACGATGGCGATCCAGTCGAAGTGCGCATCTCACCGGCCATCTTTCGGGCTCTGGCTGCTGGATGTACGCTTGACAATGTCGACAGCTTACGCCAGACGATTTTGGAAGAAGAAGCGTCTCTTCGGCCACTCACGCCGCAGGACAAGATTATGAAAGCGTCCATGGACACGACCCACCGCAACAATGTGGCGCCCTACTGCCACCGTCGCAGTTTGACATACGCACCGGAGAGGAACTGAGCCCTGCGTACCGTATCGAGCCCGGTCCTGTCGGCTGTCTTTTGTGGACACCGCCTGGAGTGACACCGGAGCGAGCTGGACTTTACCTGCTCCTACTCCAGGAGGGGCAGGGCGAGCAGCAGCAACCGGCCCGTGGGACTGGCATGCCATCCCTCTTTCAGCGAATGGCGCCGTGGGACAGCCAAGAGCTACGCAACCGTTTGTATGGGGGGCTCAAGATGACGGGCCAGAGACGAGCTCAAAATCATCGCCGTCAAGCCCGTTAAGCCCATCATCTTCATCGCATGGCTCGTCATCCAGCGAATCCCTCAGCGGCGGTGGGACGAAAAGGCGCAGACTGACTACATTCACCTGGGTATGTCAAAATCCATGCCGTTGTCCTGTGTGTCTCTTATTTGTACATAAGGCCGTCCAAGTCTAACGCACTGTGCATTTGGATAGTCCGAGGTCAATGAAGCCGTCCACAGCTGCCACTTTGATCCCGAGACCGTGTCGTTGCGACCTGTCCATGCCAACCGCAGCGGTACAAATAGAGCCGGTCCTCCCTCAAACTGGCAAACCAACAGCACCAGTGTGGTTAGTGCGGCTGCCGCAGCCGCAGCCGCAGCCGGCGTTGCACCGAGCGCGCCCTCCTGCAGACGTTCCGTGACAGCTGGCGCACCATCCAAGACGGCCAAGCCGTCAATGCCACCCTCGTCGCGGCCAACGAGGACACCCAGGCGGCCCTCACGGCCCAGGCCCGCCGTCTCGCCAGCATTGATCACCAACTGGACGCTTGCCGAAAGGCGGAGCGCGAGCGCCAGCTCAAAGAGGTGCAGAGGCACTACAAGCTACGGTGCAAGGCCGAGCGGCAGGCCCAGAGGCGCCGTCGCCGCCGTGCGCGCGTGGTGCGTGGCATCAACGAGCACCTCTCCAGTCTGCGCACGACCGTGGGAGAGACCAAGGCAAAGCTGGCCCAGGGGCAGGCGTTGCAGGCCGTTCTGGCGCAGCGACTGCGTGATGGGGAAGCGCGGCTCGAGCGGTTGTGCCGGGACCATGGTGTGGCCGATGCAGAGGAACTGTCCCAGGTTCTGGCGGAGCAGATGGCCCGCATGGGCATCGACGAGGAGGTGTGATGGAGGGTCTCGGTCTTTTCGAAAGCCGTTGCATTCCGTTGGGTCTAGCTGCCATCCGCCATGACGGCCAAATGTTTGCCGTTTCGAGTTGCCCGAGTTTTATGCGGGCAGACAAAAGACGCGAATGCAGAGAAGAAGTAAAAAAAAATATGCCAAATTGGAAAATTGTGTGAAATATCTTTATCATGAGCAGAGTATCGTATGTTACAGACCAAAAAAAGAGGGTTTTTTTCCGCCAATCGTCGCCCGCCCGCCGAAAAATACGTTTTTTATATTTGTAGCCCACCCAAAAACGCCAGTATGCCAGATGACAAAAAGAAGGAGAAGCAAACCCAAGGCAAGAACATTTGAAGGAGAGATGAGGAACGTTGTCGTTGAGTCAGGGCGGGGAGATGCATGCCCGAGAATACATGCGTGTGAAATTGTGGGTGGAGACGACGTCAGAGCGTAAAGAGCATTGCCGAGCCAGACAGAAGGGGGGGGGGGGGGGGAGGGGAGAAGAGAGAACAAGAGAGACAAGCAAACGGGACGGCGCATCGTCTTATTTGTTGTTGACAACGCCGACCTTGGCGGCGCGCAGGACACGGCCGTTGAGGCGGAAGCCCTTCTGCTGGGTGTGGAAGACGGTGTTGTGCTCCTTGTCGGGCATGGGCGTCATGAAGGTGGCCTCGTGCTCGTTGGGGTTGAACTTGTCGCCATTGGGGTCGAAGCGCTCGAGGCCGTGCTTCTTTGAGCGTCTGGACGAGGATGTTGTCCGTCATCTTGAGGCCGTCCACGAGGTTGACCAGGTCCTGGTTGGCCGCCTCGGCACCGTCCTCGCCTTGCTGGCCGTCTTGGCCAGCGCCGACTCGGGGACCATGGACAGCGCGCGTCCAGGTTGTCGACGCTGTCGACGAGGTCCTTGGCGAAGCCGGTGATGGCAAAGTCGCGGGCGGACTTGATCTCGCGTTGTGTGCGCTCCTGCAGGTTGCGGAAGTCGGCGACCGAGCGAAGGAATTTGTCCTGCGTGCATGGTTAGCAGGTGGTCAAAGAGAGGCGCATAGTCCATAGAGGAAGGGAATAGAGCCAGGGAAGAGAGTCAGGCAATAGAGTCAGGGGGCGGATGTACCTTCCACTCGAGAGCCTCCTTGGACTTGGTCTCAAGGTCCTTGCGCAGAGCAGCGGCATCGGCGGCGCTCAACGGCTCGCCGGCCGCCTCGCCGTCCTTTGCGGCCTCGCCAGCCTCGGCCTTTGCACCATCCTTGGCCGCATCCGACTCGCTGCTGTACCACCGGCCGGCAGCAGCAGACAGCGGCTGTCTTGACCGGACGGCAAAGCTGTTGGCGGCTGCGCTGCGGAAGGGCGTAGCGGCGGTCTGGAGGAAGGGCGAGGTGGCAACCGAAGCGCGCGGCACACGGGCGGCCATGCGCGCGGCGGGAGCAAACTGGCGAAGCATTCTGGCGGTGGGTGGAGGGGTATGTCGAGATGTCGCGATGTCGAGAAAGGAAGATCAATCTGGTCGAAGAGAAAGAGAAAGTGGCGAGAAGCAACAATTGACGGCGGCACAACGATGTGTGGACTGTCACAAAAGGAAAGCCGAGGCGGACTGGTGTGATATAATATAGCAACTGGTTTCAACACCCTCGGGTTAAAGCTCGTCGTTGAATATTTTTCTCAGTTCACTACCGTAAGTGGAGGGACTTGGAAGAGGAGCTCTTTTTACGTCTTTTTTTCCTTTTTTTTTCTTCCTACAGGTCTTCTACCTACGACGTTCGGGTTCTACGGTTCTACCGCCAATTGCGCCTGCCATTTTCATGCAGCCTGACCCTGCAACTTCCTAACACTGAAAATCTCAAGGAAGGTCCCCACTTATTGCCTCCGTTTCCGGCTGTCGGGCGTCTCTGATTGGTTGTTACGAGAGAGCAGCTGCCGAACGGAGTACTGGAGACAGGGCCTCACGTGCCCAGCTCTGGTGCCTTTTGGCCCTATTGGCCTATTCAGCTAGCTGCCACTCCAGGGCCCTTCCGCTATTGTGCACTGAAAGCGGTACCCCGTGGGCGTACCTTTAGTCACTAACTACTTAGTGCCACCGCCACCCAAAGGAGCCAATGAAGTCCCTGTCTTCGCTCTGTTCCCTTTTTTTGCTAAGCCTTCTGCCACATCTGCGTCGCGCGAAGCTCTTTTTTGAACTTCCTGTCATCATTCACCTCACGACCTTTGAGGACGACGCCGACGACCTTGCGCGCCCCTACGACGATACTGACGACGGCTTGACTCTCGCCGGCATCGCAACGACTCTGTATCGAGCAGTGCTCCGTCGACACCCTTCCTTCTCCTCCTTTTCCTCCTCCTGTTTCTTCGCCTCCGACCTCCTCACCTCTCTCTCGCTCTCTCGCTCTCCCTCTCTCTCTCCGTTCCTCATCGTCACACACAACGCCCGCCATGGACTACGACGCGATGCTCATGGACGACGGCGAGTCCTTTGGCCCCGCCGTAAAATCTCCCAGGCGACCAGGAGCGAGTCAAGTTTGAGCTGACCAACGTCGACCTGTCCTTTGCCAACTCCTTGCGCCGCATCGTTCTCGCCGAAGTGCCACCATCGCCATTGACATTGTCGAGGTCGAGGAGAACTCGAGCGTGCTCGCCGACGAGTTCATTGCCCACCGCCTGGGTCTGGTGCCCCTCAACTCCAAAAACGCCGACGACGTCGTCTACTCGCGCGACTGCGACTGCGAGCAGTACTGCGAGCTCTGCTCCATCAAGCTGACGCTGCACGCCAAGTGCACCAGCGACGAGGTGATGAAGGTCTATGCGCGCGATCTGGTCGTCGACCCGTCGCGGCCGAACCAGTGGGTGGGCACGCCCGTCATCCGCGACCCGGACGGCCTGGGCGTCATGATTGCGAAGCTGCGCAAGGGCCAGGAGCTGCAGATGACGTGCATTGCGAAGAAGGGCATTGCCAAGGAGCACGCCAAATGGTGTCCGACGTCGGCCGTGGGCTTCGAGTACGACCCGCACAACAAGCTGCACCACCTCGACATGTGGTACGAGCAAGATCCAGCAAAGGAGTGGTAAAGTTAATCCCCCCCCCGCCCGCACCACGAGAATCTCTCTCGTGTTTCCCTGTTTCCCTCTTTCCCTGTTTCCCCCGTCCCTCTCTAACAAGCTCCAGGCCGCCCGCTGAAAACGCGCGCCTCGAAGAGCCGCCCCAAGAGGGCGAGGTGTTCGACTACGATGCCGTCCCCGGCCGCTTCTACTACGACATCGAGTCCACGGGACAGATGGACCCGGACGCCATCGTCCAGAACGGCATCAAGGCCCTGCAGCAGAAGCTGGCCGCTCTGATCCACGAGCTCAATGCGACAGACGGCGGCGGTGGCATGGACGACGATCTCGGCGGCAACGACGACTACAATCCGCAGTCGCCCGAGTACAATGGCATGAACGGCGGCGGCGGCGGCGACTCGTGGGGCCAGGACCAGGGCTATACAACGCCATATGCCGGCGGGGGTGGCGGCGGCAGTGGCGGTCAGGGCGGCTGGGGTGCCGGTGGCACGACACCATACGGCCAGACGCCGTACGGCAATGCCGGCCAGTCAGGCTGGAACTAAGTCAGAAGTGGTGACGGGGGGACGAAGCGACGAAGCGGCGAAGCGACGAAGCAGTGACGAGAGGACGAGGGGACGCAAGGGCTCTGCCTGATCTTATTTCCAATACTCTCTTGTATTTTACCATACCATCATATCTGGCTGGTTGGCAAGACGGCGGCGGCGTTCTAGGAGAATTTTCCGGTTTCTTTTCATGCCTGGATTTGATTTTTTTCGCACTATTTTCTTCTGCGATGTATTATGTTTTGACACCAAGATGCAAAAGGGGTCAAGGAAGGGGAGGGGATATAGAAAAAGAGCAAAAGACTTTACGTTGATTTAACGTGGTTGGCGTTTTCAAAAAGAGAACACATCAATACGACAGGGGGGAACAAGGAGAGCGATTCCTCCAATACTAGACATGCAAAGCATGCAAATAAAAAACAGCACTTTCTTACCCCAACACACAATGCAAGGCTGATGGCGACACAAGAAAAAGTTGGAAAATCCAAAGTGTGTAAATAAGACGAACGCCAAGTCCACAATGCAGGGCGGAAGTGCCGTTCTATCAAAGGCATACAAGTTGCCACTCTATCTGTCTCTTGTCTATCCATGATGAAGAAGGGAAGCAAGACAAAAGAAAAGATGGAAAGAAAAGAAGAGTGCAAACAGTGCGAACAAAAGAAGAAAAGAACAAAAACAAAAAAAAAGAAGCAAGGATATCAGAAAGCAGATATCCAACCGTCTAAAAATTTGGAATGAGAAAATGGACCAAACGCCAGACATGGATGCATGATGTAACCAAAAATTTAACAAAAAACATGCAAAATGGAAAATTTCATTAGAGAACGAGCAGAGTCGTTCTTTACTGCGGGTCCGGCAGGCCCTTCATCTGGCGGTACACCTTGCGGTGGCCCTCCAAGAAGAGGAATGTAAAGATGGTGTGACTGTTGTGTTAGTAAGACGATTCACAAGGCACTACGTATATATATGGACGTATATATATATACGTATATATATCAGCAGGTGGGGGAAGGGGGCAGGTAAACTCACGGTCCTAAACGAATAAAACTCGGCACCCAGCCCTTGAACATCCACCGCAGACCCTCGGCCGCGTACAGCTCGCCCAGCACCGTCGTCAGCTTGGCGCCGTGCGACGACATGACCCGCGTCTTGATCACATCAATGGGGCTCGTCACCGTCGCGGCCGCCACACCAGCCAAGAACGAGGCAATCAGGTGCGCTTCCAGCGAGTCCGTGAGCGGGGTGGTGGCCAGCAGAATCCGCTTCGCCGTGTCGTACGACGCCAGCTGCGACGCCGTCATGGCCGCCGCGCGCATGCTGTTGGGCCACACACCACGGAACCAGCCCTTGGCCAGCCCTTCCTCGCGCGCCAGGCGCACCAGGCCGTGCAGCGCGTTGCCGTAGCCGCGGCGCTTCTCGACGGGCAGCGCGGCGTCGTGCTGCATGCGGACGTTGAGCACATCGGCGGCGTTGCCCGCGAAACCACCGACCATACCGGCCAGGGACGCGGCCACGACCAGAGCGCCGAACGAGGCCTGGTCCGTCTTTTTTGCGCCGCCTTCGTGCTTGCCGGCGGCATACTCTTCCAGCTGGCCCTTCATGGCCTCGTACAGGCCGAAACGCGTCGTCGAGTAGGTCAATTGGCGCAGCACCGAAGCG
The DNA here is from genome assembly GCA_016097115.2 of Sporothrix protearum. Taxonomy (NCBI): domain Eukaryota; kingdom Fungi; phylum Ascomycota; class Sordariomycetes; order Ophiostomatales; family Ophiostomataceae; genus Sporothrix; species Sporothrix protearum. Next base: position 1,143,575 of record JADMNH010000003.1, read on the forward strand.
GACAGGCCGCTGTAGAGGCCGCGAATGCCCTCGTTGCGGACAATGTGGACAAAGGTGCCGCTCATGGTGCGCGGCAGGTCGCCGTGGCGCGTCTGCAGGCGGACTTTGACGAGGTCCATCGGGTGCGTGACACAGGCGGCCAGGGTGCCGGCGCTGCCACCGAACCAGAAGGGTAGTGTATGGACTTGGAGGCGGCGGGATGCTTTTTCGAGACGGTCGAGGCGGTCGATGCGGTCGTGGCGGCCGGGGTCGGCGGCGGAACGGCAGTCGGAGCTGCCGGCGATGGAACGTCGGGCGCGCCGGGTTTGTGTGACTCCATGGTTGCTTGGCTGGATGGTTGGGAGGTTATGTACGAATACGTAGGGTGTTATGTACGGCGGTGTGTCTTGGTATCGTTATGACATCTGTTTGTTCTCGATCGGCTTGTGGCGGTAGCGCTTTGAGGTTGAGCTTTCACAAGCAAATTATTGCCCAGTTCAAAAGCACACGGAACAATCGGTCAAAGGAGCCGCTTCAGTATACGGCAGGGTCACGGAGAGAGTTCGAGGGGAGGAGACCGAGGGGAACGGACACGGCTATGACCGAGCGGTCACTCTAGCGGACAGAGACCGAGGGGGGGAATGGCACCAATAAAGAAGAAAAAATGAAAGAAGAAAAAATTGGAGATTGGATTAAAGGCAGCAAGGTGATTGGCAGAGAATCGTGGAGTTAATGCAGGCCCTGGTGGCTGAAAAAAGACAGTAACCAAGAAGGACCAAAAAGGGAACAAAAAGGGACCAAAAAAGGACCAAAGAAGAGCATCGAACTAACCAATGGAAGACGAAAAGTTTGACGAACGCGATGCCGAAGCCTTAACGTGCAGCTCCGGACAGCGGCCGAGACTTGAGACTTGAGATTTAAGACTTGAGGCTTGAGATTTGAGGTTTGAGGTTTCTGGTCGAATTGAAGGCGAGCAAAGATTCAGCTAAAATATGGAGAGGAAAGGCTCAAGGAGTTAAGCTCGCTTTGATCGCTCCAGTGCGGCGGTACTTACGACAAGGGAGGGAAGGTGCAGGGGAGGATACCAGAGGACTACTTGTGGTAACAATGGAACGGAGATTGAGAGGGAAAGAGGTGAAAAAAGGAAAGAAAGAGACATGCGTTGTACGCCGTAAAGAGGAAAGAACAATGGGGCAGGACGGGAACGACGACCGAGGAGGAAGGAGCCTTGCCTAGGGAATTGCAAGTCGTGAAACAATAGGGAAGGAGCAAAGATACGGGGAACTGGTCAAGAAAGTTGCCCTCTTGAATTGGCCTCGTTTTTCGTCCAACTGTTTTGTTGCCCATACTTTGCTTCCTTCTCTTTCTTTTTCTCTTTTTTTGCACGTCTGCTTTTTTGGAGGTCAAGGACATAGATTACACAACGAGAAGAGGCGGAAGCACAGCTTTTGGAGAAAGAGGGGGGAGAAAGGATGACGGCATTATTGTGCTTTTTGGGGGTTCGATCGACTATGCGTCCCCTGAAGAAAGGATGCACCATTCCCCTGGTACCGAACCACTACGAGTACTCAGTAATCCTTCAATAATCCTTCAAGAATCCTTCAAGCCATTGACAATCTTTTGGAGCATCTTTCGACACTGATTTGTCGTCGTCGGGCTGGCGCATCTTGCCCCGAAAACTCCGTGAACGGAGACACAACAGCGATGTTACGGGTTGACAGCGAGCGAGGACAGTGTTATGTACTGTGTCCAGCACAAATTGGCACTGTCCACATGTAATGCAATTCGGCGCTGCCATTGGCCCGATGGGTGAGCTTGGGGGAAGGCTCGTCAACGGTCGGTCCCGCTCTTTTGGTTTTTGCAGAAGCTGTCCGAGCTGTCGAACGACTGCTCAGGCACGACCAGAAACGACCAGGATTGACAGACCAGACGGACAGAAGCCGCACGTTGGTCCTCAGCCCACCCCTCCCACACAATGGCAGCTGCAGCAATACGTTTGCCTCGGCCCATGGCCTTGGCGGCCGCACGGGGCTTCTCGGCGGCAGCACCGGCCTTTGCAGCCGCCCGTCGCCGGTGCCTTGTCCGTTTGCCATCCTCGTCATCCTCGTCATCCTCGTCATCCTCGTCTTCGTCGCCACCCTCATCGGCCCGCCTCTTTAACTCCACAGCCCTTCGCTTCTCTTCGTCAGCCTCGTCCTCCCCGGCGCCGCCTTCTTCCGCACCGGCATCGCCGCCCGTCGTCGAGGTCGACGGCAAGACGTAACAACACCGACGCGTGGTTCAACACGCCGTCCAATGTCGTCGCCGCCGCCTCGCGCCGCCTCCACCTGCAGGAAGACCACCCGGTAGCCATTACCCGCCAAATCATCGAGTCCCGTTTCCCGGCGCCGACGTTCCGCTACGTCAACTCGCTGCACCCCGTGGTGTCGACGTTTCAAAACTTTGACTCGCTGGGGTTCCCGCCCGACCACCCGGGCCGTGCCCGCTCGGACACGTACTACATCAACAGCGACACCCTCCTGGCGGACACACACGAGCGCCCACGAGCTCGAGACGTTTCGCGCGAACGCGAGCCCCGGCTTCCTGCTGAGCGCCGACGTCTACCGGCGCGACGAGGTCGACCGCACGCACTACCCCGTGTTCCACCAGATGGAGGGCGCGCGGGTCTGGGACCGGCGCACCGAAGCGGACGCGGCGGGCGACCTGACCGCAGCGATTCTGGCGGACCTGGCCCGGCTGCCGAGCACGGTGTCGCGGTCGAGGACCCGAACCCGCCGTTCCACGACGAGCGCAACCCGCGGCAGGCGCCGCAGCACGCGGCGAGCGAGGTGGAGGCGCTGGGGCGGCACCTGAAGCGGTCGCTGGAGCTGATGGTGGTGGACGTGTTTGCGCGGGCCAAGGCCGCGGCGGCGGCGGCGACGGCGGCGGCGCGCAACGGTGCCAACGCGTCGCCCCGCCAGGACGTCGACGCGGCGGCCCAAGCCAAGGCGGACGAGCCGCTGCGGATGCGCTGGGTGGAGGCGACGTTTCCCTTTACGAGCCCGTCGTGGGAGCTCGAGGTGTACTACGCGGGCGACTGGCTCGAGGTGCTGGGGTGCGGCATCTCCAAGCAGTCGATCCTGGACGCGGCGGGCGTGCCTCGCAAATGGCCTGGGCGTTTGGCATCGGACTGGACCGGATTGCCATGCTGCTGTTCCAGATTCAACCGACATCCGCTGTTTCTGGTCGCAAGACGAGCGGTTCCTGAGCCAGTTCCGCGGCGTGTCGGCGGACCTGGACAAGCTGCGGCCGTTTGTGCCCTTCTCCAAGTACCCCGAGTGCTACAAGGACGTGTCGTTCTGGGTGCCCGATGCCACCGACCGTTCCACGGACACGCGTGCGGGTGCGGGTGGCGGCCTCCACAACAACGATGTCATGGAGGTGATTCGCAGCGTCGCCGGCGACGTCGTCGAGGACGTGACGCTGACGGACGACTTTACGCACCCCAAGACCAAGCGCCAGAGCCTGTGCTACCGCATCAACTACCGCAGTCTGGAGCGGACGCTGACCAACCGGGAGACGAACCGGCTTCACGGCGAGGTGAAGGACGCGCTGACACAGCGCCTGGGTGTGGAGATTCGGTAGTTCTCGTCGCCCCAGCTGGCCATGTACGATAGGATGTGGGACGTGGACTGGGGCCGGGGAAACATACACCACGGCAAAGCAAAAAGCGTCTCTCCATTTACTGCAGCAATTGACATGATTTTACATGATCTTCACATGACATTTACATGACATTTACACAACGCCAACACAATGTCAACAAAGCCACCATACGAGGCTGTGCAGCCTCTCCGTTGAGTAGCGTGGGCATAGACAGTGAAGCGAATGCAGATGCCAGGCATTGCCCTTTGCACGGTGAAACACATTCTGGGCGGCCGGGTCTGGCCTTTGTTGATGTCTGTTGATGTCCCAACACTCGGATGGCAAAGGCGATCGTGGCCAAAAAGACGCAGCCTTCTGGATCACAGAGGCCTTGCCATCTCCTATTCTGACCCAGCCACAAAGCGTAGTCAAGAGGGAGACATGTCGTACCAGTCCATTGTGCGTGTCCTGTTCGAGCTGAAAGATCCATAGTCTTTGCGCCAGCAATGCATGCAATCTCAAAGCTTGTCTGCAATCTCGCCAGTTCGGTAATCTTAAACCAAACCAAGCCTCATTCTTTGTGGGGAGAAGTGAGAGAGGGCTGTAGAGACAATGACACTACATATACAGTGCATCCTGGATTCAACTGGCTGCCGAGGCATGATGATCTCGACGACGCCGTGATTCGTCCCATCGTGATTCGTAAACAAGGTTCCGTTTGCGTACGAGTCGGAGAGTTGGCGTCGAGGAGGCCATAGTGAACATGTCGTACGTCCACCTACGTAATTCCTGAGTTCAATACGTCGTATTCTTGTCCAATTCCACAGACCCAGCGAAACAGGCGGAGTGAAGGAGGCTGGGAGGCGGAGCTGCTGGATCTGATTGGATAGCCGAGAGGCCGCCTTGCTGGATTCGGCGGGGAATGGTTCTTGCGCTGGCCCTTCAGGCTGTGTTTCTGTCAGAGGGAGCAGAGGAAGCAAAGGGAACAAAGGAAGCAAAAGGTGCTCCGACGCCCTGGCGACGACGCCCTGGCGCCGACGCCCTATCACAGGCTGTGCTAGAGAGCCCAGCTACAGAGGCGCTACAGCGACTGAGTTCCTCTGTCTTCTCTATCCATCGTAAATGCATCGCGCCGTACACAAAATGCTTTTCTTGTTGGTTGCACCTTCCCGCACGCCGACGCTGACAGCGGGATGGACGGCTCGCTATCTTTACTGCCAAAACAGGCAAGTCGGGCAAGTCCAACCCAAAAGCCAAAGCCAATCTTGGGACGTGGACATGTGTAATAAGATGTCTTACAAACAAGGCAACAAGCGGCCCTACTATGAAGCGCGTGATAACACTGTAAGAGTACGGAGTAGACGAAGAAGACGAAATGACCGACAAAGCAGGCGCAGCTGGCTCTGAATGACCAAAGCGTCTGAGACAGGATGAAAGCTCTTTTTGGCAAAGAAGTCGAGGTCAATGGAAGAAGAGCATCCGAGAGACATCAATCACGGGCCATTCACAGCCTTCGCAGCCTTCTCCATGACAAGAAAGGCTCCGATCGAATGGCATTTCGTCAAGATGACCAAAAGAAACAATCAACACATAGCAGATCGCTCGGTGGCTGCCTCTCTCTCTTCTTTCCTCTCCCTCTTCTTCGGCGCGGCCTGTCGCGGGCTTGCGGCTTCCTTTCTCAGCGCAAAAGTCCAGTCCCTCCTTCCCCCGCTTCTGGCTGGCAGATTCCAGCGAGGCTCAGCCTCCTTTTCGCTGGCGGCAAGACCCATAGAAAATTCGAGCAAAAAGCTGGCTTCCAGAGGTATCACTCGTACTAAATACAACGTAGTGCACTGTATCTCGTTAGCGCCTTCCCTGCGGCCGCAGCGTGGCAGGCTCTTGGCACTTGCCTCTTGGGGTCTGGCCAGGCCGCCAGGGGAAGAACATGGAAAGAACGCCCCTCGACACCGCCCTCCACCACTCGCCTCCTTCCCAATTTCGCCCCCAGTGGCCTCTTTGTCCACTTCGCGACTTCCTGATCCACTGCTGGCGCCCGTCACTGCCCCTTCCCTCTTATCCTTAACTTCGCCATACTGACTACGTACGCTTGCGATTTGCGCTCTTCTGTTTTATCTATTACTCCCGTTTCCACCTCCGTCCTTGGTATATATTCCCAGTCGCCCCGGATCGACGACTTGCATCCTTCCGATTCTCCTGCAGCAGCTCTCAACACAATATCATCTCTTCCTATCAACACTCTTCGCGTATCACCAACCTCAACCTCCTTACTCCACACAACACATAAAATGGACGGTCAAGCACCATCAACGACTCTGGCCGCTGGCCAGGGCCAGGGCCACACTCTGTCGCGCTCCTCCTCCTCCGCCTCCTCCGCCTCCTCGTCGTCTCTCCGCTCCAGACGCTCCTCCAACCTCACGCTCGACCTCTCCAACCTGCAAACCTCGTCTTCGTCGCCAAGCGCCCCCGTGCCCACAAACACCTTGCTGTTCACCAACTTGGTGCATGCCGACATCTTCCGCCCCGACAACCTCGAGACCATTCGCGATCTCGTCAGCCAGTCCCGCCACCATCCACTCCTGGGCGCCCCTGAAATCGTTCCGCCGCATTGTTGCTTCTTTCTACTCGGCCGAGGATGCCGCGCGCGTCCGCGCCGTCTGGGAGGGCGAGCGCATCATGGGCGCGGCCTGCCAGGTCTACTACGGCCGCCCGACCCCGCTCGACACGGCGGCCAACGCCGCCAGGAACCTGGCCCTGCCCGACGCCGGCAAGCTGTTCTTCATCAGCCCGCCGCCGAGCCCGCCGCACGACTGGGAGATGCGCCTGGAGGGTGCGCCCAACAAGCAGGTCCATGCCGAGGACCTGGCGGACGCGCTGGCCAAGCTGCACCACCAGGCCACCGACGACGAGGACGAAGACGGCCACGTCGTCAAAATGCACGAGGACCTGGCTATGCGCTCGCCCGAGAGCGAGAACGGTGCCAGCCCGACGACCAAGTCGCAGTCGCAGTCGCAGCCGCAGCCGCAGCTGCGCACCGCCGGCCGCAGCCGCAGCTCGACCCTCGTCATCTACCAGCCGGCCGAGCACAGCACACACTCGGACCTGCCTGCCATTGCCGTCGAGGACATGACGGATGCCAACACGGACGAGGAGCTGAACAGCGCCACGTGGAAGGCGTCGTCGTCGTCGTCATCCTCCCCTCTCCCAGCGGAGAAGCCCATTATGGCCCACACGGCGCGGCCACCCGTTGAGCTGATGCAGGATGCATAGACGCCTTTGACAAAAAGTGCATTTTTTCGGAGTTTTGCCCTCTTCCTGTTTCTCTGTACATGCCTTTTCCTTTCTTTTTTTTTTTCAAATGTTTTTGACCCTTTTCATCACCTGTACTATTTATATCCTTGGGGCGTTGTATCCTCTTGTGTGTTTTCTCAATCTGGCGTTTTATCTACGGGTCCATCATAGTATAGTTTATCTGGTCACAACATATCGATCACGGCGCATAGCAGGAGCCCTCTTGCGGTCCTATATTCAAACATTCGATTTCACCATCTTATGCAAAAGACACCACTGTCCATCCTTTCTTCATCGTGACTGTGACTTTTCTTTCTCTTCTTCATGTCGAACAATATGCAGCCGTGTTTAAGGACAGAAAAGCAAATAGATATTCATCGGGACAAAAAAAAACAAGACAATGCCTCGCAGCGGGACAGCCATCTTGTGCCCAAATGCCATTGTTCGTCTCGCCTTGCTCGACTCGATGAAGCGCCGCCTTGTCTGGGCGCAGGCATGCACAGGCAGACGACAAAAATCAAAAACAAGAGCGGAGTCTCGAATTTTAGGTGGTTGATTTCCAGCCCACACTGTTTACCCTATTACGATAAGCCGGGATGCGTCTTAGTCTTTGATTTGACAGCCCGGCTTGGTAAGATTTGCTTCTCTTTCCAAGGGTGCAAGAGTGCAATGCGACTTGCGCCTCGTAGTCTGCCTACGCGGGGCGCCTTGGTACCAGTTGCTGCAGGCTGCAGGTACATTCTCAACCCCAACTACCAACAAAAACAAAGCTGCAGGAACGGCAGCATCTATAGCCCTGCCTCTTCCAACAACCATGCATTCTACCGAGTACACATGCAGCTCTGACAGCAACGCTTTTCTTGTTCGCATATGTACGGAAGATGCTGTTATACTGTTTATTTCAAAGGGTGATATTGACTGACAAAAAGCAGCTCGAGAGGCTCTCGTTCATTCTATTTCAGATCGTCTCATAAGAAAACGACAGGCCAAAGCCAAGTCAGGTGGACATGAACGCTTTTATATGCCTTGCGAAGCCTGTAGGTCGAGGCAGAGGAATGACAACAACTGGTCAAGTCTATGATTATATAACAAAGTCCGCAAAAGGGGTATCTCCTCCTCCCTATGCTTTTTGAATGTGGCCGTGCCCAGACGCCAGAAGAAATGCATGCCGAATGCAAAAGAAAGCAAAAAAGACCAATGTGAAACCAGTATGCGCCAACCCAAATGCTGCTGTCCCCTTCGCCGAGGGGGGTATCAATATGATCCACGCGCCAATGCCAAAAAATAACAAAAAAAGAAGAAAACAGACACCAACGGGGCGAGAAAAAGCGGCTCAAAAGAAGACACGATACGACAAGACCAGCCAACATGGTCACAAAAGACAACCCCGATCCAAGCTCGAGCCCAAGCTTGAAGACACAAAGACGGACAAATAAGCAACAGCCCCGGCCAAACACAAACATGAACACAAATCCAACAACACCGGCACTATCTCCTCCCCATCTTCTCTTTTCGCTTCCCTCTCTCTCTGTCCCCTCTTCACTCCTTACTCCTCCCTCCTCACTCTCCCAGCCACACTCTCTCGGCTGCTCAGTTCTCCTTTCCTCCCTCCTGAGCCACTACCTGGCTGTGCCCAACCGCTGGGGGACAGAGGGCTTCAAACCCTCGCCCACCAAGGCTGGAATGCACCGCGGCGCTCCTCACTGATCAACAGCGAGAAGAGACGCCGCACCAGGTAGTGCTCGTTGAACACCCGCCCCGCCCGCAACGCAAACAGGTCCACCACGTCCAGATGCCAACGCTTAATTAGCATCGCAACACGCTCGGTGTGCACCACCTTGTGGAGCAGGTGGCCCGAGTTGCGGGCGAGAACTTTGCGCGGCTCCTTGTAACGGAGCCGCGGGTAAAGTTCCGCTCCACAAACTCGGCCTGCCCCTCGCGGCGGTAGGTCTGGAGCACGTTGTTGAGCTCGACCCAATCCTCGAGGCGCCACTCTCGACCCGGCGGGACTACCGTATTCCGGGGCGCATTCCAAGGCACGTGCTCGACAGCGTTGGACGGAAGGAAATATCCTTCGCCCGCCGCCGCCGCCGCCGCCGAGGTCTGCGGGACGTGTCGGTAGGGCCGGAGCTGGCTGATCTGGTGCGTGTCTGCGAGCATCATGTCAGACACGACCGTATCAACCTCGAAGCTCCGGCCCAGGCTCTGGCTCTGGCCGTGGTTTGCCTGTTGCTGCTGTTGCTGCTGCTGCTGTGCGGCGACCTCCTTACGGTCCCACATGCGAACATCACCATCGTCGCCGACCCGCTCGATGTTGGCCTCCGTCGCGGGACGGTCCGTGAGGACCGGCGACGGCAGGCGGTTGTCTGTGTCGAGCTGGAAATGCTCGGCGAACTGCTGGGCGGCGGAGTTCAGGCCCTCGCGTTCAGCCGAGATCTCTTGGCTTGTCATAGCCAGCTCGACAAGGCTCGGTCGGCGGTCATGGTGCTGCTGGTGAAATCAACAACGCGGCCAGGGGTCTTGGGCTTGGTCGTGGGGCGCAAGCACGACTTTGTCGGCGACGCGGTCTTGGCGGGGAGCGGCTTCAGGATCGGCGTGAGGAAGGAAGACTCTTCCTCCTCCTCGTACAAGCTCAACGGCCCTCCCTCTGCAAGGGGGCTATTGTCCACCTCCATGCTTTGGAGGCTCTCGTCGAACTCGTCGTCGTCTTGGTCTTGGGCGTCGTCGGTCTGTAGAATGTCAGTCTGGGGAAATTCCAATGGGCGTAGCAATGTTTGTAGACTTGTCTTTATATACGTACGATCTCGGCCTCTGTACGGGCTGGCTCGATCCCTTCTTGTCTGCGACGGCCCTCGCCTGGCGGCTGCAGCCATGCGACTGTCGTCATCTGCGCTGCGCTTGGCTCGACCGGGCGCGGCTTTGGCTTCTTCGGCGTAGTAAACCGCAGAGCACCATTGGCGTCGGTGATGGGCTGAACGAGACTCGGGCGAGTGAGGGTGGGTCGGTTAAAAATGGACCGTCTTCTCAAGGCCTCGGACGTCGCAGGGACGATTAGCTCTCGGCTCATGGGGGCGGGCGCGCCGGAAGACGCGGCGACGGGATCTCGGGCGGGCGACTCGGCGGGTGGTGCAATCGGCGAGGACGACGCGGCAGGCGACGGCGATGCAATCGGGGAGGGCTCACTGCGAGGTGGCGTGGCAGAAGGCTTATTCTCCTTGGATCTTGACTCGGCCTCAGGCGACTGGCGTTCGGCGAAGTCCTGGCTGGTGGTCGCAACGGGCGCAGGAGCGGGCGCAGGCGCGGGCGCAGGCGCAGGTGCAACGGGACGAGGTGGTGCAGAATAAACACTTGAGCTATTGCCTTTAAACGAAGTGTTGTAACCCTGGGCCTCAAGGCTTCGGAAGAACCGTCTACGACGTTCACTAGGATTCATAGGAAGTCGCTCCATGCCGTCCTCGTCTTCAATGATGCGGCTGCTGCCTCTGGTCGGCCGACTGGCTGCGCTGGCGCTGGAGGGCTGCGGTTGAGATGCCTCGACAGATGTCGGGTCTTGGGCGACGACTTGTTATTGTCTGACGCCATGGCGGAATTCAGGGAAGCTGGTGCATTCGGCGGCATCCAGCGCCTTACTCGTCGCGGTATATGTAGTGGCAGCCTGTGCGTTATGGGCACGAGACACCGGGTTCATCGCGGTATAGGTCTTCGCGGGATGGGTATGTGAAGCAGAGAATGCGTCGTTGGCATCATCAGTCTGCTCACTGAGCTCTGGCTCAGAAGATTGAGGGGATGAGGAGGGATGCATCGCTCTCTGCGCACTGGCTGCGGCAATAGAAGTGCGCACCTGCCTCTGAACGGGCATGCGCTGAGGTCGAGAAGACTGGGCCTGCTCACGTGCTTCGCGGCGACGCTCATGTTCAAGGGCTTGCTCCATGGCCTTGCGGCGGCTCTCCTCATTGAACTGGATGTTCTTTTTGGAGGTGGGAGACAGCTGGCGTGGCAGGGCGACAGGGGAAGAGAAGAAATCGTCGAGATTGAAGCGGCCAGTGGTCGGACGTGGCGAGTTCTTAGTCGACGACGATGGACCTTGGAGCTCATCCGCCTCTTCGTCAGCGTTCTGCTCGAGCAGGGCCGAGTCCTCGCGGTCGGAGCCGTGACTGCCAAGAGGCGACGACAAAGGCGAATTGCTTGCGGCCAGAGCGGTTCACTTCCTGGGCTTGAAATGCGGGCCAGTCTAGGGTCACGCATGGGTGAAGGCTCGGAAATGGGGGCAAGGCGTTCGACAGAGCGAGGAAAAATGCTGGGCTTCCGCTGCTGCTGCTGCTGCTGCTGCTGCTGAGGCTGTCTCGTAGCGAATCGGGTCGTGCGCTCGGCTTCAATGGCCCAAATGTCGACGTCCTCGTCTTCCTCAAGCTCGTCTTGGTGCATGTCCTCATCGTCTATGTACTGCTGGCCAGGGTCGGCTGAATGGCAGGTGTCATGCGAGGAGTGCCCTTGTCCTGGTCGTTCTGGTCGTCCTGCTCTCCTTGGGCGGACTGGTTGTCGGCATCGGACTCGATCTCAGCCATGCCATCAACATCCTGGCCCTCACCGCTGATGTCGTTGATCATGGACATGATAATATCAGATCCATACTGGGTCGAGTTGGCCTCGCTAGTCAGATCAGTTGCCTTCGGTGTGGCCTCGCTCGCGGCGGTATTGTTGATCTCAGGCAGCGCGACGGTGTTAACATCCATGCTGTCCTCAGCGTCAACATTGGCAATGGCTTCAGGCGTGGCAACGACATTAACGTCCATGTTGTCTTCAGCATCAGAGTCGGCCTCAGCTTCGGCGTCGGAACCGATCGCAGTGTCCTTAGCAATGCCATCAGGCTGCTGATCTTCATGGGCTTGGGCACCACCCTCGCGGTGGCTGTCATCGGCATTGATGGGCGTGAGAGAAACCAGCTTCGCGGCAAAGCTAGTAATTGAGCCGGCGACGCTATTTTCCCTAAACACATAGGACCGCCAGGAACGATTCGTGTCACTGCCACCACCAGAACCAGGCTGCGTCTCGGCGTCACGGGACGGGGTCTCCATGCGACGCAGGCGCTTGATGCTGCGAGTGGCTGGCTGAGCAGAGCTGCTGGGCTGGGCGTCGAGTTCGGCCTCAGCGGCGGTACGCTTCTGCGGGGATGCCTGCACAGGGCGGGCAGCGGGCGTCGGGGTAACAACCTGAGCACCAGCAGGAGTTGAGGGTGGAAGAGAGGCCGGGGAGCCAGACTCGGGTCCAGAGACTGTGACACGAGGAGAGATGACTTGGACGCCGCTCATGACAAGATTCTTGAAGCCAGAGAAAGGGGCCTTGGCCATGTTCCAAGCTGCTCTGGGCATGGAGGGAGGAGACTGTTGGGTAGCGACAGCGGCGGGCTGCGACTGCTGTGACGGGGTAGCCGCATTGGGCTCTTCGTGCTCCACTTCTTCAACTCTCGCTCTCCGCCTCGTCACTAGCATCCTCTTCATTGACTGCGTTGTCAATGTCCTCGGCGTCCTCATCTTCAATGTGAGGGGCAGTCTGATCTGTATCGGCAGCTGCATCGACGTCGTCACCAGTCTCTTGCTCGCGGAGAAGCTGGTCTTGGATGGGACCCTCGTCGGCAACAGGCTCAGGGCTGCTGGAACGTGTCCTTGAGCAGCCGCAGTTCCAGCAGCCGCAGGCGACTGGGTGTCTCTAGCGACCGAGCTGCGGAAGGGGCTGCGTAGGAAGCCCTCGTTCTCCTTAGGAGTAGGCGGGTCCGACGTAACACTCTGCAGAGCACGGCCTGCGCGGACAATGGGTGAAAGGCTGGGGCGGAACCCTTCGGAGGGGACACGAAGGTAGTCGTTGTCGGTCGTCATAGGGTAGCGAGGCGACTGGAAGGCAACAGTGGTGATGTGGTTCTCTTGAGTGAGACGCGAGCGCTGGATGGCCTGCTCGGAAGTGGCGCGCTGTGTGCGGCCGAAATGGATGGGAGCGACGAGGTAATGTCTGCGTCCTGCTGTCCATGTGCAGTTGGGCCGTGTTCTTCGGTTGTGGTGCCAGCTGGGTTGCTCAGGCCTTCGTCACGCGGCTGTTCGTTAAAAGCGGCATCAAGCTTCGGCTTCAGTGTTGGCTGCGGCAAAGTCCATGTTGAGGCGCCCAGTGAGCTCAGCTTGGTGCCGAGAAAAGAAGGGGGTGTCTGTGGTGGTTTGCGGGACCGCCGCTTCGAGCACAGACTCTGGAATCTCAGAAAAGGAGTCGTCGTACTGCTCATTGTTGTGGCATTGTTCGGACGCAGGAGTAGCCGGGTCAGATGGCTTGTCAACAACAGTGACAACACGAGGGGTAGCAGACAATCCATGGGCTTCGTGGAGCGACTTCCGCGCGATGAGTTCCCGAAGAGGCCTCGGCCTTCTTGCGGGGAGAATCGGATTTGGGTGCAGACGTAGTCCGTTGCACAGTCTCATCCCCCTTGGTGGGAGAAGACACGCCAGCGCTTTGTGTGGCTTTGGGAGTCCGGGTCGACTTGGCCGCAGAGGCGGGGGCGGAAGGGGGGTTGGAGGACGACTCGTAGAGGAAGTCCAAGTAGCTGAGCCCATCGTTGTCGTGGGTCTCGGTGGGCTGGTAGCCGTGGCGGATGGGCTGGAGAGACCGGCTGACGATGCGGCTGGTCATCTCGCCCATGGCCGGCATATCGGCGGTGTTGGTCGTGCGGAAGCTCGCCTGCAGCGATTCCACTCCAATCATGCTAAAATCCTCGCCTTGGGCAATGGTGTCCATGTCACGAAGGTTGGTAGCGGCACCGGGTGCGTCAGACTCGGCTTCGGACTCGGCCTCGTCGTCGTCAGCGCTTCCAAGAAGAACAGCGTCGATGTCGCCGTCGTCGCCGTCGTCGTCTTCGCCGCTATCGGCTGCGGTCAATTCGCTCTGAGCCAGCTGGGCTTCGGGTGGATGTGAGAGATGGAGGCCTCGTGCACGAAGGGCGACTCCACGTTCGAGAAGTGCATCAGATCTTCAGACTGAGCCTGGTCACTGCGGACGCGCTGCACGCCGGGACTGCGGAAGGAAGGTCTGTGTCGTGTGTCAGTAGACCGAGGTGAAAGTGATGGGCGGTGGTTGGGAGGGAGGTGAAGCATGACTTACAGTCCTTGGGGCTGCTCGTTACCATAACATCATCTTGGACGCGGGCGACAGCAGCAGAGGCAGTGGTCTCTTCGGGGCTTCTCCTCTCTCTTCTTCTTCCTCTTTCTTCTTCTTCAGGCAGAGCGCCGGTGTAATCGATGTTGGTGATGGTGAGGGTGGCGCCTCCATCATGGGAGACGACTGGGTGCTGGGAGTGATGGGCGCACGATCCTGTCCAACCTGAGGGGTGGCAGCGTAGAGGTCTTCACTGTAGATGGGGGCATCGTTGATTGCCTCGACGGCGTCGCTGTGGGAGACAATAATTGGGGGAGCAAGCTCGTTCCTCGGAGTCGTCCTCTTTGTAAGCGGCAAACCGGTCAACTGCGTGATCCTCTTCGGCCTGCTCGGGGACATCATTGGTGTCCACGAGAGTGTCCACAAAGGTCTCGACAATGGTCTTGACGGCGGCAACTTCTGCGGTGTGGGTTGTGTGAGTGCTCCGGGGCTCTTCGTCATGAACACTGCCTGTGACGGGGGCAGGTGACGTGGCAATAGGTGAAGTGGGAGCAGGCTCAACACCATCATCGCTGTTATCAAAGGTCTCCGGGATGTCATAGTTTCCGAAGCCATTATCGTCACTGAAGTAATCTTCGGCAGGTGGGGCTCCGTAGGCAAAGTCTTCACCGGAATCTTCGTTGGTGTAAGGGACGGCAGCAGCTTGCTCTGCTTGCTCATCCTGCTGCTCAGCCTCACGCTCCTCCTCGTCGTCAGCAATGCTGGCGGAGGCAGCAGTCTCAAATGTAGGACGGGCCGGGGTCTGGATGCTGATGAGGTCGACGGAAGAGAGAGAAGTAGGAGCCGGAGAGACAGCCACACGCATACGGCGGATGGTGTTGGGAGTCGGAGCATGGAAGGGCTGAGCATCGATCGCGCCGGGGCCGTCCATGATAGGGTCAGGCGAGGCAGGTGCGAGGTTAGTAGTGGGGGAAAGGCCAGAAAGGCCGGCCTGGGTCTGGACCTGACCTCCTTCAGCCCGGGGCTCATTGGCCAGCTGGGTAGTCGTGGATTGCATCTCCCGCTGCTCCTGCTCTTGCTCTTCGAGAACGTTCTCGGCGATGGCAGCCATCTCATCGGGACCATGGCCTGGCGACGAGGACGGCCACGGCCACGCTTGGTGGGACGGGACTCGGAGGCAGACTCGGCATCGCTTCCGGAAAAGGCTGAGCTGGCAGTGCGCTTGGCAGTGCTCTTGGGGTGCTCTTGACCGCCGAGCGAGCGGTGGTGGCAGCAGAGCTGCTCTTGGGGGTCGAGGTGGTGGTCTTGCGGGTGGCTCTCGGCGTCCGCTTGACGGGGCTGCTGGACAGGGCGGGTGTAGCGCCGACAGAAGCGAGCTCGTCACCGGCGGCTGTCTCCTCGGCCTTAGGGGTCGCAGCTCTGGGCTTGCGTCCACGCTTCACAGGCGACGAAGCCGTTCTGGCAGCGCGCGTGGCGGCAGCATTGGGGCTGGACGGCTCGACGATTGTGGAGAGGGGCTTCGGAGTGCCAGAGCGGCGGGGACGACCACGCTTGGGCTTGGGAGTCGCTGCAACGGCAGCAGTCTCGGAAGTGTCCTCGTCGTCGGAGAGGCCACGGAGGGGGACTTTGGTCGTCGTAGTGGTAATCGAAGTCGGCACGCGAGAGCTCGTGCGGGCGGCAGAAGCCTTGGTCGGCGAGGACTTGGCGGGCGAGGAGCTTCGCTGGCGACGACGCGATGACGGGGCGGCGGGCTTTGTGGGAGCGATGAGGGAGGGGACGGGAGTCGAAGAAGGGAAGAGACGGCGGTTAACCTTCTCGTCAAAGTAAGCACCCTCGTCAGCCAGAGTATCCTGGTCGGTGCTGCTGTTGCCGTTGTCCTCCGTCTCGACCGTCACGCGGATCTTCTGGGGCGAAGGCCCACGACCGACGTCCAGGTGGAAGGTCTGCTTGCGAGGAGAGGAGAAGCGCGAGGGCTGCATCCGATTGTGAGGGTCGAGCGAATACATGCTGTTCGAGCGCTGGCTCCGTGTGATAGGCCGAGTCGCGGACGAAAGAAGAGGAGGCAAATTGGGCGTATCATCGCCGCGCGAGTTCAAAGGGTCTGGCGACGACGCCGAGCCCCGAGACGGAGTCTCCATTGCGAACTGCCGGTGAGGAGGGCAGACGCAGAAAGCGGGAGGAAAGTGAAGAGAGCCACAATGGCGGGTGTCGCGTGACGGAGGGGTTGGGTGAAAGAAGCTTCGCGTCGAAAAGACAAGGAAAGAAGAAGTTCGGTTCTGGCGCCACGGTCAAGCGATCTGGACGCGTCGATGAAGTTGGAATGCGTTCTTGCGAACAAGCGAATGAGTGTGTGGAAACGTCGCGCGGGCGCGAGGAAAGCAGGATTCGAGAGTGTGCAAATGGGCGGAGCTCAAGAACGTGTCTCGAAAGAAGAGAAAAGCGTGGTTGTGAGAGGGAAGAGGAGAAGGAGGGAGGCCGGAAAAAGTGGCGGGCAGAGCAAAAAGTTGTTGACGATGCTGAAGCTCTTTCTTCTCCAAAAACAGCAGTCACGTAGTCTGGCAGTAAAAACGGAAGGAGCTATGGGCCGCTACGCGCTGAAGGTGTTTACTGGATTGCCCTATTTGGTTTAGCGCGTGACTTCGTGGCAAACGGAGACAGAAGTGCCAGAACGCGTACCCCGCCAAATTGGCAGGAGCCACTAGGGGCCACTCACTGTAGAATAGAATAGTAGATACGAAGTACGTCGTACTCCGGGCAGACTACATGTTCGCATACATTGGGGTGCACCTGCCTGAGAGCTGTTCTGCTAGTGGGGCACCACAACCCCCAGTCCGCCCCTTCCTCTGTTTTGTATCTTACTCAGTTGGGAAAACGAGCCTCTCTCTCCTTCCCTCCCTGCCCTGGTGTAATTACGACGTATTTGTAGGTTGGCAAAGATGGGCAGGAACAACCCAGCAAGGCAGTCCAGGCCCCTTTGGAACACCGTTGGATCGTTTCGGTTACAGTGGGAGAAGGCCAAGCTGCAGCGGCGCTAGAGCATAAAGTGCGCTAAAAGCAACCATACGTCCTGAGCCGTGTAAATACTTTGTAGGGCAAGAGCGACGGTGAGATGAGACGCAGACAGAGCGTGTTAAGACCCCGATTTACTTACTTAAATGAAACGAAAGAGGCCAATCCATCAGATTGGAGAGTTGTACTTATGTTCACGGTGAAAATGGATTTGATTCTGTATTGCTGCAGTCTCGAATTGATCAATTAATTTTTTTTTTATCTTTTTTCAAAGCTGCTGTCAAAATCACCTCGATAAGTGAAGGAGCCCCGATAACACACTAATATGCAACTATCGGGGCTATAAAAAAGGTTTTCTTAGGAGCTCTTTCTTATTTACCCTTCTCAGTTCACCAGCACAACCTGAATCTTACAAGGCAGCGCCAAAATACACCAGATCTCATATCAATGGCGTCTGAAAACACAGATACGGCCATGCAGGTCGACGCTGCTCCGCCGGTCATTGCGCCTGGCTCGCCGGTGAAGCGGAGCCTCGACAACGGCGACGCCGTTGAGAAAAGCACAGTCGACGTCACCTCCAACAATGCGCAGGCTGCAGATGCTCAGACTGGAGGCGACGACGCCGAGCACCGTCAGAAGCGTGCTAGGACTGATGCGGATGCGGCTCCTCCGGCGAAGCGTGAGAAGATCCAGGGCATCGCCATGATCAAGGAAGAGTGCGTGCAAGACTGCTCTTCGATTTCAAAATAGCAGATCGTTGCTAACGAGAAGCACAGATACCTTATCAAGACTGCCAGCAATGACCCAAGAGGGCCCCGCGCCGACGTTGATGTGGCGGACGATGACGCAGCCGAGGGCCGTGACGCTCGCGACGGTGGCGGCGCAGCCAACGGCGGCCGCAAGAACAAAAAAAAGGGCGGCCAGAACAGCAACCGCGATTTCGGACGGTCGCGGGACGCCCAGCGTCTCTGCAACTCGGTGTCGCACTCCAACGAGTTCTCGCCCAAGAACTGCAGCTATGGAGACAACTGCCGATCGCTGCACGACCTGCGCAAGTATCTGTACGGAGGCGGCCGCCGTGGTGATTTGGAGACGTTCGAGGGCAAGTGTCCCGTCTATGCCACGTTTGGTCGCTGCCCGTCGGGCTGGAAGTGCCGCTTCGGTGTCGAGCCACATGAAGGAGGTTGAGCACGAGGACGGCCGCAAGGAGCTGGTACTGCTGGGTGTGGAGAGCAAGGACGGCGGCAAGGAGGAGACGAATGGTGACCGGACGACAAAATCCGCGGACGACGACGACGCACGCCCTGATATTGTCAACATTGTGGCGGCAGCCGACAAGCAGAACCTGACACGCAGACGGATGGACCTCAGCCGGTCAGAGCAATTCATCAAGTGGCTCGACAGCGAGCTGAACATTGTCAAGAAGATCTACAACGCGGGCGGCGCCGACGCATCCAAAGCGACAGAAGACGCAGCAGCACAGCCGGCAGCAAAGACCACGACAGAGACAGCAGCAGAGGCTGTGCCAGCAACGACGACAACTGCCGAAGAGCCTGCCAAGACAGAAGGTGGTGAGGAGGCAGACGCAGCCGCCGCTGCTGCTCCCGCTGCTACTCCTGCTCCTGCTTCAGTTGCCACTCCTGCCGCTGACGAAGACAAGCCCAAGGCGGATCCGAACGTGCACGCCTTGGCTAAGGACTTTCCGCGCGCAATTTGTCGACCCGCCGTTCCTGCCGTCCGAGAAGCGCCGCATCTACTTCGGCCCCGAGACACACCGACACTCGCACCGCTGACGACACAGGGCAACCTGCCTTTCCGTCGTCTGTGCGTGGAGCTCGGCTGTGAGGTGACCTACTCGGAGATGGCCCTGGCCACCGACATGGTGACGGGCAAGCAACCTGAGTGGGCGCTGATGAAGGCGCACACGTCCGAGATCCAACCGCCGCGGTACACGCCCAAGACGCCCGTCGTCGGTTACGACAACAGCCGCGACCTCAAGTTTGGAGCACAGATTGCCGCCAACCAGCCGTGGATGGCCATCAAGGCCACCGAGGCCATGACGCGCCTGTTGCCGCACCTGCGTCTCATCGACATGAACTGCGGCTGCCCCATTGACCTGATTTACAAGACAGGTGGTGGTTCTGGTCTGCTCGAGTCGCACAACAAGCTGGAGCGCATGATCCGCGGCATGAACGCCGTGTCGGGCGAGGTGCCCATCACGGCCAAGCTGCGCATCGGTGTGCGCGACAACAACCCGACGGCGCCCAAGGTGATTGAGCGGCTGGCCTTTGGTGGCTTGGAGACGCGCGAGCGGCTGGGCGCGCCCGGTTGTGCCGCCATCACGCTGCACGGCCGCACGCGCAACCAGCGCTACAAGAAGCCGGCCGACTGGAGCTACATTGCCGAGTGTGCGGCGCTGGTCAAGTCGTACAACAAGCAGCGCGACGCGCTGGCCGACACGGTGCGCGAGCCCGATGCGCGCACGCAGGCCAACGCCTCGCGCATCTTCTTCCTGGGCAACGGCGACTGCTACAGCCACGTGCAGCACCAGGAGCAGATCGAGCAGTCGGGTGTCGACGCCGTCATGATTGGCCGCGGCGCCATCATCAAGCCCTGGCTCTTTGAGGAGATCCAGGCCGGCCAGTACCTGGACAAGTCGGCAACGGAGCGCCTGGCGTACATCGAGCGGTTCGCCAAGTACGGCATGGAAGCCTGGGGCACCGATGAGTACGGTCTGGGCACCACGCGCCGGTTCCTGCTCGAGTACCTGAGCTTTGCGACGCGGTATGTGCCCATTGGCTTGCTCGAGTACCTGCCGCCGAATCTCAATGACCGCCCGCCCGCCTTCCGCGGCCGCAACGAGCTGGAGACGCTGCTGGCGAGCCGCAACTACAAGGACTGGATCAAGATTAGGTGAGTTGCCCTCCGTTCTGTCCTGTTCCTTTTTCTTATACTTTTCACGACGATCTCTGCTAACAACACAAGTGAAATGTTCTTGGGCCCGGCGCATCCCGACTTCAAGTTTGTGCCCAAGCACAAGTCCAACGCATATGAGATTGAGGCCGAGGGCTAGGAAACTGTTTGTCCACGTACGCTTGGGTGGTTTTGAGTGATTATGTCTTTTTGTCTTTTTGCTCGATTTTTCTGCCATCTTATTCCGTCATCTCGTCATCTCGTCATCTTGTCATGTCAAATGTCAAAGTCACATGCGTCCTCGAAAGACATGTCTTGTAATGTTTCTCCGCTTGTTATCATTGTGTTGAACTCTCTTTTCTTTTATCAATCTCCTTTGCAAAGATTGTTCCCCCGAGCGAGAAAGTTCTGCTCAACAAGGGACATGTCTCACCTTGTATTTGTCTTGCCTTTCTTGCCTTATCCCATTCTGGTCCGTCGTACAGCCAAATCCTTGGCCGCCGTTTTTATTCGGCTTCCCGAAGAATGAAAACCTTACATGTACATGATTCGTTCGGTATGCTCGTATCTTGACTTGTATCTTTGAGTCTTGTCTTACACCTTGTTTTTTATTCCGTCTTTTCGTCTTTCTGTTCACAAAAAGGTACTCTATTGGGGAAAATGCTGTAATGTCTTTTGTCAATGCAAGGGACATCGTTAAAAGACGCAATTATTGCCATGCACAGGTATAAAGTACTCCAGCTTAACCACTTAACCACACACAGTATCCATCTCCAGCCCATATCAAACCTGTGGTATGCACCTCACACGAAATCATCGTTCCTGTTCCAGTCCCCCAGCCCCCTCTCTCGTCCCCCAATCGCCTCGCTTACACGGCCGCATACCAAATCCGGCCGCATTTACAAGAGGTTTGCGGGAATAGAGAATGGATGGGCTGATGAAGATCATTGCTAATCAATGCCGGGATGAAGAGTGTGAAGCGCCTGTGTCTTTCTCTTTCAGAAAAAAAACTCACAATGATATCACAGGCAATGTCATCGTTTGTAGTTGAGCAATTTAACTGATTTCTTTTTACTCGATCAAAATAAGGCAACCATCACGAATCAATGCCAACAACAGACAACAAGGCCACCGTTTTCAACACATATTTCAAAAAGAAGGGGATCGGGTACACAAAGCTCATGCAAGGACAGCACACAACCAACAGGCACGAAGGCTCCTTTGTTATCAATGCTGTATGGATGGACATTCTCATTTTGTTTGTTGCAATATTTTCATCCTCAATATCTGCTTTTCAGGTACTTGTGAAGCGTTGTCAGTTTTCAGCCAGCCATATAAATCAATTTTTACTGTCGGCTCTCTTTCTTCGTATTGTCCTCCTTGCGTCACGCTGCACATGCACGCACAAGAATTGTGTCGAGACTGCCATTCTAAAGTGGCGTTCTCCCTATTGACGCACGAAGCGATGTTTGGCGCGCGCTGATGTTTTCTGTCCTGCTCTTTGGCCATTGTCTCTTGCCCATGTCCCTTGCCTGGGCAAGCCGCGTTCTCAAACAGGCAACACACCGTTCCTTCTATTTCTCCGCTCGATGTCTTTATTCTGGTACTTTCGACATCCTCCCTCATGTTTTGTTCCGAGGGTGCTTTTTAAATCAGATGCCACTACGGCCGAGAGAGAAGCCACGACCAAAATAAATTCATGAGAAAGGATTCAAAGCCCACGCAGTCCACTCTTGAAACCCTCGATCCGTCACGGTCGTTTACCGTTTTGACTCCAAGTGACCGCCGGTCGGCTTGTTGGGTTGGCCCGACTGTCTGGATATCCACCGGAGATATCTCGACGGAAGCAAGTGCAGTGGTAGTTCGTCCTGTATAAAGCTAGCCGTCCAACCAGGGAGGGCGATCTTAATGTGGACTGTTCTCTTGTATGAGGCAAAGTGCAAGTAAGCACTTACAAGCCCCAACATGGCACAAACACCGCATAGCACAATCCATATGCGCCTGGATTCGGCGATCGCCAGTCCCAATTGGCCGTTCTGGGCCGTGCGGGCTGCATTCCTCTGCATGCTTAGCTTCTTTCGCTGCATCCTGCATCCTGCGTCATCTGTTTTCGGGTGGGCACGGTGCTGGGTATGGTCAGAAGCCTCGTGTTTGTTACTCATTCCGATCTCTTCGAACCTACCATATGTACACAATGCGGTGTTGGCGCCTTTGCCATCTGCCAACGGGGGTGTCTCGCGCCATTACGATGCCTGGAGGAGAATTGGGGGCTGTGAAGGAGTCAAGGCTGCAGCTGGAAAAGGGCGGCCGGGGATCGTGGTCTAAAATAACGAAATTGTAGTCAAAATAAGAAATGAATAGACACTAAAAAAGAGGAAAAAGAATTAGACAAAGGCCAATGAAAACAAAAAATGAGCGAAAAATCATGCATGTTGGCCATGTTGGTCACATGGAGATCAGGCAGTCACGGTGGACGGACGGCAAACGGGGGGCCAGCGCTTTCCCAGCCTGTCGGGATGCAGGAAAGGGGGGAAGGGTACAGGATACATCGAAGAAAGAAGAGAAGAAGAATGGTAAGAAAGTGCAAAGACAGGGGTTGATTAGGGAGAGAAGTTCTGGCGGGGAAGAATTTGGGGGACGAAATCGTGGGAGGAGGGAAGGATTGGAGGATCGGAGGATTGGAGGATTGGGGAAAGAGAAGAAGAACAGAAAGGAGGGGCAGCGTAGGAACCGGCGTCAAGAAAGCGAGGGCGAATATGGGAGCGGCAATGGAGCATCGTCGAATGGGTCGAAATGGTCTTGCATCTCACGACGGGGCTTGAGCTTGAGATGTGGACAGGCAGTATCTTACACGGAGTAATACACCAGAGCCATGCGCCTGGGCGGTGTATTGCGTGTGTAGCGTGTAAGTGAAATGCTCGGGATGGTGAGTGCTACGTCAAGAAGAGGAGGTGATGGCACGGATGGGAAAGTGTGTCATGGCACGTTTTCATTTAAGAGAATTACTCTTCTTTTCTCTCCTTTCCCAGTCTTTTTCATCTTCTCTCGTTCACTTGACTTCGTCCACTTGGCTCGGTTGCTCTTTTCGACTCCTCGCACCTTTCCTCGCCTTCTTTGCCCACCTAATCCCTCGAGAATGATGCTGAGCCCGGCGGTAAACGACGTTGTACGGGTACTCCCCTTAATGTGTCCAATTCGTCGAAGTATTATTGAAACAAAAAACGCCAGAGGCAGACTAAAAGGGGGCTGAAGAGGTGCTGAATCGTTCGCAGCGAAACGGCAGGGGACATGAAAGCAAGATGCAACTCTGCAGCCACCTTGCCGCCAGTGCCTAGACAGTGTTTGAAAGAGGAAAAGTTGAAGCCGTACGTCGTAAGAGGAAAAGCAAATTGGAAAACCAGAAGAGTGCTTTTTTTATTCTTTCGTCTTTTTTATTCCCAGTCTTAATATTGCACTTCTTCGTTACAACAAAAGTACAACCGTTGAGTTACAATAACGAAACTTTCATCTCCAAATGTTATCTTGCTTAAAAATGAGGAAGACTGCACAATGACCGCACACCATCGACAATAGCAAATAAATATCATCTTTGCATGCTAGTCTATGTTATTTACACCAACCACGGCTAGTCAAATATAGTCGGCCGAGCTGGTTACCCCTTTCGTGACGTCCCTCAGCAAAGAAAGAATGGCATTGGCTGGCGAGGCGCCGGCCTTGAGAAGTATTGTTTTCGTCCCTCCCTTCCTGTCGTGTGGGCTGCAGGAACCATACAAACGACGCAGGCCGACCGAAGTGGCCAAATAACAGATGCGGAGATCGAGGGACACCCTCTTCTTATGTCTCTCTCATTTCATTCCCTCACTGTCTTTTCTTTTTCTTGCTCTTTCTTCATGCTCGCTTTCTCCCCTTCATATTTGGTAACCGCCCGTCCTGGGTCGGGGGCCGAGCCTAGCCAGGCCAGCCACACGGCGTGCCCACACGATGTGCATGGTTGTTGTTCTACGGGTTAAAAAGAAGGCCAGATGACGAGACCACACTGGCCGGGCCGTATGTCGTATCTTTTGGTCGATTTCGCCCCTCAGCCCTCTTTCAGCACAACACGGCCGCCTTCGACGGCCTTTCTGTTTTTGTTTTCTATTCCGCCCCTGCACTTGCACGGTCACTTCTTCACACATAAACACCGCCGGCAGATTACCAGAAGTTGACTGGCCTTTCCTGTGACCTTTTCTGGACCTGCATCAGGCTGCATTTTGGCCTCGACAAACTCAGAGTCAACCCTGCATCTTGTTGTTATTCGGCTTTGTTTTCGCGCCCGTGTTTATACTCCACGATAATCTGCTCGAGTTATATTTATTTTGTCCCGATTGTTTTGGTGTTGCTTTTGCTTTCTCTGACGTATTATTGTCCGAGTTTCCGAATTTACGCAGACAAAACGTGGCGCCTCGAGCTGGCCATTGCCAAGGCCGTACCTTGCACGATTCAGGTTGAGTTCCTACATCCTGATCGTTGCTTCCGAGTCCTGGCTGTCTTCTCGTATCTTCCAATTACATCCTCTTGAGGTCTGTTTACTTAGTACCGTTTTCTTTCCAACATCCCCCTCTTCTTTTATTGTTGCTCCTTCCCGAGCCCTTGCCGCCGGCCTGCTGTATGTTGGCCCTGTCTCGTTACTATGTTCTCTCGTTACCTTGCTATGTACTGTTTTCTGGCTTGTTTTATTTTTTGACTTGTTTCTATCGTGTTGATGGTTTTGCCTTGTCTTGCCTTGTCTCAAATCAAACACAGCCCCCCTTTCGAATCGCAGCCCTATTCTTTTGTGATGTTTGACTTTTCGTGTGCCTTTTCTCCGCCTGAGTTTCTCTCTTCAGCTTTCTTTCTTTCTGTCTTTTGATTCTCAATCCCTTTTATTGCTGTCATTTGTTTTCTCTTTTTCATCAGCCAGGCTTTTATTTCTGTGCAGTCTGTGCCTCGAGCGAAGAAATATTCAGAGTACGACGTTAATACGACACCGCGGAACAGAGAGCGAAGCACAGACAGGAAAGAGAGACATCGAGACGAAAAAGAAATCAAAAGGCGAAAAGATAAAAAAAAAGACATGACTTGCGTCAAGAACAATAAATTGAGCCTGATCCCACCTCTCGCTGACGTCCACCCCGATCCTTCACCCCGGCCCTTTCCATCCATCCCTGCATCACTTTCGTCTCCTTCTCCTTCTCTTTATCCTCCTTCCGCATTCGAGCCTTTATTCATGTCCTTCTCCCTATCCGCTCCTCGGCCTTCTTGTCTCGTCATTGCATCATCTCCTACGATCTGCTTACCTCACTCTTCCCCTCTCGCCCTCCCCTGCCTCCTCCCGCACTTCCCCATGTCTTTCCCTCCCCGCAATCCACATACTCGGATCAACAGTCTCGGGTCGTTTATTCCCTTTGCCTACGAAGACAATCACGGCAGCAGCAGACATGGCAGCGGCGCAGCCCAACGCTCACCCCCGGCAGGAAGCCGCTCCTCGCCCACCGCCGCCAGCCTCACGACACAAGAACACGGGCGGCATTTCCTGGCCAACAACCCGCAGTACCTGTTCCCTTGGGACTCTGTCGAAGCCCACCGTATGGACCTCTTCCACAAAGTGGCTACATTTGCCCGCGGCGGTGGCCGGACTCGAATTCATAGCGCGCCGTTGCGGCCCGACGAGCACCTTCGTATCCTCGACCTCGGCACGGGAACCGGGCTTTGGGTGGTGGAGATGGCCGACCTGTATGCCGGACGATCTGAGGTCTGGGGCGTCGACTTGGCTCCTTTCCAGCCCCATTTGTATGTTTGCCTTGAGACGTTGATGCGGTTTGTCGAAGCAGGTTGGGCCCTTGACTGACACAGAGAACGAACACTCTGCTCTGCTTCCCAGAATACCATCCAATGCCAAATTTCAGAGCCTCGACATAGAGTCCCATTGGATGCTCGGCACGGCCTCCTGGGACCTCATACACATCCGCTGCCTCAACGGCGTCGTCCGCAACTGGCCCAGCCTCTATGCCACCGTCCACAGCCACCTCATCCCCGGCACCGGCCACATTGAGCACATTGAGGTCGACTGGACACCTCGGCACATACACAACGAGGCAGCCAGCAACAGCCCCCCCTCCGCCTCCGCCTCCTCTTCGTCGTCAACCACCAGCAGGCTCGCCGCCTGGGCCGATCTCTTGCTCAACTGCATGGACCGTACGGGCCGGCCATTGCGCGTCGAGCCCGCCGAGACGCGCACGGCACTGCGCGAGGCTGGCTTTGTCGACGTGCGCCAGGATACGTACCGGTTGCCGCTTGGCCGGAGGGTGTCGACTGCCGCCTCTTCCTCACTGTCGCCCACCGTGTCCTCGACAGCAAGAACACGCACGTCGTTGCCGTCACTCTCGTCTCTGTCGTCTCCGTCGTCACAGTCTCGATCCGTGTTTCCTATGAGCGACGACGATGAGGACGACGAGGAGGGCGACGAGGGCGAGGAGGGCGAGGACGGAAGCCGTGGCAGTAGCAGCCGAAGTGGCCGTCGAGGAGGCGGTGGAGGTGGTGGCGTTGAGAAATGGTTTCGCGTACCTTTGACCTCTGGCTCGAGGCTCTGACGCTGATGCCGCTGTTGCATGCTGGATACGATCTGGAGACTATCTATCGCTTGATCGCCGACGTACGCCGTGAAGTTGCCGATCCGTCGTGCACTGCGAGTTGCACATTGTAAGTGAGAGTCGACAAGAGAACGAAAAAAAAAGATTCTTCAAAAGAACCAGCGAAACGGAGACGAGCTAACAAGGCAGGTACATCTGGACGGCAAAATGCGCGGTGCAGCAAGAGCGGTAGCCGAACGCGGCAAGAGCGACAACGTGGTAGCGGGTCGATTGCAATCAACGGGAAAGAGCTCATCTCGCGGAAGAGGGCAGGCACGACCCGCGTGCTGATGGACGTTTTGTGAGAGGACGATGCATTTCTTTCATAAATACCCAGAATTGCAACAATGAAAGAAAAGGGCGACGTTGACCACCATGAGAAATGAAGAAAGCTTTGTATATTTTTCTATAATAACCCGCAGTAGCATACAGTACAAATCAGCCTGGAAGAGAGGAGAGGAAGAGGAAAACAGAGAACATGTATGCATCTTTCGACCGACAACGAGCTTCAGCTTGTCAACCTTTTCCTCGTCTTTTCCCACGTTTGATCTTTCTCTTCTCTGCCAAGAGGGCCTTGTACGCCCATCTGACTCTATCTTACCCGCCCGCTTCCCAGTCTCAACCTCCCTCGGATTTCGAAAATTTTTATGCAGCAGCTGATGTACACGGTTTTAAATGGTGACAGTTTTTACATGGGGAAAACAAAAAAAGGTAACAGCGATACAAGAGGAAAAGAAAACAGATGAAAAACGGTGAAAAAGAGCAAAATATGTAGTGGGAACAAAATGAAAGAGGACAAGAAGAAAACCAAAAAAAGAGAAAAACGGGGAAAAGGTAAAACAATGGTTGAAAATTAAAGGGGATAGAAAATGTCAGGCCGTAGAGGAAAGACGACGAGAAGACACCAATACCAATTGGCCGTCCATCTTCGTCCTCCCCAGAAGGAATGTCACCTCACAACTCTCTTGCTCTCTCCACCTATCCTCACACAGCACCATGCACGGTCATGCATTTTCATCGCCTCTTTTCCTCTTTTTTTCCCCGTCAAACTGGATGGCGTTTAGTGGGCAGCAGCCGGGCGGCGCCGTGGTAGCCGACAAGCTTGAAGCGGCCGACAATCTCGCCCACGGTGAAGAAGCCCAGGATCTCAGCGGCGAGCACGCCACCGGCGGCCAGCTGGGTCGGGGTCAGGTTGCGCGCCGACTTGGCAAACGCGGTCGTCTTCTGGATCAGCTGGGCAGGGTTCTGGAGCTGGACCCACGCGTTCTGGAAAGCCGTCTGGAAGGTCGTGAAGGGGCTGGCATGGAGCTAGCAGTTAGCATGATTTTTGTTCACTGTCGTTTTTCTCTTTGCATTGCCGAGTGACAGAGTGACATACGGAGGAGACATCTTCTGGTTGCGGAAGACCAGGCGGCCGAGCTCGAGACCGACTTTGGAGTAGTAGACGACGAAGGGGTTTGGCCTTGGCTTGTTAGCTTTCCGTGTACGCGAAAACACAATCCATCAGAGCTAGCTCGGCGGGAGGACATACGCTCAACAAAGTTGATGAAGCGACCGGTGCGGCCACCGACGCGGCCGAGAGCACTGGTCAGGCCACGGGCAGCACCGGCGATGGCGGGACCGGCCGCAGCAGAGACGCGCGTCAGACCTTGGGTGGCCTTGGACGTGACGTCGGCAGCCGCCTGCCGTGCCTTGGCGGCCGCGTCGGTCGCGGCTGTGGACGAAGAAGATGTGGAAGAGGAAGATGTGGAGGTCGACTGGAAGCGGCGCGGTGCGAGCGGCGCAGGGCCAGGCGCGCCGGGGCGGCGGCTATTGTCGAAGTGCGGATGGCAGACATTGTGAATAGAGAGCAAGGGTATCGAAGAGATGGGCGAGAAAACGCGATGGGGGATGGCGTTGATGAATGGATGGAGAGAGAGAAGTAATTGATTAAACGGTTGACGAAAAAGTCGCGGTTGAAAAACGCGCAAAAATAGGTAACGAGTGTTGCAAGGAGGACGGAAGGAGCACCTCGGTAGATTGGGGGCAAACAAGGCAGGAGCTTGCGGCAATTGAGGGAAAGAGCAAAGAGGGAAGAAAGGGATGGGTCGACAAAGAGAGTGATGTCGCGTCCGTGTTAATCGTTCGTTCTATATCGTCGCAATCGTCGGGTTCGTCAGATTCGATGGGATAAAAATGTCAGGAGAAGTGAAAAAAGAGAGCAAGAAAATGGAAGGACGGGAGCGTGGAAAGAAAAGCCACGGTAATACTCCGTAGCAGCAGGCGACACGGAACGGGGCCCCAAAAAAATAGTAAAAAAAAAACTAAGCGAAAATTCCACTTAGTCGCAAAGAGGAAAGCTCGGGAGATGTCGCAAGGTCCGAAAGGTAGGAGCGTTTGGCATTCTCCGGTGGTCCCAGCCAATGAGAAGACGCCAATTGATGGAGCTTCCCAGGGGGCCGTCGCGCCTATGCATTTCCCACAGCGTGTCTTATTCACTACCCCCAGGCTAGAGCATTAGCCTGCAGGCGCCCTTGTATCTTACTTCGTACATCGTAAGGAGCTGCCAGAGCTTGCTTTGTCTCTGCCACAAGTCTGCCATCTTCTGTCAAACGGGCGGATGGCATTGAAATGAAATGTTCAAAGCATTCTATTCTATTACGTGCAAAAAGGCAAACGGCGTTGTACAACATCCCCCCTTTGCCACAAATGGCATATTGTGGCTTTCTCTCTTTCTCTCGTTCTCTCCCTCTGGCCTCCTCTAATCCAGACTCTGGATCTGGACCTTGATGGCGCCCGTCGTCGGGTCCGACGATGTGCGGAAGGCCTCGATGGCCTCCTCCAGCTTGAAGCGGTGCGTCACCAGCGGCTTCAGGTCCACCAGCCCGCTCTGCACCAGCCGGATGGCACGCGGCCATGTGTTGCTGTAGCGGTACTGGAACTGCAGGTCGACTTCGCGCACACTGGCGCGCATAAACGGCATGCGGATCTCGTTGCGGCCGACGCCAATCACAAACACGCGGCCGCCAAACTGCACGGCCCACACCGCCGACGCAATGCTGCTCTCGACGCCCGTGCAGTCCACGGCCAGCAGCGGCTCGATGCCGCCGAAACCCTCGGTCACAATCTTCCGGGCCGTCGCCTCGGCGGGGCCGTCGATGGGGTCGGTCGGTGCAGGGCGGGCGCCACCGCCAACGTTGACCGTCTGGATGCCGGGCACCAGCTTGGCGGCAAACGCGAGACGGCCCGCGTCGACGTCGGTGATGACCAGCGGGCACGCCACCGGCGGTACGCGCGGCGATGGCCGTGATGAGGCCAATGGGGCCCGCACCGCAGATGAGCACGGGGTCGCCCAGCTCAATCTTGGCGCGGTGCAGACCGGCGAGAGCGACACTCAGTGGCTCCAGCATCGAGCCCTCCTCCCAGGTCATGGTGTCGCCAATTTTGTGGCACCAGACGGCCGGGTGGTTGACGTAGCGGCGCAGGAGGCCGTCGACGGGCGGGGTGGACAGGAAGGCGACGCGCTCGCAGCCGTTGTAGCGGCCCGTCAGGCAGGGCGTGCAGGCGCCGCAGATGATGTTGGGTTCAATGGCGACGCGGTCACCGACCTTGAGGTTGTGGCCTTTCTGCGGATCGTCGGCGACAGCGGCGTCGTCGGGATGCACGGCAATGACCTCGCCGCGGACTCGTGGCCCAGGACGTGGTCGGCCGTGACAATCATGGGGCCGATGCAGCCGTGCTTCCAGAAGTGAACGTCGGAGCTGGGAGGGGTGAGTAAGATGCCCACAAACGCATCGATGGAAGACGTAGAGGCGTGTCCAACACCAGACGGAGCTCGCTAGACTCACCCGCAAATACCGGTGCTCCGGATGGCAACAGTCACCTCACCCGGCTTCAGGCCCTGGCCCGCCTGCACAGCTTCCAGGGATGGCTCGGCGGGAGCGATCCATAGGTCGTGGCTGGTGTTCGTGTAGACGCCGATGTTGGCTTTGGACGGCGCGACAGAGGAGCCAGGCATTGTGTGATGTGAGGGTGTGAGGGTGTGAGGGTGTGAGGGTGTGAGGGCGGTGATAACAAAGGGGGTGATGATGCCACAGAAAAGAAGTCTGGTGGAAGGTTGAGTATACTGCGTAGATTGTTGTTTGCGGGCGCACTCTAGTACTCTACAGTAAACTGGCCGTAAAGCTGCTTCTTTTCTCCTTCCCAGAGGAAACCACGACCTGACGACACGACGAGGTCAGAGCCTTCCTTATTTAAACAAACGGCCCAATGCCCACACCAGCACCCAGGTCAATACGACGGATGATGGGGTCCTTCTCCGCTCTCAGGAGGGAAAGAAGGACAGGAGGGTAAGAAGGGGTGCGGGGTTCTTGCCTTTCGATCTCACACACACACACACACAGCAAGGAAAAACAATCTATGAGAACGAGCACCGTTCGTCGGTCGGCTCTTGCCCTTCAGGGCCACGCAGGGCAGAAGCAGGGGCGAAAGAAAAAAGGGGCTCGGGCCTCGACGATCGTGTTGTTGTACTTCTTCTCTTCTTTTTGCGTCGCTCCTGCCGCAGACGAGTGATCAAGCAACGTAATAGGTGGCATATCATTCCTCCTATCGAGTTCCAAACAGCGTGCAAATGCTTTTGCGCTACACGTGTACGGGGGCCGTCGGAGCACGTATCTCTGCCAGGCTTGACACGATGGAGCATCGTCGCATCGTCGCTCGTATTACTTTGGGGCCGGTGGTGGTCTGCAGGTCGGAAACAGAGCTGTCTGCAATGGAGCCACAAGGACACTTTTAGCCCCTTCCTGAACCCATAGCGCAGGGCACTTGCATTTTGCCGGAGAGCTAGCTCGACGTTTAGGGATGGGGAAAGGAGGGGAAGGGACGCAAGAACGAAAAAAGAAGAAGGAAAGAGACGAAAAGGACGAAAGAGACGAAAGCGAAAGCAGGGGAAGGAGCGAAGTGGGATACCCGCGACGGAGGATCCGTAAGTAGTATGTAGGGCCGTTTTCTTGGTTTCTAAGAGCTATTCTTCTTTTTCACGGCCCTTTCTAATCACCGTTCCCTCTTTATTCCCTGGCCTAGACCGGAGAAAAGGTGGGAGGTGGGAGAGGCGATGCTGATCGGGGGGCATGGCAGCTGACAACGGACTGCATGAGCGAACGCGGCTATTACGGAGCTTGCAACGTGGGGGAAGGGGAGGGGAAGCTTGAGCACAGGGTCTAGTATCTGTTTGACCAAAAAAAGAAGAAAAATCGAGAAGTCTGGGTTTGAAAGTCTGGACACTTTCTGCGCGTGCTCACGTCTCACCTCGTGAAGATTTGTCGATTTATATTAGGATTTAAGAACTTGCTATCAAACACAAAGAAGTCTAAATGCGTTTCTTCTTCCACGAAAGCATTTTTTGGAAAAATACAAGACCGCTGCCTTTCCATTTGGTAGATTTAATGGTAACAGAAAAAATAAATAAAAGGCCCAGGACGACGAAAAAAGAGTTATTGAAAAGCCCATCCCAAGTAAAACAGCGAAGAATAACAAAAGCAAGAGGAAAAAAAATCAACAGATGCCAGGTTTCGGTGAATAAGGCAAAGAAAAAACGAGCAGGCAGCACTGCGACATCTCCCGGGCCAATCTTCAAGGCTCTGTTACCAGCAACTCTTTGCCAGATCACCATTCGTACTCGCCCGTCGCCTTGTGGAACACGTATTCCTTGCCGTTCACTGTCAAAACACCGTCCTTCAGAGTGCACTTCCTATGCGGGTCGTTAGTACTTGTTCAAGGAATGAATCAGTGTGGAGTATAGATGTGAAATAAAATACGCACCACTTGTTTCTTCACGCGCTGCACCTTGTCGTACACGCACAGCATGATTGGACCATGACATCGTCGTCGTCGTCATCGTCCTCACGCTCATCCTCCGGGTCGTCCAGGTCCGAGTTGATGGCGTCCTCGTCGTCCAAAATGTCGGCCTTGGCATCTTCGTCATCACCGTCGTCGATGCCGTCGAGCTGTGCAATGAATGTGGCAGCCCTTGGTGGAAGACTGCCTGTAGCATCTGATGGCGAAGCAGCAACAGCAGCAGCAGTCTTTCGCTTGCGGCTCTTCTGCTTCTGAGCCTGGCTCACCTGCTGCAGTGGCAGCATCAGACCACCGCCCTCCATCTGCTTTGCCCGCCGCGCCATCTGCTCGTGCAGCAGGTCGTCAATCTCCATGCGGCCGAGCTCGACGGGTGGCTGGCCGGCACGCTGCGGCCGGAGGAGGACGCCCTCAAACAGCGAGCCATCGGTCGGCACTGCCGTCCACCTGCGATCGTGCGACACCGTTGGCGCTGTTGAGCTGTGCGGCGGCCTGCGCCGACATTTGTGCGCGGTACTGCTGCGCATTGTTGGACTGGTCGCCAGCAGGACGTCCCTGCTGCTGTTGCTGCTGCTGCTGTTGCTGCTGTTGCTGCTGGGTGTTCATGGCGTTGATCGATGCATTGGCGGCGCTGCCAAACTCCTTGCTCAGCATGGCGGCCGCACGCATCGCAGCGCTGTCGGGGCCACCCGCTGCCGAGGGAAAAGGCGGTGCGTTGGCAGAGGCATCTGCGAGCCTGCTGCCGAGGGCACACTGGACAGACTGGCGCCGTTTTGTGTCTCGGGCTCCGTCTTGACGCGACCGCCCGACGACTGCGAGCTGTCTTCCGTCTTGACGCCGGGGGCGTCGAACGCGGGCATGGCAGACTCGGCAGAGCTAGTCCCTGGCTGGCCATGGGGCTCATGGTAGGCTGAGAGAAGCTGTTGTCGGCCGACGGCGGCGGCGACGCAGCCTTGCCCGCTGCCGACGATGCGCCCGCCTTGCCGGACGAGGCTGCAGGCGTGCCATTGCTGGCGGCCGCCTCAGGTTCTGGCTTGGGGTCCCATGGGAACTGGGCCACGTTGAACTGGGTCAACTTCCGTTGCCACCCCTGAGAGTGATTGTCAGTATTCTGTGTTTTCAGACGAAGCAAGAAACCATGGAATCAACGGCATGCAAACAACGTGATGAGGCTCTTGCACGATTGCCAGGTTACACGTGATGCAGATGATGCTCCGACTTTCCACCAATTAGCGTGCCGTCTAGGCCAGGCCCGTTTCCAGTGGCAGAGCCACTGTAGCCGCAACTGGTCCTCCAGCGGTTGCTTAGAGGCACGATTAGGCAACCATAGGGCGGGGCAGCTTTGCTCCGCCTCCCATCTCTCTTCTCCAGGTGGCGAAGTTAAATAGTGATGCAAATAATAGGCCATGGCCGCCCACTCCGCTTCACCCCCTCTTTCCTCGCGCCTTCGGCCAGAGGTGAGAAAGCACCCAGAGAACGAAGGTGGGCGATGGAGTGACGAGAAGCGACGAAACCACCAACGACGACCAAAACAAAAGGGCGAAGGTGATGTAAGAAGAAGGGATTGAGAAAGAGAACGCAACAAAAATTCAAGATGAGGATTTCATCTCGTTTGTCATCGTGGCGGGCACGATAGGGTATATGATGGGCTGATGGACGAAGAAGTCCAAAGAGAAAAGGATAGGTGATGGTGACATGGCCAACGAACGACAAAACGAGCAATTGCGAGCGAGTCACACAGCAACAGAGCCAAAGAGGACGTCTAGGAAAAACAGATCTAGAAAAACAGACTTACTCTTCTCAGTTCTTCCAGCACGCCCTCGTCGACACCGTTCTCTTCAAAGTCGACACGCGACGTCGAGAGCACATCTCAATGATTTGCTCGTAGACCGAGCCGACAACGTTGTTTGACATGGCTGGATTCGGAGGGGGAACGAGCGTGCTCGTTGTCTTATTGTCAACTCTTCGGTGGTTCGATTGGCCGATGTTTGCTTCTCGTCGCTCGATGCTGCTTCCTGCTGGTGTTCCTGCTGGTGGTGTGACGAGAGGGATGCCTGAAAAGCGAGATCGGGGACCGACTCGAGGTGAGCAGACGACGTCTACGTTCCGAGGCTCTGGGCTATTCCAGAGAGCCAGAGAGGCAGGAAGCAAGCTGTTCCGTGCCGGAAGTTGTCTAATTTATCGTCGAGGTGATGTCGATCCGATGCGCTGGTGGTCGAGCTTTGGTTGATAGCTCTCTCGCAAACCGGTGCTCGTCGCTTGAGACTGGCTTCACTGCGCCTTGACAATTGTCCCTGACTTGTCTCCAGTGCCTCCTAAATCTTCTCTCGACGAAAACCGCCTCTGTAAACGCGCCGCGGTAGTGGTAAGATCGTGATGCTGCCTGGCAACGGGGTCGTAAGATCGGGTCAAAGTCACTGAGGCCTCGGCCGACTCGTCTGGCTGGGAGAAGCGCTTTGCCGAATTGGAGTGCTGGTGAATGCAAGAAAGTGAATTCGGTGGTCCGGGTCGTAAATGCGGATTGTTAATGCGCAAGGTGGGCGGCTGCGGAGGGTAGGGTTTGGGGCGATGTGGTTGTTGCTGTCGTTCAACAAAGAGTCGTCGTTTAGCGAGGGAGAGATGGAAAAGCAGTGGTTTGTTTCCGGCAAGTTTGGCTGCCGCCCAGCAGTTCGTAATAAGTCTGCCCGTGCCTGCTTAGTTAGCGCGGCTCCTCATCACCCCTTCCGCCCCCAAGGCAGGGTCACGTGCCATAGCCCGAGGCGAATTCCTGGCTTGAAACGCCCTATATCTCAGCGGCCGGCAACTATTCCAAGAGCTTCTTCAGCACACTCCAGCTCGCCACTCCAATAATTCAGTTGGTTGCTAGATACAGTTCGGGTACATTTTCATGTAACTGATGATGATATTGACATCTCGAAGAAATTCAAGAGCAATAAGCAAAAAACAGCCACCAATTTCATTATTAATAAAAGCTCAAAACACTCAATTCCCCGTCGAGTTATCATCCTCTTCCGTCGTAAAAAAGGAACCTTTTCATAAAAAGACAAAAAAGGCATAATCAAGCGTAATATCTTGTATCCCTTTCTTTCCTGTTGGCGAAGTATCAAACATTCGGCCAAGTTGTCCATAATAAATAGATCGTGAATCCAACCAAGCCCTTTGCCCCAACTCCGCGCTGAAACGACCCGAGTATTTTCTTTGTCGAACCTGACGAAAGAACACAAAAAAACAAATTGCCATCCCAATGAAACCAGATATAAAAGCCCAGGTGAAGAAAAATAAGGGATCCGTTTATACCTACCATTGCTAGTTACACTGGGGAAGAGTAAGCCGAGCAGTTGTTAAAAGTGTCGTTGTTAGTTGTCGAATGTGGGTTGCCGTGTTGTCGTGTTGTCGTGTTGTCGAGTGTTGTAGCGCTGTTGTCGTTGTCGAAATGGTGTTTTGTTGCAATTTAACGAATGGTCATCTGCTTGACCATGTCGGCCTTGCCAGAGGAGCCGGAGCTTCCCGAGCTGGCGCTGGCACCGGCCTTCTTCTCAAAGACCTTCCAGAACTTGAGGGACTCGTCAGCAGCAGCGGTGGCGAGCATCTGGCCGTCGGGGCTCAGACAGCTGTGCAGGACACGGCTCTCGTGGGCGGGGATCTCGACGTTGCGGACCAGAGTCGGGTAGCTCCA
Organism: Sporothrix protearum; assembly: GCA_016097115.2. Lineage (NCBI taxonomy): Eukaryota > Fungi > Ascomycota > Sordariomycetes > Ophiostomatales > Ophiostomataceae > Sporothrix > Sporothrix protearum. Next base: position 1,179,674 of record JADMNH010000003.1, read on the forward strand.
GATGCTGAGCGAGTTGTCGGGGAAACCGCTGGTGCTGACAATCTCACGGTAGCTGGTGCTCCAGCGGAGGCTGGTGACCTGCGAGCCGGTGTCGATGCTGTTGACGCGAGCACCCGAGGTGGTGTTCCAGAAGTGAATGTGACGGTCGTACGAACCACCGCCCGTGGCGAGCAGGTTCATGTTCCAGGGGCACCAGGCCAGAGCCTTGACGGCAGCCTTGTGGTTGGTCTTGGTGAACTTGGGAACAGCCAGCGAGCGGGCGTCCCAAATGGAGACAAGGTTGTCGTTGCCGCCAGTTGCGAGCTGGGCACCGTCCGAGCGCCACTCCAGGCCACAGACCTCCGAGGTGTGCGAGACAAGCTCGGCAACCTTGTGCTCAGCGATGCGGACATCGTGGTTGTAGACCAGACCGTTGCGGGCACCAGTCGAGAGCAGGTGCTTGTTCCAGCCCATGACGCCAACGCGCGTGTCGTGGCCGAACATGCTGCGGACCTTGGTGCCCTCGGCGACGTCCCAGATCTGGACCTCACCAGAACCCAGGCCAACACCGACGTAGGCACCGTCGCCCGACCACTTGACGCTGCTAACGTAGGTGTCGGGGCTGGTCTCGAGAAGACAGCTGACCGAGCCCTCATCCGCTGACCACACGTAGACGTTGCGCTCCAGGCCAATAGCAACCTGGTTGCCAGAGCTCCAGTCGAGCAGGTTCAGGTAGTAGTCGTCCACGAGGCCGGGGGCGTCAAGGACGCGCTCAGGAGCCGTGGCAATGCGGCGACGGAATTGGGCCGCGCTGGCACCGGCAGGCTTCAGGGGACGGTTGTACTGCTGGCGCAGATCGATGGGCTTAGACGACTCAGGCGGCGCGGGCTTGAACTGCAGAATGCGGGTGTTGATGTTGACGCCGCAAGCGTTGGCCAGGGAGTCCTGGTAGGCGATCGAGCCAGGAGACGGCCGCGAGTAGCTGGCCGAATCGTCGTCGTCGCGGTCGTCAATGTTCAGGGCCTCCAGGGCAGCCAGAGCATCGTCGGCAGCCGAAGACAGAACATTGGACGCACTGTCGCCGGTGCGGCTCGAGGGGCGCTGGCGGTCAGAGAACTCGAGCTTGCCCGAGCCAGCGTTGGAGATGGCGGAGCTGGCAGCCCGGTTGGGGATGAAGCGGTCGGCAGCCGCGTATGTGAGGGTGGTCTTCTGGCGCACGATGGTCTTCTTGGTGCGGACGCTCGAGGGCGTCTTGGCCTGCTGGCCAGTGCCGGTGAGGGCAAAGTCGGACACGCCGAGCTCAAGAGCCTTGCGAGGTGTGGGAACGCCGCGGGCGATGTTGGACTTGGGCGAGTCGCGGTGGGCAGCAGACGACTTGGACGCGCGAGCAAAGTGTGAGGACAGGTTGCCGCCGTAGACAGACTTTGTGCAGATGCGCTCAGCGCCGTTGTTGGCTGCCTGGCGCTCTGGTGTGAAGGGAGAGGAGTTGTAGTTGGCTGGAGCGGCGGCGGTGCGCTGACGGGGGGAAGGCGTCAGGGGCATGCGGCCGCCAGCGGTCCGGGAGGAGAAGAGCCCAGCATGGGACTTGAGGGGTGTTGATACAGAGACAGAAGCCATTGTGAGAGATGTGCAGAAAAGAATAAAAGACAAGGAAACGAGGCAACAAAGGAGGTAGGATGCGAGTGTAAGTGAGCTTCTCCGATAAATCGAACGAGCTCCAAGAGACTCAAGCTAATGGTTCATGAAAATTGGTGGTTCTCGTAGTTTGTATCTTCGTAGGTGTTGCTGTATTTTTTTCTGGTTTTTGGCGCAGTGAAACAAGGCGAGGAGGCCTGCTGTGAATGACATGCAAGTCAAGGGGCGATCAAATGGCGGAGTGCGAAAAGATCTAGTAGAATTGGAGGAGATTCAGAAGCGAGGCAGGAGAGTTGAGAGATGAAAAGTGGTCAAGCGACGAGCACTTTGAAAGCAGAGGATGCAAGAGGAGTGCGAGGAGGAGGGAGATGAAGGAGGCGAGAGGGTGTTGTGAGGAAGAAAGGAAGGGCAAGAGAAGAGAGACAAAGTGAAGCAAAGTGGTAGGGTCGGCCTCCTTTTAACGGCGATGTTTACATTGGGTGGGGTCCGTATGTGTTGACGCGGCAACCACGACCGGCCACCTAGAGTAGCAATGGCGGTCGGTGCGGACGCCAGCCTGTAACAGTACGCATACTCAGTACGAAATAGGAGCGCCATGCCCATGTAGGCCGCTAGTTTCACTATAATTATAGGGCTTCCAGCGCATCCAGAATCTCGATACTCTTGTCGATTACGCTGGTTGAAACTTGACATGAGTTGCTCGAAGATGTTCTCATTTTTTTCTTGTGGATGCCTGTCTCGTCAAAGTGCCATGACAATGTACATGATAATCTCTCGCTTTCCGCACTTTGTCCCTCCTTGTCGCCTCACTTCTCTCTGCTTCACCTGGTCGACTTCAGCGCCCTGCCCTCACTCCACTGCAATTCCAGCGTTGATGCAGCAACAGAGGAGCGACGAGGCGGAGCGCAAAGTGCGGCGCAACGCAGGAAGGCACGACCGCTGCAAAGGGACAAAGGGACAGTAAAATCTCGCAATGCTTCCTCTTACGGCAGACACGGTTTCACCCAAGTGGGCATTCCAATTTGAAAAGGAAGGACCGCTGGCCGTCCCTTTCGTGTGAGGGAGGTGCCTCCATCTGTGGAAAGTGAGGAAGTGGCGAATGACGCAAGGCTACTAGGTATGTAGGGCCAGGCTGCCAGGCGTTTAAACGGGCGCTGTTCTTTTAGCGCTTCAGCGCATCTGAACGCGTGCCGCCAAGCCTGGCGCGTTAACTGTTAATGGGCACGGCAGCGATAAGATAAAAAATTTGCCGCCAAAAGTCACGGAATCCCGACCGACCTAGGCAGGCAGGTACGGCTAAGGAACCATCTCCAACCTCGATCTTTTCCAACATCACTTCGTCTCAAGACAACAAACCCATCACGCCCAAGAATGGACGACAAAGCAGAGATTGTCGCGTTTGCGCGCGAGAGTGCCAAGTCCGGTGTCGACCTCTACGACCTGCTGGGCGTCGACGGCAACACGTCACGCGACGACATCCACCGCGCATGGCGTCGCAAGGGCCTCAAATACCATCCGGACAAGGCGGGCGCCAACTATGACCCGACACTGTACGAGCGGTTTGCACGAGCGCGCGATGTTCTGGTGGACGACGAGGCGCGCAAGGTGTACGACACGGGGCCGGGCGGCGGCGGCGCAGCGGCGGTTGCAGAGCGAGCAGATGAGCGCGGAGCGACGGCGGTTCAAAGACGAGCTGGAGGCGGCCGAAAGAGAGCATGGAGCGACGGCCGCTTCCACGGGTCTGGGTGGTGCCCCTTTTGGAGCACCTACACCGACAACAGCCACTGAATCGACGGAACGCGACAAGCTGCGGGAAGCTGGACGGCGACGAGCTGAAGAGCGCCAGCGCCGCGAGCAAGAGGCACAGGACAAAGTGCGACAGCGCGAGGACGAACGGATTGCCGAGATTGAGCAGCGATTGCGCGAGAAGGAAGACAAGGCACGGCGGCGGGCTGAGAAGAAGGGCGGTGTCCCACCACCGTCAGCAACAGCACCAACTTCACAACAGCCGCCCGCTCCCCAAGCCGATGCAGAATGGCGGAAGATGCTGAAGACGGACACAGCCCAGGCAAAGGCTGGCGATGCACCAACTATCCAGCAACGGCCTCTGTTTGCATACACATTGGACCGGCTGAAGACGGCCGGTGCAGCTCAACGACAGAAGCTACAGGAGACGCATCGGCGACTGTCCCTCCATTCGAACCGCAGTGGGAGGAAATTGACGACCCGGAAGTGCGCAAATTCATCACGAGAGTACCAAAGTTCCCTCCGGCGACGCCATCAACAAGAACAGGGAATGTGCCAATGGACACGGCTGCATAGGTCAAGCTGTTTGGGAGAAAGGCTTTCCTTTATAAAGGATGTGCTATGTACATTAGATTATGATACCCGTCCGTTTTCTGGCTCCTGCTTGAAACGGGCAATAAATATGAAGAGATGTTCACTTTACTGTATTCACACCCTGGCCGTTTATGCCGGCGCCAGTCCTTGCCGCAACCAGTCGGGCACAAATGCCTTGATCTTGACGACAGTTGTCGGTGCACTGGCGGCGGCCTCGCCTCCCGCCCCTCGCCCTCCGCCTTCTCCACGACGTTCATGACAAACTCGCTCGTCGAGTCAAAAGTAGCTGCCGCCGTTGCTGCTGCTGCTGCCGCTTCGCCGGGAAGGACAATGTCCGTCATCGTCTCCAGCCGGCACAGCCCCAGACCCAGATTGCCGACACCGCTCAACCACTTGCCGGCACTGCGGCCCTTTTTGCCAACACGGCCAATGCTCGTCTCGCCGGGGATGGCGTCGGCCAAGCCCGTGCCAGAACCGTGCGCATCCACAGCGAGCGACCGCGGCTGCTCGTCGTCAAGTCCATAGACAAGGCACGGCAGGATGCGCTTGCGCACGACACCGCGGTGGCGCGTGCGGATGGTGAGCTCTTGGCCGACATAGCAGCCCTTGTGAAAGTCGATGCCGCCCATCAGCTCAATATTGCTCTCGAGGGGCAGGGCCTGGTTGTACAAAATCTCGCGCTGGCCCTCGGCGATGCCCAGCAAGTAACGATGGACACGATAGGCGGACTCGTCGGCGACGTCGAGTTCAATCTGCGGAGACAGGCCAGAGGATGTGCTAGCTGGCGGTGCAACCAACCGCCAGCCAAGACCGGGGCGCGTGTGTCGTTGTGGGCAATCAGGCCAGACTCGGCGCCAAACGACGACGCCTGTTGCCCCCCCTCGGGCAGACCCCAGCCGTGCCACACATTCACCTCACCCGCCTCGAGCAGCCGCACGTCAAACTTGGCTCGCAGCTTGTAGCGGCGGATGTGCTTGGCAAGGACGGCAGCCGACTCTGCGTCGACTTCGATCAGAAACGAGTGAGCATCGCTGCTGCTGGCGTTCTTGCCGACGCCCAGTGTATCCCGGTAGACAAAGACGTCGTGCAGCACACGGCCCTGGGCACTCAGAAATGCCGAGTAGAGACCTGTCTGGAATGTGGCAGTTCCATCGTCCTTGGGCTTCTGCAGTCGCAGAATGCTCGCTGTGGTGACACCCTGGAGATACTTGGCGGCATCTGGGCCAGACACAGAAATGAGGCGGCGGGAGGCGAGGGGCGCAACGCCCGCAGCCGGTACCTGTGCACCGGACGTGCTGCTGTACGCCCGGCGAGCGACTCCAGTCCGGCTCTGGGTCCTCCGACAGTCCCGGCAAATGTTGAGCGGCAATGACGAAGACGAGGCCGAAGCCCGGAGAGCCGATGCCGAGGTCGATCTGGAGACCGCCGCAGCACCATAAAGGTTGCACGGTGAAGAAAGCCAAGGGGCACTCATTTTTGTTGATATTTTAGAAGTTTTCATGCCGACAGAATGACGTATGTCGAGGCTGACAAAATGCGATGCAACGGTCAATGGATGCCAAACGTGACAAAACGAGTCACAAAGGACGCGACGTTGGAGCTAGACTCGCTGGGAAAGAGCTGGAGAAGGCCTAAAAGCCGACGTCTGATTCGCCCTGAAATGCCCTGTTTAAACAGCAGGTGCGTTCTGCCGCTGCTGCCCGCGATAGTGACAATGGGCTTCCGAAAAGTGGGCCTCGGATCTACTATTGGCGTCTAACAACGGCCCCAATACAAACGTCACACACTGTCAACAACCGCACATATGCACAGAAAAGCACAGACGGCAGGGATGGAGCTGTTCTTCCTGGAAACAGGTGTTAATCAGCATCAACGCCGACAAAATGGCGACCGAGGCCGGGGTGACTGCCGCCAAGTACGACATTTGGATGATTTTGGATACGGACGGCCAGCTTCGAGAGAAAATGAAGGCATTGGCCGACCGCATTGACAAAGAAGCTGTTACCGCCCTTGCTGCCCGCTACTGTATTGACGCCACCGGTAGTGCCCAAGCTGAAGAGCGAAGTGGCCACAATGCGGCGAGTTTTGATGTACCCTTTTTGTAACAAGGAAGACACTTCCTATTACTTGCTGACATATACCTAGAGACCTCGACAAGGCGCTGGATCAGATGGCTGCAGGTCTTGTCCCCAGCGCGGTGGAGTGGTCTGAACATAAGCCTGAGCCAGACATCTCTGCGCCCTGCCACGAGGACGCCGTATCTTGCGCACGCCGACATGCCTTTTGGTAAGGTCCTCGTGGACGAGGCGTGGAATGTCTGAAGCATAATAGACTGGGAAAGTGCCGCGACTGTCACTCTCTGTGCCTTTACGCCGGAAGAAGGTACCTGAGACGCAGCATTGGGCGAACTGCAAAGCGGTTTTTTTGAAAAAGCACGCCAACCTAGCCAAAGAAGCGCAGCGACGTTCTGGCGCCTCCCGCTACGCAGAGTACCCAGAAAGGGTCTATACGACACAGTCTCAGATCAGTCGTTGGCCGGATTGGAGGAGCTCTGGAAGAATGAAAGCTGTGGGCAATGATTGTGCTTTGTACGTTGTTAGATAATATGATAATGAGAAGTTAAATGCTGATGGATTGGAGAGTGTATATATACAATGACGGCCGTAGCCTCGTGTTCCCTTTCTGTTGACAAAAGTATCCTCCATTGGCTCCTTTTGACCGTTTTTGTAAGCCCAAAATATGCCCAAAGAGAGAAGAGTGTTGTCGACGAAGCGTCTTCTCTATAAAGATCTCTTTCTTTTCGGTATTATCTGTGCAGCCCCCCCCCCCCCCCCCCCCTTTTGCTTTTTGTTTCAGACCGTGACCCAAAATAACCCAATAAAAAAAGACCCAATGCTTGGGTAATTTTTCGCGATATGTACAAGTTGTGTGTGAGAGTGTGGTTTTTGTGGTTGTGTTGTAAGCTGGAAAAAAATAGGAAGAAAATTGAGCTAAACAAGCTGAAGAAGAGTTGAGAGAAGGGTTTTTATAAGAGTTGAGTGCAACGAAACAAAATAATATGCAAAAAAAGATACAAGTAGATGATAAGAAGCCAAAAATAGAACGGCGAAAAGGACAAAATAGTATGCAGATGCAAATGCAAATGATGGGAGAGGGGTATGCGAGAGATGGTAACTTTGTAGGATGTTGATGGTGGAGTTGGTTTATGATGATACAATACACCCCGGTAGAAAATGTCGAAACTCCGGTCGGCCGCCCCTTTTCTAATGCAAAATCCCCGCAACGTCCCGCCTCGCCCTTTTTATGAGATTTTATAAATGGATTGATTTTTTTTTGGTTGTTTCGAGCAATCGAGGTCAGACGCCTTACGCGGCACCGCGGCGCTTGGGTTGCTGCGCTTCTTGTTGCCGCCAGACGCCTTCTTGGTGCCCTCGGTGCCCTCAATGAACTTGATAAGTTCATCAATCGACCGCGAGTCCATCGACGGCTTGCCGCCGCCAACCGAGGCGGGCGAGCCAGCAGCGGCGTTGGACGGGGTGGCACCGGCCTTGGCGCCCGCACCAGCACCGGGGACGACCGAGCCGGCCGCGGCACCGCGGGTGGTAAACTTGATGCCAGCGCGCAGGCGGCGGGCCTCCTGGTCCTTGGCGTGTTTGGCCAGCGACACAGCGTTCTGCGTCAGCTGCTCGAGCCAGCTCTCGGCCTCCTTGGTGTTCTTGTCCTCGGGACCCAGCTTGTTGAGGAACACGTTGTAGCTCTCGCGCATGCGGTTGACCGCGGCCTTGCTGTCGTGGTCGAGGGCCAGGGCCTGCGCCAGCTGGAAGAGGAGCGTAGCCGAGTTGAGCGACGCGCGGCCAAACACCTGCTCCGACACGCGCAGCGACTCCTCGAACCAACGCCGCGACTCGTGGTACGCCTTCATGCTCTGCAGCATCACCGCGGCGTTGTTCATTGTCGTGATGACATCGGGGTGATCCGAGCCGTACATGACGCGCCACAGACGCAGCGCGTGCTTGGCGTACTCGAGCGCCAGCGCGCTCTTGCCCTGCTGGTGCAGGAACAGCGCCAGGTTGAGGTAGTCCAGAAGGGTCTCCTGGCTGTCAACACCGACAACACGCTCCGACACGATGATGGCCTTACGGGCGAGCTCGACGGCGGCATCCTTCTCGTCCATCTGGTAGTACAGCATCGACAGCGTGTGGTACGCGTGCGCCACCTCGGGGTGCAGGATGCCGTAGATCTGCTCGTGCAGCGACAGCGACTCGAGCAGCAGTTCCTGGCCAATCTTCTTCTGGCCCTGCGACAGCGAGATCTTGCCGGCCTCGAGGGCCTCCTCGGCCAGCGAGCCGCGGGGTGCCGAGTCCTTGACAACAGGGACGACGTTCACGATGTCATCCGCAGAGAAGGTGTGGGCGGGACGGGCCGCCGCGGCACGGGCCTCCGAGTCAATCGACGACGGCGAGCCATCGCGGGCAGCCTTCTTCTTCTTCTTATTCTTGCTGCCCTCGCCGTTGGACGCGTGCGCGCCATTGGGAGTGCCGTTCTGGCCGTTCTGGCCGTTCTGGCCGTTCTCGGTCGTGGCAGCGGCAGTGGCAGCGGCAGCAGCAGCGGCAGCCTGCTCAGCAGTAAAGACAAACTTGGAGCTCAGGACCTGGATACCGAGCTTCAGGGAAACCTCACGCAGCAGCTGCAGGTGGTTGCGCATCTCGGTGTGCCAGTTGTCCGGCAGGGTGAAGCGGAAGCGGCGGACAGTCTCGGCCTCGACATCGGCGCGCAGGCTCTCGGTGTCACCGACTCAAAGGCGAGGTCAGCGTCGCTGTACAGGTTGCGGATCGAGCGGTCGATATCGGCCGTCGGCTTGGCGTTCAGGCCCGCGCCGAGCAAGCAGTTGAGCAGGTGCGAGATGCAGGCCGAGCTCAGCGGCAGCGGCAGGTAGCGCAGGTACTTGGCAGAGACGTGCTTGAAGGCACGCGAAAATCATCTCGCGCAGAGACACATCATGCAGGCACTTGAGGCGCTCCTCGCTCTCGCTCAGCTTGGCAACGCGGCCCAGGTAGCGGACGTTGATACCGCGCTTGTGCAGCAGCTGGGTGAGCGAGCGGCCGTCCATGGGGAAGCTAATCTCAGACTCGCTGAGGTCAGAGATGAGGGACGGGATGGCAACCTCCTGGAGGTACTTGCCGACGGCACGGACATCCTTCTCATCGTTGGCCATCTCCTCCTTCTCCTCCTCGGTCTGGGGCACCTGGCCGCTGAAGACGTCAGGGTTGAGCGCGAACTTGAAGTCGGACACATCAATGCGGTTGTCCTGGGCCTTGGTCTCATCCTCCTCAGCGCCCTCCTCAGTCTTTTCCTCGGCCTTCTCCTCAGTCTTCTCAGACTTCTCAGCCTCAGCCTCCTCCTTGGCCTTGTTGCGCTTGGCCAGCTCGCCGTCGAGCCACTCACGCATCTTGACGCGCGAGTAGATGTCAATCAGCTCGGGGCGCAGGACCGTCATACGGTGCGGGTAGGCAGCGGCGCCCTCCTTCTCGGCGGCCTCACCCTCCTCCTGCCACGAAATGTCCAGGGGCGTGATGCGGTAGAGATCCAGGACGTACTTGCGGCCGTCGGTGCCCATCAAGCCCTTGGTCTCCACGCTGGCCTCCAGCTCATGGCGCTTCGCGTCCTTGTCCCAGACGGCGTGGCGCCTCACGTTCAGGGCCTGCGACATCTTGGAGAAGGGAGCGACGAAGCGCTCGTCGGCGGCAACGACGTCCTTACCGTCAACTGCGCCGTAGTCGATCTGGTTCTCACCCGGCTCCCGCTGCTTGAAGATGCCGGGAACAAGACTCTGACCCACAATGCGCTTGCCGAGGTAATCGACAACGACAGTACCGGGCGAGTACAGGCCGTCCAGATCGAGCTGGTTGATGCGGCGAACGCCGGCAACATCCTTGCCAGTAGCGACACGGGCAGCCTCGTCACCACCCTCCGAGGTGAAAGTGCCAACACCGTCGGCACCAAACGAGAAGAAGATGTTGTTGTACACAAAGATCTGCGCGTCGCGGCCCTCGGTGGGGTTCAAGGGACCAATCTCGCCGCAGGCGACAAGGAGAGCACCGCGGGTGGCGGCGTCAATGTAGTCAGCAAAGACCTTGGCGACCAGGCGCTCGCGGAAGATGCGGTCCTGGACGGTGTCACGGGGCAGCTCGCGAGCCGACTGGATCTCCTCGTTCCAGTCGCGCAGGTTGTCGACGTTCTCGGTGCCAGCAATCAGGTAAGCCTCCTGGGTACGGGTGATGTCGGAGCTGTGCGTGCGCGAAGCAGAGGACACAGCGGGCACCAGCCACGGCGCCGCGGGCAGGGCGTTGGTGATCTGGAAAGTAGACAGGGGGTCACGGCGGCTGTTGAATTCCTGCAGCTTGGTGAAGCTAGCATTGAAGGAAGGCGAGAGGTCCTCGATGAGGCTCAGCAGCGAGTGGGCTGAGTGAGCCTTGGGCGACGGGCGTGGCGCAGGGTCGAACTTGGAGTTGGACGATTTGTTGACGTAGAAGCCAGCAACGTGCGACGTGACCTGGAACTGCTCGCCCTCGTTGGTCGTCACAATCAGGTACATCAGGTGGCCCTTCTGGCGCAGGTGTGCTGGCGGCGGGTTCCAGGGCGAGATCTGAAGCGCCTTGATGGTCTTGGGCGCAGTCTCGTCCGCGGACGGGCGAGGGAGGAGGGTGTTCTGATCGGCCGGGGCGGTGAAATCAAACTCGACGGGGGTCGCCTCAGAGGCAGCAGTGGCCTCGGTGGTCACGCTGTCGAAGAGGGACAGACCAGGCAGGACGCCGTGGACGGTGTCGGGGTGGTCGCCAGCGGCACCGATCAGGTCCCGTATCCGGATGACATGGAGACGAGCCTCCTTCTCGGTGTAGGGGTCCTCGACGACGTGGATCTCGGCCTCGAGGGCAAGATCTGCGATGTCGGAAACCTGGCCGAACTCGTTGATGCGGGCGCCCTTGTATTCGAGGTGGAAGCAGGAGTACTGCTGGGCGGCGGGCGACTCGATGATGGCCTGACGGACCTCGCTGACCTGCTCGTGGGCGTTAGATCTACAGAAAGAAAAAGAAAAAAAAACAGTGTTAGGGAAGGCTGGGGCGAGGATGGTGACGTATTTCGAGGCCCGTTTCTTACCATGATCGTCAGCTTCTCAGACGAGTGCGGCAGGACGATTGTGAGGTTGTAAAGGGACTCTGCGCACGAAATTCAGTTAGAAAACACTCCAATCCGGCTCGGCAGTATCTATGTTGTCCAAACGGCAACCGGAGATGGGCCTCTAGTGGTCTGACGTACCCTCAGCGGCCTGCTCGGCCTCGTCGACCTCGACCTGCTCAACGGCAGCATTCTCGGCGGCAGTGTTCTCCTCTGCAAACATTGTCAGTACCCAATGCCTCCTGACATGTCCTCGAGACAGCACAGCCAGTTGTAGATGCCAATCGGAGCTCTACTCACCAACAGGAGCGGCCGGAGGGGCACTGCCCTGATCCTCAGATGTCGCCATGGTGCTCGAAGCTATTGCTTGGGATTGGCGGATGGAGGCTGCCGGCTAGTCGCGGGAGCCGGCAACAGGGGATCAATTGCTCGTGGAAAGGACGGCGGAGCAGTTGGCTGGTATTTTGCAACCCAATTGGACCTGGTAGATCCAAAACGGAGGCAGCAAGTCGTCGGTGACTCTTTAGACGTATTATCGCGAGCCTTGGGAAGACGGTTGAAGGGGCGAAGCTGCAAGCAAGGAGCAAGCAACTGGATGGACAAGCTCTAAGAATGAACCTTGGAACTGAAGAGACGAGGATCGATGGCGAACTGTGCCGGGGAAAATGCAGGGAGGCAGGAAGAAGTAAAGATAAAAGATAGAAAAGAAAAGAAAAAGAAGGAAAGCAAGTTAGGTGGAGATTGGGAAATGGAAAACGGTGGTATTACAAACTTTTCGAATCCAAAAACCCAGAACCAGGCAATGCACAAATAAGAGAAACCGCAAAGATCAAATTGCGTCGCTGCCAGAGTTATGCGTGGTGTGGTGGACAAGAGACGGCAGAGAAGGTGAGTGTAAAAGACAATGTTTGGTTGCGATCGTGAGAAACTTTTTCTCGGTTAACAGAAAAAAATAAGCGATCATGGAGAATGCTACAGCCGGCAAGGGCGACTGGGCCAGAATGGGTTAATGGGGAAGCTGCGCCAATGGGGAGTGCAGGGCGACTATGCGGGAGAGCCGAGAAAACTGGCGGATCTGCCAGCCTGGGAAAGCTCGCTGGGGGGATCTTGCCTGGTCGGTCGGTCCTGCCTGACTTTCCTTGTCCTCTGGTCGTTCTTGCCTCGACAGCCCCGAGCGTTCCTGCCTCGTGCCTCGCCTCTTCGCTCTTTCCTTCACCGGGGACTGCCTGTCCCTTTGGTCCTGCCTTCCCACTAAAAAAAACGACTCTCTACTGAGTAGTGCCTTCCCCCATTTTTCCAGTGCATTTTGCTCCGTTTTCTCTCCTTAGCGCCCCCGGCGGGAAGTTAGGCGGCCATGCTGCACAATGCAGAGCCAGCGGCCCCACAGAAAAAGGCACGTCGGATTGCGACTTGGGCGAAAAAAACCCGCGTTTCTCTTCTGGCCAATCAGAGACGCCTATATGTCGGGTGCCGTTCCTGCCAATTTTTTTGGCCGCAGAAAGCCGTTTGACCGCGTCTTGTGCCTGCCGTAAGCACACTAGCCCAACTAGGAAAGAAGTAAACAGCCGCAAGCGGGCCAACAAACAATGACGATGCTCTTCGACGACTTCTTCGACGACTTCTTCTGACGACACACAGCGACCTGTCCGACTTAAAGCATCGTCATCTCACAACCACCACTCTACATCTCTAACGACGCGATGAATTGAGCATATATCTACAGCACGACGTAGCGCGACACATCACCACGACCCCCTCTGGTTTGACGGCACGACAACATTCATTTAGGTATCCAGTGTTTACATTTTGCATCTTTTGAGCCTCGTTGCGCGCGGCTGCCCGGTTCGCGCGCTCGAATGCAAACACGATTTGGCACTTTCCATATCTTCTCTTGGTCTAGGCTCTTTGGCTACGGGCTGCTTGCTGGGTTGGCTGGCAGGCAGCACTGCTTTGGCGTGTTTGGAAGCACGGGCGACGTGATGGATTGAAGCAAACGAAACGATGGCGACACCAATATTATTAGACTCGACGCCCGCTTCGGCACCCATTTACCGACATGGAAACAGCGATATCCTCCCAGCATGGTCACAGCGCGAGGCGGCGGCCGCAGAGCAGCCCTGGACGGCGACGCGATGCCACCGGCAACTCCGACCTCTTCTCACACATTTGATGGCCCTTCGACGGGAGACAGCCAGAGCCGCGCTAAAGCACAAGAAAGAAGTATTACAGCAGAATGCGACAGACAGCAAACGATTGATGGCCGGCGACGACCTAGCGACCCGAAAACGAGTGCGCTTTACATACTCCCAAAAGGGCAGAGGGCGGAGGCGGCACGACCAGCAATACACGGCAGCAGAATCCGGGTCAGGGCCTGCGGAGGATAAGCGAGCCAGCCGAGTCAAAGTCGCACCGCTCAGACAACAGGCAACACGCTCTTTTCACCCCGGCGAGGTTGTGGTGGTCACGCCGGTCTTGCGTCGAGCTCGGAAACACTGGCAGGCATGGTCTTTGCCCTCATCGCCCATCATGCATTGCACGGCCACAACAACGAATCCGAGCGACGGACCATCGGCCCAAGAGATAGAAGGCACAAAGACGCCGGGCTTCACGTACCGGGGCTACTATCAGAGCTCCATACGGCCAGGTGCAAAGAGCAGCTCCAGCCCGTCAATTGACCGGGGCTGGGCAGATGTTGCAAAAGCTACACCGCCCGAGCTCTACCATCTCTACGAGTCAATCTTCCGGGCCGTCGACGCCCTACTACGAGCTACGACAGATACTCTCAGATCGGCCCGCAAATCGAGCTCGCTCCTGGCTATGTGCCTTCGCAAAGTGCCGCAATTCATCGAGGCCTGTGAAGAGGAGCAGCGAGAGGAGGCCAAGAGGGAGGGGGCTATGCAACTTCCCTCGTCCAGCGTATCGCTCGGTATCTACAGCGATCTGGAGACCCTGGGCAGCGAATCCAGCGGGTGGAAACATCTGCGCATTGTTGTTCGGCAGCACGGCATTGACATCCTCAGGTCCGCTTGCACAGAAGGTCTCTTGCATGACACATTCGTCCGCCTGGTCGTTCGTCTCTGCACCCATCTTGAGGCACACGGTGAGGCCGAAAGCCTGCTTGACGCTCTCTTCGACAGTCATATCACATCGTTGCCGAAAGGCCAGTATCTTTACCACCCTCTGAAAGATTTGTCTGTCGATCTATGCGGGTCTTCCGGTCCGCTGGCATCGCTGGAAATGCTGCTTCAGTATGCAGACGAGACTGGCAGAACAACAACTCCCCTCCGAAAAGTTACAGAGCTTCTCAACAGCGGGCACCTTCCTGTCGCATGGCTCTCTAGCCAACCGTTTCTGAGCCTGTGGCATCGCGTCGTTCGACTTCTATCCAGCAGAGGCCCGCCGGTTTGTGAGGAGAGCATCCTTCTCGACTTTGTGGCCACGGCAACAGCAAAACTGGTCCATTCCCGGCCAGACGACGATGTCTTGAACATTTCAGCAGGATATGGCGCTCAAAATATTCATAAGCCCAACAATACCACCAAAGTCCCTCTTTCTGCTTCCTCGTCATATCACACCATAATAAGCATTTTCGGAAGCATGTGTGCTGTTGGTATTCTCCAACAAGAGGCTTCACTCGAGAGCGGCGCTACTAGCCCTGCTTTCAGTCCGGCGGTCGTCAAACGTCTCGTGGCGATTGTCCAGCGCGCACTCTCCGAAGTATTACAGAAGATCAAGGTTCGAAAAGGGCAGCACAAGGCGGAAGCTGCTGCCCACTGCTATCCGCGGCAGTACCTGTTGATGTTAGCTCTGTGCCTCTTGCAATCGAGTCGAACAAGCATTGCAGACAACATGGGGGGTCTCAAGAGCAGCATTTTTGACGAGACAGCAATCCGGCAGCTGACAGAGTCCACCGACTCTTCACAAAGGGGCCAGCTCTACGACGCCACCGTTGCGTTTGTTACTTCTGTCGCGGAGAATTGCGGCCGTGGTTCCGAGCCTTCATTTTCGGGCACGCCGGTGTCTCGCACCTACTTGCTTAAGCTGAGCGCACAAGCTGCTGGCTACCTGGACAGTGCGTCCGAGAGCAGTTCTGTGCATTCCCTCACTAGCCAGTTGCAAATCGATGCTGCTTTCCTCCTTGCCAGCCGAACAAACGATGTCCACGATCTGGTGTTCGCCGAGAATATAAGCAAGCATTCTGTCCAGAAACGTGAGCATCGCCTTCCACCCAGTCAATCTCTCGAGTCAGCTTCGATGGGATGTTTGAGTTCACCACCCCATAAAACCCGTCCTCCGCCTCCAACCGCACTCTTTGATGGCTATCGATGGGAGGAGGGCATCAGCGAGTGGGTGGTATCTACACCACGTCCGTCTTCCACTCGCCCAGTGCCAGCACCAAAAGCAAAGCCTGCCAGGAAGAGCGAGCTAGTTGTCATTATCGACAGCAATCCACCCCCAGAACCCGCAGTATCAGATACGCAACGGCGAACGACAAGATCTGGACGGCTGTCTTTACCGACGTACTTCCCAACGTCGTCTCCTTCGCCCGGAAACAAGTCGGACATGGATGACAACGCCTCTGTCTTTGACCACGGCAGCGGCACCGACACGCCCTCGTCTCCCCGGACACCAGACAGCCAGCCAGACCTGCCCCCCTGTGCTCGCTCCAAACGATCTCGACATTTTCATGCTGTCTCTCCAACATGGCAATGTGAGCCCCGCTTGCGGACGACGAGAAGTCTGTTGAGTCTCGTTTCAGACGACGAAGCGGGTGACAATGGCGACCAGGGAAATGACTGCAACACCCCAGAAAAGGCATCTGGCACAAGAAACGAGACAGTACGTTTTCCAATCGATGGCCAATCTAGCAAAGCCAGGAACATTAGGAGGCGTAGTGAGCCAGCTAGAAACTCGTCGGTGGGGAGAATGGCGGCAGCGCGCCGAGTTAACTTCCAGCTCGCCAGCAAAAACATCGATTTGGCCTCCAGCGATGATGAGTTGTGCCTGTAAGAGGCCGGTTGTTTTCCTTTTTTTTTTTGGTGTATGATTTGATACATCTCTTGTCATTTTGATACCTCTTTGGTCTTACGTTTTGTGTCGAGCTTCAGTATTCTGCTTTTTTTGGAAACTCCTTGGTAGTTAGGAAATCGAAACCATTGACTCCCCGTCTGAGGGCATACTCTATCTTGATGTTTGTCGTAATTTTCAGTGTTTTGTTTTATTTTCTTCTGTTGTTTCTGCTGTTGACCCCTTTTCCTGGCAGATAAGAAGGAGAAGAAGAAGAAGAAGAAGAAGAAGAAGAAGAAGAAGAAAAAAGAGATAGCCGTTCGCTCTGCCTCGACCGGCTTTAGCCGTGACAGAGAGAGAGAGACACGACAGGCAACGAGGCGGCCGAGTCCTTTGCGGAGGAAAGCCACGCCCCCCTTCACTTCCCTCTAAAGGTCAGGGTCCCTGATAGGAGAGACGAAGGGCGATGCTCTTTTCTGGGCATGAACCAAGAGATTAGAGAAAAAGCCAGCATCATGTCGACAAGCCTTGATTGGAGCGGCAACGATGTGTATCAGATGGGTGGGGACCACTTGTCGATCATATACTCGTGCAAGCCGTTTGCTGTGTTTTGCCGATTGTTCTCAGTTTTGTGAGTGGCATTTTTCGTGTTTGTCGCGGGTAAAAGATACCCCCCCCCCGGCAGAAAGCCAACTTCACTTCACATCGTTATGCGGCTCGACCTGCCGCAGAGTCACATGTTTCAAACGTGGTCTCCTTTTCGGTCTTGATTTTCTTCTACTGTTCCTGTCATCTACTGTCGCCTTCCGTTGCTACAAATGCATGTGCTGTGTACATGTACGTCGTACGGATGGCACTGTCTTTCAAATTGTCGCTTGGCCCGTCGCCGAAAGTTGCCCCGTGTTTCGCCCTGCAGTCAACGACCGAACGCATCCGTCCAGTTCACTTTCTTGCATCATGGCTTTTACGTGTACATGTACAGCAGCAATATCTATCACATCCACGAGAGTCAAACATGACACGAGGCCTCAAAAGAAAAGTGTGGCTCGCTCGCCCAAATGCCCTCCCTTTTTGTAGCCATCGGGGTGGGTATGGATGTCTTGGAAAGAACAGACTGGTGTCTGGAAATGTCTTAAGCGTTTTTTTTTTCAGCCACAAATGTGTTCTCCGAGCTCCGATCAGAGACAAAATGATGAGATACCCATGGTTGTGATATTCTTTTCTGGCCTTATTGGAAGGAAAAAAAGAAAAAAATGAAGAAAAAAAGCCCCCCGAAAGTGAGAGCCGAGATGTGTCCGGGGGCTGTGTCTGGCTGGGGTATACGAGAACCGAAAAGAGCGTCGTCAGTCTGATACGTTTCGAAATAAAGCTGCAGCTGGACAGCAAACATGCTGTCGGCTTGTTTCTACACAGTTCATGATGCAAGGTTGAGAAAAGAACTACGTCGTGGGACTGAATCTCATCTTTTGATGTCAGAATCCAAGTAAACGAGCCAGGAATGGTGAGGATGTATTGTGAGCTGTATTGAAAGCAAATGATATGTGGAATCGTGAGAAGCAAATCGATTGGCATTGCACATCTGCACGCATAGAGTGTCTCTCGTTCTCGTTGTCAATTCTGACTCTCCTGCTACATCCATTAACTATAGCTACCCTGAATGCATGCATTGTGAATGAGTTATGCGCATCCTGCATCCATATATTCTTGCGTGTGCAGGCTCGGAGCGAATATACACTCAACCTTCGAACGTGCAGCACACGGGAGACAGTAAAAAGCAGTAGCTTTCCTATAGAGAATGTGTACGATCAACTTTGGGAAGGCCTTTTTTGGATATCTCTCTTTTTTTTCCCCAAAAAGCTTTGTATCTCAAATTTCAATCACTTTTTTTTACAGTAAAATTGGCTTAATGATTTTCTTCTTCTTTATCTTTTGTGCGCAGATAAATCCACTAACAAGACATATGATCTGAACATCGCGTTACAGGTCCTCCTCTTCACTTTGAATCTCCTTTTGTGCTCGTCCATCCGTCTCTGCTTTTCGTGTCCTCTTGTCCCAAATCAGATGGCACAAGCAAATTGATGAGGGAGACAACTCGGCAATGAGACAGGCTTTCCAGGGAAAAGAGTAAGGAAAGGGCGGCACATATGTTACGGGACTGTACCAAAAAAAGGGGGAAAACATACCTCAAGTGCATGCTATCGTCCGTGACAGAAACAGAGGATTGACGAAATAGGTCTTGATGCTGTTGGCCATAAACTGGCAGCGCCGCGTTCAAGATGTGCTTGCATATCTCACGGCCTGACCAAGATTGACGGTAAAATGGAAATAACCAGGATCCCCAAACAACACACCTCTTTACCCTTCTTGACTGCTGTCGTAACTGTTTTGCTTCAAAGTTTGCATTTGCAGTACTCAAAACAAGTTTCGTGTCTTGATTTTTTATTACTCTCGTCTCTCAGCGTCTCTCATCGTCTCTCACAGCGTCGTGGAAACATTCAAAACTCCCCTTTCCCATGGCGGCCCATAAAACGCAAAAGTCTTGGCATTCCTCCCAGCCACATTCTGGCTGTCGTCGTCGTCCTTTCTTTTCTTCTGCACCGCTTTCTGGTATGTGTCAGAGCACCTATCAGTCACCTACTATCCGCAAGTTGTCGTCGTCGTCATCGTCGCCGCCGCCGCCTGTCTGTCGTCTGCTCTTTGTAGTTGTATATGTATGGTTTCAGCAGTGTCACGGCACCCATGCGGACTGACGACAGCAGCGCCGCACGTTTCTCTTGGCACTGGCTTGCTTGGACGGCCGTTTGCTCGGCCCTCGCTGACCACGTTCTCAAATTCCGAGCGTGGCACGAGTATTTTGTTGAGAAAATTGGAGAAAATTGAAAGAGATACTGGAAAGAAAGGAAACATTGCTGATAAGAGTGTGCATGCGATGCTTTTCTAGGACATGGGCACTGGACACCCTCCTGACAAGCAACGCCCAAAGAAGCATCACATCTCGAACATGAGCAACATGGGCTGCGTGGCTTACGCACGCATTCCATTCACCTTTGAACTGTTCAACATTCCCGCCTCTTGGCATTCTTGCAAGTTCATGCATTTTTGAACGAGGTGTGTCGCAGATAAGGCGGTGTTGTTTTTCGACCTTTTCGACCAATTCAAGATACCTCCAGGGCTTACGTCCTATTTTCCCGTCCGCCCAGTTCAGCAAAGTTGCCATGGTTCACACTTGTAATCAGAGGAAGGGTGTGAAAAAGCAGAGGCAACAATCAAGGGCGAAAAGTTACTTAGTCTGGTAAGTGGACGAAGAGCAGTATCGCTTTGCTTTGCAGAATGCCATTGTCGTTCAGGCGTGTCGCTGTGACGCCTCTGTTGCGCATTGTGCCCACGCCCTAGTCACGCTTCCAAGTGGCACTCGCATTTTCTTTCGCTTTGTTTGCTCGACTCCGTACTCCGTACTCCGTACTCATTTTCGTTATCGGCCGGCTGGATTGCAAGAAGCATTGCCCTCGACGTTTTCAATGAAATTCGGCGCCTGGACCATGAACTTCTGTAGATTCCATTCGCCCTTGTGTGTTCGGAGAGCCCACTTGCTGGGGTCTTAATGAAAGCATTTCAAGCCATCGTCTCGTCCGACCTGAACTGACCTGAAGACTGAAAGGCGTCGTAGAGCACGAGTAAATGGGTGAGCACGAATACGACATTCTGGGCTTGCTTGCGGGAAAGAGCGCTCGGTGCTGGACAGGCATAGGAAGCTGACCCAATGGGATGCTGGGACGAGTGTCGAGGAAAAGGAGAAAACGGACAAGTAACACAGGGTGCAGAGCACCTGGCCACTCGAGGTCCCCTTGACTTCTCCCCCTTTCTTGACAAAAAATCTGCCTTTCTCGCAAGGGAGGCATGCATCGCCAAACATTTCGTATGCAGTGCAAGGGAGATGGCGAACAGGTCTTCGCCTTGGCTTGTGGGACAAAAAGGCAGTACGAGAAGGCCAACCAAGGCCAAAGATGCAGGGCAAAGCCGGCGGTTCCCTTGGCAAGCTGCAAGGGACAGGCCTCCGATTCGCCCGTCGTCTTTGGCTGTTTTCTTTTGTTTCACGTTTGGTAGGCGCCATGGGCCAATCAGTCGAGTGGAGAGAGGCGGCCGTCTAACACGAACGGGGGAATGCGCGCCACCGCCTGCTGGATGCTGGC